>CM067841.1:589491979-590741979 GCA_034509565.1 Triticum monococcum | reverse complement strand
CCCATTCCATTAGCCTAGCACCCGATCGTTTAGTATGTTGCTATTGCTTTCTTCATGACTTATACATGTTCCTATGACTATGAGATTATGCAACTCCCGTTTGCCGGAGGAACACTTTGGGTGCTACCAAACGTCACAACATAACTGGGTGATTATAAAGGAGCACTACAGGTGTCTCCAAAGGTAGATGTTGGGTTGGCGTATTTCGAGATTAGGATTTGTCACTCCGATTGTCGGAGAGGTATCTCTGGGCCCTCTCGGTAATACACATCACTTAAGCCTTGCAAGCATTGCAACTAATGTGTTAGTTGTGAGATGATGTATTACGGAACGAGTAAAGAGACTTGCCGGTAACGAGATTGAACTAGATATTGGATACCGACGATCGAATCTCGGGCAAGTAACATACCGATGACAAAGGGAGCAACGTATGTTGTTATGCGGTCTGACCGATAAAGATCTTCGTAGAATATGTAGGAGCCAATATGGGCATCCAGGTCCCGCTATTGGTTATTGACCGGAGACATGTCTCGGTCATGTCTACATTGTTCTCGAACCGTAGGGTCCGCACGCTTAAGGTTTCGATGACAGTTATATTATGAGTTTATGAGTTTTGATGTACCGAAGAAATTCGGAGTCCCGGATGAGATCGGGGACACGACGAGGAGTCTCGAAATGGTCGAGACGTAAAGATCGATATATTGGACGACTATATTCGGACATCGAAAAGGTTCCGAGTGATTCGGGTATTTTTTGGAGTACCGGAGAGTTACGGGAATTCGCCGGGGAGTATATGGGCCTTATTGGGCCATAAGGGAATAGAGGAGAGAGGCCAAAAGGAAGGAGGCCTGCGCCCCCCCTCTGGTCCGAATTGGACAAGGGGCGCAGCCCCCTTTTCCTTATTCCTCTCCCCCTCTTTCCCCTTCTCCTACTCCAACAAGGAAGGAGGGAGTCCTACTCCCGGTGGGAGTAGGACTCCCCTTGGCGCGCCTCCTCCTAGGCCGGCCGGCCCCTCCCCCTTGCTCCTTTATATACGGAGGCAGGGGGCACCCCATGACACACAAGTTGATCATTGAGATTGTTCCTTAGCCGTGTGCGGTGCCCCCTGCCACCAAATTCCACCTCGATCATATCGTTGTAGTGCTTAGGCGAAGCCCTACGTCGGTAGTACATCAAGATCGTCACCACGCCGTTGTGCTGACGGAACTCCTCCCCGAAGCTTTGCTGGATCGGAGCCCGGGGATCGTCATCGAGCTGAACGTGTGCTAAGAACTCGGAGGTGCCGGAGTAACGGTGCTTGGATCGGTCGGATCGGGAAGAAGACGTACGACTACTTCCTCTACGTTGTGTCAACGCTTCCGTTGCGATCTACAAGGGTACGTAGATCAGACTCTCCCCCTCGTTGCTATGCATCACCATGATCTTGCGCGTGCGTAGGAATTTTTTTGAAATTACTACGTTCCCCAACACTTATGTGATATGGGTGCTAGTGCTAGTGCAATACCTTATTCCTTATACAAAGAAATTATGCATGATATTGGACCTGCTGAGATAGAAGTTATTGATGTCACAATTAAACTTGCCAATAGAGATACTATTTCACCAATCGGAATTGTTAGAGATGTTTAAGTCTTGTGTGGGAAAACTAAATATCTTGCTGATTTTCTTGTTCTTGGTTCCCCACAAGATAGCTTTTGTCCCATTATATATTGGTAGACCCTTCCTGAACACTGTTAATGCTACCATAGATTGCGAAAGGGATGTTGTTACTATCGGTTTAGATGATATGACTCATGAATTTAATTTCTCTAAATTTAGTAGACAACACCGTGAAGAAGATTTACCTAGTAAGGATGAAATTGTTGGTCTTGCTTCTGTTGCCGTACCTCCTAGTGATCCTTTAGAACAATATTTGCTAGACCATGAAAATGACATGTTTATGAATGAAAGAAGGGAAATAGATGAAGTATTCTTTAAACAGGAACCTATTCTGGAAAAAAATTACCTGTTGAAATCTTAGGGGATCCTCCTCCACCCAAGGGTGATCCCGTGTTTGAGCTTAAACCGTTGCCTGATACTCTTATATATGCTTATCTTGATGATAAAAAGATATATCCTGTTATTATTAGTGCTAACCTTTCAGAGCATGAGGAAGAGAGATTATTGAAAACTCTGAAGAAGCACCGCGCTGCTATTGGGTATACTCTTGATGATCTTAAGGGCATTAGTCCCACTCTATGTCAACATAAAATAAATTTGGAAGAAGATGCTAAACCAGTTCATGATCATCAACGACGGCTGAATCCTAAAATGAAAGAAGTGGTAAGAAAGGAAATACTAAAGCTCCTTGAGGCAGGTATAATCTATCCCGTTGCTGATAGTCAGTGGGTAAGCCTTGTCCATTGTGTCCCTAAGAAGGGAGGTATTACTGTCGTTCCTAATGATAAAGATGAATTGATTCCTCAAAGAATTATTACAGGTTATAGGATGGTAATTGATTTCTGCAAATTAAATAAGGCCACTAAAAGGATCATTACCCTTTACCTTTTATTGATCAAATGCTAGTAAGATTATCCAAACATACACATTTTTGCTTTCTAGATGGTTATTCTGGTTTCTCTCAAATACCTGTGTCAGCTAAGGATCAATCAAAGGCTACTTTTACTTGCCCTTTTGGTACTTTTTCTTATAGACGTATGCCTTTTGGTTTATGTAATGCACCTGCTACCTTTCAAAGATGCATGATGGCTATATTCTCTGACTTTTGTGAAAAGATTTGTGAAGTTTTCATGGACGATTTCTCCGTCTATGGATCTTATTTTGATGATTGCTTAAGCAACCTTGATCGAGTTTTGTAGAGATGTGAAGAAACTAATCTTGTCTTGAATTGGGAAAAGTGCCACTTTATGGTTAATGAAGGTATTGCCTTGGGGCATAAAGTTTCTGAAAGAGGTATTGAAGTTGATAAAGCCAAGGTTGATGCTATAGAAAAGATGCCATGTCCCAAGGACATCAAAGGTACAAGAAGTTTCCTTGGTCACGCCGGTTTTTGTAGGAGGTTCATTAAGGACTTCTCCAAAATTTCTCGGCCTCTGACTAATTTATTACAAAAAGATATACCATTTGTCTTTGATGATGATTTTGTAGAAGCATTTGAAATACTTAAGAAAGCATTGATCTCTGCACCTATTGTTCAGCCACCTGATTGGAATTTACCCTTTGAAATTATGTGTGATGCTAGCGATTATGCTGTAGGTGCTGTTCTAGGGCAAAGAGTTGATAAGAAATTAAACGTTGTTCAATATGCTAGTAAAACCCTAGACAATGCTCAAAGAAATTATGCTACTACTGAAAAAGAATTCTTAGCAGTTGTATTTGCTTGTCATAAGTTCAGACATTATATTGCTGATTTTAAAGTAACTATTCACACTGATCATGCTGCTATTAAATATCTTATGGAAAAGAAAGATGCCAAACCTAGACTTATTAGATGGGTTCTCTTGCTACAAGAATTTGACTTACATATTGTTGAAAAGAAAGAATTTGACTTGTCTAGGTTAGAAAATGTGCTTGATGACCCATTACCTATTGATGGTAGCTTTCCTGATGAGCAATTAAATGTCATAAATGCGTCTCATACTGCTCCATGGTATGCTGATTATGCTAATTACATTGTTGCTAAGTTTATACCACCTAGTTTCACATACCAGCAAAAGAAAAAGTTCTTCTATGATTTGAGGCAGTACTTTTGGGATGACACACATCTTTATAAAGAAGGAATAGATGGTGTTATTAGACGTTGTGTACATGAGCATGAACAGGAAGAGATCCTACGCAAGTGTCAGTCCGAAGCTTATGGAGGACACCATGCTGGAGATAGAACTGCACATAAGGTATTGCAATCTGGTTTTTATTGGCCTACTCTCTTCAAGGATGCCCGTAAGTTTGTCTTATCTTGTGATGAATGTCAAAGAATTGGTAATATTAGTAGACATCAAGAAATGCCTATGAACTATTCACTCGTTATTGAACCATTTGATGTTTGGGGCTTTGACTATATGGGACCCTTTCCTTCCTCTAATGGATATACTCATATTTTAGTTGCCGTTGATTACGTTACTAAGTGGGTAGAAGCTATTCCAACTAGTAGTGCTGATCATAACACTTCTATTAAAATGCTTAAAGAAGTTATTTTTCCAAGATTTGGAGTCCCTAGATATTTAATGACTGATGGTGGTTCACATTTTATTCATGGTGCTTTCCGTAAAATGCTTGCTAAATATGATGTTAATCATAGAATTGCATCTCCTTATCACCCTCAATCTAGTGGTCAAGTAGAATTGAGTAATAGAGAGATCAAATTAATTTTGCAAAAGACTGTTAATAGGCCTAGAAAGAATTGGTCCAAGAAACTTGGTGATGCATTATGGGCCTATAGAACTGCATATAAAAATCCTATGGGTATGTCTCCGTATAAAATTGTTTATGGAAAAGCATGTCACTTACCTCTCGAACTAGAACACAAAGCATATTGGGCTATTAAAGAGCTCAATTATGATTTTAAACTTGCCGGTGAGAAGAGGTTATTTGATATTAGCTCACTCGATGAACGGAGAACCCAAGCCTACGAAAATGCCAAGTTGTTTAAAGAAAAAGTTAAAAGATGGCATGATAAAAGGATACAAAAGCGCGAGTTTAATGTAGGTGATTATGTATTGTTATACAACTCTCGTTTAAGATTCTTTTCAGGAAAACTTCTCTCTAAATGGGAAGGTCCTTACGTTATCGAGGAGGTCTATCGTTCCAGTGCCATAAAAATCAACAAATTCGAAGGCACAAATCCGAAGGTGGTGAACGGTCAAAGAATCAAACATTATATCTCAGGTAATCCCATAAATGTTGAAACCAATGTTATTGAAACCGTAACCCCAGAGGAATACATAAGGGACACTTTCCGGAACGTTTCAGACTCCGAAAAGGAATAGGTATGTAGTACGGTAAGTAAACCGACTCCAAAACAGTTTTAAAGGCAATATTTCTCCGTTTTGGAATATTTAGAAAAATAGAAAATTAAGAAGCAGTCCGGGAAGGACACGAGGGCTCCACAAGGGTGGAGGGCGTGCCCTACCCCCCTAGGCGCGCCCCCTACCTCGTGGGCACCTCATGCGCTTTCCGGATTCCGTTTTCTTGCACGATACGTATTTTGGTCGGTAAAAATTCATTATATAATCTCCCGGGGGTTTTGACTCCCGTATCACGCAAATATCTCCTGTCTTTGTTTCAAGCTGTCCTGCTGCAGATTTGAGCAACATGTCTGAAAGGATCGATATAGTTGACTAGAGGGGGGGGGGGTGAATAGGCAACTAACAATTTTTAGCTTTTCTTTAACAATTTAAACTTTGCATCAAAGTAGGTTGTCTAGAAATGCAACTAAGTTAGCAACCTATATGATGCAACAAAGATAAGTACACAAGCAAGCAAGAGATATATCACAAATAACCTTGCACAAGTAAAGGCATGAGATAACCAAGAGTGGAGCCGGTGGAGACGAGGATGTGTTACCGAAGTTCCTTCCCTTTTTGAGGGGAAGTACGTCTCCGTTGGAGCTGTGTGGAGGCACAATGCTCCCCAAGAAGCCACTAGGGCCACCGTATTCTCCTCACGCCCTCACACAATGCGAGATGCCATGATTCCACTATTGGTGCCCTTGGAGGCGGCGACCGAACCTTTACAAACAAGGTTGGGGCAATCTCCACAACTCAATCAGAGGCTCCCAACGACACCATGAAGCTTCACCACAATGGACTATGGCTCCGCGGTGACCTCAACCGTCTAGGGTGCTCAAACACCGAAGAGTAACAAGATCCGCAAGGGATTAGTGGGGGGAATCAAATTTGTCTTGGTGGAAGTGTAGGTCGGGGCCTTCTCAACCACTCCCGAGCAAATCAACAAGTTTGATTGGCTAGGGAGTGAGATCGGGCAAAAATGGAGCTTGGAGCAACAATGGAGCTTAGGGTTGGAAGAGGTGGTCAACTAGAGGAAGAATACACCCCTTTTATAGCAGAGGACAAAAATCCAACCGTTATTCACCTACCAGCCCGCGACCAGCGGTACTACCGCCCCAAACCAGCGGTACTACCGCAAGGCCATGCGGTACTTCCGCTCCTGACAAGCAGTACTACCGCAAGGCAATGCGGTACTACCGTGAGGAACCGTGGTACTACTGCAGCAGCAGTAGCTAGGGCAGACCTGTAGCACAAGGGCTGAGGACGGTACTGCCGCAGGCGCGGTACTACCGCTCCCCCTTGCGGTACTACCGCAAGGCAGGAAACCCCTAGCCTGGGAAGAGCACGGATAAAAATACATCCGTGCCTACTTCCGCTGGAAAACGGACGAAGCAAAAATCCTACATAGTACTACCGCAGAGGAGCGGTACTACCGCCTGGCAGCAGAGCCAGGCCGCGCACGGTACTACCGCGCAAGGGATGCGGTACTACCGTGGTGGCACGGATGTAAAAAATTACATCCACCCCTACTACCGCGATGGAGCGGTACTTGGCCTGGGGGCCACGGTACTATGGCTCCAGAGGAGCGGTACTACCGTGGGCACCTACGGTACTACCGCGCCGTAGTACGGTACTACCGCGGGTGCCTGCGGTACTACCGCTCTCCAGGGAGCAGTACTACCGCAAGCCCATCAACAGCAGCCAGGACAATGCAAAGAGGATAAATGGAGGATGCTCCAAAGTGCAGGGGAAAGGAGGGGACAAGGAAGAAAACGTGTATGTGATGATTCCACCCGAACCTTTCCGACGCGGACCCCCTCTTAATAGTACGGCTTTCCTATGACTCAAATCCACCAAAAAGAAACGTAGAAAAACACCGTCTTCAATAGTCTTCAAGGGACACCAAACCGTCTTGTGCCTAGCGATGAAATGTCTGGGAAACTCAAGACACACGATTAGTCCGCAAAAGCATTGTCATCAATCACCAAAACACCTTAGGGATAAATATGCCCTTACAATCTCCCCTTTTTGGTGGATTGATGACAATACGGGATTTGCAAAGGGAAATAATATTAAGCAAACACAAACCCCTCCTCTCTAGAATATAGACGGGCTCCCCCTAGATGTGTGCCAACTAGATGGGTGCTTTGGACTGCACGGCACACATACTAGGATCGAAGCTCCCCCTATATTATAGAGACAAGGCATATCTTGCAATAGTAAGGCTAACACTAGACAAGATAGCAAATACGAGCATAGCATAAGTAGCACAATCAAAAGCTCACTAAGATAGAATAGAGTGCATATGTCTTACACCATATGAAGGATAAGTCTCAAAGGCGCAAACCAAACCAAAGCAAACGAGGTCCAAACGACAAAGCAAACACCAAACACGACACGACTCGCAAGCACACAAATCCCTACACTCTCTCCCCCTTTGGCATCGAGACGCCAAAAGGCAGAGAGGACACCTACATACAAGGGGTGGCTCAGGCAGAGAAATCATCCCAACGCTCCTCGTGCTCCGTGTCAGACTCGGCGGCGGGGACGGGCTCCTCGATGTCCTCCTCAGAACTAGTCCACTTGAAGCCTTGCTTCGCCATCCATTCAGCCTCTGGCATGATGGCATCCTCAGAACCGCCAAAGACGTCCTCTCGAAAGAGCCTCATAACCTTCTTGTCGCAGCGGCGACTCTCCTTGGATGCCACATGAGTCATGTACTGCCCCTTTGCTTGCATGCAGAAAAGAGTCTTCATCTTGTCCTTCAGCTTCTTGGCCCACGAGGGCTTAGAGGAAGGGTGGGAAGACCTAGCAGCACGGCCCTCATCAACATCCTCTGCTCGAGCCTCCTCCTCATCAACACCCCTCCTAGCAGCAGACGCCTCAACACGAGTAGTAGTGTTGGCCCAGTTGGGCTTGACGCGGAGACTGATGGACTCATGCCGAATCCAGTCTGGAGCAAGGAACTCATCACCAGGGTACAACTTCTCCCAAGTCGTGGAGATCAACAGAAACATGTATGGTCCATAGATAGGTACCTTGCGGGTGTACACCGCAAACCGAAGCTCACACCACATGATGTGTGAGACATCAAGTGGCTGAGTCTAAGACGTACGAGCCTCCTCGCACAGGAGCATCATGTCCACCAGATAGGCATGAACCTTGTCCTTGTCACCAATGCGAGGGAACAGAGTGTTGTGGAAGATGCGATGCATGATATCCAGAAAAGAGTTTAGCACCCAAGTCGACTTGCCACTGGGAAGCACCTTCTCAACATAGAACGACTGAAGCTTGTTCTTGCTAGCAGACTCAGAATTGGCACGGGGGTGAACACCAACGGGTGTGTGGAGCCCGTCATCAGGAACGTGGAGCAGATCCATGAACTCCTTCCAGGTAGCAGTCAACTGACGACCATTGTGTTGGGGAACGTTGCAGAAAACAAAAAAAATTCCTACGTTTCACCAAGATCAATCTATGGAGTCAACTAGCAACGAGAGGAGAGTGCATCTACATACCCTTGTAGATTGCGAGCGGAAGCGTTCAAGAGAACGGGGATGATGGAGTCGTACTCGCCGTGATCCAAATCATCGATGACCAAGTGCCGAACGGACGGCACCTCCGCGTTCAACACACGTACGGAGCAGATGACGTCTCCTCCTTCTTGATCCAGCAAGGGGGAAGGAGAGGTTGATGAAGATCCAGTAGCACGACGGCGTGGTGGTGGATGCAGCAGTGATCGCGGCAGGGCTTCGTCGAGCTTCTGCGAGAGGGAAAGGTGTAGCAGGGGAGAGGGAGGCGCCAAGACTTTCCTCCCACTTACTTCCTTCGAGAGAAACTCTTTCTCTAGAAAGGATCCATTCTTGGCAACAAAGATCTTGCCTTCGGATCTGAGGTAGAAGGTATACCCAATAGTTTCTTTAGGGTATCCTATGAAGACGCATTTTTCCGACTTGGGTTCGAGCTTTTCAGGTTGAAGTTTCTTGACATAAGCATCGCATCCCCAAACTTTTAGAAATGACAGCTTAGGTTTCTTCCCAAGCCATAATTCATACGGTGTCGTCTCAACGGATTTCGACAGAGCCCTATGTAAAGTGAATGCGGCAGTCTCTAAAGCATAGCCCCAAAATGATAGCGGTAAATCGGTAAGAGACATCATAGACCGCACCATATCTAATAGAGTGCAATTACGACGTTCGGACACACCATTACGCTGAGGTGTTCCAGGCGGCGTGAGTTGTGAAACTATTCCACATTTTCTTAAGTGTGTGCCAAATTCATGACTCAAGTATTCTCCCCCATGATCTGATCGCAAGAACTTGATTTTCCTGTCATGTTGATTCTCAACCCCACTCTAAAATTCCTTGAACTTTTCAAAGGTCTCAGACTTGTGTTTCATTAAGTAGACATACCCATATCTACTCAAGCCATCAGAGGGTGAGAACATAACGATAGCCACCACGAGCCTCAACACTCATTGGACCGCACACATCAGTATGTATGATTTCCAATAAGTTGGTTGCTGGCTCCATTGTTCCTGAGAACGGAGTCTTGGTCATTTTACCCATGAGGCATGGTTCGCACGTGTCAAATGATTCGTAATAAAGAGACTCCAAAAGTCCATCTGCATGGAACTTCTTCATGCGTTTGACACCTATGTGACCAAGGCGGCAGTGCCACAAGTATGTGGGACTATCATTATCAACTTTACATCTTTTGGTATTCACACTATGAATATGTATAACATTACGCTCGAGATTCATGAAGAATAAACCATTCACCATCGGAGCATGACCATAAAACATATCTCTCATATAAATAGAACAACCATTATTCTCAGATTTAAATGAGTAGCCATCTTGAATTAAACGAGATCCTGATACAATGTTCATGCTCAAAGCTGGCACTAAATAACAATTATTGAGGTTTAAAACTAATCCCGTAGGTAAATGTAGAGGTAGCGTGCCGACGGCGATCACATCGACCTTGGAACCATTCCCGACGCACATCGTCACCTCGTCCTTCGCCAGTCTCCGCTTATTCCGTAGCTCCTGCTTTGAGTTACAAATATGAGAAACCGCACCGGTATCAAATACCCAGGAGCTACTACGAGTACTGGTAAGGTACACATCAATTACATGTATATCACATATACCTTTTGTGATGCCGGCCTTCTTGTCCGCTAAGTATTTGGGGCAGTTCCGCTTCCAGTGACCACTTCCCTTGCAAGAAAAACACTCAGTCTCGGGCTTGGGTCCATTCTTTGGCTTCTTCCCGGCAGCTTGCTTACCGGGCGCGGCAACTCCCTTGTCGTCCTTCTTGAAGTGCTTCTTACCCTTGCCTTTCTTGAACTTAATGGTTTTATTCACCATCAACACTTGATGTTCCTTTTTGACTTCTACCTCTGCTGATTTCAGCATTGCAAATACTTCAGAAATGGTATTTTCCATTCCCTGCATATTGAAGTTCATCACAAAGCTCTTGTAGCTCGGTGGAAGCGACTGAAGGATTCTGTCAATGACCGCGTCATCCGGGAGATTAACTCCCAGCTGAGTCAAGTGGTTATGCAACCCAGACATTTTGAGTATGTGCTCACTGACAGAACTATTTTCCTCCATCTTACAGCTGAAGAACTTGTCGGAGACCTCATATCTCTCGACCCGGGCATGAGCTTGGAAAACCATTTTCAGCTCTTCGAACATCTCATATGCTCCGTGTCGCTCAAAATGCTTTTGGAGCCCCGGTTCTAAGCTGTAAAGCATGCCGCACTGAACGAGGGAGTAACCATCAGCACGTGTCTGCCAAGCGTTCATAACGTCTTGTTCTGCAGGGAAAGCAGGTGCTTCACCTAGCGGTGCTCTTAGGACATAATCTTTCTTGGCAGCTATGAGGATGATCCTTAGGTTCCGGACCCAGTCCGTATAGTTGCTGCCATCGTCTTTCAGCTTGGTTTTCTCTAGGAACGCGTTGAAGTTGAGGGCAATGTTGGCCATTTGATCTACAAGACATATTGTAAAGATTTTAGACTAAGTTCATGATAATTAAGTTCATCTAATCAAATTATTCAATGAACTCCCACTCAGATAGACATCCCTCCAGTCATCTAAGTATAACATGATCCGAGTCAACTAGTCCGTGTCCGATCATCACGTGAGACGGACTAGTCAACATCAGTAAACATCTTCATGTTGATTGTATCTTCTATACGACTCATGCTCGACCTTTCGGTCTTCTGTGTTCCGAGGCCATGTCTGTACATGCTAGGCTCGTCAAGTCAACCTAAGTGTTTGCATGTGTAAATCTGTCTTACACCCGTTGTATGTGAACGTTGGAATCTATCACACCCGATCATCACGTGGTGCTTCGAAACAATGAACTGTCACAACGGCGCATAGTTAGGGGGAACACTTTCTTGAAATTATTATGAGGGATCATCTTATTTACTACCGTCGTTCTAAGTAAACAAGATGCAAAAACATGATAAACATCACATGCAATCAAATAATAGTGACATGATATGGCCAATATCATATAGCTCCTTTGATTTCCATCTTGGGGCTCCATGATCATCTTGTCACCGGCATGACACCATGATCTCCATCATCGTGTCTCCATGAAGTTGCTCGCCAACTATTACTTCTACTACTATGGCTAACACGTTTAGCAATAAAGTAAAGTAATTTACATGGCGTTTCTCAATGACACGCAGGTCATACAGAAATAAAGACAACTCCTATGGCTCCTGCCAGTTGTCATACTCATCGACATGCAAGTCGTGATTCCTATTACAAGAACATGATCTCATACATCACATATATATCATTCATCATTCATCACAACTTTGGCCATATCACATCACATGACACTTGCTGCAAAAACAAGTTAGACGTCCTCTAATTGTTGTTGCAAGTTTTACGTGGGTGCAATAGGGTTCTAGCAAGAACGTTTTCTTACCTACGCCAAAACCACAACGTGAATTGTCAATTTCTATTTACCCTTCATAAGGACCCTGTTCATTGAATCCGATCTGACTAAAGTGGGAGAGACAGACACCCGTCAGCCACCTTATGCAACTAGTGCATGTCAGTCGGTGGAACCGGTCTCACGTAAGCGTACGTGTAAGGTTGGCCCGGGCCGCTTCATCCCACGATGCCGCCGAATCAAGATAAGACTAGTAACAGCAAGAAAATTGACAATATCGACGCCCACAACTACTTTGTGTTCTACTCGTGCATAGTAACTACGCATAGACCTAGCTCATGATGCCACTGTTGGGGAACGTTGCAGAAAACAAAACTTTTTTCCAACGTTTCACCAAGATCAATCTATGGAGTCAACTAGCAACGAAAGGAGAGTGCATCTACATACCCTTGTAGATCACGAGCGGAAGCGTTCAAGAGAATGGGGATGATGGAGTCGTACTCGCCGTGATCCAAATCACCGATGACCAAGTGCCGAACGGACGACACCTCCGCATTCAACACACGTACGGAGCGGATGACGTCTCCTCCTTCTTGATCCACCAAGGGGGAAGGAGAGGTTGATGAAGATCCAGCAGCACGACGGCATGGTGGTGGATGCAGCAGTGATCGCGGCAGGGCTTCGCCGAGCTTCTGCGAGATGGAGAGGTGTAGCAGTGGAGAGGGAGGCGCCAAGACTTGAGGTGTTGCTGCCCTCCCTCCCCCTTTATATAGCCCCCCTAGGGGGTGTGCCGGCCCTAGGAGATGGGATCTCCTAGGGGGGCGGCGGCCAAGGGGGTGGAGTACCCCCCAAGGCAAGTGGAGGCGCCCCCTCCCCTAGGGTTCCCAACCCTAGGCGCATGGGGTGGCCCAAGGGGGGGGGGGCGCACCAGCCCACCAGGGGCTGGTTCCCCTCCCCACTTCAGCCCATGGGGCCCTCCGGGATGGGTGGCCCCACCCGGTGGACCCCCGGGACCCTTCCGGTGGTCCCGGTACAATACCTGTGACCCCCGAAACTCTCCCGATGGCCGAAACTGCACTTCCTATATATAATTCTTCACCTCCGGACCATTACGGAACTCCTCGTGACGTCCGGGATCTCATCCAGGACTCCGAACAACTTTCGGGTTACTGCATACTCATATCTCTACAACCCTAGCGTCACCAAACCTTAAGTGTGTTGACCCTACGGGTTCGGGAGACACGTAGACATGATCGAGACGGCTCTCCGATCAATAACCAACAGCGGGATCTGGATACCCATGTTGGCTCCCACATGCTCCACGATGATCTCATCGGATGAACCACGATGTCGAGGACTTAATCAATCCCGTATACAATTCCCTTTGTCAATCGGTACATTACTTGCCCGAGACTTGATCATCGGTATCCCAATACCTCGTTCAGTCTCATTACCGACAAGTCACTTTACTCGTACCATAATGCATAATCCCGTGATCAACCACTTGATCACTTTGAGCTCATTGTGATGATGCATTACCGAGTGGGCCTAGAGATACCTCTCCGTCATACGGAGTGACAAATCCCAGTCTCGATTCGTGCCAACCCAACAGACAGTTTTGGAGATACATGTAATGTACCTTTATAGTCACCCAGTTACGTTGTGATGTTTGGCACACCCAAGGCACTCCTACGTTATCCAGGAGTTGCACAATCTCATGGTCTAAGGAAATGATACTTAACATTCAGAAAAGCTACAACAAACGAACTACACGATCTTTGAGCTAAGCTTAGGATTGGGTCTTGTCCATCACATCATTCTCCTAATGATGTGATCCCGTTATCAATGACATCCCCATGTCTATAGCCAGGAAACCATGACTATCTGTTGATCAATGAGCTAGTCAACTAGAAGCTCACTAGGGACACATTGTGGTCTATGTATTCACACATGTATTACGATTTCCGGATAATACAATTATAGCATGAATAATAGACAATTATCATGAACAAGGAAATATAATAATCATTTTATTATTGCCTCTAGGGCATATTTCCAACACATTGGTCATCCAGGTCATCCTCCGCTCATCCCCAGGGTGAAAGTGAACTGAGGCAAAGAACTGACAGATAAGCTCAGGGTCATAGTCAAGGTGGAAAGAGATCACATGTTCAATACCGAACTGCTCCACCAAATCCAGAGCTTCTCCAAAGTAGTCACGAAACTTGTCCTTCCTCAAGTGATTCATGTCTATCCACTTGACATCCACGTATGTGTTTTGCTTATTCTTGATGACATCCAGATAAATGAGAGCATGCTGCTTGGTCCAAAACAACTCATTGCCTCTGAGGATAGCATGAGCATTCACATAAGGGTTGATCTTCCGGCGTTCGATGTACTCTGTGAGGGGAATCTCGTCCATGCCCTTAGCAGGTTCCTTTTGCTTGATGGCAGTGGTCTTGACATTGCGCTTGGGGGCACTGGAGCCCTCTGGTGCTTCATCTTGAGGATTGCGCAGTCACTTGGAGCCAGTGTCACGACTGGGATTGGAATGGCGAGAGCCACCACCTAAGACACGAGAGAAAGCACACACAAAGAGCAAGAAGAATCAATGCAAAGACCACGGCAAAGCAAGGGAAACAGGTAGAAAGAATACGGGATAAATGCCATGAGGAAGATGGGACAACAATGGTAGTGCCGCCTAGTCGTGCGGTACTAAAACTTTAGTACCGCTCCTAGTCACGGTAGTACCATGTGAGGATACGGTAGTACCGTGGCTTGGAGCGGTAGTAAGACCTTAGTGCCACAGAACATGCGGTAGTACTGCACCGAACGGGCGGTAGTACCGGACAAGCAGTAGTACCGCACCAGAAGCACGGTAGTATCGGACCGCGTTAGATCCGAACCTACTTTTGAATCTGAGAAGACGTGCGAAACCACGGCGGAACTACGGTTGATCAAATCTACCACGGGAAAATATATCAAGTATAATTTCTACGCAACACTACTCTCCTACCACCTACTCTTGCAAAGATTTGGCCTAAAGTCTCAAGAACACATGCATCTCCCCAAAAACCTAGAGACAAGAGAACCAACTAGAAAGAGAGGGGTTTGGGGAAAAACCTTGGTCCATGGCAAGAGGAAGTGGTGGGGAGCGATCCCACCGGTCGGAATCCAAGGAGAGCAGCCGGAGACGGAGATCCGGCGAGGGACTCCGGCCCCGTTCTTGAGCGAGAGAGAGAGAGAGACGAAGTGGAGAAAACTGACGAATGGGTATGGGGGAGTTAGAACCCCCTGTTCCCGTCCTTATCCCCCACACGCCTCCGACAGCGCGGTAGTACCGCGTAGCATCGCAGTAGTACCGCTTGGGCGGAAGAACCGCACCAAAGCGGTTGTACTGCTCTCCCAGGCGGTAGTAAAAAATTACTGCCGCGCTAGGTGCGGTAGTACCATGCACTCCATGCGCGGTAGTACCATGGCTCACCGCGGTAGTACCGTGGGCTCAAGAAGAAGTAGTTTCCAAACACAAGAAAAGAGAGGTCTTCGCAAGGAAACTTCACGCAAACAAAACACCACAAAACAAACTCAAGTACGAAGAGAAGAAGGGGAAACACGACAATAAGAGATGATCACGAGACACTGCCTCTTCAAGGAGAGGGCAGAGGCCGGAGCCACCTATGTTTGAGTCAATTGGTATGGCACCACGAAGAATTATCCTTGGGCCCATGACCAAAACTCGTCTTTGAAGCACAAGTACCATAAAAATGGCTAATGTGAAAGATTTGATCAATTTATGCATAATGGGGGGAGGGAAAGTTCATTGAGAGAACAACACTCCCCCTATGTCCATGCCTACATCTAAACAAGACAACAAGTTGAGTATGGTGTGGTGTGCAAGGGTTCAAGCAACATTGCTCGAATCAATGATATTTAGCTCATGCCTTAACTCGCGAAATCTTGCTTCATCCAACGGCTTTGTGAAAATATCTGCAAGGTTATCATGAGTGTTGACGTAGTTGAGCTCGATCTCCCCTCGCCTAATGTGATCCCGGATGAAGTGATACCGAATCTCAATATGCTTCGTCTTGAAGTGTTGCACCGGGTTGAGAGAAATCTTGATGGCACTTTCATTGTCACACCAAAGAGGCACTTTGTCACAAATGACATCGTAATCCTTTAAAGTTTGCCTCATCCATAAGAGTTGTGCACAACAACTACCGGCCGCTACATACTCCGCTTCGATGGATGAGAGAGACACACAACTTTGCTTTTTGGAAGACCAACTTACCAAAGAGCAACCAAGGAATTGGCACCATCCGGAAGTGGACTTCCTATCCACTTTGTCTCCTGCCCAATCGGAGTCCGAATACCCTACAAGCTTGAAGTTTGCTCCTCTTGGGTACCATAAGCCAAAGTTTGGGGTATGAGCCAAATATCGAAAGATTCGCTTGACTGCCACATAGTGACTTTCCTTAGGTGCGGCTTGAAACCGTGCACAAATTCCCACACTCAACATGATATCCGGTCTAGATGCACAAAGGTAAAGCAAGGATCCAATCATGGAGCGATATACCTTTTGATCCATCGCTTTACCATTGGGATCTATGTCAAGTTGGCACTTGGTGGGCATTGGAGTGGAAGCCGGCTTGACATCACTTAGCTTGAATCTCTTGAGCATGTCTTGAGTGTATTTGGCTTGGTTGATGAAGGTTCCTTCTCTTCTTTGCTTCACTTTGAACCCTAGAAAGAACTTCAACTCTCCCATGGAAGACATCTTGAACTTTGAGGTCATGAGAGTGGCGAATTCCTCATTGAAAGCTTTGTTAGGGGAACCAAAGATAATGTCATCAACATATAGTTGGCATACAAACAACTCCCCTTTGACCTTCTTAGTAAAAAGAGTGGGGTCGATTAGCCCAACTTCAAACCCATGATCTTGTAACAACTCGGTAAGGTGGTCATACCACACACGTGGGGCTTGTTTAAGCCCATAGAGTGCCTTATCGAGTTGATACACATGATCGGGAAAGTAGGGATCCTCAAACCCGGGGGGTTGCTTGACATAGACCAACTCATTAATAGGACCATTAAGAAAAGCACTCTTCACATCCATTTGTTGCAACTTAAAGTTGTGATGAGAAGCATAAGCAATCAACAAACGAATGGATTCAAGGCGAGCAACGGGAGCAAAGGTTTCACCGTAGTCGATACCCTCGACTTGGGAGTAGCCTTGTGCCACCAATCTTGCCTTGTTGCAAATGATGGTCCCATGAGCATCTTGCTTGTTCTTAAATATCCACTTGGTTCCAATCACATTGTGGTTCCCCGTTGGCCTTGGCACCAATCTCCACACCTTGTTGTACTCGAAGTTCTTGAGTTCTTCATGCATGGCATTAAGCCAATCCGGATCTTCGAGTGCTTCATATACCTTTTGGGGTTCAACACAAGAGACAAACGCGTGATGTTCACAATAGTTTGCCAATTTTCTACGAGTGCTTACCCCCTTTTGAATGCTTCCAAGTACATTCTTCATGAGATGACCCTTGGTGGAGAGCTTGGAAGCAATCTTGGCGGCCCGACACTCCAATTCCTCCTCGGTGGTGAGTTGAGGAGCGGTCACTTGATCATCTTGAGCGATGTATTGAGCTTGTTCTTGATCTTGAACTTGCTCGGAGGAGAGAACTTGACCTTGGGCATCACTTGGTGTGTCAACACCGTCTTGAGCATGATCTTGCCCTTGGTCTTGTTCATTAGGATGAGGGCCTTCACTTTCTTCTTCGGAAGCGTGTGGGCCTTGGGTTGGTGATGGCTCCACTTGGGTGGAGCATTGTCCTTCTCCTTCGGCCACAAGGGGTTCCTCAGTGGTAGGATAAAACCAACACCCATTCTTCTTATGGCTTGAGGAGGAATTTCATCACCTACATCACAAGTGCCACTTTGCTCCACTTGGGAGCCGTTATTCTCATCAAACTCCATGTTACATGTCTCCTCAATAAGTCCCGTGGATTTATTGAGTACACGGTAAGCATGAGAGTTTGTAGCATAACCAACAAATATGCCCTCATAAGCTCTAGCCTCAAATTTAGACAACCGAACACCTTTCTTTAGAATGAAACACTTACACCCGAACACCCGAAAGTACTTAAGGTTGGGCTTGTTACCGGTGAGTATCTCATATGGAGTCTTGTTCAAGCCCTTGCGGAGGTAGAGCCGATTGGATGCATGACACGCGGTGTTGATGGCTTCGACCCAAAAGTTGTATGGAGACTTGAACTCCGCCATCATGGTCCTTGCCGCATCCATCAACGTACGGTTCTTCCTCTCCGCAACACCGTTTTGTTGAGGGGTGTAAGGTGCGGAATATTGATGCTTGATCCCCTCATCACTAAGAAACTCATCCAAGGTGTAGTTCTTGAACTCGGTGCCGTTGTCACTTCTTATCGTCAAGATCTTTGCATTGTGTTGGCGTTGTGCTTCATTTGCAAAGTCAATGACGGTTTGTTGGGTCTCGCTCTTCGTCTTGAAGAAATACACCCAAGTATATCTTGAGTAGTCATCCGCAATCACCAAGCAATACTTCCTTCCCCCAAGACTATCAAAGGATGGAGGCCCGAAGAGATCCAAGTGAAGGAGCTCCAAAGGCCTCTTTGAGTAAATGATAGTCGTGGGAGGGTGAGCCTTCTCATGAAGTTTTCCTTCGATACAAGCACTGCAAGCACGATCTTTAGCAAAACTAACATTCGTTAGTCCACGAACATGGTCCCCCTTGACAAGACTATGCAAAGATCTCATATTGACATGGGCTAAACGGCGATGCCAAAGCCATCCCACATCAACTTTAGACATTAGGCATGTCGCGGTCTTATAGTGGGTCGCTCCGAAAAGTTAATCACATATAGACCGTTCTCGACACGCCCAACAAAGGCTACTTTAAGAGTCTTGCTCCACAAGAGGGCCACAGTATTAATATCAAAGAAAGTGGCAAAGCCCATGATTGCAAGTTGACGAACGGAAAGTAAATTGTATGCAAGGGACTCAACAAGCATGACCTTCTCGATCGTGAGATCATGAGAGACGACAACCTTGCCAAGTCCCAATACCTTAGAAGATGAGGCATCACCCCACTCGACATTGGTGGGCATAGATGGAATCTTGTGCATGTCCACCACCAAGTCCTTGCTTCCGGTCATATGATTTGTAGCTCCACTATCGAGCAACCATGATCCCCCACCGGAAGCAAACACCTACAGGAGATCAATGCTTGGTTTTAGGTACACATTTTGTAATGGGTCCTTTGATGTTAGTAACAAGGGTCTTGGGAACCCAAATAGACCATTCAATGTACTCATGAGGAGAACCAACAAATTTGGCATAGACATGCCCATCACTAGCACGACATAACACATAAGAAGGGTTAAAGTTGCCGGCTTTGTTGGGAGGGGTGGCATTGCCATTTTTGACACCGTCACCCTTCACATTGTTCTTCTTATCCTTGGAAGCATTCTCTCCCTCCTTCACAAACATTTGCTTGAGAGGAGGAGGTCGTTTGGTCTTGTTATCCTTCTTCTTGTTCTTGGGGTTGGGTGTGAACCCAATCCCCTCCTTGGCCACAACTCCCTTTTGATTTCTCAAAAGGTCGTTTAGGTTCTTCTCACCTTGTATGCATGACACAAGGCCTTTCTCAAGTTGCTCCTTCAACTTACCATTCTCCTCAATAAGATGCACATGCTCACAATAAGGGTTAGTAGCATTTGCATTATCCATTAACACCATACGAGGAAAAGTGGCTTTCTCCTTGGTTAGCTTCACTTGGAGTTGATCATGAGACTCCTTGAGGGTAGCATGAACACCCTTCAAGACTTTGTGAGCCTTGTCGAGAATTTCAAACTCCTCTTTGAGTCTAGCAAGATCAACCCCAAGCTTTGCCTTCTCGGAGTTTAGCACACGAGAAACAACAAGTGCATGATCAAGATCTTTCTTTAATTTAGCATGATCATCGTTGTGAGACTCCTTAAGAGCCAAACGAAGACCATGCTCTTCCTCAAGAGCATTGGAAAGATCCGAAATCTCATCGGCATAGTCACGACTATGCCCCTCCATCTTAGAGATGGTATCTTCGTGAGCCTCGATCATGTCATTGGCTTCATTTGCAAAGTCAATGACGGTTTGTTGGGTCTCGCTCTTCCTCTTGAAGAAATACACCCAAGTGTATCTTGAGTAGTCATCCACAATCACCAAGCAATACTTCCTACCTCCAAGACTATCGAAGGATGGAGGCCCAAATAGATCGAAGTGAAGGAGCTCCGAAGGCCTCTCTGAGTAAATGATAGTCGTGGGAGGGTGAGCCTTCTCATGTAGCTTTCCTTCGATACAAGCACTGCAAGCACGATCTTGAGCAAAACTAACATTCGTTAGTCCACGGACATGGTCCGCATTGAGAAGACTTTGCAAAGATCTCGTATTGACATGGGCTAGACGGTGATGCCAAAGCCATCCCACATCAACTTTAGCCATTAGGCATGTCTCGGTCTTAGTGGGTCGCTCCGAAAAGTTAATCACATATAGACCGTTCTTGACATGCCCAACAAAGGCTACTTTAAGAGTCTTGCTCCACAAGAGGGCCACGGTATCGATATCAAAGAAAGTGGCAAAGCCCATGATTGCAAGTTGACGAACGAAAAGTAAATTGTATGCAAGGGACTCAACAAGCATGACCTTCTCGATCGTGAGATCATGAGAGATGACCACCTTGCCAAGTCCCAATACCTTAGAAGATGAGGCGTCACCCCACTCGACATTGGTGGGCATAGATGGAATCTTGTGCACGTCCACCACCAAGTCCTTGCTCCCGGTCATATGATTTGTAGCTCCGCTATCTAGCAACCATGATCCCCCACCGGAAGCAAACACCTACAAGAGATCAATGCTTGGTTTTAGGTACCCATTTTGTAATGGGTCCTTTGATGTTAGTAACAAGGGTCTTTGGAACCCAAATAGACCATTCAATGTATTCATGAGTGGAACCAACAAATTTGGCATAGACATGCCCATCACTAGCTCGATATAACATATAAGAAGGATTAAAGTCGCCGGCTTTGATGGGAGGAGTGGCATTGCCATTTTTTACACCGCCACCCTTCACATTGTTCTTCTTCTCCTTGGAAGCACTCTCTCCCTCCTTCACAAAGGTTTGCATGAGAGGAGGAGGTCGTTTGGTCTTGTCATTCTTCTTCTTGTTCTTGGACTCGGGCACGTACCCAATGCCTTCCTTAGCCACAACTCCCTTTCGGTTGGTCAAGAGGTCGTTGAGGTTTTTCTTGCCTTGTATGCAAGACGCAAGACCTTTCTCAAGTTGCACCTTTAGCTTAGCGTTCTCCTCAACAAGATGCACATGCTCACAACATGGGTTAGTAGCATTTGCATTATCAATTAACATCATACAAGGAAAAGTGGTTTTTTCCTTGGTTAGCTTTACTTGAAGTTGATCATGAGACTCTTTGAGGCTAGCATGAGCACCCTTCAAGACCTTGTGAGCCTTGTCAAGTAGATAAACTCCTCTTTGAGTCTAGCAAGATCAACCTCAAGTTCGGTCTTCTAGGATTTTAGCACACGAGAAACAATGAGAACATGATCAAAATCTTTCTTTAACTTAGCATGATCAACGTTGTGTGACTCCTCAAGAGCCAAACAAAGACCACGCTCTTCCTCAAGAGCATTGGAAAGATCCGAGATCTCATCGGCATAGTCACGACTATGCCCTTCCATCTTAGAGATGGTATCTTCGTGAGCCTCGATCATGTCATTGGCTTCACCAAGTTGTTCCAAGAGAGCAACAAAGTGCTTCTTGGATTTACCCTTGAGTTTACCCATAAAGGCCTCAAACTCATTCACCTCCACATTAGTTCCCTCATGTTCATCAATGCTATCCGTCGAAGAAGGATGATTAATGATGGTAGTTTTGATGTTGGGGGTTACCTTGTTGGTGGCTTTAGCCATGAGGCACTTGGCGGTGATGCTCTCATTGGGTGAGTCGAAGAGAGACACCCGTGGAGTCGTCGCAATGGCAACGGAGGCCATGGCAACTGACTCGCCATCATCATCATCATCATCATCATCATCCTCATTGTACTCTTCTTGTACCACCAATGCCTTGGGAGGAGTCTTCTTGGTGAACTTGCTCTTGTTGGGGAACGACTTGGCCTTGTCCTTTCGGATGAGCTTGCCACCATTGTCTTCCCTATTCTCATAAGGGCACTCCGCAACAAAGTGGCTTACGTTGCCACAATTGAAACAAGCCCTCACTCGTTGCTTGCCCTTTGTGCCACTTGAATTGTTCTTGTTGAAGTTGGGCCTTGAGTTCTTCTTGCTCCAAAATTGCCTTGAAGCAAAGGCCATGTGTTCATGATAGGCATACTTCGTATCTTCGAGGTTGCTCTCCTCTTCTTCCTCTTCATTCTCTTCCTCCATACTAACCTTGGCCTTTAGAGCAAGGTTGGGTTTCTTTACTCTTTGAGAGCGAAGTACCGCATTGTCGACGGTCTTGTCCAAGATGCTCATAGCAACGAACTCATCCAACACATCACTTGAGGACAAGGTGTGGAAGTCCGGCCTTTGACGAATGACGGAGTACATGGCTTTGTGGTAGGGCATCATTGCTTTGAGGAATTTGTGCTTGATCCAATTGTCATCTGTGTCCTTGCTTCCATGATCTCGGAGCGAGACCGCGAGTTTGGTTACCCTCCGATAGAGCTCACGAGGTTCTTCATCTTCTTTCATTGCAAACTCATCGGCTTCATCTTGCACCACTTCATAGTTGGAGCGTTGAATGCTTGCACTTCCCCGGTAGAGGGAAACCACTTGGTGCCAAGCATCTTTGGCCAAGGAGTAAGGACGGAGATGGGGAAGGTCTTCGGGTGGGATAGCTTCTTGAATGATGAAGAGAGCATTCTCATTGAATTGATTATCCACTGCTTCTCTAGGAGTGAAGTTGCTTCGGTCATGCGGATAGAAACCTTCTTCAATGATTCTCCAAAGGTTAGTGTTCACATGATTTAAATGACGCTTAAAACGATAGACCCAAGAGTCAAATTCAACATTCTTCTCAATCTTTGGGGCCGACCCAGCATGATTCAAATGAGTGGAAGGGAGAGGTCCACCATAGACAAGTGGAGGTTCCACATGGGCAAAGATGCCGGTGCTACTCTTACCGCTAGTAGGAAGGGCTTTCTCGCTAGTAGCTTCCCCCTTGTCGGAGGTAGCATCCATCACCTTGTTGGCGGGATCACCCACTTTCAACAGTGCGGTGGAAAGTTTAAGCTCTTCTAAGAAATCTTTAAACATGCTTTTGATCTCGGTCGTCATGGAGGTTTTCAATGTGTCCAATGCCACATTGAACTCCTCACGAGAGACCGCGGTACCCCCATCTCTCGTAGAAGATACCGGATTTGCACCGGAGTGATCCTCCTCACCTTCTACGACGTCAACCATACTCTTTGGATGGTAAATTACTTAAAAAAGAGACGAGGCTCCGATACCAATTGAAAGGATCGATATAGTTGACTAGAGGGGGGGGGGGGGTGAATAGGCAACTAACAATTTTTAGCTTTTCTTTAACAATTCAAACTTTGCATCAAAGTAGGTTGTCTAGAAATGCAACTAAGTGAACAACCTATATGATGCAACAAAGATAAGTACACAAGAAAGCAAGAGATATATCACAAATAAGCTTACACAAGTAAAGGCACGAGATAACCAAGAGTGGAGCCGGTGGAGACGAGGATGTGTTACCGAAGTTCCTTCCCTTTTGAGGGGAAGTACGTCTCCGTTGGAGCGGTGTGGAGGCACAATGCTCCCCAAGAAGCCACTAGGGCCACCGTATTCTCCTCAAGCCCTCACACAATGCAAGATGCCGTGATTCCACTATTGGTGCCCTTGGAGGCGGCGACCGAACCTTTACAAACAAGGTTGGGGCAATCTCCACAACTCAATCAGAGGCTCCCAACGACACCATGAAGCTTCACCACAATGGACTATGGCTCCGCGGTGACCTCAACCGTCTAGGGTGCTCAAACACCGAAGAGTAACAAGATCCGCAAGGGATTAGTGGGGGGAATCAAATTCGTCTTGGTGGAAGTGTAGGTCGGGGCCTTCTCAACCACTCCCGAGCAAATCAACAAGTTTGATTGGCTAGGGAGTGAGATCGGGCAAAAATGGAGCTTGGAGCAACAATGGAGCTTAGGGTTGGAAGAGGTGGTCAACTAGAGGAAGAATACACCCCTTTTATAGCAGAGGACAAAAATCCAACCGTTATTCACCTACCAGCCCGCGACCAGCGGTACTACCGCCCCAAACCAGCGGTACTACCGCAAGGCCATGCGGTACTTCTGCTCCTGACAAGCAGTACTACCGCAAGGCAATGCGGTACTACCGTGAGGAACCGTGGTACTACTGCAGCAGCAGTAGCTAGGGCAGACCTGTAGCACAAGGGCTGAGGATGGTACTGCCGCAGGCGCGGTACTACCGCTCCCCCTTGCGGTACTACCGCAAGGCAGGAAACCCCTAGCCTGGGAAGAGCACGGATAAAAATACATCCGTGCCTACTTCCGCTGGAAAACGGACGAAGCAAAAATACTACCGCAGATGAGCGGTACTACCGCGTGGCAGCAGAGCCAGGCCGTGCACGGTACTACCGCGCAAGGGATGCGGTACAACCGTGGTGGCGCGGATGTAAAAAATTACATCCGCCCCTACTACCACGATGGAGCGGTACTTGGCCTGGGGGCCACGGTACTACGGCTCCAGAGGAGCGGTACTACCGTGGGCACCTGCGGTCCTACCGCGCCGTAGTATGGTACTACCGCGGGTGCCTGTGGTACTACCGCTCTCCAGGGAGCAGTACTACCGCAAGCCCATCAACAGCAGCCAGGACAAGGCAAAGAGGATAATCGGAGGATGCTCCAAAGTGCAGGGGAAAGGAGGGGACAGGGAAGAAAATGTGTACGTGATGATTCCACTCAAACCTTTCCGACGCGGACCCCCTCTTAATAGTACGACTTTCCTACGACTCAAATCCACCAAAAAGAAACGTAGAAAAACGCCGTCTTCAATAGTCTTCGAGGGACACCAAACCGTCTTGTGCCTAGCGGTGAAACGTCTGGGAAACTCAAGACACACGATTAGTCCGCAAAAGCATTGTCATCAATCACCAAAACACCTTAGGGATAAATATGCCCTTACAATGTCGTCTCAGGATTCGGAAGGAGAGAGCTATGTGGCTGATTACCTTGCGGACCCTAAAACCTATGGGGATGTGGAGCATTGTGGTTGGACTACGGAAGAAGAAGAGGACTATGAACCTAAGGGAAAGGAGGAGACGAGCTCAGATGAAGATGAAGTCCCACTACCTCAACTGGGGGACATGCATGTGGTGTTCAAAAAGTCAAGCCTCCCGGATAGAGTAAAGAAACCTAAGATCGAGTTTATCCCTTTTCGCCTCTTGCAGGAAAACAAGCAGGAACTATGCAAAAAGATACTGAGCCTGGAGTAGGAGATCGATGACCCAAGGGACCAAAATTCTGTCCTAAAACGCAAATTAAGGAAGAAGCCTACGCCATCAACAAAACCATCACCTTCTCCACCAACAAAGAAGAATTGAGAATCTGGTATGGGCACTCCCCTTGGCAACTGCCAAGCTTGGGGGAGTGCCCCGGTATCGTATCACCATCACTTTTATCTTTACTGTTTTTCTTAGTTCGATCCTTTTGATAATATCTTGATCTAGTAGAATAAAGTTTATGGCATGATCTAGTTTTTAGTTTTGCTTTATGATCCCTCTATGTAATCGAGTCCGTGAGCTATATAATAAAGATTAGTGTTGAGTCAAGGGCTTGATTATTTTGCCATGATCCTAAGTGAATAAAAGAAAAGAGAAATAAATAAAAAAGGAAACAAAGAGATCATATGGATCTTATGGAGAGTAATGAGCTCACATAGAGAAAGTATGATGAATAAAAGTTGTTGAGAGTTGACAAAAATAGTTTTGGTCATCGTTGCAATTAATAGAAGTAATAAAGAAAGAGAGATCTTCACATATAAATATACTATCTTGGACATCTTTTATGATTGTGAGCACTCATTAAAATATGACATGCTAAAGATTTGACGTTGGACAAGGAAGACAACGTAATGGGTTATGTTTTCTTACATCTGAGATAAATTATATTGTCTTGGATCCTCCAACATGTTGAGCTTGCCTTTCTCCCTCATGCTAGCCAAATTCATCGCACCAAGTAGAGATACTACTTGTTCTTCCAAATACCCTTAAACCAGTTTTGTCATGAGAGTCCACCATACCTACCTATGGATCGAGTAAGATCCTCCAAGTAAGTTTTCATCGGTGCAAGCAATAAAAATTGCTCTCTAAATATGTATGACTTATTAGTGTGGGAGAAAATAAGCTTTATATGATCGTGTGATATGGAAGAAATAAAAGCGACAGACTGCATAATAAAGGTCCATATCACAAGTGGCAATATAAAGTGACATTCTTTCGCACTAAGATTTTGTGCATCCAACCATAAAAGCACATGACAACCTCTGCTTCCCTCTGCGAAGGGCCTATCTTTTACTTTTGTCTCCTACCTTGCATAAGAATCATGGTGATCTTCACCCTTCCTTTTTACATTTTACTCTTTGGCAAGTATAGTATGTTGGAAAGGTCCTGGTATATATGGCTAATTGGATGTGAGTTTTCATGAACTATTATTGTTGACATGACCGTTGAGGTAAAACGTTGGGAGGCAAAACTATAAGCCCCTATCTTTCTCTGTGTCCGATTAAAACTCCATACCCATAAGTATTGCGTGAGTGTCAGCAATTGTGAAAGACTATATGATAGTTGAGTATGTGGACTTGCTGAAAAGCTCTTATACATTGAATCTTTCCTATGTTATGATAAATTGCAATTGCTCCAATGACTAAGATTATACTTTGTTAGTTTTCAATGAAGTTTACAATTCATACTTGAAATTGTGACTGAATTATTACTCTAGCATAAGAGATTATATGACAAGAATTATATAAGTTGTTGTTCTAAGAATGATCATGATGCCCTCATGTCCGTATTTTATTTTTATCGACACCTCTATCTCCAAACATGTGGACATATTTTTCGATTTCGGCTTTTGCTTGAGGACAAGCGAGGTCTAAGCTTGGGGGAGTTGATACGTCCATTTTTGCATCATGCTTTTATATCGATATTTATTGCATTATGGGATGTTATTACACATTATGTCACAATACTTATGCCTATTCACTCTTATTTTACAAGGTTAACATAAAGAGGGAGAATGCCGGCAGCTGGGATTCTGGGCTGGAAAAGGAGAAAATATTAGAGACCTATTCTGCACAGCTCCAAAAGTCCTGAAACTTCACGGAAGACGTTTTCAGAATATATAAAAAATACTCAGCGGAAGAAGTTCACCAGGGGGGCCACACACTGCCCACAAGGGTGGAGGGCGTGCCCTACCCCCTGGGTGCGCCCCCCTACCTCGTGGCCCCCCTGGTGGCCCTCCGGTGACCATCTTCTGCTATATGAAGTCTTTCAATGGGAAAAAAATAAGAAGCCATCTTCTCGGACGAAACTCCGCTGCCACGAGGCGGAACCTTGGCAGAACCAATCTAGGGCTCTGGCGGAGCTGTTCTGCCGGGGAAACTTCCCTCCGGGAGGGGGAAATCATCGCCATCGTCATCACCAACGCTCCTCTCATCGGGAGAGGGCAATCTCCATCAACATCTTCACCAGCACCATCTCCTCTCAAAACCCTAGTTCATCTCTTGTATCCAATTCTTGTCTTCAAGTCCGGGATTGGTGCTAGTAGGTTGCTAGTAGTTGATGCTAGTTGGTTTATTTGGTGGAAGATCATATGTTCAGATCCTATATGCATATTAATACCCCTCTGATTATGAACATGTTTATGCTTTGTGAGTAGTTATGTTTGTTCCTGGGGACATGGGACAAGTCTTGCTATTAGTAGTCATGTGAATTTGGTCTTCGTTTGATATTCTGATGAGATGTATGTTGTCATCCCTCTAGTCGTGTCATGTGAATGTCAACTACATCACTCTTCACCATTGTTTGGGCCTAGAGGAAGGCATTGGGAAGTAATAAGTAGATGATGGGTTGCTAGAGTGACAGAAGCTTAAACCCTAGTTTATGCGTTGCTTCATAAGGGGCTGATTTGGATCCACATGTTTCATGCTATGGTTAGGTTTACCTTAATACTTTTGTTGTAGTTGCGGATGCTTGCAATAGAGGTTAATCATAAGTGGGATGCTTGTCCAAGTAAGGACAGTACCCAAGCACCGGTCCACCCACATACCAAATTATCAAAGTAGCGAACGCGAATCATATGAACGTGATGAAAACTAGCTTGACGATATTCCCATGTGTCCTCGGGAGCGCTTTTCTCTATATAAGAGTTTGTCCAGGCTTGTCCTTTTCTAAAAAAAGGATTGGGCCACATTGCTGCACTTTATTTACTTTTGTTACTTGTTGCTCGTTACAAATTATCCTATCACAAAATTATCTGTTACCACTTATTTCAGTACTTGCAGAGAATAACTTGCTAGAAACCGCTTATCATTTCCTTCTGCTCCTCGTTGGGTTTGACACTCTTACTTATCGAAAGGACTACGATAGATCCCCTATACTTGTGGGTCATCAGTCACCTCCATAAACGAGAAACATATCCTTAGTCCTTTTCAGGTACTTCAGGATGTTCTTGACGGCTGTCCATTGATCCACTCCTGGATTACTTTGGTACCTCCCTGCTAAACTAAGAGCAAGGCACACATCAGGTCTGGTACACATCATTGCATACATGATAGAGCCTATGGCTGAAGCATAGGGGACATCTTTCATTTTCTCTCTATCTTCTGCAGTGGTCGGGCATTGAGTCTTACTCAACTTCACACCTTGTAACACAGGCAAGAACCCTTTCTTTGCCTGATCCATTTTGAACTTCTTCAAAACTTTGTCAAGGTATGTGCTTTGTGAAAATCCAATTAAACGTCTTGATCTATCTCTATAGATCTTGATGCCCAATACGTAAGCAGCTTCACCAAGGTCTTTCATTGAAAAACTCTTATTCAAGTATCCTTTTATGCTATCCAGAAATTCTATATCATTCCAATCAACAATATGTCATCCACATATAATATTAGAAATGCTACAGAGCTCCCACTCACTTTCTTGTAAATACAGACTTCTCCAAAAGTCAGTATAAAACCATATGCTTTGATCACACTATCAAAACGTTTATTCAACTCCGAGAGGCTAGCACCAGTCCATAAATGGATCGTTGGAGCTTGCACACTTTGTTAGCACCTTTTGGATCGATAAAACCTTCAAGTTGCATCATATACAACTCTTCTTCCAGAAATCCATTCAGGAATGCAGTCTTTACATCCATTTGCCAAATTTCATAATCATAAAATGCGGCAATAGCTAACATGATTCGGACGGACTTAAGCATCGCTACGGGTGAGAAGGTCTCATCGTAGTCAATTCCTTGAACTTGTCGAAAACCTTTAGCAACAAGTCGAGCTTTGTAGACAGTAACATTACCATCAGCATCTGTCTTCTTCTTGAAGATACATTTATTCTCGATGACTCATTGATCAATGGGCAAGTAAATCAAAGTCCATACTTTGTTCTCATACATGGATCCCATCTCAGATTTCATGGTCTCAAACCATTTCGCGGAATCTGGGCTCATCATCGCTTCCTCATAGTTCGTAGGTTCGTCATGGTCAAGTAACATGACATCTAGAACATGATTACCGTACCACTCTGGTGCGGATCTCACTCTGGTTTACCTACGAGGTTCGGTCGTAAATTGATCTGAAGTTACATGATCATCATCATTAGCTTCCTCACTAATTGGTGTAGGTGTCACAGGAACAGATTTCTGTGATGAACTACTTTCCAATAAGGGAGCAGGTACAGTTACCTCATCAAGTTCTACTTTCCTCCCACTCACTTCTTTCGAGAGAAACTCCTTCTCTAGAAAGGATCCATTCTTAGCAACAACTGTCTTGCCTTTGGATCTGTGATAGAAGGTGTACCCAACTGTCTCCTTTGGGGTATCCTATGAAGACACATTTCTCCGATCTGGGTTTGAGCTTATCAGGATGAAACTTTTTCACATAAGCATCGCAATCCCAAACTTTAAGAAATGACAACTTTGGTTTCTTGTAAAACCACAATTCATATGGCGTCGTCTCAACGGATTTAGATGGTGCCCTTTTTAACGTGAATGCAGCCGTCTCTAATGCATAACCCCAAAACGACAGTGCTAAATCGGTAAGAGACATCATAGATTGCACCATATCTAAGATAGTACGGTTACGATGTTCGGACACACCATTACGCTATGGTGTTCCAGGTGGCGTGAGTTGCGAAACTATTCCGCATTGTTTCAAATGAAGACCAAACTCGTAACTCAAATATTCTCCTCCACGATTAGATTGTAGAAACTTTTTTTCTTGTTACGATGATTTTCCACTTCACTCTGAAATTATTCGAACTTTTCAAATGTTTCAGATTTATGTTTCATCAAGAAGATATACCCATATCTTACTCAAATCATCTCTAAAGGTTAGAAAATAACGATACTTGCCGCGAGCCTCAACACTCATCGAACTGCATACATCAGTATGTATTATTTCCAACAAGTCTGTTGCTTGCTCCATTGTTTCGGAGAACGGAGTCCGTCATCTTGCCCATGAGGCATGGTTCGCAAGCATCAACCGATTCATAATCAAGTGATTCCAAAAGCCCATCAACATGGATTTTCTTCATGCGCTTTACACCAATATGACTTAAATGGCAGTGCCACAAATAAGTTGCACTATCATTATTAACTTTGCATCATTTGGCTTCAATATTATGAATATGTGTATCACTATGATCGAGATTCAATAAATCATTCACCTTGGGTGTATGACCATTGAAGGTTTTATTCATGCAGACAAAACAATAATTATTCTCTAACTTCAAATGAATAACCGTATTGCAATAAACATGATCAAATCATATTCATGCTTAACGCAAACACCAAATAACATTTATTTAGGTTCAACACTAATCCCGAAAGTAAAGGGAGTGTGCGATGATGATCATGTCAATCTTGGAACCACTTCCAACACACATCGTCACTTCACCCTGAACTAGTCTCTGTTCATTCTGCAACTCCTGTTTCGAGTTACTAATCTCAGCAGCTGAACTTGTATCAAATACTGAGGGGTTTGCCATAAACACTAGTAAAGTACACATCAATAACATGTATATGAAATATACCTTTGTTCACTTTGCCATCCTTCTTATCCGCCAAATACTTGGGGCAGTTCTGCTTCCGGTGACCAGTCCCTTTGCAGTAGAAGCACTTAGTCTCAGGCTTAGGTCTAGGCTTGAGCTTCTTCACTTGAGCAGCAACTTGCTCGCCATTCTTCTTGAAGTTCCCCTTCTTCCCTTTGCCCGTTTCTTGAAACTAGTGGTCTTGTCAACCATCAACACTTGATGCTTTTCTTGATTTCTACCTTCGTCGATTTCTGCATCACGAAGAGCTTGGGAATTGTTTCCGTTATCCCTTGCATATTATAGTTCATCACTAAGTTCTAGTAACTTGGTGATAGTGACTAGAGAACTTTGTCAATTACTATCTTATCTGAAGATTAACTCCCACTTGATTCAAGCAATTGCATTACCCAGACAATCTAAGCACATGCTCACTAGTTGAGCTATTCTCCTCCATCTTTGTAGGCAAAGTACTGTCAGAGGTCTCCTACCTCTCGACACAGGCATGAGTATGAAATACTAATTTCAACTCTTGGAACATCTTATATGCTCCGTGGCGTTCAAAACATTTTTGAAGTCCCGGTTCTAAGCCGTCAAGCATGGTGCACTAAACTATCAAGTAGTCATCATACCGAGCTTTGCCAAACGTTCATAACATCTGCATATGCTCCTGGAATAGGTCCGTCACCTAGCGATGCATCAAGGATGTCAGATTTCGGGTTCCGGCAGACCCTTAAGGTTCGAATACTGGGGTGCACGCGGAAATCTCACCTTCAACCTCTCCGTCTCGAGGGGATCTAAACTACTAAAAGAACTCCATGAAAGACACAAGATTTATACTGGTTCGGGCCACCGATGTGGTGTAATACCCTACTCCAGTGTGTGGTGGATGGATTGCCTCCTGGGGCTAGTGTGGATGAACAATACAAGGAAGAACAGCCTCGCGAGGGTCTGTTCTTGGCTATGGTGATGAACTGTTGTGGAGAGCTCAGTCACCCTCACCCTCTCTCTCTCTCTCTCTCTCTCTACTTGCAGACCGAACGAACCCACGAACCGACCCCCTTGCCATGTGGGTGGCTAGTCCTATTTATAGAGGCCCTGGTCCTCTCCCCAAATATTGAGCGGGAAGGGATCCAACAATGGCGGGCTAATTTGAAGGGGGACAGCGAGTACATCTATCCTGACAAAAGCAGTCTTCGCCTGCCAAAGGCTCTGGTGATGACGCCTCGCTGGGCTCCATGGTGACCTCTGTCTCGTAGTCCTCCTGGCCTTGGTCTCATTGCACCGAAGTGGCAACCTTTGCCTGATGCCTCGGTACTCCGCTGATACGCTTGCTCCCTTTGCACCAAAGAGGAAAAAGGGATGCTGCGCGCGCTGGCACCCGCCTAGTGCCACGTGTTGTCATGGCTTGCGTCATGGGCACCTCGCGAGGTACCCCACCTTGAACTCTCCGCCTCCTCGTGATCCAGCCTGACGAGGTTGTGCCTGAGGACGCGCCGTGTCGTCCGCCTCGCGAGGCTTGGCCCCTCACGAGGGTCTTGAGCCTCGTGTTGATGAAGATGGGCCCCGCTGGGCCCCCACTCGAGCCACGCCGCAGGCCGCAGGCAGGCAAGTCTGGGGACCCCCGTTCCCAGAACGCCGACAGTAGCCCCCGGGCCCAAGGTGCGCATGGACTTGGCCGTGCTGAGAGGCGAAAGGGCAAGGGCGAAGCGCCGCGGGCCCCAACAACCTGCGGCCTCGGACGCCGCGTGGCGGTTGATTGGACGTGGGTGCCTTAGCGACCGCGCGGGTTGACAAGGGAGAGGCATCTTCCCAGACTTCGCCCTTGCTTTCTCCGGTTGCTGCTCAGATCCCCTTTCTTGCGCCTCCCCTTTCTTCCCCCAAACTTCCAGATCTACTCCGGTTGCACGACCTAGGAAGCCATGGCGCCTCGCAATCCTCCGGCCGAAGCTTGGTATTCCCCCGCTCTGGACCCGCCGACTGTGTCCAAGGCCACCTTTGCCCGGCTGTGCCGGATTGCGGCGGCGTAGGGCGTCATCGGGGCGGAGGTGTTCAAGGTCGGCTCCGCCTCCCCTGAAGGTCGAGGGAGCACCTATTACCCTTTCCTTGTGAGCGCCATCGCAGCGGGCTTGGTGCCTCCCTTCTCTGAGTTCTTCTTCTCTGTCCTCCGCCATTACAACTTACTGGCTCTCCATCTCCACCCCAACTATGTCCTTCTCCTGGCGATCTTCGCTTACTACTGCGAGGCCCACGTGGGGGTGCAGCCCTCGGTGGCCTTGCTGCGCCACTACTTCTACCTCCGGACTACTGGCAGTTCTCCTTCCGCGTGCGCGAGCTTCGTCGTGCATGGCAGCACCATTACCATCTCGAGTCCTGGGAAGAGGGCTGATGGCTTCCGGAGCAAGTGGGTCTTGGTTGACGCCGGGCGCGTCCACCCTCGGCTGATCCCGCCCACGGAGCAGGCCGTGAGCACCAGTGACTGGTGTCGGGCGGAGCTCACGGATCCCCGCGTGAAGCCGGTGTTGGAGAAGATGTATGCGGACTTGAGGCCAACCAACATGGCCACGGCGAAGTTAACTGGTGCGTCACTGTTGAGGGAGTTCTTGGAGAAGCAGCTGGCTCCACTCCGGCAGTACTCTTCTCCGATGTGGAGGCCTCATCTGAGCCCCGTGCCTGTGGACGAAGAGGACGTGAACGTGGTTCTTCAATCTCTGGTCGGGGGTACGGTGGCAAGGTTGGTGGGCGCTCCCGAGCCCTTGTTTCTTCGCAGCGACTGGGAGCAGGTGGTGAAGTCCATGCCCGTTTTCAACGGGGTCGGGCTCGTGCCCGTGGCGCCTTCTGAAGGACTGGTGGATGTGCCCTCCAGTGACTCCAGCAAGGAGGAGGACGAAGAGGAGCGGGAAGAGGGGCCCGACTCCGGGGCGACTGACGGAGAGTCGAGGGCTCCCCTCCCTCGGCGCTCGCCCCGTACTCTCCGCCTATCGCCGAGCGATGATGATGATGATGATGATGACGATGTGCCGGGTAGCGGGAGCTCGCCCCCGATCCCGAAGAAGGACAGGACCGGGCTGGTCCCCCGCGGGCCTGCCCCTACCCCGGGGCAGTCCGCTGCCGCGCCTTCTGCTCCCAAGGTCGACCCTTCCAGCCGGCTGTTTGGCTTGAAGTTGGGCCGAAAGCTGCCCGAGCTCACCGGCGATGACCCATAAGCGCTTGATCCTTGTTCTCATGTTTCTCATTCTGCAGACGAGGCTTGATGGTTGCTTCTCTTGAGTAGGCGGGCGCCCACGGCGAAGAAACCGAAGCGGGCTCCTGAGGCTCCATCCGCGGCAGCGCCCCCGCCTGCGAAAGGGGGCGATTGCAGTGCGCGGGCTTCTCCTCGTCGGTCGCCCTCAGGAGGTCTGGCCATTATGGCGGGGGCGAGCTCAGCCCCCATGGCCCAGGTGACTCCTGAGGTGTCCTCGTCCGGCGCCACTGCCACGGCTGGGGAGACGCAGCAAATGCTGGCTCGGGATTCGGCGGCCTTGCCGCCGCCACCTTCTCCTCCCATTTTGCTGGCCACTGCTCCCTCAGCTCCTCCTGTCGTCCTGGAGCGCGCCGAGGCTCCTCCGTCTTCTTCCTCCGTCTTGGAGCATGCTGCTGCTGAACTGGATCGGCTGCGTCAGGACCTTCTCGGCGCCGACTCTCGCCTGGTGGCCAGGCGTCTGGAACTGGCTTCGGGGTGGATTCGCTCTGATGCTTTGATCAGGGCGGCGCTGGTTCAGGCTTCGACGGCCTGCGATGAGGAGAAGTGGGCCGTCCTTGAGGCGAAGATTGCTCGTGACGCGGCCCTGGGGGAAGCAGTCGAGGCCCGCGACCGCTGTAAGGCGCTGGAGGACGAGCTGCAAGGCCTGCGGGGCCAACTTGCGGAGGAGGTTCACCTTCGCCAAGAGTAGGAGAAGGGGGCGAAGGCGCGTGAGGCGGTGCTCGAGGACTCGGAGGCCAAGCTCAAGAAGCACCGTGAGCATTTAGGCGCGTGGAAGCAGGAGCTGGAGGCGACGATGGCTGAGCTGGACGCCAAGGCTCAGGTCCTCACCGAAGATCGCGTGGCCTTCGCGGACATGGAGAAGGACGCTCGCGCTTCGCTGAAGATGCTTTACGAGAGCGGCTTGGACAGCCCGCTGGTTGGTGACGAGGATGGCCCCGCCAAGCTGCTTCCCTTCCTGGTCAAGGCTCTTGAGGACGTCGTCCTCGGCATCGGCCCCGCGGCCGAGGCCGAGGCGCACGTCCTGTCTTCTGCCGCGCTGACACGGGTCTTCGCCCACGTCTACCTCTACGATCCCAACACCGACCTCGACGCCCTGCTGGAACCAGTGAGCGACGAGGGTGCTGCTGCCGCCGTCGAAACCGTGAAGGAGCATGCGGAGGCGCTGCTGGAGACGTTCCGGGCTTTCAGCACCAGGCCGAAGCAAGGCGCTGCCGACCCTGCCGTTCCACAAGGTGGAACCAGCGCCGACGAGTGACTCCGTCCCATCCCTGCTCTTCTTTAGGTTCCTGCACATGCATCACGCCTCGGGGAGGCATTTAAACTTGTGTTTTGCATTGAGATTGACAGTATGGACTGTAATATTTGCTTTTAAGTTCCTTGGATTTTATGCTTTTCTTCCCTACTTGCTTGTGTTCTACGCCGGCAGGGCCCGGCCCCGCGCATGCCTCACCCAGCATCAGCCCCGACCGGAAACCAGGACGGGACCAAAGGAGTGAGGGGCCACGTGACAAGTTAGGCTCCTGAGTCGCGATGCTCAGGAGTCCCCTTTGGCGCTCGAACATCAAGTAGGGAAGCGTGATGTAGGCGTGTTTTCCGTTCTACATCTGCAGAGCCCGACCCCGCGCGTACCTCACCCAGCATAGCCTTTCGAAACTAAGGAGTGTGGGGCTACGGAGCCAGTTAGGCTCCTGAGTCGCGATGCTCAGGAGTCCCCCTTGACGCGCGAACAGCGGGTGATGAGGCGAGATGTAAGCGTGGCTACCGTTCTACGTCTGCAGAGCCCGGCACCGCGCGTACCTCACCCAGCATAGCCTTTCGGAACTAAGGAGTGAGGGGCTACGGAGCCAGTTATGCTCCTGAGTTGCGATGCTCAGGAGTCCCCCTTGACACGCGAAGAGCAGGTGATGAGGCGAGATGTAAGCGTGGCTACCGTTCTACGTCTGCAGAGCCCGACCCCGCGCGTACCTCACCCAGCATAGCCTTTCGGAACTAAGGAGTGAGGGGCTACGAGACCAGTTAGGCCCCTGGGTCGCGATGCCCAGGGGTCCCCCTTGACGTGCAAACGGCCTTCATACCTTGGCTCCGCTCGGGGAGAGACGCGCGGTGAACCAGGCCCAAGGGGCCTGGCTGGGCGGCGTACGTCTGGGCGTGACCCAGCCGTAGCCCCCGTGCCCAGCCCCCTCACGCGGCGCTCCTGAGGGGAGGCGTTGCGATGAGGCCAGCCACTGAGCTCTTGGCTCCCTGAGGTTAACGCGGCCCGGAGGCCACCCTTAGTTGTTTATCACCAGCGCAGAGCATAGCGCTTCCGTATGTGTACGGGCATAGCCGCTCCTCGGCAGTGTCGTCAGCCAGCGCGGAGCATGGTGCTTCCACTGGTACGTGGGAGGGGGCTCCCCTCCGGGAGGAGCCCCCGGGGCATATATAGCCCCGCCCTGACACATGACCGGCACGGTAGAGCTAGGTGAGGTGTATCTGGGCACCCGTGAGCTAGCACGGGACTCACGAGGCCCTACCTCTGGGCGGGTTGCGCCTGGCACTGGGCCGTATCTTGGAATGTGTCCCTGCAAAATTTGGTTAGATGCCGGTACTCTACGTCCTCGGGCCCCGGCCCTCGAGCTTGTCTCAGCCGTCACTCTTATGCCAGGTCGCGATGCCATGGACAAGGCCAGAGGGTGAGGGCTGGAGAGCCAGTAAGAGCCCTGAGTCGCGATGCTCAGGCACCCCCCCTTTAACGTGCAAGTGGCCGACATGGGAAGAGAAGATGCCGCGGACGGGCACCATGCAGCTAAGCGTGATAGGCAATGCATAGTTGGAAATAAACGCTAGGGGGATACACGCCGCTGGGTCTGGCCCAGCGGCTTGGGGATGATGCAGCCCGAGGGGCGCCCCCAACAAGGCAAGCTAGCGACGGAAAGGTAAATGCGGATACATGCCGCGGGGACGGACACACGCGGCCTGGGAGTAATGCAACCCTGGGGGGGTGCTCCCAGCTGAGAACGGAACTTGAAAGATGTCACCTGAGGATGTCGTCGGCGTAGTGGCGTTGGTGCAGCAGACTTGACGGGCTGCAGAAGCCGATCCTCACGAGCCCCGAGGCCCTGGGGCCTCGGGAGGCTCCGGAGGCGCTGGTGACTCCTGGCGAGCTGTCTCCATCTCCTCCAAGGCCGCGGAACGCCTGTCTTCTTGAGCCTCCACGATGCCCCTCATGAGGCGCTGGTACACCGCAGCCATGCTCGGCAGGCCGTAAGGCATGCAAACATAGCTGTGGGGTGGACCGCAGCGCCCCACTTGCGAGGGCCAGAGGCGCTCTGTTGTGGCGATCTGATTGAGCCCTGGTACATCGACGCAGACGCGCAGCCCGCCATCCTCGCCTGGATGTGGGGCCACGGCTGGCAAGCGGCGGCAACCTCTCATGATCCTTGTCTCCCGTAGCTCTCGAATGGCCTCGTCAACGAACTCTTGCTGGTCTGATCTTCCTCGCATGGCTCCCTCCTGAAGGAAACGTGCTGCGAAGCACGCCTCCACGTGGTGCCCAAGCGCCTCCCTCGCGACCCTGGCTAGGTCGGTGTCCCTCCTGGTGAGAGCCCCCGAGCCCTGCCTGAGGAGGGCGCCGGGCGCGCTTTCCTATGCGATGGATGGAGGGCCCTCCTGAGGGGGCACGGGCCCTGAGGGGCCTGCCTCCTGAGGGGCTGAGCCTGACGACGTCTTCTTCTTCTTGGGGTGGTCTCAGGAAGCCTCCTGCTTCCGTGATCTGGGTCTTCTAGCGACGCGGCCTGAAAGGCTCGCTCCAGGGAACACACTGCATCTCTCTCTTCACAGGGCACCGTGATGACGCCGCCACTTCCTGGCATCTTGAGGACGTTGTAGCCGTGGTGGGTCACGGCCATGAACTTGGCCAGCGCTGGGTACCCGAGGATGGCATTGTACGGCAGGCGGATGTGGGCGACGTCGAAGTCGATGAGCTCGGTGCGGTAGTTGCTGCGGGCTCCGAAGGTGACAGGGAGGCGGACCTGCCCGATCGGGACTGTGGAACCGCCGGTGATCCCGGAGAAAGGCTTGGTTGGCTGAAGCTGGTCATAGGGCACTTGGAGGTTGTTGAATGTTTCCACGGACAGGACGTTGAGCCCTGCTCCGCCATCAATGAGGGTCTTGGTGACCTGCACGTTGCTGATGACCGGGGAGCAGAGCATCGGGAGGACTCCTACAGTGGACGCGCACTTGAGCTGGTCTGCCGAGCTGAATGTGATGGGGCACGCCGACCACCTGAGGGGGCGCGTTGCTTCGAGCTTGGGGAGAACTGCATTCACTTCGCGGGCAAACTGCTTGAAGATACGTTGGGAGGCTGGGGCTTGAGCTCCGCCCAGGATGCAGGCGATCGCGCTCGGCTCCTGGAAGCCCCCAGCCCCCTTGTCTTGATGGCGGTCCTCGTTCCTTCTTGGTGGAGGCGGCAGCGGAGGTAGCCCTGCGTTGCCATGAGGGCGGTCCTCACGAGGCTGGTCTCTCCAGTCCCCCTCGCGAGGCAGGTTGCGAGGCTGGTCGCGCCACCCCTGGCGGGGGCCGCGGTCTTCCCAGCACCCTGGCTTTCTTCCTCCTCCTCGGCCATAGCCCCGGTCAGCACGGTCAGGGCGACGGCCGATCCTTCCTTCTCGCACGGCGCGAAGCTCTTGACATTCGTTCGTGTTATGGGTGTGGAGGTCATGGTACACACAGTACCGGCTGCCTCTGGAGGGTTTGGGCAGATCCTTTCCCCGCTTGGTGTCTGGTTCGGCTGCGAGGACGGCAGCCCCCTTGCGCTTCACGTCCTTGGCCTTGGGTTTCTTCTCTTCCGGGTCCGCGGCAGGCAGCTCGAGGAGGGAGAGACGTCCCTCCTCAGCCCTGGCGCACTTGTTCGCCAAGTTGAACAACTCCAGGGAGGTGCAGAGGTCTTCGTGCATCGCCAGCTCCTCCTTCATCTTGATGTCACGCACGCCGTCAGAGAAGGCGGAGATGATGGCCTCCTTTGACACCCTGGGGATCTTGAGGCGCATGTTGTTGAAGCGCTGGATGTACTTTTGCAGGGTCTCTCTGGGTTGTTGCTTGATGCGGCGCATGTCGCTCACGGCAGGCGGCCGGTCGCGAGTACCTTGGAAGTTGGCGATGAAGCGGGCGTGCATCTGGTCCCAGGAGGAGATCGTGACTGGAGCCAGATTCAGGAGCCAAGTTCGCGCCCCCTCCTTCAGCGCCATGGGGAACCAGTTCGCCATGACCTTTTCATCCCCGCCGGTAGCCTCGATGCCCAGCTCATAGAGCTGGAGGAATTCTGCGGGGTCAGTCGTGCCGTCGTAGCGAGGAGGCAGGTCGGGCTTGAACTTGCCGGGCCACGTGACGCTGCGCAGCTCAGTGGTGTAGGCGTGGCAGCCCGCAGTGGCCACGAAAGGGCTCGGTTGGTGGAGAGCTTGGTCTTGAGGGTCCCCACGCGCAGCAGCTAGGAGCAGGGTGGGGTCTTGACGCGCCGGAGCTGGAGCAGGGTCGCGATGTGCTGGAGCAGGGAGCGCCCTGGCAGCCCCCTGCGGGCAAGGGATCTCTTGGCAGCTTCGCTCTTGTTGCGATGGCGCCTGGCGGAGCGGGTTCCGCCCAGGGGCCAGTCGCCTTGGAGCCACGGCATCTTCTTGGAGGGGAGGCGGCTGGTGCGCCTCTGGAGCTTCGTTGCCCGCGCGGGGCGGAGTGCGGCGCAGAGGGACGGACGGCGCGGAAGAGCCCCCTGCGGCGCGGACAAGCTCGGCGACACGGTCGAGCCATTCTTCATAGACGTCGTCGATGGGACGGTAGCGCAGGAGCTCGTTTGCCGCGAGGAGCGCAGCTCGAGCCTCCAAGGGTGCGCGGAGCGCGCGTGACGAAGAGCCAGCTGGTGCGAGTGACGGAGTGGCGGTGCGGCCGTCTTGCCGCACGGACGGGTGCTGAGACGATGCCTGCTGCTCGCCCCCCGCCGGGCCGGTGGCGGCGTTGACGGCGGGCGACGGGGAACGACGAGGACGCCCACCAATGGGGGCCGTCTGGGCGACGCGAGAAGCGATGGCGGCCCGGCGCTCGGCGCGGGCCCGACGAGCGTCAGACATGGATGCGACGGTCGGAGGAGAGCGGAGCGGTGGAAGACGAATTCCGGCGCACCCCTACCTTGCGCGCCAAATGTCGGATTTCGGGTTCCGGCAGACCCTTAAGGTTCGAACACTGGGGTGCGCGCGGAAATCTCACCTTCAACCTCTCCGTCTCAAGGGGATCTAAACTACTAAAAGAGCTGCACGAAAGACACAAGATTTATACTGGTTCGGGCCACCGATGTGGTGTAATACCCTACTCCAGTGTGTGGTGGATGGATTGCCTCCTGGGGCTGGTGTGGATGAACAATACAAGGAAGAACAGCCTCGCGAGGGTCTGTTCTTGGCTGTGGTGATGAACTGTTGTGGAGAGCTCAGTCACCCTCTCTCTCTCTCTCTCTCTCTCTCTCTCTCTCTACTTGCGGACCGAACGAACCCACGAACCGACCCCCTTGCCATGTGGGTGGCTAGTCCTATTTATAGAGGCCCTGGTCCTCTCCCCAAATATTGAGCGGGAAGGGATCCAACAATGGCGGGCTAATTTGAAGGGGACAACGAGTACATCTATCCTGACAAAAGCAGTCTTCGCCTGCCAAAGGCTCTAGTGATGACGCCTCGTTGGGCTCCATGGTAACCTCCGTCTCGTAGTCCTCCTGGCCTTGGTCTCGTTGCACCGAAGTGGCAACCTTTGCCTGATGCCTTGGTACTCCGCTGATACGCTTTCTCCCTTTGCACCAAAGAGGAAAAAGGGACGCTGGGCGCGCTGGCACCCGCCTGGTGCCCCGTGTCGTCATGGCTTGCGTCATGGGCACCTCGCGAGGTACCCCGCCTTGAACTCTCCGCCTCCTCGCGAGCCAGCCTGACGAGGCTGTGCCTGAGGACGCGTCATGTCGTCCGCCTTGCGAGGCTTGGCCCCTCGCAAGGGTTTTGAGCCTCGTGTTGATGAAGATGGGCCGCGCTGGGCCCCCACTCGAGCCACGCCGCAGGCCGCAGGCAGGCAAGTCTGGGGACCCCCGTTCCCAGAACGCCGACAAAGGACATAATTCTTCTGTGCAACAATGAGGATAATCCTCAGATCACGGATCCAATCCGCATATTGCTACTAACATCTTTCAATTTATTTTTCTCTAGGAACATATCAAAAATAAACGGGGAAGCTATGTGCGAGCTATTGATCTACAACATAGATATGCAAATACTATCAGGACTAAGTTCATGATAAATTTAAGTTCAGTTAATCATATTACTTAAGAACTCCCACTTAGATAGACATCCCTCTAATCATCTAAGTGATCACGTGATCCATATCAACTAAACCATGTCCGATCATCACGTGAGATGGAGTAGTTTTCAATGGTGAACATCACTATGTTGATCATATCTACTATATGATTCACGCTCGACCTTTCGGTCTCAGTGTTCCGAGAACATATCTGCATATGCTAGGATCGTCAAGTTTAACCCGAGTATTATGCGTGTGCAAAACTGTCTTACACTCGTTGTAGATGAACGTTGAGCATATCACACCCGATCATCACGTGGTGTCTCAGCACGACGAACTTTGGCAACGGTGCATACTCAGAGAGAACACTTTTTCCTTGAAATTTAGTGAGAGATCATCTTATAAAGCTACCGTCGAACTAAGCAAAATAAGATGAATAAAAGATAAACGTCACATGCAATCAAAATATGTGACATGATATGGCCATGATCATCTTGTCCCTTTGATCTCCATCTCCAAAGTACAGTCATGATCTCTATCATCACCAGCATGACACCATGATCTCCATCATCTTGATCTCTATCAACGTGTCATCACATGGTCGTCTCGCCAACTATTGCTCTTGCAACTATTGCTATCGCATAGCGATAAAATAAAACAATTATTTGGCGATTGCATCTTATGCAATAAAGAGACAACCATAAGGCTTCTGCCAGTTGCCGATAACTTCAACAAAACATGATCATCTCATCAACAACATTTATCTCATCACGTCTTGACCATATCACATCACAACATGCCCTGCAAAAACAAGTTAGACGTCCTCTATTTTGTTGTTGCAAGTTTTACGTGGCTGCTACAGGCTGAGCAAGAACCTTTCTTACCTGCGCATCAAAACCACAACGATAGTTTGTCAAGTTAGTGCTTTTTTAACCTTCTCAAGGACCGGGCGTAACCACACTCGGTTCAACTAAAGCTGGAGAAACTGACACCCGCCAACCACCTGTGTGCAAAGCACGCCAGTAGAACCAGTCTCGCGTAAGCGTACGCGTAATGTCGGTCCCGGCCGCTTCATCCAACAATACCGCCGAACCAAAGTATGACATGCTGGTAAGCAGTATGACTTGTATCGCCCACAACTCACTTGTGTTCTACTTGTGCATATAACATCTACGCATAAAACCTGGCTCAGATGCCACTGTTGGGGAACGTAGTAATTTTAAAAAAATTCCTACGCACACACAGGATCATGGTGATGCATAGCAACGAGAGGGGAGAGTGTGTCCACGTACCCTCATAGACCAAATGTGAAGCGTTAGCACAACGCGGTTGATGTAGTCGTAGGTCTTCACGATCCGACCGATCCAAGTACCGAACGCATGGCACCTCCGAGTTCTGCACACGTTCAACTCGATGACGTCCCGCGAGCTCCGATCCAGCAAAGCTTCACAGGAGACTTTCGTCAGCGCGACGACGTGATGACGGTGATGATGTTTCTACCAACGCAGGGCTTCGCCTAAGCACCGCTATGATATAACCAAGGTGGAATATGGTGGAGGGGGGCACCACACACGGCTGGAATAGATCAACTGATCAACTTGTGTGTACCACACACGGCTGGAATAGATCAACTGATCAACTTGTGTGTTCTAGGGTGCCCCCTTCCCCCGTATATAAAGGAGCAAGGGGGAGGCGGCCGGCCAGGAGGAGGGCACGCCAGGGTGGGAGTAGGACTCCTCCTTTTCCTTGTTGGAGTAGGAGAGGGAAGGAAGGGAGAGAGGAGGAGAAGGAAAAAGGGGGGCGGCGCCCCCTCCTTGTCCAATTTGGACTAGAGGGGAGGGGGCGTGCGGCTGCCCTGGCCGCCCCTCCTCTTCTCCCAATAAGGCCCATGAGGCCCAATTAACTCCCCGGGGGTTCCGGTAACCCCCCGATACTCCGGTTTTTATCCGAAACCACTCGGAACACTTCCGGTGTTCGAATAAAGTCATCCAATATATCGATCTTTACATCTCGACCATTTTGAGACTCCACGTCATGTCTATGATCATATCCAGGACTCCAAACTACCTTTGGTACATCAAAACACAAAAACTCATAATTCCGATCGTCACCGAACTTTAAGCGTGTGGACCCTACGGGTTCGAGAACTATGTAGACATGACCGAGACACGTCTCTGATCAATAACCAATAGCGGAACCTGGATGCTCATATTGGCTCCTACATATTCTACGAAGATCTTTATCGGTCAAACCGCATAACAATATACGTTGTTCCCTTTGTCATCGGTATGTTACTTGCCCGAGATTCGATCGTCAGTATCTCACTACCTAGTTCAATCTCGTTACCGGCAAGTCTCTTTACTCGTTCTGTAATACATCATCCCGCAACTAACTCACTAGTTACAATGCTTGCAAGGCTTATAGTGATATGCATTACCGAGTGGGCCCAGAGATACCTCTCCGACAATCGGAGTGACAAATCCTAATATCGAAATACGCCAACTCAACAAGTACCTTCCGAGACACCTGTAGAGCACCTTTATAATCACCCAGTTACGTTGTGACGTTTGGTTGCACACAAAGTGTTCCTCCGGTACTCGGGAGTTGCATAATCTCATAGTCATAGGAACATGTATAAGTCATGAAGAAAGCAGTAGCAACAAACTAAACAATCATTGTGCTAAGCTAACGTGATGGGTCAAGTCAATCACATCATTCTCCTAATGATGTGATCCCGTTTATCAAATGACAACTCATGTCTATGGTTAGGAAATATAACCATCTTTGATCAACGAGCTAGTCAAGTAGAGGCATACTAGTGACACTTTGTTTGTCTATGTATTCACACATGTATTATGTTTCCGGTTAATACAAGTGTAGCATGAATAATAAACATTTATCATGAAATAAGGAAATAAATAATAACTTTATTATTGCCTCTAGGGCATATTTCCTTCAACTCCCGCCTGCATCTACTACTATTACTCCACACATCGACCGCTATCTAGCATGCATCTAGTGTATTAAGTTCATGGAGAAACGGAGCAATGCAATAAGAACGATGACATGATGTAGACAAGATCTATCTATGTAGAGATAGACCCCATTGTTTTATCCTTAGTAGCAATGATACATACGTGTCGGTTCCCCTTCTATCACTGGGATCAAGCACCGTAAGATCGAACCCACTACAAAGCACCTCTTCCCATTGCAAGATAAATAGATCAAGTTGGCCAAACAAAACCCAAATATCGGAGAAGAAATACGAGGGTATAAGCAATCATGCATAAAAGAGATCAAAGAAACTCAAATACTTTCATGGATATAAAAAGATAGATCTGATCATAAACTCAAAGTTCATCAATCCCAACAAACACACCGCAAAAGAGTTACATCATATGGATCTCCAAGAGACCATTGTATTGCGAATCAAGAGAGAGAGAGAGAGAGAGAGAGGAAGCCATCTATCTACTAACTACAGACCCAAAGGTCTACAAAGAACTACTCACGCATCATCGAAGAGGCACCAATGGAGGTGGTGAACCCCATCCGAGATGGTGTCTAGATTGGATCTGGTGGTTCTGGACTCTGCGGTGGCTGGATCAATATTTCATCGACTCCCCTAGGGTTTGGGAATATTGAGGTATTTATAGGGAAAAAAGGCGGACCGGGGGGGGGGCACCCGAGGTGGGCACAACCCACCAGGGCGCGCGTGGGCCTCCTGGCACGCCCTGGTGGGTTGTGCTCTCCTCGGAGCACCCCCCAGGCGCTGCCAGGGCCCATTATGTTCCTACTGGTCCAAATAAATCTCCGTAAAGTTTCGTTGCGTTTGGACTCCGTTTAATATTGATTTCCTGCGATGTAAAAAACATGCAGAAAACAACAACTGGCACTTGCCACTATGTCAATAGGTTAGTACCAAAAAATGATATAAAATGACTATAAAATGAATATAAACATCCAAGATTGATAATATAACAGCATGGAACAATCAAAAATTATAGATACATTGGAGACGTATCAGCATCCCCAAGCTTAACTCCTACTCGTCCTCGAGTAGGGAAGTGATAAAACAGAATTTTTGATGTGGAATGCTGCCTAACATGTCATATCATATTGTTTCTTTATAGCATGGACGTTTGGACTTTTATATTGTTCAAAGCAATAGTCTAGTTTTGACATGATTATTTAAATACTCAAGCATATCAACAAGCAACCATGTCTTTCAAAATATCAACGCTAAAATAAGTTATCCCTAGCCCATCATGCTCAACCATTGATCCATTCATGAAACACACTCGCATATTAGCTACACCCAATACTCAAGTACAACCATATTGCCTCCTAGTTGGTGCTTTTATAAGAGAAGATGGAGACTCAAATTCAAAATAAAAATTGCATAAAGTAACAGAAAGGCCCTTTGCAAAGGGAAGTAGGGATTTGTAGTGGTGCCAGATATAACACCCATGATGCGGCTATATATCCCACGTGTCGGAGCACGACTTAGAGGCATAACCGCATGGTAGGCATGTCGCAAGAGGGGTAATCTTTACACATCCCATGTACTGAATAAGAAAGGGATAAAGAGTTGGCTTACAACCGCCTCTTCACACAATACATAAATATATCATACATCATCCAGAATACAATCAAGGTCCGACTACGGAACCAAAATAAAGAAAGACAACCCCAAATGCTAGATCCCCGATCGCCCCAACTGGGCTCCTCTACTGATCATCCGGAAAAGACACGTAGTAATGATCCGAATCCTCGTCGAACTCCCACTTGAGTTCGGTAGCATCCCCTGCACTGGCATCATCGGCACCCGCATCTGTTTGGAAGTATCTGTGAGTCACGGGGACTCAACAATCTCACACCCTTGTGATCAAGACTATTTAAGCTTAAAGGTAGGAAAGGGGTAGTGAGGTGGAGCTGCAGCAAGCACTAGCATATATGGTGGCTAACTTACGCAAAAGAGAGCGAGAAGAGAAGCAAAGCACGGTCGAGAAGCTAATAATGATCAAGAAGTGATCCTGAAGCTACTTATGTTCAAGCATAACACGAGACCGTGTTCTCTTCCCGGACTCCGCCGAAAAGAGACCATCACGGCTACACACGCGGTTGATTCATTTTAATTAAGTTAAGTGTCAAGTTCTCTACAACCGGACATTAACAAATTCCCATCCGCCCATAACCATGGGCACGGCTTTCGAAAGTTCAAAACCCTGCAGGGGTGTCCCAACTTAGCCCATCACAAGCTCTCATGGTCAACGAAGGATATTCCTTCTCCCAGGAAGACCCGATCAGACTCAGAATCCCGGTTACAAGACATTTCGACAATGGTAAAACAAGACCAGCAAAGCCTCCCGATGTGCCGACAAATCCCGATAGGAGCTGCACATATCTCGTTCTTAGGGCACACCGGATGAACACTACGTACAACTAAAACCAAACCTCAAGTTTCCCCAAGGTGGCGCTGCAAGTGGCTCTGTTTTGGACCAACACTCAGAGGAGCACTGGCCCGGGGGTTTAAAATAAAGATGACCCTTGAGTCCGTGGAACCCAAGGGAAAAAGGCTTAGGTGGCAAATGGTAAAACCAAGGTTGGGCCTTGCTGGAGGAGTTTTATTCAAGTCGAACTGTCAAGGGGTTCCCATTATAACCCAACCGCGTAAGGAACGCAAAATCAAGGAACATAACACCGGTATGACAGAAACTATGGCGGCAAGAGTGGAACAAAACACCAGGCAAAAGGCCAAGCCTTCCACCCTTTACCAAGTGTATAGATGCATTAAAGTAAACAAGATATAATAATGATATCCCAACATAAAACCATGTTCCAACAAGGAACAAACTCCATCTTCACCTGCAACTAGCAACGTTATAAGAGGGGCTGAGTAAAGCGGTAACATAGCCAAACAACGGTTTGCTAGGAAAGGTGGGTTAGAGGCTTGACATGGCAATATGGGAGGCATGATAAAGCAAGTGGTAGGTATCGCGTCATAGCAATAGAGCGAACAACTAGCAAGCAAAGATAGAAGTGATTTCGAGGGTATGGTCATCTTGCCTGCAAAGTTCTCCGAGTTGACGAAAGCTTGATCCTCGTAAGCGTACTCAACGGGTTCCTCGATCACGTACTCGTCTCCCGGATCTACCCAAGGCAAGAACACAAGCAAACGACCAACAATCAATCACGATGCAATGCACAAGCAACATGATGCAAAACATGGCATGATATGCGAGATGTGATATGCAATGCATATGCGTGCTCTGGAAGGAAAATATTTATCAAGGCATCAACTTGGAGAAACAAGTGCGACGCTGGAAAGATGAGTTGATTTTGGTCGAAATCGATATAAAGATCACCGGAATCGGATGCACGGTTTGCAAATGGCAAGCAAAACAATAATGGCACAATTCTGCGATTAACAGCATGATGCCATCTAGAATGCAACAAGAAGCTAAGCTACTGCACTCCAATAAAGCAACAAAGCACATGGCAATGATATAATCAAGATTCTTGACAAAAGATGAACACTGAGCTATGGCTAAATCACACAAGAGCAGGTTCAAACAAGCATGGCAAAAGTGCAAAAGATATCAGCTTCACAGACTTAGTGAAAATACTAACATGCCAGAAATTAACATCAGGAAGCCAGGTTTAGCAAGCAAACAACATGCTACAGGAACATATCATAGCAAACAAAGGCATGGCATGAATCTACTCAAAGCATAGAACAAAAGTCCCTTAATGACCATGAGCCAAAAGGGCACAGAAAATATGATGGCACCCATGTAAACATAGCAAGTTTGTTAACAGATTCAGACTTAGCAGAAAACAAAGCGTGGCATAAACAGAATTATGAAGGCATCTTTGCGAGCTCGATTCACTCATCACAAGGCATTTCATGACAAGATAAGCATACTACCAGCAAGAAGACATGTTCATGAAGCTAACCAAAGCAAGAAAAAGTTCATAGCATGCATGGATCAACTACAACAACCATGACAAAATTGATTAACATGTAATCAATCTGCCAGGAACATTTTATTGCAAAAAAAGAGCAAGATTAAGACATGCTAGGGTACTCCATAATTGCAAACAGGGGCATGAATGGATAGAGCATAACCATATGTCCAAATCATCCTTACTGAAGCAACTCAAATAAAGCATGTATATCACTGTAGCAACATGGTTACATGGCATCAAAATAACAGCAGACAAAGGCTTAGCCAAAATCCTGAGATCCTGAAATCAACAATATCACCAAGGCTACTTTGCATGCTTGTGCTAGTCACCACAAAGATCACAAAAATACATGGCATACACCCCTGTAAATATGGCATGGCATAGATCAAAATACATGTAGGACTCATGCCCATATGCAGCACACAACAAATGTGACAAAAATGAAAAAAGCTCATAATCTGCTAAGTAACAGCACTGAACAATTTATAGCACTCTTACATCAATGATTTGGGCATCAAGATGGACTCAAACAAGCATGGCACAATGGAACAAAATGAAGAGCACATCATGGTGAACACTTTGATATATCACACGCACGAAACAGAGCTACGGATGAGAAGTTATGATGCATTGAACAGAGGCACAAAATGTATCACAGAGAACACTTAGTGGGAAATTCACCTCCTAGAAATCAGATCTAGGGTTTGCCACGCTTCCCGAGGTACGTCGGAGAACTGGTCGGAGCTCTAGCCGGAGTTGACGGGGACGAAGGAGGAGGGACGGGGAGGCCGAGATCCGGCCGGATCCGGTCGTCCCGAGGTGCGCCGACGACGAGGAGGCGCCAAACGGTGGGGGCGCGGCTCCCGCGGTGGATCTTGACTGCGGAGGCGGCGAGGCGACGCACGGCCGGAGTTGTCGGCGAAGGCAGTTGGCGTCGAGCGGCGGGGTCCGGTACGGCGGCGCGGTGGAGGGAAGCGGCGGTGGGGCGCGCGGGCTCGTGCGGGCCTGACTTGGGCCCCATGGGCCGCGGCGATGGTGGGTGGTGCGGTGCCACGTGACAAGCTACGAGTGGCGCAGGGCGGCGGTGGAAATCGTCCGGTGGCGGGTGGACATGTCCGGCGAGTGAGAGGAAGGGGGAGCTAGGGTTTTGACCCGGATTTGAACGGGGAGGACATATTTATACCTAGAAGGAGGTGGGAGTGTCCAATTGAGGTGTGGTTTTCGACCACGCGATCGTGATCCGACGGCGGAGGACATGGGAGTGGTTTGGAAGGGTTATTGGGCCATTTTGGAGGGGTGTTGGACTGCAACACACACGAGGCCTTTGCGGTTCCCCGGTTAACCGTTGGAGTATCAAACGGACTCCAAATGGCACCAAACTTGAAAGACGGTCTACCGGTGGTGTACCAAGGCCACTTGGCAAATCTAGGTCCATTCTGAGAACGTTTAACACCCACTCACAAAAAGAGACAAAAGGGGCGCCGAAGGACGTGGGAGTGTCGGATTGCAAAACGAACAACGGGGAAAATGCTCGGATGCATGAGACGAACACGTATGAAAATGAGATGCACATGATGACATGATATGAAATTCATGACATGGACAAAATGCAAAACAAAGACAAAACCAACCACGAAGGGAAACTCATAACTTAGAGCTGAAAATGGCAAGAGTTGGAGTACAAATATGGCAAGTTACACCCGGGGTGTTACACCAGAGCTCAAAGCGAAAAACTTAGAGATAAAAACATTTTGGGAGGTGTATCCATCCCACCAACGAAAATGACTTAGAGTTCCCAACACTTTCCATGCTAGATATATCATAGGTGGTTCCCAAACAGAAAATAAAGTTTATTCCTTTTTCCACCATACTTTCACTTTCCATGGCTAACCGTATCCAAGGGTGCCTTCCATACCAACACTTTGCAAGGAATTTATTATTTGACAACATAAAGTAAATCCATTTTTTCATTTTAGGACTGGGCACCCCTAATACCTTTGCCTTACTCTCGTGCAATGACAAGTGAATAAACACTCATCGTGAGAATAAGACATCTAGCATGGAAAATATTAGCCACCCCTGACCGCTCCGCGAGCGAAACGAACACACAAAAGAGAAGTTTATTTTGAAAATTAGAGATGGCAGATGCAAATTTGCTTAGGACGGCAAAAGAATACCGCATATAGGTAGATATAGTGGACTCATGTGGCAAAACTGGTTTAAAGGATTTTGGATGCACAAGTAGAGATCATACTTAGTGCAAAATGAAGGCTAGCAAAAGATTGAGAAGCGACCAACCAGGAAGTGGATAATCTCATAAGCAAGCATTAAGAAAAAACATCGAATAATGCACCACAAGTAGGATATAATTTCATTGCATGACTATTGACTTTCATGCTTGCATAGGGAATCACAAACCTTAACACCAATATTCTTACTAAAGCATAATTACTCATCAACATAACTCACATATCATATCATCATACCTCAAAACTATTACTAAGAATCAAGTTTATTTTGTCCAATGATCTTAAGAAAGTTTTTATTATATCCTTCTTGGATATCTATCACTTTGGGACTAATTTTCATGTGTTGATTTTCATAAGCTCAAACAAGTTTAAGTGAAGATCATGAGCATAATATTTCTTCCTTTCTCTCAAATTAATTTAAGTGAAGCAAGAGAGAATTTCTTGAAAATTTTACTAACTCTCAAATAAATCTAAGTGAAGCAAGAGAGCATTTCTTCAAAAATACTAAAGCACACCGTGCTCAAAAAGATATAAGTGAAGCACTAGAGCAAGTCCATAGCTCATAAAATTTTAAGTGAAGCAAAGAGAGCAATTCTAACAAGTCATGACATAATTTTGGCTCTCTCAAATAGGTGTGTCTAGCAAGGAATCAAAGCTAAAAACTCAAAATAAAACAAGCAAAGACTCATATCATACAAGACACTCCAAGCAAAACACATAGTATGTGACGAATAAAAATATAGCTTCGAGTAAAATACCGATGGTCGTTAGAAGAAAGAGGGGATGCCACTCGGGGGCATCCCCAAGATTAGTTGGTTGCTCATTTTTGTATAATAGCTTGGGATGCTGGGGCATCCCCAAGCTTAGGCTCTTCTACTCCTTATTCCTTCATCCATCGTAAGATAACCCAAAACTTGAAAACTTCAATCACACAAAACTCAACAAAACCTTTGTGAGATCCATTAGTATAAGAAAATAAATCACTACTATAAGTGTTGTATCAAACCAATTAATATTTTTTCTTGCATTATATCAACTGTATTCCAACTTTTCTATGGAAAAACTCATCAAAGAAAACCGTAGAGCCATCAAAACAAGCACACAACGCAAAGAAAACAGAATAGTCTGTAGCAATCTGACTGTTTTGAATACTTCTGTAACTCCAAAAATTCTGAAAAATAGGAAGACCTGAGAAATTTGTATAGTGATCTACTTCAAGAGGAGAGGAATGGGTATTTTATCGCTCTCTGGTTTAAAGCGAGAATTATTTTCACGAGCACAAAAGTTTCTGTTTTTTCAGCAAGATCAAACAACTATCACCCAAGAAGATCCTAAAGGCTTTACTTGGCATAAACACTAATTGAAACATAAAAACACAATCATAATAGTAGCATAATTTTGCAAACACTCAAGAACAGAAAGAAAAAACAAAAAATAAATTTTATTCATTGGGTTGCCTCCCAACAAGCGTTATCGTTTTACACCGCTAGCTAGGCATAAGATTTCAATGATGCTCACACGAAAGATAAGAATTGACACACAAAGAGAGGATCAAGAAACACATGAAAAACACATTTAAGTCTAACATACTTCCTATGCAGAGGAATTTTATAAGCAAAAAAATTATCAAGACAAGCAAAAACTAGCATATGCAAGGAAGAAGAAAGAAACAATAGCAATCTCAACATGAAGAGAGGTAATTTAGTAACATGAAAATTTCTACAACCATATTTTCCTCTCTCGTAATAATTACATGTAGGATCATAATAAAATTCAACAATATAACTATCAGATAAAATATTCTCTTCATGATCCACATGCATGCAAAGTTGACACTCTTCCAATATAGTGCGGTTATCATCAAATAAAGTCATGACCTCTCCAAGCTCACTTTTATCAAAAATCTTAGTCTTAGCATCCTTTAGATTCTTCATAGTGATAAATTGATAATAATCCCAAATGACTCAACAAATATAGCTATGCTCCTCAGCAACGGTGCCAGAAAAAGGTCTTGATAACCCACAAGTATAGGGGGTCGCAATAGTTTTCGAGGGTAGAGTATTCAACCCAAATTTATAGATTCGACACAAGGGGAGCCAAAGAATATTTGAAGGTATTAGCAGCTGAGTTGTCAATTCAGCCACACCTGGAGATTAATTATCTGCAACAACGTGATCAGTAGCAAAGAAATATGATAGCTTTGATAATAGTAGCAGTAGCAATGGTAACGGTAACAGCGATAGCAATAGTTTTGTAACAAGTGCAACAGTAACGATAGCAGTAGTAACTTAGCAAGAACAATATAGGATAAATTCGTAGGCATTGGATCAGTGACTTGTTGGATGGTATTCATCATGAGAAAGTTATAACCTAGGGCGATATGGCACTAGCTCTAGTTTATCAATATATTGTAGGCATGTATTTCATAAATAGTCGTATATGCTTATGGAAAGAAATTGCATGACATCTTTTGTCCTACCCTCCCGTGGCAGCGGGGTCCTATTTGGAAACTAATGTATATTAAGGCCTCTTTTTAATAGAGAACCGGAATAAAGCATTAACACATGGTGAATATATGAACTCCTCAAACTACGGTCATCACCGAGAATGGTCCCGACAATTGTCACTCCGGGGTTGCCGGATCATAACACGTAGTAGGTTATTATAACTTGCAAGATCGGATCTAGAACATGGATATAATTGTGATAACATAAACGGTTCAGATCTGAAATCATGGCACCCGGGCCCAAAGTGACAAGCATGAAGCATGGCAAAGTCATAGCAACATCAATCTTAGAACGTAGTGGATACTAGGGATCAAGCCCTAACAAAACTAACTAGATTACATGATGAATCTCATCCAACTCCGAACCGACCAGCGAGCCTACAAAGGAATTACTCACTCCCGGTGGGGAGCATCATGGAATTGGCGATGGAGAAGGGTTGGTGATGACGAAGAACGAAGATCCCCCTCTCCGGAGCCCCAAACGGACTCCAGATCTAGCCTCCCGATGAAGAACAGGAGGTGACGGCGCCTCCATCTCGTGGATCGATAATTCTTTTTCCCTGATTTTTTCTGGAAAAATAGGATTTTATAGCGTCGGTTTCAGGGTCTGTGGGGCCACCAGGTGGGGACAACCCACCTAGGCGCGCCAGGAGGGGGGTGTTGGGGAACGTAGTAATTTCAAAAATTTCCTACGCACACACAAGATCATGGTGATGCATAGCAACGAGAGGGGAGAGTGTTGTCCACGTACCCTCGTAGACCGAAAGCGGAAGCATTATGACAACACGGTTGATGTAGTCGTACGTCTTCACGATCGACCGATCCTAGTACCGAATATACAGCACCTCCGCGATCTACACACGTTCAGCTCGGTGACGTCTCACGAACTCATGATCCAATAGAGTATCGGGGAGAGCTTCATCAGCACGACGGCGTTATGAAGGTGATGATGAAGCTACCGTCGCAGGGCTTCACCTAAGCACTACGACGATATGACCGAGGTGGATTATGGTGGAGGGGGCACCGTACACGGCTAAGAGATCAATGATCAACTTGTGTGTCTATGGGGTGCCCTGTGGCCACGTATATAATGGATGGGGGAGGAGGAGGCCGGCTCTCATAGGGCGCGCCCAAAGTGTGGAGTCCTACTAGGACTCCTTAGTCCTAGTAGGATTCCACCTCCCACATGGAATAGGAAAAAGGGAAGGGAGAAGGAGAAGGAAGGAAGGGGGAGCCCCCTTTCCCTAGTCCAATTCAGACCAGTCCATGGGAAAGGGGCGCGGCCACCCTTGAGGCCTTTCTTTCCATTCCCATATGGCCCATTAAGGCCCAATATGAATTCCCGTAACTCTTCGGTACTCCGAAAAATACCCGAATCACTCGAAACCTTTCCGATGTCCGAATATAGCCTTCCAATATATCGATCTTTATGTCTCGACCATTTTGAGACTCATCGTCATGTCCCCAATCTCATCTGGGACTCTAAACAAACTTCGGTCACCAAATCACATAACTCATAATACAAATTGTCACAGGATGTTAAGCATGCGGACCCTACGGGTTCGAGAATTATGTAGACATGACCGAGACTCATCTCCGGTCAATAACCAATAGCGGAACCTGGATGCTCATATTGGTTCCTACATATTCTACGAAGATCTTTATCGGTCAAACTGCATAACAACATATGTTGTTCCCTTTGTCATCGGTATGTTACTTGCCCGAGATTCGATCGTCGGTATTTCAATACCTAGTTCAATATCGTTATCGGCACGTCTCTTTACTCATTCCGTAATACATCATCCAGACTCTAACTCATTAGTCACATTGCTTGCAAGGCTTATAGTGATGTGCATTACCGAGATGGCCTAGAGATACCTCTCCGACAATCAGAGTGATAAATCCTAATCTCGATCTATGCCAACTCAACAAGTACCATCGGAGACGCCTATAGAGCACCTTTATAATCACCCGGTTATGTTGTGACGTTTGGTAGCACACAAAGTGTTGGGGATATGACTATCAGATATGACCCGCCCAGGAGGGGCCGGGCCATCCCTATGGCGGTTCATCTGAATAGAGCCCAAGAGGATATCAATGGTGGCGGTTCATAGACATGCTTAGTAAAAGGCCTAAACCTGAAGGCAGCTTAAGGCCCATGAAGTATAAACCGCCATGTATATGTAGACTTGTAATATAAGGCATGTAAGATAAAGTCACCGAGCCGGACACATTGTATAAGCTGGCAGGGACTCTGTAGGCCGCAGGGCATCAACCCATGTATATAAGGTGACGACCCGACAACGGCTTAGGGCAAGAAACAACAAGTCGTAAGCCAGGCAAAACGTGTTTGCTCCCTGGTAATCGAAACCCTAGCAATACCACCTCAAACTGGAGTAGGCTTTTACCTTCACGCAAGGGGCCGAACCAGTATAAACTCTCCGTGTCCTTTGTCCCATTTAACCCCTTTAAGCTAACCTCGTCACAATGGCTCCGCAACTAAGTCCTTCCACGAGGACATCTGCCGTGACACTTCCATGACAGTTGGCGCCCACTGTGGGGCCAGCGCACGGTGGTTTTGAGTTCTTAAAGGGTAGCTTCGAATGGCTCAAGGGATACACTGTGGGCCAGATGACCAAGAGTCATCGCGGCAAGCTCTACATCGACAATGCAGGCTGGGGCCCCGAGGCCAACTCAATTGAGTACGGGTACCGGGTCCCCTTTGGCGGAATCCACGTCTTCATCGGCAAGATTGGCGAGCTGGGCCCTGAGTCGGACATCTGCACCGACATCATCGAGACGGCTCAGCGTGCACGACCCGCCTGGGCTCAAACCGCCGTAAGGCATGTCTTCGTTGGTTTCACCCATGGGGCTGCGTTGGAAGGCTCTGTCTCTGGTGGTGAGACAGAAATCTGCTCTGATGATGAGTCCTTAGGCGAGACCAACTCAATGTATCAGCTACAGGATGGGCGGATTGGGGGCTGTTCCTATGGCGATAGTATTCCGGATCCCCGGGAGCAGCTGAACAGGGTGGCAATCATCATGGCTGGCACATAGTCGGTTCTTGGTTCAACAGCCACCGCGACTATGACTTCTAGTGCAGCTGTAACGGCAGCCGGGGCTAGCGGTTCAGCACGCCCGCCGGCTCAAGTCTTAACGGATCTGTTGGATGCTCTGGCGACTCTAATGGAGGTTGAGGTAACCCCAGACAATCAAGGGCAACAGAAGGTAGAAGTGGCTAAATTGCATGATGGAATAGCGCAAGCTAAAGCAGACTTAGCGGCAGAGAACGCTAGGATGGCTGCAGAGTGATACATCTCCAACGTATCTACTTTTCCAAACACTTTTGCCCTTGTTTTGAACTCTAACTTGCATGATTTTAATGGAACTAACCCGGACTGACGTTGTTTTCAGCAGAATTACCATGGTGTTATTTATGTGGAGGAGCAAACGTTCTCGGAATGACTTGAAACTTCACGGAGACACTTTTCAGAAAATAAGAAAAACACCTGCCAAAGATGAGGGCCAGGGGCCCATCGTCTTGCCACGAGGGTGGGGGCGTGCCCCCTACCTCATGGGCCCCCTGTTGCCTCTCCGATTCCAACTCCACCTCCATATATTGAGTTTTGATGAGAAAAAAATCATGGAGAAGAAATCATCGCATTTTACGATACGGAGCCGCCGCCAAGCCCTAAAACCTCTCGGGAGGGCTGATCTGGAGTCCGTTCGGGGCTCCGAAGAGGGGAATCCATCGCCATCATCATCATCAACCATCCTCCGTCATCAATTTCATGATGCTCACCGCCGTGCGTGAGTAATTCCATCGTAGGCTTGCTGGACGATGATGGGTTGGATGGGATCTATCATGTAATTGAGTTAGTTTTGTTAGGGTTTGATCCCTAGTGTCCACTATGTTCTGAGATTGATGTTGCTATGACTTTGCTATGCTTAATTCTTGTCACTAGGGCCCGAGTGCCATGATTTCAGATCTGAACCTATTATGTTTTCATCAATATATGAGTGTTCTTGATCCTATCTTGCAAGTCTATAGTCACCTATTATGTGTTATGATTCGTTAACCCCGAAGTGACAATAATCGGGATACTTACCGGTGATGACCGTAGTTTGAGGAGTTCATGTATTCACTATGTGTTAATGCTTTGTTCCGGTTCTCTATTAAAAGGAGGCCTTAATATCCCTTAGTTTCCGTAAGGACCCCACTGCCACGGGAGGGTAGGACAAAAGATGGCATGCAAGTTCTTTTCCATAAGCACGTATGATTATATTCGGAATGCATGCCTACATTATATCAATGAACTGGAGCTAGTTCTGTGTCACCCTAGGTTATGACTGTTACATGATGAACCGCATCCGGCATAATTCTCCATCACCGATCCATTGCCTACGAGCTTTCCATATATTGTTCTTCGCTTATTTACTTTCCCGTTGCTATGGCTATCATCACTACAAAATACCATAAACATTGCTTTTACTACTGTTAACTTTTGTTACCGTTATCACTACTATCATATTACTTTGCTACTAAACACTTTGCTGCAGATATTAAGTTTCCAGGTGTGGCTGAATTGACAACTCAACTGCTAATACTTGAGAATATTCTTTGGCTCCCCTTGTGTCGAATCAATAAATTTGGGTTGAATACTCTACCCTCGAAAACTGTTGCGGTCCCCTGTACTTGTGGGTTATCATAGAGAAAGCCATTTTGGACGCCCAAGCACATCGGATTCAAGCAGATTCGTATCGGCTCAGGGTAGATCAGAACGCTTCACACGAAGTCTTGAGGAGAAAGCACCGGAGTTGTTTGCCCTTGGTTTACGAGTCGATGGACCTCTTCAACACCCCTAGAGCTGGGGCCAGTAACCCGCTGATGGTGAATCGAATAGTTGAACCATCTAGCCAGCCGCATATGAACAGCACTCCACCTCAGCATGTGATGACACCACCGGGTCATTACTCCACCCCACTAGACAACATGATTGCTGCAGCTACACGATTGGCGGCTCTGCCAGTCGAGGGTGAAACTCCAGCGGCGGTTGAAACACGAAGGGCCAGGGAGCTTCTTCAAACAACTTTGGTGTAGTAGCAGGCTTATTCTTATAGTCGTGATCAGATTCATGCGACCCCTCGTCCAAACCGGATCTACAACAGGCACGTTGACTCGCCAGCAGTCTCAAGTACTGAACAACGTCGTAACTGACCTCATGGACATGACCCGACGCGCAATGGAGTCAATGCATAGGATTTGGTGGACCAGGGCAGAGCACGTCGGGAGGCTGAGCTGGCAGCTCATCAGCACGCGCCGGTTTACCCGATGGCTTCAATTGAGGCAGGTGTGACTTCCAAGGCTTTCGGTGTGCCGTGTCTAACGACGGCTCTATGAAACGAGCATTTACCCAAGGACTTCAAAGGCCCTCGTAAGGTGCCTAATTACACAGCCGATCAACCCCCTGAGGCGTGGGTGGAGAGTTATGAGATGGCTATGGAGATGTTGGATGTTAGAGAGGCTGCGTACGCTAAGTATTTCACCATGATGCTAGAGGGGATGGCTCGTACCTGGTTGAAGGGGTTGCCAGCTAACTCTATCGGGTCATGGGCGGAGCTGAAGGCCCGGTTTATCCAGAATTTCAAAGACATGTGTAAGCAGCCTATGTCGATCGTGGATTTGGTTTCTTGTGTTCAGGCCGAGGGCGAGTAAACAACCAGCTGGGTGCGCTGGGTCTCAACCATCATACATTCTTCAGATAATATCAATGTCGGTTCAGCGGTTCTGATGTTGGAGAAAAATTGCCGGTTCATTCCACTTAAGCGAAAGCTTGGACGGCTCAAGCATCATTGCAACGACATGGGGGAGCTAATGGTGGCTCTTGTAAAGTATGCCAACTCTGATGGTACCAAGGACCCCGACTATGAGGATGAACGATCGGGAAAGGGCAAGAAGAGTAATGGCGTGAAGGGACAGCAGTATAACCCTACCAATCATGGCGGCAACGGTAAGCGCAAGGCTGATGATTTTGTGGCTAACACTGGTGTGCACAATTACAACCAGCGTCGTAAGGGACCGCTGGTTCAAGGGCCAAGTTTTGACCTTGACGCAGTATTAAATCAGCCATGTCCGAAACACGGAACGAATCAGAAGCTAGCTACTCATTCGTGGAAAGATTGTAGCATAATGAGAAGTTTTAGGGAGTCAATCCAACACAACCGTGACCCGAACGGTGGGTCAGGATCCGGCTCTCATGGCCCGGGTCATGGTGGCAGCGGCTCGAATTCTGGGTTTCACGGCCAAGGCAATCAAAAGTTACAATCAGCAGAATAATCAAGGGAATCAACAACAGCAGCAATCTGGTTATCAGAGTAATCCAAAGCAGTTGAACAGTGGTCAGTACCACGTTTTCACCACCTGTCTGTGTAAACGGGATCAGAAGCTTCACAAGAGAGCTATGAATGTTGTTGAGCCGGCGGTGCCTCGCTATTTATGATGGTCAGAGCAGCCTATTGTGTGGAGTCGTGAGGATCATCTGCCCCGGGTTGATAATCCAGGTCATCTGGCTCTGGTGGTAGCACCTCAGGTCGGGGGCTATAAATTTACTAAGGTACTCATGGATGGAGGTACCAGCATTAACATACTTTATTATGAGACCTTCCGTCACATGGGACTGACTGATAAGAATCTTAAACCGTCAAACACTGTTTACCATGGTGTGGTACCAAGTAAGTCGGCCTACCTAGTGGGTAAGATATCGTTAGAAGTTGCCTTTGGAGATGAGCACGATTCCAGGTCTGAAACTTGAACCTTCGAAGTGGTCAAGATCAAAAGCCCTTATCATGCTCTGTTTGGGCGGCCGGCTTATGCTAAGTTCATGGCGAGGCCCCGTTATGTCTACTTGCAGCTTAAGATGTCGTGTTACAAGGGCACCATCACAGTGCATGGGAGTCGCAAGGTGGCCCTAGAGTGTGAGGAAGGCGATGTGGCTTATGCTGAATCAGTTTGTGCAACGGAGGAGCTGAAATTTACAAGGATAATGTTGACCTGGCTGACATGATTTCCTTGAAGAAGCCAACCACAGAGCATGATCTTTCGTTAAAATTTAAGTCGGCAGATGATACTAAGTTGATTGACTTAGTCCCTGGCGACTCATCTAAACAGTTCAGCATCAGTGCTAACCTGGATCCAAAATAGGAAAGCGCGCTCATCGATTTCATCCGTGAGAATCGGGACATCTTTGCATGGAAGCCTTCAGACATGCCGGGTGTACCGAGGGAACTCGCTGAGCACATTCTTAACATTGATCTGAAGTTTAAGCCGGTTAAGCAATTTCTTCGTCGGTTTAACGAAGAAAGGCGAAAGGCCATTGGTGAAGAGGTGGCCCGGCTCTTAGCGGTCGGGTTTATCGTTGAAGTTTTCCATCCTAAGTGGTTGGCTAACCCGGTGCTGGTGCTTAAGAAGAACGGCACTTGGAGGATGTGTGTGGATTACACAGACTTAAACAAGGCTTGTCCGGCTGATCCATTTGCTCTCCCTCGTATTGATCAAATCATTGATGCTACGACGGGTTGTGAGCATTTGAGTTTTTTGGATGCTTATTCAGGTTATCATCAGATCAAGATGGCAGTTAAGGGCCAGGAGAAAACAACTTTCATTGCTCCGTTTGGAGCCTTCTGCTATGTGTCTATGCCTTTTGGGATCAAGAGTGCCCATGCGACTTATTAGCGGTGTGTACATAATTGTCTTCATAATCAGATCGGGCGTAACGTTCATGCTTATGTGGATGACAATGTGGTAAAATCTAGAAAGAAGGAGACCCTGATTGATGATTTAAAGGAGACATTTGATAATCTCCGAGTCTACAAGATGATGCTTAACCCGGCCAAATGTGTCTTTGGTGTACCAGCAGACAAGCTCTTGGGATTTCTGGTTTCTAACAGAGGCATTGAAGCTAACCCGGAGAAGATCAAAGCCACCGCTTCATTAGCTAAGCCAGCATGTGTTAATGATGTTCAGCGTCTGGCAGGTCGAATTGCAGCTCTAAGCCAGTTCATAAGCCGGTTAGCTGAGAAGGCTATTCCTCTTTATTAGATGATGAAGAAGACAGATCACTTTGTTTGGAGTGATGCTGCTGATCAAGCATTTGAAGATCTGAAAAAATAGTTGGCTGAGTCGCCCGTGCTTGCTGCCCCCATTGATAAAGAGCCTCTATTGTTATATGTGGCTACTAATAGCCAGGCCGTCAGTGTAGCTATTGTGGTGGAAAGAAAAGAGGCAGGCAAGCAGTACCCGGTTCAACGACCGGTTTACTACATAAGTGAGGTGCTTATTGAATACAAACAGAGGTATCCACACTGGCAGAAACTTGTGTATGGGGTTTTCATGGCGATCCAGAAGCTTAAACAACTTTTCTAGGGTCATCCCATTACTGTGGTTAGCACTGCTCCTTTAGGAGACATCATTTAGAACAAGGAAGCCACAGGCCGGGTTGTTAAATGGGCCATTGAGCTTGGACCTCACGATTTAAAATATGTGCCTCGTGCAGCCATCAAGTCCCAAGCACTTGTGGATTTCATCAATGACTGGACAGAGTTACAGACGTCTGAGGAAAAGTCGGATAACACATATTGGACTATTCATTTTGATGAGTCCAGACAGTTAGAGGGCTCGGGGGCTGGAGTTGTCTTGGCTTCCCCACGAGGTGATAAATTTTCTTATGTTCTCCGGTTAATGTTCTCTTGTACTAACAATGCAGCTGAGTATGAGGCCTTGCTCCATGGTCTTCGGATGGCTAAAGAGATGAATTTAAGTTGGGTGCGGTGCTTCGGCGATTCAGATATGGTAGCCGAACAGGTTTCTGGCACCTGGGATTCTACGGATCCACTTATGGCGGCTTATTGCCGAGAGGTTGATGCTATTGTGGGTCACTTCAAGGGTTATCAAGTTGAGCATATTGATCGCAGGAAGAATGAGGCGGCTGATACTTTAAGCCGGCTAGGGTCTCAGCGTAAGCCGGTGCCACCTAACACGTTTCTGGATATTTTGCTTAACCTGTTTGTTAAATTGCCTACGGAGGAAGATCTTGCTACCCCTGACCCAGAGGCTCAATTGGTGGCGGCTCTTCATGCTATTCCTGATTGGACGGTTCCATATTTGGCTTACATGACCCGGGGTGAGTTGCCGGAGGATGAGGTCTTGGCCAGACAGATAACCCGGCGATCTAAGTCAATGTCAATTGTCAATGAGGAGTTGCACCATCGCAGTGTCACAGGGGCATTTCAACACTGCGTCTCTCCTGAAGAAGGTTGTGAGATTTTGCGAGAGATCCACGAAGGAGATTGTGATCATCATGTCGGCTCTAAATCTCTTGTAGCCAAGGCTTTTCGTCATGGGTTATATTGGTTGACGGCTCATGCTGATGCTGAGGATTTGGTAAGCAGATGTGACAGCTGCCAGAACTTTTCGCGATGAGCTCATGTGCCGGCTCAAGAATTGAGGATGATTCCAATTACTTGGTCGTTTGCGACTTGGGGGCTTGATATGATTGGGCCTTTCAAAAGGTCCAAATATAAGAAGACCCACCTTTTGGTGGCGGTTGATAAGTTTACTAAGTGGGTCGAAGCAGAGCCGGTTAGTAAGTGTGATGCGGCAATGGCGGTTCAATTCATGAAGAAGGTGATCTTCCGTTTTGGTTTTCCACACAGCATTATCACAGATAATGGCACTAATCTTTCTAAAGGCGCTATGGCAGAATTTTGTCAACGGGAGCATATCTGGCTTGACGTTTCCTCTATGGCTCACCCTCAATCCAATGGGCAGGCAGAACAAGCAAATCAGGAGATTCTGCGAGGTATCAAGCCCCGGCTTATGGTTCCTTTGCAGAGAACGTCGGGTTGTTGGGTGGAGGAGTTACCCTCAGTGTTATGGAGCATCAACACGACCCTCAATAGGTCTACGGGTTACACACCTTTTTCATGGTTTATGGGGCAGAGGCGGTTCTCCCTAGTGACATCCGTCACGATTCACCCCGGGTGGCGGCTAATGTTGAGGCTGACAATGAAAAGGCGCGTCAGGATGCACTTAACTTATTGGATGAGGAGCGTGATCTTGCCGTGGCTCGTTCGGCGATTTACTAGCAAGACCTACGGCGTTACCATAGCCACCGGGTCAAAACTAGAACCTTTCAAGAAGGCGACTTAGTGCTCCGGCTCATTCAAGATCAGCAGATATGCACAAGTTATCACCACCTTGGGAAGGACCTTTCATCGTCAGCAAGAATTTACATAATGGGTCATACTACCTTATTGATGTTCGAGACAACAAGGACTCACGCACACCGGAGGAGGAGACTCGTTGGCCGTGGAATGATACATCTCCAACGTATCTATAATTTTTGATTGCTCCATGCTATATTATCTACTATTTTGGACATTATTGGGCTTTATTATCCACTTTTATATTATTTTTGGTACTAACCTATTAACAGAGGCCCAGCCTAGAATTGCGGTTTTTTGCCTATTTTTGGGTTTCGAAGAAAAGGAATATCAAACGGAGTCCAAACAGAATGAAACCTTCGGGAACGTGATTTTCTCACCGAACATGATCCAGGAGACTTGGACCCTACATCAAGAAACAAAGGAGGAGGCCACGAGGTAGGGGGCGCACCTACCCCCCCCCCTCCCGCCAGGCGCGCCCTCCACCCTCGTGGGGCCCCTGTTGCTCCACCGACGTACTCCTTCCTCCTATATAAACCTACGTACCCCCAAACGATCAGACATGGAGCCAAAACCCTAATTCCACCACCGCAACTTTATGTATCCACGAGATCCCATCTTGGGGCCAGTTCCGGAGCTCCGCCGAAAGGGGCATCCATCACAGAGGGCTTCTACATCAACACCATAGCCTCTCCGATGAAGTGTGAGTAGTTTACCTCAGACCTTCGGGTCCATAGTTATTAGCTAGATGGCTTCTTCTCTCTTTTTTGGATCTCAATACAATGTTCTCCCCCTCTCTTGTGGAGATCTATTCGATGTAATCCTCTTTTTGCGGTGTGTTTGTTGAGACCGATGAATTGTGGGTTTATGATCAAGATTATCTATGAACAATATTTGAATCTTCTCTAAATTCTTTTATGTATGATTGGTTATCTTTGCAAGTCTCTTCGAGTTATCAGTTTGGTTTGGCCTACTAGATTGATCTTTCTTGCAATGGGAGAAGTGCTTAGCTTTGGGTTCAATCTTGCGGTGTCCTTTCCCAGTGACAGTAGGAGCAGCAAGGCACGTATTGTATTGTTGCCATCGAGGATAACAAGATGGGGTTTTCATCATATTGCATGAGTTTATCCCTCTACATCATGTCATCTTGCTTAAGGCGTTACTCTATTTTCATGAACTTAATACTCTAGATGCATGCTGGATAGCGGTCGATGAGTGGAGTAATAGTAGTAGATGCAGGCAAGAGTCGGTCTACTTGTCTCAGACGTTATGCCTATATACATGATCATACCTAGATATTCTCATAACTATGCTCAATTCTGTCAATTGCTCAACAGTAATTCGTTCACCCATCGTAAAATACCTATGCTCTTGAGAGAAGCCACTAGTGAAACCTATGGCCCCCGGGTCTATCTTCATCATATTAATCTTCCAATACCTAGTTATTTCCTTTGCTTTTTTACTTTGCTTTTATTTTACTTTGCATCTTTATCACAAAAATACCAAAAATATTATCTTATCATACCTATCAGATCTCACTCTCGTAAGTGACCGTGTAGGGATTGACAACCCCTTATCGTGTTGGTTGTGAGGATTTATTTGTTTGTGTAGGTACGAGGGACTCGTGCGTGGCCTCCTACTGGATTGATACCTTGGCTCTCAGAAACTGAGGGAAATACTTATGCTACTTTGCTGCACCACCCTTTCCTCTTCAAGGGAAAACCAACGCAAGTGCTCAAGAGGTAGCAAGAAGGATTTATGGCGCCGTTGCCGGGGAGTCTATGCAAAAGTCAATATACCAAGTATCCATCACATACCCTTATCTCCCGCATTATATTATTTGCCATTTGCCTCTCGTTTTCCTCTCCCCTACTTCACCCTTACCGTTTTATTCGCCCTCTCTCTCTATCCTCCCTCTCTTTATCTATTTGCCTCTTTTTGCCCGCTTGCTTTTTGTTTCCTTGTGTGTTGGATTGCTTGCTTGTCACGATGGCTCAAGATAACACTAAATTGTGTGACTTTACCAATACCAACAACAATGATTTAATTAGCACTCCGATTGCTCCTCTTACCGATGCTGAATCTTGTGAAATTAATGCCGCTTTGCTGAATCTTGTCATGAAAGATCCGTTCTTCGGCCTTCCTAGTGAAGATGTCGCGACCCATCTAAATAGCTTCGTTGATTTGTGTGATATGCAAAAGAAGAAAGATGTGGATAATGATATTGTTAAGTTGAAGCTATTTCCTTTTTCGCTTAGAGATCGTGCTAAAGCTTGGTTTTCGTCTTTGCCTAAAAATAGTATTGATTCTTGGAACAAGTACAAAGATGCTTTTATCTCTAAGTATTTTCCTCCCGCTAAGAGCATCTCCCTTAGAAACGATATTATGAATTTTAAGCAACTTGATCATGAACATGTTGCACAAGATTGGGAGAGGATGAAATTAATGATACGTAATTGCCCTACTCATGGTTTGAATTTGTGGATGATTATACAAAATTTTTATGCCGGATTGAATTTTGCTTCTAGAAATCTTTTAGACTCGGCCACGGGAGGCATTTTTATGGAAATCACTTTAGGAGAAGCTACTAAACTCCTAGATAATATTATGGTTAATTATTCTCAATGGCATACTGAAAGATCTACTAATAAAAAGGTGCATGCAATAGAAGAAATTAATGTCTTGAGTGGAAAGATGGATGAACTTGTGAAATTATTTGCTAGTAAAAGTGTTTCTTCTGATCCTAATGATATGCCCTTGTCTACTTTGATTGAGAATAATAATGAATCTATGGATGTGAATTTTGTTGGTAGGAACAATTTTGGTAACAACGTGTATAGAGGAAATTTTAATCCTAGGCCTTATCCTAGTAATCCCTCTAATAATTATGGTAATTCCTACAACAATTCTTATGGAAATTATAATAAGATGCCCTCTGATTTTGAATCTAATATTAAAGAACTTATTACTTCGCAAAAGAATTTCAATGCTTTGATTGAAGAAAAATTGCTTAAGATTGATGAGTTGGCTAGGAACGTTGATAGAATTTCTCTTGATGTTGATTCTTTGAAACTTAGATCTATTCCTCCTAAGCATGATATAAATGAGTCTCTCAAAGCCATGAGAATTTCCATTGATGAGTGCAAAGGAAGAATCACTAGGATGCGTGCTAAGAAAGATGCCTTTATAAAAGCATGTTCTTCTAGTTCCTATGAAAATAAAGATGAAGATCTAAAAGTTATTGATGTGTCCCATATTAAATCTTTGTTTTGCAATATGAATCTTTATAATGATGGGACTGAATATGATCCACCTTTACCTAGAAGGCGTTCCAAGAATTCGGAGTTTTTAGATCTTGATGCTAAATTTGATGAAAGTGGGATTGAAGAAATTAAAACCCTAGATGTTGCTAAACCCACTATTTTGGATTTCAAGGAATTTAATTATGAAAATTGATCTTTGATTGATTGTATTTCCTTGTTGCAATCCGTGCTAAATTCTCCTCATGCTTATAGTCAAAATAAAGCATTTACTAGACATATCGTTGATGCCTTGATGCAATCTTATGAAGAAAAACTTGAGTCGGAAGTTTCCATCCCTAGAAAACTTTATGATGAGTGGGAACCAATTATTAAAATTAAGATTAAATATCATGAGTTCTATGCTTTATGTGATTTGGGTGCTAGTGTTTCCACGATTCCAAAGACTTTGTGTGACTTGTTAGGTTCCGTGATTTTGATGATTGCTCTTTAAACTTGCACCTTGCGAATTCCACTATTAAGAAACCAATGGGAAGATTCAATAATGTTCTTATTGTCGCAAATAGGAATTATGTGCCCGTAGATTTTATTTTTCTTGACATGGATTGCAATCCTTCATGCCCTATTATTCTTGGTAGACCTTTCCTTAGAACGATTGGTGCAATTATTGATATGAAGGAAGGAAATATTAGATTCCAATTTTCGCTAAGGAAAGGCATGGAACAGTTTCCTAGAAAGAAAATTAAATTACCTTATGAATCTATTATGAGAGCCACTTATGGATTGCCTACCAAAGATGGCAATACCTAGATCTATCCTTGCTATGCCTAGCTTGGGGCGTTAAACGATAGCGCTTGTTGGGAGGCAACCCAATTTTATTTTTATTCCTTACTTTTTGCTCCTGTTTAGTAATAAATAATTTACCTAGCCTATGTTTTTGCTGTGTTTTGTTTTGTTTAATTAGTGTTTGTGCCAAGTAGAACCGTTGGGAAGACTTGGGGAAAGTCTTGATATCTTGCTGTAAAAAACAGAAACTTTAGCGCTCACGAGAATTGCTGTCATTTTTATTTGGAAAGTTATATTTAGTTAATTCCTTTTGCATATGATTAATAGATAAATTAATCACGTCCAGCAATTTATTTTAGAATTTTTGGGGTTCCATATCTTGCGCTATCTACAGATTACTACAGACTGTTCTGTTTTTGACAGATTCTGTTTTTCATGTGTTGTTTGCTTATTTTGATGAATATATGGCTAGTAAAATAGTTTATAAACCATAGATAAGTTGGAATGCAGTAGTTTCAACACCAATATAAATAAATAATGAGTTCATTACAGTACCTTGAAGTGGTCTTTTGTTTTCTTTCGCTAACGGAGCTCACGAGATTTTCTACTTTAAGTTTTGTGTTGTGAAGTTTTCAAGTTTTGGGTAAAGATTTGATGGATTATGGAACAAGGAGTGGCAAGAGCCTAAGCTTGGGGATCCCATTGCACCCCCAAGATAATCTAAGGACACCTAAAAGCCAAAGCTTGGGGATGCCCCGGAAGGCATCCCCTCTTTCGTCTACTTCTATCGGTAACTTTACTTGGAGCTATATTTTTATTCACCACATGATATGTGTTTTGCTTGGAGCGTCTTGTATGATTTGAGTCTTTGATTTTTAGTTTACCACAATCATCCTTGCTGTACATACCTTTTGAGAGAGCCATACATGATTTGGAAATTGTTAGAATACTCTATATGCTTCACTTATATCTTTTGACTTATATAGTTTTGCTCTAGTACTTCACTTATATCTTTTAGAGCACGGTGGTGGATTTGTTTTATAGAAACTATTGATATCTCATGATTCACTTAGATTATTTTTATAGTCTTAAATAGCATGGTAATTTGCTTAAATAAATCCTAATATGCTAGGTATTCAAGATTAGTAAAAAATTCTTATGAGTGTTTTGAATACTAAGAGAAGTTTGATGCTTGATGATTGTTTTGAGATATGGAGGTAATAATATCAAAGTCGTGCTAGTTGAGTAGTTGTGAATCTGAGAAATGCTTGTGTTGAAGCTTGCAAGTCCCGTAGCATGCACGTATGGTAAACATTATGTAACAAATTTGAAACATGAGGTGTTATTTGATTGTCCTCCTTATGAGTGGCGGTCGGGGATGAGCGATGGTCTTTTCCTACCAATCTATCCCCCTAGGAGCATGCGCATAGTGCTTGGTTTTTGATGACTTGTAGATTTTTGCAATAAGTATGTGAGTTCTTTATGACTAATGTTGACTCCATGGATTATACGCGCTCTCACCCTTCCATCATTGCTAGCCTCTTCGGTATCGTGCATTGCCCTTTCTCATATTGAGAGTTGGTGCAAACTTCGCCGGTGCATCCAAACCCCGTGATATGATACGCTCTTTCACACATAAACCTCCTTATATCTTCCTCAAAACAGCCACCATACCTACCTATTATGGCATTTCCATAGCCATTCCGAGATATATTGCCATGCAACTTTCCACCATTCCATTTATCATGACACATTCATCATTGTCATATTGCTTAGCATGATCATGTAGTCGACATAGTATTTGTGGCAAAGCCACCATTCATAATTCTTTCATACATGTCACTCTTGGTTCATTGCATATCCCGGTACACCATCGGAGGCATTCATATAGAGTCATCTTTTGTTCTAGTATCGAGTTGTAATCATTGAGTTGTAAATAAATAGAAGTGTGATGATCATCATTTTTTAGAGCATTGTCCCAAGTGAGGAAAAAGGAGAAAGGCCATAAAAAAGTTAAAATGCCCAAAAAATGAGAGAAAAAGAGAGAAGGGACAATGTTATTATCCTTTGCCACACTTGTGCTTCAAAGTAGCACCATAATCTTCATGATAGAGAGTCTTTTGTTTTATCACTTTCATATACTAGTGGGAATTTTTCATTATAGAACTTGGCTTGTATATTCCAACAATGGGCCTCCTCAAGTGCCCTAGGTCTTCGTGAGCAAGCAAGTTGGATGCACACCCACTTAGTTTCTTTTGTTGAGCTTTCATACATTTATAGCTCTAGTGCATCTGTTGCATGGCAATCCCTACTCCTTGCATTAACATCAATCGATGGGCATCTCCATAGCCCATTGATTAGCCTCGTTGATGTGAGACTTTCTCCTTTTTGTCTTCTCCACATAACCCCCATCATCATATTCTATTCCACCCAAAGTGCTATGTCCATGGCTCGCGCTCATATATTGCGTGAAAGTTTATAGGTTTGAAATTGCTTGGCTTGTCATAGGGGTTGTGCATGATGAGAGCATTCTTGTGTGACAAAAATGGAGCATGACTAAACTATATGATTTTGTAGGGATGAACTTTCTTTGGCCATGTTATTTTGAGAAGACATAATTGCTTAGTTAGTATGCTTAAAGTATTATTATTTTTATGTCAATATGAACTTTTATCTTGAATCTTTCGGATCTGAATATTCATACCACAATTAAGAAGAATTAAATTAAAATTATGCCAAGTATCACTCCGCATCAAAAATTCTGCTTTTATCATTTAACTACTCGAGGACGAGCAGGAATTAAGCTTGGGGATGCTTGATACGTCTCCAACGTATCTATACTTTTTGATTGATCCATGCTATATTATCTACTATTTTGGACATTATTGGGCTTTATTATCAACATTTATATTATTTTTGGGACTAACCTATTAACCGGAGGCCCAGCCCAGAATTGCTGTTTTTTTGCCTATTTTAGGGTTTCAAAGAAAAGGAATATCAAACGGAGTCCAAACGGAATGAAACCTTCGGGAACGTGATTTTCTCACCGAACATGATCCAGGAGACTTGGACCCTATGTCAAGAAACAAAGGAGGAGGCCACGAGGTAGGGGGACGCACCTACCCCCCCCCCCTCCCAGGCGCGCCCTCCACCCCCATGGGCCCCCTGTTGCTCCACCGACGTACTCCTACCTCCTATATATACCTACGTACCCCCAAATGATCAGATACGGAGCCAAAACCCTAATTCCACCACCGCAACTTTCTGTATCCACGAGATCACATCTTGGGGCCTATTCCGGAGCTCCGCCGGAGGGGGCATCCATCACGGAGGGCTTCTACATCAACACCATAACCTCTTCGATGAAGTGTGAGTAGTTTACCTCAGACCTTCGGGTCCATAGTTATTAGCTAGGTGGCTTCTTCTCTCTTTTTGGATCTCAATACAATGTTCTCCCCCTCTCTTGTGGAGATCTATTCGATGTAATCCTCTTTTTGCGGTGTGTTTGTCGAGACGATGAATTGTGGGTTTATGATCAAGATTATCTATGAACAATATTTGAATCTTCTTTGAATTCTTTTATGTATGATTGGTTATCTTTGCAAGTCTCTTCGAGTTATCAGTTTGGTTTGGCCTACTAGATTGATCTTTCTTGCAATGGGAGAAGTGCTTAGCTTTGGGTTCAATCTTGCGGTGTCCTTTCCCAATGACAATAGGGGCAGCAAGGCACGTATTGTATTGTTGCCATCAAGGATAACAAGATTGGTTTTTTATCATATTGCATGAATTTATCCCTCTACATCATGTCATCTTGCATAAGGCGTTACTCTGTTTTCATGAACTTAATACTCTAGATGCATGTTGGATAGCGGTCGATGAGTGGAGTAATAGTAGTAGATGCAGGCAGGAGTCGGTTTACTTGTCTCGGACGTGATGCCTATATACATGATCATACCTAGATATTCTCATAACTATGCTCAATTCTGTCAATTGCACAACAGTAATTCGTTCACCCACCGTAAAATACCTATGCTCTTGAGAGAAGCCACTAGTGAAACCTATGGCCCCCGGGTCTATCTTCATCATATTAATCTTCCAATACTTAGTTATTTCCTTTGCTTTTATTTTACTTTGCATCTTTATCACAAAAATACCAAAAAAATTATCTTATCATATCTATCAGATCTCACTCTCATAAGTGACCGTGTAGGGATTGAGAACCCCGTATCGCGTTGGTTGCGAGGATTTATTTGTTTGTGTAGGTAAGAGGGACTCGTGCGTGGCCTCCTACTGGATTGATACCTTGGCTCTCAGAAACCGAGGGAAATACTTACGCTACTTTGCTGCACCACCCTTTCCTCTTCAAGGGAAAACCAATGCAAGTGCTCAAGAGGTAGCATGGAACATTGCTCATCTTCGGCCTTACTATACTTGAGCCACCGGCTCTCATGATGTACATAATTACCTGATGTATATATTATAAGCAGTATAATAAAGTTGGCATCCCTGACAATTTAGGGCCTTTGTCGTTTCACTTCCTTGAAGCTGAGTCTTTATCATCATTTAAGAGGCTTGATGCCCACAATCTCAGGGACCAAAGAGGGTTGGATGCACAACACAGATCAAACATAGGTCCCTGATGAGCGTGATTCGTCAGTGTATCACTTGGGGGATTCCTATTCAAACATAGGTGTATTCACCAAAGAGAACATAGTTGTCGATACCCTCATGATCGGCTCAACGCCACACTTGTAAGCATTTCACTTGGGGGCTTCTTGTTCAATCATAGGCGTATTCGACCAAATAGAACATAGCGTCACTACCCTCTTGACCAGGTTTGTTCAAACATAGGCGTATTCGACCAAAGAGAACAAACTCTGACCAGGTCATCGTACCTGTAACCAGCTGCTTCAACTCCATCAGGTCATCCTGATTGACCCGCCGAACTCTTAACGATAAGTCTTTATGGCGTATTCGACCAAGATTTGAGCTTGATTAAGGTTCAAACGGCGGCTTGTCATGCGAGCGCACGGTTTACAGATAGTCAGGATGAATACAGGCTTCATAAGCCGCCTTCCTTGGAACTTGGATAAATCGGCCCGTGATGTATGCTATTACTCTGACCCCGCGTACTCCTGATAAGTCTGTAAAGCAAGATACGACTTTATCTGGGTTCAAATGTCGATTGGGTATTGTGAGTCAGGCTCATAGAATGCACGAACAATCCAGTGGCTCCGGCTAGTTTCATCGAAGAAGACACTTTGGCTTGGCAGCCTACAAAAGCCTTGAATCTCTTTTGATTTCTTATTTGTATTTGGTTTTTTAGTTGTCTTCTGGTTTTTTATAAATTGGGCCAAGCTGCCCTGTTTACGGCTCATATTTGAAGCATACTTTGGGTTTTACAACTCGTCAGGAGGAGACTCTAAGTCGTCAGAGCATAAAGAATCCCATGTTTGGAGTTAATTCTAACACCTCTAGCTGCATGAAGCTGATAAGCCGACAGTCTAGGCATATACTACAGGTATGCAATTTTATTTAGCAATTATCAGACCGGCTCTGATTATGGACTATTTGTCCCCAGTGGCTTCAATTGGGTATCATGACCCGCCCGGCGGTAAGCCGCCAGGGCACTTGTGTTTTCTTTGTGTGCAGGATAATAATCATTCAAATCTGCATATATCGAAGACTATCATACCCATAATGGTTTTTAAGAACCGGTGGATCAGCAGTATTGCGCAAAACAGAAACGTGCATGATGGCACGGCAGATCTAAGTTTTAACTACCCTATTACATGGCTCCATGAGCCAAAATGAGATCAAGTGTTATTTCAAAGATCAAGTATCTAAACCGCCCGGCGGTTCAATCTTCTTGGCCTTGCTAATTTGAGGCCTCTGGTTCATCCCTTGTTGGTTCTTCGTCCTCCTCCGCCGTCGGGAAGTTTGGTTTTGACCAATCAAAGCCATGCAAGGTGTAGAATTCAGCTTCGTCATCGATAAGATCGGAGGGGTTAATTTCAGGGACGAAGGTGTGCTTACGAATTGGAGGGATCAGGTCCATCACTTTATACGTTGGGGTAGACATCTTCTGATTGTTTGCATCGTAAGCCGGCTGATATTTGGAGAGGTTGGTCTCTTCAGCAATGACTGTTGCATGAGGATGAATTTCTTTAACACAGGCGACGAAGTCTTGCTGATCAAAAGATGTCCCATCCTCCTTTAAGATCGGATACCCACTGGCCACATCTGTCGGGTCTAACTCCGGTGCCCATGCCTTGGCATGGCTCAAGGCTGGCACGGCTCAAGGCTGTCACAGCTCCGGCTCTTGCACAAGACCGTTTAATTTCTTGAAGTCTGGTGGGAAAGATGGACAATTTCTTCAACACATCACTTAACAGGTTGGGTCCTTGATTAGTTGGGGAGATAGTAGCAAGAGTATGCTGAGCTCCGGTGTACAATTGCTCGACAATGGTATAAACCGCCTTGAGCTTAACAAGCATATCCTGATTAAGGTTGCTACTCCTGGGACCCGAGGAAAACACAGATCGGTTAAATGGCAATTACATTACTACGACAAATACTCACTTTGGATGAATAGCAAGGCGACTCACCGAAGATAGCAGAAACCATCTGAGATACACGGTGTTTTAAGCCGGTGAGATCGGTGGTTACTTCTTGAAGAGTTGTTTCTGCTTTCTCAGCCTGCCCTATTAAAGTAGTTTTCTCTTCAGCCCAAGTCTTCTTCTCCACCGAAAAATGGGTCTTCAATTTTTCCGACTCAGACACGCTAAACTGGAATTTTGACTCAGCTTTCTGGGTCTCAGTTTCCTGAGTCGCTAGTCGGGTCTTTGCATCGTTCAATTGAGACTCCAGTTCAACAGTAGCAGCCTATATGAAGCATAGAGTTATCAATGCATTTATATCAGGATTACAACAATATAATTCCCAAGTCCTTTGCAAGCAACAACACTTGGCACTTGGTGGCTAATGTCTGTCAAAGCAATTTTTTCAAGGAAACGACTCTTATGAATAAAGTCCCAAGCACTTTGCAAGCAACACTACTTGGCACTTGGGGGTTAATGCATATTGCTTGTATCTTATTAATGATGAGCCGGATGTACTGTCAACAGTCTCAGCCGACTCATGGGGGCTATGCAGTTAAGTTCTACTTTTCTTACACAATGATAAATAGGACCGGCTCATTCATGCTGATTAAACCAGCCCTTGGGGACTACGGATGCAAAGTTAAACTGCTTCAACATCCGGTTTAATTTTAAACCGGACTTGGAGGGAGTCTATTACAGAAGCTTATGGATTCTTCCAAGTCTACAGCCAATTCAATCTTATCATAGCCAGTAGACTTGGGGGCTGGTAGGATGTACATAATTTATTGAAAAGCCGGAAGTCATACCTCATATTTCTGGTGCATCTGTTTCACCATCTCAATTTCCAAATCATGACCGGAGTGTACTTGGTTGAGATAACCAGACAATATTTCACTGCTGCTCAATTGAGCATAGTGGGAGATATCAAACCTCACTTTTCATCTCTTAATGACTTCTTGCTTGGCAGAATGTTTGGCTAAAACAGTTGGGTACCCCGATTCAATAAAACCAGTGCCAGTGATAAGAACATCATCAACGTAAGTCTTTGACGGTTTAAGTGAGCTTGACGGTTCAGTATTTAAAGGGTCAATGTTGGTTTGATCAACAGAGAGGTCGGGCATCTCAGCTTGAGTGTTAGAAGCAGGATCTTCTGGTGCAGAGGCTTGCTGGTCCGGTTCAGCAACTTCAGGTGCCTCAGTTGGTTTGGTCACCTTCGCCTTCTTGTTAGGCTTTGCTTGACCACTTCATGGGTTATGACAAGTCAGTATAAATATAAGAGTATAAAGAGCTTCAGAGTAAAATTAAGTACTATTACCCAGGGGCAGTTTTAAAAGCCGGCAACTCAGTTTGCAATGAGTCGTCAGAAGAAGAACGGGCAAGTTCCTGGATGACAGTCATCAACAGAGTTAAGTGATAGGCAAATAAGACCCTCCAGCAGGATAAAGGAGTAAGTTAAAAAAGAACCTCGTTTTGCTGTTTTTGAGGAGCGGGAGTGTTCGGTAAGCCGAAGGATAATTCTTCACCTCTGTTGGTCCGGGTCTGACGTCGATTCTCGTGTTGCTGTTGTTTCAAAAGAAAGTGAGGATCTAAACAATCCAAGGGGTGTGAAAACCTTACTTTCCGGGTTACTCGCCGAAGTTTCTGTCTTGGCAAAGGTTCTGAGTCGGAGGAAATAATAGTTACCTCTTCTTCAACTGCTTGGCTGGCTCCCATGTCATCTTGATAATAGTCAGTGTCAATAAGATGGTTGAAAAACAACCCAAGAGAGTCAAGGCCTACCTCCGACTCATAAGTGTCATCCAGATTAAGCAGATCAAAGGCAGTTGGTTTCTTTTTATGCTTCTTGGTGGGTTTTTTTGGCGGTTTTCACAGCAGCCCTGGCCTTTTGTGGCTTCATGATCATATTCTACCTTCCAGAAGTTAGATTAAGCCTGCAGAAGAGTAACATACTTGAGTTAACATAATATCTGGATGATAAGATAAAATAAGGGAAATCAAGGGACTTACATCTGGCGGCGGGTTAAATTTGCAGAAAGGGTTCAGACCCACTTTGCTGCAATCTTCGAATTTTCCATTCACAAGCGTTTTTGGCATTTCAATAATGCCTTCCTCAGTCAAAAACAAAGGGCTATGGCGTAACGGATCATCTTTTTCTCCGGTATAAGTGCACATCAAGCCAGATCGATGGCTCAAGGGTATGATCCGCCACGAGACCCAGCATCGGACCAAATCAACTCCGGTTAGCCCGTTCCCTAGTAGGGCCTTGACCTTTGCGATAGTAGGGGCGAGTTTCTTACATTCGGTGATGGTAAATTTTTCAGGGAGTTGATGTTTTGGGTCAAGATGTTCAGCACGATAACCCGGCAATGGATTTTCATCAGCCGGCGAAATATCGTAAAACCATGTCTGATTCTAGTCCTTGGGGTGACTCGGTAGAACTGCATGAGGGAAGATGGTGTCTCTTCTGCGTTGAATCGAGATTCCACCAAGTTCCAAGCTGGGCCCGTTTGTGAACACATTTTGGCGGTTCAGATAGAAGAATTCCCTGAAAAGCTCGACACTAGGTTCTTCTTGAAGGTATACTTCACAAAAAACTTGAAAGTTGCAAATATTGGATACAGAATTGGGTCCACTATCTTGAGGATGGAGCTGGAAGAATTGCATAGCATCTCAGAAAAACTCAGAGCCGGGGGGTGAGAAGCCCCGGTTCATGTGATCAGTAAAAACAATCACTTCATTATCCTTTGGCAGAGGTCTTTCTTCGCCTGGGTCCGGAGCACGGTAATGCATAACACTCTTCTCTGGCAAAAATCCAACCTTGACAAAGTCTTTCAAAGTACCCTCAATGACGATGGAGGGAACCCAGTTACATGTAGTAACTATCTTTGGCGGCATTGTGAAAGAAAGAAAACCTAAAGGAAGGGAATAATTTGCCGGCTCAAGTCAGTTGGTGAAATCACAAGTTAACAGTTGCAATGTACATTCAGAATGGCGGCTTAAGTGAGGACTAATGATATATAGTTAATTGTAAATCGGATATGTAAGCCGCCGTGACACGTACTGGTATTCAAGATCTGATAAGAGCAAAATTTTACTAAGTATGGGGGCAAACAAGTTTTGCAGATTGAAGCTATGAGATTGAATCTACGGCAGTTCAGAAAAAGGGAAATAAATCCTAAATATAAGGTGGTGGCAGCAGGAAAGTGGGGGTGCCTAGATGAGATCTGCTGCGACAAGGATATATTCTAGTATAAAAACATGTGCTAAAACTGCTACCGCGCAAGGTTTGTACTACTTTCAGATCAAAACTATGGATTTGGGACGATGAAAGGGAAGAACAGTGATGAATACCGATGAACAGAGAAACCCTAATAGAGATCTACAACAGAGAAAGAGAGAAGTACTTACTGGATCTATGGAACAGCAGAGAGGCGCCGCAGTTTTTGGTCCCGTTCAGGTTGATGCAGCGGCCGAGGTCGAGGAAGACGATGAGCTTCGCGGCGGCGGCGGTGTTCAGATGTGCAGATGTGTTGCGAAGGGAGGTAGAAGACGAGAAGGAGAATGAGAGCAGGGTGGTTGACCCTATTTATGAAAAAAGAGTAACAGGTGGGCGCAATAAAAGAGAACGCCAAATGATGATTATCCAACTAATTGAGTGCCTTGATTTTCGGAAGGTCATTAAAGATAAAAGATCCGTTAAAACTGAGTTATGTCACATGTGAAGTTAATGGCAGATGACGTCATGGAGGGTTTCTGAAATTTCTAGAGATGACGTCATGGCGGGTTACACTGTTTCACAGCAGATGAAGAAGGGTTACACTTATCTCAGGGATGTTTTTTGCTAACACGATCTCGACATCGATAACAGCAGAGAGATAATATACGCCTTATAATCTTGCAACTATATGTGCAGAAGTAGTTGTGGTGTTCCTTCCACCTTATGAATTAGTCTATGAAGAGGTGAATAGTTAGGAGACCCATGGAGCCAAACAAAGATTATGTTCAGGCTACAGATTATATTCATACTACAGCTGGAGTCTGAATTTGTATTGATACATGAAAGTGTCATGTGTGCCAAGAAAAGTATGTTAGCTGTACAATCAATTTTGGTGTGCATTTCTTATTTATTTATTTTTGAGTTGGGCGTGTGCATTTCTAATTAGAAGTAGAAGCAGAAAGATGTGACATGGACTTCCTAAGATCACATACACATAGTTGAATAGTATACTTAGAAAAATAGTAATAAAATTCAAAAATCTTATTTCTTTTGGCGACAAATTTGCTGGAGTGTCATAGCTGTGCGTAGCATTTCGTGAAGGAATAACATAAATGGTGTTCTGGACAAACAAAAATTGACCATTTTAAAAGCTTCTTGGAGCATCTATTTTGTTTAGTTTTGTGCAAAGCAACACAAAAAAAAGTCTTCATGAAATTTTGCACACACAAAAAAAAGTAATTTTGTCGGGGAGCAGGATTGCACATCCGACGGAAGATAAAGATAAGACATGAGACCTGCTCCCGTACAGGTCAATCTCAACATGCATCATGTTATTTCCGCAAAAAAAACATGTATCATGTTGTTCCGTGCAACGCACGGGCATCTTACTAGTACTTATCAGAAAAGCTGTAGTGCTCCCACTCACTTTCTTGTAAATACAGGCTTCACCGCAAGTCTGTATATGCTTTGATCAACTCATCAAAGTGTATATTCCAACTCCGAGATGCTTGCACGAGTCCATAGATGGATCGCTGGAGCTTTGCACACTTTGTTAGCACCTTTAGGATCGACAAAACCTTCTGGTTGCATCATATACAACTCTTCTTTAAGAAATCCATTTAAGGAATGCAGGTTTGACATCCATTTGCCAAATTTCATAAAATGTGGCAATTGCTAACATGATTCGGACAGACTTTTAAGCATCGATACAAGTGAGAAAATCTCATTGTAGTCAACACCTTGAACTACTATCAGCGTCCGTCTTCCTCTACTATCAGCGTCCGTCTTCCTCTTCCTCTTGAAGATACATTTGTAATTGACAAGTCTAGCTTTGTAGATAGTGACCCTACTATCAGCGTCCGTCTTCCTCTTGAAGATACATTTATTTTCTATGGCTTGTCGATTATCGGGCAAGTCAATCAAAGTCCACACTTTGTTCTCATACATGGATCCCATCTCAGATTTCATGGCCTCAAACCATTTCGCGGAATCTGGGCTCATCATCGCTTCCTCATAGTTCATAGGTTTGTCATGGTCAAGTAACATGAACTCCAGAATAGGATTACCGTACCACTCTGGTGCGGAACATACTCTGGTTGACCTACCAGGTTCGGTAGTAACTTGATCCAAAGCATCATGATCATTGAGGGAGTCCTGGATTAGGGGGTCTCCGGACAGCCGGACTGTTGGACTATGAAGATACGAGATTGAAGACTTCGTCCCATGTCCGGATGGGACTCTACTTGGCGTGGAAGGAAAGCTAGGCAATACGGATATGCATATCTCCTCCTTTGTAACCGACCTTGTCTAGCCTCCTCCGGTGTCAATATAAACCGAAGGGTTTTAGTCCGTAGGACAACAGACAATCATACCATAGGCTAGCTTCTAGGGTTTAGCCTCTCTGATCTCATGGTAGATCTACTCTTGTACTACTCATATTATCAAGAATAATCAAGCAGGACGTAGGGTTTTACCTCCATCAAGAGGGCCCGAACCTGGGTAAAACATCGTGTCCCCTGCCTCCTGTTACCATCCGCCTTAGACGCACAGTTCGGGTCTTCGGGACCCCCTACCCGAGATCCGCCGGTTTTGACACCGACATTGGTGCTTTCATTGAGAGTTCCTCTGTGTCATCATCATTAGGCTTGATGGCTCCTTCAATTATCGATAGCGACGCAGTCTAGGGTGAGACTTTTCTCCCCGGACAGATCTTTGTATTCGGCGGCTCCGCACTGCAAGCCAACTCGCTTGGCCATCTGGAGTAGATCAAGAGCTACGCCCCTGGCTATCAGGTCAGATTTGGAAACTTAAACTACATAGCCGACATCCACGGAGACTTGATCTTCGACGGATTCGAGCCCTTGCCGAGTGCGTCGCATGGTCACGATGAGCATGATTTGGCTCTACCATCGGACAGTGTTCGGGAGATCGCGTCGGCGACCGCTCCGACCGATCCATGGACGGGTGGATAGACCCCGCCACGGAGGCCGCATTTTCATCAGCGACCGAGCCAAGTATCGACCTTACCCTTCGCGAGAGCCGTGGCGCCAAACTGCCGGATTCTTCCCCGGCCACAGACTCCGGACCGCCTGCGCCTGTGCCTATCGGATCCGACTGGGCGCCGATCATGGAGTTCACCTCCGTGGATATCTTTCAGCACTTGCCCTTTGGCGACATACTGAGCTCATTAAGGTCTCTCTCCCTATCAGGAGTGTCCTGGCCGAACTATGTTTGGCAGGATTGGGATGCGGATGACGAAGAAATTCGCTGCCCACCCACCACCCACTTTGTAGTCACTGTTGATGATTTGACCGACATGCTTGACTTCGACTCTCAAGACATCAACAGTATGGACGACGATGCAGGAGACAAATAGGAACCACTGCCCACAGGGCACTGGACGCCCACTTCATCATATGATGTATACATGGTGGACACACCCAAACAAAACGACGACGAGGAACGGAAGGACGCAGCGAAGGGTTGTTCCCTCGAGAAGCAGTCAAAGCGGCGGCGTAAGCGCCACTCCAAATCCCGCCTCGGCAGAAACATCAATCATATAGACCCAGCGATAGAGCAGGGTGAACCATCGCCCGACCACGGCAACACGGAGAATCAAACCGAACAACCCGACTCCGTCGAAGATAACAGTCCGGACGACATCACACCGAACAGACACCCGGAGCAACAGAATGCCCATCAAAGGCTTGTTGCCACTGCGAGGAGTCTGAAAAAGCAGAAGCAAAGGCTCAGGGCTGCACAAGACACACTCAGAATCAGATGGAGTGAAGTACTCAACACTGCAGCGAAGTACGGCGGTAATCGCCACACCAAGAGCTACCCGAAGTGAAAGTTGCTACCTGAATTCGATGAGGAGGCCCTAGATCCCCCGCAACCAAAAAACAAAACGGCCATCCGGTCGGATAGACGACCTCGTGGCCAACATAGAGTGGCAAACGACGCCTCATATAAGCCAGTACGCGATCCACGTGAGGGCTCGCATCAAAAAGATGGAGCAACCAGATCCATCTACGGGCCACGCAAGCGCGCTCCAGCATGCAATGCAACACAACAAACACCCCAACATCACGGTACACCCAAATACAGGGGTGCCGCACACTGCCTATGTTTCACCGATGAGGTGCTGGACCAAGAATTTCCAGAGGGATTCAAACCTGTAAACATAGAGGCGTGCGAGGGAACGACAGACCTTGGGGTCTGGATTGAGGACTACATCCTCCATATCCATATGGCTCGAGGAGACGATCTCCACGCCATCAAGTACCTACCCCTCAAGCTCAAAGGGCCGGCTCGGCACTGGCTTAAAAGCCTCCCCAAAAACTCCATTGGAAGCTCGGAAGAGCTCGAAGACGCTTTTCGAGCAAATTTTCAAGGGACCTATGTCCGACCACCGGATGCAGACGATTTGAGTCATATAACTCAACAGCCCGGAGAGTCAGCCCGAAAGCTTTGGAATAGGTTCCTCACTAAAAAGAACCAAATAGTCGACTGTCCGGACGCCGAAGCCTTAGCAGCTTTCAAGCACAGCGTTCGAGACGAATGGCTTGCCAGACACCTCGGCCAAGAAAAGCCGAGAACAATGGCAGCATTAACAAGCCTCATGACCCACTTTTGCGTGGGCGAGGATAGCTGGTTAGCCCGATGCAGCACCAGCGACCCAAGTACACCTGAAGTCAGGGACGGAAACGGGAAATCACGACGCAGCAAAAACAAGCGCCGAAATAAAGAAGACAGCCCAAAGAGCACAGCGGTAAACGCTGGATTCAGAAGCTCTCGGCCAGGTCAGCAAAAGCTACCCTCCAAAGGCAACAGAGACGAACTGTCCAGCCTAAACAAGATTCTGGATAAAATATGTCAGATCCACAGCACCCCCGATAAGCCTGCAAATCATATCCATAGAGAATGTTGTGTTTTCAAGCAGTCCGGCAAGCTCAACGCTGAACATAAGGGGCAGGATACACCAAGCGAAGACGAGGACGAGCCTCGCAAGCAAAGCACTGGGGAACAGATGAAATTCCCACCAGAAGTCAAAACAGTAAACGTGTTACACGTAACAAGGGGGAGAAACAAAGCGGCACTCCTAGAGACACATGCCCTAGGGCCTATCACCGCGGAGTTCTACCACTGGTCGTCCCAACCAATCACCTTTGACCATCGGGATTACTCGGCAAGTATCTGGCATGGAGGATGGGCTGCCTTGGTGTTAGACCCGATAATTGACGGATACCACTTCACACAAGTCCTGATGGACGGCGGCAGTAGTTTAAACCTGATATATCAGGATGCAGTCCGCAAAATGGGGATAGACCCAACAAGAATTAGCCATAGCAATACTACCTTTAAAGGAGTAACGACAGGCCCAGAATCCCATTTCACGGGCTCCCTGCTACTAGAGGTTATATTCGGCTTTCCCGATAACTTCCGCAGCGAAAAGTTAACCTTCCACATCGCTCCGTTCCAAAGTGGCTATCAAGCACTGCTCGGACGCGAAGCTTTCGCTCACTTTAACGCAATACCGCATTACGCTTCTCTCATGCTTAAGATGCCCGGTCCACGCGGCATCATTACAGTAAATGGAAACATTGAGCGCTCCTTGCATGCGGAGGACCGTGCACACTAAACGGCCTCACCAACTAAAGCATCTGACAGGTCGTTAAGACCACGGAAGCGGTTAGACGAGTCCGGCGCAGCTATATGTAATTGATACAAGTTTGATGGCTATACCCCTATTACAATACAAGGGGCTCAACGCACGCAAACAAGTGGCAATTAGGCTCAACTTTACTCATCTTGAACTGTACATGGTTTCTTTAGTATAACCCACCTTTTTGCACGACAACTTGTTAACTAAGTTCCTCTCTTTTACAGATGAACATCATGCTACACCCGTCCAGGATACGACACAACAGAGACACAGGCGCAGACGTGCAGCAGGGACCCATTCCAAGGATTCTTTTTAGATTAAGACCCTGCGTAAACCTTTTTTACTGTCTCTTGTTGATACACATCCCCCGGATGCTCAGTACAATTGAGAAGGATGCTGACGTATTGGCATGTGGCCACGTCAGAATATTGCACGTACCTGGACACCAGGGGCTTATTACAAAGGGCACTGCTTAAGCCCGGTTTACACCGTAAAGACCGAATACCTTAGGGAGTGTTCGGCGTCGCGAGTTTGGCCTTATATGCATCAGCTCCGAATCATGTCTTTGGTCAAATGTTGGGTTTGCCCGGCTCCTGTGTTTTGCTGCCTTACGTTCCGCTCTATCGGCTAAGGCGGCACTAGGAGAACTGCTGCGATTGTGCCCTGGTTCATCCGGACAAGCACCTCAGTAGAGAAAGTCAAAAACTGACTGTCATGATATAGCGTGAGACTGGTCAACCACTCGATGACCTAGTGGAATCTTCAGGATTCCTCCGCCTTAACAAAGGGCCGTTTCCCGGCCAGGCATGTACGCACCCCGAATTCGGATGAGTGCGGAGCCACCAGGGGCTATATAGTAGCCCCACTATCAAACTCCTCTGGCTAAGTGAAAGTGTTAAAGCATTATAGTCTGATTGCCTAGTTCGCTACGCTATCACCTCCTTAATGGACCAAGACGTTGGATCAAGTGTGAACATGTGTCTTCTGCGAACACCCCCGCATTATATGCGTGGGGGCTGACGCCGACGACTGCCATCTTTCAGGTTATATACATATATACATAAACGGCCGCACAGGATGCATCATAGTACTTTCGGGCAAAAGTATAAATACAGCCTTGATAAACTCAATAAAACATTTTTTACAATGGGAATACATGTCACTCAAACATAATATTCTTCGAGCACTGAACCTCTATCGAACGAGCGCCTTCAAGAACTTCTTCAAAGTAGTGCTCGGCAGCTACTCGGCCTATGGCCGAACTCTGTGCCGCAACAGTGGTGGCATCCATCTTCGCCCAGTATGTTTTGACACGGGCAAGGGCCATCCGCGAGCCTTCTATGCATGCCGACCTCTTTACAGCATCGATGTGTGGCACAACACCAACGAATTGTTGCACTAAGCCAAAGTAGCTATTCGGCCTTGGCCCTCTCGGCCACAGATGATCCACAACGGACCTCATGGCAAGTCCGGATAATCTATGGAGCTCGGCCCACTCGGCCATTTGCTCATTCAATGGCAACGGACAGGCTGGAGCATGAAACTGTGACCAAAACAGTTTTTCCACTTCGTGATCTTTTCGATCCTTGAAATACTCGACCGCATCAGCAGCACTTGCAGCCAAATCCACGTAGGCGTCCGCAGAACTCCATAGCCGGTCCAGAGGTGCATACTTCGGATCCCCGAACCTAGTCCGCAACTATTGGAAATATGCCCTAGAGGCAATAATAAATTGGTTATTATTATATTTCCTTGTTCATGATAATCGTTTATTATCCATGCTAGAATTGTATTGATAGGAAACTCAGATACATGTGTGGATACATAGACAACACCATGTCCCTAGTAAGCCTCTAGTTGACTAGCTCGTTGATCAATAGATGGTTACGGTTTCCTGACCATGGACATTGGATGTCATTGATAATGGGATCACATCATTAGGAGAATGATGTGATGGACAAGACCCAATCCTAAGCCTAGCACAAGATCATGTAGTTCGTATGCTAAAGCTTTTCTAATGTCAAGTATCATTTCCTTAGACCATGAGATTGTGCAACTCCCGGATACCGTAGGAATACTTTGGGTGTGCCAAACGTCACAACGTAACTGGGTGGCTATAAAGGTACACTACAGGTATCTCCGAAAGTGTCTGTTGGGTTGGCACGAATCGAGACTGGGATTTGTCACTCCGTGTGACGGAGAGGTATCTTTGGGCCCACTCGGTAGGACATCATCGTAATGTGCACAATGTGATCAAGGAGTTGATCACGGGATGATGTGTTACGGAACGAGTAAAGAGACTTGCCGGTAACGAGATTGAACAAGGTATCGGGATACCGACGATCGAATCTCGGGCAAGTATCGTACCGCTAGACAAAGGGAATTGTATACGGGATTGATTAAGTCCTCGACATCGTGGTTCATCCGATGAGATCATCGTGGAACATGTGGGAGCCAACATGGGTATCCAGATCCCGCTGTTGGTTATTGACCGGAGTCATCTCGGTCATGTCTGCATGTCTCCCGAACCCGTAGGGTCTACACACTTAAGGTTCAGTGACGCTAGGGTTATAGAGGTATTAGTATGCGGTAACCCGAATGTTGTTCGGAGTCCTGGATGAGATCCCGGACGTCACGAGGAGTTCCAGAATGGTCCGGAGGTAAAGAATTATATATAGGAAGTGCTATTTCGGCCATCGGGACAAGTTTCGGGGTCACCGCTATTGTACCGGGACCACCGGAAGGGTCCCGGGGGTCCACCGCCCCGGGGGGGCACATGGGCTGTAGGGGTGTGCACCTTGGCCTATATGGGCCAAGGGCACCAGCCCCAAGAGGCCCATGCGCCAAGAGATAAGGAAAGGAAGAGTCCTAAAGGGGGAAGGCACCTCCTATGTGCCTTGGGGAGGAGGGACTCCTCCCTAGCCGCACCCTTCCTTGGAGGAAGGGCTAAGGCTGCGCCCCCCCCCCCTCTCTTGGCCCTATATATAGTGGGGGAAGGGAGGGCAGCCGCATCTAAGCCCTGGCACCTCCCTCTCCCTCCCGTGACACATCTCCCTCCTCCCGCAGCGCTTGGCGAAGCCCTGTTGGAATCCCGCTACTTCCACCACGCTGTTGTGCTGCTGGATCTCCATCAACCTCTCCTTTCCCCTTGCTGGATCAAGAAGGAGGAGACGTCGCTGCTCCGTATGTGTGTTGAACGCGGAGGTGCCGTCCGTTCGGCGCTAGGATCATCGGTGATTTGAATCACGATGAGTACGACTCCATCAACCCCGTTCTCTTGAACGCTTCCGCTTAGCGATCTACAAGGGTATGTAGATGCACTCTCCTTCCCCTCATTGCTGGTTTCTCCATAGACAGATCTTGGTGATACGTAGGAAAATTTTGAATTTCTGCTACGTTCCCCAACAGCAACAAGAAGGGCTTCCCGGATACAATATCCGTAGCTTGATGTAGCTCCTCCTTCGTCGCTCTAATTTGAGAGCAGGCTTCCTTGGCAGCCACCCGGGCCTTTTCCAGGTCCGTCGCCTTTGCCCGGTTTTCTTCTTCAAGAAGCCGGTAACGGTCAGCAGCAGCTTTTAACTCTACAGCCATCTTGGCTATTTTTTCCTTACTCTCGCAATACGCGACCTGTTCGGCCCTTAACTCTACAGCCGCCTTTAAAGCGGCCACATTGCTATTCCTTGCTTGCTCCTTGGCTCGGGCAAGCTCCGCCCGAAGGGTTTCCACGGTGGCAGCTCCATCTGCAGTCACAACATATTAAAGATACTGGCATCATGCTGCTCTTATTACATGACAATCACCAGAAAAATCACCTACCCTGTGCCTCGCCAAGCCACTTGTTGACAAGTACGATGTCGGCATCTGCCGCATCTAGCTGCCGCTTTAGTTCGGCAAACCCATTAGTCCGGCTAGCCACTGGAGCTTCAACCACCTGCACATAAAGGCGGTCTGGTTATTACCTGGGACTATGATCCTTTGTTTGCCGCCGTTCTCAACGACAACCAGAGTCTCAGGGGCTACTATCTGCACGGGCATACTTAACGTATGCGGTACTATTAAAGGCATGCATTATTTTACGTACCTCAAAGCCTTTCAGCAGACTCATAAAAGCTTCATGCAAACCGCTTTCGGCGGATGAAATCCTTTCAATTACTGTATCCATAAGCGTACGATGTGCTTCCGAGACTACAGCTTTCCCCAGAAGATCCTTCAACACATCCAACCGCACACAGTATGGACCCTTGCTGTCGCTCTCCTCAGGAGCCGGATACTGGGGATGTCGGGCAGCCAAAGGGTTATCCTCTGGCAATATTGGATCCGAAGATACCCTTCGCAACGACACTTCAAGGTCGCCTGCTTCTTGAGCTGGGGAGTCCGGGGAGGCATTTCGCTCTCCATCATCTTCGGAAGAAGATCCCCCGAAGATGAACTCTGTCGAGAAGGGCTGCGATCCGGACTACAATTTACAAGCATCGGTTATTGTCTTCGGAAGTAAGGTAGGATATCTTCACTATTAAGTACTTTTTGATTACTTATAGCTCGGTAGAGGGCTGATCCCCGCGCGGACATTGTGCGGCAAGAATACCCTTCGAGGCAGGACCCTCTGGCGGAGATTTCTTCTCCTGTTTGGAAACCTTAGTTTCTGGATTTTCAGAGGTAGTCCTCTTCCTTCCCGGGGAGAGAGAATGTCAGATTCTTCCCCTTGGTTATCCTCCCTCGCGGAGGCGCTCATTCCCTCGATTGGAATAGGTAGCGATGGAGGCCCGCTTACGCCCTCTTTATTCCCCCCTTCATCTTCCTTTGAGGGCACTAGACAAGGTGCTAGCTCGAGCATCTTTTCCAGCACCGGATTGTCCAAGCCTTCAGGAAGGGGGGACGAACACCGGATCATCTTCTCCTTTGTTATCCAGTCCTGGTCAAAGAGCGATTCTTCTGAATGATGTCATGATAAATAAAAGGACAGTGTGTTCAGCCCTGGGATTACTTACTTGGGCAGCGGGGCGGTTGCAGCTCAGGCCCACGTCCTCGGTGGTGTCCGGACACTCTATTTGGGGTCCGAAGAACGATTTGTACATCTCCTCGTGCGTCATGCCGAGGAAATTCTGAATAGTGCGTGGTCCTTCCGGTTTTAATTCCCACATGCGGAGGGGCCAGCGTTTGCAAGGCTGGACTCGACGAACCAGCATAACTTGCATTACCATAACCAGACTGAAATCTCCCTCGAAGAGATCTCGGATACGGCTCTGCAGTATTGGCACGTCCTTGGCTGGACCCCAGCTCAGCCCCCTACTGATCCATGACATCAGTTGTGGTGGAGGGCCCGAGCGAAAGGTGGGAGCAGCTACCCACTTGGCACTTCGGGGAGCTGTGACGTAAAACCACTCCCGTTGCCACAATCTGGACACCTCTGGAAAGGAACCCTTTGGCCATGGAGCGTCGGCAATTTTGCTTATTAGAGCACCTCCGCACGCTGCGTACGGCCCCTCGACCATCTTCGGCTTCACATCGAAGGTCTTGAGCCACAGGCCGAAGTGAGGGGTAATGCGGAGGAAGGCCTCACAAACGACAATAAATGACGAGATGTGAAGAAGGGAATCCGGGGCCAGATTGTGAAAATCCAGCCCGTAATAGAACATAAGACCCCTAACAAAGGGATCCAGAGCGAGGCCTAGTCCTCGGAGGAAGTGGGAGACGAACACAACACTCTCGTTGGGTTCGGGAGTAGGGACGACCTGCCCTCGGGCGGGCATCCTATCCGAAATTTCGGCGGTCAGGTATCTGGCCTCCCTCAACTTCTTGATGTCCTCCTCCGTGACAGAGGAAGGCATCCACCGGCCTTGAAGGCTGGATCCGGACATGATTGAAGGTCCGAAGCACCTGACCTGGGCTTTGGGTGTTAGAACTCGAGGCGGGGGAATGATTCGATTGAGCACGGAAGGGAAAAAATAAAAAGCCTTGTCCCTTTATAAAGGGGATGAATATCAGTGTCCTCCTCGTGGCCGTTCAAGACTTACCTAAGATCTAGGAGTCATACCAACAGGCATGGTTGGGTTACCCACATTTGTATTGATGAGAATCCCGTGATAAGGGGAACACGATCTCTGCTTTGACAAGACGTGTCAAGAAACCGCCTCGCGTTATGTGCGGGGCTGGTTAAAGAAAAACGGTTCAAATAATTACCGGGCCGTGGCGTGATGTCATGCTGCCAAAATGTGTCAGCAGATTAGATTTGTGGAAATATTATTCTCTCTACGGTGGTATGTGGAACTTATTTTGCAGGGTCGGACACTATCCTTGTATTCAAACTCTTCCGTGGTGTATTCGGAGGAGGAACCCGCCTTGCAATGCTGAAGACAACACTACGCGCCGGACTCATCGTCATTGAGCCTGGTTCATGGGCTACTGAGGGAGTCCTGGATTAGGGGGTCTCCGCAAAGCCGGACTATATCCTTTGGCCGGACTGTTGGACTATGAAGATACGAGATTGAAGACTTCGTCCCGTGTACGGATGGGACTCTACTTGGCGTGGAAGGCAAGCTAGGCAATATGGATATGCATATCTCCTCCTTTGTAACTGACCTTGTGTAACCCTAGCCTCCTCCAGTGTCTATATAAACCGGAGGGTTTTAGTCTGTAGGACAACAGACAATCATACCATAGGCTAGCTTCTAGGGTTTAGCCTCTCTGATCTCGTGGTAGATCTACTCTTGTACTACTCATATTATCAAGAATAATCAAGCAGGACGTAGGGTTTTACCTCCATCAAGAGGGCCCGAACCTGGGCAAAACATCGTGTCCCCTGCCTCCTGTTACCATCCGCCTTAGACGCACAGTTCGGGACCCCCTACCCGAGATCCGCCGGTTTTGACACCGACAATCATCATCATTAACTTCCTCACTAATTGGTGTAAGCATCACTTGAACTGATTTCAGTGAAGAAATACTTTCCAATTCGGGAGAAGGTACAATTACCTCATCAAGTTCTACCTTCCTCCCACTCACTTCTTTCAAGAGAAACTTCTTCTCTAGAAAGGATCCATTCTTAGCAACGAATATCTTGCATTCAGATCTGTGATAGAAGGTGTACCCAATAGTTTCCTTTGGGTATCCTATGAAGACGCATTTCTCCAATTTGGGTTCGAGCTTATTAGGTTGAAACTTTTTCACATAAGCATCATAGCCCTAAACTTTAAGAAACGATAGCTTAGGTTTCTTCCTAAACCATAGTTCATATGGTGTCATCGCAACGGATTTAGATGGCGCCCTATTTAACATGAATGCAGCTGTCTCTAATGCATAACCCCAAAACGATAGTGATAAATCGGTAAGAGACATCATAGATCGCACCATATCTAATAAAGTACGGTTATGACGTTCGGACACACCATTATGCTGTGGTGTTCCAGGTGGCATGAGTTGCGAAACTATTCCGCGTTGTTTCAAATGAAGACCAAAATCGTAACTCAAATATTCTCCTCCACGATCAGATCACAGAAACTTTATTTTCTTGTTACGGTGATTTTCCACTTCACTCTGGAATTCTTTGAACTTTTCAAATGTTTCAGACTTATGTTTCATCAAGTAGATATACCCATATCTGTTCAAATCATCTGTGAATGTCAGAAAATAATGAGACCCGCCGCGGGCCTCAACAATCATCGGATCGCATACATCAGTATGTATTATTCCCAATAAGTCAGTTGTTCGCTCCATTGTTCTGGAGAACGGAGTCTTAGTCATCTTGCCCATGAGGCATGGTTCGCAAGCATCAAGTGATTCATAATAAAGTGATTCCAAAAGCCCGTCAGCATGGAGTTTCTTCATGTGCTTTATAACAATATGACCTAAACGGAAGTGCCACAAGTATGTTGCACTATAATTATCAACTTTGCATCTTTTGGCATCAATATTAAGTGTATCACTATGATCGAGATTCAGTAAACCATTCACCTTGCGTGTGTGACCTCAGAAGGTATTATTGAAAGTGCGTTATATCGACTAGAGGGGGTGAATAGGCGATTTTTATGAAAGTCTTCAAAACATGGAAGTTATGAAGACAAACAGAATAGACAAGCCTATCACTATGCAGCGGAAGTTAGATTACACAAGGCAAGCCATGGTCAAGTATTCAATATAGTGAAAGCACAATGACAAACAGCTTCAGTGTAATAAGGATCAGGTAGGAAGAAGTTATGAAGCCAAACAAATCATACAGTTACGTTGTGAGGACCGAAGATAAAGCAAGCATGCAATGGCTTCACAATATGTAACGATAAGTAAAAGGAGGTGAAGATGAAACCAGTGACACGTTGAAGACAATGATTTGTTGGACCAGTTCCAGTTGCTGTGACAACTGTACGTCTGGTTGGAGCGGCTAGGTATTTAAACCAAAGGACACCCAGTCCTGAACACGCAGCTCAGGACACCCAGTCCTCACCATTTTCTCCTTGAGCCAAGGTCACACAGACCTCGCCCAATCACTCTGGTAAGTCTTCAAGGTAGACTCCCAAACCTTCACAGACTTCGTTCACCGGCAATCCACAATTTCTCTTGGATGCTCAGAACGCGACGCCTAACAGGCTGGAGGATGCACAGTCCTCAAGTGTAATAAGTCTTCAGATCACTCAGACAAGAAGACTTAAGTGATGCCCAATTTACTCTGGCTCTGGGTGGTTAGGGCTTTTCTCCTCGCTAGGTATTTTCTCTCAAAGGCTTCGAGGTGGGTTGCTCTCAAACGACAAAAGCCGTGCACTGAAATCTGAGCAGCCAACCGTTTATGGTTGTAGGGGTGGACTATTTATAGCCACTTGGCAACCCGACCTGATTTGTCCGAAATGACCCTGGGTCACTAAGGAACTGACACGTGTACCAACGGTCGGATTTCGAACTCACACGGCAACTTTACTTGGGCTACAAGTAAAGCTGACTTGTCTGACTCTGGACAAGATTTGCTCTCATAGTCTTCGCTCGAAGATATAGGTTTTGAATTAGGCATCACTTCAGTCATCCTGACTGGTTCTCTTGGACCCCACTTAACAGTACGGTGGTTCCTATGACACAACATAAATGAAGTAAAACTACGAAGGATCTAAGTCTTCGAGTTCCATAAGCTTCATAGGGAGTCTTCACATGTCATTGTCTTCAATATGAATATCTTCATAAACCACCATTGTCTTCAATGTCTTGTACATTTTTAGGGGTCATCTCTGGTAGTGAAACTGAATCAATGAGGGACTTCTACATGTGTTATCCTGCAATTCTCACAAACACATCAGTCCCTCAACTAGGTTTGTCGTCAATACTCCAAAACCAACTAGGGGTGGCACTAGATGCACTTACAATTATTCATGTAAACAGAATAAAAATTATTCTTTGACTTAAATGAATAACCGTATTGCAAAAAAACATGATCCAATCATATTATGCTCAATGCAAACACCAAATAACAATTATTTTAGGTTCAACACTAATCCCGAAGGTAAAGGGAGTGTGCGATGGTGATCTTATTGACCTTGGAATCACTTCCAAGTTCCAACACACATCGTCACCATGACCTCAACTAGCCTTTGTTCATTTTGTAACTCCTATTTCGAGTTACTAATCATAGCAACTAAACCAGTATCAAATACCCAGGGGCTACTATGAACACTAGTAAAGTACACATCAATAACATGTATATCATATATACTTTTGTTCACTTTGCCATCCTTCTTATCCGCCAAGTATCTAGGGCAGTTCCCCTTCCAGTGACCATTTCCTTTGCAGTAGAAGCACTCAGTTTTAGGCTTGGGTCTAGCTTTGGGCTTCTTCATGTTGGGGAACGTAGTAATTTCAAAAAAATTCCTACGCACACGCAAGATCATGGTGATGCATAGCAACGAGAGGGGAGAGTGTTGTATACATAACCTCGTAGACCGTTCGCAAAAGCGTTATATCAACATGGTTGATGTAATCGTACGTCTTCATGTCTGACCGATCCAAGTACCGAAAGTATAGCACCTCCGAGTTCTGCACACGTTCGGCTCGGTGACGTCCTCGCCTTCTCGATCCAGCAAGAGGGGCGAAGTAGTAGATGAGTTCCGGCAGCACGACGGCCTGGTGACGGTGTTGGTGAAGAACAATCTCCGCAGGGCTTCGCCTAAGCACTATGAAAACTATGAAGAAGGATAAACTAGAGGGGACGGGGTTGCCAGCACACGGCTTGGTGTTTCTTGATGTGTCTTTGGTGCTAGCCCTACCCCTCTATTTATATGTTGAGCCCTGGGGTCAAAACTTGGAGTAAAAGCCTCCTCAAAGTCGGTTTCACCCGAAAGGCAAGAGTCCTTCTCAGACTCCAGGGCTAGACGCCAGGGTTCCCGGCATCTACCCCCTAGACGCCAGGGTTCCTGGCATCTAGCCTCTGGTCTCCGCAAAACTTCCTTTTGCACTTTCCAAAAGCCTTGTGGGCTTTCCCCTTTGGCCCAGATAAAGTGTTCTCATGCCCAAACATTTCGGGAAACATCCGGAACCCCTTCCGGTGAATTCCGGAACCCTTCCGGAGATCAAACACTACTATCCCATATATCAAACTTTATCTTCGGACCATTCCGGAGTTCCTCGTCATGTCCGTGATCTCATCTCGGACTCCGAACAACATTCGGTCATCAACATACATAACTCATACAGTACTATATCGTCAACGAACGTTAAGCGTGCGGACCCTACGGGTTCGAGAACTATGTAGACATGACCGAGACACCTCTTTGGTCAATAACCAATAGCGGGACCTGGATGCCCATATTGGCTCCTACATATTCTATGAAGATCTTTATCGGTCAGACCGCATAACAACATACGTTGTTCCCTTTGTCATCGGTATGTTACTTGCCCGAGATTCGATCGTCGGTATCTCAATACCTAGTTCAATCTCGTTACCGGCAAGTCTATTTAGTCGTTCCATAATACATCACCCTGTAACTAACTCATTAGTTGCAATGCTTGCAAGGCTTAAGTGATGTGCATTACCGAGAGGGCCCAGAGATAACTCTCCGACAATCGGAGTGAAAAATCCTAATCTCGAAATACGCCAACCCAACAAGTACCTTCGGAGACACCTGTAGAGCACCTTTATAATCACCCAGTTACGTTGTGACGTTTGGTGGCACACAAAGTGTTCCTCTGGTAAATGGGAGTTGCATAATCTCATAGTCATAGGAACATGTATAAGTCATGAAGAAAGCAATAGCAATAAACTAAACGATCAAGTGCTATGCTAACGGAATGGGTCAAGTCAATCACATCATTCTCCTAATGATGTGATCCCGTTAATCAAATGACAACTCATGTCTATGGTTAGGAAACATAACCATCTTTGATCAACGAGCTAGTCAAGTAGAGGCATACTAGTGACACTCTGTTTGTCTATGTATTCACACATGTATTGTGTTTCCGGTTAATACAATTCTAGCATGAATAATAAACATTTATCATGATATAAGGAAATAAATAATAACTTTATTATTGCCTCTAGGGCATATTTCCTTCAGTCTCCCACTTGCACTAGAGTCAATAATCTAGTTCACATCTCCATGTGATTTAACACCAATAGTTCACATCACCATGTGATTAACACCTATAGTTCACATCGACATGTGACCAGCACCCAAAGGATTTACTAGAGTCAATAATCTAGTTCACATCGCTATGTGATTAACACCCAAAGAGTACTAAGGTGTGATCATGTTTTGCTTGTGAGAGAAGTTTAGTCAACGGGTCTGCCACATTCAGATCCGTAAGTATTCTGCAAATTTCTATGTCAACAATGCTCTGCATGGAGCTATTCTAGATAATTGCTCCCACTTTCAATATGTATCCAGATTGAGACTTAGAGTCATCTGGATCAGTGTCAAAACTTGCATCGATGTAACCCTTTACGACGAACCTATGGCTAAGGCATAGGGAATGACTTTAATTCTCTCTCTATCTTCTGCCGTGGTCGGGTTTTGAGTCTTACTCAACTTCACACCTTTTAACACAGGCAAGAACTTCTTCTTTGACTGTTCCATTTTGAACTACTTCAAAATCTTGTCAAGGTATGTACTCATTGAAAAACTTAGCAAGCATCTTGATCTATCTCTGTAGATCTTGATGCTCAATATGTAAGCAGCTTCACCGAGGTCTTTTTTTGAAAAACTCCTTTCAAATATTCCTTTATGCTTTGCAGAATAATTCTACATTATCTCCGATCAACAATATGTCTATCACATATACTTATCAGAAATGCTGTAGTGCTCCCACTCACTTTCTTGTAAATGCAGGCTTCACCGCAAGTCTGTATAAAACTCTATGCTTTGATCAACTTATCAAAGCGTATATTCCAACTCCAAGATGCTTGCACCAGTCCATAGATGGATCGCTGGAGCTTGCATATTTTGTTAGTACCTTTAGGATTGACAAAACCTTCCGGTTGCATCATATACAACTCTTCTTTAATAAATCCATTAAGGAATGCAGTTTTGTTTATCCATTTGCCAGATTTCATAAAATGCGGCAATTGCTAACATGATTCGGACAGACTTAAGCATAAATACGAGTGAGAAACTCTCATCGTAGTCAACACCTTGAACTTGTCGAAAAACTTTTTGCAACAATTCTAGCTTTGTAGATAGTAACACTACTATCAGCATCCGTCTTCCTCTTGAAGATCCATTTAATCTCAGTGGCTCACCGATCATTGGGCAAGTCAATCAAAGTCCATACTTTGTTCTCATACATGGATCTCATCTCAGATTTCATGGCCTCAAGCCATTTCGCGGAATCTGGGCTCATCATCACTTCCTCATAGTTCATAGGCTCGTCATGGTCAAGTAACATGACCTCCAGAACAGGATTACTGTACCACTCTGGTGCGGATCTCACTCTGGTTTACCTACGAGGTTCGGTAGTAACTTCATCTGAAGTTACATGATCATCATCATTAGCTTCCTCACTAATCGGTGTAGTAGTCACAGGAATAGATTTCTGTGATGAACTACTTTGCAATAAGGGAGCAGGTACAGTTACCTCTTCAAGTTCTACTTTCTTCCCACTCACTTCTTTCGAGAGAAACTCCTTCTCTAGAAAAACTCCGAATTTAGCAACAAAAGTCTTGCCTTCGGATCTGTGATAGAAGGTGTACCCAACATTTTCTTTTGGGTATCCTATGAAGATTTACTTCTCCCATTTGGGTTTGAGCTTATCATGTTGAAACTTTTTCACATAAGCATTGCAGTCCCAAACTTTAAGAAATGACAACTTAGGTTTCTCGCCAAACCACAGTTCATACGGTGTCGTCTCAACGGATTTAGATGGTGCCCTTTTGAACGTGAATGTAGCTTTCTCTAATGCATAACCCCAAAACGATAGTGGTAGATCAGTAAGAGACATCATAGATTGCACTATATCTAATAAAGTACGGTTATGACGTTCGGACACACCATTACACTGTGGTGTTCCAGGTGGCGTGAGTAGTGAAACTATTTCACATTGTTTTAACTGAAGGCCAAACTCGTAACTCAAATATTTTACTTCTGCGATCATATCGTAGAAACTTTTATTTTTGTTATGATGATCACTCTGAAATTCTTTGAACTTTTCAAATATTTCAGACTTGTGTTTCATCAAGTAGATATACTCATATCTGCTCAAATCATCTGTGAATATCAGAAAATAATGATACCTGCCATGAGCCTCAATATTCACCGGACCACATACATCAGTATGTATGATTTCCAACAAATCTGTTGCTCGCTCCATTGTTCCGGAGAACGGAGTCTTAGTCATCTTGCCCATGAGGCATGGTTCGCAAGCATCAACTGATTCATAACCAAGTGATTCCAAAAACCCATCAGCATGGATTTTCTTCATGCGCTTTACACCAATATGACCTAAACGGCAGTGCCACAAATAAGTTGCACTATCATTATTAACTTTGCATCTTTTGGCTTCAATATTATGAATATGTGTATCACCACGATCGAGATCCAACAAACCATTTTCATTGGGTGTATGACCATAGAAGGTTTTATTCATGTAAAAAGAACAACAATTATTCTCTAACTTACATGAATAACTGTATTGCAATAAACATGATCCAATCATATTTATGCTCAATGCAAACACCAAATAACACTTATTTAGGTTCAACACTAATCCCGAAAGTATAGGGAGTGTGTGATGATGATCATATCAATCTTGGAACGACTTCCAACACACATCGTCACTTCACCCTTAACTAGTCTTTGTTCATTCTGCAACTCCCGTTTCTAGTTACTACTCTTAGCAACTGAACTAGTATCAAATACTGAGGGGTTGCTATAAACACTAGTAAAGTACACATCAATAACATGTATATCAAATATACCTATGTTCACTTTGCCATCCTTCTTATCCGCCAATTACTTGGGGTAGTTCCGCTTCCAGTGACCAGTCCCTTTGCAGTAGAAGCACTCAGTTTCAGGCTTAGGTCCAGACTTGGGTTTTTCACTTGAGCAGCAACTTGCTTGCCGTTCTTCTTGAAGTTCCCCTTTCTTCCCTTTGTCCCTTTACTTGAAACTAGTGGTTTTGTTTACCATCAACACTTGATGCTTTTCTTGATTTCTACCTTCGTTGATTTCAGCATCACGAAGAGCTTGGAATCGTTTCCGTTATCCCTTGCATATTATAGTTCATCACGAAGTTCTACTAACTTGGTGATGGTGACTAGAGAATTCTGTCAATCACTATTTTATCTGGAAGATTAACTCCCACTTGATTCAAGCGATTGTAGTACCCAGACAATCTGAGCACATGCTCACTGCTTGAGCTCTTCTCCTCCATCTTTTAGCTATAGAACTTGTTGGAGACTTCATATCTCTCAACTCGGGTATTTACTTGAAATATTAACTTCAACTCCTGGAACATATCATATGGTCCATGACGTTCAAAACGTCTTTGAAGTCCCGATTCTAAGCCATTTAAGCATGGTGCACTAAACTATCAAGTAGTCATCATATTGAGCTAGCCAAATGTTCATAACATCTGCATCTGCTCCTGCAATAGGTTTGTCACCTAGCGGTGCATCTGAAGGAAATATGCCCTAGAGGCAATAATAAAGTTATTATTTATTTCCTTATATCATGATAAATGTTTATTATTCATGCTAGAATTGTATTAACCGGAAACATAATACATGTGTGAATACATAGACAAACAAAGTGTCACTAGTATGCCTCTACTTGACTAGCTCGTTAATCAAAGATGGTTATGTTTCCTAACCATGAACAAAGAGTTGTTATTTGATTAACGGGATCACATCATTAGTTGAATGATCTGATTGACATGACCCATTCCATTATCTTAGCACCCGATCGTTTAGTATGTTGCTATTGCTTTCTTCATGACTTATACATGTTCCTATGACTATGAGATTATGCAACTCCCGTTCGCCGGAGGAACACTTTGAGTGCTACCAAACGTCACAACGTAACTGGGTGATTATAAAGGAGTACTACAGGTGTCTCCAAAGGTAGATGTTGGGTTGGCGTATTTCGAGATTAGGATTTGTCACTCCGATTGTCGGAGAGGTATCTCTGGGCCCTCTCGGTAATGCACATCACATAAGCCTTGCAAGCACTGCAACTAATATGTTAGTTGTGAGATGATGTATTACGGAACGAGTAAAGAGACTTGCCGGTAACGAGATTGAACTAGGTATTGGATACCAACGATCGAATCTCGGGCAAGTAACATACCGATGACAAAGGGAACAACGTATGTTGTTATGCGGTCTGACCGGTAAAGATCTTCGTAGAAAATGTAGGAGCCAATATGGGCATCCAGGTCCCGCTATTGGTTATTGACTGGAGACGTGTCTCGGTCATGTCTACATTGTTCTCGAACCGTAGGGTCCGCACGCTTAAGGTTTCGATGACAGTTATATTATGAGTATATGAGTTTTGATGTACCGAAGGAGTTCGGAGTCCCGGATGAGATCGGGGACATTACGAGGAGTCTCAAAATGGTCGAGACGTAAAGATCGATATATTGGACGACTATATTCGGACTTCGGAAAGGTTCCGAGTGATTCGGGTATTTTCCGGAGTACCGGAGAGTTACGGGAATTCGCTGGGAGAAGTATTGGGACTTGATGGGCTTTAGTGGGAAGAGGAGAAAAGGCCTGCTGCGCCCCCCCTCCCCTCTAGTCCGAATTGGACTAGGGAAAAGGGGGCCGGCCAACTTTCCTACTCCTCCACATCCTTCTCCCTTCCTCCCCTCTTGATGGACTCCTACTAGGACTTGGAGTCCTAGTAGGACTCCCATCCTGGCCGCACCAATGGCCTTGGCCGGCCTCCTCCTCCTCCATCCTTTATATACTAAGGCAAGGGGCACCCCATAGACACAAGTTGATCCTTGAGATCATTCCTTAGCCGTGTGCGGTGCCCCCTGCCACCAAATTCCACCTCGATCATACCATTGTAGTGCTTAGGCGAAGCCCTGCGTCGGTAGTACATCAAGATCGTCACCACGCCGTCGTGCTGACGGAACTCTTCCTCGACGCTTTGCTGGATCGGAGCCCGAGGATCGTCATCAAGCTGAACGTGTGCTAAGAACTCGGAGGTGCCGGAGTAACGGTGCTTGGATCGGTCGGGTCGGGAAGACGTACGACTACTTCCTCTATGTTGTGTGATCGCTTCCGCAGTCGGTCTACGTTGGTACGTAGACAACACTCTCCCCTCTCGTTGCTATGCATCACCATGATCTTGCGTGTGCGTAGGAATTTTTTTGAAATTACTATGTTCCCCAACAGTGGCATCCGAGCCTAGGTTTTATGGTTTGATGTTAATTGCACGAGTAGAACACAGGTGAGTTGTGGGCGATACAAGTCATAGTGCCTACCAGCATGTCATACTTTGGTTCGGCGGTATTGTTGGACGAGACGACCCGGACCAACCTTACGCGAGACCGGTTCCCTCGACGTGCTTTGCACATAGATGGCTTGCGGGCGACAGTCTCTCCAACTTTAGTTGAACCAAGTGTGGCTACGCCCGGTCCTTGAGAAGGTTAAAACGGAGTCTATTTGACAAACTATCGTTGTGGTTATTTTGCGTAGGTGAGATTGGTTCTTACTTAAGCCCGTAGCAGCCACGTAAAACATGCAACAACAAAGTAGAGGACGTCTAACTTGTTTTTGCAGGGCATGTTGTGATGTGATATGGTGAAGGCATGATGCTAAATTTTATTCTATGAGATGATCATGTTTTGTAACCAAGTTATCGGCAACTGGCAGGAGCCATATGGTTGTCGCTTTATTGTATGCAATGCAATCGCGATGTAATGCTTTACTTTATTACTAAGCGGTAGTGATAGTCGTGGAAGCATAAGATTGGCGAGACGACAACGATGCTACGATGGAGATCAAGGTGTCGTGCCGGTGACGATGGTGATCATGACGGTGCTTCGGAGATGGAGATCACAAGCACAAGATGATGATGGCCATATCATATCACTTATATTGATTGCATGTGATGTTTATCCTTTTATGCATCTTATCTTGCTTTGATTGACGGTAGCATTATAAGATGATCTCCCACTAAATTATCAAGAAGTGTTCTCCCTGAGTATGCACCGTTGCCAAAGTTCGTCGTGCCCAGACACCACGTGATGATCGGGTGTGATAAGCTCTACGTCCATCTACAACGGGTGCAAGCCAGTTTTGCACACGCAGAATACTCAGGTTAAACTTGACGAGCCTAGCATATGCAGATATGGCCTCGGAACACGGAGACCGAAAGGTCGAGCGTGAATCATATAGTAGATATGATCAACATAACGATGTTCACCATTGAAAACTACTCCATCTCACGTGATGATCGGTTATGGTTTAGTTGATTTGGATCACGTGATCACTTAGAGGATTAGAGGGATGTCTATCTAAGTGGGAGTTCTTAAGTAATATGATTAATTGAACTTAAATTTATCATGAACTTAGTCCTGGTAGTATTTTGCAAATCATGTTGTAGATCAATAGCTCGCGTTGTTGCTTCCCTGTGTTTATTTTGATATGTTCCTAGAGAAAATTGTGTTGAAAGATGTTAGTAGCAATGATGCGGATTGGATCCGTGATCTGAGGTTTATCCTCATTGCTGCACAGAAGAATTATGTCCTTGATGCACCGCTAGGTGACAGACCTATTGCAGGAGCAGATGCAGACGTTATGAACGTTTGGCTAGCTCAATATGATGACTACTTGATAGTTTAGTGCACCATACTTAACAGCTTAGAATCGGGACTTCAAAGACGTTTTGAACATCGTGGACCATATGAGATGTTTCAGGAGTTGAAGTTAATATTTCAAGCAAATACCCGAGTTGAGAGATATGAAGTCTCCAACAAGTTCTATAGCTAAAAGATGGAGGAGAATCGCTCAACTAGTGAGCATGTGCTCAGATTGTCTGGGTACTACAATCGCTTGAATCAAGTGGGAGTTAATCTTCCAGATAAGATAGTGATTGACAGAATTCTCTAGTCATCATCACTAAGTTAGTAGAACTTCATGATGAACTATAATATGCAAGGGATAACGGAAACAGCTCCCAAGCTCTTCGTGATGCTGAAATCAACGAAGGTAGAAATCAAGAAAAACAACAAGTGTTGATGGTTGACAAGACCACTAGTTTCAAGAAAAGGGCAAAGGGAAGAAGGGAACTTCAAGAAGAACGGCAAGCAAGTTGCTGCTCAAGTGAAGAAGCCCAAGTCTGGACCTAAGCCTGAGACTGAGTGCTTCTACTGCAAAGGGACTGGTCACTGGAAGCGGAACTACCCCAAGTGATTGGCGGATAAGAAGGATGGCAAAGTGAACATAAGTATATTTGATATACATGTTATTGATGTGTACTTTACTAGTGTTTATAGCAAACCCTCAGTATTTGATACTAGTTCAGTTGCTAAGATTAGTAACTCGAAACGGGAGTTGCAGAATAAACAGAGACTAGTTAAGGGTGAAGTGACGATGTGTGTTGGAAGTGGTTCCAAGATTGATATGATCAGCATCGCACACTCCCTATAATTTCGGGATTAGTGTTGAACCTAAATAAGTGTTATTTGGTGTTTGCGTTGAGCATGAATATGATTTGATCATGTTTATTGTAATACGGTTATTCATTTAAGTAAGAGAATAAATTGTTGTTCTGTTTACATGAATAAAACCTTATATGGTTACACACCCAATGAAAATAGTTCGTTGGATCTCGATCGTAGTGATACACATAATCATAATATTGAAACCAAAAGATGCAAAGTTAATAATGATAGTGCAACTTATTTGTAGCACTGCCGTTTAGGTCATATTGGTGTAAAGCGCATGAAGAAACTCCATGCTGATGGGCTTTTGGAATCACTTGATTATGAATCAGTTGATGCTTGCGAACCATGCCTCATGGGCAAGATGACTAAGACTCTGTTCTTCGGAACAATGGAGCGAGCAACTGATTTGTTGGAAATCATACATACTGATGTATGTGGTCCGATGAATATTGAGGCTCGCGACAGGTATCATTATTTTCTGATCTTCACAAATGATTTCAGCAGATATGAGTATATCTACTTGATGAAACATAAGTCTGAAACATTTGAAAAGTTCAAAGAATTTCAGAGTGAAGTGAAAAATCATCGTAACAAGAAAATAAAGTTTCTATGATCTGATCGTGGAGAAAAGTATTTGAGTTACGAGTTTGGCCTTCAGTTAAAAACAATGTGAAATAGTTTCACTACTCACGCCACATGGAACACCATAGTGTAATGGTGTGTCCGAACGTCATAACCATACTTTATTAGATATAGTGCAATCTATGATGTCTCTTACCGATCTACCACTATCGTTTTGGGGTTATGCATTAGAGACAGCTGCATTCACGTTAAAAAGGGGCACCATCTAAGTCCGTTGAGACGACACAATCTGAACTGTGGTTTAGCAAGAAACCAAAGTAGTCGTTTCTTAAAGTTTGGGGTTGTGATGCTTATGTGAAAAAGTTTCATCCTGATAAGCTCAAACCCAAATCGGAGAAATATGTCTTCATAGGATACCCAAAGGAGACTATTGGGTACACCTTCTATCACAGATCCTAAGGCAAGACATTCGTTGCTTATAATGGATCATTTCTAGAGAAGGAGTTTCTCTTGAAAGAAGTGAGTGGGAGGAAAGTAGAAAACTTGATAAGGTAATTGTACCTTCTACCTTATTGGAAAGTAGTTCATCACAAAAATCTGTTCTTGTGACTACTACACCAATTAGTGAGGAAGCTAATGATGATGATCATGTAACTTCAGATCAAGTTACTACCGAATCTCGTAGGTAAACCAGAGTGAGATCAGCACCAGAGTGGTACGGTAATCCTGTTCTGGAGGTCATGTTACTTGACCATGACGAACCTACGAACTATGAGGAAGCGATGATGAGCCCGGATTCCGCGAAATGGTTTGAGGCCATGAAATCTGAGATATGATCCATGTATGAGAACAAAGTTTCGACTTTGGTTGACTTGCCTGATGATCGGCAAGCAATTGAGAATAAATGGATATTCAAGAGGAAGACGAACGCTGGTAGTAGTGTTACTATCTACAAAGCTAGAATTGTCGCAAAAGGTTTTCGACAAGTTCAAGGTGTTGACTACGATGAGAGCTTCTCACTCGTATCTATGCTTGAGTCTGTCCGAATCATGTTAGTAATTGCCGCATTTTCTGAAATCTGGCAAACGGATAAACAAAACTGCATTCCTTAATGGATTTATTAAAGAAGAGTTGTATATGATGCAACCGGAAGGTTTTGTCAATCCGAAAGGTGCTAACAAAATGTGCAAGCTCCAGCGATCCATCTGTGGACTGGTGCAAGCATCTCGGAGTTGAAATATACGCTTTGATAAGTTGATCAAAGCATATAGTTTTATACAGACTTGCGATGAAGCCTGTATTTACGAGAAAGTGAGTGGGAGCACTACAGCATTTCTGATAAGTATATGTGAATGACATATTGTTGATCAGAAATAATGTAGAATTATTCTGTAAAGCATAAAGGAGTATTTGAAAGGAGTTTTTCAAAGAAAGACTTCGGTGAAGCTGCTTACATATTGAGCTTCAAGATCTATAGAGATAGATCAAGACGCTTGATAAGTTTTTTCAATGAGTACATACCTTGACAAGATTTTGAAGTAGTTCAAAATGGAGCAGTCAAAGAAAGAGTTCTTGCCTGTATTACAAGGTGTGAAGTTGAGTAAGACTCAAAGCCCGACCACGGCAGAAGATAGAAAGAGAATGAAAGTCATTCCCTATGCCTTGGCCATAGGTTCTATAAAGTATGTCATGCTGTATACCAGATCTATTGTATACCCTGCATTGATTTGGCAAGGGAGTACAATAGTGATCTAGGAGTAGATCACTGGACAGCGGTCAGAATTATCCTTAGTGATATAAGGATATCTTTCTCGATTATGGACGTGACAAGAAGGTTCGTCGTAAAGGGTTATGTCGATGCAAGTTTTTGACACTGATCCAGATGAATCTAAAGTCTCAATCTGGATACATATTGAAAGTGGGAGCAATTAGCTAGAGTAGCTCCGTGTAGAGCATTGTTGACATAGAACTTGCAAAATACTTACGGATCTGAATGTGACGGACCCGTTGACTAAAATTATCTCACAAGCAAAACATGATCACACCTTAGTACTCTTTGAGTGTTAATCACATAGATATGTGAACTAGATTACTGACTCTAGTAAACCCTTTGAGTGTTGGTCACATGACGATGTGAACTATGGGTGTTAATCACATGGTGATGTGAACTATTGCTGTTAAATCACATGGCGATGTGAACTAGATTATTGACTCTAGTGCAAGTGGGAGACTGAAGGAAATATGCCCTAGAGGTAATAATAAAGTTATTATTTATTTCCTTATATCATGATAAATGTTTATTATTCATGCTAGAATTGTATTAACCGGAAACATAATACATGTGTGAATACATAGACAAACAGAGTGTCACTAGTATGCCTCTACTTGACTAGCTCGTTAATCAAAGATGGTTATGTTTCCTAACCATGAACAAAGAGTTGTTATTTGATTAACGGGATCACATCATTAGTTGAATGATCTGATTGACATGACCCATTCCATTAGCTTAGCACCCGATTGTTTAGTATGTTGCTATTGCTTTCTTCATGACTTATACATGTTCCTATGACTATGAGATTATGCAACTCCCGTTTGCCGGAGGAACACTTTGGGTGCTACCAAACGTCACAACGTAACTGGGTGATTATAAAGGAGTACTATAGGTGTCTCCAAAGATAGATGTTGGGTTGGCGTATTTCGAGATTAGGATTTGTCACTCCGATTGTCGGAGAGGTATCTCTGGGCCCTCTCGGTAATGCACATCACATAAGCCTTGCAAGCACTGCAACTAATATGTTAGTTGTGAGATGATGTATTATGGAACGAGTAAAGAGACTTGCCGGTAACAAGATTGAACTAGGTATTGGATACCAACGATCGAATCTCGGGCAAGTAACATACCGATGACAAAGGGAACAACGTATGTTGTTATGCGGTCTGACCGATAAAGATCTTCGTAGAAAATGTAGGAGCCAATATGGGCATCCAGGTCCCGCTATTGGTTATTGACCGGAGATGTGTCTCGGTCATGTCTACATTGTTCTCGAACCGTAGGGTCCGCACGCTTAAGGTTTCGATGACAGTTATATTATGAGTTTATGAGTTTTGATGTACCGAAGGAGTTCGGAGTCCCGGATGAGATCGGGGACATGACGAGGAGTCTCGAAATGGTCGAGACGTAAAGATCGATATATTGGACGACTATATTCGGACTTCGGAAAGGTTCCGAGTGATTCGGGTATTTTTCGGAGTACCGGGGAGCTACGGGAATTCGCTGGGAGAAGTATTGGGCCTTGATGGGCTTTAGTGGGAAGAGGAGAAAAGGCCTGCTGCGCCCCCCTCCCCTCTAGTCCGAATTGGACTAGGGAAAAGGGGGCCGGCCACCTTTCCTACTCCTCCACTTCCTTCTCCCTTCCTCCCCTCTTGATGGACTCCTACTAGGACTTGGAGTCCTAGTAGGACTCCCATCCTGGCCGCACCAATGGCCTTGGCCGGCCTCCTCCTCCTCCATCCTTTATATACTGAGGCAAGGGGCACCCCATAGACACAAGTTGATCCTTGAGATCGTTCCTTAGCCGTGTGCGGTGCCCCCTGCCACCAAATTCCACCTCGATCATACCGTTGTAGTGCTTAGGCGAAGCCCTGCGTCGGTAGTACATCAAGATCGTCACCACGCCGTCGTGCTGACGGAACTCTTCCTCGACACTTTGCTAGATCGGAGCCCGAGGATCGTCATCAAGCTGAACGTGTGCTAAGAACTCGGAGGTGCCGGAGTAACTGTGCTTGGATTGGTCGGATCGGGAAGACGTACGACTACTTCCTCTACATTGTGTGATCGCTTCCGCAGTCGGTCTGCGTTGGTACGTAGACAACACTCTCCCCTCTCGTTGCTATGCATCACCATGATCTTGCGTGTGCGTAGGAAATTTTTTGAAATTACTACGTTCCCCAACAGCATCAAAGACATAATTCTTCTGTGCAGCAAAGAGGATAAACCTCAGATCACGGATCCAATCCGCATCATTGCTACTAACATCTTTTAACTTAGTTTTCTCTAGGAATATATCAAAAATAAAATAGGGGAGCTAAACGTGAGCTATTGAACTACAACATAGATATGCTAATACTACCAGGACTAAGTTCATGATAAATTAAAGTTCAATTAATCATATTACTTAAGAACTCCCACTTAGATAGACATCCCTCTAATCCTCTAAGTGATCACGTGATCCAAATCAACTAAACCATGTTCGATCATCACATGAGATGGAGTAGTTTCAATGGTGAACATCACTATGTTGATCATATCTACTATATGATTCACGCTCGACCTTTCGGTCTCCGTGTTCCTAGGCCATATCTGTTATATGCTAGGCTCGTCAAGTTTAACCTGAGTATTCCGCGTGTGCAACTGTTTTGCACCCGTTGTATTTGAACGTAGAGCCTATCACACCCGATCATCACGTGGTGTCTCAGCATGAAGAACTTTCGCAACGGTGCATACTCAGGGAGAACACTTATACTTTTATAATTTTAGTGAGGGATCATCTTATAATGCTACCGTCAATCAAAGCAAGATAAGATGCATAAAAGATAAACATCACATGCAATCAATATAAGTGATATGATATGGCCATCATCATCTTGTACTTGTGATCTCCATCTCCGAAGTACCGTCATGATCACCATCGTCACCGGCGTGACACCTTGATCTCCATCGTAGCATCGTTGTCGTCTCGCCAATCTTATGCTTCCACGACTATCACTACCGCTTAGTGATAAAGTAAAGCATTACAGCGTGATTGCATTGCATACAATAAAGCGACAACCATATGGCTCCTGCCAGTTGGCGATAACTCGGTTACAAAACATGATCATCTCATACAATAAAATTTAGCATCATGTCTTGACCATATCACATCACAACATGCCCTGCAAAAAAAAGTTAGACGTCCTCTACTTTGTTCTTGCAAGTTTTACGTGGCTGCTACGGGCTTAGCAAGAACCGTTCTTACCTACGCATCAAAACCACAACGATAGTTTGTCAAGTTGGTGTTATTTTAACCTTCACAAGGACCGGGCGTAGCCAAACTCGGTTCAACTAAAGTTGGAGAAACTGACACCCGCCAGCCACCTGTGTGCAAAGCACGTCGGTAGAACCAGTCTCACGTAAGAGTACGCGTAATGTTGGTCCGGGCCGCTTCATCCATCAATACCGCCGAACCAAAGTATGACATGCTGGTAAGCAGTATGACTTATATCGCCCACAACTCACTTGTGTTCTACTCGTGCATAACATCAACGCATAAAACCTAGGCTCGGATGCCACTGTTGGGGAACGTAGTAATTTCAAAAAAGTCCTACGCACACGCAAGATCATGGTGATGCATAGCAACGAGAGGGGAGAGTGTTGTCTACATACCCTCGTAGACTATTCGCGGAAGCATTATATCAACGCGGTTGATGTAATCATACGTCTTCACGTCCGACCGATCCAAGTACCGAAAGTACGGCACCTCCGAGTTCTGCACACGTTTGGCTCGGTGACGTCCTCGCCTTCTCGATCCAGCAAGAGGGGCGAAGTAGTAGATGAGTTCCTGCAGCACGACGGCGTGGTGACGGTGTTGGTGAAGAACAATCTTCGCAGGGCTTCGCCTAAGCACTACGAAAACTATGACGGAGGATAAAATAGAGGGGACGGGGTTCCCGGCACATGACTTGGTGTTTCTTGATGTGTCTTTGGTGCTAGCCCTACCCCATATGTTGAGCCCTGGGGTCGAAACTTGGAGTAAAAGCCTCCTCAAAGTCGCTCGGTTTCACCCGAAAGGCAAGAGTCCTTCTCGGACTCCAGGGCTAGACGCCAGGGTTCCCGGCGTCTACCCCCTAGACGCCAGGGTTCCTGGCATCTAGCCTCTGGTCTCCACAAAACTTCCTTTTGCACTTTCCAAAAGCCTCATGGGCTTTCCCCTTTGGCCCAGATAAAGTGTTCTCGTGCCCAAACATTTCGGGAAACATCCGGAACCCCTTCCGGTGAATTCCGGAACCCTTCCGGAGATCAAACACTACTATCCCATATATCAAACTTTATCTCCGGACCATTCCGGAGTTCCTCGTCATGTCCGTGATCTCATCTCGGACTCCGAACAACATTCGGTCATCAACATACATAACTCATATAGTACTATATCGTCAATGAACGTTAAGCGTGCGGACCCTACGGGTTCGAGAACTATGTAGACATGACCGAGACACCTCTTTGGTCAATAACCAATAGCGGGACCTGGATGCCCATATTGGCTCCTACATATTCTACGAAGATCTTTATCGGTCAGACCGCATAACAACATACGTTGTTCCCTTTGTCATCGGTATGTTACTTGCCCGAGATTCGATCGTCGGTATCTCAATACCTAGTTCAATCTTGTTACCGGCAAGTCTCTTTACTCGTTCCGTAATACATCATCATGTAATTAACTCATTAGTTGCAATGCTTGCAAGGCTTAAGTGATGTGCATTACCGAGAGGGCCCAGAGATACCTCTCCGACAATCGGAGTGACAAATCCTAATCTCGAAATACGCCAACCCAACAAGTACCTTCGGAGACACCTGTAGAGCACCTTTATAATCACCCAGTTACGTTGTGACGTTTGGTGGCACACAAAGTGTTCCTCCGGTAAACGGGAGTTGCATAATCTCATAGTCATAGGAACATGTATAAGTCATGAAGAAAGCAATAGCAACAAACTAAACGATCAAGTGCTATGCTAACGGAATGGGTCAAGTCAATCACATCATTCTCCTAATGATGTGATCCCGTTAATCAAATGACAACTCATGTCTATGGTTAGGAAACATAACCATCTTTGATCAACGAGCTAGTCAAGTAGAGGCATACTAGTGACACTCTGTTTGTCTATGTATTCACACATGTATTATGTTTCCGGTTAATACAATTCTAGCATGAATAATAAACATTTATCATGATATAAGGAAATAAATAATAACTTTATTATTGCCTCTAGGGCATATTTCCTTCACTTCAGGGGAGTGGCAACTTGCTTGCCATTCTTATTAAAGTTCCCTTTCTTTCCCTTGCCCTTTTACTTGAAACTAGTGGTCTTGTCAACCATCAACACTTGATGCTTTTCTTGATTTCTACCTTCGCCAATTTCAACATCGCAAAGAGCTCGGGAATTACTTTCATCATCCCTTGCGTATTATAGTTCATCATGAAGTTCTAGTAACTTGGAGATAGTGACTAGAGAACTTTATCAATTACTATCTTATTTGGAAGATTAACTCCCACTTGATTCAAGCAATTGTAGTACCCAGACAATCTGAGCACATGCTCACTGGTTGAGCCATTCTCCTCCATTTTGCAGGCAAAGTACTGTTAGAGGTCTCATACCTCTTGACACGGGCATGAGTATGAAATACCAATTTCAATTCTTGGAACATCTTATATGCTCCGTGGCATTCAAAACATTTTCGAAGTCCCGGTTCTAAGTCGTAAAGCATGGTGCACTAAACTATCAAGTAGTCATCATACCGAGCTTTTGTCAAAATGTTCATAACATCTGCATCTGCTCCTGCAATAGGTCTGTCACCTAGCGGTGCATCAAGGACATAATTCTTCTGTGCAGCAATGAGGAAAATCCTCAGATCATGGATCCAATCCGCATCATTGCCACTATCATCTTTCAACATAGTTTTCTCTAGAAACATATCATAAATAAAACGGGGAAGCTACATCGCAAGCTATTGATCTACAACATAGATATGCAAATACTATCAGGACTAAGTTCATGATAAATTTAATTTCAATTAATCATATTACTTAAGAACTCCCACTTAGATAGACATCCCTCTAGTCATCTAAATGATCATGTGATCCATATCAACTAAACCATGTCCGATCATCACGTGAGATGGAGAAGTTTTCAATGGTGAACATCACTATGTTGATCATATCTACTATATGATTCACGCTCTACCTTTTGGTCTCAGTGTTCCGAGGCCATATCTGCATATGCTAGGCTCGTCGAGTTTAACCCGAGTATTCTGCTTGTGCAAAACTGGCTTGCACCCGTTGTCGGTGTCAAAACGGGTGGATCTCGGGTAGGGGGTCCCAAACTGTGCATCTAAGGTCGATGGTAACAGGGGACAGGGGACACAATGTTTACCCAGGTTCTGGCCCTCTCTATGGAGGTAATACCCTACTTCCTGCTTGATTGAACTTGATGAATATGAGTATTACAAGAGTTGATCTACCACGAGATCGTAATGCCTAAACCCTAAAAGTCTAGCATGTCTGACTATGATTATGAGGATATATGTCTATGGACCTAGCCCTCCGGTTTATATAGACACTGAAGGGATCTAGGGTTACATAAGGTCGGTTACAGAGAAAGGGATCTTCATATTTGGACGCCAAGCTTACCTTCCATGCCAGGGAGAGTCCCATCCGGACACGGGTAGAGTCTTCGGTCTTTGTATCTTCATGGCCCATCAGTCCGGCCCATGTCCAATAGGTCGGACGCCCGAGGACCCCTTAGTCCAGGACTCCCTCACCTGTTGTATGTGAACGTAGAGCTTATCACACCCAATCATCACGTGGTGTCTCAGCACGAAGAACTGTAGCAACGGTGCATACTCAGGGAGAACACTTGTACCTTGAAATTTAGTGAGAGATCATCTTATAATGCTACCGTCGAACTAAGCAAAATAAGATGCATAAAGATAAACATCACATGCAATCAAAATATGTGACATGATATGGCCATCATCATCTTGTGCCTTTTATCTCCATCTCCAAAGTACCGTCATGATCTCCATCGTCACTGGCATGACACCATGATCTCCATCATCTTGATCTCTATCAACGTGTCATCACATGGTCGTCTCGCCAACTATTGCTATCGCATAGCGACAAAGTAAAGCAATTGTATGGTGCTTTCTGTAAGGGCATATTTATCCCTAAGGTGTTTTGGTGATTGATGACAATGCGTTTGCGGACTAATCGTGTGCCTTGAGTATCCCAGACATTTCATCGCTAGGCACAAGACGGTTGGGTGCCCCTCGAAGACTGTTGAAGACGTCGTCTTTTCTACATTTCTTTTTGGTGGATTTGAGTCGTAGTAAAGACATACTATTAAGAGGGGGGTCCGCGTCGGAGAGGTTTGGGTGGAATCATCGCGTACATGTTTCTTCCTTGTCCCCTCCTTTCCCCTGCACCTTGGAGCTTCCTCCGTTGTTATCTCGTCACCTTGTTTCTGGCTGCTGTGTTGGCTCGCGGTAGTACTGCTCCCAGGTGAGCGGTAGTACCGTAGGCACCAGCGGTAGTACCGTGCTACGGCGCGGTAGTACCGCAGGTGCCCACGGTAGTACCGCTCCCCTGGAGCTGCACTACCATGGCCCACCAGGCTAGTACCGCTCCCCCGCGGTAGTAGGGGCGGATGTAATTTTTTATATCCGTGCCTACCATGGTAGTACCACTTTCCTTCCGCGGTAGTACCGTGCTCAGCTGCCAGGCGGTAGTACCGCCCCTCTGCGGTAGTACTGTGTCGGGTTTTTGCTTCTTCCGATTTTCAGCGGAAGTAGGCACGGATGTTTCCTTATCCACTCGCTTCCCCGGCGAGGGAGTTCCTGCCTTGCGGTAGTACCGCAAGGGGGAGCGGTAGTACCGCGCCCGTGGAAGTTCCGCCCTCAGCACTTGTGCCACAGTCTGCCCTAGCTATTGCTGGTGCAGCGGTAGTACCGCGGGCCTGCACGGTTGTACCGCGTGACCTTGTGGTAGTACCGCTTGGCAGCAAGCGGAAGTACCGCGTGGCCCCACGGTAGTACCGCTTGCCTGGTGCGGTAGTACCGCTGGCCGCGGGCTGGTAGGTGGATAACGGTTGGATCTTTGTCCCTCACTATAAAAGGGGTCCCCTTCTTCCCCGTTGACTTATCTCTTCCAACCCTAAGCTCCATTGTTGCTCTAAGCTCCACTTTTGCCCGATCTCACTCCCTAGCCAATCAAACTTGTTGATTTGCTCGAGAGTGGTTGAGAAGGCCTCGATCCACACTTCCACCAAGAGAAATTTGATTCCCCCCACTAATCCCTTCCGGATCTTGTTACTCTTGGGTGTTTGAGAATCCTAGACGATTGAGGTCACCGCGGAGCCATAGTCCATTGTGGTGAAGCTTCGTGGTGTCGTTGGGAGCCTCCAATTGAGTTGTGGAGATTGCCCCAACCTTGTTTGTAAAGGTTCGGTCGCCGCCTCCAAGGGCACCAATAGTGGAATCACGGCATCTCGCATTGTGTGAGGGCATGAGGAGAATACGGTGGCCCTAGTGGCTTATTGGGGAGCATTGTGCCTCCACACCGCTCCAACGGAGATGTACTTCCCCTCAAAGGGAAGGAACTTCGGTAACACATCCTCGTCTCCACTGTCTCCACTCTTGGTTATCTCGTGCCTTTACTTGTGCAAGCTTATTTGTGTCATATCTCTTGCTTGCTTGTGTTCCTATCCTTGTTGCATCATATAGGTTGCTCACCTAGTTGCATATCTAGACAACCTACTTTGATGCAAAGTTTAAATTGTTAAAGAAAAGCTAAAAATTGTTAGTTGCCTATTCACCCCCCCCCCTCCTCTAGTCAACCATATCGATCCTTTCAATTGGTATCAGAGCCTCGTCTCTTTATTAAGGACTTTACCATCCGAAGAGTATGGTTGATACCAGACGGTGTGGAGGAACACTCCGTTGTGAATCCGATCTCGTCTACGAGCGATGGGGGAACCTCGGTCTCTCGTGAGGAGTTCAATGTGTCCTTGGAGACATTGAAAACCTCCATGACGACCGAGGTTGAGAGCATGTTTACTAAATTCCTTGAAGGGCTTAAACTATCCATCGCACCGTTGAAAGTGGGTAATCCCACCGACAAGGTGACGGATGCTACCTCCGATAAGGGGGAAGCTAGTAGCGAAAAGGCTCCTTCTTCTAGTGGTAAGAATGGCACCGGTATCTTTGCTCATGTGGAACCACCACTTGTTTATGGTAGACCGGTTCCTTCCACTCATTTGAATCATGCCGGTCCTCCCCCTAAGATTGTGAAAAATGAGGACTTTGATTCTTGGGTTTACCGCTTTAAACATCATTTAAATCATGTGAAAACTAATCTTTGGAGAATCATTAAAGAAGGTTTCTATCCGCATGATCCAAGCAACTTCACTCCTCGAGAAGCCGCGGATAATCAATTCAATGAGAATGCTCTCTTCATCATTCAAGATGCAATTCCACCCGAAGATCTACCTCATCTTCGGCCCTTCGCCTTGGCCAAAGACGCATGACTTTGTGTTGTCTCACTCTACCGGGGAAGCGCAAGCATTCAACGCTCCAACTATGAAGTGGTGCAAGATGAGGCCGATGAGTTTGCAATGAAAGAAGATGAAGAACCTCGTGAGCTTTATCGGAGAGTAACCAAACTCGCGGTCTCACTCCGAGATCATGGGAGCAAGGACACGGATGACAATTGGATCAAGCGCAAATTCCTCAAGGCAATGATGCCCTACCACAAGGCCATGTCCTCCGTCATTTGTCAAAGGCCAGACTTCCACACTTTGACCTCAAGCGAAGTGTTGGATGAGTTTGTGGCCATGAAAATTTTGGACAAGACCGCCGACAATGCGGTGCTTCGTTCTCAAAGGGCAAAGAAGCCCAACCTTGCATTGAAGGCCAAGCTCTGCGTTGAAGAAGAGGAAGAGGAAGAAGAGGAGAGCAACCCCGAAGATACTAAGTATGCATATCATGAACACATGGCACTTGCTTCAAGGCAATTTTGGAGCAAGAAAAACTCAAGGCCAAACTTTAACAAAAACAACTCAAGTGGCACGAAGAGCAAGCAACGTGTAAGGACTTGCTACAATTGTGGCAATGTGAGTCATTTTGTTGCGGGTGCCCGTATGAGAAGAGGGAAGACAATGGTGGCAAGCTCATCCGAAAGTACAAGGCCAAGTCGTTCCCCAACAAGGGCAACTTCACCAAGAAGACTCCCCCAAGGCATTGGTGGTACAAGAAGAGTACAATGAGGATGATGACGATGATGAAGATGGTGAGTCGGTTGCCATGGCCTCTGTTGCCATTGCGACGACTCCACGGGTGTCTCTCTTTGACTCACCCAATGAGAGCATCACCGCCAAGTGCCTCATGGCTAAAGCCACCAACAAGGTAACCTCCAACATCAAAACTACCATCATTAATCATCATTCTTCGACGGATAGCATTGATGAACATGAGGGAGCTAATGTGGAGGTGAATGAGTTTGATGCCTTTATGGGCAAACTTAAGGGTAAATCCAAGAAGCACTTTGTTGCTCTCTTGGAACAACTGTTGGGGAACGTAGTAATTTCAAAAATTTCCTACGCACACGCAAGATCATGGTGATGCATAGCAACGAGAGGGGAGAGTGTTGTCTACGTACCAACGCAGACCGACTGCGGAAGCGATCACACAACGTAGAGGAAGTAGTCGTACGTCTTCCCGATCCGACCGATCCAAGCACCGTTACTCCGGCACCTCCGAGTTCTTAGCACACGTTCAGCTCGATGACGATCCTCGGGCTCCGATCCAGCAAAGCGTCGAGGAAGAGTTCCGTCAGCACGACGGTGTGGTGACGATCTTGATGTACTACCGACGCAGGGCTTCGCCTAAGCACTACAACGGTATGATCGAGGTGGAATTTGGTGGCAGGGGGCACCGCACACGGCTAAGGAACGATCTCAAGGATCAACTTGTGTGTCTATGGGGTGCCCCTGCCCCTGTATATAAAGGATGGAGGAGGAGGAGGCCGGCCAAGGCAAAGGTGCGGCCAGGATAGGGAGTCCTACTAGGACTCCAAGTCCTAGTAGGAGTCCACCAAGAGGGAAGGGAGAAGGAATAGGAGGAGTAGGAAAGGTGGCCGGCCCCCTTTTCCCTAGTCCAATTCGGACCAAAAGGGAGGGGGGCGCAGCAGCCTTTTCCTCTTCCCACTAAAGCCCATCAAGGCCCATTACCTCTCCCGTAACTACCCGGTACTCCGAAAAATACCCGAATCACTCGGAACCTTTCCGATGTCCGAATATAGTCGTCCAATATATCGATCTTTACGTCTCGACCATTTCGAGACTCCTCGTCATGTCCCCGATCTCATCCGGGACTCCTAACTCCTTCGGTACATCAAAACTCATAAACTCATAATACAACTGTCATCGAAACCTTAAGCGTGCGGACCCTACGGTTCGAGAACAATGTAGACATGACCGAGACACGTCTCCGGTCAATAACCAATAGCGGGACCTGGATGCCCATATTGGCTCCTACATATTCTACGAAGATCTTTATCGGTCAGACCGCATAACAACATACGTTGTTCCCTTTGTCATCGGTATGTTACTTGCCCGAGATTCGATCGTCGGTATCCAATACCTAGTTCAATCTCGTTACCGGCAAGTCTCTTTACTCGTTCCGTAATACATCATCTCGCAACTAACTTCTTAGTTGCAATGCTTGCAAGGCTTATGTGATGTGCATTACCGAGAGGGCCCAGAGATACCTCTCCGACAATCAGAGTGACAAATCCTAATCTCGAAATACGCCAACCCAACATCTACCTTTGGAGACACCTGTAGTACTCCTTTATAATCACCCAGTTACGTTGTGACGTTTGGTAGCACCCAAAGTGTTCCTCCGGTAAACGGGAGTTGCATAATCTCATAGTCATAGGAACATGTATAAGTCATGAAGAAAGCAATAGCAACATACTAAACGATCGTGTGCTAAGCTAATGGAATGGGTCATGTCAATCAGATCATTCAACTAATGATGTGACCTCGTTAATCAAATAACAACTCTTTTGTCCATGGTTAGGAAACATAACCATCTTTGATTAACGAGCTAGTCAAGTAGAGGCATACTAGTGACACTCTGTTTGTCTATGTATTCACACATGTATTATGTTTCCGGTTAATACAATTCTAGCATGAATAATAAACAGTTATCATGATATAAGGAAATAAATAATAACTTTATTATTGCCTCTAGGGCATATTTCCTTCAGTCTCCCACTTGCACTAGAGTCAATAATCTAGTTCACATCGCCATGTGATTTAACAGCAATAGTTCACATCACCATGTGATTAACACCCATAGTTCACATCGCCATGTGACCAACACCCAAAGGGTTTACTGGATTTAGTAATCTAGTTCACATCGCTATGTGATTAACCCCAAAGAGTACTAAGGTGTGATCATGTTTTGCTTGTGAGGGAATCTTAGTCAACAGGTCTGCCACATTCAGATCCACATGTATTTTGCAAATTTTTATGTCAACAATGCTCTGCATGGAGCTACTCTAGCTAATTGCTCCCACTTTCAATATGTATCTAGACCGAGACTTAGAGTCATCTAGATTAGTGTCAAAACTTGCATCGGCGTAACCCTTTACGGCGAACCTTTTGTCAAGTCCATAATCGAGAAACATATCCTTATTTCACTAAGGATAATTCTGACCGCTGTCCAGTGATCTACTCCTAGATCACTATTGTACTCCCTTGCCAAATCAGTGCAGGGTATACAATAGATCTGGTATACAGCATGACATACTTTATAGAACCTATGGCCAAGGCATAGGGAATGACTTTCATTCTCTTTCTATCTTCTGTCGTGGTCGGGCTTTGAGTCTTACTCAACTTCACACCTTGTAATACAGGCAAGAACTCTTTCTTTGACTGTTCCATTTTGAACTACTTCAAAATCTTGTCAAGGTATGTACTCATTGAAAAAACTTATCAAGCGTCTTGATCTATCTCTATAGATCTTGGAGCTCAATATGTAAGCAGCTTCACCGAAGTCTTTCTTTGAAAAACTCCTTTCAAACACTCCTTTATGCTTTACAGAATAATTCTACATTATTTCTAATCAACAATATGTCTTTCACATATACTTATCAGAAATGATGTAGTGCTCCCACTCACTTTCTTGTAAATACAGGCTTCACCGCAAGTCTGTATAAAACTATATGCTTTGATCAACTTGTCAAAGTGTATATTCCAACTCCGAGATGCTTGCACCAGTCCACAGATGGATCGCTGGAGCTTGCACATTTTGTTAGCACCTTTCGGATTGACAAAACCTTCTAGTTACATCACATACAACTCTTCTTTAATAAATCCATTAAAGAATGCAGTTTTGTTTATCCATTTGCCAGATTTCATAAAATGCGGCAATTGCTAACATGATTCGGACAGACTTAAGCATAGATACGGGTGAGAAACTCTCATCGTAGTCAACACTTTGAACTTGTCGAAAACCTTTTGCGACAATTCTAGCTTTGTAGATAGTAAGACTACTATCAACGTCCGTCTTCCTCTTGAAGATCCATTTATTTTCTATGGCTTGCCGATCATTGGGAAAATCCATCAAAGTCCATACTTTGTTCTCATACATGGATCATATCTCAGATTTCATGGCCTCAAACCATTTCGCGGAATTTGGGCTCATCATCGCTTCCTCATAGTTCGTAGGTTCGTCATGGTCAAGTAACATGACCTCCAGAACAGGATTACCGTACCACTCTGGTGCGGATCTCACTCTGGTTTACCTATAAGATTCGGTAGTAACTTGATCTGAAGTTACATGATCATCATCATTAGCTTCCTCACTAATTGGTGTAGTAGTCACAAGAACAGTTTTTGTGATGAACTACTTTCCAATAAGGTAGAAGGTACAATTACCTTATCAAGTTTTCTACTTTCCTCCCACTCACTTCTTTCGAGAGAAACTCCTTCTCTAGAAAGGATCCATTATAAGCAATGAATGTCTTGCCTTAGGATCTGTGATAGAAGGTGTACCCAACAGTCTCCTTTGGGTATCCTATGAAGACATATTTCTCCGATTTGGTTTTGAGCTTATCAGGATGAAACTTTTTCACATAATCATCACAACCCCAAACTTTAAGAAACGACAACTTTGGTTTCTTGCCAAACCATAGTTCATACAGTGTCGTCTCAACGGATTTAGATGGTGCCCTATTTAACGTGAATGCAACTGTCTCTAATGCATAACCCCAAAAACGATAGTGGTAAATCAGTAGGAAACATCATAGATTGCACTATATCCATTAAAGTACGGTTATGACGTTCGGACACACCATTACACTGTGGTGTTCCATGTGGCGTGAGTAGTGAAACTATTTCACATTGTTTTTAACTGAAGGCCAAACTCGTAACTCAAATACTCTTCTCTACGATCAGATCATAGAAACTTTATTTTCTTGTTACGATGATTTTTCACTTCACTCTGAAATTCTTTGAACCTTTCAAATGTTTCAGACTTATGTTTCATCAAGTAGATATACTCATATCTGCTCAAATCATCTGTGAAGATCAGAAAATAATGATACTTGTGGCGAGCCTTAATATTCATCGGACCACATACATCAGTATGTATGATTTCCAACAAATCTGTTGCTTGCTTCATTGTTCCGGAGAACGGCGTTTTAGTCATCTTGCCCATAAGGCATGGTTCACAAGCATCAAGTGATTCATAATCAAGTGATTCCAAAATCCCATCAGCATGGAGTTTCTTCATGCGCTTTACACCAATATGACCTAAACGGCAGTGCCACAAATAAGTTGCACTATCATTATTAACTTCGCATCTTTTGGTTTCAATATTATGAATATGTGTATCACTAAGATCGAGATCCAATGAACTATTTTCATTGGGTGTGTAACCATATAAGGTTTTATTCATGTAAACAGAACAACAATTTATTCTTTTACTTAAATGAATAACCGTATTACAATAAACATGATCAAATCATATTCATGCTCAACGCAAACACCAAATAACACTTATTTAGGTTCAACACTAATCCCGAAAGTATAGGGAGTGTGCGATGATGATCATATCAATCTTGGAACCACTTCCAACACACATCGTCACTTCACCCTTAACTAGTCTCTGTTCATTCTGCAACTCCCGTTTCGAGTTACTACTCTTAGCAACTGAACTAGCATCAAATACTGAGGGGTTGCTATAAACACTAGTAAAGTACACATCAATAACATGTATATCAAATATACTTATGTTCACTTTGCCATCCTTCTTATCCACCAATCACTTGGGGTAGTTCCGCTTCCAGTGACCAGTCCCTTTGCAGTAGAAGCACTCAGTCTCAGGCTTAGGTCCAGACTTGGGCTTCTTCACTAGAGCAGCAACTTGCTTGCCGTTCTTCTTGAAGTTCCCCTTCTTCCCTTTGCCTTTTTCTTGAAACTAGTGGTCTTGTCAACCATCAACACTTGATGTTTTTCTTGATTTCTACCTTCGTTGATTTCAGCATCACGAAGAGCTTGGGAGTTGTTTCCCTTATCCCTTGCATATTATAGTTCATCACGAAGTTCTACTAACTTGGTGATGGTGACTAAAGAATTCTGTCAATCACTATCTTATCTGGAAGATTAACTCCCACTTGATTCAAGCGATTGTAGTACCCAGACAATCTGAGCACATGCTCACTAGTTGAACGATTCTCCTCCATCTTTTAGCTATAGAACTTGTTGGAGACTTCATATCTCTCAACTCGGGTATTTGCTTGAAATATTATCTTCAACTCCTGGAACATCTCATATGGTCCATGACGTTCAAAACGTCTTTGAAGTCCCGATTCTAAGCCATTAAGCATGGTGCACTAAACTATCATGTAGTCATCATATTGAGCTAGCCAAACGTTCATAACGTCTTTATCTGCTCCTGCAATAGGTCTGTCACCTAGCGGTGCATCAAGGACATAATTCTTCTGTGCAGCAATGAGGATAAACCTCAGATCACGGATCCAATCCGCGTCATTGCTACTAACATCTTTCAACACAATTTTCTCTAGGAACATATCAAAAATAAACATAGGGAAGCAACAACGCGAGCTATTGATCTACAACATAGATATGCTAATACTTCCAGGACTAAGTTCATGATAAATTAAAGTTCAATTAATCATATTACTTAAGAACTCCCACTTAGATAGACATCCCTCTAATCCTCTAAGTGATCACGTGATCCAAATCAACTAAACCATAACCGATCATCACGTGAGATGGAGTAGTTTTCAATGGTGAACATCGTTATGTTGATCATATCTACTATATGATTCACGCTCGACCTTTCGGTCTCTGTGTTCCGAGGCCATATCTGCATATGCTAGGCTCGTCAAGTTTAACCTGAGTATTCCGCGTGTGCAACTGTTTTGCACCCGTTGTATTTGGACATAGAGCTTATCACACCCGATCATCACGTGGTGTCTGGGCACGACGAACTTTGGCAACGGTGCATACTCAGGGAGAACACTTCTTGATAATTTAGTGAGAGATCATCTTATAATGCTACCGTCAATCAAAGCAAAAATAAGATGTATAAAAGATAAACATCATATGCAATCAAAATATGTGACATGATATGGCCATCATCATCTTGCTTCTTTGATCTTCATCTCCAAAGTACTGTCATGATCCCTGTCATCACCGGCATGACACCATGATCTCCATCATCTTGATCTATATCAATGTGTCGTCACACGGTCGTCTCGCCAACTATTGCTCTTGCAACTATTGCTATCGCATAGCGATAAAGTAAAGCAATTATTTGGCGCTTGCATCTTATGCAATAAAGAGACAACCATAAGGCTTTTGCCAGTTGCCGATAACTTCAACAAAACATGATCATCTCATACAACAACTTATATCTCATCACGTCTTGACCATATCATATCACAACATGCCCTGCAAAAACAAGTTAGACGTCCTCTACTTTGTTGTTGCAAGTTTTACGTGGCTGCTACGGGCTTAAGCAAGAACCAATCTCACCTACACATCAAAACCACAACGATAGTTTGTCAAATAGACTCCGTTTTAACCTTCGCAAGGACCGGGCGTAGCCACACTCGGTTCAACTAAAGTTGGAGAGACAGTCGCCCGCAAGCCATCTATGTGCAAAGCACGTCGAGGGAACCGGTCTCGCGTAAGCGTACGCGTAAGGTTGGTCTGGATCGTCTCGTCCAACAATACCGCCGAACCAAAGTATGACATGCTGGTAGGCAGTATGACTTGTATCGCCCACAACTCACTTGTGTTCTACTCGTGCAAATAACATCAAACCATAAAACCTAGGCTCTGATACCACTGTTGGGGAACGTAGTAATTTCAAAAATTTCCTACGCACATGCAAGATCATGGTGATGCATAGCAACGAGAGGGAGAGTGTTGTCTACGTACCAACGCAGACCGACTGCGGAAGCGATCACACAACATAGAGGAAGTAGTCGTACGTCTTCCCGATCCGACCGATCCAAGCACCGTTACTCCGGCACCTCCGAGTTCTTAGCACACGTTCAGCTCGATGACGATCCTCGGGCTCCGATCCAGCAAAGCGTCGAGGAAGAGTTCCGTCAGCACGACGGCATGGTGACGATCTTGATGTACTACCGACGCAGGGCTTCGCCTAAGCACTACAACGGTATGATCGAGGTGGAATTTGGTGGCAGGGGGCACCGCACACGGCTAAGGAACGATCTCAAGGATCAACTTGTGTGTCTATGGGGTGCCTCCTGCCCCTGTATATAAAGGATGGAGGAGGAGGAGGCCGGCCAAGGCAAAGGTGCGGCCAGGATAGGGAGTCCTACTAGGACTCCAAGTCCTAGTAGGAGTCCACCAAGAGGGGAGGAAGGGAGAAGGAATAGGAGGAGTAGGAAAGGTGGCCGGCCCCCTTTTCCCTAGTCCAATTCGGACCAAAGGGGAGGGGGGCGCAGCAGCCTTTTCCTCTTCCCACTAAAGCCCATCAAGGCCCATTACCTCTCCCGTAACTACCCAGTACTCCAAAAAATACCCGAATCACTCGGAACCTTTCCGATGTCCGAATATAGTCGTCCAATATATCGATCTTTACGTCTCGACCAATTCGAGACTCCTCGTCATGTCCCCGATCTCATCCGGGACTCCGAACTCCTTCGGTACATCAAAACTAATAAACTCATAATACAACTGTCATCGAAACCTTAAGCGTGCGGACCCTACGGTTCGAGAACAATGTAGACATGACCGAGACACGTCTCCGGTCAATAACCAATAGCGGGACCTGGATGCCCATATTGGCTCCTACATATTCTACGAAGATCTTTATCGGTTAGACCGCATAACAACATACGTTGTTCCCTTTGTCATCGGTATGTTACTTGCCCGAGATTCGATCATCGGTATCCAATACCTAGTTCAATCTCGTTACCGGCAAGTCTCTTTACTCGTTCCGTAATATATCATCTCGCAACTAACTTCTTAGTTGCAATGCTTGCAAGGCTTATGTGATGTGCATTACCGAGAGGGCCCAGAGATACCTCTCCGACAATCGGAGTGACAAATCCTAATCTCGAAATACGCCAACCCAACATCTACCTTTGGAGACACCTGTAGTACTCATTTATAATCACCTAGTTACGTTGTGACGTTTGGTAGCACCCAAAGTGTTCCTCCGGTAAACGGGAGTTGCATAATCTCATAGTCATAGGAACATGTATAAGTCATGAAGAAAGCAATAGCAACATACTAAACGATCGTGTGCTAAGCTAATGGAATGGGTCATGTCAATCAGATCATTCAACTAATGATGTGACCTCGTTAATCAAATAACAACTCTTTTGTCCATGGTTAGGAAACATAACCATCTTTGATTAACGAGCTAGTCAAGTAGAGGCATACTAGTGACACTCTGTTTGTCTATGTATTCACACATGTATTATGTTTCCGGTTAATACAATTCTAGCATGAATAATAAACATTTATCATGATATAAGGAAATAAATAATAACTTTATTATTGCCTCTAGGGCATATTTCCTTCAACAACTTGGTGAAGCCAATGACATGATCGAGGCTCACGAAGATACCATCTCTAAGATGGAAGGGCATAGTCGTGACTATGCCGGTGAGATCTCGGATCTTTCCAATGCTCTTGAGGAAGAGCGTGGTCTTTGTTTGGCTCTTGAGGAGTCACACAACGTTGATCATGCTAAGTTAAAGAAAGATTTTGATCATGTTCTCATTGTTTCTCGTGTGCTAAAATCCGAGAAGGCCGAACTTGAGGTTGATCTTGCTAGACTCAAAGAGGAGTTTATATACTTGACAAGGCTCACAAGGTCTTGAAGGGTGCTCATGCTAGCCTCAAAGAGTCTCATGATCAACTTCAAGTAAAGCTAACCAAGGAAAAAACCACTTTTCCTTGTATGATGTTAATTGATAATGCAAATGCTACTAACCCGTGTTGTGAGCATGTGCATCTTGTTGAGGAGAACGCTAAGCTAAAGGTGCAACTTGAGAAAGGTCTTGCGTCTTGCATACAAGGCAAGAAGAACCTCAACGACCTCTTGACCAACCAAAAGGGAGTTGTGGCTAAGGAAGGCATTGGGTACGTGCCCGAGTCCAAGAACAAGAAGAAGAATGACAAGACCAAACGACCTCCTCCTCTCATGCAAACCTTTGTGAAGGAGGGAGAGAGTGCTTCCAAGGAGAAGAAGAACAATGTGAAGGGTGGCGGTGTCAAAAAGGGCAATGCCACTCCTCCCATCAAGGTCGGCGACTTTAATCCTTCTTATATGTTATATCGAGCTAGTGATGGGCATGTCTATGCCAAATTTGTTGGTTCCCCTCATGAATACATTGAATGGTCTATTTGGGTTCCAAAGACCCTTGTTACTAACATCAAAGGACCCATTACAAAATGGGTACCTAAAACCAAGCATTGATCTCTTGTGGGTGTTTGCTTCTGGTGGGGGATCATGGTTGCTCGATAGCGGAGCTACAAATCATATGACCGGGAGCAAGGACTTGGTGGTGGACGTGCAGAAGATTCCATCTATGCCCACCAATGTCGAGTGGGGTGACGCCTCATCTTCTAAGGTATTGGGACTTGGCAAGGTGGTCATCTCTCATGATCTCACGATCGAGAAGGTCATGCTTGTTGAGTCCCTTGCATACAATTTACTTTCCATCTGTCAACTTGCAATCATGGGCTTTGCCACTTTCTTTGATATCGATACCGTGGCCCTCTTGTGGAGCAAGACTCTTAAAGTAGCCTTTGTTGGGCATGTCGAGAATGGTCTATATGTGATTAACTTTTCGGAGCGACCCACTAAGACCGAGACATGCCTAATGGCTAAAGTTGATGTGGGATGGCTTTGGCATCACCGTCTAGCCCATGTCCATACGAGATCTTTGCAAAGTCTTCTCAAGGCGGACCATGTCCATGGACTAACGAATGTTAGTTTTGCTAAAGATCGTGCTTGCAGTGCTTGTATCGAAGGAAAGCTACATGAGAAGGCTCACCCTCCCACGACTATCATTTACTCAAAGAGGCCTTTGGAGCTCCTTCACTGGGATCTCTTTGGGCCTCCATCCTTCGATAGTCTTGGGGGTAGGAAGTATTGCTTGGTGATTATGGATGACTACTCAAGATACATTTGGGTGTATTTCTTCAAGAGGAAGAGCGAGACCCAACAAACCGTCATTGACTTTGCAAATGAAGCACAACATCAACACAATGCAAAGATCTTGACAATAAGAAGTGACAATGGCACCGAGTTCAAGAACTACACCTTGGATGAGTTTCTTAGTGATGAGGGGATCAAGCATCAATATTCCGCACCTTACACCCCTCAACAAAACGGTGTTGCGGAGAGGAAGAACCGGACGTTGATGGATGCGGCAAGGACCATGATGGCGGAGTTCAAGTCTCCATACAACATTTGGGCCGAAGCCATCAACACCGCGTGTCATGCATCCAATCGGCTCTACCTCCGCAAGGGCTTGAACAAGACTCCATATGAGATACTCACCGGTAACAAGCCCAACCTCAAGTACTTTTGGGTGTTCGGGTGTAAGTGTTTCATTCTCAAGAAAGGTGTTCGGTTGTCTAAATTTGAGGCTAGAGCTTATGAGGGCATATTTGTTGGTTATGCTACAAACTCTCATGCTTACCGTGTCCTCAATAAATCCACGGGACTTATTGAGGAGACGTGTAACGTGGAGTTTGATGAGAATAACGGCTCCCAAGTGGAGCAAAGTGGCACTTGTGATGTAGGTGATGAAATTCCTCCTCTGGCCATAAGAAGAATGGGTGTTGGCTTTATCCTACCCATCGAGGAACCCCTTGTGGCCGAAGGAGAAGGACAATGCTCCACTCAAGTGGAGCCATCACCAACCCAAGTCCCACACGCTTCCGAAGAACAACATGAAGGCCCTCATCCTCAAGAACAAGACCAAGGGCAAGATCATGCTCAAGATGGTGTTGACACACCAAGTGATGCCCAAGGTCAAGTTCTCTCCTCCGGGCAAGTTCAAGAACAAGAACAAGCTCAAGACGACGCTCAAGATGATCAAGTGACTACTTCTCGTCTCACCCCCGAGGAGGAATTGGAGAGTCGTGCCGCCAAGGTTGCTTCCAAGCTCTCCACCAAGGATCATCTCATGACGAATGTGCTTGGAAGCTTAAGAAAGGGGGTAAGCACTCGTAGACAATTAGCAAACTATTGTGAGCATCACGCGTTTGTCTCTTGTGTCGAACCCCACAAGGTCTATGAGGCGCTCGAAGATCCGGATTGGCTCAATGCCATGCATGAAGAACTCAACAACTTCGAGCGCAACAAAGTGTGGAGATTGGTGCCAAGACCGACGGAGAACCACAATGTCATTGGAACCAAGTGGATATTTAAGAACAAGCAAGATTCCCATGGGATTATCATTCGCAACAAGGCTCGTTTGGTAGCACAAGGCTACTCCCAAGTCGAGGGTATCAACTACGGTGAAACCTTTGCTCCCGTTGCTCATCTTGAATCCATTCGCATGTTTATTGCATATGCTTCTCATCATAACTTTAAGTTAGAACAAATGGATGTGAAGAGTGCTTTTCTTAATGGTCCCATTAATGAATTGGTTTATGTCAAGCAACCCCCGGGTTCGAGGATCCCTACTTTCCCGATCATGTGTATCAACTTGATAAGGCACTCTATGGCCTTAAACAAGCCCCACGTGCGTGGTATGACCACCTTACCGAGTTGTTACAAGACTGTGGTTTTGAAGTTGGGCTAATCGACCCCACTCTTTTTACTAAGACGGTCAAAGGGGAGTTGTTTGTGTGCCAATTATATGTTGATGATATTATCTTTGGTTCCCCTAACAAAGCTTTCAATGAGGAATTTGCCGCTCTCATGACCTCAAAGTTCGAGATGTCTTCCATGGGAGAGTTGAAGTTCTTTCTAGGGTTCGAAGTGAAGAAAAGAAGAGAAGGAACCTTCATCAACCAAGCCAAATACACTCAAGACATGCTCAAGAGATCCAAGCTAAGTGATGTCAAGCCGGCTTCCACTCCAATGCCCACCAAGTGCCAACTTGACATAGATCCCAATGGTAAAGCGGTGGATCAAAAGGTATATCGTTCCATGATAGGCTCAGACTCATCCACTTGATGTCTCACACATCATGTGGTGTGAGCTTCGGTTTGCGGTGTTCACCCGCAAGGTACCTATCTATGGACCGTACCTATTTCTGCTGCTCTCCACAACTTGGGAGAAGATGTACCCTGATGATGAGTTCCTTGCTCCAGACTAGATTCGGCATGAGTCCATCAGTCTCCGCGTCAAGCCCAACTGGGCCAACACTACTACCCGTGTTGAGGCTTCTTCTGCTAGGAGGGATGGTGGTGAGGAGGAGGCTGGTGCAGAGAATGTTGCTGAGGACCATGCTACTATGTCTACCACACCTTCCTCTGAGCCGTCGTGGGCCAAGAAGTTAAAGGACAAGATGAAGACTCTCTTCTGCATGCAAGCGAAGGGACAGTACAGGACTCACGTGGAAGACAAGGAGAGTCGCCGTCGTGACAAGAAGGTTATGAGGCTCTTTGGAGAGGATGTCTCTGGCGGTTCTGAGGATGTCATCACGCCAGAGGCTGCCTGGATGGCGAAGCAGGGGTACAAGTGGACCAGTTCGGAGGAGGACATCAAGGAGTCCGTCCCCGCTGCTGAGTCTGACGAGGAGCACGAGGAGCAGTGGAATGACTTCTCTGCCTGAGCCACCCCGTGTGTGTAAGTGTCCTCTCTGCCTTTTTGGCGTCTCGATGCCAAAGTGGGAGAGAGTGTAGGGATTTCCGTTGTGTCGTGCTTGGTGTGTTTGCTTTGTCGTTTGAACCTCGTTTGCCTCGTTTGCCTTTGTTTGGTTTGTGCCTCCGAGACTTATCCTACATATGGTGTAAGACATATCACTCTTATCTATCTTAGTTATCTTATGTTTGTGCTATCTTGTCTAGTGTTAGCCTTCCTATTACTAGATATGCCTTGTCTCTATAATATAGGGGGAGCTTTGATCCTAGTATATGTGCCGTGCAGTCCAAAGCACCCATCTAGTTGGCACACATCTAGGGGGAGCCCGTCTATATTCTAGAGAGGAGGGGTTTGCGTTTGCTTAATATTATTTCCCTTGTGCAAATCCCCTATTGTCATCAATCCACCAAAAAGGGGGAGATTATAAGGGCATATTTATCCCTAAGGTGTTTTGGTGATTGATGAAAATGCTTTTGCGGACTAATCGTGTGCCTTGAGTATCCTAGACATTTCATCGCTAGGCACAAGACGGTTGGGTGCCCCTCGAAGACTGTTGAAGACGGCGTCTTTTCTACGTTTCTTTTTGGTGGGTTTGAGTCGTAGGAAAGACGTACTATTAAGAGGGGGTCCGCGTCGGAGAGGTTTGGGTGGAATCATCACGTACGTGTTTCTTCCTTGTCCCCTCCTTTCGCCTGCACCTTGGAGCTTCCTCCGTTGTTATCTCGTCACCTTGTTTCTGGCTGCTGTGTTGGCTCGCGGTAGTACTGCTCCCAGGTGAGCGGTAGTACCGTAGGCACCAGCGGTAGTACCGTGCTGCGGCGCGGTAGTACCACAGGTGCCCATGGTAGTACCGCTCCCCTGGAGCTGCACTACCGTGGCCCACCAGGCTAGTACCGCTCCCCCGCGGTAGTAGGGGCGGATGTAATTTTTTACATCCGCGCCTACCACGGTAGTACCGCTTTCCTTCCGCGGTAGTACCGTGCTCGGCTGCCAGGCGGTAGTACCACCCCTCTGCGGTAGTACTGTGTCGGGTTTTTGCTTCTTCCGATTTTTCGGCGGAAGTAGGCACAGATGTTTCCTTATCCACTCGCTTCCCAGGCGATGGAGTTCCTGCCTTGCGGTAGTACCGCAAGGGGGAGCGGTAGTACCGCGCCCGCGGAAGTACCGCCCTCAGCACTTGTGCCACAGTCTGCCCTAGCTGTTGCTGGTGCAGCAGTAGTACCGCGGGCCTGCACGGTTGTACCGCGTGACCTTGCGGTAGTACCACTTGGCAGCAAGCGGAAGTACCGCGTGGCCCCACGGTAGTACCGCTTGCCTGGTGCGGTAGTACCACTGGCCGCGGGCTGGTAGGTGGATAACGGTTGGATCTTTGTTCCTCACTATAAAAGGGATCCCCTTCTTCCCCGTTGACTTATCTCTTCCAACCCTAAGCTCCATTGTTGCTCTAAGCTCCATTTTTGCCCGATCTCACTCCCTAGCCAATCAAACTTGTTGATTTGCTCGGGAGTGGTTGAGAAGGCCTCGATCCACACTTCCACCAAGAGAAATTTGATTCCCCCTACTAATCCCTTGCGGATCTTGTTACTCTTGGGTGTTTGAGCATCCTAGATGGTTGAGGTCACCGCGGAGCCATAGTCCATTGTGGTGAAGCTTCGTGGTGTCGTTGGGAGCCTCCAATTGAGTTGTGGAGATTGCCCCAACCTTGTTTGTAAAGGTTCGTTCGCCGCCTCCAAGGGCACCAATAGTGGAATCACAGCATCTCGCATTGTGTGAGGGCGTGAGGAGAATACGGTGGCCCTAGTGGCTTCTTGGGGAGCATTGTGCCTCCACACCGCTCCAACGGAGACGTACTTCCCCTCAAAGGGAAGGAACTTCGGTAACACATCCTCGTCTCCACCGTCTCCACTCTTGGTTATCTCGTGCCTTTACTTATGCAAACTTATTTGTGTCATATCTCTTGCTTGCTTGTGTTCCTATCCTTGTTGCATCATATAGGTTGCTCACCTAGTTGCATATCTAGACAACCTACTTTGATGCAAAGTTTAAATTGTTAAAGAAAAGCTAAAAATTGTTAGTTGCCTATTCACCCCCCCCCCTCTAGTCAACCATATCGATCCTTTCACTTGCATCTTATGCAATAAAGAGACAACCATAAGGCTTCTTCCAGTTTTCGATAACTTCGTTACAAAACATGATCATCTCATACAATAAAGTTTAGCATCATGTCTTGACCATATCACATCACAACATGCTCTGCAAAAACAAGTTAGCCGCCCTCTACTTTGTTTTTGCAAGTTTTACGTGGCTACTACGGGTTGAGCAAGAACCGTTCTTACTTATGCATCAAAAAACACAACGCGGGATAGTGATTGCTTTTTGATATTCAGAAAGAACCCTGTTCATTGATTCCGATTCAACTAAAGTTGGAGAAACTGACACCCACCAGCCACCTATGTGCGAAGCACGTCGGTAGAACCAGTCTCGCGTAAGCGTACGCGTAATGTCGGTCTGAGCCGCTTCATCCAACAATACCGCTGAATCAAGAAACAACTAGTGACGACAAGCAATATGTATATACCCACGCCCACAACTCCTTTGTGTTCTACTCGGATGCCACTGTTGGGGAATGTAGTAATTTCAAAATTTTCCTACGCACACGCAAGATCATGGTGATGAATAGCAACGAGAGGGGAGAGTGTTGTCCGTGTACCCTCGTAGACCAAAAGTGGAAGCGTTATGACAACGCGGTTGATGTAGTCGTACGTCTTCACGATCGACCGATCCTAGTACCGAACGTACGGCACCTCCGCGATCTGCACACGTTCAGCTCGGTGACGTCCCACGAACTCACGATCTAGTAGAGTATCGGGGGAGAGCTTCGTCAGCACGACGGCATGATGAAGCTACCGGCGCAGGGCTTCGCCTAAGCACTACAACGATATGACCGAGGTGGATTATGGTGGAAGGGGGCACCGCACACGGCTAAGAGATCAATGATCGACTTGTGTGTCTATGGGATGCCCTCTGACCACGTATATAAAGGATGGAGGGAGGAGGAGGCCGACCCTCATAGGGCGCGCCCAAAGTGTGGAGTCCTACTAGGACTCCTTAGTCCTAGTAGGATTCCACCTCCCACATGGAATAGGAAAAAGGGAAGGGAGAAGGAGAAGGAAGGAAGGGGGCGCCCCCTTTCCCTAGTCCAATTCGGACCGGTCCATGGGGAAGGGGCGCGACCACCCTTGAGGCCTTTCTCTCCTTTCCTGTGTGGCCCATTAAGGCCCAATACGAATTCCCGTAACTCTCCGGTACTCCTAAAAAATACCCGAATCACTCGGAACCGTTCCGATGTCTGAATATAGCCTTACAATATATCGATCTTTACGTCTCGACCATTTTGAGACTCCTCGTCATGTCCCCGATCTCATCCGGGACTCCGAACGAACTTCGGTCATCAAATCACATAACTCATAATACAAATCGTCACAGAATGTTAAGCGTGCGGACCCTACGGGTTCGAGAACTATGTAGACATGAACGAGACTCATCCCCGGTCAATAACCAATAGCAGAACCTGGATGCTCATGTTGGTTCCTACATATTCTACGAAGATCTTTATCGGTCAAACCGCATAACAACATACGTTGTTCCCTTTGTCATCGGTATGTTACTTGCCCGAGATTCGATCATCGGTATCTCAATACTGTTGGGGAACGTAGTAATTTCGAAAATTTTCCTACGCACACGCAAGATCATGGTGATGCATAGCAACGAGGGGGAGAGTGTTGTCTACGTACCAATGCAGACCGACTGCGGAAGCGATCACACAACGTAGAGGAAGTAGTCGTACGTCTTCTTCCCGATCCGACCGATCCAAGCACCGTTACTCCGGCACCTCCGAGTTCTTAGCACACGTTCAGCTCGATGACGATCCTCGGGCTCCGATTCAGCAAAGCGTCGAGGAAGAGTTCCGTCAGCATGACGGCGTGGTGACGATCTTGATGTACTACCGACGCAGGGCTTCGCCTAAGCTCTACAACGATATGACCGAGGTGGAATTTGGTGGCAGGGGGCACCGCACACGGCTAAGGAACGATCTCAAGGATCAACTTGTGTGTCTTGGGGTGCCCCCTGCCCCCGTATATAAAGGTTGGAGGAGGGGGAGCCGGCCGGCCAGGGAGAGGAGGCGCAGGGGAGTCCTACTCCCACCGGGAGTAGGACTCCTCCCCCCAATCCTAATCCTATTAGGACTCCCGGGGGGAAAAGGAGAGAGAAGGGAGGCCGGCCCCTATCCTAGTCCTACTAGGACTTTGGGAAGGGGGGCGCCGGCCAGCTTGTGGGCTTTCCCTTTTTCTCTTTTTCCACTAAGGCCCAATAGGCCCATTAGTCTCCCGGGGGGTTCCGGTAACCCTCCCGGTATTCCGGTAAAATCCCGATTTCACCCGGAACACTTCCGATGTCCAAACATAGGCTTCCAATATATCAATCTTTACGTCTCGAGCATTTCGAGACTCCTCGTCATGTCCGTGATCTCATCCGGGACTCCGAACAACCTTCGGTACATCAAAATGCATAAACTCATAATAACTGTCATCGTAACGTTAAGCGTGCGGACCCTACGGTTCGAGAACAATGTAGACATGACCGAGACACGTCTCCGGTCAATAACCAATAGCGGGACCTGGATGCCCATATTGGCTCCTACATATTCTACGAAGATCTTTATCGGTCAGACCGCATAACAACATACGTTGTTCCCTTTGTCATCGGTATGTTACTTGCCCGAGATTCGATCGTCGGTATCCAATACCTAGTTCAATCTCATTACCGGCAAGTCTCTTTACTCGTTCCGTAATACATCATCTCACAACTAACATATTAGTTGCAGTGCTTGCAAGGCTTATGTGATGTGCATTACCGAGAGGGCCCAGAGATACCTCTCCGACAATCGGAGTGACAAACCCTAATCTCGAAATACGCCAACCCAACATCTACCATTGGAGACACCTATAGTACTCCTTTATAATCACCCAGTTACGTTGTGACGTTTGGTAGTACCCAAAGTGTTCCTCCGGTAAACGGGAGTTGCATAATCTCATAGTTATAGGAACATGTATAAGTCATGAAGAAAGCAATAGCAACATACTAAACGGTCGGGTGCTATGCTAATGGAATGGGTCATGTCAATCAGATCATTCTAGTAATGATGTGACCTCGTTAATCAAATAACAACTCTTTGTTCATGGTTAGGAAACATAACCATCTTTGATTAACGAGCTAGTCAAGTAGAGGCATACTAGTGACACTCTGTTGGTCTATGTATTCACACATGTATTATGTTTCCAGTTAATACAATTCTAGCATGAATAATAAACATTTATCATGAAATAAGGAAATAAATAATAACTTTATTATTGCCTCTAGGGCATATTTCCTTCAGTCTCCCACTTGCACTAGAGTCAATAATCTAGATTACACAGTAATGATTCTAACACCCATGGAGCCTTGGTGCTGATCATGTTTTGCTCGTGGAAGAGGCTTAGTCAACGGGTCTGCAACATTCAGATCCGTATGTATCTTGCAAATCTCTATGTCTCCCACCTGGACTAAATCTCGGATGGAGTTGAAGCATCTCTTGATGTGTTTGGTTCTTTTGTGAAATCTGGATTCCTTTGCCAAGGCAATTGCACCAGTATTGTCACAGAAGATTTTCATTGGACCCGATGCACTAGGTATGACACCTAGATCGGATATGAACTCCTTCATCCAGACTCCTTCATTTGCTGCTTCCGAAGCAGCTATGTACTCCGCTTCACATGTAGATCCCGCTACGACGCTTTGTTTAGAACTGCACCAACTGACAGCTCCACCGTTTAAAGTAAATACGTATCCGGTTTGCGATTTAGAATCGTCCGGATCAGTGTCAAAGCTTGCATCAACGTAACCTCTTACGGCGAGCTCTTTGTCACCTCCATATACGAGAAACATATCCTTAGTCCTTTTCAGGTATTTCAGGATGTTCTTGACCGCTGTCTAGTGATCCACTCCTGGATTACTTTGGTACCTCCCTGCTAAACTTATAGCAAGGCACACATCAGGTCTGGTACACAGCATTGCATACATGATAGAGCCTATGGCTGAAGCATAGGGAACATCTTTCATTTTCTCTCTATCTTCTGCAGTGGTCGGGCATTGAGTCTGACTCAACTTCATACCTTGTAACACAGGCAAGAACCCTTTCTTTGTTTGATCCATTTTGAACTTCTTCAAAATCTTGTCAAGGTATGTGCTCTGTGAAAGTCCAATTAAGCGTTTTGATCTATCTCTATAGATCTTTATGCCTAATATGTAAGCAGCTTCCCCGAGGTCTTTCATCGAAAAACTTTTATTCAAGTATCCCTTTATGCTATCCAGAAATTCTATATCATTTCCAATTAGCAATATGTCATCCACATATAATATCAGAAATGCTACAGAGCTCCCACTCACTTTCTTGTAAATACAGGCTTCTCCAAAAGTCTGTATAAAGCCAAATGCTTTGATCACACTATCAAAGTGTTTATTCCAACTCCGAGATGCTTGCACCAGTCCATAAATGGATCGCTGGAGTTTGCATACTTTGTTAGCTCCTTTTGGATCGACAAAACCTTCTGGTTGTACCATATACAACTCTTCTTCCAGAAATCCATTCAGGAATGCAGTTTTGACATCCATCTGCCATATTTCATAATCATAAAATGCGGCAATTGCTAACATAATTCTAACGGACTTAAGCATCGCTACGGGTGAGAAAGTCTCATCGTAGTCAACCCCTTGAACTTGTCGAAAACCTTTTGCGACAAGTCGAGCTTTATAGACAGTAACATTACCGTCAGCGTCAGTCTTTTTCTTGAAGATCCATTTATTCTCAATTGCTTGCCGATCATCGGGCAAGTCAACCAAAGTCCATACTTTGTTCTCATACATGGATCCCATCTCAGATTTCATGGCCTCAAGCCACTTTGCGGAATCTGGGCTCACCATCGCTTCTTCATAGTTCGTAGGTTCATCATGATCTAGTAGCATGACTTCCAGAACTGGATTACCGTACCACTCTGGTGCGGATCTCACTGTGGTTGATCTACGTGGTTCAGTAGCATCTTGCCCTGAAGTTTCATGATCATCATCATTAGCTTCCTCACTGATTGGTATAGGTGTCGCAGAAACAGTTTTCTGTGATGTACTATTTTCCAATAAGGGAGCAGGTACAGTTACCTCGTCAAGTTCTACTTTCCTCCCACTCACTTCTTTCGAGAGAAACTCCTTCTCTAGAAATGATCCATTCTTAGCAATGAATGTCTTGCCTTCGGATCTGTGATAGAAGGTATACCCAACAGTTTCCTTTGGGTATCCTATGAAGACACATTTCTCCGCTTTGGGTTCGAGCTTATCAGGTTGAAGCTTTTTCACATAAGCATCGCAGCCCCAAACTTTAAGAAATGACAACTTTGGTTTCTTGCCAAACCATAGTTCATAAGGCGTCGTCTCAACGGATTTTGATGGTGCCCTATTTAACGTGAATGCGGCCGTCTCTAAAGCATAACCCCAAAACGATAGCGGTAAATCAGTAAGAGACATCATAGATCGCACCATATCTAGTAAAGTACGATTACGACGTTCGGACACACCATTACGCTGTGGTGTTCCGGGTGGCGTGAGTTGCGAAACTATTCCACAATTTTTCAAATGTACACCAAACTCGTAACTCAAATATTCTCCTCCACGATCAGATCGTAGAAACTTTATTTTCTTGTTACGATGATTTTCAACTTCACTCTGAAATTCTTTGAACTTTTCAAATGTTTCAGACTTATGTTTCATTAAGTAGATATACCCATATCTGCTTAAATCATCTGTGAAGGTGAGAAAATAACGATATCCGCCACGAGCCTCAATATTCATCGGACCACATACATCGGTATGTATGATTTCCAATAAGTCTGATGCTCTCTCCATAGTACCGGAGAACGGTGTTTTAGCCATCTTGCCTATGAGGCACGGTTCGCAAGTACCAAGTGATTCATAATCAAGTGGTTCCAAAAGCCCATCAGTATGGAGTTTCTTCATGCGCTTTACACCGATATGACCTAAACGGCAGTGCCACAAATAAGTTGCACTATCATTATCAACTCTGCATCTTTTGGCTTCTACATTATGAATATGTGTATCACTACTATCGAGATTCAATAAGAACAGACCACTCTTCAAGGGTGCATGACCATAAAAGATATTACTCATATAAATAGAACAACCATTATTCTCTGATTTAAATGAATAACCGTCTCGCATCAAACAAGATCCAGATATAATGTTCATGCTCAACGCTGGCACCAAATAACAATTATTTAGGTCTAATATTAATCCCGAAGGTAGATGTAGAGGTAGCGTGCCGACCGCGATCACATCGACTTTGGAACCGTTTCCCACGCGCATCGTCACCTCGTCCTTTGCTAGCGTCCGCTTATTCTGTAGTCCCTCTTTCGAGTTGCAAATATTAGCAACAGAACCAGTATCAAATACCCAGGTGCTACTGCGAGCTCTAGTAAGGTACACATCAATAACATGTATATCACATATACCTTTGCTCACTTTGCCATCCTTCTTATCCGCCAAATACTTGGGGCAGTTCCGCTTCCAGTGACCAGTCTGCTTGCAGTAGAAGCACTCAGTTTCAGGCTTAGGTCCAGACTTGGGTTTCTTCTCCTGAGCAGCAACTTGCTTGCTGTTCTTCTTGAAGTTTCCCTTCTTCTTCCCTTTGCCCTTTTTCTTGAAACTAGTGGTTTTGCTAACCATCAACACTTGATGCTCCTTCTTGATTTCTACCTCCGCAGCTTTCAGCATTGCGAAGAGCTCGGGAATAGTCTTGTTCATCCCTTGCATATTATAGTTCATCACGAAGCTCTTGTAGCTTGGTGGCAGTGATTGGAGAATTCTGTCAATGACGCAATCATCTGGAAGATTAACTCCCATCTGAATCAAGTGATTATTATACCCAGACATTTTGAGTATATGCTCACTGACAGAACTATTCTCCTCCATCTTGCAGCTATAGAACTTATTGGAGACTTCATATCTCTCAATTCGGGCATTTGCTTGAAATATTAACTTCAACTCCTGGAACATCTCATATGCTCCATGACGTTCAAAACGTCGTTGAAGTCCCGATTCTAAGCCGTAAAGCATGGCACACTGAACTATCGAGTAGTCATCAGCTTTGCTTTGCCAGACGTTCATAACATCTGGCGTTGCTCCAGCAGCAGGCCTGGCACCCAGCGGTGCTTCCAGGACGTAATTCTTCTGTGCAGCAATGAGGATAATCCTCAGGTTACGGACCCAGTCCGTGTAATTGCTATCATCATCTTTCAACTTTGCTTTCTCAAGGAACGCATTAAAATTCAACGGAACAACAGCACGAGCCATCTATCTACAATTAACATAAACAAGCAAGATACTATCAGGTACTAAGTTCATGATAAGTTTAAGTTCAGTTAATCAAATTACTTAGGAACTCCCACTTAGATAGACATCCCTCTAATCCTCTAAGTGATCACGTGATCCAAATCAACTAAACCATAACCGATCATCACATGAGATGGAGTAGTTTTCAAAGGTGAACATCGTCATGTTGATCATATCTACTATATGATTCACGCTCGACCTTTCGGTCTCTGTGTTCCGAGGCCATATCTGCATATGCTAGGCTCGTCAAGTTTAACCTGAGTATTCTGCGTGTGCAAAACTGGCTTGCACCCGTTGTAGATGGACGTAGAGCTTATCACACCCGATCATCACGTGGTGTCTGGGCACGACGAACTTTGGCAACGGTGCATGCTCAGGGAGAACACTTCTTGATAATTTAGTGAGAGATCATCTTATAATGCTACCGTCAATCAAAGCGAGATAAGATGCATAAAAGGATAAACATCACATGCAATCAATATAAGTGATATGATATGGCCATCATCATCTTGTGCTTGTGATCTCCATCTCCGAAGCACCGTCATGATCACCATCGTCACCGGCGCGACACCTTGATCTCCATCGTAGCATCGTTGTCGTCTCGTCAATCTTATGCTTCCACGACTATCACTACCGCTTAGTAATAAAGTAAAGCATTACATCGCGATTGCATTGCATACAATAAAGCGACAACCATATGGCTCCTGCCAGTTGCCGATAACTCGGTTACAAAACATGATCATCTCATACAATAAAATCAGCATCATGTCTTGACCATATCACATCACAACATACCCTGCAAAAACAAGTTAGACGTCCTCTACTTTGTTTGTTGCAAGTTTTACGTGGCTGCTACGGGCTTAAGTAAGAACTCATCTCACCTACGCATCAAAACCACAATGATAGTTCGTCAAATAGACTCCGTTTTAACCTTCTCAAGGACCGGGCGTAGTCACACTTGGTTCAACTAAAGTTGGAGAGACAGTCTTCCGCAAGCCATCTATGTGCAAAGCACGTCGAGGGAACCGGTCTCGCGTAAGAGTACGCGTAAGGTTGGTCCGGATCGTCTCACCCAACAATACCGCCGAACCAAAGTATGACATGCTGGTAGGCAGTATGACTTGTATCGCCCACAACTCACTTGTGTTCTACTTGTGCAAATAACATCAAACCATAAAACCTAGGCTCGGATGCCACTGTTGGGGAACGTAGTAATTTCGAAAATTTTCCTACGCACACGCAAGATCATGGTGATGCATAGCAACGAGGGGGAGAGTGTTGTCTACGTACCAACGCAGACCGACTGCGGAAGCGATCACACAACGTAGAGGAAGTAGTCGTACGTCTTCTTCCCGATCCGACCGATCCAAGCACCGTTACTCCGGCACCTCCGAGTTCTTAGCACACGTTCAGCTCGATGACGATCCTCGGGCTCCGATCCAGCAAAGCGTCGAGGAAGAGTTCCGTCAGCACGACGGCGTGGTGACGATCTTGATGTACTACCGACGCAGGGCTTCGCCTAAGCTCTACAACGATATGACCGAGGTGGAATTTGGTGGCAGGGGGCACCGCACACGGCTAAGGAACGATCTCAAGGATCAACTTGTGTGTCTTGGGGTGCCCCCTGCCCCCGTATATAAAGGTTGGAGGAGGGGGAGCCGGCCGGCCAGGGAGAGGAGGCGCAGGTGGGAGTAGGACTCCTCCCCCCAATCCTAATCCTATTAGGACTCCCGGGGGGAAAAGGAGAGAGAAGGGGGGCCGGCCCCTATCCTAGTCCTACTAGGACTTTGGGAAGGGGGGCGCCGGCCAGCTTGTGGGCTTTCCCTTTTTCTCTTTTTCCACTAAGGCCCAATAGGCCCATTAGTCTCCCGGGGGGTTCCGGTAACCCTCCCGGTATTCCGGTAAAATCCCGGTTTCACCCGGAACACTTCCGATGTCCAAACATAGGCTTCCAATATATCAATCTTTACGTCTCGAGCATTTCGAGACTCCTCGTCATGTCCGTGATCTCATCCGGGACTCCGAACAACCTTCGGTACATCAAAATGCATAAACTCATAATAACTGTCATCGTAACGTTAAGCGTGCGGACCCTACGGTTCGAGAACAATGTAGACATGACCGAGACACGTCTCCGGTCAATAACCAATAGCGGGACCTGGATGCCCATATTGGCTCCTACATATTCTACGAAGATCTTTATCGGTCAGACCGCATAACAACATACGTTGTTCCCTTTGTCATCGGTATGTTACTTGCCCGAGATTCGATCGTCGGTATCCAATACCTAGTTCAATCTCGTTACCGGCAAGTCTCTTTACTCGTTCCGTAATACATCATCTCACAACTAACATATTAGTTGCAGTGCTTGCAAGGCTTATGTGATGTGCATTACCGAGAGGGCCCAGAGATACCTCTCCGACAATCGGAGTGACAAACCCTAATCTCGAAATACGCCAACCCAACATCTACCATTGGAGACACCTGTAGTACTCCTTTATAATCACCCAGTTACGTTGTGACGTTTGGTAGTACCCAAAGTGTTCCTCCGGTAAACGGGAGTTGCATAATCTCATAGTTATAGGAACATGTATAAGTCATGAAGAAAGCAATAGCAACATACTAAACGATCGGGTGCTATGCTAATGGAATGGGTCATGTCAATCAGATCATTCTACTAATGATGTGACCTCGTTAATCAAATAACAACTCTTTGTTCATGGTTAGGAAACATAACCATCTTTGATTAACGAGCTAGTCAAGTAGAGGCATACTAGTGACACTCTGTTGGTCTATGTATTCACACATGTATTATGTTTCCGGTTAATACAATTCTAGCATGAATAATAAACATTTATCATGAAATAAGGAAATAAATAATAACTTTATTATTGCCTCTAGGGCATATTTCCTTCAAATACCTAGTTCAATCTCGTTACCAGCAAGTCTCTTTACTCGTTCCGTAATGCATCATCCCGCAACTAACTCATTAGTCACATTGCTTGCAAAGCTCATAGTGATGTGCATTACCGAGAGGGCCCAGAGATACCTCTCCGGCAATCGGAGTGATAAATCCTAATCTTGATCTATGCCAACTCAACAAGTACGATCAGAGACACCTGTAGAGCACCTTTATAATCACCCAGTTATGTTGTGACGTTTGGTAGCACACAAAGTGTTCCTTCGGTATCCGGGAGTTGCATGATCTCATAGTCATAGGAACATGTATAAGTTATGAAGAAAGCAATAGCAATATACTAAACGATCAAGTGCTAAGCTAAAGGAATGGGTCAAGTCAATCACATCATTCTCTAATGATGTGATCCCATTAATCAAATGGCAACTCATGTCTATGGCTAGGAAACTTAATCATCTTTGATTCAACGAGCTAGTCAAGTAGAGGCATACTAGTGACACTCTGTTTGTCTATGTGTCCACACATGAACTAAGTTCCCAGTTAATACAATTCTAGCATGAATAATAATCATTTATCATGAAAAAGAAAATAAATAATAACTTTATTATTGCCTCTAGGGCATATTTCCTTCAGGGGCGCCCTGTTGGGTTGTGCCCACCTAGGTGCCCCCCTCTGTTGGGTCTTGGCTCTAGAAATTCTCTTTATTTGTATAAATATTCCTCGCAAAGTTTCGTTCCATTTCGAGAACTTTTATTTCTGCACAAAAACAACACCATGGTAGTTCTGCTGAAAACAACGTCAGTCCGGGGTTAGTTTCATTCAAATCATGCAAATTAGAGTCCAAAACAAGAGGAAAAGCGTTAGGAAAAGTAGATACATTGGAGACGTATCAAGGGGGCGTGCGCCACCCTTGTGGGCTGGCTTGCCTCCCTCCTATGGCCCATGTGGCCCATATCTTCCCCCCGGGGAGGTTCCGGTAACCCCCCGGTACTCCGATACGTACCTGATACATTCCGAAACACTTCCGATGTCTGAATACTATTGTACAATATATCAATATTTACCTCTCGACCATTCGAGACTCCTCGTCATGTCCGTGATCTCATCCGGGACTCCGAACAATCTTCGGTCACCAAAACACATAACTCATAATACAAATCATCGCCAAACGTTAAATGTGCGGACCCTATGGGTTCGACAACTATGTAGACATGACCGAGACACCTCTCCGGTCAATAACCAATAGCGGAACCTAGATGCTCATATTGGTTCCTACATATTCTACGAAGATCTTTATCGGTCAAACCATAATGACAACATACGTCATTCCCTTTGTCATCGGTATATTACTTGCCTGAGATTCGATCGTCGGTATCTTCATACCTAGTTCAATCTCGTTACCGGCAAGTCTCTTTACTCGTTCTGTAATGCATCACCCCGTAACTAACTCATTAGTCACATTGTTTGCAAGGCTTATAATGATGTGCACTACCGAGAGGGCCCAGAGATACCTCTCCGATACTCGGAGTGACAAATCCTAATCTCGATCTATGCCAACCCAACAAACACCTTCGGAGACACCTGTAGAGCATCTTTATAATCACCCAGTTACGTTGTGACGTTTTATAGCACACAAGGTATTCCTCCGGTATCCGGGAGTTGCATAATCTCATAGTCAAAGGAATATGTATAAGTCATGAAGAAAGCAATAGCAATAAAACTTAATGATCATTATGCTAAACTAACGGATGGGTCTTGTCCATCGCATCATTCTTCTAATGATGTGATCCCGTTCATCAAATGACAACACATGTCCATGGTTAGGAAACTTAACCATCTTTGATTAACAAGCTAGTCTAGTAGAGGCATACTAGGGACACTGTGTTTTGTCTATGTATTCACACATGTATCAAGTTTCTGGTTAATAAAACTCTAGCATGAATAATAAACATTTATCATGATATAAGGAAATATAAATAACAACTTTATTATTGCCTCTAGGGCATATTTCCTTCACCATGTTCCTTAAAAATATGTCCACATACCACGCACCAGTCAGGTAATCATTCATACTTAACCCTATAAATCTGCCTCTTATTATCCTTGATCATTGAGATATCATTCTTTAAAGGTTTACGAACATTGATCTTGGCCTTATCTCTATAAAAGTTGCCAGTGAAGCCGTGAGAGATAGGCTCAGCACACACCAGCTCCCCCACTTTGGTCACCAAGGGCTTCAACAGATGAGCAAATAGATCAGGGAGATCGTGGATTTGTATCCATGTCCATAGGGTATCCAGGTTGACTGTTGATGGTTTTGAGATGCCATTGTAGAGGGCAATGACCACAACATCGCCACAGAAGTTCCACGGCCCGAAATCCATGACTCTCTCCCAAACTCCCAAGCAACCAAATTGCATGGTATACAAATTCTCCTCGAGAGGCCGGGCCTTCACCACTTTGGCCAAGTCCCAAGCTAATCTCATATTTTTATAGAAACAAAACTGGCTATAGGTCTTAGCTGCTTGGACTCTTGCAATGGCCAACCATCGGGTGATCTCTTCCGGTGGCGCCTCCTCTTGCTTGAAGATAACATCATTGAGATCATCCTCCTAAAGATTGAGTTCTTCCATCATCTTCTCCACATCATCCGGGATCGCTTCCGATCCAGATGCGTTTTAAGACACTGCGATCTTGCCCGCGTGAAGATCTTCAGGTTGGGGGGCCCTAGCTCCGGGGGTTACCACGAGCAGTGAGGCTCGAGGGCCGGCGGTGGGGAAACAAGGGGCTCTACGTCGACGCCGGTGCCACCGAGAGAAGAAAACCCTAGCTAGAGGGGATTTGACTTTTACCATCATAAATGGTATTCTATCGGGGGAATAAAAAAGGGTTCATTTTCTAATTTTTTTTGTTCCGTGCCTCCAGAATCTCAGGACCAGGCCTGCACACGTGCATCAGCCCTCGCGTGTGAGGAAACCCTTTTTTAGGCAAGTGTGAGGAAATAGATGGGTCTCGAGGAAGGAGAGGGGTGGGGAAAAGAAAACAGGTGGATTGGGACATGTGTCCGATTACAATGGTACAAGCCAGCAAATCAATTTTTTTCCAGGCGTACTCTATTTGACAGAGCAGAAATGACCAGCCAAGTTTTTTTAGGGGAAGAAGCGACCAGCCAAGTTTTTTTAGGGTAAATGACCAGCCAAGTGAGTATTCGGAATCCGAGAGCAACTAGTTAACGAGCGCTCCTTTGGAAGCCTCGCAACGATCAACGTCATTTGGCGCGCTCTCAGTCATTCGTCACGTGTCGCGCTTCGGCTTTTTAAATAATTTTTTTCGACGTTTTGGTTTTCCACCGGTCTTCCTTAGTTTTTGGATCAAATTTTTTTTGATTTTTTTCGCGAAAAAACGTGTTTTTTTTTCTTTCACGAGAGTCGTGGTCGTGCCTCTCGGAAACGAAAAAAACGTGTTTTTTTTCTTTCACGAGAGTCACGGTTTTGCTTCCGCGAGAGGCACGAGTGTGCTTTCACGAGAGTCACGGCCGTGCCTCTCGAAAACGAAAAAAACGCGTTCTCTGTTTTTTCCCTTTCGCGAGTCACGGTTTTGTTTCCGCGAGAGGCACGGTTGTGCTTTAGCGAGAGTCATGGTTTTGTTTCCGCGAGAGGCACGGTTGTGCTTTAGCGAGAGTCACGGTTGTGCTTCTCGGAAACGGGAAAAAACGCGTTTTTTGTTTTTTCTTTCTTTCACGAGAGTCACGTTTTTGCTTCCGCGAGAGACACGGTTGTACTTCGCGAGAGTCACGGCCGTGCCTCTCGGAAACGGAAAAACACGTTTTCTGTTTTTTTTTTCTTTCGCGAGAGTCATGGTTTTGCTTTTGCGAGAGGCACGATTGTGCTTTCGCGAGAGTCACAGTCGTGCCTCTTAGGAAACAAAAAAAAGTGTTTTCTCTCCTTTTTTTTCTTCCGCGAGAGTCACGGTTTTGCTTCCCCGAAAGGCATGGTTGTGAATTCGTGAGAGGCACTGGTGCGCCTTTTTGGAAAAGGAAAAACCCCATGCTTTTGATTCGGTTATTTCGTCCGTTTTTTCATGAAAAAAAAGTTTGTCAAAACCTATCAACATGGGATCTAATTTTGAAGATCTTGACGCGAGGAATCCAACGATGAAAGCAATTTGGATGCACAGTTTAAAAGATAAAATGTTTTGAATAAACAGATCTACGAAAAAAGAGAAAACTCCCATGCTGCGACAAATGGCGCACTGCATGTGCGTTATTTGTCGCAGCCTGCGAAGTTGAAGTGATTCTTGCAACGAGTACTCCTCAATTAGTGACCATCAATCCGGATTTTATTACCCGTGTCGTGTACAATGATACAGTGTTTTTTACAGGCGATTTGGGCTGCAAAACGATACAACCAACCAAGCGGCCGTAGGGACACGGGAAGCCCAGTTCAAGCCCATTCGTAAACCCTAAACAGCCAACGCACTCAATTCGTTCGGGCAAGCCCTAAAAAGAAAAGAAAAAACGTTCGGGCAGCAAACTGGACAGAGTATTCGCGGGCGACCGCACGAGCGCGCCGCCGCCGCCGCCGCGAGTCTTCTCTGCCGCCGCCGCCCGTCAGCCGTCGCCAGCGAGGTAAATCCTTCCCTTCCTAATCCCTGCTCTTCTCCGGTGGTCCTCCCGCACTTGCTTGCTTGCTGCCTTGCTGGTGCCGTAATGCGTGCGTGCTGGTCGTGTGCTTGTCGCCGCTTGCGTGCGTGCTCGTTGTGTACTTGTGTGCGTGCTTGTTGGCTGCTGCTGGGCGTTGGGCGTTGGCCAGTGCCTTGTGCAAGTACCACGAGGATTGAGTAGATTGATGACCATTCAGTCATCGAGGATTGAGTAAATTGACGATCATCCAGTCACCAAGGAGATGGGGACTTGATGAAAAGAGGCATGGATGCAACAAATAGGGTAGTATTTTGATATAGTCTCACACATACAATTCATTGTCTTCATAACATGGCATTTTATTAATTATTTATATATACTCGCCGAATTGTAGTTTTTAGAAATCACTGTATCCCGTGTCCCCATATCCGAATCGGTGTTTCGTAGCAAAAAACAGTTGAAGTATCTTGCATTTGATAGACCATCTTATGGTTTTATCCCAGTTTGTTCATTTCATACAAGAGAGCTCTCTGATTCAGTGAACGAACCGTGTGTATGTGAGTATGTGAATGCTGGAACTACCAAAAATTCATGAAAATTTGGATGAAATAAGCTAGTTTTTTGTCTGTGGGTGCACAATCTAAGGGGTTTAATGTCCACTCTGTATTTTCATTCAACGTAATCTGCAATCGGAACAATGAACAAACACATTGACCTTTGTCTTGAAGTGTGTCTGTGTGCGCATTTATCTTTTTGCTTACATCGTAAAAATATAATGAAATAAACTCTGAATTCAACATTTGCTAATGACAAGAACCGATTTTGTAGTTTTTAATATTGTAGATTAAACTTTAGTTATGCTCAGTCGTTCAGTGCCTGATTTCCTATTCTGTGGTTCACAGGTTCTTGGAGTATCTTAGGTGTCGTCAATATGGCATCTCATGCTGAAATGACAGCAAGCAATATGCTACGTCTTCAAGGCTTTCCTAGTAATATGGTATGCACCTAGTTCTAGTTGAACTATCAACTAAATATGCTTCTCTTTTCTGCATGTAACCATTATCTTGCGCTTCTCTTTTTGTACCAGGGAAAACAAAGGAGTAGTTTTATATCCACAAGACACCCACCTTCGAGAAGGTCACGAGTGGTTCGACATTGCCTGAACCTACGTCATCTTTGCCGTTTACCTAATCAAAGGGCTATTGTTCCAAATATCCGACCAATGCCTGCTCTCGCTGCTGCAGTATCCAGCGGAGTTAATAGTCCATTGATAGAGGCATCTGGTGATGACATGGGATTAGTTTCAAGGATTATTCACTTTTATCGCAAACCATTTCTTCAAGAGAGTGAGGCCAAGGAGTTACTCAGGAAAGTGCAGGCAAAGGTTTCTTCTAATATTATTGATATAAAGACTGAGCAATGCTTCAATGTTGAGTTGGAGGATGCACTAGGTTCTACAAAGCTCGCAACACTTCAGTGGCTCCTAGCAGAAACTTATGAACCTGACAACCTACAAACAGGGAGCTTTCTGGAGGAGGAAGTTTCTAGGAGCTCTTATTGCTTCCTTGTTGAGGTTGGTCCCCGGATGACATTTTCGACAGCTTTCTCAACCAATGCTGTCTCGATTTGTAAAGCTCTATCATTAATGGAAGTAACTCGCCTGGAGAGGTCTAGAAGATATCTTTTGTGCCTTCAGCCTGGTAGTGACCCACTTGATGAAAGCCAACTCAACAGCTTTGCTGCTTTGATTCATGACAGGATGACAGAATGTGTTTATCCTAGCAAGCTCACATCATTTCGGTCGGATGTAGTTCCAGAACCTGTCAGTGTTATACCAGTCATGGAAAGGGGAAGGGAAGCACTGGAGGAAATAAATCTTAAAATGGGTCTGGCTTTTGATGAACAAGATATCAAGTACTACACTCACCTATTCAGAGATGACATCAAACGCAATCCAACTACCGTGGAACTTTTTGACATAGCGCAATCAAACAGTGAGCACAGCAGACATTGGTTTTTTAATGGAAAGCTTGAGATAGATGGAGAGACCATGCCAAGTACTCTGTTTCAGTTAGTAAAGAGCCCCTTGAAGGCTAACCCTAATAACTCTATTATTGGGTTCAAGGATAACTCGAGTGCAATAAAAGGGACTCTTGTAAATCACCTACGCCCAGCACTACCAGGTTCCACTTCACCGCTAACCCTGATGATGCGTGAACTAGGCATTCTGTTCACAGCAGAAACCCATAATTTTCCATGTGCCGTGGCACCCTACCCAGGAGCTGAAACAGGTGCAGGTGGCCGCATAAGGGACACACATGCCACTGGAAAGGGCTCATTTGTTGTTGCTTCAACTGCTGGTTATTGTGTTGGAAACCTTCAAATTGAAGAATCATATGCACCTTGGGAGGATTCATCTTTTGCATACCCATCAAACTTAGCTCCTCCGTTGCAGATTCTTATTGATGCTAGCGACGGTGCTTCTGACTATGGGAACAAGTTTGGCGAGCCTTTAATTCAGGGATTTACAAGAAATTTTGGTTCTAGGTTGCCAAACGGGGAGCGTCGTGAATGGCTGAAGCCTATAATGTTCAGTGGGGCAATTGGGCAGATTGACCATGCACACATATCGAAAGGGGATCCAGAAATCGGCATGCTAGTTGTGAAGATTGGTGGTCCAGCATACAGAATTGGTATGGGTGGTGGTGCTGCCTCAAGTATGGTTAGTGGACAGAATGATGCAGAGCTCGATTTTAATGCAGTGCAGCGGGGAGATGCTGAGATGGCACAGAAGTTATATCGCGTGATCAGGGCATGTGTGGAAATGGGAGAGAAGAATCCAATCATCAGCATTCATGATCAGGGAGCTGGAGGAAACTGCAATGTCGTAAAAGAAATAATCTATCCTAAGGGTGCTGAAATTGATATCCGCTCAATTGTTGTTGGTGATCACACATTGTCTGTGTTGGAGATCTGGGGTGCTGAATACCAGGAACAAGATGCATTATTGGTGAAGCCTGAGAGCAGAAACCTGTTGCAATCACTTTGTGATAGAGAGAGAGTTTCAATGGCTGTCCTTGGTGAAATTGATGGTAGTGGAAAGATTGTTTTAATTGACAGTGCTGCTGTGGAGCATGCAATGTTGAGTGGCCTTCCTCCTCCACCGCCTGCTGTTGATCTTGAGCTTGAAAAGGTTTTAGGAGATATGCCTCAGAAGACCTTTGATTTCAAGCGAGTTCCTCGATCGAGTGAACCCTTAGACATAGCACCCGAGATTACACTGATGGATGTTCTTAAGCGAGTATTGAAGCTTCCCTCAGTATGTTCAAAGCGTTTCTTGACCACTAAGGTTGACAGATGTGTGACAGGTCTTGTGGCACAACAGCAGACGGTTGGCCCACTGCAACTACCACTTGCTGATGTTGCTGTAGTCGCACAGACATACACAGATCTTACTGGCGGTGCTTGTGCCATTGGAGAACAACCAATAAAGGGTTTACTTAATCCTGAGGCTATGGCAAGGCTTGCTGTTGGGGAGGCATTGACCAATCTGGTTTGGGCTAAAGTTACATCTCTTGCTGACGTCAAAGCAAGTGGCAATTGGATGTACGCTGCAAAGATTGATGGAGAGGGAGCAGATATGTATGATGCTGCTGTCGCAATGGCTGACTGCATGATTCAACTTGGTATTGCAATTGATGGAGGAAAGGATAGTCTTTCTATGGCAGCTCAATGTGATGGCGAGCTAGTCAAAGCTCCAGGAAATCTTGTTATCAGTGCTTATGTGACATGTCCTGATATAACCTTAACGGTTACTCCAGATCTAAAGCTTGTGAAGGACGGGGTTCTGTTGCATGTTGACCTGGCTAAAGGAAAGCGACGACTTGGTTGTTCTGCTCTCGCACAAGCGTTTGATCAAATTGGAAATGACTGCCCAGACATAGAAGATGTCCCTTACTTGAAAAAGGTCTTTGAGGTTGTTCAAGAATTGCTCAGCGAACGCCTGATTTCTGCTGGTCATGACATTAGTGATGGTGGGCTTATTGTCACCATTCTTGAGATGGCATTTGCTGGCAACTGTGGTGTTAACCTCAACATAGAATTAAAAGATAATGACCTTCTTCGAACACTTTTTGCGGAGGAGCTTGGTCTTGTAGTTGAAGTGCATTTGGATGACCTTGATGTAGTGAAGCAAAAACTTCATGCGGCAGGGGTTTCTGCTAATGTGATAGGAAAAGTAACTGCAGCACCAGAAATAGAGCTGTGTGTTGATGGTGAGGTGCGTTTGAAAGAAAGAACTTCAGATCTCAGAGATTTGTGGGAGGAAACAAGCTTTCAGCTTGAGGAGCTACAGCGGCTGAAATCTTGTGTCAAGCTTGAGAAAGAAGGCCTAAAAAGCCGAACATCGCCCTCATGGCATTTGTCTTTTACGCCCAAATTCACGGACAAGAAACTACTGTCTGCATCCTCGAAACCGAAGGTTGCCATCATTCGGGAAGAAGGGAGCAACAGTGATAGGGAAATGTCTGCTGCATTCCATGCTGCTGGTTTTGAACCGTGGGATATCACAATGTCGGATCTCTTGAACCAAAAGGCTTCTCTAACGGAATTCCGTGGGATTGCATTTGTTGGTGGATTTAGCTATGCAGATGTTCTTGACTCAGCAAAAGGTTGGGCTGCATCTATCAGGTTCAACCAGCCCCTCATACAGCAGTTCCAGGAGTTCTACAATAGGCCAGACACATTCAGCCTTGGGGTGTGCAATGGGTGTCAGCTCATGGCTCTTCTTGGTTGGGTACCAGGACCCGATATTGGAGGCTCGCTTGGTGCAGGTGGAGACATGTCCCAGCCAAGGTTCACTCACAATGAATCTGGCCGTTTTGAATGTCGGTTTATCAGTGTGGCCATAGGGGATTCTCCTTCTATAATGTTCAAAGGTATGGAAGGCTCTACTTTGGGCATTTGGAGTGCTCATGGTGAAGGGAGAGCCTTCTTCCCAGATGAAAATGTCTTGTCTGATGTTGTCAATTCAAATCTGGCCCCTCTGAGGTACTGCGATGATGCTAATAACGTCACAGAGGTTTATCCTTTCAACCCTAATGGCTCTCCGCTTGGTATTGCGGCCCTTTGCTCCCCTAATGGAAGACACCTTGCTCTGATGCCACACCCGGAGCGTTCCTTTATGATGTGGCAGTACCCATGGTATCCCAAGGAGTGGCAGGTTGAGAAGGGTGGTCCCAGTCCTTGGTTGCGCATGTTCCAGAATGCAAGAGAGTGGTGTTCATAGAGAAGGTAAATCAGACTCCTGAAACATTTTCACCTTTTTTTTGGCTCCCTGTAGTTTTTTTATACTTTTGGTTCCCTATATAGTTAAGATCTCTGACTAGCCCGTTAACTGAACACAGTTTGTTGCTCTCGTCTACATCTGAACCGCTCATTCTGTAAATGGCATTCTTGTTCTATGTTTCTGGTAACTCTCCTCTTAGCTTGATCTTTATGGTAGTACTGTGTTAGCTTGAACACCGCTTTGTGCTTGAATTTTGTTATTTAATGCAGTGATAATTATTAGGCATCCAGTGTCTCTCATGTTCTATCCCAGTGCTTCACTGCAATAGAAAGAATCAAAAACATAGTGCTAGGGATTGTATTTTGTTGTTCTGTTCATGAGGTCTCGTACAATACTGCCATGAAACAACTACTTGCTTACCCTTCCTTTCCTGGAACTTACAGGGACTAAATTGGTGGCTCGTATGTCTGCTTAGAGCTTGGGCATTCTGCTGTAGAACTGAACATGATGTGGCCATGGATCAACCCAATACCATGTCTGAAATTATCGCGTTGGAAGAACTCAAGCGACCGACAGCAGCTCTCAGTTCTTGAATATGTCTGCTACTTATTCTCAATGGACAGTGCCTGTATAGGTGCTGCGTGCGAGCATAGTTATGTCTCGCTAGCTGAATTGAGCTATATGCTTCTTCTGCAATTATTCACCTATATCCAGTGATACTATGCTCTAGCTGTCCGGCAACATAAATAATATCCTGTCAGCTTTCTTTCTGCTAAGCATATCCATTTTGTAGTATTACACAGAAATGTACCATGTCGCCCGTTACATATTCGGGATTGTATTTTCAGTTTGGCGTAACCTCAAGAGGATAATAACGCTTAGACAGGGTGGACAAAAGCTAGAACTCCTGGATTCATGGAATTGGATAAGGTCTGAAAGACTGAAACAAGCCGCGATATGGCTAGTTCCAGACTCGTAGCATTTGATTTTGTGAACACATTGTGGATGATCTGAAATCTAGCGAGCGCTCACGAGCAATTACAGTGAACACATTGTGGATGATCTGAAATCTAGCGAGCGCTCACGAGCAATTACAGGCTTGAAACGGACATAATCGAGCAGGTTTTTTTGCCTTGTTAAGTTTACCGAGTTTAGTGGTCACAAGCTTAACGAGTCGAGCAACTTGCTAATTCACCTGGTGAGTAAGAATGCTTCTCGAAATGGAAGAAAACAATTGAACACCAAGACTTTTAAGAATATGGCCCTTTTTGGTTGGGATTTTTTCATGGCTTCCGCTGCTGAAAAGCCAACCAAATGGACAGATTCCCGCACATGCTTGTCACGAATCCATCAAAAACAACTCGAAGTAGTGACTTACAGGAACACCAGTACTTCGGCGTGTGTGCTACACCAGTCAAACTGAAGAAGGAAATTCTTTTCTAAAATGATCATTTATATGTTAATCAGTGTGTATGCTGAATCAGCACATAAATAATTTACCAGGGCTTGAGGGCATTACAGATAATTGTTGTACTACTAGTAGTAAAACAATCGTTTCTAGTAGCAATCACCGAAACTCTTTCTTCTCAAAAAACTGTAGCGGCAAAGGTTTCCGAGTATGTGACGGTGGCGGCAAAGAGCAAAATATTCCCGCGCCTCCTCGGAATCCATTCTCGTTTCATCTGCCTCTCCACGATCCGCCTGACTCGACTCCAACCAATCAGAGCACGCGATCCCACCTCCCACGGATCGCCCCCTCGAAACCAGATCGCAGCCGTCCACGCACGACGCATCCAACGGTCCACGCCCCACCATCCCTCCCGAAAAACCAAAACCCACGCGCGGCTCCCCGCTCCAATCCCCCGCCCGCTCCTTCCCTATTTAACGCCGCCCATTCCCCTTCTTCTTCCTCACTCCAAATCCCCAACCCTCCCAGTGCTCCTCCCTCCTCATCCTCCCTCCAGGCGCATCTCCGGCGACATGGCCCGCACCAAGCAGACGGCGAGGAAGTCCACCGGCGGCAAGGCGCCGAGGAAGCAGCTGGCCACCAAGGCCGCCCGCAAGTCCGCCCCGGCCACCGGCGGCGTGAAGAAGCCCCACCGCTTCCGCCCCGGCACCGTCGCGCTCCGGGAGATCCGCAAGTACCAGAAGAGCACCGAGCTGCTCATCCGCAAGCTCCCCTTCCAGCGCCTGGTGAGGGAGATCGCCCAGGACTTCAAGACCGACCTCCGCTTCCAGTCCTCCGCCGTCTCCGCCCTGCAGGAGGCCGCCGAGTCCTACCTGGTGGGGCTGTTCGAGGACACCAACCTCTGCGCCATCCACGCCAAGCGCGTCACCATCATGCCCAAGGACATCCAGCTCGCCCGCCGCATCCGTGGCGAGAGGGCCTAGGCCGCGATCTCCAATCCATCCGTCGTGTGTTAGATCCCTGTTAGGCTGAGTTCATCGGTGGCAATGTGTGTGCTAGTAGTGTTTCGGAATGTGGCTGTGTTCTCAGAATGTTCCTGTGTTGTTCTTGCCATGGTGGATGTGTTATGCCTAATCTGACGGTACCTTCTTGTTGCCATCAGCGATGGAAATGAAAAATGTTTGACTACCTGTTCTTATTCATCTGCATTTGAATGCCTGTTCCCAACTTGTCAAATTTCTTGGCTGTTTTAGCTAGCTTGTTCTATTTTACTATGTTTTGAGCTCCATTAGACTGTCAATTTTGTAATGAGTAATTTGGCTAGCTGCCTCTGAACCTGAACTGGCAGTTGAGATGGTACCTGAAAATTGCTTGTCCGCTTGTGTGCTCGTCCCTACTTTGCCTAATCACATCGCAACCCCGCAAGTCTATGAACCATGCATGCTCTAAACTAAGTAAGTACTACATACTGATGATAGTACAACTTAGTTGGTGTCCCGTTTTCAGATCACAACTGCTTCAAATCTTACAAGTTCAGGAAATGCTGCAGGCTTCCACACCGTGCCTGCAATATTATTGGTTGCATCACCCGCATTTCCTGAACGACGCACAAGAACATCGAGGAATCACTGGCTACGACTGGTCAAAATCTCATGCCATTCCTGGTTCTGCCGCTGTCGAAACAGCAGTTGTTGCTTGATGGTCTGTTCTCAGTGGATTGGACATTCAGGAGTATAAAGAGAATGTGTCCTATCTCAAGCATGTGAAAACTCCTGCCACTTTTAGCCACTGTGTTCTTAATTGCTTCGATTTTGTAGCTTATAAATGGTAGTACTGTGTCAAAAATTCGAATGGTTGCCTCTGAACCTGAATGAACAGATGTAATATGCTCGTTCAGTTCATTTTGTGTACCTTGCATAAACAGTAGTACTTCCTGATGATCACGTCGGTGCTGAAAGTTTTCTCAACCCTGCTTCTGTGCTGTATAATCTCAAAACTACAAACATAGTTACAATACAAGTTACAAGGATGTCTCCAACTACAGTTTTTCTTGATCAAGTGTTTATCTTGAGGCACACTGCTATTTCCTAAGAGAATTATAGTGGTCACCCATGGGTAACTGCTGCCACAGTAATACCGACGCCAATTTCTTGGTACCTATTCTCCAATCGACTAGTGGCTAGCGCGCACACTTAACGCCAAACATGGTTCATTCTGGGCAGTTTACAACAGTGCTGCTGTGGGATCCGAATGCTTCTGCCTTCTGGTGGTAAGCTGATGTTAGAACAGTCAAGCATCTCAGAATTTAATTTTGTAGGAAGAGAGGCAGTATTATGTTTATGAACTGTATGATTAATTTTAAACTATGAAATTTATTGCTGATGCACGATACAAGTTCTATGATGGTAGAAGATTTCTAATGGCACTCTGTCGTGTGACTCAAAATGGACGCAGAATATCGGAGGCCATTAAGCTTCTAGCACCAATTACCTGATCGCTAAGTTATTCTATGTAATATTGTAAAGTGTTATCTGAATGCTTGAATCCTAAAAAGGTGAACTCCAGTAAGTGATGTAAAATGAGAATAGCAGTGATGCATTGCATTCGAGCAAGTTTCTTGTAGATTATCTTCAGTCCTCAAAAACAGTTCGGATGAAGGAATAAGAATCTGTCATTGGAGGACATGCTACAGCAATGCAGCAAAGTATATCAAATCAGTGAATTAGTGACTTATCTTGTTTTCTGGGTTTGGACTACACACATAAAAAAGAAGTCAGTTCCTTGCAGAATCACTGAAGACAACCGTTCTCATTTCGATAGAGAAAATTCTATAGACACATTACAAATATTTTCAGTACATTCTTCCTTTGATACCTACAGGTTTGGAGACTCTCCCAAATGAACAATCTGAAGAACACCTATTATGAAACTGAACACTTGATACAAGGAGACGACTCAGCAAAAAACTGAAGGCAAGATACATGCACAAGTGCTGAAGTGCACAACAAAAAAGACCCTCTAGTATTGTAAAATAAATATAATCAAAATTTGGCATTCCTGCTAAAACTACGCATAATTATACTGGTGGAGAAAAGTAAAAAGAAATCACTATCAAATATGGGCAACAAGATGGCAGAAATTTCGTAGGTGGAGAAAAGGAGTATCAATGGTGTTTGGTATCGTATTTGCTCAATTCACATAATGCAATACCAAGTAGAACAACCGTGCTTTTCAAGGTGTATACATCACAACAGTTCTGAACTTTAGATTGCTGTCATAGAGCAAAAGGAACACCGGAGTCATAGGATGAAGGACTGTAGTGCATTTAATCTTGATAATAGGCGTTCCTCGTTCTTGTAAACGCTATTTGATATGACCATCGCACTTGTGGCAGAGCATCCGTGTCCTCTTTCCAGAAGCAAACCCCAAATCGACAGCTCAGTATATTTTTTGTATACCTTCAGCAATTTAAATTATGTCCATAATTATTGATTCGTGTCTAATCAGGTATCAAGATGTAAATATTAGCAAGCTCAAAATAATAATGATATCAGCAGCTAATGTTAGCCTGCACTTAAACTATAGCATCCAATTCATCTCCTCGAGGGACTCACACTCTAGTATTTCTCACAGACCATTATCTCTTGAGGATTCATGGTTATTTGCTTCACTTCACTTTCTCAGAGCTGACACCCTTTGTAGTTTTTTTAGACAAGACGCCCTTTGTAGGTGATCTATCAGAGCTCCTATCCCATGCGTAGAGCAAACGTGCACTGTGTTGCGGGTGGAGCTAAGATGGGTTGGCCCATGTACTGGTTGAGCCAAGAAAAAGTTATCCTGATAAAAAAAAGTAGATAAAAAGAAACAAACTTGCTTACAACAATAAAAATATGAAGTCTGAAAAATACTTATGAATTAAAAAAATCGGCATGGGTGTTCACACCCTTCAGGAAAACATGACTTTTTTCAAAAAATCATGAAAATCAAATTATTCACAAATCGAAATTTTGAAGCAAAAAATGTTCAAGAATTTACAATAATGTTCTCACATCTAAAACATGATTAAGAAGTTTTAAAAATGTTCACAGAATCAAAACAGTTCACAGATTTGAAAAAACACTCATATTTTTTAAAATATATAGGAAGGAAAGATACAAAAATAAAAGGAAAATAGCATAAAAATAAAAGGGAATAAAAGAAGGAAAATACGAGAAAGTATAAATAATAGAAAAACAGTGCACTGTCCTATAGTGGCTAACCCAATATCGTCGCGGAGGGTGCATGTTTGCTTCCGCCCAACACACGCGAAACATCATTTACCGTGATCTATCTACTTGGAGTCCCTAGCTAATGGCAACCCTTATCAATTCCAAAAATACACCGAGCCCAAACAACTTCCGTTTTGGGGGTTTAGTTTAGTCTAATCGAAACCTAAAATATTATTAACTTCCAAAGTTTTTTGGGGCGGCATAACACACACACACACACACACACACACACACACACACACACACACACACACACACACACACACACACGCACACACACACACACACACACACACGCACACACACACACAACCAATATATGCGCGTCCGACCTCTTGACATTGCATAGCCTGATTTTGATAATCCAGTATATTGCCATGGTTACACTTATCCTAGCGTGACCTGCTTGATTGTTGTATAAGCTTTGTTCACCCCGTCTTGCTTAGTATGCATGCTTATGTTGTTGAAGTTAGCATGTTGCATTCTTATGTCATGGATCGCCTTTAATTATGTTATGCTTCTAGAGGTGAAGTATATGCTATGGTGTGAATATTACTCCTATAAAATATGTTGGAGTACTCGCCTCCTAGGGCATCCGCGCCATCAGGTCCGGGGTGCCATCGCGCGGAAGCATGTCCGACGCGCTCTGCCCCTGGTCGATACATAAGGAGTTCACAAGCCATAAGAAACATTTAGTTGATGTACATACTTGTTGGCATTCAACATATCTAGTGCTTCAATCAGTTAGACCTTTAAGAGATGTCTTTGATGCCTTGGGGCAGCAAGACAAGAACTAAATTTTTGCCCTTCACCTCCTGAATGGAAAATGGCCGAGGTTGTATGTGGGAGATAATCAACCAAGTAGGATGGTGTTTTGATAAGCAACCTTTAGTTGATCTGCGAACTAATTTGAATTCAGCATATATTATGCTTCAATCAACTATACCTTTTTAGAGGTGCCTTTGATGCCTCGGGACAACAAAACAAGAACTACAAATTCGGTCCTTCACCTGCTAAACGGAAAATAGTTGAAGATGTATGAAGTTGCTAAAGATGTTTTGCACAACGACCTAACTTCTCTTTAGACCTAACTATTTAACTAGCCATGTCTACTCCCCTCAACTATGAAACGTTAAGAAAATCTTGAAGAAAGAGGCATCAAATAAGAATAACACAATTGTGCATATGGTGGAACAAATGGAGTCAACTTAGATAAGTATTGTAAAGAATCCTACAAGTCAATTTGTGTTCCCATCTTGTTTGATCCGAGGTTCAAGTTTGATCTTCTTGAATATGTCTTTAAAGACTTTAGAAGTGAAAATAAAAATGATAAATGGATGCACAAGTTGAAGAAAAGCAACCCAAAAGGTCGTTGACGAATACTACTCTTGATAGATTCCCGTTCATCACTAACAAGATCATGGGAGTCCACGATTGGCGAATATGTAAGAGGAGGATGACTCACTTGCAGAGTGGAATCATTATATCAGTTACGAAAAGGGCAACCAAATAATGAGTTGGATCATTATTTGAAAGATGGATTGTATAAATAGAAGAAAGAGCTGGACACATTATAATGGTGGAAAATCAACTCATCCAAGTATCTGGTTCTCTCTAGGATAGACCGCGGCATTGTCTACCACATCGTCCAAAGTGCCTTCCGAGTCTGTAGTTTCGGAGGATGCATCATCAGTGACTACATAAACAATCTTTCTTGCTCCACTTTCGAGGCTTTTATTTTCCTACAAGTCTGACTCAGAACCACTAGTTAGTAAGTTTTTGGTTTGTTATTCATGAAATTGATAACCATAATTAATCTTACAATTTATGTGTTTTGTGTTTTGCGGACCTAGAAATATACAAGGGCACGTCATCAGATCCAGAGCGAAAAGATCTAGGTATATGCGATGCCCCCATGGTATAATACTAGAGATTCTTCACAAACATTTTAACTTCTCGGTCCTGTACAGAATAATAGTATTCTAACACATGAGAATATACGCACTGCTACTTACTCTTGTTTATATGTGAGAATCACAGAGCCTCAGTTGACCCAATTGACGAGGCAAGCTTCAAGTTACGAACAATGGATGTTCTTAAAACAACATGGTGCAATCTTGATTTTTCTTGTTATGAGGAGATGACATCAGATTTGATTTGTGTTTTTTACTTCTGTACAGGGATGGACCCAACCCAAAATTTTAGTGCGTGTAATAACCCAGATTTTTAGGGTTATTATCTTTTTGTTCTTAAGTTAAGATGAATGATTAAATCTGCATTATTTGTTTGAATAAATGATTGAGCATTGTTTCAAAGAAATATAATAGACATGTATTTTTCTCCCTGCAATAAAAAAATTAGATGGAATATCCACACAATCAGATAGGGTGTCCACTTGTGCACGTGAGACTAGCATCCATGCACTCACGTGGTGGTGTTTCTATGTGGCAGTAGATGGTAGTATAATCTAGGGAGTTAACATGGAATTAGACTAGATGGATTTGGGTCAGGTAGAAATGATACTAGGTAGATATTTCCTAGCACTAGAGCTCCAAGTCAACTAGGTGCACGCATGTAATGATGAGAGTGCACACGTATGTACTATCCTTCCAAGCTAAGTAAACGCGTGCGTGTACATGGATGTTGCGTTGGCATGCAGCTAGTGGCTTGGACGTTTCTAGTCTCATACGTGGACTCCAGCGTGTCGCCATACAACAGCAAATGACCATTTGGTCGCTCAAGGAGACGCCGGCCGGTGATATTTACACTGCTCCAAAGGTCAACATGAAGGGGCATGGCGGCTTGATATTTAGTTTACACCGTGCTCACTCCCTATAAATACCTGCCGCTGCTCATCTTGCACTTCACACACCATCGAGAGAAAGAAAGAGTCGGTCAGAAATAGATTTAGAATGAAAGTAGAGCGAGGAGGAGATGCTGGTATGTATCGCTGCAAGCAAATAGGAGGAGAGACGCTACCTTGATATAGAGAAGAACCAAGCAGAATACGTAGATTATACAACATCGTTGTACCACGTTTATTTGAGGGCAAGCTTGTGGGGATAATATTGATTAAAAGGTTCTACCAAGGCAAGTAGCTGCTTTGCTAAACTACCTGATCATGCCTTATTGTTGTCTCCCTTGAGTATCTGATTATATTGTTGCACCTTGAATCTTATGTATCCTCTGTTGATTCATGTTTTATTTGAGAAGGACATGTTGTCCTTGATGATCCATTTGTTGAAGGACATGTTGTCCTTGATGATCCATTTGTTGATGGAAAGTCTGATATGAGAGGGATTCATGTAAAGGCATGTGTTTATTGTCTTGACTGATATTTCAGTGATCCTATAGCTGATCCAGCCACATGTCATATTTTGTCCATCTATATTGGTGTCACGACGGCAAACGTATTGTACCGGTCACAGTTCTAGATATGTGACTGTCTAAGTTCTCCGCTAAGGACAGACCTTGTTCGGGAACGTGTCGGTGATGGATCCGTAGGAGCGACCGACATCAGTAGGTCCAGGTGTCCGGGTCTTAGTGGGTAAAAGAGCTCTGCTCTTCTGGAATCTGTGTGGTTCTAGTCGAGGCTGTTGACGTTGAAGTACCCCTCTTAAAAGCGTAAAAGTGTGAAATTTCATCCCTGTGACTCCCAGGTTGGAAAGCTTGCGGTCATGTGTGACGGTAATAAATTCCTGGTTGTTTCCATTAAATCTAGTTATATGTTCTTTTGTTCATTTCCACCAAAATACGTTCCGATGATTATTACCTTGTTTATCCTATGGATCAAGTTCATCTGTTGAGATACACTATCATACTATTCTTCTTTGTTGAATAGTGAAGTATCTACTTGCTGAGTATGACTTGTCGTACTTTCTCTGTTTTTCTAGATGCAGACGATGTAACATAAGCATGTTTAGAAGATGTCGTTATCTAAAATTAGGCTGGACCAGTGAGTGGGAAGCGACTATAGACTGATTTATTTGAGATGTTGTAAATGTAAAGAATTTGTAAAAGCAAATATATGAGCTTTTGTGATCCACTGTTGGTTATGCCTACTTAATCACGCCTTGCGTGACTATAGTCCTTCTGGGCTATAGGCGCGCGGCGGCTGTCTCGCCTAGGCCTAGTCTCAGGGCGTAACAATGCGGCACAAAATATTTGGCTAACCGGACCCAACTAGCAAAATTTGGGGCTCCAAGGCATGGAACTATAAATTAACTGGGGCCTAGGCCCCCACTCGGCCCAGTGGCAATATCTTGAGGCAATCATGTTGAAATTGGGCTTCTCGTAAAGATGGGTTAACATCATTATGAACTTGGTGACAATAGTAAGATGTTTGGTACTATTTAGTGGAAAGAAATTGGAGGAATTTACACCTTCACGTGGGATCAGACAAGGGGACTTGATATCTCCATATTTGTTCTTGCTAGCAGCAGAGGCATGTCGTGCCTTTTAAAATCTAGAAGTGACTCATCGAACCTGAGTGGTCTGCAAGTGGCGCCCATGGCACCGCCAATAAATCACTTATTATTTGCTGATAACAGCCTGCTATTTTTCAAGGCAAACGGTGTGGGTGCTACACAGGGTGAACCTAGTACTGGACATGTATTGTCAGGCGACTGGGCAGATAAACTACAAAAAGTCTTCCATCTATTTTAGCAAGGGTGTATCTGAGAGCACACGCCAAGAAATAAAGACTTCGTTACAAGTACCAAATGAAACACTTAATGAGAAATATTTGGAAATGCCATCCGACATTGGAAGTTCAAAGAATGAGGCCTTTAAATACCTCAAGGACCGACTCTGGAGCAAAGTGCAGGGGTGGATTGAAAACACAATGTCTGCAAGTGGCAAGGAGGTGCTAGTGAAGGCTGTTGCTTAAGCGGTCCTAGTTTTTTCCATGTCCTGTTTCAAACTCCCTCGTGGCTTGTATGGGCACTTAAATATGTTGATCTAGAAATTCTGGTGGGGAAGCAAGGAAAGAAAATGCAAACACACATTGGGTCTCTTGAAAAGCTATGACACAACCCAAAGGTATGGGAGGCCTTGGGTTTAAGGATTTTGAACTGTTTTAATATGGCGATGCTAGCTAAGCAGGCCTGGCGATTGTTACAGTCTCTGAATTCTCTGAGTGCACGTCTACTGAAAAGTATATACAATCCCAATTGCTCAATTCTAGAAGCAGCGCTGGGGGGGCATGATCCATGATCGAAGCGAGAGATACCCTGAAGCTAGGCTTGATCAAGCGTATTGGGAATGGTTCCTTAACAAAAATATGGAAAGAGAATTGGCTCCCGAGGGAGGAGATGATGAGGCTCTATGAGTGTGTTGGTCAGAATCCCTTGAAACTTGTCTCCGAACTCATAGACCAGACCTCGGCAAGCTGGGACGTACAGAGGTTATCAGCGGTGTTCATGCCCATAGATGCTCGCATAATTCGGGGCATTCCTCTATGTACAAGAAATATGCCAGATTTTTGGAGCTAGCATTATAAGAAAAATGGACTGTTCTATGTTAGATCGGCCTACGGAATGCTAGCCGCAACGAGATCACGAAGGGAAGCATGGCTGGAGAACAAAGCAGGAACTTCAAGTACTGCTGGGGAGGAATGTGCTTGGAAGAGACTGAAAAAAACAAGTACTCCCTCCGTCCCGAAATACTTGTTATCAAAATGGATAAAAGGAGATGTATCTAGATGTATTTTAGTTCTACATACATTCTTTTGTTCATTTTGATGACAAGTGTTTTTGGACGGAGGGAGTACCTGGGAAGGTGAGATTGTTCCTGTGACGGCTATCAAAACACTCAATCCCAACCAATGTTGTCCGAGCTCGTAGACATATGACATATTGTAGCTCATGTGGGTTGTGTGGATCCCATGATTCATGGTGACACTCTTTGCTGGAGTGTACAATGTCACGATGCACATGGACGCTAGTTTTTTTAGCATCAGTACAAACACAAGCGCTCATATACACGCGCATACACTCATCTCTATGAATGTACACACGCACACCCTACCTCCATGAGCACCTTCGAGAGACTGAGCCTACATATCATCTTGAGATTTATGAAGTCACTGTAGGCGCCTCGTCGCCGACGGGAACGTCTACTCTCACTAAAAGCGCATCGCCGAAAATCCTGAAATAAATCCAGAAATAATGCGAGCACCAGGATTTGAGCCCTGGTGGGTTGGGGATACCACTATCCACCTAACTGAACCGAGTGGAAATCAATGGCTCTTTACGCTAGTTGATGAGGAGCTAGCCCAAACAATGGCAACAATAACTGAACCGAGTGGAAATCAATGACTCTTTACACTGATGGACTCTGTGTCACATGATGACTTTGTAAAGGTCTCAATAACACTATGGGCAGCTCGACGCAAAGCGATATATGAGGGGATTTTCCAGAGCCCGTAGATGATCCATTCCTTCGTTAATAGCTTCATTGGTGAACTTGATGTTATCAGTGGAAAACAAGGGGAGGCGCCCCATGCTGGACCAAGGGCAAACGTAGCTATCGGTAACCAAGAGCTCCTCGTCCAGGATATGCAAAAATCAATGTGGATGCGGGGACCCGACGTGGAAGCATGGGAACCGCGGTTGCGGTGTGCAGGGACAACACATGTGCCTACCTGGGAAGTTCTGCACTGGTCATTGGTGGACTAGATGATCGGACAACGCTTGAAGCTATAACTTGTCGTGAAGGTATGGCGCTTGCGACAGATCTTCACATTAACCAATTTGTGATTGCCCTGGATGCACAAGAAGTGGTTAGCGCGATCAACAAGGGAAGCTTGGGCGCATATGGTGCCATTATCAATGAAATAAGACTTCAGTCCGAATTATTTCGATGTAATTTTGTTTTCGAAGCCAAACAATCAATTTTTCTAGGTCCGGGGCGCCACGTTTGGTTTGGTCAACCCCGTGACCTAAACTGTATCCCACATCATGTGGTTTTTGATGAATAAAGTTTGGCTTATCCCTAAAAAAACTTGTGCAACCTGCAAAGTCTCATCTTTGTGTGTGTACTTATGTAGCTAAATTATCTATAGAGCAGCTAACTCTTTTCAAATGAAAACTAGCTGGGAATGCACAATATCAAATTGTTCACCAGTTGTTGTTACAAAATCAATCAAGTTGGACATTTGGACTTCCCTGTTTGTGAGCATTTGGACTCGCCAGTTTATAAACTAAACTAAAAATTATAATTTTGGTAGTGCCTTTCAAGAACCGATAATGTACTGACAATATAGATTTGCTGGATGCTTAACTGAATGCATCCTTGTGTTTATCACTTTACAATGTCCATCGATTGAAATTATTGGCATAGTGGCTCTAACTTGAATTTGATTTGTATTCTCTATTTTTGCATTTTACAATTACAATTTGTAGTAACACTTCTGAACTAAATCATACTCCTATTACTATCTCTTTTTTTTAGTTAACTTGTCATTGGTTGACTTCAAGTTCTCAACAAGAATGTCCTCGGTTGATGTTTAAAATGTCTTACAAATTCACTTCTTTTTTTTTCCGAAAAGGAGCGCTTTATTACTTAAAAGATTTTAAACATTACACCCGGCCTCTGTGTAATTAAGATGCACACAGTCAAACAAATTCACTCTTGTAACATATTAAAACATTTGAGCGCCTGAATAGCGAATTACTTTGCTTTTTTTTTGAACACAAAATTACCCTGGATTTTAATTACATGAAAAAAGGGCATGTTTTATGGGAATGGCAAAATTTCGAGCTGCCGCCACAGCTCTGACCCAGCTTTGGCCATGTCACCCATCCGCGGCGTCTCTGCCCCGGATCGCCGTCTCGACCGTCCACTCCATCCGCATCCAACGGCAGGCACATCGCTCGCCTCCTATTTAACACCGTCCCATCCCCTTCTTCCTCCTCACTCCAAATCCCCAATCCTCCCAGCGCTCCTCCCTCCTCAACAACCTCCCATCTCAGCCTCCGACGAGATGGCCCGCACGAAGCAGACGGCGAGGAAGTCAACCGGCGGCAAGGCGCCGAGGAAGCAGCTGGCCACCAAGGCCGCGCGCAAGTCCGCCCCGGCCACCGGCGGCGTCAAGAAGCCCCACCGCTTCCGCCCCGGCACCGTCGCGCTCCGGGAGATCCGCAAGTACCAGAAGAGCACCGAGCTGCTCATCCGCAAGCTCCCCTTCCAGCGCCTGGTGAGGGAGATCGCGCAGGACTTCAAGACCGACCTCCGCTTCCAGAGCTCCGCCGTCTCCGCCCTGCAGGAGGCCGCCGAGGCCTACCTCGTCGGGCTGTTCGAGGACACCAACCTCTGCGCCATCCACGCCAAGCGCGTCACCATCATGCCCAAGGACATCCAGCTCGCCCGCCGCATCCGTGGAGAGAGGGCCTAGGCCGCAGTCTGCAATCCATGCGTTAGATCCCTGTTAGGCTGAGTCCGTCGGTGGAAATGTGTGCGTGCTAGAAGTGTTTCAGAATGTGCCTGTGTTCTTGTCATGGTGGATGTATTGTGCCTAATCTGATGGTACCTTCTTGTTGCCATCAGCAATGGAAATGAAAAATGTTGGTTTCCTGTTCTCATTCATCTGTGTTTGAATGCCTGTTCCAAGTTGTCAAATTTCTTGCCTGTTTTTCTCCGAATCTGAGCTTGAATTATCATTCGACTGTCATCTGGCTAGCTGTCTCTGAACCCGAACGAACGAGCAGTTGAGATTGCTTGTCTGATAGTGTGCTCGTCTTCAGTTCCGTCCATCGACAGACAGTCCCGGTATGTTTGATGCTCAGTGCACACAAGTCTATGAACCATGCTCTGAACTGCAAACATACTGGAGTACTCAATATACTGATGGTGCAAGTTACTTGGTGTCTTTTCTTCAGATTTTACAGGTTCAGAAAATGCTGCAGGCTTCCACACTGTTCCCGCAATATTATTGGTTGCATCACCCACAATTCCTGAATAACACACCAGAACATCGAGGAAGCATTCCACACTGTTCCCGCAATATTATTGATCAAAATCTCACGCCATTCCTGGTTCTTGGACATTACTTGGATAGTATCCTGAATATTGGTCACATTCAGGGGTATAAAGAGAATATGTGAAATGACCTGCCAGTTTTAGCTACTGTGTTCTTAATTGCTTCGATTTTGTACCTTATAATGGTACTAGTACTGTGAAGTAACTATTCCGGTTGGTTGCCTCTGAACCTGAATGAACAGATGCAATACGCTCGTTCAGTTCTGTTCTGTGTAGTACACATAAACAGTGCTTTCCTGATGATAACATCGGTGCTGAAAGTGTCTCAACCCTGCTTCTGTGCTGTATAATCTCAAAACTACAAACACAGTTACGTACAATACAAGTTACATGTATGTCTCCAACTACAAATTTTCTTGATTAAGTGTTTATCATAAGGACACTGCTATTTCTTAAGAGAATTTTAGTGGTCGCCATGGGTAACTTTTTTCATGAATATGCCCATTGGTAACTGGCTAACTGCTGCCACAGTAATATCAACGCCAATTTCTTGGTACCTATTCTCCAATCGACTAGCGCACACACACACTTAATGCGAAACACGGTTCTTTCTCGGCAGTTTACAACAGTGCTGCTGTGGAATCCGAATGTTTTTGGTGGTAAGCTGATGTTAGAACAGTCAAGCATCTCGGAATTTAATTTTGTAGGAAAAAAGGTACCAGTAGTATTATGTTTATGAACTGTACAATTAATTTAGATCATATAATTTACTGATGCATGATATAAGTTCTATGATGGGAGAAGATTTCTAATGGCACTCTATGGTGTGACTCAAAATGGATGCAGAATATCGGAGGCCATTAAGCTTCTACCACCAATTACCTGCTCGCTAGACATATTTCAGTGTTATCTGAATCCTTGAATCCTAAAAAAGTGAACTCCGGTAAACGATGAAAAATGAGAATAGCAGTGATGTGTTGCATTCGAGCAAGTTTCTTGTAGATCTTCAGATCTCAGAAACAGTTCGGATGAAGGAATGAGAATCTGTCATTGGAGGACATGCTACAGCAACGCAGCAAGTATATCAAGTTGAATTGATATTCGCAGTGAATTAGTGACTTATCTTGTTTTCTGGGTTTGAAATACACCCATAAAAATTAAGTCTGTTCCTTGCAGAATAACTGAAGACAACCATTCTCATTCCGACAGAGAAAATTCCATACACATTACAGTATTTTCAGTACATTCTTCCTTTGATACCTACCCTCCCACATGAACAATCTGAAGAACGCCGAAACTGAACACTTGATACAAGGAGACGACTGAGTAGAAAACTGAAGGCAACATACATGCACAGAAGTGCTGAAGTGCTTGTGCAACCTGCATGTTTTTTTATGAGTGCTTGTGCAACCTGCAGAGCTCATCTTTGTGTTTGTACTTATGTAGCTAAATTATCTAGAGAGCATTTAGCTCCTTTCAAATGAAAATTAGTTGGGAATGCACAATATCAAATTGTTCACCAGTTACTCTTACAAAATCAATCAAGTTGAATATTTGGACTCGTCAGTTTATAAATTAAACTAAAAATTATAATTTTGGTAGTGCCTCCCGAGAACTGATAATGCACCGACAATATAGATTTGCTAGATGCTTAATTGAATGCATCCTTGTGTCTAGTACTTACTCCCTCCGTTCCTAAATATTTGTCTTTTTAGACATTTCAAATGACTACTACATACGGATGTATGTAGACATATTTTAGAGTGTAGATTCATTCATTTTGCTCCGTATGTAGTCACTTGTTGAAATGCCTAGAAAGACAAGTATTTAGGAACGAAGGGAGTACTTTATTACAATGTCCGTCGATTGAAATTGTTGGCATAGCAGCTCTAACTTGAATTTGGTTGGTACTCGCCATTTTTGCATTTTACAATTACAATTTTGTATTGATAGTAACACTTCCGAACTAAATCATATTACTATTTTTTCTCTTAAATTGTCACCGTTTGACTTCAGGTTCTCAACAAGAATGTCCTCGGTTGATGTTTAAAATGTCTTACAAATTCACTCTTGTAATATATTTAAACATTCGAGTGTGTGAATAGCGAATTGCTCTGCATTTTTTAACACAAAATTACTCTGCATTTTAATTACATTTTTAGGGGTCTCCATTTAATTACATGAAAAACGTGCCTGTTTTATGGAAATGGCCAAATATTTCGTGCTGCCGCCACAGCTCTGACCCAGCCCGCCAATCCCCCGGTAAAGCTTTGGGCCACGTCACCGATCCGCGGCACCCCTCACCCGGATCGCCATCGTGACCGTCCATTCCATCCGCATCCAACGGGTGGCACACGCCTCCTCCACCCTCTCGTCCCCGTTAAAACGCCCCTCGCCCCTGCCCGCAGATCACAGCACCAGCAGCCACCACCGTCCCTCCGATTCCACCACATCCGCTCGCAGCTCGAGATCGTCAGCCATGTCCGGCCGCGGCAAGGGAGGCAAGGGGCTCGGCAAGGGCGGCGCGAAGCGCCACCGGAAGGTGCTCCGCGACAACATCCAGGGCATCACCAAGCCGGCGATCCGGCGGCTGGCGCGGAGGGGCGGCGTGAAGCGCATCTCGGGGCTCATCTACGAGGAGACCCGGGGCGTGCTCAAGATCTTCCTCGAGAACGTCATCCGCGACGCCGTCACCTACACCGAGCACGCCCGCCGCAAGACCGTCACCGCCATGGACGTCGTCTACGCGCTCAAGCGCCAGGGCCGCACCCTCTACGGATTCGGCGGCTAGGTTCTTTGCCGCCGCCTGCAGATTCCAAAATCTTGATGAAACCCCGACTTGTTTAGTTCGCTATTTCCTGTGTAGCCCGAGCTGAATCGTGGAACAAAGTTGTTCGCATATGTTGTTGGAAATCAAACTTGTCTCTGTGCAAATACCGTGTTTCTGAATTTGTTTTGCTGTTTGGTGTCTGTTGGGTCGATATTGAGGTGGCGATGAGTTGACTTGCCATAATTTACCAGGAGCCTCGGATGAACCGTAGTAGCACTTGTTTGCAGGCTAACCTGTAATGTGGAAAAACGCCACATGGACTGAACAATTGTGTATCTCGATTCAGGAACATCATTTGCTCTGTTTCTGTTATTTGATCTGATGCATTTATACTGTACACCATTGATGTTACTTCTGTGGTGCAATGTGTTTTAATGGAGATGGGGATTAGTCTGCATTTCATACATTGAGTTCTAGATTCAGTCGCTATCCTTATGACTTCTTGGTGTACAAATTTGTTGTCTGTCTTGTAATGAGAAACTGTCTCACAGTGACCAAATCAGGATCATCATTTGTGCTTTATTTCTGTTGATCTGTAGTTACTACAATAACCTTTTAATTGCTTGAATTGTGCTTCCAACTGTGGATTTGCCAATACAGATACACGATACCCTCTTGGCAGTGACAGTAACTTCATCCTTCAGTTGAATTGATCAAGAGGCGCAGCGATGTATTAGATCTGTTATGAATTATATTCAGATATCCAAAGCAGCTCCGATAAATGAATACTAATCCGTCCTGAGAAGACATACTACAGAATTCAACAACCATTCCGCCAGAGCCGCAATGGAACAGGTATACCAAGTTAGATGCATACTGGTATTCACAGCAAATTAGCCATCATTCTTGTCGTTTGGCTTTGAAGTATACTTATATAAGTATAAAAGATGTCTTCTCATTAGAGAATAAACCAATATTTTTATAGATTATGCTCGGTAGACAGATTACAGTCTTCTCTATTTGATGCTAATAGCTTTGTCACAACCCCACCTGACCAACTTCAGGAACGCCTTTAGGAAACTGAACACCTGATACAAGGATCAGATTGGATATCACAAACACACTCTAAAGACAGAAACACACCAAGAACTTTTCACAACAAAAAGACTCACATTTTGTACTATTAAGACAACAAAAATTTGGCACTCCTGTTAAAAATATACATGTACACCGATGTATAGAAAAGAAATGAAAACTCGCTATCAAGTATGGGCAGCGAGGTGACTAAAGCAGCACAGAGATGGCAAGTTCCCCTGAAAAGCTCCGAGCAGCATCAAGCTCTTGGTGCTGCATTTACCGACTCACAGCATCCCAGTCCAGCACAGATTAGAGTAACCATGCTTTTCAAGGCACATGATACAGCAGTTCAGGTTGCTGTCATGGAGCGAAGGGAACACCAGAGTCGTCGGATGAGAACATGATTGCTCTGCCGCAAGTGCAGTGGCTGTAATTCCCAACAGTGGCAATATCGGTAACGCTTATGAGGGCTCTATCGGATTATTCTTGATACAATGGGGAAGCACGACCCGCGTGCTACAGGCGCGCGCATCGGGTCGGCTGGCTTGCGCTTGAGGGAGTCAGTTTTAGAGCTGCCAGTTATAGAAAATATGACAAGTTGTTTTCAGCTATGACATCAGAGTGCCTTTTTTCTGATTTTCATACTTATGGCAATGAGTTGTGCAGATTGATAATGGTCAAAATATAATAGGCTAAATCTGTTATCACTAAATAAGTAGATTTTTGTGTTCCATTGTGCACAACATAATATTTAGAGTAATATGCATGGAACAACGTCTATACGTACTCGGTCAACCAGTAGTCTGCACTAGAAGCTCTGAAAAAAGTATGTGAGCAAACTAGTAGTAACCTTATATTTGTATCCATATCACGAAGCAGGCTTTCACCCCTTTATAGATAAGGGCATAAACAACCAAACCGATACAGTGTCACATGATACAAGGCATTGAGGAAATCCTCAAAAGCTGATCTAAAAGATATATGATCTTTTTTCTCGAACTTGTAAATGATCTTAGCTGCCTCCAGTTTCAGAATGGTCACATATTGCTATTACTGGGAATGCTTTTGCTATTGCAGGTTCAACTTACTCTCCACTTCTGTTTTGCATGGAATTGACTCGCCTCTTGATAAATTTCTAGTATTCTGAATTTCTCTTCCTGTTGCCACAGAAATATTTTTTTTCTTTGGCAAATCAAATCCATGGTTTCTATGTAGCAGTAGGCATGCATTGGTCTCTGTTTTCGAACTGATTCTTCCATTTCTTTCATGCTGGGCTTGGATAACTGAGTATTCTAATATGAAAATTTTCTGACTTTGTATGTAGCTCACTTGCATGGGAGGTTTATTCCAGCACGCGTTGAACATGAAGTATATCACATACGGTGGGTGATGATGTCTCATAACAAAAAGTAAGCCACATGAACTTAGTAACTCAGAATTTACCATTCCGTGATGAATAAATTCTGATTGGTATATGCTAGACTTCTAATTTTGTTAATAATAAGCTTCATTTTTATCTGGAGCAAAAACATCGATTCACGTTGCTACCTAGATGGCTACATGTCATGTTGAATGCTTAAAAAAATTCTGAAAAGAGCAACATGTATCGATTGGTTTCAGAAAAATTGACGATGAATTGTGTTTTCTAAAAAGGCATCCATGTATATGGATAGGGAATTGGTAATCTTGGATTGACATGCCATGCAAGACTTAATTTTCCTGGCACATACATGAAACTTTATCAGCTAATGAAGAGAATTTGTTTGTTGTCATTTGGTAAGCACAAGAGTTCATTATTTTGCTGTGCAAATAAAATTAACCTAGATATATCACCTCTACCGGGTATCTTATTTTAACCTTATTGATTTACTACAGAACGGCCCGTGCGTTGCAACGGGAGAAAAAAAAACCATAATCTCCAATGGCCATGACCATATTTTCCTACATCACCGAGATACACTACCACTCTCATTTTCATGAATTCGTGAACAACTTTTGAAAATCATAAAAAAAAATTGAACTCGTGAACATATCTGAAAACATGAACATTTTCTACATTCAGGGAAAAATTGAATTCATGAACATTGTGTACTATTCACAAATATTTTAATTTTTTTTGAACATTTTCCAAAACATTGTCCTTGAATAGGCGAACATTTCTAGAATCGGCCACCATTTTTTGGAAATTGGTGGAACAATTTTTTAAATAATTCACGAACATTTTTTTATTTAATGAACATTTTTTGAAATGCATGGTCATTGTTTGAACTAGTGAACATTTTATGAATCAATAAACCATTTTGTAAGTCACGAACAACTTTTGAATTTTTAGGATATTTTCAGACGAGGCAACACATCCGTCATGGCAAGAACAAACACTAGCACGCATACATTTCCAACGCTGGACAAAGGCTAAGATGTCCTTGGGAATGATGCTGACGCGCTTGGCATGGATGGCGCAGAGGTTGGTGTCCTCGAACAGCCCCACCAGGTACGCCTCGGCGGCCTCCTGCAGCGCGGAGACGGCGGAGCTCTGGAAGCGGAGGTCGGCCTTGAAGTCCTGGGCGATCTCCCGGACGAGACGCTGGAAGGGGGGCTTGGGTATGAGCAGCTCGGTGATCTGCCAAAGTGCGACGGTGCTGGGGTGGAAGCGGCAGGGCTTCTTGACGTTGCCGGTGGCCGGGGCGCACCGCCTTAGCCTGCGATGAAAATGGATCACTGATCGAATTAATGGTTTTTAAAAATAAAATAGTTTAGAAATTGAATTTAGTAAGAGATGATGTCACCATGTTGCGGGAGATTTGGCTTCATGCATGCATGTGCTTTCTTCACAAGAGGTAGATGGCATTAAAAGTTGGTACTACCCAAGGACATATCCATGGACTTTTTTCGTCCATCAATCAATGATCGACAAGTCTTTTCGGTCAGTCAATGCATGCATGTGCTCTTTTCATAAGGAAAAAAATCTTACAAGAAGGCGTACTATGCTTCATAGATTTTTCTCACTAAGCAATCTATTTTGACTTTTTATTGGTTTGCCAATTATTGTACTATAGAGGCATTAATGACGAATGGCCTCGTCTGTCAACGGATAAAATTTAAACAACCTCTCTTTACTTATTCTTTTTTTAAAAGAGAAGTTGTTGCTAAAGCTACACTATTTACTTATCCTTGGTATGTAAGTTTGACACCGGTGATAGACTACTTTTGAAACTGGATCATTTCATGTTAAACTCGTAATCGTGATTACAGGAGGAGATGATTTATGTGAGCCATATTCGGCAGTTAACGTGTACATAATAACATAGGGGAGTCATGCACCACACGACTTCGTCGCTGCAGGACCCGTTGCAGGCATGAGACACAAGGCACTGCATAATGCAAATGATGCCTTGCATGGTGAGGGCCCTTGTGCTAGTTATATATTAGTGATACTAATATCCAACATTAACCCCTCGCAAAAAAAAATCCAACATTAACAGCTAATCTTGCTTAGTCTTTAGTGATTTGGTCTATTCTTCTTCTAGTCGTGTGCTGCAGGAAGAAAGGGAAAAGGGTGGAGGAAAAAAGCAGCTAGTGCAAATGCAACAAAGATAAAGGGGTGGATGTGGGATCTGTTATTCGAGGCGAAACTTAGTACACGTATCCTAACCGTTTTCCTCCTCCCCACAACGTCTCCCATGCGGCCAGGGTTTCTTCGCCTCTCACAGACACCGATGCTGGTCCGTCTTGTTTATTATGGTCTTAGGACCATGGAGGTGTGGTCGATTCCTGCCCTTCCCGGTGAAAGGGCTCCTGCTCCATTTTTATGTGTTTCTTTAGTTTGTTTAGGATTTGTGTCTTGCTCAAGAAGGTGAGGAGGCGATGGCTCCTAAAGACGGAATAAGGTTCTTCTCATCTAGCACCCGTTCCGTTGGTGCATCTAGCATCGTGAGATCTGTGTGGAGGTGTGTTTCTAGCGGATCTCATGGGATTCGGTCGGTGTTTTTCTTCTTCATGTGTCTGCGTTCGAGTGTTTGCAGGATGGATACTTTCGATCTACGCTTCGCTTCATTGGCGACGACTGTTGTTCGGGTGTGTTGGTCATTTTAAGCCTTAGCACGACTGTCGTGGAGTTGACAGGGCAGATGTCCTAGAGCAAGGACTTAGTCGTAGGGCCATCGCACTAGGAAGCTTAAAGGGGTAAATCGGGACAAGGGACACACGAGAGAGTTTTTATACTAGTTCGGCCCCTTACGATGAAGGTAAAAGCCTACGTCTAGTTGGGATTGGTATTGCTGAAGTTTCGATCTCCAAGGGGCTCAACTCGCCGGCTTGGTTATCGATTTGGTTGTTTCTTGACCTAAGCCGCCACCGGGTCGTCCCCTTATATACATGGGTTGACGCCTGGTGGCCTACAGAGTCCCGGCCGGCTCATAAACAGTGTCCGGCTCGATGACTAGTCAATTCTACCTTATGATACAAGTCACGCCACTACGACGGTTTATCACTACGGGCCATAAGTCGCCCGTGGGCTTTAGACCCTTTACTGAACCGCCATCTTCATGATTGATCCTGGGCTTTGCATGATAATCCTATTTTCATAACCCGACCCCTTCAGGGCGGCTTACACAAATTGTTATATCCCTGACATTAGGCCCCGGATTGATTTGAACCGGTTCATGTCAATCTTAAAATACCTTAAGAAACAAGCCTTCTGTCTTCTGTGCGTGCATAATTTATAACCCGCCGTGACATCATCTTTTGGATCCGCGGTAACCCACCGTGACGTCATCTTCCATTAAATTCATTTTTCTTTTACTCCGTCATATCCTCAACGGATCTTTGCCTTTACTGACCATCCCGAAAACCGAGGCGTCGGAGTTGATGGATAATGATGTTCGGTCTCCTCGTTTCTTGCGCCATCTCAGTCAGCCTTTCCTTATAAATAAGCACAACCTAGGTCTTTTTCATTCTCCCCCTTCGGCCGTCTTCCTCCTCTCACTGTTTCGCTGCCGCTTGAGCTCTGCCGCCGCCGCCGCCGCCGCAGATCTCCTCGTCTTCTCCACCTCAGGCCACTGCATCGACCTGATTTGGTCACAGAAACGCGATGAACCTCCGCAGCAGCTCTGCATCCGTAAGTCCCTTTCCTTCTCTGCCTTAGATCTGCATTACGGCTTCTCGAGTTTGTCGATGTTCGTCGCCGCCCGTTACAGACCCTTGACAGATTTCACCTCCGATGCCCTTTCCTGATCGTCAGATAGTGTAGAACTGCTGCGGTAGCTGTTTCGCACCCATTTTAAATGCAAATAGATCCCTTTTTCCTGTATAGATGCATCGTTATAGCTGACGAACTCATCTGTACTGGATTTTTAGGTCTAGAATATTTTCTTTTTGGGACAGCCATTTGATCCAAAATAATAATGATAGCTTGGTGAAACTTGTTTATGCCAACACTTAGCTGAATCTGCTTTCTGAGAAAATGTGTAGTCATGGAAGCTTACCACTCCGGCTTTCTTTTCCTTATATGTCATTAGCCCTTAGTTAAGCCGCAGTTACTTGTTTTACATCTTCAACCTTTAACTGTTAATTTTGCCGTAAACTGAACCGGCATGTTGTTTTTTCTTTTTCAGCCCCTTGCACATCATGCCGTCAAAGACACCCACCATCTGCAATTGGGTCCCCTCAACCATAACTGAGGACCGTTTAAAAGAGTTCTTCCTCATCGGGTTTCTGCCCTCAAAAAGCATCATGTCTTATCGTGCTCCTGACACGGAAGAAGAACGACCCAATCCAAAAGATGGCGAAGTGATCGTCTTTACTGACCACATGAACCGTGGCTTCTCACCGCCCGGTTCAAAGTTTTTCAGAGAAGTTCTTCACTTTTTCAAACTCCATCCTCAGGACATTGGGCCCAATTCCATATCCAATATTTGTAACTTCCAAGTGCTCTTTGAGGTATATCTTCAGCAAGAGCCGACTGTGGAACTATTTAGAGAATACTTCTATCTGAACCGGCAGAATGAGTGCACCAACGGCCTTGGCTTAGAGCTTGGAGGCATCTTAATTCAGCGCCGACATGGTGCTGTCTTCCCTCTCATAGTTTTGCCAAGCCACCCAAAGGATTGGAACCAGACTTGGTTTTACTGTCAGGACATCTCACCCGCCAACGAGAAGCCACTACCGGGTTACCGCCCCGATCGTCTTGACTCCAAGTTCGCACTGCCAGACAAACTTACCGTTGCTGAATGCAAGAAGCTGCTTCCATCTATCAGAAGAATCAACGGTTTGTTGGGGAACGGTTTAATCGGAGTCGACCTAACCCGCTGCTAGATCTCATGGCGGATTATTCCATTAAGCCGTCGTTCAAAATTGATGTATGAATATGGTGGAGACCCGGACGACTCTCTTCGTCATACCCCGGTTCAACTAACCGAGGAGGACATTGTCGCAATGTCAAACCTTCTGGTGAATGCGAAGTATGAAGATTGAAGTGTTGTTGGGTTAAATCCCTTCTGTAAACTTAACCCGGTACCAGAAGTAAGGATATTATGATCTTTTTTCCTTTGTATTTTGTCCAACCATATTGTTTACCACTGATCCTTCCTCCTGTCTTTGTAGGCCAACTCTGACTTTTGGAAAGTGAAATATGAACACGAAGCTGCCAAGAAGGCGAAACTCGCATGACCGCCAAGAAATCGACCCACAGATCGAAGAAGAAAAAGAAAACCACTGCTGAAGATTTAATGAAACTTGATGACACGTCTGACTCGGAGGTAGCCCTTGATTCTCTTGGCCAATTTTTTAACAATCTTATTGACACTGATCCTTACTAGGATGACATTGGGGCCAGTCAGGCTGGGGAAGTAGAGGTAACTATCATTTCCTCCGACTCAGAGCCCTTACCAAGACACAAAGTTCGATGAGTGATCCGTAAAGTAAGATTTTCTAACCCCTTAGCTCACTTGGATCCCAACTTTCATTTGAAAAAGCAGCAACATGAAAGCCGCCGTGAAGTTGGGATTGAAGATGAACCGGCTGTCGTCCTTCAACAGACCCCTCAGAAACGCCCGAACGAGGTTTACTTATTGCTGTTTTTAACCCGTTTTAATGAACCCTGCTCCTTGTATTTCCTTTTAACTCCTTTCTTTTACCTTTTCAGGAGGTGTCTCATTCCTCAGGTGACTCATCACAAACACAATTTCCGGCTTTCAAGACTGCTCCTGGGTAATCAAAAATCCTCTTTTCTTCCGGGTTGCTCAATTGTATCTTGATGCTAACAATCCTGCAATATTTTTTCCTTAGCGGCCAGGCTAAATCCAAGAAGGCGAAGGCAGCAAAACCGGCGGAAGACCCGCCAGTGCTGGCATCTGACCCGGCTAGGCCGCCTTCTCCATTAACTGACGCCCCAGAAGACCCGCCTATTGTCAATGAAGCAAATCCTCCGGAGCCGTCTCTTGACAAAGCCACTATGAATCCTTCCACAGCTGGACCGTCAAGCTCAACCGACCCGCCGTCTCCACGTGCTCAAGATGTTCAAATTACTGGGAGCTGCTTTGTACCCCAACGGCGCTGGCTCGGTGCACAGCAAAGCAAGAGGCATTGGAGATGCAGAAGGTTCGCTTTGACGTTGCCAACTATGACCGTCTCAATGCCAGTGATATCTTATCCGGCTATCTCAGTCATGTACACTCCAGTCGTGACTCTGAGATCGAGATGGTCAAGCAGCTTCAGTTGAAGTATGAGGTACGTTGTTTCCGGTTTACTAACATTCCCTCAGCCCCCAAGTCTTTAGATTATGAGAGAAACGGAATATCCTGTAGACTTAAAATATAGGCCGAGACTTTTACCTCTGAATCTTTGCCTGATATTGATAGAACAAAAACTTCACCTATAGTCCCCAGGACCGGTTTATTTTGATCATTAATGAATCGGTACTTTAGAATTGAAAACTGTTTTCAAAGTACTTAACGCTCCGGTTTAACCTTGATAAACTTGCTGAACTGCGTACATTAGCCCCCAAGTGCCAAGTGCTATTACTTTGTAAAGGACTTGGGACTTTAAATATGTTTGTAGAGTCGTAAAAATTTGATTTGGCATACATTAGCCCCCAAGTGTCAAGTGGTTTATTCGTAAAGTACCTGAGACTTGAATCTTGAATTTGGATATTTGAATTTGAAACCAAGTCTTGACTTATCTGAATGTTTCACAGAATGTCTTATCTGAATTGAACTCTCAATTGACTGACGCAAAGACCCGGCTGGCGAGTCAGGAGTCAGAAATCAAATCTTCCACCTCCAAACTGCAAATAAGCCTTTCTGCAACGGAAAATTTGAAGACCAGCTTTGCTGCCAAGGAGAAGACTTGGGAAAATGAGAAAACACTTCTGACCCGACGAGCTGAGAGAGCCGAAACAGCTCTGAAAGAAATTTCAACAGAGCTGAAGGTTTAAAGGGCCGGGTGTCTCAGATGGTCGCTGCTATCTTTGGTAAGCTGCCTGATTTGACCTTTCATATATTTTTTGCCAAACCGGAGTATAATCTGCCAACTGCCTCTGTTAAAAATATATGTAGGTCCGCGAAGTAAGAATCTGAGCCAAGATCCATTGATTAAGCTGAAGGCAGTATACACTTTAGTTGAACAATTGTATATCGGCGCACAACGGGCTCTGGCTGCCATCTCTCCTGCTAATCAAGGACCTAACTGGCTGAGTGACGTCCTGAAGAAGCTGTCCATCCTTCCTGCCAGGTTCCAAGAAGTAAAATGCTCCTGTGCGCGAGCCGGAGCTTTGACTGCCCTAAGCTGCTCCAAGGCTTGGGTGCCAGACCTAGACCCGGCGGACGTGGCAAGGGGCTATCCTATCATGAAGGAGGACGTGTCTCCTTTTGATCAAGATGACTTTATAGCCTGCGTCCGTGAAGTCCGGCCTCAGGCGACTAGTCTTGGAGATGACACCAATGTGGACAAGTACCAGCCGGGTTTTGATAGTGAGAATAAGAAGATGGCCCCTCCCTCATATAAAGTAACAGACTTGATCCCACCAGTGAGAGAAGATACATTTGCCCCGGAGGTTGACCCGGTCGGCCTGATTGACGACGAAGCCGAATTTGTCGCCATGAACGGCTTCGATTGGTCAAAACCCAACTTCCAGCAGACTCAAGATGGTGAACCGGCTAGGGAGGGACAATGAACATCTTCATGGGCTTTATAAAGCCTCGTAATAGCTTAGCTGTTAAAACACTGCAAGTTTGCTTGTGCCATCGCGCATAAAATACTTATCCGTGAATCTGTATTTCCAGATGCCAATGTTTAATGCTTGTCTCTGCAATGTTTGAACTCTGTTCCTGTAAATACAAAGAAAAGACTGGCATGGCGGTTTAGAACCAAACGGGTTTAAACACCGAATGTAGAGCCAATATATTTATCTCGATAAGAGCAGAGACAAATAAAAGATAAGGGCTAGTACGAACCTTTTGGTTAACACAACGGGTAAGTATGTATAAGTAATGACCATACCTTATCCCCGTTGATCCTTAGATCGCCGGTTTAAATAATCCGGGTGATTGAATTTGATAACTCAATATTTATGAAAAGTGTATGCAATGATCATTATACCTTAGTAGCTCATACCTTTTGATCCTTGAACCACCGGCTTGAATGACCCGGGCAACTGTGTTGTCCAATAAGTGAGCCGGTGAAGAAGACCAGGCTAATTTATTTGTAATACTGAGACAACAACAAACTAAAAGGCAAGCAATAAATAACAAGCATAATTTTAATCTTGTATTCAAAAAGGTTGGGGGTTTCTGATTCGAATACGACCAGTAAACCAGACCAAAGGGGTTAGGCTAAGGTTCGAATATGACCGTATAGCCCCCAGTGGCTTTGGCATTGCGCCGATCAAGAGGGTACCGACAGCTATGTTCTCTTTGGTTCAAATACGACCTATGTTTGAACAGGAAGCCCCCAAATGACCTTGAGAGGTTTTTAACGACCCTGATTCGAATACGATCAAGAAGCCCCCAAGTGAGTTTGGCCTTGAGCCGATCAAGAGGGTTACGACAGCTATGTTCTTTTTGGTTCGAATACGACCTATGTTTGAACAGGAAGCCCCTAAGTGACCATGATATTACAGCTTAGATTCGGATATGATCATAAGCCGGACAAAAAAGGGTTGATTCAAATATGATCAGCTCCTTAATAGTCATTTGAAAAATAAGATTTAACAAAGATGCATAATCACTACAAAAAAAAAGACACATCTATGACATTTTGGGCCGAACGAATTTTTTTTCTGTCATTCATATGACACTTCTATGATGATAATTGTGACAAAACCCGGTATCATCATAGATGTGGTGGGCTCCTACTTCTATGACAAAAAATCATGACAGAAAATTGGCTTTTCGTCCTGGGCGGGCCGGAGACGCAGGTGCATGACATTCTTTGGGCCGTTCATGACGAAAAAACCCGTGGTAGAAGCGAGGGGGGGGGGGAATTTCGTGGAGTTCCCGATTACGGTGGGAGGTCGGGGGCCGAGCGATGCACGTTTCTCTCGTACACGTACACGCGTGTGTGCGAGGCGTTGGCTCTAACTGAACCCGAGCGAGGTGTTGGGCTCTAACTAAACCCGAGCGATTGCACTGCAGACTACGTGTTACTGAACCCGAGCGATCGATTGATGGCTGTTAACTGAACCCGATCGAGCGATTCCTTCGCTACTGCTGCTAACTGAAGCCGATCGATGGGATGAACAGTGAGTGTTGCGGGGGGGGGGGGGGGGTTGGATGAATAGTGAGCGGTGGCGTTGCCTCTGGATGAACATGACCTCGTGGTGTGGTGGAGGGCTGGATGAACAGTAGACGGTGGAGGGGTGCCCGTGGAGGGGTGGATGAATAGGACCCCGTGGTGTGGAGGGCTGAATGAACAGTAGACAGTGGAGTGGTGGTTGAACAAGACCCCGTGGTGTGGAGGGCTGGATGAACAGTATACGGTGGAGGGGTGGTTGAACATGACCCCGTGGTGTGGAGGGCTGGATGAACAGGACCCCGTGGTGTGGAGGGATGGATGAATAGTAGCCGGTGGAGTAGCGCGCGGTGGAGGCTGGATGAACAGGAGCCCGTGGAGGCTGGAGGAGGTCGACGCTGGAGATGAACAGTATCCCGTGGAGTCTCGTTTTACGGTACGCCACACCCCTCCCGATGAATAGGACCCCCATTTCGACCGTAGCGCTCCAACACAAGTCCGTTTCCTCCGTTTTGCGGTACGCCACACCCCTCCCGATCAACAGGACCCCCGTTTCGACCATAGGAGGTCCGTTTCCTCTGTTTTGCGGCACGCTAGACCCCTCCCGATGAACAGGATCCCGTTTCGAAAGTGGTCGGTCGAACACAAGGCCGTTTCCTCCGTTCTGCGGTACGCCAGGCCTCGTTTCCATTGCCTGTTCCGTCCAAGCCCTCCCGATGAACACGACGCATTCCGTTGCCTCCCCATGAACACGACGCATTCCGTTGCCTCCCCATGAACACGACGACGACGCTGTTTCTCTGTTCCGACCCAACCATGTACACGAGCCCTGGCCGTACGTATGCGCGAGTAGGCGTTCGAGACCCCGCCCGTATGTACACATACATGGCCGTATTTTCTTTCTTGCACCCTGGCCGCTGTACGTATGTGTACATGCTACGTGCGCGCCTCTACTACGACACGTGCGCGCCTCTACATCGACCAGTATGTACGTACACGTTCGCGACCAGAATGACAACGCTACATACGCTTCGACCAGGTAGGTCCCGACTGTCAGGCACTTCCTTGCCTGCGAAGATGTAGCTGGTCGGTCCTAGCAGTCAGGGGGCGAATCATTTTTTTGCCAGGACGCACTTCCTTGCGTACGAAGATGTAGCTGGTGGGTCCCAGCAGTCAGGGGAAACATTTTTTTCACAAAATACGGTGGCCCGTCCGGTGCGTCCCGCTGTCAGGTGGAGGAATAATTATTTTGCACGTAATAAGGAGGCACTTCCTTGCTGCGGCTGTGGACCCAGCTGTCAGCCTCTCCACGTACAGTCCACGTCCGATAGAAGCTGTTCCTTGACCACGTTGACCACGCCGCGCCGAGAGCACCAAGGCGGTGGACGACGGCGAGGCCTAAGAAGGGGACGACGCGGAGCCAGGGAAGGCGCGGCAGTGGATGCCCACGCGTAGAGGAGTACAAGGGTTCACTGGTTCGCTGCGGTGTGAGGCTGCCGTCGCCGCAGAATAACAGGGGGTGTGGGTGAGTAGAGGGATGGCCTGGCCAGCGGTGGGAGTAGTAGGGGGTGTTGGGGAACGTTGCAGAAAACAAAAATTTTCCTACTCGTTTCACCAAGATCATCTAGGAGTTCATCTAGCAACGAGTCACGAGATGCATCTACATACCTTTGTAGATCGCGAGCGGAAGCGTTCGTTAGAACGAGGTTGAAGTAGTCGTACACGCCGTGATCCAAATCACCGATGACCAGCGCCGAACGGACGGCACCTCCGCGTTCAACACACGTACGGGACGGGAGACGTCTCCTCCTTCTTGATCCAGCAAGGGGGAAGGAGAGGTTGATGAAGATTCAGCAGCACGACGGCGTGGTGGTGGATGCAGGGCGTCACGACAGCAGGGCTTCGCCGTGTACTACGAGAAAGGAAGAAGTAACGGGGAGAGAGGAAGCACCAAAAGCGTGGGGATCAAGTCCCTCCTCTCCCCCACTATATATAGGGGTGCCAGGGGGGGGGGGGGGGGGGCGCCGGCCCTGGTAGATGGGATCTACCAGGGGGGGCGGCGGCCAAGGGGTGGGGGGCTTGCCCCCCAAGCAAGGGGTGGCCCCCCTTAGGGTTCCCCCCCAACCCTAGGCGCATGGGCCTTGGGGGGCTGGCGCCCCAGCCCACTATGGGCTGGGTTCCCTCCTATTTCAGCCCAAGGGGCCCTCCGGGATAGGTGGCCCCACCCGGTGGACCCCCGGGACCCTTCCGGTGGTCCCGGTACAATACCGGGTACCCCGAAACTTGTCCCGATGGCCGAAACTGCACATCCTATATATAATTCTTTACCTCCGGACCATTCCGGAACTCCTCGTGACGTCCGGGATCTCATCCGGGACCCCGAACAACATTCGGGTTACTGCATATACATATCTTTACAACCCTAGCGTCACCGAACCTTAAGTGTGTAGACCCTACGGGTTCGGGAGACAAGCAGACATGACCGAGACGACTCTCCGGTCAATAACCAACAGCGGGATCTGGATACCCATGTTGGCTCCCACATGCTCCACGATGTTCTCATCGGATGAACCACGATGTCGAGGATTCAATCAACCCCGTATGCAATTCCCTTTGTCTATCGATATATTACTTGCCCGAGATTCGATCGTCGGTATCCCAATACCTCGTTCAATCTCGTTACCGGCAAGTCACTTTACTCGTACCGTAATGCATGATCCCGTGACCAGACACTTGGTCACTTTGAGCTCATTATGATGATGCATTACCGAGTGGGCCCAGTGATACCTCTCCGTTATACGGAGTGACAAATCCCAGTCTTGATCCGTGTCAACCCAACAGATACTTTCAGAGATACCCGTAGTCTACCTTTATAGCCACCCAGTTACGTTGTGACGTTTGGTATACCCAAAGCACTCCTACGGTATCCGGGAGTTACACGATCTCATGGTCTAAGGAAAAGATACTTGACATTGCAAAACTCTAGCAAAACGAACTACACGATCTTTATGCTATGTTTAGGATTGGGTCTTGTCCATCACATCATTCTCCTAATGATGTGATCTCGTTATCAATGGCATCTTATGTCCATAGCCAGGAAACCATGACTATCTGTTGATCAACGAGCTAGTCAACTAGAGGCTTACTAGGGACATGTTGGTGTCTGTTATTCACACATGTATTACGATTTCCGGATAACACAATTATAGCATGAATAAAGACAATTACCATGAACAAGGAAATATAATAATAATGCTTTTATTATTGCCTCTAGGGCATATTTCCAACAGTCTCCCACTTGCACTAGAGTCAATAATCTAGTTACATTGTGATGAATCGAACACCCATGGAATTCTGGTGTTGATCATGTTTTGCCCTAGGGAGAGGTTTAGTCAACGGATCTGCTACATTCAGGTCCGTATGTACTTTACAAATTTCTATGTCTCCATCTTGAACATTTTCACGAATGGAGTTGAAGCGACGCTTGATGTGCCTTGTCTTCTTGTGAAACCTGGGCTCCTTGGCAAGTGCAATAGCTCCAGTGTTGTCACAGAAGAGCTTGATCGGCCCCGACGCATTGGGTATGACTCCGAGGTCGGTGATGAACTCCTTCACCCAGATTGCTTCATGTGCTGCCTCCGAGGCTGCCATGTACTCCGCTTCACATGTAGATCCCGCCACGACGCTCTGCTTGCAACTGCACCAGCTTACTGCCCCACCATTCAAAATATACACGTATCCGGTTTGTGACTTAGAGTCATCCAGATCTGTGTCGAAGCTAGCGTCGACGTAACCCTTTACGACGAGCTCTTCGTCACCTCCATAAACGAGAAACATCTCCTTAGTCCTTTTCAGGTACTTCAGGATATTCTTGACCGCTGTCCAGTGTTCCTTGCCGGGATTACTTTGGTACCTTCCTACCAAACTTACGGCAAGATTTACATCGGGTCTGGTACACAGCATGGCATACATAATAGAACCTATGGCTGAGGCATAGGGGATGACACTCATCTCTTCTATTTCTTCTGCCGTGGTCGGACTTTGAGCCGAGCTCAATTTCATACCTTGCAGTACAGGCAAGAATCCCTTCTTAGACTGATTCATATTGAACTTCTTCAATATCTTATCAAGGTATGTGCTTTGTGAAAGACCTATGAGGCGTCTTGATCTATCTCTATAGATCTTGATGCCTAATATATAAGCAGCTTCTCCAAGGTCCTTCATTGAAAAACTCTTATTCAAGTAGGCCTTGATGCTGTCCAAGAGTTCTGTATCATTTCCCATCAAAAGTATGTCATCTACATATAATATGAGAAATGCTACAGAGCTCCCACTCACTTTCTTGTAAACACAGGCTTCTCCATAAGTCTGTGTAAACCCAAACGCTTTGATCATCTCATCAAAGCGAATGTTCCAACTCCGAGATGCTTGCACCAGCCCATAAATCGAGCGTTGGAGCTTGCACACCTTGTCAGCATTCTTAGGATCGACAAAACCTTCCGGCTGCATCATATACAATTCTTCCTTAAGGAAACCATTAAGGAATGCCGTTTTGACGTCCATTTGCCATATTTCATAATCGTAAAACGCGGCAATTGCTAACATGATTCGGACGGACTTTAGCTTCGCTACTGGTGAGAAAGTCTCATCGTAGTCAACCCCTTGAACTTGTCGATAACCCTTAGCGACAAGCCGAGCTTTATAGATGGTCACATTACCATCTGCGTCTGTCTTCTTCTTAAAGATCCATTTATTTTCTATGGCTCGCCGTTCAACGGGCAAGTCAGTCAAAGTCCATACTTCGTTTTCATACATGGATCCTATCTCGGATTTCATGGCTTCTAGCCATTTGTCGGAATCCGGGCCCGCCATTGCTTCTTCATAGTTCGAAGGTTCACCGTTGTCTAACAACATGATTTCCAAGACAGGGTTGCCGTACCACTCTGGTGCGGAACGTGTCCTTGTGGACCTTCGAATTTCAGTAGAAGCTAGATCAGAAGTATCTTGATCATTATCATTAACATCCTCTCTGGTTGGTGCTGGCACCTCAGGAACATTTTCTTGAGTTGCGCCATTTTCCGGTTCAAGAGGCAATACTTCATCTAGTTCTACTTTCCTCCCACTTAATTCTTTCGAGAGAAACTCCTTCTCTAGAAAGGATCCATTCTTGGCAACAAAGACCTTGCCTTCGGATCTGAGGTAGAAGTTATACCCAATAGTTTCTTTAGGGTATCCTATGAAGACGCATTTTTCCGACTTGGGTTCGAGCTTTTCAGGTTGAAGTTTCTTGACATAAGCATCGCATCCCCAAACTTTTAGAAACGACAACTTAGGTTTCTTTCCAAACCATAATTCAAACGGTGTCGTCTCAACGGATTTTGACGGAGCCCTATTTAAGGTGAATGCAGCAGTCTCTAAAGCATAGCCCCAAAAGGATAGCGGTAAATCGGTAAGAGACATCATAGACCGCACCATGTCTAATAGAGTGCGATTACGACATTCGGACACACCGTTACGCTGAGGTGTTCCAGGCGGCGTTAGTTGTGAAACTATTCCACATTTTCTTAAGTGTGTGCCAAATTCATGACTCAAGTATTCTCCTCCACGATCTGATCGTAGAAACTTGATCTTCCTATCACGTTGATTCTCAACCTCACTCTGAAACTCCTTAAACTTTTCAAAGGTTTCAGACTTGTGTTTCATTAAGTAGATATACCCATATCTACTCAAGTCATCAGTGAGAGTGAGAACATAACGATAGCCACCGCGAGCCTCAACACTCATTGGACCGCACACATCAGTATGTATGATTTCCAATAAGTTGGTTGCTCGCTCCATTGTTCCTGAGAACGGAGTCTTGGTCATTTTACCCATGAGGCATGGTTCGCACATGTCAAATGATTCATAATCAAGAGACTCTAAAAGTCCATCTGCATGGAGCTTCTTCATGCGTTTGACACCTATGTGACCAAGGCGGCAATGCCACAAGTATGTGGGACTATCGTTATCAACCTTACATCTTTTGGTACTCACACTATGAACATGTGTGTCATTACGTTCGAGATTCATAAAGAATAAACCATTCACCATAGGAGCATGACCATAAAACATTTCTCTCATATAAATAGAACAACCATTATTCTCGGATTTAAATGAGTAGCCATCTCAAATTAAACGAGATCCCGATACAATGTTCATGCTCAAAGCTGGTACTAAATAACAATTATTGAGGTTTAAAACTAATCCCGTAGGTAAATGAAGAGGTAGCGTGCCGACGGCGATCACATCGACTTTGGAACCATTCCCGACGCGCATCGTCACCTCGTCCTTCGCCAGTCTCCGCCTATTCCGTAGTTCCTGCTGTGAGTTACAAATGTGAGCAACTGCACCGGTATCAAATACCCAAGAGCTACTACGATTACTGGTAAGGTACACATCAATTACATGTATATCACATATACCTTTTGTTTTGCCGGCCTTCTTGTCTGCTAAGTACTTGGGGCAATTCCGCTTCCAGTGTCTGCTCCCCTTGCAATGAAAGCACTCAGTCTCGGGCTTGGGTCCATTCTTTGGCTTCTTCCCGGCAGCTTGCTTGCCGGGCGCGGCAACTTCCTTGCCGTCCTTCTTGAAAGCTTTCTTACCCTTGCCCTTCTTGAACTTAGTGGTTTTATTGACCATCAATACCTGATGTTCCTTCTTGACTTCTACCTCTGCTGATTTCAGCATAGCAAATACTTCAGGAATGGTCCTTTCCATCCCCTGCATATTGAAGTTCATCACAAAGCTCTTGTAGCTTGGTGGAAGCGACTGGAGGATTCTGTCAATGACCGCATCATCCGGGAGATTAACTCCCAGCTGAGTCAAGCGGTTATGTAATCCAGACATCGTGAGTATGTGCTCACTGACAGAACTATTTTCCTCCATCTTACAGCTGAAGAACTTGTCGGAGACCTCATATCTCTCGACTCGGGCATGAGCTTGGAAAACCATTCTCAGCTCTTCGAACATCTCATATGCTCCATGTCTCTCAAAACGCTTTTGGAGCCCCGGTTCTAAACTGTAAAGCATGCCGCACTGAACGAGGGAGTAGTCATCGGTACGTGCCTGCCAAGCGTTCATAACGTCTTGTTCAGCAGGGAGGATAGGTGCGTCACCCAGCGGTGCTTGTAGGACATAATCTTTCTTGGCAGCTATGAGGATGATCCTCAGGTTCCGGACCCAGTCCGTGTAGTTGCTGCCATCGTCTTTCAGCTTAGTTTTCTCTAGGAACGCGTTGAAGTTGAGGACTACGTTGGCCATTTGATCTACAAGACATATTGTAAATATTTTAGACTAATGTTCATGATAATAAAGTTCATCTAATCAAATTATATAATGAACTCCCACTTAGATTAGACATCCCTCTAGTCATCTAAGTATTACATGATCCGAGTTAACTAGGCCATGTCCGATCATCACGTGAGACGGACTAGTCAACGTCGGTGAACATCTTCATGTTGATCGCATCTTCTATACGACTCATGCTCGACCTTTCGGTCTTCTGTGTTCCGAGGCCATGTCTATGCACATGCTAGGCTCGTCAAGTTAACCCTAAGTGTTTTGCATGTGTAAAACTGTCTTACACCCGTTGTATGTGAACGTAAGAATCTATCACACCCGATCATCACGTGGTGCTTCGAAACGACGAACTTTAGCAACGGTGCACAGTTAGGGGAGAACACTTCTTGAAATTGTTATGAGGGATCATCTTATTTACTACCGCCGTTCTAAGTAAACAAGATGCAAAACATGATAAACATCACATGCAATCAAATAATAAACGTGACATGATATGGCCATTATCACATAGCTCCTTTGATTTCCATCTTGGGGCTCCATGATTATCTTGTCATCGGCTTGACACCATGATCTCCATCATCATGATCTCCATCATCGTGTCTCCATGAAGTTGCTCGCCAATTATTACTTCTACTACTATGGCTAACGCGTTTAGCAATAAAGTAAAGTAATTTACATGACGTTTCTCAATGACACGCAGGTCATATAAAAGAATAAAGACAACTCCTATGGCTCCTGCCGGTTGTCATACTCATCGACATGCAAGTCGTGATTCCTATTACAATAGCATGAACATCTCATACATCACATATAGGTCATTCATCATTCATCACAACTTTGGCCATATCATATCACAAACCACTTGCTGCAAAAACAAGTTAGACGTCCTCTAATCGTTGTTGCAAGTTTTACGTGGCTGAATTAGGGTTCTAGCAAGAACGTTTTCTTACCTACGTTAAAGCCACAACGTGATTTGTCAACCTCTATTTACCCTTCATAAGGACCCTGTTCATCGAATCCGCTCCAGCTAAAGTGGGAGAGACAGACACCCGCCAGCCACCTTATGCAACTAGTGCATGTTAGTCGGTGGAACCGGTCTCACGTAAGCGTACGTGTAAGGTTGGTCCGGGCCGCTTCATCCCACAATACCGCTGAAGCAAGAAAAGACTAGTAGCGGCAAGAAGGTTGACAAATCCACGCCCACAACGAATTGTGTTCTACTCGCGCAAGAAGAACTACGCATAGACCTAGCTCTGATACCACTGTTGGGGAACGTTGCAGAAAACAAAAATTTTCCTACTCGTTTCACCAAGATCATCTAGGAGTTCATCTAGCAACGAGTCACGAGATGCATCTACATACCTTTGTAGATCGCGAGCGGAAGCGTTCGTTAGAACGAGGTTGAAGTAGTCGTACACGCCGTGATCCAAATCACCGATGACCAGCGCCGAACGGACGGCACCTCCGCGTTCAACACACGTACGGGACGGGAGACGTCTCCTCCTTCTTGATCCAGCAAGGGGGAAGGAGAGGTTGATGAAGATCCAGCAGCACGACGGCGTGGTGGTGGATGCAGGGCGTCACGACAGCAGGGCTTCGTCGTGTACTACGAGAAAGGAAGAAGTAACGGGGAGAGAGGAAGCACCAAAAGCGTGGGGATCAAGTCCCTCCTCTCCCCCACTATATATAGGGGTGCCAGGGGGGGCGCCGGCCCTGGTAGATGGGATCTACCAGGGGGGGCGGCGGCCAAGGGGTGGGGGGCTTGCCCCCCAAGCAAGGGATGGCCCCCCTTAGGGTTCCCCCCAACCCTAGGCGCATGGGCCTTGGGGGGCTGGCGCCCCAGCCCACTATGGGCTGGGTTCCCTCCTATTTCAACCCAAGGGGCCCTCCGGGATAGGTGGCCCCACCCGGTGGACCCCCGGGACCCTTCCGGTGGTCCCGGTACAATACCGGGTACCCCGAAACTTGTCCCGATGGCCGAAACTGCACATCCTATATATAATTCTTTACCTCCGGACCATTCCGGAACTCCTCGTGACGTCCGGGATCTCATCCGGGACCCCAAACAACATTCGGGTTACTGCATATACATATCTTTACAACCCTAGCGTCACCGAACCTTAAGTGTGTAGACCCTACGGGTTCGGGAGACAAGCAGACATGACCGAGACGACTCTCCGGTCAATAACCAACAGCGGGATCTGGATACCCATGTTGGCTCCCACATGCTCCACGATGTTCTCATCGGATGAACCACGATGTCGAGGATTCAATCAACCCCGTATGCAATTCCCTTTGTCTATCGATATATTACTTGCCCGAGATTCGATCGTCGGTATCCCAATACCTCGTTCAATCTCGTTACCGGCAAGTCACTTTACTCGTACCGTAATGCATGATCCCGTGACCAGACACTTGGTCACTTTGAGCTCATTATGATGATGCATTACCGAGTGGGCCCAGTGATACCTCTCCGTTATACGGAGTGACAAATCCCAGTCTTGATCCGTGTCAACCCAACAGATACTTTCAGAGATACCCGTAGTCTACCTTTATAGCCACCCAGTTACGTTGTGACGTTTGGTATACCCAAAGCACTCCTACGGTATCCGGGAGTTACACGATCTCATGGTCTAAGGAAAAGATACTTGACATTGCAAAACTCTAGCAAAACGAACTACACGATCTTTATGCTATGTTTAGGATTGGGTCTTGTCCATCACATCATTCTCCTAATGATGTGATCTCGTTATCAATGGCATCTTATGTCCATAGCCAGGAAACCATGACTATCTGTTGATCAACGAGCTAGTCAACTAGAGGCTTACTAGGGACATGTTGGTGTCTGTTATTCACACATGTATTACGATTTCCGGATAACACAATTATAGCATGAATAAAGACAATTACCATGAACAAGGAAATATAATAATAATGCTTTTATTATTGCCTCTAGGGCATATTTCCAACAGGGGGCGGTGAGGCCTCCGCCGCATCGCAGCCGGCCACGGGAGGCAGGAGCACGAGGCACGACCGGCGCTGGTTTGGGCGGCTGGAGCAAGAAGACCAGAGGTTGAAGAAGCACTACGGCCGTTGGATGGACATCGTACGGTCACTGGAGCTAGAATCGTGCATATTGACTAAGTTGACAAAGCCCTCCGTCCCTGTCAACTTAGTAGGCCCACAAGTCAGCCTCCCACCAAGGTGGGTCCCAGCTAGCAGGGGGGTATTCATTTTTTTGAGCGTAATAAGGAGGCACTTCCTTGCGTGCGAAGATATAGCTGGTGGGTCCGAGCTGTCAGCGGCGGTAACATTTTTTTCGTGAAATACAGAGGCCCTTTCGGTGGGTCCCTGATGTCAGGTGAAGGAATCATTATTTTTCGTGTAATAAGGAGGCATTTCCTTGCGTGCGGCCGTGGACCCAGCTGTCGGCCTCTTCACATACAGTCCACTTCAAATGCATGTCGGTCGTTGACCACGTTGACCAAGCTGTGCCGAGAGCACCAGGGCGGTGGACGACGGCGAGACCTAGGAAGGGAACGACACGGAGGCAGGGAAGACTCGACAGTTGTTTCCCACGCGGAGGGGAGTACGACTGTACGAGGGTTTACTGGTTCGTCTGCCATCGCCGGAGAATAACAGCAGGTGTGGGTGAGTAGAGGGATGGCTAGGCCAGCGATGGGAGTACGGTGGGGCGGTGAGGCCTGCACGGCAGCACAGCCGACCGCGGGGAGGAGGGAGCAGGAAATCCCGCCGGCGCTTGTTTGAGCGGCTGGAGCATGAAGAGCAGAGATTGAAGAAGCACGACGGCCATTCGATGGACATCCAATAGTCACTGCTTGTGCGTCAACCTTTTTTTAGGAAAGCCTCAAATCTGTGAAAAACAACATACAACCCATCTGCCATTATTTCTAATAATTTACAGCGCATTTGCTAATTCTTAAGGTTTTTTTTGGAGCCCATATTCTTTTTGTTAGCATTACAGCCCATATTGTGACCACGGTTAAAAAATTAACGAAATTTTGCATATTTCGGTGCGGTCCGAACTGTTTTTAATCCTGAAATTTCGACTCACATTCAACTGATTTTAAAAATAAATGTATACCAATATAAAATCCAACAAATTATCCATGCATAAAAATTAATGTAATTTAAAATCTCGAAATAAAAAAATGATATTTTAAACTAATTGCCGTTTTGATGTGTTTTAAAAATGTACATCCCATTTCTCATTACTGATGGGCCATTTTCTCGGCCAGCCGAATGAAGCTCTCCTCGTCTTGAAAGATTTGCATCCCAACAGGCCTGACAAAGCGACTTACTTGGCAAATCACAAAAAAAACTAGGCTGTGGCCGTGGAAACAGCTGTCAGCCTCTCCACGTACAGTACTCTTCCGATGGAAGTCGGTCGTTGACCACATTGATCACGCCGCGCCGAGAGCACCAAGGCGGTGGACGACGACGAGGCCTAGGAAGGGGACGACACGGAGCCGGGGAAGACGCAACAGTGGATGCCCACGCGGAGAGGAGTACGAGGGTTCACTGGTTCGGCTGCGGCGTGAGGCTGCCGTCGCCGTGATAACCCACAGGTATAGGGGATCGCAACAGTTTTCGAGGGTAGAGTATTCAAACCAAATTTGTTGATTCGACACAAGGGGAGCCAAAGAATATTCTCAAGTATTAGCAGCTAAGTTGTCAATTCAACCACATCTGGAAACTTAGTATCTGCAGCAAAGTGTTTAGTAGCAAAGTAATATGATAGTGGTGATAACGGTAACAAAGTAAAGACAGCAAAAGTAATGTTTTTGGTATTTTTTGTAGTGATTGTAATAGTAGCAACGGAAAAGTAAATAAGCATAAACCAGTATATGGAAAACTCATTGGCACCGGATCAATGATGGATAATTATGTCGGATGTGGTTCATCATGTAACAGTCATAACATAGGGTGACACAGAACTAGCTCCAGTTCATCAATATAATGTAGGCATGTATTCCGTAAATAGTCATACGTGCTTATGGAAAAGAACTTGCATGACATCTTTTGTCCTACTCTCCCGTGGCAGCGGGGTCCTATTGGAAACTAAGGGATATTAAGGCCTCCTTTTAATAGAGAACCGGAACAAAGCATTAACACATAGTGAATACATGAACTCCTCAAACTATGGTCATCACCAGGAGTGGTCCCGATTATTGTCACTTCGGGGTTGTCGGATCATAACACATAGTAGGTGACTATAGACTTGCAAGATAGGATCTAGAACTCACATATATTCATGAAAACATAATAGGTTCAGATCTGAAATCATGGCACTCGGGCCCTAGTGACAAGCATTAAGCATAGCAACATCAATCTCAGAACATAGTGGATACTAGGGATCAAACCCTAACAAAACTAACTCGATTACATGATAAATCTCATCCAACCCATCACCGTCCAGCAAGCCTACAATGCAATTACTCACGCACGGCGGTGAGCATCATGAAATTGGTGATGGAGGATGGTTGATGATGACGATGGCGATGAATCCCCCTCTCCGGAGCCCCAAACGGACTCTAGATCAACCCTCCCGAGAGAGATTAGGGCTTGGCGGCGGCTCCGTATCGTAAAACGCGATGAAACTTTCTCTCTGATTTTTTTCTCCTCAAAAGCCAATATATGGAGTTGGAGTTGGCGTCGGAGGGCCACCAGGGGGCCCACGAGGTAGGGGGGCGCGCCCAGGGGGAGGGGCGCGCCCCCACCCTCGTGGACAGGGTGTGGGCCCCCTGGTCTTCATCTTTGGCGAGGATTTTTTATTATTTATTCTAAGATATTCCGTGGAGTTTCAGGTCATTCCGAGAACTTTTTTTTTCTGCACATAAAACAACACCATGGCAATTCTACTGAAAATAGCGTCAGTCCGGGTTAGTTCCATTCAAATCATACAAGTTAGAGTCCAAAACAAGGGCAAAAGTGTTTGGAAAAGTAGATACGACGGAGACGTATCACACCGCAGAATAACAAGGGGTGTGGGTGAGTAGAGGGATAGCATGGGCCAGCTGTGGGAGTAGTAGGGGCGGTGAGGCCTCCGCGGCATCACAGCCGGCCACGAGAGGCAGGAGCATGCGGCACGACCGGGGCAGCTTTGGGCGGCTGGAGCAAGAAGACTAGAGGTTGAAGAAGCACTACGGCCGTTGGATGGACATCGTACTGTCACTGGATCTAGAATCGTTCATATTGAGTAAGTTGACAAAGCCCTCCATCCTCGTCAACTTAGTAGGCCCACAAGTCAGCCTCCCACCAGGTTGGGTCCCAGCTAGCAGGGAGAGTATTCATTTTTCTATGCGTAATAAGGAGGCACTTCCGGTGGGTCCGAGCTGACAGCGGGGGAGGGGGGGGGGGGGGCGTTTTTTTCGCGAAATACGATGGTCCATCCGGTGGGTCCCAACAGTCAGGGGCAAACGTTTTTTCACGAAATACGATGGCCCGTCCGGTGGGTCCCAGTAGTCAGGGGGGAAACGTTTTTTTCGTGAAATACTGGTGGCCCGTCCGGTGGGTCCCTGCTGTCAGGTGGAGGAATAATTATTTTGCATGTAATAAGGAGGCACTTCCTTGCGGCTGCCGTGGACCCAGCTGTCAGCCTCTCCATGTACAGTACTCTTCCGCTGGAAGTCGGTCGTTGACCACATTGACCACGCCGTGCCGAGAGCACCACGGCGGTGGACGACGGCAAGGCCTAGGAAGGGGATGAAACGGAGCCATGGAAGACACGGCAGTGGATGCCCACGCGGAGAGGAGTATGAGGGTTCACTGGTTCGGCTGCAGTGTGAGGCTGCCGTCGCCGCAGAATAACAGAGGGACTGGGTGAGTGGAGGGATGGCCTGGCCAGCGGTGGGAGTAGTATGGGGACGGTGAGGCCTCCGCGGCAGCACAGCCGGCCACGGGAGTCAGGAGCATGCGACACGACCGGCGCTGCTTTGGGCGGTTGGGGCAAGAAGACCAGAGGTTGAAGAAGCACTATGGCCGTTGGATGGACATCATTGACCACGCCGCGCTGAGAGCACCAGGGCGGTGGACGATGGCGAGGCCTACGAAGGGAGCGACACGGAGCCAGGGAAGACACGACAGTGGCTGCCCACGCGGTGGAGAGTACGAGGGTTGACTGGTTCGGCTGCCGTCGCCGAAAAATAACAGGAGGTGTGGGTGAGTAGAGGGATAGACAGGCCAGGGATGCGAGTATGATGGGGCCGTGAGGCCTTCCCGGCAGCACTGCCGGCCATGGGAGGCGGGAGCAGGCGGTTCCGACGGCGCTGGTTTGGGCGGCTGGGGCAGGAAGATCAGAGACTGAAGAAGCATGATTGCCGTTAGATTGACATCTAACGGTCTGACGCTGGTAGAGTCGATTGTTGACTAAGTTTCTTTTTTGAGAAACGTTGTGTACGCATGAACTTAGTAGGCCCACAAGTCAGCCTCCAAATCAGTGGCAGACAACATAAAGCCCATTTGCTATTTTTTATAATTTGCAGCCCATTTGCTAATTCTTAAGTAATTTATTACAGCCCATTTTCTGCCCAGGACCACGGTCAAAAAGTCCAACCTTATTTTGCATATTTCGGTGGAGTCCGAACTGTTGTAATCCCGAAATGATAAACACTTTTTTAAGAACTTATTGATTTGCCAAAAAATCGTTTTGTTTTTGTAAGCAAATAAGACGTGGGACAATTTAGTTGGTTTAAGGGAAAACCAGTGGTAAAAAAATCAGCGCTAGGTGGGAAGAAACAACAAAAATAAGGATGTAAATATGAAAAGGGAATTTTATGTGTTTTCAATATAATGGTACGTGTATATGAACTAGTAAAACTATAGGTAGAGATTAGAAAACGGATGTAGGACATGCGTTTCAAGAGGAAAATAGAACTGGGCTGTGTGTTTGATTCAGTAAAAAAACTGCCTGCGGATGTTATAAGACAAAATATAACTAACGCTGGCGGGCCAGAGGTTTGTAGATACCTGCTGGATCTTTGTGCCCCGTTGTCGTCATGGGCTGGGCCTGTTAAAAACAAAACAACCCTGGGCAATCTACAGCCCAGTTGAAACTTGCTCGACCTAAAAAACAATATACGTGCTCAATAAACGAGAGAATTCTGCAAGTACAAACTGATAACTGGGATGCAGCACGGATATTGTTTTTTTATCGTGATAATAAGTGCATGCACTTGTTTCGAAAAAATTGGAGAATTGGGAATTCGAACGGCGGGTGCTTATGCTACCCATCAAATAAAAATCAGGTGCCTGAAAATTTGTTTCGAAACAAATGATTCAACTTTATATCCACGTCGACCCTCGGCATGATGGTTGGAAGCAAATGCAAGTTCATACAAAAAGATCGTTAACAACAATACCAACTTGCGGACGACAAGGTAGTACAACTACCAATACCAAACTAACTTATAATCTTTTTACTCCTGGTCCTAGTGTTCATCTGGTAGAAAATCTTGCAGAGGACCAGCTCCCGCTCCTTCTCTTGCTCCAGGTCCCCGAGGTGGTACTGGTGCATCACCTAGTTGGTTCTCTGCTGGTCGAAGTTCTTGTTGGTGTGCAACACCAGAACCTTTTTTGCTACCCGTCTGCCGGCCGTTGACCATCACCGGCAAGGTATTGCCGGTCTTGTGCCACATCGCGTGCATGCCGCACTCCGACTGTATCTTGCGACACGTCCACGCGCCCCTTTTGAACGCCCTGGAATTGTGTTGGAAGAAATGCTTCCTTAGGCCACTCAGTGTGATACCTACAGTATTGCGGAATGCAGGTTTTAGTGTACCTAGTTGGCATTTTCATAACATCTTTGGCATGTTGCAGTCACTCGTTTCACTTTTTATTAACTGTCAAATTGTAATTGCTTCACCAGGTCTGCGTCTAAAAATAAAAATAGAGCTATAAACAAAGGAATATGTTTGTGCAAGTAGACGACCGATCGGTGTCTTACCTGGAAGTTTCTCAGTTTGGGTGTAACATGCCGTGCTCGCTGTCGATGGTTGGTATGAACAAATCGATGAGAGACTGAAATCTCGCGCTGTCAGCACTCACTTTGGCCTGAAGGTGCTCGATCAGCTCCTGATCCGTGGGATCAAACTTGACGCCAGCTGGCAGCACGGGCCAATCCTTCTTTGACTTGCATCGGTAACTCCAGTTATATGGTACTCAATGTATGATCAATCGACTGTTTTAAGTGAATGATGAAAGATTTCGATAGATAAGTGGTACTCCAAACCTGAAGTCCAGAATACCCGAACACGCCGGCGGGATTCTTGTGTCACCTCACGCGCAGCGTGTTGTCACGTCAATTCAATGTGTGGACATGATGAATAATTTGACCGACGTATACTAGTACTGCTACTGTACTACTTACTAGTCGTATTTAGTGTCACGATTTATACATAGGTTTAACTAACAAGTACGCACTTGAAGCCTAACTGATATATATGGCTTCTGCACAGCATCTCTGAAAGAACATGCGGTGCCCCCATGTTTGGTTTTGGTAATTGATGACAATCTCTATGGACTAATGGTTGCCTTGAGTTATATTTGAAGGTTTTTGTCCATAGGCTTTTCTTGGAGTACATGTGTTGGTTTCAAGGAGAGTTTGTGTCGACCAAGGTGCTATTCAAGGAATTACCTAAAGAGTGGTCTTGTGAGAGGTTGATCAAGACTAAGTCAAAGAGTGAATCAAGTTGACCAACCCACAAAGCGTAGAAGATGTACCGAGAGGGATCACCTTGAGTTATATTTGAAGGTTTTTGTCCATAGGCTTTTCTTGGAGAACATGTGTTGGTTTCAAGGAGAGTTTGTGTCGACCAAGGTGCTATTCAAGGAATTACCTAAAGAGTGGTCTTGTGAGAGGTTGATCAAGACTAAGTCAAAGAGTGAATCAAGTTGACTATCGGTGTCAAAATCGGCGGATCTCGGGTAGGGGGTCCCGAACTGTGCGTCTAGGCCAAATGGTAACAGGAGGCAGGGAACACGATGTTTTACCCAGGTTCGGGTCCTCTCGATGGAGGTAAAACCCTACGCCCTGCTTGATTAATATTGATGATATGGGTAGTACAAGAGTGGATCTACCACGAGATCGAGGAGGCTAAACCCTAAAAGCTAGCCTATGGTATGATTGTTGTATGATGATGATGTCCTACGGACTAGAACCCTTCGGTTTATATAGACACCGGATAGGGTTAGGGTTACATAGAGTCGGTTACAATGGTAGGAGATCTCGAATATCCGCATCGCCAAGCTTGCCTTCCACGCCAAGGAAAGTCCCATCCGGACACGGGACGTAGTCTTCAATCTTGTATCTTCATAGTCCTGGAGTCCGGCTGAAGGTATAGTCCGGCTACCCGAACACCCCCTAATCCAGGACTCCCTCAGTAGCCCCCGAACCAGGCTTCAATGACGATGAGTCCGGCGCGTAGATTGTTCGGCATTGCAAGGCGGGTTCTTCTCCAAATCCTGTGTACCTGTAGGAATAATTTCTGATTTTTGTAATGTAGTGCTCCTCGGCTTCTACGCCCAATAATGGCCATCTTCCACGTGTCAAACAAATGTGAAAAGCCGAGGCATTTTTACATCCACACCCCTAGCCGTATAAATGAGCCGCCTATTTAACGGGATGGGGATTTGGGTCCAAACCACATCTTCTCCTCTCCGCGAGTTATCATCAGAGCGCTTCCAGCAAAGGTCCATTCCAACATGTCCAGCCATCGCAGCTCCTCCCCTCGCCCCTCCGGTACCAAACCCGGGGACTGGGAGAGTTGCACCATCCCGCATAGCGAGTTAGTGTCGCTTCAGGCCAAGGGATTTCTCCCTCAGGCATACATGGTCCCGGTCTGAGCCGGTCTCGCCACCTACAATGGCGGAAAACAAGCGGAGAGCACCCCCAATCCTTCTAAAGGAGAGCGGGTGTGCCTCGTCCCTTATCTAATAAGGGGACTGGGATTTCCAATTCATCCATTCCTTCGCGGGCTTCTGGAGTTCTACGGCCTCCAGCTGCACAATCTCACGCCCGCCTCCGTATTACATATTGCGGGTTTCGTCGCCCTTTGCGAGCTATTTTTAGGCGTTGAGGCTCATTTCACGCTGTGGAAGAGGTTATTCTGCCTGGTGCCCCGTTCTCAAGAGGGGTCTATATACCAAGTGGGCGGAGCCGAAGTATGGCGCATCGCCGGGAACGGATACCTATCCGGAACCCCAAAGAAGGCGTTCGAAGACTGGCCTTTGGAATGGTTTTACATAGATGACGTCCCGCTACCGGAGTCTCCCTGAGTTCAACAGTGCTCCATTGAAGAAACGCTTGAGCTGGCGTCCGTGGAGCTGTCAGAGAGAAAGCGACAGAGACATCCTTTACCTAATGGGCCGGATAAGACTGTTTGCTCATTCCGGACTAACCATGATTGGAGTCATGGCCGCATGCATTACGCGGGGGGTGCAGCCGCTTCAATATAGAGGCCACCCCATGTGGGATTTCAATGGGGAGGATGACGCCACCCGTTGCGGTCGTAAGGGGTCGGTCTCAGCTGCCGCCTTAGTAAAGCTCTTATCCTCTTTGTACAAGGGAGAAAAGGAGGAATTCCTCCGCGTCAACCCGCGGGCCGGATTCAGTATGTATGGTCCTCCAAGTTGGGTAAGTGAACAATTGCGCTTGCCCATTTGTTTTATACTCCCGCGGTTAGGTAGTCTAACGACTTCAATGCAGGAACTGCGACAGGAGGTAAAGGATATAAACAACCATCCTCCACAGCCCGAGGACCCAGAACGGTCCCTCGATCCGGACTCCGAAGAGGATCCGGACATATCGGTCGAGCTTATCCACGGGGTGTTCCATCAGCTAAGTAAGGGCAATACCTTGGTAGCCATTACGGCGGATTACCCAGGGTTAATCCCGGCCTCCCAGGTGACGGAAACCGGAGTCCCATTCCCTTGAAAGAGATTCCACTCTTATGTATTCCGGTGTTTCTGACGACAACTGTGTTTTGCAGGGGAGATTTCCGAGGCAGGAGGCCGAACCTGCGACGGCTAGCCAACGAGAGGCCGCAGGGCCCCGTGGGGCAAAAAGGAACGCAGTCCGGACTAAGATGCCGGCGCAAAGGTATAGCGCACCCTCTGTTTCCCTGGAGTTATTCTGTCAGGGTATATTAACGTTCGTGCTATCTTCAAAACGAAAAGACCTCACCAGACTACATCCGGAGAGGCTGCCAATCGCGCCTCCACCAGCCAGGCTCCAACGTCTGGCCAGGAAGCGGAGGCGAGCACAAGGCACGCACCAGATGCTCCTCCGACAGAGGATGCGGACAGGTTGTCTGCCACAAATTCTGAAGTGGAGAGTGCCATGAACCACAGGCGTCGCCGGACAGTTCTACGCGACGCTTGTTTCTCCCAAGAGGCTTTAGATGCCTTTAATTCGGGAGATGCGTACCTCTGTGCCGCTCAAAATGGTTTAGCGAGAGCCACGGAGCAGTATGTAAAAGACATACAGGTAAGAAAATTTTGGTTATATATATATATATATATATATATATATATATATATATATATATATATATATATGCCAGTAGCCCCCGAGACTTGAAGCAGTTAGAGCAACTGATTTAAGGATCATTTAATATGCAGGTTCTTACAGAGAAGAATACCGTACTGTCCCAGGAGCTGGAAAAGTGCAAGGCCCAACTAGAGGCCGCACTAGCCGCAGCAGGGGAGCCCAAAGAGACCCCCTCAGGTAAGATACACTTCGAAAGATTAGTATTATGCGGTGTGGGTGCAAATCTGACAGATCATATTGCAGATGGTGCCGGACTCGATCCGGACAAGCAACAACTCTTACGCCGGCTAAAGGCCGGTGAGAGTGTGTTGACAAAGGTGAGGCGGGAGAAGAATGATCTTCAGGATGCCAACACAAGCTGGACGTCGAACTTAAAGATGTTCGTGGCCAGCTGTCGGACTCCATGAAGGAGAATCAGCGGCTTCGACGCGGCATATTTAGTAAGTGCTTGAACGAACTTTGAAAAAAAAGTTCAGCGAGGAAGTCGCCTAACAGAGTAATGTCTGTAGGTATGCTCACAGGTCGTCCTGCAGAGGAGATGCCCGGTTCAACGGGTGGCGTTCTTCCCGAACTCTTGCAACTGCACGAGCGAATTCGGCAGGCGATGCGAGATATTGCCCAAGCCTTATGGCCTGCCCACTCCGTGCCCAAGGGCCTTGGAGAGCTTGCGGAGAAGTTGAGCTCGGCGGCGCTTCCGGTTGTGGAAGATATCGGCCTGCCGACAAGGCGCTCGGGAGGCCTGGGCCATGGTGAAGACCCATTTTACGAAGTCTGACCCAAACCACATGGCCAAGGTCGGACCAGTGGGGCCTGATGGGAAGGAGATCCCTGTAAGCTTAGTATACGGCCAAGTAGAGTTGGCCGCGAAGTATTCCCAGCAGGACTGTAAATTAGACAGCCTGTTAGATGGTATAGAAGAGGAATACAATCAGTCAGAATCACTGTGTAATTTTAAATTGACATGTGTAATGCCTTCTAGCCGGATTGTAGATCGTTTGTCGTTGCCGACCTTTTCGCTTCAACCTCGGGACCTGACGGTCCGGAGTGTGTCCGAATACCCTAGCGGTTATATAAGAACCGGGGTATGCGTGGAGACCAGGCGTAGGGGTCATCAGTGCTTTATCAGACAAGTGCCCAACTAGTTATGTTATATTACATGGTTAGTAAGAAACATCTTCCAGAGAGAATAGTTCCGTTAAGGGTTCCTTTCGCTTGGAGGCATGCCCTAAGGTGCATGTCCGAACTGCGTGAAGAGACGCAGGAAAAAAAGCATCTGGGGGCGCATAAAATGAGTAAACAGATCATATTTTGTTTCACCGACCGAATATTCCCTTAAGAATGCTAGCTTTCGGCTTCACCCACTCCGAGGTACACATCCGGCTGACCCGGCAGTAACAATCGCAGAGGTGCTCCCTTTACCGCCTAGCCGAACAATCGGGAACGTAGGGGTAAGCACAGGAGCCAGGCAACCCAGCTTGGCCAAAACTTAAGTCATATCGATGCATATAATGGTGAAGAAAAAGGCACATGCGGAAGTTTGACGCATGTGTTGGGCGTGAAGCCCGTATAAATAAGCTTTTGTTAAAGAAGCCCCCAGGTTTAATGAGCGCGAGTGGCGCGTCACTAGATGAGCCTTTAAGGGCTATAGAAGAAAAAATGGGAAGGAGAGAAATGTAAGACAGAAAAATGCAAAAAAGAATGGACAGAGGAAGGAGACGAACACAGAGTCCGGCGCTAGGCATAGAATCTTCGGAGACGGGTGGCGTTCCACGTGTTCGGCTCGAGTCGGTTGTTCGACGCATCTCGCAGGCGATACGCCCCACCAGTCAGGACTTGGTCGATTATGAATGGACCTTCCCACTTGGGCTTGAGTTTGTCCTTTTTCTTATCCGGCAGGCGTAGAACTAGTTCGCCAACATTGTAATTTTTGGCCCGTACTTCTCTGCTTTGATATCTTCGGGCCTGCTGTTGATAAAATGTGGAACGGGCTTTTGCCACGTCACGCTCCTCCTCCAAGGCGTCCAAGTTGTCCTGCCAATTGAGCTCGACTTCTCTTTCTTCATACATGCGCACTCTTGGTGAGTCATGAATTATGTCACAGGGCAGAACTGCTTCTGCGCCGTACACCATAAAAAATGGTGTGTATCTGGTGGTGCGATTTGGCGTGGTCCGCAGCCCCCATAGCACGGAGTCGAGCTCCTCTACCCAGTGCGTGTTAGATTCCTTGAGGGACCGTACTAGTCTGGGTTTAATGCCGCTCATGATAAGACCATTTGCACGTTCGACCTGGCCGTTGGTTTGTGGGTGATAGACGGAAGCATAATCAAGCTTGATGCCCATGTTTTTGCACCAGAGTTTTACCTCATCGGCGGTAAAGTTTGTACCGTTATCGGTTATGATGCTGTGGGGGACGCCATAACAGTGTACAACCTCGGATATGAAGTCTATCACAGGTTCGGATTCAGCCGTTTTAACAGGCTTGGCTTCTAACCATTTGGTGAACTTATCCACCATGACCAGTAAGTATTTTTTCTTATGGGTTCCACCTTTAAGGGGTCCGACCATGTCAAGCCCCCAGACCGCAAAAGGCCAGGTGATGGGTATAGTTTGGAGTGCGGTGGGTGGCATATGGCTTTGGTTGCCAAAAAGTTGGCAACCAGCGCATCATTGGACTAGGTCCTGAGCGTCTGCCCGGGCCGTCAGCCAATAAAAACATGTACGGAAAGCCTTGCTAACAAGGGATCAAGCAGCGGCGTGGTGACCACCGAGTCCGGCATGAATTTCAGCTAGAAAGGTTCCGCCCTTCCTCTTCGGAGATGCACCTTTGAAGGACTCCGGCAGTGCTTTTCTTATAAAGCTCTCCCTCATGGACTCTGTAGGCTTTAGATCACCGCACTATGCAGCGGGCCTCGTTTTGGTCCTCCGGGAGTTCCTGCCTAATAAGGTAGGCTAGGAATGGTTCTGTCCACGGGGCGATAACCGCCATTATTACGTGGGCTGAAGGTGTAATTTCGTTGGCAGAGCCTCCAATTGTGTCAGATTGTTCAGCGTCGAGTGGTGCGGCTGGGTTCGGGCTGTTGTTTGCAGGTTCCCCCTCCCATGCTACGGATGACTTGAACAATCTTTCCAAAAAGATGTTGGGGGGGGGGGGGGACTGCATCGCATTTTGCTCCGATGCGTGCTAGGACATCCGACGCTTGATTGTTTTCTCGGGCTATATGGTGAAACTCCCGCCCTTCGAACCGAGCTGACATTTTTAGGACGGCGTTGCGGTAAGCTGCCATTTTTGGGTCCTTGGCGTCGAAGTCTCCATTTATTTGGGATATCGCGAGGTTTGAATCCCCGCGTACCTCTAGGCATTGGATACCCATGGATACTGCTATCCGGAGGCCATGTAGTAGGGCCTCATATTCGACTGCATTGTTGGATTCCGTGTACATGATCTGGAGCACATATTGGACTGTGTCTCCTGTGGGGGAGTCAGGACGACGCCGGCCCCCAATCCGGCCAACATTTTGGAGCCGTCGAAATGCATAATCCAGTTTGAATATGTGCCGTACTCTTTAGGGAGCTCGGCCTCCGTCCATTCTACGACGAAGTCAGCCAAAACTTGCGATTTAATAGCTCGCCGTGGCTTATAGGTTATATCGAACGGAAGAAGCTCGATGGCCCATTTTGCAATCCGGCCCGTTGCATCGCGGTTGTTGATAATATCGTTGAGTGGTACTTCCGAGGCTACTGTTATGGAACACTCTTGAAAGTAGTGTCGTAGCTTCCGGGATGCCATGAATACCGCGTATGCAATCTTTTGATAATGCGGGTACCGTGATTTGCATGGAGTGAGGACAGTGGACATGTAGTAGACCGGCCTTTGAAGGGGGAATTTGTGTCCGTCCATTTCCCGCTCGACAACGAGCACTGCGCTGACCACTTGGTGTGTTGCTGCAATGTACAATAACATTGGTTCGCCGGTGTTTGGCGCGGCCAGGACTGGGTTTGTTGCCAATATGGCTTTTATTTCATCAAGTCCGGCCGTGGCGGCATTCGTCCACTCGAAGTGTTCAGTGCGCCGAAGGAGGCGATAGAGGGGTAGTGCTTTTTCTCCCAAACGGGAGATGAAGCGGCTTAAAGCCGCCACGCATCCGGTTAATTTTTGTATTTGTTTAAGGTCCTTTGGGACATCCAATTGTGACAAAGCTCGGATCATGGCTGGATTTGCTTCAATTCCTCTACCGGATACAATGAAGCCCAAGAGCTTTCCGGCTGGAACGCCGAAGACGCATTTTTCTGGATTGAGCTTGATGTCATATTTTCGGAGGTTATCGAATGTAAGCCTCAAGTCGTCTACTAGAGATTCGACATGTCTTGATTTGACGACCACATCATCCACGTATGCCTCCACTGTTTTGCCAATTTGGTTTGCCAGACATGTCTGGATCATGCGCTGATATGTTGCACCGGCGTTTTTCAGCCCGGAGGGCATTGTGTTGAAGCAGAATGGGACGTATGGTGTGATGAATGCTGTTGCAGCTTGGTCTGATTCTGCCATCTTGATTTAATGGTAACTGGAGTATGCGTCGAGGAAACACAACGAATTGTGTCTTGCGGTGGCATCGATAATTTGATCGATACGAGGGAGGGGGAAGGGATCCTTTGGGCAAGCCTTATTAAGGTCTTTAAAATCAACACACAGGCGCCAGGATTTGTCCTTCTTTGGTACCATCACCAGGTTTGCTAGCCAGTCCGGATGTTTTATGTTTCTAATGAATCCGGCCTCCAATAGCTTGGCTAGCTCCTCTCCCATGGCCTGTCTCTTGGGTTCGGAAAAACGCCGAAGGGCTTGTTTGACAGGTTTAAATCCTTTTAGGATATTTAAGCTGTGTTCGGCCAGCCTGCGTGGGATCCCTGGCATGTCTGAAGGGTGCCAAGCGAAGATGTCCCAGTTCTCTCGTAGGAACTCTCGCAGTGCGGCATCTACATCAGGGTTCAGTCGTGCCCCGATGGAAGCTGTTTTATTGGGGTCCGTTGGATGGACCTGAAATTTGACTATTTCGTCAGCTGGCTTGAAGGATGTGGATTTAGATCTCTTGTCGAGTATCACATCATCCCTGTTAACCGTGGAGCGCAGCGCAGTCAGTTCCTCGGCTGCTAAGGCTTCGGATAGCGCCTCAAGGGCTAATGCGGCCGTCTTGTTTTCGACGCAGAGTGCTATGTCCGGATCACTAGCTAGAGTGATAATTCCGTTTGGCCCAGGCATCTTAAGCTTCATGTACCCGTAATGGGGTATTGCTTGAAAGATTGTGAATGCTTGCCGTCCTAGTAAAGCGTGATATCCGCTCTTAAACAGGGCCACCTAAAACGTGACTTCTTCGGACCTGTAATTATCCGGCGTGCCGAACACCACATCTAGTGTGATTTTTCCTGTGCAGCGCGCTTCCCGACTAGGGATTATTCCTCTAAAGGATGTGCTGCTTCGCTCGACGCGGTTCCAGTCTATTTCCATTTTTTGAAGGGTTTCCTCATAAATGAGGTTCAGTCCGCTACCTCCATCCATGAGCACCTTGGTGAGGCGAAAGCCGTCCTCTATGGGACTAAGGACCAATGCGGCTGGTGCTCGGGCTGTTCGGAATCTAGGTTCATCACTTGCGTTGAAGGTAATGGCAGTGTTGCTCCATGGATTTATTGTTGCAACTTGATAGACTTCGGCGAGGCTGCGGAGTGTTCTTTTTCGCACATTGTTTGATGCGAAAGTCTCAAAGACTGTGAGAACGGTACTGGTGTCCTTGGGCTGGCTTTCTGCGGCCTCCGGAATTAAGAGGTCCTCGCCGATTTTGGCCACCTGTCGGAGTATCCAACATGCTCTAAGGCTGTGAGTTGGTGTGGCGTCCTCTGTACTGTGAATTCTACAGGGTCCATCAAGCCATCTTTCCAGTACAGTTCCATGCCCTGTAGAGGGTTTTGGCTTTTTGGTGTTTATCCCGGGTGTCCTATGATGATGCACCCTCTTAGTTCGGACGTGATTACTACTCAAGGCTGGATTATCCCAAAATTTTATTTCGGTTTTCCAGGCGCTTTCCATCGCACATTATTTTTGTACTATGGCCGCCAAGTCAGCGAAGCGTGTAATATCACGATGACTTACGGCGTTGAGGATTCCCTTGTCCGTGCAATTACTGTAGAAAATTGAGATTGCATCTCCCTCGCGGCAATCCTTTACCCCGTTCATAACCAGGAGGAATCTGGCCCAGTAATGATGTACTGTTTCCTCGGGCCTCTTCTTGATTTGGGAGAGATCGCTTATGATTGGGTGGGCGGGCGTCGTTGAATCTGAAACCTCACCCAATCCAAGATTCGGAGGCCGAAGAGTTTCTGAACTCTGAAGTTCGGATTCTTGGGTGTCGTCCAATGAATCTAGCCCGTTGCCTGATCCTAAGCTCAGGTCTTGAGTTACATCCTCCCCTCAGTGGGTATCTGGCTTGGAGGGGTCGGGAATTCGGACGTAGCTAGTCCTTAGAATAGATGAAGGGTCGCCGCACTGCGCCTCTACCACGGCAACGTGGTGGGTGACTTGAGGAGAGTTAATTTCTCTTATATCGGGTTTAAGCCCAACCTGGTCATAATCCGTAGCGACCCCCAGGGCGGCGATGCGATCCAAGAGCTCATTTACGGAAGAGAGCTCCATTGGATCTAGCTGCTCGACGAACTCTGAGCTGACGTGTAGGTTGCTTTTGATGACCCGAGAGGTCACCGTCAGCGCAACAGCCGAACAGGCGGTCATGGGGAAACCACCTAACCGGAGAGTTTGGCCGACAGCCAAGGCTCCCTTAGCAACGGCGTCATCTTTAAAGACGGGAGGAGGCATCCTTCCTGATTGCGACGGCACAGAGGAACTCTCAATGAAAGCACCAATGTCGGTGTCAAAACCGGCGGATCTCGGGTAGGGGGTCCCGAACTATGCGTCTAGGCCGGATGGTAACAGGAGGCAGGGAACACGATGTTTTACCCAGGTTCGGGCCCTCTCGATGGAGGTAAAACCCTACGTCCTGCTTGATTAATATTGATGATATGGGTAGTACAAGAGTGGATCTACCACGAGATCGAGGAGGCTAAACCCTAAAAGCTAGCCTATGGTATGATTGTTGTATGATGATGATGTCCTACGGACTAGGACCCTCCGGTTTATATAGACACCGGATAGGGTTAGGGTTACATAGAGTCGGTTACAATGGTAGGAGATCTCGAATATCCGCATTGCCAAGCTTGCCTTCCACGCCAAGGAAAGTCCCATCCGGACACGGGACGTAGTCTTCAATCTTGTATCTTCATAGTCCTGGAGTCTGGCTGAAGGTATAGTCCGGCTACCCGAACACCCCCTAATCTAGGACTCCCTCATTGACCAACCCACAAAGCGTAGAAGATGTACCGAGAGGGATCAAGTGATCCCATGGTATGGTAAGCATTGTCAATTACGCTTTGTGTACTAACCCATGGTCTTCGTGAGGGTTCTTTGTGGGGTTAGGTTGTGGTGTGCAAGTTCAAGTGGAGCATCACGAAGAGGCCAAATGCTTGAAGCTTGCCGTCCTTTGTGGTGACAATGGACTTGTGAAGATGTGCGGAAGAGTGGCTCACCCATAGTGGAGTATGGGGGAGCAATCAACTAGTCTTCATCAAGTCAACACAATCAAGAAAGGTTGCGGTGTGCAAGTTCAAGTGGAGCATCACGAAGAGATCAAATGCTTGAAGCTTGCCGTCCTTTGTGGTGACAATGGACTTGTGAAGATGTGCGGAAGAGTGGCTCACCCATAGTGGAGTATGGGGGAGCAATCAACTAGTCTTCATCGAGTCAACCCAATCAAGAAAGGTGGTCCAACTTGAGGGAGTCAAGATCGTCATCATCTAGCTCAAGTGGACCATGTGCAAGGAAAAGGTTTGCCCTTGATAGGTTTTCTATTTTACCGGTCTCATGATGGTAGTTGGGAGACCGGGTTATAGGATCGATTGCCGTACTATCAAGGGGGGGGGGGCTCTCGATGAGTAGCTTGATCGTATCGTTCGCTGAGAGCCAAACCATTGCATCCTTGCATCATCTTTCTTGGTTCTTGTTTGGTTCTCTTTGAGAGTCTTAGAGCTTATGGTCATCTTGATGACAAGCTCGAGTTCATCGAAAGCGGAGTTCACATGCTTCTTCTATGATGTTTTCGATGTTGGAGGTTTTGCCGGTTCTTCTCGGTTGGAGGTTTCACTCCTCTATTTGTTGGCATACCTCCCCTGCCTCTTCTTACTATAACCAGTCGCTGTTTTGATGCTACTCGTCGTCTTGTTTCCAACAAGCTTGAGTTTGCTCAATTCAGAGCTCATATGCAGAAGTTATGGCAGTTCTTGTTTTCTTGAGTGTGGTTTTGTCAGGGTCCCAGCGGTAGTACCGCTCCACAGCGGTAGTACCGGCGGTGACTCCGCAGCAGTACTACCGCTTGTAGGATCGAAAGTATGTCTAGAGGGGGGGGGGGTGATTAGACTACTTGACCAACTAAAAACTTAGCCTTTTCCCAATTTTAGTTCTTGGCAGATTTTAGCTATCTTAGAGCAAGTCAAGCAATCATCACACAATTCAAGCAAGCATGCAAAGAGTTTATTGGCAACGGAAAGTAAAGCATGCAACTTGCAAGAATGTAAAGGGAAGGGTTTGGAGGATTCAAACGCAATTGGAGACACGGATGTTTTCCCGTGGTTCGGATAGGTGGTGCTATCCTACATCCACGTTGATGGAGACTTCAACCCACAGAGGGTAACGGTTGCCCGAGTCCACGGAGGAATCCACCCACGAAGGGTCCACGAAGAAGCAACCTTGTCTATTCCACCATGGCCATCGCCCATGAAGGACTTGCCTCACTAGCGGTAGATCTTCACGAAGTAGGTGATCTCCTTGCCCTTACAAACTCCTTGGTTCAACTCCTCAATCTTGTCGGAGGCTCCCAAGTGACACCTAGCCAATCTAGGAGACACCACTCTCCAAGAAGTAACAAATGGTGTGTTGATGATGAACTCCTTGCTCTTGTGCTTCAAATGATAGTCTCCCCAACACTCAACTCTCTCTCATAGGATTTGGATCTGATGGAAAGAAGATTTGAGTGGAAAGCAACTTGGGGAAGGCTAGAGATCAAGATTCATATGGTAGGAATGGAATATCTTGGTCTCAACACATGAGTAGGTGGTTCTTTCTCAGAACATATGAGTAGGAATGGTGTATGTGTTCTGATGGCTCTCTCTTCGAATGAAGAGGAGGTGGAGGGGTATTTATAGCCTCCACACAAAATCCAACCGTTACACACAATCTACCAATCTCGGTGGGACCGAATCAGAAAACTCGGTCTGACCGAAATAGTAAACCTAGTGACCGTTAGGAATTTCGGTGGGACTGAGATGCAACTCGGTAGGACCGATTCGGTTAGGGTTTGGGCATAACGTAATCTCGGTGATACCGATCGCACAAACTCGGTGAGACCGAGTTCGGCAATTAGCTAACCAGAGAGTTGGTCAGGCAAACTCGGTGGGACCGATTCGCTCTTTCGGTGAGACCGAAAAGTTACGAAAGGGAAACAGAGAGTTTGCAACCCCATCTCGGTATGACCGAGATCCTTATCGGTAGGACCGAATTGCTAGGGTTTGGCAGTGGCAAATGACAAGTGAAACTCGGTGGCGCCGGATTGACAGAATCGGTATGACCGAGTTTGGCTTAGGGTTTAGGTCATTTGTGGATATGGAAAGGTGGTTGAGGATTTTGGAGCATATCACTAAGCACATAAAGCAAGAGGCTCATTAAGCAACACCTCATCCCTCCTTGATAGTATTGGCTTTTCCTAAAGACTCAATGTGATCTTGGATCACTAAAATATAAAATGAAGAGTCTTGAACTTTTGAGCTTGAGCCAATTCTTTGTCCTTAGCATTTTGAGGGTTCCACTTTCACATCCATGCCATGCCAATCATTGAGCTTTCCTAAAATAATCATCTTGAAATAGCATTAGCTCAATGAGCTATATGTTGTTATGAATTACCAAAACCACCTAGGGATAGTTGCACTTTCAATCTCCCCCTTTTTGGTAATTGATGACAACATATAGATCAAAGCTTCGACAAATAATAATAAGCATGAAATATATCGTCGCTTTGAGAAGTATGTGATAAGTAAGAGCTCCCCCTAAATTTGTGCATATTTAAAATTTGCTTTGGACTGCAAATGCACAAGGAGTTAGAATCATGGGTTACTCTTCCATGTCACATACATCTTGGTGGAGCGCTCAAAAATGATAAGATTGAAATACATGCACTCATCGCCAAGAATAGTGAATGATCACAAACGATAGATAGAATGATAATATTTAGCAATCATTAAGCAACCATTAAGTGTAGCTTATGATCAAACACTTGATCATCGATGTCTCACGAATAATGACATAGTATCGCACACGCAAGCAAACAAAGTTCGAAAAACCACCAAATAAAAACAAGAGAGAATAAAAGCAACACTCTCTCTCGAAGCCTATGATCTATACATTTTCTCCCCCTTTGGCAACAAGTTACCAAAAAGTTCCTAGAAAATGCATAGTGCTAAGTCGACGCTCAGGCTTGATCTTCAGGTGGTGGTGGAGTCCGGAGCACACCAAGGACGAAGCCTTCAGTAGATGTGGTAGGAGTTGAGGCTGTGGTGGATGCTAGAGCTGGTGGAACGGAGGCTATAGCTGGTGCAGACGTTGTAGCTCTAGTGTCAGCAACTGGTAGTGCAGACGACCTCGGACCTCGTGGCACCCTGGCAAAAGCATCAGTTGTGGTTCTGCCTCTTCTCTCGTTCATGTCGTCCTGGAGCTGCTCCACGGCAGTCTGTATCTCAGTCACTTTGATGTCCATGTCATAGAACCTCTGTTCCATGATCCTCTCTAGGCTCGCCTGGTTCTGAGTCAGGGTAGCTATACTCTTCTCAATCCGCAGGGTGGACGCTATCAGGTAACCGAGCTGCTCTTGTTTGGTCTTCAAGAAGTAATCAGATGCCTCCGCTTGAGTAGGCATCCTGGCAGCTTTCTCCTTCTTCGCCTTCTCCTTCTGAGCTTGTGCATGGGCAGATGAGGGTTCATTCTCAGTCATAACCACTTGGTTATCCTCAAAATCTGGACGGATGGGCAGGTGTTCCTTATCCAATAAATACACGCCCGTGCCCATCTTGGAGTTGATGAGCTCCTGAATCTGTGGGGCATACCCACAACTCCTCTTCTGGTCTGCAGCTGTCCTCTTGATTGTTTTCACAATGAGACTCATGACCTTGAATTTCTGAGGCACGTCAAAGACATGAAGCAAGTTGATCGCGTGACCTCTGATCATCTTGTGATCTCCAGATTTGGGCAGAAGGGTGTGCCTAAGGATCCAGTTGATCGTAGGCAATCCTGAGAGCAGATAGTGCACTGAGCCAAACTTGAATGTGTCGAGCGCTTCATTCGGGATCTCCTTGTACATGTTGGACATGGAGTTGTGATCCATCTTTTTCTTGGCATAAATGTGCAAGTCATCAGCTTGCTCCTCTGGGGCATTGATCAACTTCGCCCATTCTTCAACAGTGGATTGGTACCTTGTACCCTCTGACATCCATGTGATCCTGCCATCCGGATAAAAGTGTGATGTGGAGTAGAATTGCATGATCAGCTCCTCGTTCCACTTTGTGAGCTTCTGCCCAACAAAGTCTGCAACTCCACACGCACTAAAGCTGTCAAATACACCGGGGTAGTACTCTTCGTTGTCCTTGATGTAGGTCCAGTCGACCCATCTCATGTCACAAACGATTGGCTTCTTGTCAAGCAAAACAGTCTCATAGAAATCTTGCTGTTCCTTGGTATGAAATCTGTAATCCACGGTAGTCCTTCTCCTAGAAGCATACGGATCTGCTTCTCTCCATTTCCTCAGCCCTGAATCTCTCCTGAGCTTCATATCCTCAGCCACAGGATGAGCATCGTTGTGGTCTGGGATCTTGGGCTTGAGCTTCCTAAGGACACTCTCTTCCTCTTCTTCGATAGCTTCAGGCACTGGGGCCTTGTTCTTTTCCGCAGCTGGGATGCTTCGTGTGTTGCTCTTTGGTGCACTCTTAGGCTTAGATGCAGCCTTAGGTGCTTCCTTGGGCTTGGATGCAGCTATTCCTGACCTTATAGCATCTCCCATGAGTTTGGCTGCCTTGGGTGCTGGTGCAGCAACCTCTTCTTCTTCTTCCTCCTCATCTACCATGATGGAGGCCTTCCCAAGCACTCTGTCTACAGTCTTCTTCACCCTCTCTTTCCTCTTTTCGCCCTCAGCAACAACTAGCTCTGTGGGTGCAGGCTTCACAGTTGAAGCTCTAACCTTAGACATGGGCTGCCTGCCTGCTGGCCTTTTGATTTTCAGCCCTGGCTTTGTGCCTTGAGCTAGTTCAGCTCTCTTTGATGTGGCCTCTTCCTCTGCCACATAGTCTTCATCCTCAGAATTAGACGTTCTCTTCTTCCTTTGACGCGTGGCAGCCTTAGGCAGATTGTTGGGGGTGCTCCTGCTGCCATCATCAGAAGAACTTCAGGGGCTAGTGCCCTCACTCATCACAACTTGCTGCTCAGACACATTCTGGCTGTCACTTTGATCAGACATGTTGCAAACTGACTGCTGACCCTCTGAATAGATTATGGATAAGATAGAGTGGATGAGCATCACAAAAGGCAGATATTTTTGCAAAAGATTAATTCAAAAAACTTAGTTTTAGTTTTCCATAGAAAGCATCTCGGATCTACCGATTTTCAAACTCGGTGACACCGAAGCAGTTTTGGCACCAGAATTGGTGAACTCGGTCAGACCGAGTCACAGTTTGGTGGCACCGAGACTGCTAGGGTTTCACAGAATTCCAAAATCGGCCGCACTGATAAGTTATTCTCGGTCAGACCGAGTTTCACTTGTGCAATGGCAAAAGCCAGATCGGCGGGACCGAGTTTTTCAACTCGGTGGGTCCGAGATGGTTTCGGCGGAAACCTAACCCTAAAATTTTCGAATTAAACCTAATCTACGAGTTCATTGACTGGATAGGAGTGTTTCAATCGTGGCAAGAATCATGATGATCACAATGTGCTAGGAATCAGAGTGGAGAATAGCACAAAGATCGAGTCCATACCCTAGTTCGGCGGAGACTCGCTACGGTGGCAACGGCGGGGTAGAATTCCGTTGACGGCGGCGGAGACCAGCGACTGGAGGCTGCTGGCGGCGAGAAGACAATCCGGAGACCACGAAGGCAGAGCAGGCTATCGCGCAGGCGAAGTGGTTTCGAAGAAATTTCCAAAATTTTGCCCGTCACTATATATAGCCCGACCCTGTCGGTGTGACCGAGTGGAACAACTCGGTGGCACCGAGATGCAAAACTGTGTGCAGTTATTGCAACTCGGTGTGACCGAAAAGTTCAAATCGGTTGCACCGAGATCGAAAACCTAGATCAACTTAATGAACTTGGTAGGACCGAAAATGGAGTATCGGTCAGACCGAGATTCATAAAGAGGTTTTGGAAGTTTAAGTCTATGGCGAATCGGGGACTCCGAGCGCTCCTCACACAGAGTGGTTCGAATCTGACTTGATCAAGTTTTGTGATGCAACATGAATAGAGTTTGAGACGAGAAAAGCATAGATAGCTAGAGGAGGTTCTTAGGCATTCTTGTCCATCCACTTGGCAAAAGAAGAAAGCCAAACAATCAAAACAACAAGTGGATGTCCTCGAATGAGTAAAATATGCAACCAACATGCTCACACAATAAGATGGCAAATGAAATATGTGGCAAAGCATGCACAACCAATTCTAGCATCTATCAAGCAATTTGCGATGACTAGGTCATCTATATATGAGTATATTGACTTAGGAGTCAAGTGAGAACACTTGATCATAGGTCATACTCATCGTTTAAGCTCAAGTGGGGTTACCACTTTTACATAAAGCATTGTTGTATTCACATCTTTAGAGTTGCTTTAGCTCAAGTCTTAGAGTAAAGCTCCCCCTAGATGTGATATCCCCCCTAAGAGGGATGAACTAACCTTGGGTTTTGTCGATGATGACTTCATGTAGATGTTGAAGATGTGGATGCTCAATGTTGATGTAGATCACTTGGAGCTATCCATTTGAGTGAATTGCACTTTCAATACCTACATGGGTTAGTCCCACAAGGAACAAACGAGGATATCCATAGACATAGAGTGATGCACACACAAGATGATGTCCATGAAAACTTTAGGTTACCTTGTCCCTTGTCTTACCAACAAGAGGGTTTGTGACTCCTTGAACTAGTGCAAGATGTGGAAGTTGATTGCACTTGTTCTTGCCAAAATGATAAGAGTGAAGTATGTTGGCGGAGTCACCCTCAAGAACTCTCTAGTTCTTCTTCTTTTGGATCCACACCATCTTGATGGGAATCCTTGGAGTTGTAGTCGTACTTGATGAAGTGGAACTTGACGTGGTCTTGGGAATCCACTTGACTAAGGTCTTAGGAGCTTCTTCAAATGCATCAATCTCCTCTTGAAGCTTGTCCTTGCCTTTTTGCTTGTAGTCTTGTGGTGGAAGATCATCTTGAGCTTGTGTCCCCTTGAAAGAAGTGTCATACTTCTCTTGTTGAGGAACAAACTTTGTCTTGGGGTATTGATCTTCTTCCCATTCAACTCCATTGGCATTGAACTTTCGTTCAAAACCAACACCTTGATTCTTCCGGTGCATTCCTTGCTTGCGCACAATTTCCTCGAATTGCTTACTTCCGGCAAGGCTCTTGTAAACACCTTTCTCTATAATTCCCTTCAATAAGCTATTTTCTTGCTCAAGTGTAACTTGGATAAGAGAATCATTAGTGGAATCAAGAGAACTACTAGAAGCAACAATATTGGATTTAGCATGATCATTGTTACTACTAGAGGAAGAATCTTTCTTATTCTTGTTACTAGTCTTGACTTGAGGCATGTAAGTGGATAATAGTAAACGCTTGGCAATGTAAGAAGAACTTTTCTTGCAGAGATCATCATTGATTGCCTTTAAGAACTCATGCTCTTGCTCAAGATTGAGCTTTTCAAAGCGTAATTTCTCATGAGCTCTTAAAAGTTCTCGATGATCTTCGAAGATAGTTTCATGAGCTAAGTTAAGAGTGTTTAGTTCTTTAATTAGAGTCTCAATCTTCTCCTTATCATTGTCATTCGTTTTAGCATGATTAATTGATGTTTCATCATAGTACTCATCACTAGAGTTGTCAACAAGGAAGTCATCATCACCTAACAAGTCATCTTCATCACTATTAAAATCAACGTACTCGGGGTGTGTTACCTTAGGTCCTTTGACCATGAAGCATCTTCCAATTCCTTCATTTGGTGAGTCAAATATGTCGTAGGAGTTGGTTGACACAAGTGCTAGACCGGCAACACCTTCATCTTGAGTATCTTCGGAGTCGGAGTGATAACTTCTCTTGGAGTGGCTGTCGGAGTCGGAGCCGGATACCCATTCACCAACATGAGCTTGATGTGTTCGTTTTGTATAGCTCCTTGATGATTTTTCCTTCCTTTCCAAATCCTTGCTTCTCCGTGAGTATCTTCGTTCATAACGATCATCTCTACTCCTTCTCTCTCTTGGTGGAGATTCTTTGCTTCTTCTTTTTGGAGAATCTTCTCTTCTCTTGTAGGGAGCCGTACACTCATTGGAATAGTGTCTGGGTCTTCCACAATTATAGCAGTTTCGCTCTCGACTAGAAGATCTTTTGTCATTGTAGGACCTTGACTTGAATCTTCTATCTTTGTTTCTACTCTTGTAGAACTTGTTGAAGTTCTTCACCATTAAGCTCAATTCTTCATTGAAGTTCTGTTTCTCACTTGATGATGTGGGGACTTCACATGACGCTTTGTAGGCACCACTTGATTTATTGTGAAGTTCCTCTTTATCCTTGAGTGACATCTCATGAGCAACAATCCTTCCAATTACTTCCGTTGGCTTGAGATCTTTGTAGTTGGGCATCATTTGGATTAATGTACACACGGTATCATATTTCCCATCCAAGGCTCTTAGGATCTTCTTGATGATGAATCTATCGGTCATCTCTTCACTTCCTAAGCCGGCAATCTCATTTGTGATGAGAGCAAGCCTAGAGTACATTTCAGTGACACCTTCACCATCCTTCATCTTGAACTTGTCAAGTTGACTTTGGAGCACATCCAACTTGGATTCCTTGACGGAGTCGGTACCTTCGTGCATATCAATCAAAGTATCCCAAATTTCCTTTGCATTCTCAAGGCGGCTGATTTTGTTGAATTCTTCGGGGCACAATCCGTTGAAGAGAATATCACAAGCTTGAGCATTGTATTGCAACATCTTCAACTCATCCGCGGTAGCTTCATGGTTTGGTTCTCTCCCATCAAAGAACTCACCTTGCAAACTAACACAAACAATAGCCCATACGGCGGGGTTATGTCCAAGAATATGCATTTTCATTTTATGCTTCCAACTAGCAAAATTAGTGCCATCAAAGTAAGGACCTCTACGGTGATAATTTCCCTCGCTAGACTTCATACTCTCATAGGTTGTGAAACCAAGGCTATAACCACCAAAAGCTATGGAGACCAAAGCTCTGATACCACTTGTAGGATCGAAAGTATGTCTAGAGGGGGGGGGTGATTAGACTACTTGACCAACTAAAAACTTAGCCTTTTCCCAATTTTAGTTCTTGGCAGATTTTAGCTATCTTAGAGCAAGTCAAGCAATCATCACACAATTCAAGCAAGCATGCAAAGAGTTTATTGGCAGCGGAAAGTAAAGCATGCAACTTGCAAGAATGTAAAGGGAAGGGTTTGGAGGATTCAAACGCAATTGGAGACACGGATGTTTTCCCGTGGTTCGGATCGGTGGTGCTATCCTACATCCACGTTGATGGAGACTTCAACCCACGGTGGGTAACGGTTGCGCGAGTCCACGGAGGGCTCCACCCACGAAGGGTCCACAAAGAAGCAACCTTGTCTATTCCACCATGGCCACCGCCCATGAAGGACTTGCCTCACTACCGGTAGATCTTCACGAAGTAGGCGATCTCCTTGCCCTTACAAACTCCTTGGTTCAACTCCACAATCTTGTCGGAGGCTCCCAAGTGACACCTAGCCAATCTAGGAGACACCACTCTCCAAGAAGTAACAAATGGTGTGTTGATGATGAACTCCTTGCTCTTGTGCTTCAAATGATAGTCTCCCCAACACTCAACTCTCTCTCATAGGATTTGGATCTGATGGAAAGAAGATTTGAGTGGAAAGCAACTTGGGGAAGGCTAGAGATCAAGATTCATATGGTAGGAATGGATTATCTTGGTCTCAACACATGATTAGGTGGTTCTTTCTCAGAACATATGAGTAGGAATGGTGTATGTGTTCTGATGGCTCTCTCTTCGAATGAAGAGGAGGTGGAGGGGTATTTATAGCCTCCACACAAAATCCAACTGTTACACACAATCTACCAATCTCGGTGGGACCGAATCAGAAAACTCGGTCTGACTGAAATAGTAAACCTAGTGACCGTTAGGAATTTCGGTGGGACTGAGATGCAACTCGGTAGGACCGATTCGGTTAGGGTTTGGGCATAACGTAATCTCGGTGAGACCGATCGCACAAACTCGGTGAGACCGAGTTCGGCAATTAGCTAACCAGAGAGTTGGTCAGGCAAACTCGGTGGGACCGACTTGCTCTTTCGGTGAGACCGAAAAGTTACAAGAAGGAAATAGAGAGTTTGCATTGCATTCTCGGTGGGACCGATTCGCTCTTTCGGTGAGACCGAAAAGTTACGAAAGGGAAACAAAGAGTTTGCAACCCCATCTCGGTGTGACCGAGATCCTTATCGGTAGGACCGAATTGCTAGGGTTTGGCAGTGGCAATTGACAAGTGAAACTCGGTGGCGCCGGATTGACAGAATCGGTATGACCGAGTTTGGCTTAGGGTTTAGGTCATTTGTGGATATGGAAAGGTGGTTGAGGATTTTGTAGCATATCACTAAGCACATAAAGCAAGAGGCTCATTAAGCAACACCTCATCCCTCCTTGATAGTATTGGCTTTTCCTAAAGACTCAATGTGATCTTGGATCACTAAAATATAAAATGAAGAGTCTTGAACTTTTGAGCTTGAGCCAATTCTTTGTCCTTAGCATTTTGAGGGTTCCACTTTCACATCCATGCCATGCCAATCATTGAGCTTTCCTGAAATAATCATCTTGAAATAGCATTAGCTCAATGAGCTATATGTTGTTATGAATTACCAAAACCACCTAGGGATAGTTGCACTTTCACCGCTGGCTTACCAGGTCCCTACCGCGTCGATTCGGGGGGTCTTTTTCTGTGTCGGATTGTGCGGTACCTCGCTGCGGCAGTAGTGCGGCAGTACCGCTCCTTAGCGGCAGTACCGCCCTTCCTCCGTGGTAGTACCGCCTGGTTCCCTCTTTCCCTTTACCCTTCGTTCTGCGCGGCAGTACCGCCGAAGGGAGCGGTAGTACCGCTTAACCCAGCGGTAGTACCGCTGTCTCCTGCGGTACTACCACCCCAAGGTTCATGTTTTGTTGCTCCTTTTCCCTGTTTCTTCCACCTGAGCGGTAGTACCGCTCGTGGAGTGGTAGTACCGCTCGTGTGCGGGCTGAGCACATAACAGTTGGATTTTCCCCTCCTATAAAAGGGGGTCTTCTTCCCCATTGAACCTTATCCTTTGAGCTCGTGTTCTTCCCCCATCGTTGACCTTCTTCGAGCTTGCTAACTCTCAATCCCTCCATGGATTCTTGCTAGTTTTTGAGGAAAAAGAGAGAGGAGATCTAGCTCCACATTTCCACCAATCACTTTCTCCTCTTTGTGAGGGGAACCCCTTGGATCTAGATCTTGGAGTTCTTGGTGTTCTCCTTCTTGTTCTTCCTCTCATTTTCCTCCCTAGCATTAGTTGCTTCGATGGGATTTGAGAGAGAAGGACTTGGGCACTCCGTGTGCCCTTGCCATTGCATTCGGTGCATCGGTTTGAGTTCTCCACGGTGATACGTGGAAGTGAAGGTTGAGAAGCTTATTACTCTTGGGTGTTTGGGCACCCTAGAGCTTGTTCCTCTTGGGTGCCTTGGTGCCCTAAATGGTTGGTGTTGTTCGGAGCTCAATCATTGTGGTGAAAAGCTCCGGGCAAGCATCGGGGTCTCCAATTAGGTTGTGGAGATCGCCCCGAGCAATTTGACGGGTACCGGTGACCGCCCCCAAGGGTTGCCAAAATGTACGGGTTCGGTGACTGCCCCCAAGGGTTGCCATTTGTATGGGTTCGGTGACCGCCCTCAAGGGTCCCTTAGTGGAATCACGGCATCTTGCATTGTGCGAGGGCGTGAGGAGATTACGGTGGCCCTAGTGGCTTCTTGGGGAGCATTATGCCTCCACACCGCTCCAAACGGAGATTAGCATCCGCAAGGGTGTGAACTTCGGGATACATCGTCGTCTCCGCGTGCCTCGGTTATCTTTTACCCGAGCCCTTTACTTATGCACTCTACTTTGTGATAGCCATATTGTTCTTTGTCATATATCTTGCTATCTCATAGTTGCTTATCTTGCTTAGCATAAGTTGTTGGTGCACATAGGTGAGCCTAGTTGTTTTAGATTTTATGCTTGGCAAATTAACCGCTAGGTTTATTCCGCATTTGTTCAAGCCTAAACCATAATTATTTTAAAACGCCTATTCACCCCCCTCTAGGCGACATCCACGATCTTTCAATCTCCATCATCATTATCAGTACATCCTATGCAGGTGAGTGAGGATGCACTTGATCCCAGGAAGGTATCTATCCTTCAAACCAGAGGAGTGCTTCAAACTAACAACAGTACATAATATCCAAGAAAAGAGGGTCGTGCTATAGCAGCAGAATACATGGCTCAGTCTAGATATCAGTACGAATCAAGTTGTGCATATTTGTTGTTGGCATGAACAACATCGCCGCATGTCGGGTTTGCAAAAGCCATCCATCGCATGGAAGCTTGATGCCTTTCACACACTGAAGATTATCTGGCAACAAGCTGTGTCGACGAATCTCTGGATATGGTGATTCATGAAACCCATGGTATGATGTGTAATCACAGCCCCCCCTCGCGAATGGAAGTTGCATAGCACCGTAATCATCACCGGTGATATGATCAATGATTGGTTGGATGATCGGATAATTGAGCCCGAGGAACAAGGAGTGGTTGCCGAGGCTGTAAACCCGCCTCCAGTTGAATACGCCTGGCCCAACGGAGCTGGGATCTTTCTCGAACATGAAGCAGCGATAGCCATCAATGTCATGAACACCCCACGCATTGTACTGCATGTGGTTTGATGTAATGGTTTGGTCAATTTGGTACGTGCGAATGAGCATCAAATGACCACCATCAGCTGAACGAGCGATAAACCACCACCCATCGGCTGGTATGATTCCAGGTCCTGGAATCATGAAGGCCAGCGCATTTGCGTCTGCTGCAACAATTCAAATTGGAGACCAAAAGGACAAAAATAAACAATCATGTTCAGAGTATGTGTGGAATTAAGATTATTATAACAGTGACACATATCATAGACGGAGAATTGCAATGCCGTGGTCATAATCATACCCCAAGTTAAAAAAATAAGCCAATGGCTTTCATATTCTAGCAATATGTCATGGTTCAAACATCAACTATGAGAGGAAAACAGCTATGGCAGCGCCTACTCATATTCTACCATAGCACTTACTACCACTGTTCTCATATCAACTCTAAGCAATAACATGCGTTGTTATAAAAATCTTGTAAACGAGAGTAACATATAGCAATCATGATGTTATGCTCATAATATGTATTTTAACAATCATTAGATGCCAATTGTTCTCATATCAACTCTAACAATAACATGTGTGGTCATAAAAATCTAGAAAATGAGAGGAACATATAGCAATGATGTGGTTATAGACATGCTATGCATTCTAAATTTGTAACAAATGAACAGGAATTCGTATTCATAAGGTAAAGATGAGATGAAATAGAACAATTACACGACGATAGATTCCACCAATATAGGTAGCCAATCTGTGCGTCGACCGCGTAAACGATGCCATCGTGCGCTATAGCATCAGACAGAAATGTTTCCTCAACAGGATTGATGATGAGCCATAACCATGTATGGCGACCAGATTCCAGATAGACTAATCCCTTGTTGAACAAGGCAATGAGCTTGTAATCCATGTAGTCTTTTGATGGTGTGGGCACTTCACAGATTATAACTTTCTGCAAACAGAGGTCGAGCCAAAAGCTTGACGCGTCTCATGTGTAGTAGGCAGGAGTGCCCGGCGGGCCGCGAGGATCGATGGCGGCGGTATCCAACGATGGAAGGGTGATCTCTTGCTGGGTGTAGATATCCACGAGACGCCACGGACTACCGGTGTGGTGGATGAGGACGATCCAGTTGGCCTTCATTCCCGCCCAGTAGTGGCCGCGCATGAAGGACAGGTGGACGGGTAGTGGTAGCATGTCGAGGGGCACCACGACAACCTCCGTAGGATCGTCAAGTCAGTGTCTGGCCCACCTGCGAGGATCAGGCATCAGCAAGCAGGGTGTCTTGAAAAGAGCCGGCCGGTTGCAGACGAGTAGATGGTACAAAGACACCGAGCATGCGGGCAGACGGACGGTGCTGAGTAGGTCCATACGACTACAGATTTGCTCCAAGAGAACATCGGGGAGGGAATTCCAATCGCGGCTCTGCGTGTCAGTCGGTTCTGCCATTGGGGTTTTTGGTGCGTGCGAGCCAGCGGGGAAGTGGATTCGGGCGGGCGAGTGAAGAAGCTTCTCCTTGTGTGGCCGAGCAGTGAGCGGGGGGATATGGTACGCGCGAGCTACCAAGGAAGATGGCGAGGGCGAGCGAGCAGTGAGCGGGGGTAAATGGTGTGCGGCCGACGATGGGGAAGAAAGGAGGAAGAAGAATAGAGGAGGAAGAAGAGTGGAAGACGGGGAAGAAAGTGTATTCAATCTCAATTCTTCTACTCCCTCCGTCTAGGTGTGTAAGTCACCTTACGAAAACTAAATAATCCCAAAACACTTAGTCACCGTACATTAACTCCCTTCTCGTTTTTTGTTTTGTGGCATATCAACTAATAAGATATGTGGGATGCACATGCTTTCAATGACTTGAGACTACCAAACATAACCAACTAATTTAGTAACACCAACTAGTAGTGTGATGCACTGTACTTCTAGTCTAGTCTAGTATAGTGCACCAGTTTTGAACTCTTGAATCTCAGGGCCAAGGAGCTACAGTTGGAAGTGGAGGGTACTACTGTTCTCTAGAACCATCGCTGTACTATCAATGCAGGGGAAGTACACCTGCGTAGTGGCCTAGTGGGTACTCTCGATGCTCTATTCAGCCGCTCCTCTCACGTAGCTGGCCTACTCAGCCGCTCCTCTCACGCACACACTAACAGCCTGTTTATCAGCGACGGTTACTGCGGGGCAGAATATTTGAGTTATTTGATACAACGAGACTAGGCTTTTCGCTTCCATTTGTGGAGGTGTAATGGATCTTGTTGAACTTTGTTAGCAGTTCCTTCTTTATGAATGAGATAAAGCAAAGCTTTTGCCTCCGTTTCAAAAAAACACGACAAGAGGAATTTCTTTTATAGTAGAGCCAATAATGGAGTGAAGTCCATGCATGCAACGCCACAAGCTACAGAGTAGTAGTAGAGCACTTTACGTACAGAGCCATATTGCACAGTTCCCAATGCCCTGCCAGGCTTTTCCGGCTCCTCGGGCTTAATTGGGAGGCGCTAATTTAAATATGCTACTAGCTGGAAGCTACAAGCGAGGTGCGGCTAGGGCGAGCACGCGAGCCACGGGATGCTAGGAAGGAAAACCCGTTCACGTGGCTAGGCTGTCCAGTGCACCCAGATTGTGGGACCGCACGTCCGTCTGACTTCAAAACTCAAACTACCCGTGTAAAATATTGGCTCGCAGCGAAGTGTAGTAGTACTATTTTTTTTAAAAAGGCCGACGTGCGTTCGGCCGGGATGGAACCCACAAAACGAGGTATACACTCCCGCGACCACTAGTAGTACTCGTTGGAGTACAACGCAACCTAGAATTGCCTTTTGTCGCTAGTAGTACGTACATTGTTCCTTACAAGAAACCCCTAAGACCATGGTTAATAGTATAGCCAGCTGCTGGCTATAAGCCAGTGCCATGTCATCTATAGCCCATCTTATAGCTAACATGTAGTAGTAGTTTATTTCTTATAGCCCGCTGACTCAGCTCTATTGTACTTGCTCTAATAATGCAAGAAACCACTAAAATGCTAAGAAACTACTACCACTTGCATACGTGGCAGACTTAAGATAAGACTACCTTATCAACCATTATACATGCTCTTACCAACAAAAATCCTCGAGTGACCTCCTACCTCCGGCTCGTCCACCTAGTCATCCTCGGCCATGGGACACAGCTACCGCCGCCGGCAGAAGGCGAGGTCAAAACCGTCGGCGGTGCGGAGCCCATGTTGTGGCAGCCCGGATGCCAGCTCCGGCGCTCGCGGCCGCTAGCTAGCCAAGATAGCTCCGGCCAGCTGCTTGTCTGCAAGGTTTGCTAGCTAGATTGGCAAGGTAGTGCGGCAGCTTGCTCGCGCGCGCCGCGCTAAGGCCAGCCATCTGGCTCGAGCGAAGGCCAGCGCGGCGGCTTTCTCGCTCGTGAGTCACGCTCGGGCCAGCCTGCCAACCCGTGCGGAGGCCAGCGCGGCGTCCGACCCGTCCGGCGGAGCGGCGGCCAACTTGCTCATCACCGGCGCCACCGACGAACACGCATCAGTACTGTTTGAGGTAATGTCCAGGAAAAATAATGATTTGAGGGGGAATAACAGGATAGAAGGTCAGATGTGGGTCCCTTGTGTCAACAGTCAAACAAAATGTGTTGGTTTAAGCTGCCTCGTCAGCACGGACATGTGGGCCAACCCTGTCATAAATGGGTTTAAACGAACCTAATCGGTAGGAGTACTAGGTAGTTTTTGGCGTGGATTATGAAATCTTGGGTATGTTTTTGCTATTTTCTGTACAATAGATTCCTCCTAGGGCTGGTTGAAAGTGGTAGTTTTTTGTTAAATACTCTACATATTGTAAGTAGGAGTGAAAGTTAAGCTTTGGAAGCCAATAAGCAAGGCTAGTTACATAGTGCATATGTGTACATGATTGAAAGTAAATATCAACCATGAGTGACTAATATCTTGATGGAAAACTCGAAACTATGGAATACTAGGAAAAGAAATGCATGGTTGGAAATACTAGCAATGTTCATGTCCGTTGCAACGAATCATCATTAGAATAATACTCATTCACAAACTTGGTATAAAACACTCTAATTTTGATATACATATGTGAAGGAAATATGCCCTAGAGGCAATAATATTGTTATTATTTTATTTCCTTATATCATGATAAATGTTTATTATTCATGCTAGAATTGTATTATCCGGAAACATAATACTTGTGTGAATACATAGACAAACCAAACGTCACTAGTATGCCTCTACTTGACTAGCTCGTTAATCGAAGATGGTTATGTTTCCTAACCATAGACATGTGTTGTCATTTGATTAATGGGATCACATCATTAGGAGAATGATGTGATTGACATGACCCATTCCATTAGCTTATCACCCGATCGTTTAGTATGTTGCTATTGTTTTCTTCATGACTTATACATGTTCCTATGACTATGAGATTATGCAACTCCCGTTTACCGGAGGAACACTTTGTGTGCTACCAAATGTCACAACGTAACTGGGTGATTATAAAGGAGCTCTACAGGTGTCTCCAAAGGTACATGTTGGGTTGGCGTATTTCGAGATTAGATTTGTCACTCCGATTGTCGGAGAGGTATCTCTGGGCCCTCTCGGTAATGCACATCACATAAGCCTTGCAAGCATTGCAACTAATGAGTTAGTTGTGAGATGATGTATTACGAAACGAGTAAAGAGACTTGCCAGTAACGAGATTGAACTAGGTATTGAGATACCGACGATCGAATCTCAGGTAAGTAACATACCGATGACAAAGGGAACAACGTATGTTGTTATGCGGTCTGACCGATAAAGATCTTCGTAGAATATGTAGGAGCCAATATGAGCATCCAGGTTCCGCTATTGGTTATTGACCGGAGACGTGTCTCGGTCATGTCTACATTGTTCTCGAACCCGTAGGGTCCGCACGCTTAAGGTTTCGATGACAGTTATATTATGAGTTTATGCATTTTGATGTACTGAAGTTTGTTCGGAGTCCCGGATGTGATCACGGACATAACGAGGAGTCTCGAAATGGTCGAGACATAAAGATTGATATATTGGAAGCCTATATTTGGATATCGGAAGTGTTCCGGATGAAATCGGGATTTTACCGGAGTACCGGGAGGTTACCGGAACCCCCCGGGAGGTATATGGGCCTTAGTGGGCTTTAGTGGAAGAGAGGAGAGGTGGCCAGGGCTGGGCCGCGCGCCCCTCCCCCCTAGTCCGAATAGGACAAGGAGAGGGGGCGGCGCCCCCCTTCCTTCTCTCTCTATTCTTTCCCCCTCCCGAATCCTATTCCAACTAGGAAAAGGGGGGAATCTTACTCCCGGTGGGAGTAGGACTCCTCCTGGCGCGCCCTCCTCCTAGCCGGCCGCACCCCCCCTTGATCCTTTATATACGGGGGCAGGGGCACCCCTAGACACACAAGTTGATCCACGTGATCATATTCTTAGCCGTGTGCGGTGCCCCCTTCCACCATAATCCTCGATAATATTGTAGCAGTGCTTAGGCGAAGCCCTGCGACGGTAGTACATCAAGATCTTCACCACGCCGTCGTGCTGACGGAACTCTTCCCGACACTTTGTTGGATCGGAGTCCGGGGATCGTCATCGAGCTGAACGTGTGCTAGAACTCGGAGGTGCCGTAGTTTCGGTGCTTGATCGGTCGGGCCGTGAAGACGTACAACTACATCAACCGCATTGTGCTAACGCTTCCCCTGTCGGTCTACAAGGGTACGTAGATCACACTCTCCCCTCTCGTTGCTATGCATCATGAAAGTGCAACTATCCCTAGGTGGTTTTGGTAATTCATAACAACATATAGCTCATTGAGCTAATGCTATTCCAAGATGATCATTTCAGGAAAGCTCAATGATTGGCATGGCATGGATGGTGAAAGTGGAACCCTCAAAATGCTAAGGACAAAGGATTGGCTCTAGCTCATATGCTCAAGACTCTTCATTTTACATTTTAGTGGTCCAAGATCACATTGAGTCCATAGGAAAAGCCAATACTATCAAGGAGGGATGAGGTGTTGCTTAATGAGCCTCTTGCTTCATGTGCTTAATGATATGCTCCAAAATCCTCAGCTACTTTCCCATATCCACATTTGACCTAAACCCAAAGCCAAACTCGGCCCTACCGATTCTTTCAACCCGGCGCCACCGAGTTTCACTTGTCATAGCCATTGCCAAACCCTAAGCAAATCGGTTCTACCGATAGGGATCTCGGTCTCACCGAGATGGGATTGGAATTTCTCTGTTTCCTTTTCGTAACTTTTCGGTCTCACCGAAAGAGCAGATTGGTCCCACCGAGATTGCAATGTAAACTCACTATTTCCTTGTCATAACATTTCGGTCTCATCGAGAAGAGCGAATCGGTCCCACCGAGTTTTCCTGACCAACCCTCTGGTTAGCTCATTACCAAATCGGTCTCACCGAGTTTGTGTAATCGGTCTCACCGAGATTACGTTATGCCCTAACCCTAACCATATCGGTCCTACCGAGTTGCATGTCAGTCCCACCGAAAGTCTCTAACGGTCACTAGGTTTTACTATTTCGGTCCGACCGAGTTTGTTGATTCGGTCCCACTGAGATTGGTAAATTGTGTGTAACGGTTGGATTTTGTGTGGAGGCTATATATACCCCTCCACCACCTCTTCACTCGTGGAGAGAGCCATCAAAACACATCTACACTTCCAACTCATATGTTCTGAGAGAGAATCACCTACTCATGTGTTGAGGCCCAGATATTCCATTCCTACCACATGAATCTTGATCTCTAGCCTTCCCCAAGTTGCTTTCCACTCAAATCTTCTTTCCACCAAATCCAAATCCTGTGAGAGAGAATTGAGTGTTGGGGAGACTATCATTGGAAGCACAAGAGCAAGGAGTTCATCATCAACACACCATTTGTTCCTTCTTGGAGAGTGGTGTCTCCTAGATTGGCTAGGTGTCACTTGGGAGCCTCCGACAAGATTGTGGAGTTGAACCAAGGAGTTTGTAAGGGCAAGGAGATTGCCTACTTCGTGAAGATCTACCGCTAGTGAGGGAAGTCCTTCGTGGGCGATGGCCATGGTGGGATAGACAAGGTTGCTTCTTCGTGGACCCTTCGTGGGTGGAGCCCTCTGTGGACTCGCGCAACCGTTACCCTTCGTGGGTTGAAGTCTCCATCAACGTGGATGTAGGATAGCACCACCTATTCGAACCACGGGAAAAACATTCGTGTCTCCAATTGCGTTTGAATTCTCCAAACCCTTCCCTTTACATTCTTGCAAGTTGCATGCTTTACTTTCCACTGCCAATATACTCTTTGCATGCTTGCTTGAATTGTGTGATGATTGCTTGACTTGTCCTAAAATAGCTGAAATCTGACAAGAACTAAAATTGGGAAAAGGTTAAGTTTTTATTTGGTCAAGTAGTCTAATCACCCCCCTCTAGACATACTTTCGATCCTACAAGTGGTATCAGAGCTTTGGTCTCCATTTGCTTTGATTTCCATAGCTTTTGGTGCTCATAGCCTTGGTTTCAAAACCTAGGAGAGTATGGCGTCTAGCGAGGGAAATTATCACCACAGAGTTCCTTACTGTGATGGTACTAATTTTGCTAGTTGGAAGCATAAAATGAAAATGCATATTCTTGGACATAACCCCGCCGTTTGGGCTATTGTGTGTGTTGGTTTGCAAGGTGACTTCTTTGATGGGAGAGAACCATACCGTGAAGCTACCGCGGATGAGTTGAAGATGTTGCAATACAATGCTCAAGCTTGTGATATTCTCTTCAACGGATTGTGCCCCGAAGAATTCAATAAAATCAGCCGTCTTGAGAATGCAAAGGAAATTTGGGACACTTTGATTGATATGCACGAAGGTACCGACTCCGTCAAGGAATCCAAATTGGATGTGCTTCAAAGTCAACTTGACAAGTTCAAAATGAAGGATGGTGAAGGTGTCGCTGAAATGTACTCTAGGCTTGCTCTCATCACAAATGAGATTGCCGGCTTAGGAAGTGAAGAGATGACCGATAGATTCATCATCAAGAAGATTCTAAGAGCCTTGGATGGAAAATATGACACTGTGTGCACATTGATCCAAATGATGCCCAATTACAAAGATCTCAAGCCAACGGAGGTAATTGGAAGAATTGTTGCTCATGAGATGTCACTTATGGATAAAGAGGAACTTCACAACAAATCAAGTGGTGCCTACAAAGCCTCATGTGAAGCCCCTACATCATCAAGTGAGAAACAAAACTTCAATGAAGAATTGAGCTTAATGGTGAAAAACTTCAACAAGTTCTACAAGAGTAGAAGCAAAGATAGAAGCTCCAAGTCAAGGTCCTACAATGACAAAAGATCTTCTAGTCGAGAGCGAAACTGCTACAATTGTGGAAGACCCGGACACTATTCCAATGAGTGTATGGCTCCCTACAAGAGAAGAGAAGACTGTCCAAAAAGAAGAAGCAAAAGAGAAGAATCACCACCAAGAGAGAGAAGGAGTAGAGATGATCGTTATGAACGAAGACACTCATGGAGAAGCAAGGATTCGGAAAGGAAGGAAAAATCATCAAGGAGCTACACAAAACAAAGACATCAGGCTCATGTTGGCGAATGGGTATCCGGCTCCGACTCCGACAACCACTCCGAGAGAAGTTATCACTCCGATTCTGAATATACTCAAGATGAAGGTGTTGCCGGTCTAGCACTTGTGTCAACCAACTCCTACGATATATTTGACTCACCAAATGAAGGAATTGGAAGATGCTTCATGGCCAAAGGTCCTAAGGTAACACACCCCGAGTATGTTGATTTCAATAGTGATGAAGATGACTTGTTAGGTGATGATGATTTACTTGTTGACAACTCTAGTGATGAATACTATGATGAAATGTCAATTAATCATGCTAATCAAGATAAAACAAATGACAATGATACGGAGAAGATTGAGGCTCTAACTAAAGAACTAAACACTCTTAAGTTAGCTCATGAAACTATCTTCGAAGATCATCGAGAAGTTTTAAGAGCTCATGAGAAGTTACGTTTTGAAAAGCTCAATCTTGAGCAAGAGAATGAGTTTTTAAAGGCAATCAATGATGATCTCCGCAAGAAAAGTTCTTCTTACATTGCCAAGCGTTTACTCTTATCCACTTACATGCCTCAAGTCAAGTCTCGTAACAAGAACAAGAAAGATTCTTCCTCTAGTAGTAACAATGATCATGCTAAATCCAATATTGTTGCTTCTAGTAGTTCTCTTGATTCCACTAATGATTCTCTTTGCCAAGTTACACTTGAGCAAGAAAATAGCTTATTGAAGGGAATTATAGAGAAAGGAGTGTACAAAAGCCTTGCCAGGAGTAAGCAATTTTAGGAAATTGTGCGCAAGCAAGGAAGGCACCGGAAGAATCAAGGTGTTGGTTTTGAACGAAAGTTCAATGCCAATGGAGTTGAGTGGGAATGAGATCAATACCCCAAGACAAAGTTTGTTCCTCAACAAGAGAAGTATGATCCTACTTCCTTCAAGGGGACACAAGCTCAAGATGATCTTCCACCACAAGACTACAAGCAAAAAGGCAAGGACAAGCTTCAAGAGGAAATTGATGCATTTGAAGAAGCTCCTAAGACCTTAGTCAAGTGGATTCCCAAGACCACTTCAAGTTCCACTTCATCAAGTACGACTACAACTCCAAGGATTCCCATCAAGATGGTGTGGATCCAAAAGAATAAGAACTAGAGAGTTCTTGAGGGTGACTCCGCCAACATACTTCACTCTTATCATTTTGGCAAGAACAAGTGCAATCAACTTCCACATCTTGCACTAGTTCAAGGAGTCACAAACCCTCTCGTTGGTAAGACAAGGGAAAAGGTAACCTAAAAGTTTTCATGGACATCATCTTGTGTGTGCATCACTCTATGTCTATGGACATCCTTGTTTGTTCCTTGTGGGACTAACCCATGTAGGTATTGAAAGTGCAATTCACTCAAATGGATAGCTCCAAGTGATCTACATCAACATTGAGCATCCACATCTTCAACATCTACATGAAGTCATCATCGACAAAACCCAAGGTTAGTTCATCCCTCTTAGGGGGGATATCACATCTAGGGGGGGGGGCTTTACTCTAAGACTTGAGCTAAAGCAACTCTAAAGATGTGAACACAACAATGCTTTATGTAAAAGTAGTAACCCCACTTGAGCTTAAACGATGAGTATGACCTATGATCAAGTGTTCTCACTTGACTCCTAAGTCAATATACTCATATATAGATGACCTAGTCATCGCCAATTGCTTGATAGATGCTAGAATTGGTTGTGCATGCTTTGTCACATATTTCAATTGCCATTTTATTGTGTGAGCATGTTGGTTGCATATTTTACTCATTCGAGGACATCCACTTGTTGTTTTGATTGTTTGGTTTTATTTCCTTTTGCCAAGTGGATGGACAAGAATGCCTAAGAACCTCCTCTAGCTATCTATGCTTTTCTCGTATCAAACTCTATTCATGCTACATCACAAAATTTGATCAAGTCAGATTCGAACCACTGTGTGTGAGGAGCACTCGGAGTCCCCGATTCGTCATAGACTTAAACTTCCAAAACCTCTTTGTGATTCTCAGTCTGACCGATATCCTACTTTCGTCCTACCGAGATCATTAAGTTGATCTGAATTTTCGATCTCGGTGCAACCGATTTGAACCATTCGGTCACACCGAGTTGCAATAACTGTATACAGTTTTGCATCTCGGTACCACCGAGTTGTTCCACTCAGTCACACCGACAGGGTCGAGCTATATATAGGCACGGGCAAAAATTTGGAAATTTCTCCAAACCCCTTCGCGCGCGCGATAGCTCGCTCTGCCAACGTGGTCTCCGGATCGTCTCCTCGACGCCAGCCGCCTCCAGTCGCTGGTCTCCATCACCGTCAACGGAATTCAACCCCGCCGTTGCCGCCGTAGCGAGTCTCCGCCGAACTAGGGTATGGACTCGATCTTTGTGCTATCCCCAATCTGATTCCTAGCACATTGTGATCTTATTGTTTTTAGCCACGGTTGAAACACTCCTATCCAGTCAATGCGTTCGTAGAATAGGATTGATTCGAAAACTTTAGGGTTAGGTTTCCGCCGAAATCATCTCGGACCCACCAAGTTGAAAAACTCGGTCCCACCGATTTGGCTCATGCCATTGCACAAGAGAGACTCGGTCTGACCGAGAATTACTAATCGGTGTGACCGATTTTGGAACTTTGTGAAACCCTAGCAGTCTCGATGCCACCGAACTGTGACTCGGTCTGACCGAGTTCACTAGTTTAGGTTCCAAAACTGCTTCGGTATCACCGAGTTTAAAAATTGGTAGATCCGAAATGATTTCTATGGGAAACTAAAACTAAGATTTTGAATCATTCTTTTGCAAAAATCTCTGCATTTTGTGATGCTCATCCACTCTACCTCATCTATAAACTGTTCACAGGGTCAGCAGTCAGCTTGTTCATCATGTCAGATCAGAGTGATAGCCAAAACCTGTCAGAGCAGCAAGTGCACATGAGTGAGGGCACTAGTCCCTCCAGTTCCTCAGATGAAGGCAGCAGGAGCACTCCTAGTAACTTGCCAAAAGCTGCCACCAGACAAAGGAAGAAAAGAACCTCATAATCAGAGGATGAGGACTATGTGGCAGAAGAAGAAGCCACTTCCAAGAAAGTGGTTAAGAAGGAATATAGCACTGCTGCTGCCACCAAGCCAGGCATGAAGCAAAAGGTTCCTGCAAAGAGAATTCCAATGTCTAAGGCCAGAGCATCTACTCAAGTCCCTTTGGGATCTGAACCCAAAGAGGCTGCTGCAGAAGGGAAGAAGAGGAAGGAGAGGATCAAAAAGACCACTGCTAGAGTGCCTGGGAGATCCTCAATCATGAGAGATTCTGAAGAGGAAGAGGAAGAAGAGGTTGTTGTACCAGCACCCAAGGCACAAAAGCTGATGGGTGATGCTATAAGATCAGGGGCTACTGCATCCAAGCCCAAGGAAGCACCCAAGGCTGCATCAAAGGCCAAGACAGCTCCAAAGAGGAACACAAGGAGCATACCAGCTGCTGAAAAGAACAAGGCCCCAGTGCCTGACACTTCAGAAGAAGAGGAAGGCCAAGTTCTCAGGAAGCTAAAGCCCAAGATCCCAGACCACAATGATGCTCATCCTGTGGCTGAGGACATGAAGATCAGAAGAGACTCAGGGCTGAGAAAGTGGAGAGCAGAAGATCCATATGCTACAAGAAGAAGAACTGCTGTTGACTATAGGTTCCACACTAAGGAACAGCAGGACTTCTATGAGACAGTCTTGTTGGATAAGAAGCCCATTGTTTGTGACATGAGATGGGTAGATTGGCAGTTCATCAAGGACAATGAAGAGCACTAGCCTGGAGTGCAAGACAACTTCAAGGCTTGTGGAGTAGCAGACTTTGTTGGGTAGAAGCTCACAATGTGGAATGAAGAGCTGATCATGCAGTTCTACTCCACAGCACACTTCTATCCAGATGGAAGGATTGTGTGGATGTATGAAGGTACGAGGTACCAATCAACAGTTGCTGAGTGGGCACAGCTCATTAATGCCCCAGAGGAGCATGAGGATGACTTAGACATATATGCCAAGAAGAATATGGACCACAACTCTATGTCCAACATGTACAAGGAAATTCCAAACAAGGCACTTGATACTTTCAAGTTTGGGTCTGTACATTATCTTCTGTTAGGGTTGCCAACTATCAATTGGATTTTGAGGCACACTCTGTTGCCCAAGTCAGGTGATCACAAGATGATCAGAGGCCATGCAATCAACTTGCTTCATATCTTTGATGTGCCACAGAAATTCAAAGTCATGAGCCTCATGGTAGAGACCATCAAAAGAACTGCAGCAGATCAGAAGAGGAGCTGTGGTTATGCCCCTCAGATCCAGGAGCTAATTAACTCCAAGATGGGCACAGGCATATACCTACTGGACAAGGAACATTTGCCTATTCATCCAGATTTTGAAGATAATGAAGTTGTGATGAACAAGGATGATCCATCATCAGTTCATGCTCAAGCACAGAAGGAGAAGGCAAGGAAAGAGAAAGCTACCAAGATGCCAACTCAAGAGGAGGCATCTGAGTATTTCCTGAAAAACAAGCAAGAGCAGCATAGTTACTTGATTGCTTCCACACTGAGGATTGAGAAAGGACTGGCCACCCTCACTCAGAATCAGGTGAGCTTAGAGAGGATCATAGAACAAAAGTTCTATGACATGGATGTCAAAGTAACAGAGATTCAGTCTGCAGTGGAGCAACTTCAAGATGGCATGCAGGAGAGGAGAGGGAAGACTACAACTGATGCACTTGCCAGAGTGCCATGAGCTCAGAGGTCGACTGCAGTGCCAGTTCCTGACACCAGAGCCACCACCTCAGCTCCAGCCACAGCACCAGCCCAACCAGCTCCAGCATCTACTTCAGCTCCAGCTCCAACCACGTTTAGAGAAGCCTTCATCCTTGGAGTGATCCAGACTCCACCACCACCAGAAGATCAAGCCTGAGAGTCGATCTAGCACTATGCATTTTCTAGGAACTTTTTGGTAACTTGTTGCCAAAGGGGGAGAAAATTGTATAGATCATAGGCTTCGAGAGAGAGAGTGTTGCCTTTATTCTCTCTTGCTTTATTTGGTTTTCTTCAAACTTTATTTGCTTTTGGTTGAGATACTTTGATATGCTTGTGAGACATTGATGATCATGTTTTTGATCATAAGCTACACTTATGCATGCTTCATATATCTTATCTATCTTATGTGATCATTCACTTTCTTTGGTGATGAGTGCATGTATTTCATTCTTATCTTTTTGAGCGCCCCACCAAGATGTATGTGACATGGAAGAGTAACCCATGACTCTAACTCTTTGTGCATTTGCATTCCAAAGCAAATTTTAAATATGCACAAATTTAGGGGGAGCTCTTACTTATCACATACTTCTCAAAGCAACGATATATTTCATTCTTATTATTATTTGTCGAAGCTTTGATCTATATGTTGTCATCAATTACCAAAAAGGGGGAGATTGAAAGTGCAACTATCCCTAGGTGGTTTTGGTAATTCATAACAACATATAGCTCATTAAGCTAATGCTATTCCGAGATGATCATTTCAGGAAAGCTCAATGATTGGCATGGCATGGATGGTGAAAGTGGAACCCTCAAAATGCTAAGGACAAAGGATTGGCTCTAGCTCATATGCTCAAGACTCTTCATTTTACATTTTAGTGGTCCAAGATCACATTGAGTCCATAGGAAAAGCCAATACTATCAAGGAGGGATGAGGTGTTGCTTAATGAGCCTCTTGCTTCATGTGCTTAATGATATGCTCCAAAATCCTCAGCTACTTTCCCATATCCACATTTGACCTAAACCCAAAGCCAAACTCGGCCCTACCGATTCTTTCAACCCGGCGCCACCGAGTTTCACTTGTCATAGCCATTGCCAAACCCTAAGCAAATCGGTTCTACCGATAGGGATCTCGGTCTCACCGAGATGGGATTGCAATTTCTCTGTTTCCTTTTCGTAACTTTTTGGTCTCACCGAAAGAGCGGATCGGTCCCACCGAGATTGCAATGTAAACTCACTGTTTCCTTTTTGTAATATTTCGGTCTCACCAAGAAGAGCGAATCGGTCCCACCGAGTTTGCCTGACCAACCCTCTGGTTAGCTTATTACCAAATCGGTCTCACCGAGTTTGTGTAATCGGTCTCACCGAGATTATGTTATGCCCTAACCCTAACCATATCGGTCCTACCGAGTTGCATGTCAGTCCCACCGAAAATCTCTAACGGTCACTAGGTTTACTATTTCGGTCCGACCGAGTTTGTTGATTCAGTCCCACCGAGATTGGTAAATTGTGTGTAACGGTTGGATTTTGTGTGGAGGCTATATATATACCCCTCCACCTCCTCTTCACTCGTGGAGAGAGCCATCAGAACACATCTACACTTCCAACTCATATGTTCTGAGAGAGAACCACCTACTCATGTGTTGAGGCCAAGATATTCCATTCCTACCACATGAATCTTGATCTCTAGCCTTCCCCAAGTTGCTTTCCACTCAAATCTTCTTTCCACCAAATCCAAATCCTGTGAGAGAGAATTGAGTGTTGGGCAGACTATCATTTGAAGCACAAGAGCAAGGAGTTCATCATCAACACACCATTTGTTACTTCTTGGAGAGTGGTGTCTCCTAGATTGGCTAGGTGTCACTTGGAGCCTCCGACAAGATTGTGGAGTTGAACCAAGGAGTTTGCAAGGGCAAGGAGATCGCCTACTTCATGAAGATCTACCGCTAGTGAGGCAAGTCCTTTGTGGGCGATGGCCATGGTGGGATAGACAAGGTTGCTTCTTCGTGGACCCTTCGTGGGTGGAGCCCTCCGTGGACTCGCGCAACCGTTACCCTTCGTGGGTTGAAGTCTCCATCAACATGGATGTAGGATAGCACCACCTATCCGAACCATGGGAAAAACATCCGTGTCTCCAATTGCGTTTGAATTCTCCAAACCCTTCCCTTTACATTCTTGCAAGTTGCATGCTTTACTTTCCGCTGCCAATATACTCTTTGCATGCTTGCTTGAATTGTGTGATGATTGCTTGACTTGTCCTAAAATAGCTAAAATCTGACAAGAACTAAAATTGGGAAAAGGTTAAGTTTTTATTTGGTCAAGTAGTCTAATCACCCCCTCTAGACATACTTTTGATCCTACAAGTGGTATCAGAGCTTTGGTCTCCATTTGCTTTGATTTCCATAGCTTTTGGTGGTCATAGGCTTGATTTCAAAACCTAGGAGAGTATGGCGTCTAGCGAGGGAAATTATCACCGTAGAGTTCCTTACTTTGATGGTACTAATTTTGCTAGTTGGAAGCATAAAATGAAAATGCATATTCTTGGACATAACCCCGCCGTTTGGGCTATTGTGTGTGTTGGTTTGCAAGGTGACTTCTTTGATGGGAGAGAACCTAACCGTGAAGCTACCGCGGATGAGTTGAAGATGTTGCAATACAATGCTCAAGCTTGTGATATTCTCTTGAACGGATTGTGCCCTGAAGAATTCAACAAAATCAGCCGTCTTGAGAATGCAAAGGAAATTTGGGACACTTTGATTGATATGCGCGAAGGTACAGACTCCGTCAAGGAATCCAAATTGGATGTGCTTCAAAGTCAACTTGACAAGTTCAAAATGAAGGATGGTGAAGGTATCGCTGAAATGTACTCTAGGCTTGCTCTCATCACAAATGAGATTGCCGGCTTAGGAAGTGAAGAGATGACCGATAGATTCATCATCAAGAAGATTCTAAGAGCCATGGATGGAAAATATGATACCATGTGCACATTGATCCAAATGATGCCCAATTACAAAGATCTCAAGCCAATGGAGGTAATTGGAAGAATTGTTGCTCATGAGATGTCACTTAAGGATAAAGAGGAACTTCACAACAAATCAAGTGGTGCCTACAAAGCCTCATGTGAAGCCCCTACATCATCAAGTTAGAAACAAAACATCAATGAAGAGTTGAGCCTAATGGTGAAAAACTTCAACAAGTTCTACAAGAGTAGAAGAAAAGATAGAAGCTCCAAGTCAAGGTCCTACAATGACAAAAGATCTTCTAGTCGAGAGCGAAACTGCTACAATTGTGGAAGACCCGGACACTATTCCAATGAGTGTACGACTCCCTACAAGAGAAGAGAAGACTCTCCAAAAAGAAGAAGCAAAAGGGAAGAATCACCACCAAGAGAGAGAAGGAGTAGAGATGATCGTTATGAACGAAGACACTCACGAAGAAGCAAGGATTCGGAAAGGAAGTAAAAATCATCAAGGAGCTACACAAAATGAAGACATCAGGCTCATGTTGGTGAATGGGTATCCGGCTCCGACTCCGACAACCACTCCGAGAGAAGTTATCACTCCGATTCTGAATATAGTCAAGATGAAGGTGTTCCGGTCTAGCACTTGTATCAACCAACTCCTACGATATATTTGACTCACCAAATGAAGGAATTGGAAGGTGCTTCATGGCCAAAGGTCCTAAGGTAACACACCCCGAGTATGTTGATTTCAATAGTGATGACGATGACTTGTTAGGTGATGATGATTTACTTGTTGACAACTCTAGTGATGAATACTATGATGAAACGTCAATTAATCATGCTAATCAAGATAAAACGGATGAAAATGATAAGGAGAAGATTGAGGCTCTAACTAAAGAACTAAACACTCTTAAGTTAGCTCATGAAACTATCTTCGAAGATCATCGAGAACTTTTAAGAGCTCATGAGAAGTTACGCTTTGAAAAGCTCAATCTTAAGCAAGAGCATGAGTTTTTAAAGGCTATCAATGATGATCTCCGCAAGAATAGTTCTTCTTACATTGCCAAGCGTTTACTCTTATCCACTTACATGCCTCAAGTCAAGTCTAGTAACAAGAACAAGAAAGATTCTACCTCTAGTTGTAACAATGATCATGCTAAATCCAATATTGTTACTTCTAGTAGTTCTCTTGATTCCACTAATGATTCTCTTAGCCAGGTTACACTTGAGCAAGAAAATAGCTTATTGAAGGGAATTATAGAGAAAGGAGTGTACAAAAGCCTTGCCAGGAGTAAGCAATTTGAGGAAATTGTGCGCAAGCAAGGAAGGCACCGGAAGAATCAAGGTGTTGGTTTTGAACGAAAGTTCAATGCCAATGGAGTTGAGTGGGAATAAGATCAATACCCCAAGACAAAGTTTGTTCCTCAACAAGAGAAGTATGATCCTACTTCCTTCAAGGGGACACAAGCTCAAGATGATCTTCCACCACAAGACTACAAGCAAAAAGGCAAGGACAAGCTTCAAGAGGAAATTGATGCATTTGAAGAAGCTCCTAAGACCTTAGTCAAGTGGATTCCCAAGACCACTTCAAGTTCCACTTCATCAAGTACGACTACAACTCCAAGGATTCCCATCAAGATGGTGTGGATCCAAAAGAAGAAGAACTAGAGAGTTCTTGAGGGTGACTCCGCCAACATACTTCACTCTTATCATTTTGGCAAGAACAAGTGCAATCAACTTCCACATCTTGCACTAGTTCAAGGAGTCACAAACCCTCTTGTTGGTAAGACAAGGGACAAGGTAACCTAAAAGTTTTCATGGACATCATCTTGTGTGTGCATCACTCTATGTCTATGGATATCCTTGTTTGTTCCTTGTGGGACTAACCCATGTAGGTATTGAAAGTGCAATTCACTCAAATGGATAGCTCCAAGTGATCTACATCAACATTGAGCATCCACATCTTCAACATCTACATGAAGTCATCATCGACAAAACCCAAGGTTAGTTCATCCCTCTTAGGGGGGATATCACATCTAGGGGGAGCTTTACTCTAAGACTTGAGCTAAAGCAACTCTAAAGATGTGATGTGAACACAACAATGCTTTATGTAAAAGTGGTAACCCCACTTGAGCTTAAACGATGAGTATGACCTATGATCAAGTGTTCTCACTTGACTCCTAAGTCAATATACTCATATATAGATGACCTAGTCATTGCCAATTGCTTGATAGATGCTAGAATTGGTTGTGCATGCTTTGTCACATATTTCAATTGCCATTTTATTGTGTGAGCATGTTGGTTGCATATTTTACTCATTCGAGGACATCCACTTGTTGTTTTGATTGTTTGGTTTTATTTCTTTTTGCCAAGTGGATGGACAAGAATGCCTAAGAACCTCCTCTAGCTATCTATGCTTTTCTCGTCTCAAACTCTATTCATGCTACATCACAAAATTTGATCAAGTCAGATTCGAACCACTCTGTGTGAGGAGCACTCGGAGTCCCCGATTCGTCATAGACTTAAACTTCCAAAACCTCTTTGTGATTCTCGGTCTGACCGATATCCTACTTTCGGTCCTACCGAGATCATTAAGTTGATCTGAATTTTCGATCTCGGTGCAACCGATTTTAACCATTCGGTCACACCGAGTTGCAATAACTGTATACAGTTTTGCATCTCGGTACCACCGAGTTGTTCCACTCGGTCACACCGACATGGTTGGGCTATATATAGGCACGGGCAAAAATTTGGAAATTTCTCCGAACCCCTTCGCCCGCGCGATAGCTCGCTCTGCCAACGTGGTCTCCGGATCGTCTCCTCGCCGCCAGCCGCCTCCAGTCGCTGGTCTCCATCACCGTCAACGGAATTCAACCCCGTCGTTGCCGCCGTAGCGAGTCTCCGCCGAACTAGGGTATGGACTCGATCTTCGTGCTATCCCCAATCTGATTCCTAGCACATTGTGATCTTATTGTTTCTAGCCACGATTGAAACACTCCTATCCAGGCAATGCATTCGTAGAATAGGATTGATTCGAAAACTATAGGGTTAGGTTTCCGTCGAAACCACCTCGGACCCACCGAGTTGAAAAACTCGGTCCCACCAATTTGGCTCATGCCATTGCACAAGAGAGACTCGGTCTGACCGAGAATTACTAATTGGTGTGACCGATTTTGGAACTTTGTGAAACCCTAGCAGTCTCGGTGCCACCGAACTGTGACTCGGTCTGACCGAGTTCACTAGTTTAGGTTCCAAAACTGCTTCGGTATCACCAAGTTTAAAAATCGGTAGATCCGAAATGATTTCTATGGGATACTAAAACTAAGATTTTGAATCATTCTTTTGCAAAAATCTCTGCATTTTGTGATGCTCATCCACTCTACCTCATCTATAAACTGTTCACAGGGTCAGCAGTCAGCTTGTTCATCATGTCAGATCAGAGTGATAGCCAAAACCTGTCAGAGCAGCAAGTGCACATGAGTGAGGGCACTAGTCCCTCCAGTTCCTCAGATGAAGGCAGCAGGAGCACTCCTAGTAACTTGCCAAAATCTACCACCAGACAAAGGAAGAAAAGAACCTCAGAATCAGAGGATGAGGACTATGTGGCAGAAGAAAAAGCCACTTCCAAGAAAGTGGTTAAGAAGGAATATAGCACTGCTGCTGCCACCAAGCCAGGCATGAAGCAAAAGGTTCCTGCAAAGAGAATTCCAATGTCTAAGGCCAGAGCATCTACTCAAGTCCCTTTGGGATCTGAACCCAAAGAGGCTGCGGCAGAAGGGAAGAAGAGGAAGGAGAGGATCAAAAAGACCACTGCTAGAGTGCTTGGGAGATCCTCAATCATGAGAGATTCTGAAGAGGAAGAGGAAGAAGAGGTTGTTGTACCAGCACCCAAGGCACAAAAGCTGATGGGTGATGCTATAAGATCAGGGGCTACTGCATCCAAGCCCAAGGAAGCACCCAAGGCTGCATCAAAGGCCAAGACAGCTCCAAAGAGGAACACAAGGAGCATACCAGCTGCTGAAAAGAACAAGGCCCCAGTGCCTGACACTGCAGAAGAAGAGGAAGGCCAAGTTCTCTGGAAGCTTAAGCCCAAGATCCCAGACCACAATGATGCTCATCCTGTGGCTGAGGACATGAAGATCAGAAGAGACTCAGGGCTGAGAAAGTGGAGAGCAGAAGATCCATATGCTACAAGAAGAAGAACTGCTATTGACTATAGGTTCCACACTAAGGAACAGCAGGACTTCTATGAGACAGTCTTGTAGGATAAGAAGCCCATTGTTTGTGATATAAGATGGGTAGATTGGCAGTTCATCAAGGACAATGAAGAACACTATCCTGGAGTGCAAGACAACTTCAAGGCTTGTGGAGTAGCAGACTTTGTTGGGTAGAAGCTCACAAAGTGGAATGAAGAGCTGATCATGCAGTTCTACTCCACAGCACACTTCTATCCAGATGGAAGGATTGTGTGAATGTCTGAAGGTACGAGGTACCAATCAATAGTTGCTGAGTGGGCACAGCTCATCAATGCCCCAGAGGAGCATGAGGATGACTTAGACATATATGCCAAGAATAAGATGGACCACAACTCTATGTCCAACATGTACAAGGAAATTCCAAACAAAGCACTTGATACTTTCAAGTTTGGGTCTGTACATTATCTTCTGTTAGGGTTGCCAACTATCAATTGGATTTTGAGGCACACTCTGTTGCCCAAGTCAGGTGATCACAAGATGATCAGAGTCCATGCAATCAACTTACTTCATATCTTTGATGTGCCACAGAAATTCAAAGTCACGAGCCTCATGGTAGAGACCATCAAAAGAACTGCAGCAGATCAGAAGAGGAGTTGTGGTTATGCCCCTCAGATCCGGGAGCTAATTAACTCCAAGATGGGCACATGCATATACCTATTGGACAAGGAACATTTGCCTATTCATCCAGATTTTGAAGATAATGAAGTTGTGATGAACAAGGATGATCCATCATCAGTTCATGCTCAAGCACAGAAGGAGAAGGCAAGGAAGGAGAAAGCTACCAAGATGCTAACTCAAGAGGAGGCATTTGAGTATTTCCTGAAAAACAAGCAAGAGCAGCTTAGTTACTTGATTGCTTCCACACTGAGGATTGAGAAAGGACTGGCCACCCTCACTCAGAATCAGGTGAGCTTAGAGAGGATCATAGAATAAAAGTTCTATGACATGGATGTCAAAGTAACAGAGATTCAGTCTGGAGTGGAGCAACTTCAAGATGACATGCAGGAGAGGAGAGGGAAGACTACAACTGATGCACTTGCCAGAGTGCCACGAGCTCAGAGGTCGACTGCAGTGCCAGTTGCTGACACCAGAGCCACCACCTCAGCTCCAGCCACAGCACCAGCCCAACTAGCTCCAGCATCTACTTCAGCTCCAGCTCCAACCACGTCTAGAGAAGCCTTCATCCTTGGAGTGATCCAGACTCCACCACCACCAGAAGATCAAGCCTGAGAGTCGATCTAGCACTATGCATTTTCTAGGAACTTTTTGGTAACTTGTTGCCAAAGGGGGAGAAAAATGTATAGATCATAGGCTTCGAGAGAGAGAGAGAGAGTGTTGCCTTTATTCTCTCTTGCTTTATTTGGTTTTTTTCAAACTTTGTTTGCTTTTGGTTGAGATACTTTGATATGCTTGTGAGACATTGATGATCATGTGTTTGATCATAAGCTACACTTATGCATGCTTGATATATCTTATCTATCTTATGTGATCATTCACTTTCTTTGGTGATGAGTGCATGTATTTCATTCTTATCTTTTTGAGCGCTCCGCCAAGATGTATGTGACATGGAAGAGTAACCCATGACTCTAACTCTTTGTGCATTTGCAGTCCAAAGCAAATTTTAAATATGCACAAATTTAAGGGGAGCTCTTACTTATCACATACTTCTCAAAGCAACGATATATTTCATTCTTATTATTATTTGTCGAACCTTTGATCTATATGTTTTCATCAATTACCAAAAAGGGGGAGATTGAAAGTGCAACTATCCCTAGGTGGTTTTGGTAATTCATAACAACATATAGCTCATTGAGCTAATGCTATTCCGAGATGATCATTTCAGGAAAGCTCAATGATTGGCATGGCATGGACGGTGAAAGTGGAACCCTCAAAATGCTAAGGACAAAGGATTGGCTCTAGCTCATATGCTCAAGACTCTTCATTTTACATTTTAGTGGTCCAAGATCAAATTGAGTCCATAGGAAAAGCCAATACTATCAAGGAGGGATGAGGTGTTGCTTAATGAGCCTCTTGCTTCATGTGCTTAATGATATGCTCCAAAATCCTCAGCTACTTTCCCATATCCACATTTGACCTAAACCCAAAGCCAAACTCGGCCCTACCAATTCTTTCAACCCGGCGCCACCGAGTTTCACTTGTCATAGCCATTGCCAAACCCTAAGCAAATCGGTTCTACCGATAGGGATCTCGGTCTCACCGAGATGGGATTGCAATTTCTCTGTTTCCTTTTCGTAACTTTTCGTTCTCACCGAAAGAGCGGATCGGTCCCACCGAGATTGCAATGTAAACTTACTGTTTCCTTTTCGTAACATTTCGGTCTCACCGAGAAGAGCGAATCGGTCCCACCGAGTTTGCTTGACCAACCCTCTAGTTAGCTTATTACCAAATCGGTCTCATCGAGTTTTTGTAATCGGTCTCACCGAGATTATGTTATGCCCTAACCCTAACCATATCGGTCCTACCGAGTTGCATGTCAGTCCCACCGAAAATCTCTAACGGTCACTAGGTTTACTATTTCGGTCCGACCGAGTTTGTTGATTCGGTCCCACCGATATTGGTAAATTGTGTGTAACGATTGGATTTTGTGTGGAGGCTATATATACCCCTCCACCTCCTCTTCACTCGTGGAGAGAGCCATCAAAACACATCTACACTTCCAACTCATATGTTCTGAGAGAGAACCACCTACTCATGTGTTGAGGCCAAGATATTGCATTCCTACCACATGAATCTTGATCTCTAGCCTTCCCCAAGTTGCTTTCCACTCAAATCTTCTTTCCACCAAATCCAAATCCTGTGAGAGAGAATTGAGTGTTGGGGAGACTATCGTTTGAAGCACAAGAGAAAGGAGTTCATCATCAACACACCATTTGTTACTTCTTGGAGAGTGGTGTCTCCTAGATTGGCTAGGTGTCACTTGGGAGCCTCCGACAAGATTGTGGAGTTGAACCAAGGAGTTTGTAAGGTCAAGGAGATCGCCTACTTCGTGAAGATCTACCGCTAGTGAGGCAAGTCCTTCGTGGGCGATGGCCATGGTGGGATAGACAAGGTTGCTTCTTCGTGGACCCTTCGTGGGTGGAGCCCTCCATGGACTCGCGCAACCGTTACCCTTCGTGGGTTGAAGTCTCCATCAACGTGGATGTAGGATAGCACCACCTATCCGAACCACGGGAAAAACATCCGTGTCTCCAATTGCGTTTGAATTCTCCAAACCCTTCCCTTTACATTCTTGCAAGTTGCATGCTTTACTTTCCTCTGCCAATATACTCTTTGCATGCTTGCTTGAATTGTGTGATGATTGCTTGACTTGTCCTAAAATAGCTAAAATCTGACAAGAACTAAAATTGGGAAAAGGTTAAGTTTTTATTTGGTCAAGTAGTCTAATCACCCCCTCTAGACATACTTTCGATCCTACAAGTGGTATCAGAGCTTTGGTCTCCATTTGCTTTGATTTCCATAGCTTTTGGTGGTCATAGGCTTGATTTCAAAACCTAGGAGAGTATGGCGTCTAGCGAGGGAAATTATTACCGTAGAGTTCCTTACTTTGATGGTACTAATTTTGCTAGTTGGAAGCATAAAATGAAAATGCATATTCTTGGACATAACCCCGCCGTTTGGGCTATTGTGTGTGTTGGTTTGCAAGGTGACTTCTTTGATGGGAGAGAACCTAACCGTGAAGCTACCGCGGATGAGTTGAAGATGTTGCAATACAATGCTCAAGCTTGTGATATTCTCTTGAACGGATTGTGCCCTGAAGAATTCAACAAAATCAGCCGTCTTGAGAATGCAAAGGAAATTTGGGACACTTTGATTGATATGCGCGAAGGTACCGACTCCGTCAAGGAATCCAAATTGGATGTGCTTCAAAGTCAACTTGACAAGTTCAAAATGAAGGATGGTGAAGGTATCGCTGAAATGTACTCTAGGCTTGCTCTCATCACAAATGAGATTGCCGGCTTAGGAAGTGAAGAGATGACCGATAGATTCATCATCAAGAAGATTCTAAGAGCCATGGATGGAAAATATGATACCATGTGCACATTGATCCAAATGATGCCCAATTACAAAGATCTCAAGCCAATGGAGGTAATTGGAAGAATTGTTGCTCATGAGATGTCACTTAAGGATAAAGAGGAACTTCACAACAAATCAAGTGGTGCCTACAAAGCCTCATGTGAAGCCCCTACATCATCAAGTTAGAAACAAAACATCAATGAAGAGTTGAGCCTAATGGTGAAAAACTTCAACAAGTTCTACAAGAGTAGAAGAAAAGATAGAAGCTCCAAGTCAAGGTCCTACAATGACAAAAGATCTTCTAGTCGAGAGCGAAACTGCTACAATTGTGGAAGACCCGGACACTATTCCAATGAGTGTACGACTCCCTACAAGAGAAGAGAAGACTCTCCAAAAAGAAGAAGCAAAAGGGAAGAATCACCACCAAGAGAGAGAAGGAGTAGAGATGATCGTTATGAACGAAGACACTCACGAAGAAGCAAGGATTCGGAAAGGAAGTAAAAATCATCAAGGAGCTACACAAAATGAAGACATCAGGCTCATGTTGGTGAATGGGTATCCGGCTCCGACTCCGACAACCACTCCGAGAGAAGTTATCACTCCGATTCCGAATATAGTCAAGATGAAGGTGTTCCGGTCTAGCACTTGTATCAACCAACTCCTACGATATATTTGACTCACCAAATGAAGGAATTGGAAGGTGCTTCATGGCCAAAGGTCCTAAGGTAACACACCCCGAGTATGTTGATTTCAATAGTGATGAAGATGACTTGTTAGGTGATGATGATTTACTTGTTGACAACTCTAGTGATGAATACTATGATGAAACGTCAATTAATCATGCTAATCAAGATAAAACGGATGAAAATGATAAGGAGAAGATTGAGGCTCTAACTAAAGAACTAAACACTCTTAAGTTAGCTCATGAAACTATCTTCGAAGATCATCGAGAACTTTTAAGAGCTCATGAGAAGTTACGCTTTGAAAAGCTCAATCTTAAGCAAGAGCATGAGTTTTTAAAGGCTATCAATGATGATCTCCGCAAGAATAGTTCTTCTTACATTGCCAAGCGTTTACTCTTATCCACTTACATGCCTCAAGTCAAGTCTAGTAACAAGAACAAGAAAGATTCTACCTCTAGTTGTAACAATGATCATGCTAAATCCAATATTGTTACTTCTAGTAGTTCTCTTGATTCCACTAATGATTCTCTTAGCCAGGTTACACTTGAGCAAGAAAATAGCTTATTGAAGGGAATTATAGAGAAAGGAGTGTACAAAAGCCTTGCCAGGAGTAAGCAATTTGAGGAAATTGTGCGCAAGCAAGGAAGGCACCGGAAGAATCAAGGTGTTGGTTTTGAACGAAAGTTCAATGCCAATGGAGTTGAGTGGGAATAAGATCAATACCCCAAGACAAAGTTTGTTCCTCAACAAGAGAAGTATGATCCTACTTCCTTCAAGGGGACACAAGCTCAAGATGATCTTCCACCACAAGACTACAAGCAAAAAGGCAAGGACAAGCTTCAAGAGGAAATTGATGCATTTGAAGAAGCTCCTAAGACCTTAGTCAAGTGGATTCCCAAGACCACTTCAAGTTCCACTTCATCAAGTACGACTACAACTCCAAGGATTCCCATCAAGATGGTGTGGATCCAAAAGAAGAAGAACTAGAGAGTTCTTGAGGGTGACTCCGCCAACATACTTCACTCTTATCATTTTGGCAAGAACAAGTGCAATCAACTTCCACATCTTGCACTAGTTCAAGGAGTCACAAACCCTCTTGTTGGTAAGACAAGGGACAAGGTAACCTAAAAGTTTTCATGGACATCATCTTGTGTGTGCATCACTCTATGTCTATGGATATCCTTGTTTGTTCCTTGTGGGACTAACCCATGTAGGTATTGAAAGTGCAATTCACTCAAATGGATAGCTCCAAGTGATCTACATCAACATTGAGCATCCACATCTTCAACATCTACATGAAGTCATCATCGACAAAACCCAAGGTTAGTTCATCCCTCTTAGGGGGGATATCACATCTAGGGGGAGCTTTACTCTAAGACTTGAGCTAAAGCAACTCTAAAGATGTGATGTGAACACAACAATGCTTTATGTAAAAGTGGTAACCCCACTTGAGCTTAAACGATGAGTATGACCTATGATCAAGTGTTCTCACTTGACTCCTAAGTCAATATACTCATATATAGATGACCTAGTCATTGCCAATTGCTTGATAGATGCTAGAATTGGTTGTGCATGCTTTGTCACATATTTCAATTGCCATTTTATTGTGTGAGCATGTTGGTTGCATATTTTACTCATTCGAGGACATCCACTTGTTGTTTTGATTGTTTGGTTTTATTTCTTTTTGCCAAGTGGATGGACAAGAATGCCTAAGAACCTCCTCTAGCTATCTATGCTTTTCTCGTCTCAAACTCTATTCATGCTACATCACAAAATTTGATCAAGTCAGATTCGAACCACTCTGTGTGAGGAGCACTCGGAGTCCCCGATTCGTCATAGACTTAAACTTCCAAAACCTCTTTGTGATTCTCGGTCTGACCGATATCCTACTTTCGGTCCTACCGAGATCATTAAGTTGATCTGAATTTTCGATCTCGGTGCAACCGATTTTAACCATTCGGTCACACCGAGTTGCAATAACTGTATACAGTTTTGCATCTCGGTACCACCGAGTTGTTCCACTCGGTCACACCGACATGGTTGGGCTATATATAGGCACGGGCAAAAATTTGGAAATTTCTCCGAACCCCTTCGCCCGCGCGATAGCTCGCTCTGCCAACGTGGTCTCCGGATCGTCTCCTCGCCGCCAGCCGCCTCCAGTCGCTGGTCTCCATCACCGTCAACGGAATTCAACCCCGTCGTTGCCGCCGTAGCGAGTCTCCGCCGAACTAGGGTATGGACTCGATCTTCGTGCTATCCCCAATCTGATTCCTAGCACATTGTGATCTTATTGTTTCTAGCCACGATTGAAACACTCCTATCCAGGCAATGCATTCGTAGAATAGGATTGATTCGAAAACTATAGGGTTAGGTTTCCGTCGAAACCACCTCGGACCCACCGAGTTGAAAAACTCGGTCCCACCAATTTGGCTCATGCCATTGCACAAGAGAGACTCGGTCTGACCGAGAATTACTAATTGGTGTGACCGATTTTGGAACTTTGTGAAACCCTAGCAGTCTCGGTGCCACCGAACTGTGACTCGGTCTGACCGAGTTCACTAGTTTAGGTTCCAAAACTGCTTCGGTATCACCAAGTTTAAAAATCGGTAGATCCGAAATGATTTCTATGGGATACTAAAACTAAGATTTTGAATCATTCTTTTGCAAAAATCTCTGCATTTTGTGATGCTCATCCACTCTACCTCATCTATAAACTGTTCACAGGGTCAGCAGTCAGCTTGTTCATCATGTCAGATCAGAGTGATAGCCAAAACCTGTCAGAGCAGCAAGTGCACATGAGTGAGGGCACTAGTCCCTCCAGTTCCTCAGATGAAGGCAGCAGGAGCACTCCTAGTAACTTGCCAAAATCTACCACCAGACAAAGGAAGAAAAGAACCTCAGAATCAGAGGATGAGGACTATGTGGCAGAAGAAAAAGCCACTTCCAAGAAAGTGGTTAAGAAGGAATATAGCACTGCTGCTGCCACCAAGCCAGGCATGAAGCAAAAGGTTCCTGCAAAGAGAATTCCAATGTCTAAGGCCAGAGCATCTACTCAAGTCCCTTTGGGATCTGAACCCAAAGAGGCTGCGGCAGAAGGGAAGAAGAGGAAGGAGAGGATCAAAAAGACCACTGCTAGAGTGCTTGGGAGATCCTCAATCATGAGAGATTCTGAAGAGGAAGAGGAAGAAGAGGTTGTTGTACCAGCACCCAAGGCACAAAAGCTGATGGGTGATGCTATAAGATCAGGGGCTACTGCATCCAAGCCCAAGGAAGCACCCAAGGCTGCATCAAAGGCCAAGACAGCTCCAAAGAGGAACACAAGGAGCATACCAGCTGCTGAAAAGAACAAGGCCCCAGTGCCTGACACTGCAGAAGAAGAGGAAGGCCAAGTTCTCTGGAAGCTTAAGCCCAAGATCCCAGACCACAATGATGCTCATCCTGTGGCTGAGGACATGAAGATCAGAAGAGACTCAGGGCTGAGAAAGTGGAGAGCAGAAGATCCATATGCTACAAGAAGAAGAACTGCTATTGACTATAGGTTCCACACTAAGGAACAGCAGGACTTCTATGAGACAGTCTTGTAGGATAAGAAGCCCATTGTTTGTGATATAAGATGGGTAGATTGGCAGTTCATCAAGGACAATGAAGAACACTATCCTGGAGTGCAAGACAACTTCAAGGCTTGTGGAGTAGCAGACTTTGTTGGGTAGAAGCTCACAAAGTGGAATGAAGAGCTGATCATGCAGTTCTACTCCACAGCACACTTCTATCCAGATGGAAGGATTGTGTGAATGTCTGAAGGTACGAGGTACCAATCAATAGTTGCTGAGTGGGCACAGCTCATCAATGCCCCAGAGGAGCATGAGGATGACTTAGACATATATGCCAAGAATAAGATGGACCACAACTCTATGTCCAACATGTACAAGGAAATTCCAAACAAAGCACTTGATACTTTCAAGTTTGGGTCTGTACATTATCTTCTGTTAGGGTTGCCAACTATCAATTGGATTTTGAGGCACACTCTGTTGCCCAAGTCAGGTGATCACAAGATGATCAGAGTCCATGCAATCAACTTACTTCATATCTTTGATGTGCCACAGAAATTCAAAGTCACGAGCCTCATGGTAGAGACCATCAAAAGAACTGCAGCAGATCAGAAGAGGAGTTGTGGTTATGCCCCTCAGATCCGGGAGCTAATTAACTCCAAGATGGGCACATGCATATACCTATTGGACAAGGAACATTTGCCTATTCATCCAGATTTTGAAGATAATGAAGTTGTGATGAACAAGGATGATCCATCATCAGTTCATGCTCAAGCACAGAAGGAGAAGGTAAGGAAGGAGAAAGCTACCAAGATGCTAACTCAAGAGGAGGCATTTGAGTATTTCCTGAAAAACAAGCAAGAGCAGCTTAGTTACTTGATTGCTTCCACACTGAGGATTGAGAAAGGACTGGCCACCCTCACTCAGAATCAGGTGAGCTTAGAGAGGATCATAGAATAAAAGTTCTATGACATGGATGTCAAAGTAACAGAGATTCAGTCTGGAGTGGAGCAACTTCAAGATGACATGCAGGAGAGGAGAGGGAAGACTACAACTGATGCACTTGCCAGAGTGCCACGAGCTCAGAGGTCGACTGCAGTGCCAGTTGCTGACACCAGAGCCACCACCTCAGCTCCAGCCACAGCACCAGCCCAACTAGCTCCAGCATCTACTTCAGCTCCAGCTCCAACCACGTCTAGAGAAGCCTTCATCCTTGGAGTGATCCAGACTCCACCACCACCAGAAGATCAAGCCTGAGAGTCGATCTAGCACTATGCATTTTCTAGGAACTTTTTGGTAACTTGTTGCCAAAGGGGGAGAAAAATGTATAGATCATAGGCTTCGAGAGAGAGAGAGAGAGTGTTGCCTTTATTCTCTCTTGCTTTATTTGGTTTTTTTCAAACTTTGTTTGCTTTTGGTTGAGATACTTTGATATGCTTGTGAGACATTGATGATCATGTGTTTGATCATAAGCTACACTTATGCATGCTTGATATATCTTATCTATCTTATGTGATCATTCACTTTCTTTGGTGATGAGTGCATGTATTTCATTCTTATCTTTTTGAGCGCTCCGCCAAGATGTATGTGACATGGAAGAGTAACCCATGACTCTAACTCTTTGTGCATTTGCAGTCCAAAGCAAATTTTAAATATGCACAAATTTAAGGGGAGCTCTTACTTATCACATACTTCTCAAAGCAACGATATATTTCATTCTTATTATTATTTGTCGAACCTTTGATCTATATGTTTTCATCAATTACCAAAAAGGGGGAGATTGAAAGTGCAACTATCCCTAGGTGGTTTTGGTAATTCATAACAACATATAGCTCATTGAGCTAATGCTATTCCGAGATGATCATTTCAGGAAAGCTCAATGATTGGCATGGCATGGACGGTGAAAGTGGAACCCTCAAAATGCTAAGGACAAAGGATTGGCTCTAGCTCATATGCTCAAGACTCTTCATTTTACATTTTAGTGGTCCAAGATCAAATTGAGTCCATAGGAAAAGCCAATACTATCAAGGAGGGATGAGGTGTTGCTTAATGAGCCTCTTGCTTCATGTGCTTAATGATATGCTCCAAAATCCTCAGCTACTTTCCCATATCCACATTTGACCTAAACCCAAAGCCAAACTCGGCCCTACCAATTCTTTCAACCCGGCGCCACCGAGTTTCACTTGTCATAGCCATTGCCAAACCCTAAGCAAATCGGTTCTACCGATAGGGATCTCGGTCTCACCGAGATGGGATTGCAATTTCTCTGTTTCCTTTTCGTAACTTTTCGTTCTCACCGAAAGAGCGGATCGGTCCCACCGAGATTGCAATGTAAACTTACTGTTTCCTTTTCGTAACATTTCGGTCTCACCGAGAAGAGCGAATCGGTCCCACCGAGTTTGCTTGACCAACCCTCTAGTTAGCTTATTACCAAATCGGTCTCATCGAGTTTTTGTAATCGGTCTCACCGAGATTATGTTATGCCCTAACCCTAACCATATCGGTCCTACCGAGTTGCATGTCAGTCCCACCGAAAATCTCTAACGGTCACTAGGTTTACTATTTCGGTCCGACCGAGTTTGTTGATTCGGTCCCACCGATATTGGTAAATTGTGTGTAACGATTGGATTTTGTGTGGAGGCTATATATACCCCTCCACCTCCTCTTCACTCGTGGAGAGAGCCATCAAAACACATCTACACTTCCAACTCATATGTTCTGAGAGAGAACCACCTACTCATGTGTTGAGGCCAAGATATTGCATTCCTACCACATGAATCTTGATCTCTAGCCTTCCCCAAGTTGCTTTCCACTCAAATCTTCTTTCCACCAAATCCAAATCCTGTGAGAGAGAATTGAGTGTTGGGGAGACTATCGTTTGAAGCACAAGAGAAAGGAGTTCATCATCAACACACCATTTGTTACTTCTTGGAGAGTGGTGTCTCCTAGATTGGCTAGGTGTCACTTGGGAGCCTCCGACAAGATTGTGGAGTTGAACCAAGGAGTTTGTAAGGTCAAGGAGATCGCCTACTTCGTGAAGATCTACCGCTAGTGAGGCAAGTCCTTCGTGGGCGATGGCCATGGTGGGATAGACAAGGTTGCTTCTTCGTGGACCCTTCGTGGGTGGAGCCCTCCGTGGACTCGCGCAACCGTTACCCTTCGTGGGTTGAAGTCTCCATCAACGTGGATGTAGGATAGACCACCTATCCGAACCACGGGAAAAACATCCGTGTCTCCAATTGCGTTTGAATTCTCCAAACCCTTCCCTTTACATTCTTGCAAGTTGCATGCTTTACTTTCCTCTGCCAATATACTCTTTGCATGCTTGCTTGAATTGTGTGATGATTGCTTGACTTGTCCTAAAATAGCTAAAATCTGACAAGAACTAAAATTGGGAAAAGGTTAAGTTTTTATTTGGTCAAGTAGTCTAATCACCCCCCCTCTAGACATACTTTCGATCCTACAAGTGGTATCAGAGCTTTGGTCTCCATTTGCTTTGATTTCCATAGCTTTTGGTGGTCATAGCCTTGGTTTCAAAACCTAGGAGAGTATGGCGTCTAGCGAGGGAAATTATCACCGTAGAGTTCCTTACTTTGATGGTACTAATTTTGCTAGTTGGAAGCATAAAATGAAAATGCATATTCTTGGACATAACCCCGCCGTTTGGGCTATTGTGTGTGTTGGTTTGCAAGGTGACTTCTTTGATGGGAGAGAACCAAACCGTGAAGCTACCGCGGATGAGTTGAAGATGTTGCAATACAATGCTCAAGCTTGTGATATTCTCTTCAACGGATTATGCCCCGAAGAATTCAACAAAATCAGCCGTCTTGAGAATGCAAAGGAAATTTGGGACACTTTGATTGATATGCATGAAGGTACCGACTCCGTCAAGGAATCCAAATTGGATGTGCTTCAAAGTCAACTTGACAAGTTCAAAATGAAGGATGGTGATGGTGTCGCTGAAATGTACTCTAGGCTTGCTTTCATCACAAATGAGATTGCCGGCTTAGGAAGTGAAGAGATGACCGATAGATTCATCATCAAGAAGATTCTAAGAGCCTTGGATGGAAAATATGATACCGTGTGCACATTGATCCAAATGATGCCCAATTACAAAGATCTCAAGCCAACGGAGGTAATTGGAAGAATTGTTGCTCATGAGATGTCACTTAAGGATAAAGAGGAACTTCACAAGAAATCAAGTGGTGCCTACAAAGCCTCATGGTTGAACCGAGTGTGGCTACGCCCGGTCCTTGCGAAGGTTAAAACAGCACCAACTTGACAAACTATCGTTGTGGTTTTGATTCGTAGGTAAGATTGGTTCTTGCTTAAGCCCGTAGCAGCCACGTAAAACTTGCAACAACAAAGTACAGGACGTCTAACTTGTTTTTTGCAGGGCATGTTGTGATGTGATATGGTCAAGACATGATGCTAAATTTTATTGTATGAGATGATCATGTTTTGTAACCGAGTTATCGGCAACTGGCAGGAGCCATATGGTTGTCTCTTTATTGTATGCAATGCAATCACGCTGTAATGCTTTACTTTATCACTAAGCGGTAGCGATAGTCGTGGAAGCATAAGATTGGCGAGACGACAACGATGCTACGATGGAGATCAAGGTGTCGCGCCGGTGACGATGGTGATCACGACGGTGCTTCGAAGATGGAGATCACAAGCACAAGATGATGATGGCCATATCATATCACTTATATTGATTGCATGTGATGTTTATCTTTTATGCATCTTATCTTACTTTGATTGACGGTAGCCGGTAGCATTATAAGATGATCTCTCACTAATTATCAAGAAGTGTTCTCCCTGAGTATGCACCGTTGCGAAAGTTCTTCGTGCTGAGACACCACATGATGATCGGGTGTGATAGGCTCTACGTTCAAATACAACGGGTGCAAAACAGTTGCACACGCGGAATACTCAGGTTATACTTGATGAGCCAAGCATATACAGATATGGCCTCGGAACACAGAGACCGAAAGGTCGAGCGTGAATCATATGGTAGATATGATCAACATAGTGATGTTCACCAATGAAACTACTCCATCTCATGTGATGATCGGACATTGTTTAGTTGATTTGGATCACGTAATCACTTAGAGGATTAGAGGGATGTCTATCTAAGTGGGAGTTCTTAAGTAATATGATTAATTGAACCTAAATTTATCATGAACTTAGTACCTGATAGTATCTTGCTTGTTTATGTTTGATTGTAGATAGATGGCCCGTGATGTTGTTCCGTTGAATTTTAATGCGTTCCTTGAGAAAGCAAAGTTGAAGGATGATGGTAGCAATTACACGGACTAGGTCCGTAACTTGAGGATTATCCTCATTGCTGCACAGAATAATTACGTCCTGGAAGCACCGCTGGGTGCCAGGCCTGCTGCTGGAGAAACACCAGATGTTATGAACATCTGGCAGAGCAAAGCTGATGACTACTCGATAGTTTAGTGTGCCATGCTTTACGGCTTAGAATCGGGACTTCAACGACGTTTTGAACGTCATGGAGCATATGAGATGTTCCAGGAGTTGAAGTTAATATTTCAAGAAAATGCCCGGATTGAGAGATATGAAGTCTCCAATAAGTTCTATAGCTGCAAGATGGAGGAGAACAGTTCTGTCAGTGAGCATATACTCAAAATGTTTGGGTATAATAATCACTTGATTCAGTTGGGAGTTAATCTTCCAGATGATTGCGTCATTGACAGAATTCTCCAATCACTACCACCAAGCTACAAGAGCTTCGTGATGAACTATAATATGCAAGGGATGAATAAGACTATTCCCGAGCTCTTCGCAATGCTGAAAGCTGCGGAGGTAGAAATCAAGAAGGAGCATCAAGTGTTGATGGTCAACAAGACCACTAGTTTCAAGAAAAAGGGCAAAGGGAAGAAGAAGGGGAACTTCAAAAAGAACAGCAAGCAAGTTGCTACTCAAGAGAAGAAACCCAAACCTGGACCTAAGCCTGAAACTGAGTGCTTCTACTGCAAGCAGACCGGTCACTAGAAGCGAAACTGCCCCAAGTATTTGGCGGATAAGAAGGATGGCAAGGTGAACAAAGGTATATGTGATATACATGTTATGTTATTGATGTGTACCTTACTAATGCTTGCAGTAGCACCTGGGTATTTGATACTGGTTCTGTTGCTAATATTTGCAACTCGAAACAGGGACTATGGATTAAGCGAAGATTGGCTAAGGACGAGGTGACGATGCGCGTAGGAAATGGTTCCAAAGTCGATGTGATCGCAGTCGGCACGCTACCTCTACATCTACCTTTGGGATTAGTATTAGACCTAAGTAATTGTTATTTGGTGCCAGCGTTAAGCATGAACATTATATCTGGATCTTGTTTGATGCGAGACGGTTATTCATTTAAATCAGAGAATAATGGTAGTTCTATTTATATGAGTAATATCTTTTATGGTCATGCACCCTTAAAGAGTGGTCTATTCTTATTAAATCTCGATAGTAGTGACACACATATTCATAGTGTTGAAGCCAAAAGATGCAGAGTTGATAATGATAGTGCAACTTATTTGTGGCACTGCCGTTTGGGTCATATCAGTATAAAGCGCATGAAGAAACTCCATACTGATGGGCTTTTGGAAACACTTGATTATGAATCACTTGGTACTTGCAAACCGTGCCTTATGGGTAAGATGACAAAAACACCGTTCTCCGGTACTATGGAGAGAGCAACAGATTTATTGGAAATCATACATACAGATGTATGTGGTCCGATGAATGTTGAGGCTCGTGGCGGATATCGTTATTTTCTCACCTTCACAGATGACTTAAGCAGATATGGGTATATCTACTTAATGAAACATAAGTCTGAAACGTTTGAGAAGTTCAAAGAATTTCAGAGTGAAGTTGAAAATCATCGTAACAAGAAAATAAAATTCCTACGATCTGATCGTGGAGGAGAATATTTGAGTTACGAGTTTGGTGTACATTTGAAACAATGTGGAATAGTTTCGCAACTCACGCCCCCCAGAACACCACAGCGTAATGGTGTGTCCGAACGTCGTAATCGTACTTTACTAGATATGGTGCGATCTATGATGTCTCTTACTGATTTACCGCTATCGTTTTGGGGTTATGCTCTAGAGACGGCCGCATTCACGTTAAATAGGGCACCATCAAAATCCGTCGAAACGACGCCTTATGAACTATGGTTTGGCAAGAAACCAAAGTTGTCGTTTCTGAAAGTTTGGGGCTGCGATGCTTATGTGAAAAAAACTTCAACCTGATAAGCTCGAACCCAAATTGGAGAAATGTGTCTTCATAGGATATCCAAAGGAAACTATTGGATACACCTTCTATCACAAATCCGAAGGCAAGACTTTTGTTGCTAAATTTGGAAACTTTCTAAAGAAGGAGTTTCTCTCGAAAGAAGTGAGTGGGAGGAAAGTAGAACTTGACGAGGTAACTGTACCTGCTCCCTTATTGGAAAATAGTACATCACAAAAACCTATTTCTGTGACACCTACACCAATTAGTGAGGAAGCTAATGATAATGATCATGAAACTTCAGAACAAGATACTACTGAACCTCGTAGATCAACCAGAGTAAGATCCGCGCCAGAGTGGTACGGTAATCCTGTTCTGGAAGTCATGCTACTAGATCATGATGAACCTACGAACTATGAAGAAGCGATGGTGAGCCCAGATTCCGCAAAATGGCTTGAAGCCATGAAATCTGAGATGGGATCCATGTATGAGAACAAAGTATGGACTTTGGTTGACTTGCCCAATGATCGGCAAGCAATTGAGAATAAATGGATTTTCAAGAAGAAGACTGACGCTGATGGTAATGTTACTGTCTACAAAGCTGGACTTGTCGCAAAAGGTTTTCGACAAGTTCAAGGGATTGACTACGATGAGACCTTCTCACCCGTAGCGATGCTTAAGTCTGTCCAAATCATGTTAGCAATTGCCGCATTTTATGATTATGAAATTTGGCAAATGGATGTCAAAACCGCTTTCCTGAATGGATTTCTGCAAGAAGAGTTGTATATGATGCAGCCGGAAGGTTTTTTCGATCCAAAGGGAGCTAACAAAGTGTGCAAGCTCCAGGGATCCATTTATGGACTGGTGCAAGCCTCTCGGAGTTGGAATAAACGCTTTGATAGTGTGATCAAAGCATTTGGTTTTGTACAGACTTTTGGAGAAGCCTGTATTTACAAGAAAGTGAGTGGGAGCTCTGTACCATTTCTGATATTATATGTAGATGACATATTGCTAATCGGAAATGATATAAAATTTCTGGATAGCATAAAAGGATACTTGAATAAGAGTTTTTTCAATGAAAGACCTCGGTGAAGATGCTTACATATTGGGCATTAAGATCTATAGAGATAGATCAAGACGCTTAATTGGACTTTCACAAAGCACATACCTTGACATAGTTTTGAAGAAGTTCAAAATGGATCAAGCAAAGAAAGGATATTACAAGGTGTGAAATTGAGTAAGACTCAATCCCCGACCAATGCAGAAGATAGAGAGAAAATGAAAGATGTTCCCTATGCTTTAGCCATAGGCTCTATCATGTATGCAATGCTGTGTACCAGACCTGATGTGTGTCTTGCTATAAGTCTAGCAGGGAGGTACCAAAGTAATCCAGGAGTGGATCACTGGATAGCGGTCAAGAACATCCTGAAATACCTGAAAAGGACTAAGGATATGTTTCTCATATATGGAGGTGACAAAGAGCTCATCGTAAATGGTTACGTTGATGCAAGCTTTGACACTGATCCGGACGATTCTAAATCGCAAACCGGCTGCTGGCTATAAGCCAGTGCCATGTCATCTATAGCCCATCTTATAGCCAACATGTAGTAGTAGTTTATTTCTTATGGCCCGCTGACTCAGCTCTATTGTACTTGCTCAACCACTAAAATGCCAAGAAACTACTACCACTTGCATACGTGGCAGACTTAAGATAAGACTACCTTATCAACCATTGTACATGCTCTTACCAACAAAAATCCTCGAGTGACCTCCTACCTCCGGCTCGTCCACCTAGTCATCCTCGGCCATGGGACGCAGCTACCGCCGCCGGTAGAAGGCGGGGTCAAAACCGTTGGCGGTGCGGAGCCCATGTTGCGGCAGCCCGGATGCCAGCTCCGTCCGGCGCTCGCGGCCGCTAGCTAGCCAAGATAGCTCCGTCCAGCTGCTTGTCTGCAAGGTTTGCTAGCTAGATTGGCAAGGTAGCGCGGCAGCTTGCTCGTGTGCGCCGCGCTAAGGCCAGCCATCTGGCTTGAGCAAAGGCCAGCGCGGTGGCTTGCTCGCTCGTGAGTCACGCTCGGGCCAGCCTGCCAACCCGTGCGGAGGCCAGCGCGGCGTCCGACCCGTCCGGCGGAGCGGCGGCCAACTCGCTCATCACCGTCGCCACCGACGAACACGCATCAGTACTGTTTGAAGTAATGTTCAGGAAAAATAATGATTTGAGGGGGAATAACAGGATAGAAGGTCAAATGTGGGTCCCTTGTGTCAACGGTCAAACAAAATGTGTTGGTTTAAGCTGCCTCGTCAGCACGGACATGTGGGCCAACCCTGTCATAAATGGGTTTAAACGAACCTAATCGGTAGGAGTACTAGGTAGTTTTTGGCGTGGATTAAGAAATTTTGGGTATGTTTTTGCTATTTTCTGTACAATAGATTCCTCCTCGGGCTGGTTGAGAGTGGTAGTTTTTTGTTAAATACTCTACATATTGTAAGTAGGAGTGAAAGTTAAGCTTTGGAAGCCAATAAGCAAGGCTAGTTACATAGTGCATATGTGTACATGATTGAAAGTAAATATCAACCATGAGTGACTAATATCTTGATGGAGAACTCGAAACTATGGAATACTAGGAAAAGAAATGCATGGTTGGAAATACTAGCAATGTTCATGTCCGTTGCAACGAATCATCATTAGAATAATACTTATTCACAAACTTGGTACAAAACACTCTAATTTTGATATACATATGTGAAGGAAATATGCCCTAGAGGCAATAATATTGTTATTATTTTATTTCCTTATATCATGATAAATGTTTATTATTCATGCTAGAATTGTATTACCCGGAAACATAATACTTGTGTGAATACATAGACAAACCAAACGTCACTAGTATGCCTCTACTTGACTAGCTCGTTAATCGAAGATGGTTATGTTTCCTAACCATAGACATGTGTTGTCATTTGATTAATGGGATCACATCATTAGGAGAATGATGTGATTGACATGACGCATTCCATTAGCTTATCACCCGATCGTTTAGTATGTTGCTATTGCTTTCTTCATGACTTATACATGTTCCTATGACTATGAGATTATGCAACTCCCGTTTACCGGAGGAACACTTTGTGTGCTACCAAACGTCACAACGTAACTGGGTGATTATAAAGGAGCTCTACAGGTGTCTCCAAAGGTACATGTTGGGTTGGCGTATTTCGAGATTAGGATTTGTCACTCCGATTGTCGGAGAGGTATCTCTGGGCCCTCTCGGTAATGCACATCACATAAGCCTTGCAAGCATTGCAACTAATGAGTTAGTTGTGAGATGATGTATTACGAAACGAGTAAAGAGACTTGCCGGTAACGAGATTGAACTAGGTATTGAGATACCGACGATCGAATCTCGGGCAAGTAACATACTGATGATAAAGGGAACAACGTATGTTGTTATGCGGTCTGACCGATAAAGATCTTTGTAGAATATGTAGGAGCCAATATGAGCATCCAGGTTCTGCTATTGGTTATTGACCGGAGACGTGTCTCGGTCATGTCTACATTGTTCTCGAACCCGTAGGGTCCGCACGCTTAAGGTTTCGATGACAGTTATATTATGAGTTTATGCATTTTGATGTACCGAAGTTTGTTCGGAGTCCCGGATGTGATCACGGACATAACGAGGAGTCTCGAAGTGGTCGAGGCATAAAGATTGATATGTTGGAAGCCTATATTTGGATATCGGAAGTGTTCCGGATGAAATCGGGATTTTACCGGAGTACCGGGAGGTTACCGGAACCCCCCGGGAGGTATATGGGCCTTAGTGGGCTTTAGTGGAAGAGAGGAGAGGTGGCCAGGGCTGGGCCGCGCGCCCCTCCCCCCCTAGTCCGAATAGGACAAGGAGAGGGGGGCATCGCCCCCCTTCCTTCTCTTTCCCCCTCCCGAATCCTATTCCAACTAGGAAAAGGGGGGAATCCTACTCCCGGTGGGAGTAGGACTCCTCCTGGTGCGCCCTCCTCCTGGCCGGCCGCACCCCCCTTGATCCTTTATATACGGGGCAGGGGGCACCCCTAGACACACAAGTTGATCCATGTGATCATATTCTTAGCCGTGTGCGGTGCCCCCTTCCACCATAATCCTCGATAATATTGTAGCAGTGCTTAGGCGAAGCCCTGCGATGGTAGTACATCAAGATCGTCACCACGCCGTCGTGCTGACGGAACTCTTCCCGACACTTTGCTGGATCGGAGTCCAGGGATCGTCATCGAGCTGAACGTGTGCTAGAACTCGGAGGTGCCGTAGTTTCGGTGCTTGATCGGTCGGGCCGTGAAGACGTATGACTACATCAACCGCGTTGTGCTAACGCTTCCGCTGTCGGTATACAAGGGTACGTAGATCACACTCTCCCCTCTTGTTGCTATGCATCACCATGATCTTGCGTGTGCGTAGGAATTTTTTTGAAATTACTACGTTCCCCAACAATATGTCACTAGAGATATATTATGTTTCAATCAGAATATATTCCTTGGGCTATTTTGGTGAGGTCAGGGAGGGATGTGGTTGGTTTTAAGATACTAATTATGGGTTTTTCTGCAAATTGGTAGACAAGTGGGATGTTGGTGAGAAAAGGCAACAACTTACCTCACAATCGTTAGATGTAGATCTAATGGTCAGAAACGACAGATGGCAGACACACCAGCATCACCAACTTAGTCTTGTGTAGGAGTACTAGCAAGATCCGTGCATTGCACGGAACATCAAGATGCATTTTTTTATAAAACACTTGTTGTGATTGACCCTTGTGGGAGTAATCCCATGTGTAAAAACTAATGATATCTCGAGAAATGTGAGATAAGGTGAAGAGGAGTGGGGTGTGGTGGTGGTTGGTGGTCGAACTGAGCGGAGGCATGGGGATTGACGACGCCGGCAGCGGCCACCAGGCCAGTTTGTTCGAGAGGCTTCATTTCTTAATTGCTCAACAATGAGGTTTGTTGGAGATAAGGATGAACGAGGGAAGGCCTTGTCTGCAAATGTGGAGAGGGGTGCGGGTGTCTTTTAGTTTAATTTCCATCCGTCAGATATAGATCGGACGGTCTATATTGCAAGATGGCACACGTACCATCATCACCAACTCGGTTTTTATAAGAGAAGAAATATAAGTATGGAGATACAAACGTATTATCGATACTTGCTTCCATAAACTAGCATCTACATTCTATTCAACGCCTCAGCATGTGGGCCCTTGGCACAATGACTTCTCGACTGTGCAAAACGAAGATTTTCCCGTCGCCGACAAGGAGGGGGTGACGGCGGCGCGCTTTTTGGCTTGCTCTAGTCCTAGTAGTCAAACTAGGTGGTGTAAGCACGTGTAGATTTATTCTTTTTCACGTCTCGTATTCGCCGTACTGCCACGACTGTGCATGAATAGACGGTAAGTTATTCACGGGGAAACCCTTGTTGAGCGTGTTTGCGAGAGAGAGAGAGAGCGTGTGTGATATGTTAGAGACTGAGGCAATGATAACAGATTCTTTGTGTCTATGTGTGTGGAGGATAGAGCGAGACATGTACATGGGGCTTTGTGTTGTGTAACGTGGAGACACATATACATAATTAGAGAGTGAGTGTGTGAGATACACATGCAGACATGAGGAGAGATGAGGATCCAGGTAAACGGGTGTTTGTGCGTGTCTGTGTGTGTTTGTGCACGCGTTTGTGTGTGAGAGGGAGAGAGTGTACGTGGAGTAGAGAGACCACTGATGATGTAAACCTAGTATAACGGAAGGGGGAATGGTGTGACATGTGTAGTAGCAAGATAGCACGGGTGTGGGCGAGGGGAGCAGACTATTTGGAAGAGACATCGAGTGTGTGTGGGGGAGAGGGTGTGAGAGCGAGAGAAAGAGAGAGCTAGCGCCAGAGAGGGAGAGAGAGAGAGAGAGAGAGAGAGAGAGAGAGAGGGCGGGAGGACGAGAGGGGTCGTTTGTGTCCAGAAATGGCGTATAGATAGGGAGACAATGTTGATGTTGTCCGAAATTGGCCTATGAACGGAGACGCAAGGGAAGCGAGTCATCGTGTGTGTGATAGGGACTTAATGAGAGAGCTAGAATAGATGGTGTAGAGAACAATGTGCGAAATCGAGAACGATTATACATTAGGGAGCTATGCAAAGAGTCACGACATATATGTATACAGGGATGGAGCTAGGGCAGGTCCGCATGTGGGAGAGATAGAAAGAGGAGAGTGCACAAAGGAGACAAAGTGTGCTTGTTTGCAGTGGGGGTGGTGTGTGAGGTGAGTGCGCGAGAACCACATAACTAGGGAGATAGACGTTTGGGGCGACGTTTTGTGTGTATGGGAAATATACACTCTACATAGTGTGTGTGCTTGGGGAAGAGAGATAGTGGGAGACCTAGAGAGTGAGGGAAGAGATGTGTGCATGCCCGAGAGACAAAGTGATAGAGACCTATGTTGGGGTCCGGACTTTACAAGAGAGAGAGGCGTGTTAATGTGCTCGTGTGTTGGTGTTTGGGGGAGAGAACGACTTCTCTCTCTTTGTGTGTGTGTGTGGTGGGGGGGGGGGGTTGACTTCAGATAAAGAGTGAGGTGTCTATATTTGAGGGACTTTAGCGTAATTGAGATATTGTGCACTCATGGTTGATCAATTTGTTTCACAGTTTGTACTATGAGATAACGATACTTTTGAACATGCGTGATATACCTTGATGTACCAGAATTACAAACCTAAGATTGGAATTTTGGAATTCGACTCCATCATTAGCTTTTGTAATTCATTTAAACGAAGTTACATTTTTTAAGCCGGGATTTCGTGATTTCAAATTCATATATCAAACCTAGAGATATACACATACGAGCATGTTCAAACTTTATAATCATCCACTTTATTCATACACATACACATTTTTGCTTTTGTCATCATATTTAGGATAAACACATTTGGAATTTCATTTGAATTGGACCGTATGATGGTATTTGCTTGTAGTAGCTCAATGATCCATATTTGAATTGAATGGACAATCTAAGTTTCGAGTTGGAGACATTGATTTTCAGAACTTGCACATTTTTTTGCGTGCAAAACAAACAAATTGTCGGCCATGATATCATAGTCTGCCGTACAAGAGCAGAATACTTATAATTGTAGGCAACAAAAGCTTTCAAACTTCCCGCTCTATTCAAAATATCACGCGCCCGAAAGTTTAGCCCTGCGATGTTCCTGTTTTACCCCTGCCACATGAACGGAAAAGGGCTGCTTTGGTAACTCCATTGTTTTCCCCTCTTTGCCCTGAACATTCTTCCCCAGAGCCCCTCCCCTTCCCCTCCCCGACCCCCCCAACCACGGCAAGCCGCCGAATCTAGTCCTCCGCCGCAGTGGTGGACCTCACACCCCGCCAGACCTACCTTCCGCACCTTGGAACCCCCAACTGCGAACTCACCACTTCACCGGAGCCGCTTCAGCGACTGGCTTGTCCACCACTCCAGATCTCCTTGACCGCCATCATGGTCCACCGCACCGGATCTTCTTAACCGGCGCCCTCGTCCACCACAGCGTAGGCCCTTCACTGACTCCCTCGTCCGCCCCTTCGCTGGCCCTTCATACAAGCCCTCGTCTACCGCAACAGATCCGCCTCACCGAAAGCACTGTACAACGCGCCCGCCGAAGCCTTCGTACACTGCATCAGACCCGCTCCACGGACACCATATTCAACTCCACCGGCCCTGCTTTACCGACGCCGCAGCCTCATCAGGTTATTTCGATTTGTACTCCTTCAGTTTTTCTCTTTATCGTGCAACTGTTCACTTACCACAGACGAGCTTTCTTGTATGTCGACAGGCACCGCAACCGTAGCACCGGAGCCGCTTCAGCGACGGAGACAGCCGGCCCAAACTCAACCGCAACACGAGCACCGTCGACGATCCTTAGCTATCAAGTATGACAAGGATACCCATACGCTGCCGAGAATCAGGTACTATTATCCAACGGCCGGCGCCTATGTTCACTTTCCTAACATAAGCACCGCACCTTTGAATTTCTTCAGGGCATCATTCAGTTTTTCATGAGACGCGTTATTCTGCTTGCACCTGTAGGGCCATACTTCTGGCAGTGAACATGTTACATGTGCTAAATTACATACCAGTGCACATATAGTTAATATGCTTTAGTTTTGTTCTGATGCCACCTGTTGGTTCCATCAGACTGCTTAATGTTCTCTATGCTTAATTACACATCAGCAAACTAGCATGTGGTTCCGCTGCTTTTTGTTTGTTTTACCCTACATTTTCTGATGCTAGCTATGACATCACTGCTCCGAGCCTCTGTTCATTACTTATTTGTGTGTTCTTGATCTTCCCAAGTTGCATGACTAATTTGATGCTTCTATTAATTATGAAGCTGCCAACCCCATCAAGCAAAATATTTGTTCTTTTGGGGCTGGCACCTCGAACAAGCATAAAAATAGAGGGAAGCAGATATACTCCCTTCGATTCTATTTACTCTGCCCATAACTCTTGACCCGCATACTAAGGAGGGCACTGGTTTAATTTTTCTAGACTAATTTGCCAATTAATTAGGGCAGAGGCGGATGGGGCGGGGCACAAAAGGAAACCAGCGCTAGGAATCGGCAACGCGCAGACTAATACGAGAAAACTGAGAAAAAGTTATACGCAAAGTGAAAAAGAATCGGAGGGAGTATTGTTGTGTATGCACACACCCTTCTTTCATTAGTTTAGATGAACCATTGATGATCAATTCGGACCAATGCATGCGATTAAAATTAATTTTACCTAAATAGATGGTGCAGAATAAACTACAACAACTAGATTTGCAACCACGGGATGCTGACGATATCTTCAAAGAACATTGCAACAGCAGCTAGGCTTCACAACAAAATATGGTAAGCCAGTGTGTTTTAGTACATGTGAAATATAATGCGAGTGGGCTGCTTTCTTGGCTTGTGCCCTCAACATGTAATCGTACCAAATTACAAATAGTTCAGATGTCTGCTTTGCTGTATTGCTTGATTCGAATGCTTATTTGTTGTTATGCTATACCTGAGTTGGCCAATATGTCAGCAGTGCCTGCTGTACTATCGTAAAGAAATGCATGCCTATTTCATTTGAGTCCTTAACTTTTCCTCTCAACTTCATCACAAGACTGTCTTCATAGTTTATATGAGGCCACACTGTTAAGTGCTTTCTCAGATTATTTCAACTTCTTAGATGCCTTGGCAACTTAAATATATCGGTTGTACACTCCCTTTCAACTAGGGATGTCAAGTGGGTCCGGTTTAATCCCGATTAAAGTCCACTAGTGGTATGATAGTTCAAAAGAGTTTTTGTTTTTTTTGAGGCAAATGAACTAGGGAGGTATTAAAAACCAACTAGATGGGACTGGCGGATTTCGTTTATTTGCCACTTACATCCCTAGTTTCATCTTACCATTTTAATTTCTTTTTGGTTGATGCTGCTTCGAACCATTTAAATATAGTTTGCCATGCTCAGCAATAATTCGTCCGTCGTTTACCATGTAAGCTTACTGCCTGGATCATACGATAAATATCTCTTACTGATGTCCAGCGGAAACCTTTCAGGATGCCGTTCACACTAGGACACAATGTACAACCTCGGAATCTATTTGTGGAAGCAGTGCGCCATCCATGTTACCAGATGGTAGCAGTTCAGAGGCAACACCGCCAGAGAGTAGTCTGAGCACATATATTATAGTGCTTGAGGCTCTACTAGAGGCAGAAAGAGATGGTGTGGCTGCCATGAATGAGGTAATATTTATCTTGAGGCTGGAAATTATGGAATTAGCGGCACGCATTATGCAAGCAACCCAAGAATTGAAGGAAGTAAGAATGTTGCATTTGAAGATGGAGGAAGTCCTGCTGTTTCTGCTATCTGAAGCCCAAGATAATCCCAGTTCTTCTTTAGATACGAGTTCAAATTTTCATTAGATTATTGTACTTGCATGTTGTGTCGTGTCTTTGAATGGATTATGTTGCAAGAACCCCTATGTTGTCCATGTGTTGTAATGATGCGAATTTTTTAGGCGAGGTAATCCTCAGAACTTGTATGATTGACATAAGGTGAACTGTTTGTCGTGTGAGCATATTGTATTGGATGAAATAACTGTTTGACTCAGAGTGTATCCAACCTACTGAATTCGAAGATCACGGCATTTCTAAATCATAATCATATATAAAGGTGGAATAAATCTTTGTTGTGGTTTTGAAGAAATAAATAACAAAACTTATAATTATCTGTGGATATTTGTAATCGAATACAAATTGGAATTGAGTTTAGTTTGCCAGGTCCCAGGGCAAACGTGAATGCTAATTCTCCCAAGTTTTGAACGAAGCGGCTAAACACCCACTATAATTTGTGGGCTGCTCGAAGCAAGTGTTTGCAAGATGGAAATTACTGTCTACCCCTGACACTTGACATCATTATCGACATGATTTACACTGCTGTCGATAGGGGTAGACTAGTAACTTCAATCAGACGTGACACGACGGCCTCTGAGCCCATTCAGACACGGTGGGCGCCAAACGTGGGCGGCAAAACACATTTGATTCAAGCTCGTCCGAAAGACATGTGTCTCTTCCTCCATTTCCCCATTCATACACGGTGAGTGGCAAAACAAACTCTCCTCGTACGAAATCGATGTAGGCTTATATTTTAAATAGGGGCAGATGTGGAACTTCCATCAGACGTGACACAACTGCCCTACCTGTCAGCCCCGTTCATACACCGTGGGCGCCAACCATGGGCGGCAAAACACCCTCTCCTCTCCCGAAATAGTTACCGGCAAATATTTGGGAGATGCGAGATTACCGTCCTATCCCCAACTGACGCGATGTCCGAAATTTTAAACGGGGGATAAGTTCGTAACTTTCCCCCATTTCAGAGAAGCGCGTCCCAAAGTTTGAGATCCCCCTCCCCTCCATTTCCCCATTCATACACCATAGGCGGCATGACAACCTCCGCACTGCGGCCAGCCTCCTCCGTCCGCCACCCCATCCTCCAGCTTGCCGAAGCCGCTACCCCTACTCCACCGTCCACTGCAAGAGATGGACGTCTCTCATCTACGGCGCTGGACCAACATCCTTTCATCGCCTCCTCTCACTTCATCGGCGCCGTCGTCCACCTTGCCATTGCCGCTCCTACGACCGCCTCGTCCACGGCAACAGGATATATCCCCCAACCCGGCCGTCTGCCGTCTAAAGTCTTCTTCCCCGCCACCGACAGCCATCGCACCTGCAGCACCCTCAACGTATCAGCATAGACCTACATGGCGTCGCAAGAGAGGTGGTACTCTTCCATATGTGCTCAAGTTATTGATCTCACCCGGAAAATAGATCGTAATTTGTTTACTGTACTTTTCTTGTCCGTACCAAATCGTAGTGGCTAGTTGAAAGCAAACATTGGTTGCGAAGTAGCTTTGTCCGGTTTGCACCTTCAGATCCGCCATGGCACGGGCACTATACTCATAAAGCTTATGGTTTCCCCCCTTTATATTCACTACCATCATCGTAGGTTCTTCGTGTCGTGCTAGCACTGCTCCTCAAGACCTCAACCCAAAGCTTACGTGTTGAAATACGAATCTGATATGATGCTCATATCACTAAACAGAGAACGTTTAATTGGTCACCTAATCTTCCTATATTCGTTTCGAAAAGCATGTGCGCCACCCACTGGTCCAGCTAGTTCCACTTTCCTGATTTTTCTCTTGATGCTTAGGGTTTTCCCCTTTTATCTACTCTACTATGATCTGGTAGGTGCTTTCTGTCGTACTAGCATTACTCCACCCTTCAAGCTAAACAACACAACACTCAGAATTCGAAAGCTTAGTTGTTCAAATATTATTGTGATATAATACTGATATTAGTTAACCGACACATTTAATTGGTTAGCTAAAGGTCCCACTTGAGTTTCCAAATGCATGTCGCGACATATAGAGAGACAGCATAATTGCATTTCTTTGTCACTTATTGACCGTACTTTCTTGTCCATACCAAATCTTAGTTGTTATTTCAAAGCAAACATCGGTTGCTAACTCCCTTTGCACGGTTTGCAGCTTCAGATCTGTCATCCCACTACCACGGTCAACACTGTACTCATCATGCTTATGTTTTCCCCATTTTATGATGACCACAATCAGCCTACGTGATTTGTGTCGTAATAGCACTGCTCCACCCATCGAGCTAAACAAGCTTAGCTGTACAAATTCATGTCTGATATTAGTAAAACTGAGAGATGTTTAATTGGTTAGCTAAATGTTCCTACTTTAGTTTCGAAATGCATGTGAGCCACATATGGAGAGACCGGAAAGAATAGTATTTCTCTATGCGCTCTGGTTCATCATGGGTGGCCAACCGACATTGTATTAAAAGTCTTGTAATATCTTCAATCTGCTCGCTCTTCTGCTCTTCTTTAAGATGATACTCTTCTCTTGCGGTCGACTGGTCAGGTCGAATTGTTCTCCCTTAGTATATTTTGAATCTGTCAAGTCAGGTCGACTTGTTCTTCTTTACTATATGTTGAAGCTATCATCTGCGAAGTGTCATCACTTTTGGAGCTCTCATATTTTCAGTAGTAGGCCACATTATATTAATGCACACAACAAATTACAGCATGCATGGCATCTTTTAAAAAAATTGCAGAGATAGCACAAAGGGGTTTACAAGGATGCAGTATTGGATTAGAATCACTTCTGCATTACAAAGAAAATATCACTTGTTTTTATGTTTTCATGCATGTCAGATATTGAACATTATCAAAATGAATATGAGAATGGGCACATGAGAGGAATATTGCGGAATGATCCACTGCCTAACAAACTTGGCATGGTGGAGGATGGCCTATCTTATTCACCCATCAAGGTGCTTGCTCTAACTTTGCAAAGTTGTATTGGTCGCACATATTTTGCTTCTGACCTCTTGCATTACTTCTACTTTGTTACACCATCTGCTTAGCATCATATATGAGTATATGCCATACCTATCCATTTTCTGTACCTATTCCATGTGTCGTCACACTATGTTTTTCCAGTCAAATGTTGTTCTTTCGTAATAGGTGTCCAAAAGGAAGAGGGTGAGTGCAGGTCGTCAAGGAGTACAAACTAGGTATTTGGAAAAGGTAGTGATACCTGTTAAATCAGATAGATCAGCAGCCACAGAAAACACAGGCCCAACTGTACCACACTTTACCCCTACTCCAGTGGCCAAACCCCTATTAGAACTGCTGGGAGCCCAGTGTCAGGTACTGTCTATGATATCAATTCATAATTTGAACTTCTAAATTTCTGCTTGTGCCTTACCTTCTCTCTTGTACGAAAACTAACTTCAGATGAATCTTCTTGCTCAAAGGATCATACGATCTCAAAACAATAATGGGCTCTGCATTGCTATTGTCAGTACCTCTCTCCCTTTTGCCTTGTAACGCTGTACTTAATTAATTGCTATTTGATTATGTATCATCAGTCTGCACCTGAGCTTCATTATCCTCTGTTTCTTCATATTTGATCTATATTTACTCTTTGCAAAATGTAGAATAGTGGCAACGCTTATAAAGAATTTTCTTTGGGGAATTTATTGAATTATACTTCCATCAACATGGAGAAGGGCTTTGTCCAGCCCGTGTTAACATGTAATGTAAGTTCATCCTTCTCAAGCCTTCAAACTTTGTTCTAGTATAGATTTGGATAGGCATCATTTCCTCCACTGTTGTTTGCTTTGCTGTTTACATCTAATTGGATGTTTGCAACAACTACCAGTTTCAAATTGTAGTTGTAAAAACATGTTCCTTATGCAGAATAGATCCATTTATTTGCTTATATAATTGTGAAACCTGTTACGTGTCTCCTTGTTTCTCTTTCAGACTCGTATCTCTTACACCAGGCAGAACTTTAGGGAAGATAGTGAGCCAAACCATCTTGAGGACAGCGAGATGGCCCCAAGGTCCTGTCTTGATGAAGACAGTGAGTTGAAGCTACTCACCAGCAGGTATGAGACAACCTCTGTGCAGTCGCTGCCTCAATCAGTTCGACTTCTTTAGTCTCGACTTAAAGCGGAAAGGCTTGCTTCAGCTCAGCTCCGACTTGAAGTCAAAGATGCAATGAAGATGTCAGAGGACTGCCGTGCGCACCATCATGCCTTAAATCTAATGTTGATGCATCTATCGTTGACACAACTGAGGTCTACTCAGCTTCTTCAGCTGTTTGGGGGGCCCGACCTGGCCAGGCCTAGTGCCTTCTGAAGTGCTCTCAGTTTTGTATATTCTTTTGTCGGCACATTTATTTGCACTGGTGGCGAACTTTGATGCCCAGCGGATGTAATATGTGTGATAGCCTAGCGTAAGTTGCTTGGTTATTTATTTCCTTGTTGTCTTGTTTATTTGTTTGCTTCTACTCATTGCAGTTCTTTTTCCATGGTTTGCTAGTGGCTGCAATAACCTATTTTTTAAAACTAGGCCACAATAACAATGGGCTAATATTTACTGTAGTGACACTAGCCCTCCTACGGGCCGTAGAAACAGTGGGCCTTCTACGGGCCGTAGAAACAATGGGCCTTCTACGGGCCATATCATCAATGGGCCTTATACGGGCAGTATGATCGATGGCCAAACATGGGCCAATAATAGGCCGCATTATGGTCGTAAACGGGCTAGAGTTGGAATCGTCCGTTCATGGGCCGACCATAACGGGCCATCGTTAATAGGCCGTATTTGATGACGCTATGAAAACGGCTCAACCTATTAACGGACCACAAACGGGCCGACTATAACCACGGGCTGAATTTGGCCCACAAGCAGAAAATGACAGTAACGGGCCGTAAGTAAACGAATGCTGGAAATGAGCCCAAGAATAAATGGGCTCTGAGAAGGCCGAAAGATAACATGGGCTGGAAACGGCCCAACGGAATAACGGGCCGTTAATGGGTATAAAGTGATACACTCTTCATTACGGGCCAGTTTCACCACGGGTCGTTAATGGGTGTAAAGTGATACACTGTTCATTACGGGCCAGTTTCACCACGGGCCGTTAGTAGGCCAAGAGTTACATAGGGCCTCATATGGGCCGAAAGACGTCATGGGCCATACATGGGCCAGAAGTGAAAATGGGCTGGAATCATATTGGATGGCCCAAATGACGCTACTAGGCCTAATTCGGATAGGGCGTAACGGGCCTTGGGTTAGCGGGATGTAAATGGGCTATATTCGAACAGGCCGTTAACAGGCTTTCCATGGGCCGGCCTGCCAGCTTTTGACCAAGTCAAACGGGCCGGCCTTTTCACAGGAATGGGCCTCTATTGGGCCGTGCCACGTGTCGACATATCATAGGCGCCTTCCGTCCAATGAGTGGTTGACATCTGTCCCAACGATGAGCTCACACGTGTTTCCTCCAGCCAATGATGATTTTACACGTGGAAAATCCCCATTGGCCGGGGCTGTTAACGGGTTATCGGGTCCAAAACCTGACCCGATAGCTTAACGGCGTTCTGTTATGGTGGATGCCACGTGTCGGTCACCCTTGACAAAAGCACTTCTGTGACACGCGATTTATCGTCATGGAAGTGGACACTTCCGTGATGATAATTTTGGTAATGTCATGGAACACTTCTACGACAGCACAGGTATGACTATCTTGATTCTGTCATAAATTTGTCATGGATGTACATGCATGACAAAAAAAGCGACCTACTGTGACAAACACGTATCATCACGGAAGTGTATTTTTTTGTAGTGAATCTTTGAAAAGAAAAGAGACCGATGGTCTTACTTTATTGCTTATCATGGTATATATAATGTGAATGTATGTACATGAGGAGAGCCGGTGGCTCAGGTGTAGTACGGCCGAAGTTGAGCAATGTTCCATGGCTGGCGGGTCTCCTCCTCCGACTTACGTGAGTCTGCATGCTCTCGAACGTCAATGAGGTAATATGACCCGTTGTTTAAATTCTTACTGACCACAAAGGGTCTTTCCCAAGGTGGGGATAACTTGTGTGCATCTGAGAGATCCTGGATGAGCCGGAGCACCAAGTCGCCTTCCTGAAAAGTCCTGGACTTAACCCAGCGGCTGTGGTATCGGCACGGGTCTTGTTGATAAATCGCTAACCGGGCTGCTACTAAGTCTCTCTCTTCATCCAACAAGTCAAGTGCATCCTATCTGGCTTGTTCATTATTACCTTCAACATAAGCCGTCACACGGGGCGAGTCATGACGGAGGTCACTAGGCAATACTGCTTCTGCTCCATAAACCATGAAGAAAGGTGTGTAACCCGTAGACCTATTGGGCATAGTGTTGATACTCCATAACACCGAGGGTAATTCCTCTACCCAACAACCCGGCGTTCGTTGTAAAGGAACCATGAGCCGGGGTTTGAGCCCTTTCAAAATTTCCTGATTAGATCTCTCAGCTTGACCATTGGATTGAGGGTGAGCTACAGAAGAAACATCAAGCCGGATGTGTTCTTGTTGACAGAACTCTTCCATAGCCCCTTGAGACAGATTGGTGCCATTGTCTGTGATAATACTGTGTGGAAAACCGAAACGGAAGATCACTTTTTTCATGAACTGAACCGCCGTGGCTGCGTCACACTTTCTCACAGGCTCCGCCTCAACCCACTTGGTGAATTTATCAACTGCCACCAGGAGATGCGTCTTTTTATCCTTAGACCTCTTGAAAGGTCCCACCATGTCAAGTCCCCAAACCGCAAACGGCCAAGTGATAGGAATCATTCGGAGTTCTTGAGCCGGCACATGTGCTCGTCGTGCAAATTTCTGAGATCCATCACATCTACTGACCAGATCTTCCGCATCAGCGTGAGCCGTCGACCAGTAAAAACCGCGACGAAATGCCTTGGCCACTAAAGATTTTGACCCGGCGTGATGATCGTAGTCGCCTTCATGGATCTCACGAAGGATTTCTTGACTTTCTTCAGGAGAAACACACTGTTGAAAAGCTTTAGAAATACTGCGATGAAATAACTCTCCATCTGAAATCGTCATGGACTTAGATCGCCGGGTTATCTGTCGAGCCAGGGTCTCATCCGCTGGCAACTCTCCCCGGGTCATGTAAGCCAAGAAAGGCACCGTCCAATCTGGGATGACATGAAGAGCCGCCACCAACTGAGCCTCCGGGTCAGGTACAGCTAAATCTTCTTCTGTGGGCAACTTGACAGAGGGGTTATGCAAAACATCCAAAAAGGTGTTAGGTGGCACCGGCTTACGCTGAGACCCCAGCCGGCTTAAAGCATCAGCTGCTTCGTTCTTTCGACGGTCAATGTGTTCCACCTAATAACCTTTAAAATATCCTGCAATGGCATCAACCTCTCGGCGATAAGCCGACATGAGAGGGTCTTTGGAATCCCACTTGCCAGATACCTGTTGAGCCACTAGATCTGAGTCACCAAGACATCTGACCCGGCTCAAGATCATCTCTTTTGCCACTCGAAGACCATGGAGCAAGGCTTCATACTCTGCTGCGTTGTTAGTGCAAGGAAACATCAACCGTAACACATAACAAAATTTGTCACCTCGTGGGGAAGTTAGCGCGACTCCAGCCCCCGAGCCTTCCAATTGCCTGGATCCATCAAAATGAATAGTCCAATATGTGTTGTCTGGCTTCTCTTCTGGCATCTGCATCTCTGTCCAGTCATTGATGAAGTCGACCAGGGCTTGAGATTTAATTGCAGTACGTGGAACATACTTCAACCCATGAGACCCAAGCTCAATTGCCCACTTGGCGACTCGCCCCGTGGCTTCTCTGTTTTGAATAATATCTCCTAAAGGAGCAGAGCTAACCACAGTGATTGGATGTCCCTGAAAGTAATGTTTAAGCTTCCGGCTCGCCATGAACACCCCATAAACAAGCTTCTGCCAATGTGGATATCGTTGCTTAGACTCAATTAGCAATTCACTAACATAATAAACCGGCCGCTGAACCGGATGCTCTTTGCCAGCCTCCTTGCGCTCTACCACAATAGCCACACTAACAGCCCGTGAGTTGGCAGCCACGTATAGCAATAGCGGCTCTTTCTCAATTGGAGCAGCCAGGACCGGCGGCTCAGCCAGCTGTGCCTTCAGATCCTCAAAAGCAGCGTTCGCTGCATCGCTCCAAACAAAAACATCCGTTTTCTTCATCAACTAATATAGAGGCATAGCCTTTTCCCCTAACCGACTTATGAACCGACTCAAAGCAGCCACACGACCCGCCAGCCGCTGAACATCATTGACGTAGGTTGGTTTGGCCAGGGATGTAATTGCCTTGATTTTCTCCGGGTTAGCTTCAATACCTCGGTTAGACACCAAAAAACCCAAGAGCTTGCCGACTGGCACTCCAAAAATACACTTGGCCGGGTTAAGCATCATTTTGTAAACCCGGAGATTATCAAAAGTCTCTTTCAGGTCCGTGACCAAGGTTTCCTCTTCCCTCAATTTCACTACTATATCATCCACATAAGCATGAACATTGCGCCCAATTTGATTGTGAAGACAATTCTGCACACACCGCTGGATTAGGGGGTGTTCGGGTAGCCGGACTATACCTTCAGCCGGACTCCTAGACTATGAAGATACAAGATTGAAGACTTCGTCCCGTGTCCGGATGGGACTTTCCTTGGTGTGGAAGGCAAGCTTGGCGATGCGGATATTCAAGATCTCCTACTGTTGTAACCGACTATATGTAACCCTAACCCTATCCGGTGTCTATATAAACCGGAGGGTTGTAGTCCGTAGGCAATCAACTCCATATACAACAATCATACCGTAGGCTAGCTTCTAGGGTTTAGCCTCCTTGATCTCGTGGTAGATCTACTCTTGTACTACCCATATCATCAATATTAATCAAGCAGGACGTAGGGTTTTACCTCCATCGAGAGGGCCCGAACCTGGGTAAAACATCGTGTTCCCTGCCTCCTGTTACCATCCGGCATAGACGCATAGTTCGGGACCCCCTACCCGAGATCCGCCGGTTTTGACACCGACATTGGTGCTTTCATTGAGAGTTCCTCTGTGTCGTCGCCTTTAGGCCCGATGGCTCCTTTGATCATCAACAACAATGTGGTCCAGGGTGAGACCTTTCTCCCCGGACAGATCTTCGTCTTCGGCGGCTTCGCTCTGCGGGCCAATTCGCTTGTCCACCTGGAGCAGATCGAAAGCTACGCCCCTGGCCATCAAGTCAGGTTTGGAAGCTTAAACTACATGGCTGACATCCGCGGAGACTTGATCTTCGACGGGTTCAAGCCACGGCCAAGCGCGCCGCACTATCTCGAGGGGCATGATCTAGCTCTGCCTCCGGACAGTGCCCTGGAGGCCGCACACGCATCAGTTCCGACCCCTAACACGGAGCCTATTGCGCCAATCAAGGACGAGTAGTTGGACGTCACCTTGGGGGCTGCGATCTCAAAGGCGATCGAGCCGAACGCTAGCCCCGCACTCTGCATGACCCGTGACTCCAAGGATCCAGACTCCTCCCCGGACTCCGAACCCCCCGCGCCCCTGCCAATCGAATCCGATTGGGCGCCGATAATGGAGTTCACCGCCGCAGACATCTTTCAGCACTCGCCTTTTGGCGTCATCCTGAATTCTCTTAAGTCTCTCTCTTTATTAGGAGAGCCCTGGCCGGATTACGGTCAGTGAGGATGGGATACGGATGATGAAGAAATTCAAAGCCCACCCACCACCCACTTGGTAGCCACCGTCGACAATTTAAATGACGTGCCCAACTTCGACTCGGGAGACATCGACAGCATGGATGACGATGCAGGAGATACCGACGAACCAACGCCCATAGGGCATTGGACAGCCACCTCATCTCACGATGTGTACATGGTGGATACCCCTAAACGAAGCGACAACGAGGAAAAAGGGGAGGGAACGGGAGATCGACCCCCCGAAAAGCAATCAAAGCATCGGCGTAAATGCCGACCCAAGCCCCGCCTTGATAAAAACCCAGCCATAGAGCAGGACGAGCCAGTAGACGACGAGCAGGCCTTAGAGCAACCGTCCGAACAGGGCAACACGGATAGAGAAACCGAACATCCCTCCTCCGGCGAAAACGGCATTTCAGACGACCTCACGCCGGATAAACCTATGGAGCAAAAGAATCTCCACGAGAGGCTCGTTGCAACTGCACGTAGCCTCAAAAAGCAGAAGCGGAAGCTAAAAACAGCGGAAGATGCACTCCGGATTAGATGGAGCAAAGTAATCAATACCGCAGATAAATACGGCGACAGTCGCCGCACTAAAAGCTATCCGAAAAGAAAGCTACTGCATGAATTCGACGAAGAGGCCCTAGAGCCCTCGCATTCAAAAAATGAGAAAGCCACACGGTCGGATAGACGACCCCATAAAGCGGCAAGCGGCGCCGCACTTAAATCGGCATGCGACCCACTTAAGGATTCGCATCATGGCCCAGTCAGGTCCATTTATGGGCCAAGAAAGCAAGCTCTCGTAAGCAATGCTATGAAGCCATCATCAGAATCCGGCACACCCAAATACAGGGGCGCCGCACACCCCCTATGTTTCACCGATGAGGTCTTGGACTATGAATTTCCAGAGGGATTCAAACCCGTAAACATAGAGGCATATGATGGAACAACAGACCCTGGAGTTTGGATCGAGGATTATATCCTCCACATACACATGGCTAGAGGAGATGATCTCCATGCCATAAAATATTTACCCCTTAAGCTTAAAGGGCCAGCCCGGCATTGGCTTAAAAGCCTGCCTAAAAACACAATTGGAACCTGGGAAGAGCTCGAGGATGCTTTCCGAGCAAACTTTCAAGGGACCTATGTCCGCCCTTCGGATGCAGACGATCTTAGTCACATAACTCAACAACCCGGAGAATCAGCTCGGCAGTTCTGGAATAGATTCCTCACTAAAAAGAATCAGATAGTCGACTATCCGTACGCCGAAGCCTTAGCAGCTTTCAGGCATAACGTCCGAGACGAATGGCTCGCCAGACACCTCGGCCAAGAAAAACCAAGAACAATGGCCGCACTAACAAGCCTCATGACCCGCTTTTGTGCAGGGGAGGACGGCTGGTTGGCAAGGCGCAGCCCCAGTGACCCAAGTACATCCGAAACTAGGGATGGAAACGGAAAACCGCGACGCAACAAGGACCGTCACCGGACTAAGGATAAAAGTCCGAAGAGCACGGCAGTCAATGCCGGATTCAAAGGCTCACGACAAAATCAGGCAAAATCGCCCCCCCCCCAGGATAACAGGGACGATCCATCCAACCTAAATAAAATCCTGGACAGGATATGCCAAATACACAGTACTCCCGGGAAGCCTACTAACCATACCCACAGAGACTGTTGGGTTTTCAAACAATCCGGCAGACTCAATGCCGAACACAAGGGGCTCGACACAACATGCGAAGACGAGGACGAACCCCAAAAGCAGAGCACCAGGAAACAAAAGAACTTCCCACAAGAAGTAAAAACAGTGAACTTACTTCACATAACAAAACGTGCGGCGCCCGTAAAGGTACGCACCACACGATCCATCCCCAAAGGGTCCTGCCACTGGTTGTCAAAACCGATCATCTTCGATCAGCTAGATTATTCTAGAAATATCAAGAATTCAGGCTGGACTGCCTTGATACTCGATCCAATAATTGGCGGACTCCAGTTTTCAAATGTCCTTATGGACGGCGGTAGTGGACTAAACCTGATATATCAGGATACAATCCAGCACATGGGGATAAACCCAGCAAGAATCCGCCACAGCAAAACCTCCTTTCAAGGGGTAATACCTGGTCCGGACACCCATTGTATGGGTTTTCTCCGGCTCGAAGTCATATTCGGCTCTGCCGATAACTTCCGCCGCGAAAAGCTGACCTTCCATATCGTCCCGTTCTCAAGTCGCTATCAAGCACTACTAGGACGCGAAGCTTTCGCTCGCTTTAACGCAATACCGCATTATGCATCTCTTACGCTTAAGATGCCCGGTCCACGAGGCATCATCCCTTTGAAGGGGAAGCACTAAAGTGCGCCTCCCCAAGCGGAGGACTGTGCGGCCGCTTTGACAGCCCCACAGCAAAATGGCCTCACCGGCCAAAATACTTCGAAATAGGTCATTCAAGACCACGAACACGGATAGACGAGTTCGGTGCAAAATCATCATTGATGCAGGCTTAGTGGCCATATACCCCCGCACTAGGGGCTTCACGCATATACAATAAAAGGCAATAAAGCTCAATCTTATATATTTTACTTTATACTTTGTTTATTTTAAACTTTTTCGGCACGACCCGTTTTCAACTCAGTTCCTCTCTTTTACAGATGAACGTCGTGCGGCGCCCGTCCAGGATACGGCACAACAGAGACACAGGCGCAGACGTGCAGTAGGGACCCGTCCTAAAGGATTCTTTTTAGATTAAGACCCTACGTAAACCTTTTTTACTGTCTCTTATTGCTACACATCCCCTGGATTTTTCTGATATAACCAAGGAGGAGGCTGGCGTCTTGGCATGTGGCCACGTCAGAATTTTTGCACGTACCTGGACACTAGGGGCTTTTTTAATAAAGAGTGTTGTTTCGCCCGCACTCATAAAGACCGAACACCTTAGGGAGTGTTCGGCGTCGCGAGTTTTGGCATTATATGCATCAGCTCCGAATCATGTCTTTGGTCAAATGTTGGGTTGCCCGGCTCCTGAGTTCGGCTACCTTACATTCCGCTCTATCGGCTAAGGTAGCACTAGGAGAACTACTGCGATTGTGCCCCGGTTCGGCTGGGCGAGCACCTCAGTAGAGAAAGTCGAAAACTGACTGTCATGATGTAGCATGAGACTGGTCAGCCACTCGATGACCTATCGGAATCTATCGGATTCCTCCGCTTTAACGAAGGACCGCTTCCCGGTCAGGCACATACGCGCCCCGAACTCGGACGAGCGCAGTCGCCACCAAGTGGCTACCTAAATAGTCTCACTGTCAAACTCCTATGGCTAAGTGAAAGTGTTAAAACATTATAGTCCGGTTGCCTGGCCCGCTGCGCTATCACCTCCTTTGTAGGACCAAGACGTTGGGTTAAGTGTGAAAATGCGTCTTCTGCGAGCACCCCCGCACTATGTGCGTGGGGGCTGAAGCCAACGACTGCCATCTTTCAGATTTTGTGTGTGTGTGTGTGTCTATATATATATATATATATATATATATATATATAACGGCCGCACAGGAGGTGTTCCCAATACTTGAAGGCACAAGTATAAAAAAGGCCACTACAGTTTATCAAAATATTACTTTATAATTACATATGCTATCATAACATAGCATCTTTCGAGCACTGCGTCTCTATTACACAAGCGCCTTCAAGAACTTCCTGAAAATAGTGCTCGGAGGGTACTCGGCTTTTGTCCGAATCTCGGGACGCAACAACGGTGGTCTCCATCTCCGCCCAGTATGTCTTAACACGGGCAAGAGCCATCCTAGCGCCCTCTATGCATGCTGACCTCTTCATTGCATTTATACGCGGCACCGCGTCAAGGAATTGCTACACTAAGCTGAAATAACTCTTCGGCTCCGATCTCCCCGGCCACAGGTATCCCATGACGTACTTCATGGCGAGTCCGGACAACCTATTCAGTTCGGCCCATTGAGCCAAACGATCATCCACTGCCAGTGGATGCTCTGGATTGTGAAACTGCGACCAGAAAAGCTTTTCCACTTCGCGATCTTTCTGATTTTGAAAGTGTTCGGTCGCATCAGCAGCACTCGCTGCCAAGTCCAGATAGGTATCCTCCACACTCCACATCCGGTCCAACGGAGCAAACTTCAGATCGCAAAATTTCCTTCGCAGCGTAAAGGGCTTTCCGGCCGCAATCTGTTCAGCCTGACGCAGCTCCTCCTTCGCAGCTCTCATCGCAGAGCGCGCATCCTTGGCATTGGCAACGGCCTTCTCTAAGTCCGTCTGTTTCGCCTGGTCTTCTTTTTCAAGAAGTCTGCAACGGTCTGTAGCGGCTTTTAACTTTTCGGCCATCTCTTCCTTGCTTCGGCAATGAGCAGCTTGTTCGGCTCTCAGCTCTTCAAGGGCTTTCTTGGTGGCCGCATCACTTTCGCTGGCTTGTTCTTTAGCTCGGGCAAGTTCTGCCCTAAGACTCTCCACGGCGGCCGCACCATCTGCGTCAAGCACACACATCATAAGACACAGGCATAAAACTGTTCTTACCTGATGCCGCCCGAGGAATTACATACCTTGAGCCTCATCAAGCCGCTTATTGACAAGCATGATGTCGGCATCTGCCACGTCCAGTTGCCGCTTTAGTTCGGCAAAATCGTCAGTTCGGCTTGATTCCGGACACCCTGCCGCCTACATTCAAAGGCGACATCTTAGACCTGGGATTATGATCCTCCGCGTGCCGTCATTTCTTGACAATGCGCAGAGTCTCAGGGGCTACTATCTACAGAGGGTGCATCTTATTCATGCGCAACCGACAAAAGTGTACATTATCTAATGTACCTCGAAACCCGTCAGTAAACTTTTGACGGCCTCATGCAATCCGCTCTCTGCGGACGAAATCCTTTCAAACACCGTGCCCATCAATGCACGGTGCTCCAGCAGAATCTTTAGCTCCTCCGGCCAAGCACCAGACGGTGCCGGGCTCGTCCCATGACCTCTTTCGGAGGCCGGACGCGGAGAACCTCGGGGGGCCGCATAGCTACCTTCCGCCCCTGCCGGATTCAGAGAAACCCTCCACGACGACACCTCAAGGTCGCCCGCCTCGCTAGGCGGCACGGCAGGGGTAGGCGTCCCGCTCTCCATCATCTCCGGAAGGAGATCCCCCGAAGACGAGCTCTCCTGAGAAGGGCTGAGGTCCGAGCTACAAGGTAAAGGTTTGGTTAATCTTCTCAGATATAAATTAAGGATTTCCCTCATCCCTCAAAAGGAAAATCTTTCTCTACTTACGGCTCGCTGGAGGGCTGATCCCCTTGAGGGCGTAGTCCGGCCGAGGAACTCCCCGGCGTCGGACCCTCTGACGAGGATTTTCTCCCTCACTTCAAGGCCATGGTTTCCGGGTCGTCAGAGGTGGCTCTCTTCTTCCCCTTAGGAGAGGAATTGTCGGTTCCTCCCTTCGGAGCAGCCTCCTTTAAGGAGGCCATAGTTTCCTTGTCCTCCCCCTTGCTTCCCTCCAAAGGCATTATCTCCAGCATCCTGACTAGCACGGGATCCGGCCTGGTTTCGGGAAGGGGAGCCGGACACCTGATCAGCTTTGCCTTCGCTATCCACTCCTGTTTAAAAGGACGGCTCTTTTAAGGGCAAGTTTATGACAATTATACGGATAGAAGGTCCGGGCACAAGGTTGCTTACTTGAGTATCCGGGCGATTGCAGCTTAGGCCTGCGTCCTCGGTTAAATCCGGACACATCTCTTGTGATCCGAAGAACAGTTTATACATCTCCATGGGTGTTGCGCCCATAAAGTTCTGGAGAGCTCGCGGTCCCTCTGGATTAAACTCCCACAGGCGAAGGGGGCGACGTTTGCCGGGCAATATTCGGCGAATCAGCATGACTTGCGTCACCTTGACCAGGCTGAGGTCTCCTTCCAAGAGATCCTTAATTCGGCCCTGTAACAAGGGCACGTCTTTGGGCAAACCCCAATCTAACCCTCTGTTGACCCATGACGCTAGCCGTGGTGGGGGACCCGAGCGAAAGGCAGGAGGCGCCACCCACTTGGTGCTCCGGGGAGCAGTGATATAAAACCACTCTCATTGCCACAAGCCTAGCTCCTCTTGAAAAGAGCCCTCGGGCCATGGAGCATCAGCATTTTTGCTTATAACAGCACCTCCGCACTCTGCGTGCCGTCCCTTGATCATCTTCGGCTCCACTTTGAAGGTCTTGAGCCATAATCTAAAGTGAGGGGTAACACGGAGGAACGCTTCGCATACAACGATAAGGAGGAGATATGGAGGATGGACTCCGGAGCTAAGTCGTGGAATTCCAGCCCGTAATAAAACAGCAGTCCCCTCACAAAGGGATCCATCGAGAAGCCTAACCCCCGAAGGAAGTGAGACATGAACACTACGCTCTCACCGGGCTGGGGACTGGGGATAGCCTGCCTTTGAGTAGGAAACCTATGCGAAATTTCGGCGGTCAAGAACTTAGCCTCTCTCAACTTTAGCATGTCCTCCTCCGTGACGGAGGAGGGCATCCATCGGCCTTGAAGGTCGGAACCGGACATTGTCGAAGGTCCGAGGCGCCCGGAATCTGGAGCCTAGGGTTTTGGAACTCGAGGCGACGGGCGAACTTGTTTTGGGATTGGAGAAAAGGAGTAAGGCCCTGGTCTCTTTATAAGAGGTTGAATACCAGGAGCCCTCCCCGTAACCGTTTGGGACTCGCCTTTAATCGAGAAAACATGCTAACGGGCACGATTGGGTTACCCACGTCCGTATTGATGAGAATCCCGCAAAAGGGGGGTACACGATCTCTACTTTGACAAGACGTGCCAAGGAAACCGCCTCGCAAAACACGCTGAGGTGGAAAAGTAAGAACGATTCGACTAAAGGACTTGGCCGTAGTGTGATGACGCACTATGGAATACGTCAGCAGATTTGATTAGTGTTAATATTATTCTCTCTATGGCAATATGTGGAAGCTTATTTTGCAGAGCCGGACACTACTCTTGGTGTTTACAAATCTTCTATGAAGGACTTGGAGGAGGAACCCGCCTTGCAATGCCGAAGACAATTTGCACGTCGAACTCGTCGTCATTGAAGCCTGGTTCAGGGGCTACTGAGGGAGTCCTGGATTAGGGGGTGTTCGGGTAGCCGGACTATACCTTCAGCCGGACTCCTGGACTATGAAGATACAAGATTGAAGACTTCGTCCCGTGTCCGGATGGGACTTTCCTTGGCGTGGAAGGCAAGCTTGGCGATGCGGATATTCAAGATCTCCTACCGTTGTAACCGACTCTATGTAACCCTAACCCTATCCAATGTCTATATAAACCGGAGGGTTGTAGTCCGTAGGCAATCAACTCCATATACAACAATCATACCATAGGCTAGCTTCTAGGGTTTAGCCTCCTTGATCTCGTGGTAGATCTACTCTTGTACTACCCATATCATCAATATTAATCAAGCAGGACGTAGGGTTTTACCTCCATCGAGAGGGCCCGAACCTGGGTAAAACATCGTTTTCCCTGCCTCCTGTTACCATCCGGCCTAGACGCACAGTTCGGGACCCCCTACCCGAGATCCGCCAGTTTTGACACCGACAGCTGGTAAGTCTCGTGGGCACTCTTAAGCCCAAAAGGCATAGACACATAGCAGAAAGCTCCAAAAGGAGTTATAAAAGTTGTCTTCTCTTGATCCTTGACTGCCATCTTAATCTGATGATAACCGGAATACGCATCTAAGAAACTCAACCGTGCGCAACCCGCCGTAGTATCAATGATCTGATCAATACGTGGGGGAGCAAAAGGATCAGCCGGACAAGCCTTGTTCAGATCTGTGTAATCCACACACATACGCCAGGTGCCATTCTTCTTGAGTACAAGCACCGGGTTAGCTAACCATTCGGGGTGAAAGACCACCACAATGAACCCGGCTGCCAAGAGCCGGGCCACCTCTTCCCCAATGGCCTTGCGCATTTCTTCATTGAACCGTCGGAGAAACTGTCTGACAGGTTTGAACTTTGGATCAATATTAAGAGTGTGCTCAGCGAGTTCCCTCGGGACACCCGGCATGTCTGAAGGTTTTCATGCAAAGATGTCCCAGTTCTCACGGATGAACTCGATGAGCGCGCTTTCCTATTTTGGATCCAAGTTTGCGCTGATGATGAACTGTTTGGATGAGTCGCCAAGTACAAAGTCAACCATCTTAGTGTCATCAGCTGATTTGAATTTCAACTCCGGCTCATGCTCTGTCGTTAGTTTCTTTAATGACGTCATGTCTACCGGGTCAACATGATCCTTGTAAAATTTTAACTCCTCTGTTGCGCAAACAGATTCAGCATAGGCAGCATCACCTTCTTCACATTCCAAGGCTATCTTTCGGCTCCCATGTACTGTGATGGTGCCTTTATGACCCGGCATCTTGAGCTGCAAATATACGTAACACGGTCGAGCCATGAACTTGGCATAAGCCGGCCGCCCAAACAGAGCATGATATGGGCTTTTGATCTTAACCACCTCAAAGGTTATTTTTTCCGCTCTGGAGTCATACTCGTCCCCAAAGGCTACTTCCAGCTCAATTTTACCAACTGGGTATGCCGATTTACCAGGTACCACACCGTGAAAAATAATGTTGGATTGTTTAAGATTTTTATCCATCAATCCCATCCGACGGAACGTCTCATAGTAGAGGATATTGATGCTGCTGCCTCCGTCCATGAGCACCTTAGTAAACTTGTACCCACCAACCTGAGGTGCCACTACCAAAGCCAAGTGACCCGGATTATCAACCCGGGGCGGGTGATCCTCTCTGCTCCACACAATAGGCTGCTCCGACCAACGTAGATAATGTGGAATTGCTGGTTCAACGGCATTAACGGCCCTCTTGTGGAGTTTCTGGTCCCTCTTGCATAAACTGGTAGTAAAGACATGATATTGTCCGCTACTCAACTGCTTCGGGTTGCTCTGATAACCGGATTGCTGCTGCTGCTGATTCCCTTGGCCGTGTTGCTGACTATATCCTCCTTGGTGACCAGGATAACCCTGACCGTGAAAACCTCCTCCGCCTAAACCGACGCCCGGGCCCTGAAAGCCGCCTCCACCTGAATCGCCACCTGGGCCGTGACCCCCATAAAATGCATTTGAATTTTTAAATGCCTTCATGATCGTGCAATCCTTCCACAAGTGGGTGGCTGGTTTCTCCCAGGTGCCATGTTTTGGACAAGGTTCATTTAACAACTGCTCAAGGGTGGGGCCTGACCCGCCCGATCGAGGGGGTTATCTTCCCTTGCGCCGCTGTTTACCACCCTGCGCATTAGTATTAGCAACAAACTCATCATCCTTACGTTTATTACCTCCCTGATTTGCCGGGTTATGCTGGTGACCCTTGCCATTGCCGTTCTTCTTTCCCTTCGTTGCCTTTTCTTCGTCAGACACCGGGTCCTTGGTGGTATCAGAATCGGCATACTTGACAAGAGCCGCCATCAATGTTCCCATGCCATTACAGTCACGTTTAAGCCGCCCCAGCTTCTGCTTCAGAGGTTCAAAACGGCAATTTTTCTCCAACATCAAAACTGCTGAGCTGGCATCCATCTTATCAGATGAATGTATTATCTCCTTGACCCGGCGCACCCAATGGGTTGTAGATTCACCATCCTCTTGCTTGCAATTGGTCAGGTCCACAATCGACATTGGCTGCTTACACATGTCCTTAAAGTTCTGGGTGAACCGCGCTTTTAACTCTGCCCATGAGCCGATGGAATTGGGTGGCAATCCCTTCAACCAGGTCCGAGCCGTTCCATCCAACATCATGGTAAAATACTTGGCCATTGCAGCATCGCTAACCTCCAACAGCTCCATAGTCATCTCATAACTTTCAATCCAAGCCCCCGGCTATAGGTCAGCCGTGTAATTAGGCACCTTACAAGGCCCCTTGAAATCCTTGGGCAGCCGCTCATTGCGTATGGCTGGTACCAGGCAAGGCACGCCTCCGATTCTTGTGGCCACTCCTGGATAAGCCGGAAAGGTTTGGTGAACCGCCTGCTCTGCCGCTATCTGAGCCGCCCTTTCCGCCTCTTGACGAATCCTCTCTTGATCCGCCAAATTAAGGGCTCCAGCCCGCACCGGCTCATGCCTATATGGTCGGTTGTGGCATTGGGCATTACTTGACATCTCTGCGGACTCCATGTGCCTACTATAACTCGGGCTCCGGCTTGGGCGAGGGGTTGAATGAATCCTGTCTCGACTGTAGGAGTATGCATCTTGCTGGGCCAAAGCTGTCTGAAGTAGTTCTCTTACCCTCCGGGTTTCAATTGTTGCTGGCGAGTCGCCTTCCATTGGGAGAGCCGCCAAACGAACCGATGATGCGATGAGGTTTTCCATAGGGTTGGAGAAGTGACCCGAAGGTGCTGATACATACCGAGGAGGAGCTGTATTTATGCGAGGTGGTTCCTTGGCGCGTGGCTGAACTGGTGCACCGGATGTTGTGACCCGGTTTGCCTCCGGCGGGTTGCTCCCCCCAGCCCCGGGTGTATGGAACAGGTTCCTCGGATCCAGCGTTAGAGGCAGACGCGACTGAGTTTTCTAATGCCTCCTCCTCATGACCTCGTTTGATGCATTAAGATCTACCGAGAGCCGGAAAGTTTCTGGTTGAAGTTGCTGAGCACGAGCATCCAGAGCTGCTCGTTCTGCTACCATCCGGGTTTCCTCCGCGGCTAGATTTTCCTTAGCTTGCACCATCTCCTCCCGCACGCGTGCCACTTCTGCGTCGTGCTGGGCTTTATCCGCCGGTTCTACCATAGCGGTTAACAGAGTCGTCAGCCTATTCATGAGGTCCATTAGAATCTGAGCCGGGGGGCGCACGGGGTCTCCTGACCCAGATGCTGCCGACCCGGTAGCTGCTGCCGCTGCGGTGGAGTTCTGCCCGGACTGTGTCCCCGCCATGAAAACTCCGGCCCAATTCGATGGCTCAAGGGGGTCCGGAATACTGCTGCCATCGGAACATCCCCCGAGCATGCCATCTTGCAGCTGGTACAACGAGTCCGTCTCACCTATTGATGATGCAGTATCAGAGCAGATGGTCGTCTCCCCGCCTTCCATCGATCCTTCGGAGTATTCACCTCCATGGATGCAACCTACGAAGGCATGTTTCACGACAGATTGAACACGGGCGGTTCCGGCGCGCTGAGCCGTTTTGATGAGGTTGGTGTGGACGTCCGGCTCAGGGCCTGACTCGCCGATCTGGCCGATGAAGACATGAATTCCGCCGAAGGGGACCCGGTACCCATACTCGATTGAGCCGGCCTCGGGGCCCCAGCCTTCGTCGTCGATGTAGAGCTTGCCGCGACGACTCTTGGTCATCCGGCCCATAGCGTATCCATTGAGCCCTTCGAAGTTGCCCTTCAAGAACTCAAATCCACCGTGCGCTGGCCCCACGGTGGGCGCCAAGTGTCGTGGAGTTGACACGGCAGATGTCCTAGAGCAAGGACTTAGTCGTAGGGCCATCGCACTAGGAAGTCTAAAGGGGTTAATCGGGACAAGGGACACACGAGAGAGTTTTTATACTAGTTCGGCCCCTTACGATGAAGGTAAAAGACTACGTCTAGTTGGGATTGGTATTGCTGAAGTTTCGATCTCCAAGGGGCTCAACTCGCCGGCTTGGTTATCGATTTGGTTGTTTCTTGACCTAAGCCGCCACCGGGTCGTCCCCTTATATACATGGGTTGATGCCTGGTGGCCTACTGAGTCCCGGCCGGCTCATAAACAGTGTCCGGCTCGATGACTAGTCAATTCTACCTTATGATACAAGCCACACCACTACAACGGTTTATCACTACGGGCCATAAGTCGCCCGTGGGCTTTAGACCCTTTACTGAACCGCCATCTTCATGATTGATCCTGGGCTTTGCATGATAATCCTCTTTTCATAACCCGACCCCTTCAGGGCGGCTTACACAAATTGTTATATCCCCGACATTAGGCCCCAGATTGATTTGAACCGGTTCATGTCAATCTTAAAATACCTTAAGAAACAAGCCTTCGGTCTTCTGTGCATGCATAATTTATAACCCGTCGTGACATCATCTTCTGGATCCACGGTAACCCACTGTGACGTCATCTTCCATTAAATTCATTTTTCTTTTACTCCGTCATATCCTCAACGGATCTTTGCCTTTACTGACCATCCCAAAAACCGAGGCATCGGAGTTGATGGATAATGATGTTCGGTCTCCTCGTTTCTTGCACCATCTCAGTCAGCCTTTCCTTATGAATAAGCACAACCTAGGTCTTTTTCATTCTCCCCCTTCGGTCGTCTTCCTCCTCTCACTGTTTCGCTGCCGCTCGAGCTCTGCCACCGGCGCCGCAGATCTCCTCGTCTTCTCCACCTCAGGCCGCTGCATCGACCTGATTTGGTCAGAGAAACGCGACGAACCTCCGCAGCAACTCTGCATCTGTAAGTCCCTTTCCTTCTCTGCCTTAGATCTGCATTACGGCTTCTCAAGTTCGTCGGTGTTCGTCGCCGCCCGTTACAGACCCTTGACAGATTTCACCTCTAATGCCCTTTCCTGATCGTCAGATAGTGTAGAACTGCTGCGGTCGCTGTTTCGCACCCATTTTAAATGCAAATAGATCCCTTTTTCCTGTATAGATGCTTCGTCATAGCTGACGAACTCATCTATACTGGATTTTTAGGTCTAGAATATTTTCTTTTTGGGACAGCCATTTGATCCAAAATAATAATGATAGCTTGGTGAAACTTGTTTATGCCAACACTTAGCTGAATCTGCTTTCTGAGAAAATCTGTAGTCATGGCAGCTTACCACTCCGGCTTTCTTTTCCTTATATGTCATTAACCCTTAGTTAAGCCGCAGTTACTTGTTTTACATCTTCAACCTTTAACTGTTAATTTTGCCATAAACTGAACCGGCATGTTGTTTTTGCTTTTTTAGCCCCTTGCACATCATGCCGTCAAAGACACCCACCATCTGCAATTGGGTCCCCTCAACCATAACGGAGAATCGTTTAAAAGAGTTCTTCCTCATCGGGTTTCTGCCCTCAAAAAGCATCATGTCTTATCGTGCTCCTGACACGGAAGAAGAACGACCCAATCCAAAAGACGGCGAAGTGATTGTAGGCTGGATACTTTCGATCTACGCTTCATTGGCGACGACTGTTGTTCGGGTGTGTTGGTCATTTTAAGCCTTAGCACGACTATCGTGGAGTTGACACGGCAGATGTCCTAGAGCAAGGACTTAGTCGTAGGGCCATCGCACTAGGAAGCTTAAAGGGGTAAATCGGGACAAGGGACACACAAGAGAGTTTTTATACTAGTTCGGCCCCTTACGATGAAGGTAAAAGCCTACGTCTAGTTGGGATTGGTATTGCTGAAGTTTCGATCTCCAAGGGGCTCAACTCGCCGGCTTGGTTATCGATTTGGTTGTTTCTTGACCTAAGCCGCCACCGGGTCGTCCCCTTATATACATGGGTTGACGCCTGGTGGCCTACAGAGTCCCGGCCGGCTCATAAACAGTGTTCGACTCGGTGACTAGTCAATTCTACCTTATGATACAAGTCATGCCACTACGGCGGTTTATCACTACGGGCCATAAGTCGCCCGTGGGCTTTAGACCCTTTACTGAACCGCCATCTTCATGATTGATCCTGGGCTTTGCATGATAATCCTCTTTTCATAACCCGGCCCCTCCAGGGCGGCTTACACAAATTGTTATATCCCCGACAACGACGTTTTCTCGACTATCTACTACAACAAAGGTTGCCCGACTACGATACGGGAGGGGCCATGAAGGTGACGCGCCTTCGACTCCCTCCAATGCTTATAGTCATTACTAGGTGGTCTACGGGCATGCATGTAATTTATTTATTTATTACTAATGTTCTTTGTGCTGTCATGATATTTAATGAATAAATTGGAACTTTTCCCTCAAATAAGAAATACTCCCACCGTTCTTTTTACTCCGCGTATAAGATTTGTCTGAAGTTAAACTTTGTAAAGTTTGATCAACTTTATAGAAATAATATCAACATTCACAATACGAAGTCATTATCATTAGATGCATCCTGAATTTAATTTGCATACTATATAACTTTAGTGATCCCTACGATCCATTTTGAGTACAAAGTTGTATTAAAGCAGCGAATTAATATGGGTCGGAGCAAGTATTGTACATGTTGATATTTTTTCATATAAATATATTCAAACTTTATGAAGTTTGACTTCGGACAATTCTTATATGCAGAGTAAAAGGAACCCCGGGGAGTATTAGTACTCTTTCTTTTTTGTAATGTAGTATTTAAAAAAAAAGGGCAGGATTCATAATGTAGTCTTTATAAACTTAGTCATAGTCTCTATAAACTTGGTCAAAGTCTATGTGCACTACATTATACTCCCTCCGTTCCAAAATAGATGACTCAACTTTGTGCTAAAGTTAGTATAAAGTTGGGTCATCTATTTTGAAACGGAGGGAGTAGAACGGAGCAATCAATATAAACATAGTACAGATGCCATGGCCCGCAAGAATTTGGGAGGACATGCGCACGCATGTTTGAAAGAGAAAAGCCGAGTAGGGCGATCAGCGTTGCTTCTCGTTCTTTGCTTGGGGCACAAGCCAACAGTAATCCGTGCGGCGTATGAGCTGAGAGTCGCTCCGTCCTTTCAAGCTTTTTCAGTTCAAGCACAAGTGCGCGATGCCTTTCTCACTGTGTAGGCGTCAGGCGTGCATGCTCTTCGTGTGTGTGTGTGGATTGGACCGATGGCCGTAGGACATGCACGGATGTCCAAAAAAAAGAACACGGCCAGTCGAGGCCGCCAGTCGATCCTGCACGCACACCGTCCTGGGATGGTATGGCATATGGTACCGGTTCGTCTGACCAGTCAATCAACAAACAAGTCTTGGCATGCATTTTATCTTTTCAATGTGCATACGGATGCTTCATTTTTTTTCCCCATCAATCAACAAACAAGTCTGTTTGGTCAGTCAATCCATGCATCTGCTCCCTCTGCAAAGAAAAAAAAATCTCATTTGAAAGATAGTACCATCCGTGCATACATATGCTCAGCAGATTTTTCCCATCACCCAATCAATCCACTTGGAGTCAATGCACGAAGACTAAAAGGATGCTTGGATCTAAGGGACTTATTTTAGTCTGACTAAAAATAGTCTCTTTAAAAGGCTAAAGTTCAAAGCACCTCTGACTAAAGAGGGACTAAAACTAGTCTTGAGACTAAAAATTTTTAGTCAGGGGTACCCCTACTAAAATGTGGATTAGTCTTCTCTCTCCTCATTTAACTCCTCTCCTTTAACACTTGCGAGTTCTGGATTGAAGGGTTTGGAGGATAATAAATGCTCATTAACTTGATTTTAGTTTATCTAGTATTTGGATCCAAACATGGGTAAGGCTAGCAACTTTTAGTCCCACTACTTTTAGTCATGAGACTAAAACGTATCCAAGCACCCTCTAAGCAACTCTTTTGACTTCCTTTTGGTAGTAGAATATTGTACGACCGGGGCATTAATGATGAGTGGCCCCATCGGCCAATGCATGAAGTCTAAGCAACATCTTTCACTTTTTGTTATGTCACTTGTCGCTAAAGTTACACTCTGGGGCTTCTTTGATTTCAAGGATTCTCAAAGGAATTTTAAAGAATTTCAATCCTTAGGAACTTTTTCTATGCAGATTGTTTTGATTCATATGATTGCATATGATAGAATTTTTTTCCTTGCGATTTATTTGCATAGAATTTTTTTCATTCACTTTAACCTTTTTGAAAGAATCCTACATTTTTCATGTGCACAATCAAACACCCTCACAATCATGTTGTATTCAAGGTGGCATGCTACTCTATTCCTATGTATTTTCTATTCCCGCATTTTTTTAGTTCTTGTGAATCAAAGAGGCCTTTCTCTAGAAACAAGGACGAGTGGCGTTAACTCAATGACGCCCTTACGTCCCCAGAAGCCCACACAACAAACACAACAACACAAATAGTGGAAGATACAAGAAACTAAGAGCCGGCTAACAGACACCGTAGATCACAAACTCGGAAGCTTGAACAACGATGCCTTCGGCCGACGTCAAGGTCGTGTCGGAGAGGAGACGAAGCCAGGGAGGTGGCTCGCTGCCGGCGGAAGCCCATGTGTCATCAAATCCCCAAGGCCACATGTCGTCCTTACACCATCCGCCTCCGCCTCTGAAGGAGGCCGGCGTGCCCTCTCGTCCTGGTTCACAGGGCGCTGCACCGTCAGCATGGCAGATGCTCCGCTAAAGCACTCATGGGCACGGACCAACCGGTGGCATAGGGAAGGATGACATGCACGAGCGCCTCACCTCATGAAGCAACCTTAGACATCATGTCACTCGCCTTCTAAACAAACCATGGCACATGACCCAAGATGGTGAATAGGCACTTTAAAATAATTATGGTTTAGGCTTGAACAAATGCGGAATAAACCTAGCGGTTAATTTGACAAGCACAAAACCTACAACAACTAGGCTCACCTATGTGCACCAACAACTTATGCTAAGAAAGATAAACAACTAAGTGATAGCAAGATATATGACAAGAAACAATATGGCTATCACAAAGTAAAGTGCATAAGTAAAGGGTTCGGGTAAGAGATAACCGAGGCACGTGGAGACGATGATGTATCCCGAAGTTCACACACTTGCGGATGCTAATCTCCGTTTGGAGCAGTGTGGAGGCACAATGCTCCCCAAGAAGCCACTAGGGCCACCGTAATCTCCTCACGCCCTCGCACAATGCAAGATGCCGTGATTCCACTAAGGGACCCTTGAGGGCGTTCATCGAACCCATACAAATGGCAACCCTTGGGGGCGGTCACCGAACCCATACACTTTGGCAACCCTTGGGGGCGGTCATCGATACCCATCAAATTGCTCGGGGCGATCTCCACAACCTAATTGGAGACCCCGACGCTTGCCCAGAGCTTTACACCACAATGATTGAGCTCCGAACACCACCAACCGTCTAGGGCGCCAAGGCACCCAAGAGGAACAAGCTCTAGGGTGCCCAAACACCCAAGAGTAATAAGCTTCTCAAACTTCACTTCCACGTATCACCGTGGAGAACTCAAATCGATGCACCAAATACAATGGCAAGGGCACACGTAGTGCCCAAGTCCTTCTCTCTCAAATCCCACCGAAGCAACTAATGCTAGGGAGGAAAATGAGAGGAAGAACAAGAAGGAGAACAACAAGAACTCCAAGATCTAGATCCAAGGGGTTCCCCTCACACAGAGGAGAAAGTGATTGGTGGAAATATGGATCTAGATCTCCTCTCTTTTCCCTCAAAAACTAGCAAGAAACCATGGAGGGATTGAGAGTTAGCAAGCTCAAAGAAGGTCAACAATGGGGGAAGAACACGAGCTTAAAGGATAAGGTTCATTGGGGAAGAAGACCCCCTTTTATAGGAGGGGGAAAATCCAACCATTATGTGCTCAGCCCGCACACGAGCGGTACTACCGCTCAGGCGAAAGAAACGGGGAAAAGGAGCAACAAAACATGAACCTTGGGGCGGTAGTACCGCATATAAGCGGTATTACCACTCACCCCAGCGGTACTAGCGCTGGAGGAGCAGAACACGGGACCAAAAGAGGCAGGCAGAGCAGAGTATGGCAGCAGTGAAGCAGAAACGGTACTACCGCCCGACCAGAGCGGTACTACCGCTTAGGCGGTACTACCGTACCTTACTACCGTGCAACTACTGCTAAACCCGACACGAAAAGAGTAGGACCCAAAAACGAGGCGGTAGAAGAGCGGCACTGCAGCGGTACTACGGCTGAGAGCTCCAAGCGGTACCACCGCTTGGGCTCGCGGTACTACCGCTGGGACCAGACAAAAACCACACTCAACAAAACAAGAACTGCCATAAATTCTGCATATGAGCTCCGAATTGAGCAAACTCAAGCTTGTTGGAAACAAGACGACGAGTAGCATCAAAACAGTGACTAGTTATAGTAAGAAGAGGCAGGGGAGGTATGCCTAACAAATGGAGGAGTGAGACCTCCAACAGAGAATAACGAGCATAACCTCCAACATCGAAAACATCATAGAAGATGCATGTGAACTCCATTTTCGATGAACTCGAGCTTGTCATCAAGATGACCATAAGATCTAAGACTCACAAAGAGAGCCAAACACGAACCAAGAAAGATGATGCAAGGATGCAATGGTTTGAGCTCTCAACGAACGATACGATCAAGCTACTCATCGAGAGCCCCCCCCCCCCTTGATAGTACGGCAATCGATCCTATAACCCGGTCTCCCAACTACCATCATGAGACCGGTAAAATAGAAAACCTATCAAGGGCAAACCTTTGCCTTGCACATGGTCCACTTGAGCTAGATGATGACGATCTTGACTCTCTCAAGTTGGACCACCTTTCTTGATTGTGTTGACTCGATGAAGACTGGTTGATTGCTCCCCCATACTCCACTATGGGTGAGCCACTTTTCCGCACATCTTCACAAGTCCATTGTCACCAAAAAGACGGCAAGCTTCAAGCATTTGATCTCTTCGTGATGCTCCACTTGAACTTGCACACCGCAACCTTTCTTGATTGTGTTGACTCGATGAAGACTAGTTGATTGCTCCCCCATACTCCACTATGGGTGAGCCACTCTTCCCACATCTTCACAAGTCCATTGTCACCACAAAGGACGGAAAGCTTCAAGCATTTGATCTCTTCATGATGCTCCACTTGAACTTGCACACCGCAACCTAACCCCACAAAGAACCCTCACGAAGACCATGGGTTAGTACACAAAGCGTAATTGACAATGCTTACCATACCATGGGATCACTTGATCCCTCTCGGTACATCTTCTACGCTTTGTGGGTTGATCAACTTGATTCACTCTTTGACTTAGTCTTGATCAACCTCTCACAAGACCAATCTTTAGGTAATTCCTTGAATAGCACCTTGGTCGACACAAACTATCCTTGAAACCAACACATGTACTCCAAGGAGAGCCTATGGGCAAAACCTTCAAATATAACTCAAGGCAACTATTAGTCCATAGAGATTGTCATCAATTACCAAAACCAAACATGGGGGCACCACATGTTCTTTCAATCTCCCCTATTTTGGTAATTGATGACAATCAGTTTCAAGAGAGTTTAATATAAGGAATTATGCATCACCATGCAATGCAACAACCAATAATGCATGCGTATGAGATGCAAATGCTTAGGAACAAAACCAAAGCAAGGAGAAAACTCTAAAGACTTCTCCACAAAACTCTCTGAAACCTCCACAAAACTCTCTGAAACTTCTCCCCATTGGCATCGATTGCCAAAATGGGCGAAAAGCTTAGAAGGCCAATATAGATTGAGTTCCTCCATAAGTTGTGTATTTCTCAACAAGAGAGTGTAATGCAATACACATATCCAACGGTAAATACTTGGAGGAAGACAAACTATATTGAGGCCCAAAGATTGCAAAAGAAAGATATGCCACAAAGACATAACAAAGAGAGAAACAAGCAATCAAGCAATCGAAAGATACCAATTGAAGCAAGCTATCAAAAGATACCAATTGAAGCAAGCTATCAAAAGATACCAATTGAACCAACTAGACCAATAATCCTACGAGCCATAAGAATAAAAGATATTATGATATGAGCAAAGAAGTGTTCTAAAGAAACTAGAGAAGCTCCCCATGATTTGTGCACACATAAGAATATTTGTATTTGGATACAAAGTGCACAAAATAGGATCATAGCTCCCCCAAAATCAATAGAAACTTACAACAAGTGCAAGTGAGCATATAGGAAACAAAGCCTAGAACTTGCAACAAACACATGGTTGAGCAACAAATAAAAGAGGAAACTTAAGAATGGGCTCAACCAAAAAGATGTGTGTGAGTCAAGGCAATGCACTTGAGAAGACTAACGTACGGATGATCATTAAGCATCCATAAAGTCTTGAAGGAATGAGGCACACGGTGCAAGGCCTATCATTCCCACACACAACTAGCAAATGGGTTCACAAGCTTACTAATAAGCATATAAAGAACATATGCTTGTGACAGCCCGTGGTGAAGATAGAAGATGAAAGCCTCATCAAGACGAGGGATACCAATTAAGATGGCAAAAGCCTCATAAAGATAAGCATGAGGAAAATAATCTTCACCACACAAGAGTGCATCAAGATGCAACGAAAGAAGACATGCACTCAAGGCAAAAGCTTTCACGGAGCCACCAAAGAAATAACATAAGAAAGACAAGGTGGACGTGAAAGAAAGGATATCATCTAGAGATGTAATTTCTCTCAAGTGTATAAGGTTCTAGGTAGACGAAATCATGATGATATATATCTACAAAGAAGGATGTACACCCAAAATAGTTACAACACGAAGGAACAAGATATCCAAAAGGAAGTCATACATATACCAATAATATATTTGCTTGGAAGCATAGCACTTGGCTAGATATGGTCTTATTGTATATAAATGAATTCATACCACACCCCCATCAAAGACATCACAACTAGCAACATGAGATCATTGTTGAGATGCTTTGAGAAAGGAAACAAGTATCACACGATGGAATGAATATCATGCCAAGATGCAACCTACACAAGGTTGAATGCAAGAAAAGAATGCATAAATAGATACTTGTTACCAAGATATCATTGGAAGGATGTAATAGATACCAATTAAAGGTAGATAGTAGTTTATTGATCATCCTAGCTTGACTCCAAAAAGCACATGGTGATACCATCGTCCTGGTGAGTGAGCCGAGCATCCAATGCATCTCCAATTGTTCCTACAACAACCACACAAACAAAATGGTACCCAAACTCATTGGGACCAAGAGTTAGAAACACCAACAATACACAGGACAAACTCCACATAAATATGGGCATATAGATACGAAAATGAATTTCATGCACATCTCATCCAATTTGAGACTAGGTGGAGTTTCCCTTATATATTGGGTCAAGGAAAGAAAGCATGCCAAAGATACTACATGAAGAAAATATGCATGCTCAAGACTTTCAAGAACCGATACCAAATGACAAAGAAATGCCAAGTGAAGAAAGGATACCAAATGAATAAATCATCACTTGGAGGATATCATTAAATGATACATCAAGGAATGAGATATCCATTGATACACAAAAAGAAAGATGTAAAACTCCCAAAAGAGAGAATGGTTCCAAACAAACCAAGTGCTCTACAAAGTTTCATGATGGCACAAAGTACCAAAAGAAACGATTTGCATTCCACCAACACACACTTGAAAAGGATCACAAGGTGAGCGTTCTAAGAAAAATAGGATAGCTCCCCCAAGCATTGTGCATTGTAGAGAATTTGCATTTGAATACAAAAAGCACAAGATGGGATCACCACTTTCACTATATCTATACAAACACTAGACAATCTCAAGGAAATAACAAGATCCACAAGTGGTATGGAATACAATGGGAGTTGACACAAACTAGGCAAGAGATAAGGCAAATAAAAGCGAAGACTAATGTAAAGACGATCAATAAATTCTACCACACAAGTGAGTACCAATTGTCAAAAGACAAGAAGTATTTGGAAATAATTCCCAGTGGTAGATTGCAAGGATATCCAACATCATCTTCACACCAAACACAAGCAATTTGCAACTTGTAGAGCTAACATGCCACCTAGGAACAAGATAATTTACAATATCAACTCTAGGTGACAATATCTCAAATGTACACATTTTCTAGGCTAGTAATATACACATAGCATATTACTCCCCCATAATGTGATACCAATAAAGGATATACAAGAGGCAAAAGGAGGATCCAACAAGAAATAATTAATGGACTATTTAGAATTTGAATTTCTCATGAGAAGACATACCACATAGTGACTAGATAAGCTTGCAATATCAATTCTAAGTGGTATTCCCCATGTACCCACCTTTATAGGATTGTGAAGTGCACAAAGCACATCACTCTCCCGTAATGGGATATTCCATTAATCTCTCACAAGAGCCAACTAAGAAATAAACAAGATGCAAAAGGCTCAACGCATGACACACACGTACATGATGTGCAAACGAACACACACATACTTGATTGCTCAAGATAATAAAGTTGGAAGCACAACATATACAAACACATGCAAGGAACAAAGCCAAACATGCAAAGGGGCAAGTAACTTTCAATGTAAACAATTTAAGCACGAGTTACCGCAAGGAGGAACATTGGATATAAGATAGAAACTTGATAATCCGAATGACTTGGCTTGAGACAATAAGAATGATGAAGTCCCCTTAATTCTTCATAATGTAGCCAAGTCTCCAATGACCTCCAACATCACCTATTTGAAGGAAATATGCCCTAGAGGCAATAATAAAGTTATTATTTATTTCCTTATATCATGATAAAGGTTTATTATTCATGCTAGAATTGTATTAACCGGAAACATAATACATGTGTGAATACATAGACAAACAGAGTGTCACTAGTATGCCTCTACTTGACTAGCTCGTTAATCAAAGATGGTTATGTTTCCTAACCATGGACAAAGAGTTGTCATTTGATTAACGGGATCACATCATTAGTTGAATGAACTGATTGACATGACCCATTCCAATAGCTTAGCACCCGATCGTTTAGTATGTTGCTATTGCTTTCTTCATGACTTATACATGTTCCTATGACTATGAGATTATGTAACTCCCGTGTGCCGGAGGAACACTTTGTGTGCTACCAAACGTCACAACGTAAATGGGTGATTATAAAGGTGCTCTACAGGTGTCTCCAAAGGTACATGTTGGGTTGACGTATTTCGAGATTTGGATTTGTCACTCCGATCGTCGGAGAGGTATCTCTGGGCCCTCTCGGTAATGCACATCACTTAAGCCTTGCAAGCAATGCAACTAATGAGTTAGTTGCGTGATGATGTATTACGGAACAAGTAAAGAGACTTGCCGGTAACGAGATTGAACTAGGTATTGGATACCGACGATCGAATCTCGGGCAAGTAACATACCGATGACAAAGGAACAACGTATGTTGTTATGCGGTCTGACCGATAAAGATATTCGTAGAATATGTAGGAGCCAATATGGGCATCCAGGTCCCTCTATTGGTTATTGACCGGAGACGTGTCTCGGTCATGTCTACATTGTTCTCGAACCCGTAGGGTCCGCACGCTTAAGGTTTCGATGACAGTTATATTATGAGTTTATACGTTTTTATGTACCGAAGGTTGTTCGGAGTCCCGAATGTGATCACGGGCATGATGAGGAGTCTCGAAATGGTCGAGACATAAAGATTGATATATTGGAAGCCTATGTTTGGATATCGGAAGTGTTTCGGGTGAAATCGGGATTTTACCGGAGTACTGGGAGGTTACCGGAACCCCCCGGGAGCTATATGGGCCTTAGTGGGCTTTAGTGGAAAAGAGAAGGGGCAGCCCAAGATGGGCCACGCGCCTCTCCACTCCCCTAGTCCGAATAGGACAAGGAGAGGGGGCCGGCCCCCCTCTCTCTTTTCCCCCCTCCGCGAATCCTATTCCAACTAGGATTGGGGGGATCCTACTCCCAGAGGGAGTAGGACTCCTCCTGGCGCGCCTCCCCTTGGCCGGCCGCACCCCCCCCCCTTGATCCTTTATATACGGAGGCAGGGGAACCCCAGAGACACACAAGTTGATCCACGTGATCTTATTCTTAGCCGTGTGCGGCGCCCCCTGCCACCATAGTACTCGATAATATTGTAGCGGTGCTTAGGCGAAGCCCTGCGATAGTAGTACATCAAGATTGTCACCATGCCATCGTGCTGACGGAACTCTTCCCCGACACTTTGCTAGATCGGAGTCCGGGGATCGTCATCGAGCTGAACGTGTGCTAAAACTTGGAGGTGCCGTAGTTTCGGTGCTTGATCGGTCGGGCCGTGAAGACGTATGACTACATCAACCAAACGCTTCCGTTGTCGATCTACTAGGGTACGTAGATCACACTCTCCCCTCGTTGCTATGCATCACCATGATCTTGCGTATGCGTAGGAAAATTTTTGAAATTACTACGTTCCCCAATAGTGGCATCCGAGCCTAGGATTTATGGTTTGATGTTATGTGCACGAGTAGAACACAAGTGAGTTGTGGGTGATATAAGTCATACTGCCTACCAGCATGTCATACTTTGGTTCGGCGGTATTGTTGGACGAAGCGGCCCGGACCGACATTACGCGTACGCTTACGCGAGACCGGTTCTCTCGACGTGCTTTGCACATAGGTGGCTTGCAGGTGACAGTTTCTCCAACTTTAGTTGAACCGAGTGTGGCTACGCCCGGTCCTTGCGAAGGTTAAAACGGCATCAACTTGACAAACTATCGTTTTGGTTTTGATGCGTAGGTAAGATTGGTTCTTGCTTAAGCCCGTAGCAGCCACGTAAAACTTGCAACAAACAAAGTAGAGGACGTCTAACTTGTTTTTGCGGGGCATGTTGTGATGTGATATGGTCAAGACATGATGCTAAATTTTATTGTATGAGATGATCATGTTTTCTAACCGAGTTATCGGCAACTGGCAGGAGCCATATGGTTGTCACTTTATTGTATGCAATGCAATCGCGCTGTAATGCTTTACTTTATCACTAAGCGGTAGCGATAGTCGTGGAAGCATAAGATTGGCGAGACGACAACGATGCTATGATAGAGATCAAGGTGTCACGCCAGTGACAATGGTGATCATGACGGTGCTTCGGAGATGGAGATCACAGGCACAAGATGATGATGGCCATAGCATATCACTTATATTGATTGCATGTGATGTTTATCTTTTATGCATCTTATCTTGCTTTGATTGACGGTAGCATTATAAGATGATCTCTCACTAAATTATCAAGAAGTGTTCTCCCTGAGTATACACCGTTGCGAAAGTTCTTCGTGCTGAGACACCACGTGATGATCGGGTGTGATAGGCTCTATGTTCAAATACAACGGGTGCAAAACAGTTGCACACGCGGAATACTCAGGTTATACTTGACGAGCCAAGCATATACAGATATGGCCTCGGAACACAGAGACCGAAAGGTCGAGCGTGAATCATATAGTAGATATGATCAACATAGTGATGTTCACCAATGAAACTACTCCATCTCACGTGATGATCGGACATGGTTTAGTTGATTTGGATCACGTGATCACTTAGAGGATTAGAGGGATGTCTATCTAAGTGGGAGTTCTTTAAGTAATTTAACTAATTGAACTTAAATTTATCATGAACTTAGTACCTGATAGTATCTTGCTTATGTATGTTTGATTGTAGATAGATAGCCCGTGCTGTTGTTCCGTTGAATTTTAATGCGTTCCTTGAGAAAGCAAAGTTGAAAGATGATGGTAGCAATTACACGGACTGGTTCCGTAACTTGAGGATTATCCTCATTGCTGCACAGAAGAATTACGTCCTGGAAGCACCGCTGGGTGCCAGGCCTGCTACAGGAGCAACACCAGATGTTATGAACGTCTGGCAGAGCAAAGCTGATGACTACTTGATAGTTCAGTGTGCCATGCTTTACGGCTTAGAATCGGGACTTCAATGACGTTTTGAACGTCATGGAGCATATGAGATGTTCCAGGAGTTGAAGTTAATATTTCAAGCAAATGCCCGGATTGAGAGATATGAAGTCTCCAATAAGTTCTACAGCTGCAAGATGGAGGAGAATAGTTCTGTTAGTGAGCATATACTCAAAATGTCTGGGTATAATAATCACTTGATTCAGATGGGAGTTAATCTTCCAAATGATTGTGCCATTGACAGAATTCTCCAATCACTGCCACCAAGCTACAAGAGCTTCGTGATGAACTATAATATGCAAGGGATGAATAAGACCATTCCCGAGCTCTTCGCAATGCCGAAAGCTGCGGAGGTAGAAATCAAAAAGGAGCATCAAGTGTTGATGGTCAACAAGACCACTAGTTTCAAGAAAAAGGGCAAAGGGAAGAAGAAGGGGAACTTCAAGAAGAACAGCAAGCAAGTTGCTGCTCAAGAGAAGAAACCCAAGTCTGGACCTAAGCCTAAAACTGAGTGCTTCTACTGCAAGCAGACTGGTCACTGGAAGCGGAACTGCCCCAAGTATTTGGCGGATAAGAAGGATGGCAAGGTGAACAAAGGTATATGTGATATACATGTTATTGATGTGTACCTTACTAATGCTCGCAGTAGCACCTGGGTATTTGATACTGGTTTTGTTGCTAATATTTGCAACTCAAAACAGGGACTACGGATTAAGCGGAGATTGGCTAAGGACGAGGTGACGACGCGCGTGGGAAACGGTTCCAAAGTCGATGTGATCGCGGTCGGCACGCTACCTCTACATCTACCTTCGGGATTAGTATTAGACCTAAATAATTGTTATTTGGTGCCAGCGTTGAGCATGAACATTATATCTGGATCTTGTTTGATGCGAGACGGTTATTCATTTAAATCAGAGAATAATGGTTGTTCTATTTATATGAGTAATATCTTTTATGGTCATGCACACTTGAAGAGTGGTCTATTCTTATTGAATCTCGAAAGTAGTGACACACATATTCATAATGTTGAAGCCAAAAGATGCAGAGTTGATAATGATGGTGCAACTTATTTGTGGCACTGCCGTTTAGGTCATATCGGTGTAAAGCGCATGAAGAAACTCCATACTGATGGACTTTTGGAACCACTTGATTATGAATCACTTGGTACTTGTGAACCATGCCTCATGGGCAAGATGACTAAAACACCGTTCTCCGGTACTATGGAGAGAGCAACAGATTTGTTGGAAATCATACATACAGATGTATGTGGTCCGATGAATATTGAGGCTCGTGGCGGATATCGTTATTTTCTCACCTTCACAGATGACTTAAGCAGATATGGGTATATCTACTTAATGAAACATAAGTCTGAAACATTTGAAAAGTTCAAAGAATTTCAGAGTGAAGTTGAAAATCATCGTAACAAGAAAATAAAGTTTCTATGATCTGATCGTGGAGGAGAATATTTGAGTTATGAGTTTGGTGTACATTTGAAACAATGCGGAATAGTTTCGCAACTCACGCCACCCGGAACACCATAGTGTAATGGTGTGTCCGAACGTCGTAATCGTACTTTACTAGATATGGTGCGATCTATGATGTCTCTTACTGATTTACCGCTATCATTTTGGGGTTATGCTTTAGAGACGGCCGCATTCATGTTAAATAGGGCACCATCAAAATCCGTTGAGACGACGCCTTATGAACTATGGTTTGGCAAGAAAGCAAAGTTGTCGTTTCTGAAAGTTTGGGGCTGTGATGCTTATGTGAAAAAGCTTCAACCTGATAAGCTCGAACCCAAATCGGAGAAATGTGTCTTCATAGGATATCCAAAGGAAACTATTGGATACACCTTCTATCACAGATCCGAAGGCAAGACTTTTGTTGCTAAATTCGGAAACTTTCTGGAGAAGGAGTTTCTCTCGAAAGATGTGAGTGGGAGGAAAGTAGAACTTGATGAGGTAACTGTACCTACTCCCTTATTGGAAAGTAGTATATCATAGAAAACTGTTTCTGCGACACCTACACCAATTAGTTAGGAAGCTAATGATAATGATCATGAAACTTCGAGACAAGATACTACTGAACCTCGTAGATCAACCAGAGTGAGATCCGCGCCAGAGTGGTACGGTAATCCTGTTCTGGAAATCATGCTGCTAGATCATGATGAACCTACGAACTATGAAGAAGCAATGGTGAGCCCAGATTCCGCAAAATGGCTTGAAGCCATGAAATCTGAGATGGGATCCATGTATGAGAACAAAGTATGGACTTTGGTTGACTTGCCCGATGATCGGCAAGCAATTGAGAATAAATGGATCTTCAAGAAGAAGACTGACGCTGACGGTAATATTACTGTCTACAAAGCTCGACTTGTCACCAAAGGTTTTCGACAAGTTCAAGGAGTTGACTACGATGAGACCTTCTCACCTGTAGCGATGCTTAAGTCTGTCCGAATCATGTTAGCAATTGCCGCATTTTATGATTATGAAATTTGGCAGATGGATGTCAAAACTGCATTCCTGAATGGATTTCTGGAAGAAGAGTTGTATATGATGCAACCGGAAGGTTTTGTCGATCCAAAGGGAGCTAATAAGTGTGCAAGCTCCAGCGATCCATTTATGGACTGGTGCAAGCCTCTCGGAGTTGGAATAAACGCTTTGATAGTGTGATCAAAGCATTTGGTTTTATATAGACTTTCGAAGAAGCCTGTATTTACAAGAAAGTGAGTGGGAGCTCTGTAGCATTTCTGATATTATATGTGGATGACATATTACTGATTGGAAATGATATAGAATTTCTGGATAGCATAAAGGGATACTTGAATAAGAGTTTTTCAATGAAAGACCTCGGTGAAGCTGCTTACATATTAGGCATAAAGATCTATAGAGATAGATCAAGACGCTTAATTGGACTTTCACAAAGCACATACCTTGACAAAATTTTGAAGAAGTTCAAAATGGATCAAGCAAAGAAAGGGTTCTTGCCTGTGTTACAAGGTGTGAAGTTGAGTCAGACTCAATGCCCGACCACTGCAGAAGATAGAGAGAAAATGAAAGATGTTCCCTATGCTTCAGCCATAGGCTCTATCATGTATGCAATGCTGTGTACCAGACCTGATGTGTGCCTTGCTATAAGTTTAGCGGGGAGGTACCAAAGTAATCCAGGAGTGGATCACTGGACAGCGGTCAAGAACATCCTGAAGTACCTAAAAAGGACTAAGGATATGTTTCTCGTATATGGAGGTGACAAAGAGCTCATCGTAAATGGTTACGTTGATGCAAGCTTTGACACTGATCCGGACGATTCTAAATCGCAAACCGGATACGTGTTTACATTAAACGGTGGAGCTGTCAGTTGGTGCAGTTCTAAACAAAGCGTCGTGGCGGGATCTACATGTGAAGCGGAGTACATAGCTGCTTCGGAAGCAGCAAACGAAGGAGTCTGGATGAAGGAGTTCATGTCCGATCTAGGTGTCATACCTAGTGCATCGGGTCCAATGAAAATCTTTTGTGACAATACTAGTGCAATTGCCTTGGCAAAGGAATCCAGGTTTCACAAGAGGACCAAATACATCAAGAGACGCTTCAATTCCATCCGGGATCTAGCCAGGTGGGAGACATAGAGATTTGCAAGATACATACGGAGCTGAATGTAGCAGACCCGTTGACTAAGCCTCTTCCATGAGCAAAACATGATCAGCACCAAAGCTCCATGGGTGTTAGAATCATTACTGTGTAATCTAGATTATTGACTCTAGTGCAAGTGGGAGACTGAAGGAAATATGCCCTAGAGGCAATAATAAAGTTATTATTTATTTCCTTATATCATGATAAAGGTTTATTATTCATGCTAGAATTGTATTAACCGGAAACATAATACATGTGTGAATACATAGACAAATAGAGTGTCACTAGTATGCCTCTACTTGACTAGCTTGTTAATCAAAGATGGTTATGTTTCCTAACCATGGACAAAGAGTTGTCATTTGATTAACGGGATCACATCATTAGTTGAATGATTTGATTGACATGACCCATTCCAATAGCTTAGCACCCGATCGTTTAGTATGTTGCTATTGCTTTCTTCATGACTTATACATGTTCCTATGACTATGAGATTATGTAACTCCCGTGTGCCGGAGGAACACTTTGTGTGCTACCAAACGTCACAACGTAATTGGGTGATTATAAAGGTGCTCTACAGGTGTCTCCAAAGGTACATGTTGGATTGACGTATTTCGAGATTAGGATTTGTCACTCCGATCGTCGGAGAGGTATCTCTGGCCCTCTCGGTAATGCACATCACTTACACCTTGCAAGCAATGCAACTAATGAGTTAGTTGTGTGATGATGTATTACGGAACGAGTAAGGAGACTTGCCGGTAACGAGATTGAACTAGGTATTGGATACCGACGATCGAATCTCGGGCAAGTAACATACCGATGACAAAGGGAACAACGCATGTTGTTATGCGGTCTGACCGACAAAGATCTCCGTAGAATATGTAGGAGCCAATATGGGCATCCAGGTCCCGCTATTGGTTATTGACCGGAGACGTGTCTCTGTCATGTCTACATTGTTCTCGAACCCGTAGGGTCCGCACGCTTATGGTTTCGATGACAGTTATATTATGAGTTTATATGTTTTGATGTACCGAAGGTTGTTCAGAGTCCCGGATGTGATCACGGACATGACGAGGAGTCTCGAAATGGTCGAGACATAAAGATTGATATATTGGAAGCCTATGTTTGGATATCGGAAGTGTTCCGGGTGAAATCGGGATTTTACCGGAGTACCGGGAGGTTACCGGAACCCCCCGGGAGCTATATGGGCTTTAGTGGAAAAGAGAAGGGGCAGCCCAAGATGGGCCGCGCGCCTCTCCCCTCCCCTAGTCCGAATAGGACAAGGAGAGGGGGCCAGCCCCCCTCTCTCTTTTCCCCCCTCCACGAATCCTATTCCAACTAGGATTGGGGGGGGGGGAATCCTACTCCCAAAGGGAGTAGGACTCCTCCTGGCGCGCCTCCCCTTGGCCGGCCGCACCCCCCCCCCCCCTTGATCCTTTATATACGGAGGCAGGGGAACCCCAGAGACACACAAGTTGATCCACGTGATCTTATTCTTAGCCGTGTGCGGCGCCCCCTGCCACCATAGTACTCGATAATATTGTAGCGGTGCTTAGGCGAAGCCCTGCGACAGTAGTACATCAAGATCGTCACCACGTCGTCGTGCTGACGGAACTCTTCCCCGACACTTTGCTGGATCAGAGTCCGGGGATCGTCATCGAGCTGAACGTGTGCTAAAACTCGGAGGTGCCGTAGTTTCGGTGCTTGATCGGTCGGGCCGTGAAGACGTACGACTACATCAACCAAACCTTCTGTTGTCGATCTACTAGGGTATGTAGATCACACTCTCCCCTCGTTGCTATGCATCACCATGATCTTGCGTAGGTGTAGGAATTTTTTTGAAATTACTACGTTCCCCAACACTATTGATCAAGTTTGAGCTTGTTGGTCCCCAACCAAGTTGGGTCCTAAGAGGTTAGTCACAATAGGCTTGGCTAACCAAATGGTTCTTTGCTTCAAACCACTTTGAGTACCAACAAACTTGGCAACCACATTGACAACCGTATCCTTCCCAAGAGAATAGACATCATTAATAATAATTGGGTTGGATAAGTTACCACTAGTGCATGAAGAAGCGAGGTGACCTTTCGCGCGACATAGGTAGCAACGTCTACTCTTCACTTGATTTCTCAACTTGAGAAGCATAAGCTTGAGTCTTCTTGGGAAGAGGCTTTTCTTCAACTTGAGGTTGAGAATGAGAGTGAACTTGTGGCCTCTTCCCTTGTTGCTTGTCACTAATGGGCTTCTTTTTCAATGGGCAAGATCTAACATGATGCCCTTCTACTTTGCACTTGAAGCCAACAATCTTGGCCGAATTCTTGACTTGTTCTTGGCCCTTCTTTTTGTTCACCTTGGACTTCTTCTTCTTGTTGGAGTTGAATCCAAGTCCACCTTTGTCATTGGGGGATTTTTGCACACTCAAGATATTGTTGAGTGTGACACTACTAGGAAAAGGCCTACTAATGGCGCACCAGTTTTGCCTACTAATGGCGCATCACTGGTGCGCCATTAGTATCATGCCACTAGTATTTTTTACTAATGGCGCACCACTGGTGCGCCATTAGTATCTGGTATACTAATGGCGCACCACCCAGTGCGCCATTAGTATATAACACCATGCGCCATTAGTATTGCCTCCCAGGGCCATATTTAACCATGTGCTTTGGCACACTAATGGCGCACTGCGGATGGATGCGCCATTAGTATACTTGGCATACTAATGGCGCACTCTTTAGTGATGCGCCATTAGTATGAATATTAGGTTTTTTTACTTTTCTAATTTTTGCAAAGGTTACAAAATATATTATTTGACAGAATATAGACAGTAGCACACAGCAACAGCAGATTCATCGAATACAATAGAAGATTAGTCTCCGAATACAATTCATCATATTAGTCTACGAATTCAAAAGACCGAACAAAGATAAAACATTACAAGTCTCGAGACCGCGAGTATCGAGTTTGTCGGAAGTAATACTAATCCTAACAAGTCCTACTAATCATCATCATATAACTTCTACTCATTATTCATAACAAGTCATACGATCATCATCTTGATAGTCATCGGACCAACCCTACTTAATTGTTCTTAGCACATGATCATCAGCATTAGGCAGGACCTAAATACCCTATTTAAGCTAAAATAGCATAAAACAATATAGACCCTGACTCTCCATTATGGAGAATGGAGAACATCCTGTCTCCAATTCTTGCGCTTCGCTTCCTTTTGCTTCCAAGAAGCTCCTTACGACTGTCCATACATTTTTTCCATCCTTTGATTTTTCATGTCTCCACTTCTTTTAGAAATCTCGTATGGACAGTTGAGATTCGTAGGACGACCTGGCTGTATGTTCAAAACATTAACACTACCTTTCTGATACATCATATGAGGCACACAATTCTCTGGGATTATCTGTTGAAAAACATAGTAATAACTTCATAGTTAGCAATGATGTACTAGTTTTAGAAGTATGCAAAAGATGCACGGATGTCGTAATAGTAAAAATCTTACCAGGGTATCTCCATGGTAGTTACCGTAGTTGAACACATGCACTAGTGGCACGTATTTATCATAATGTTGAGGAGTTTGATTGTGGATAATGTAATTCTCAATGTCAGTACAAAATCCGACCAAATGATTTTTCTCCTTGTAAGTTGTTAATTTGGAGCCATCGGTGTAGTGGGTTTTGTCTACCATCTCCCGCACATTCTTTGAACAATAAAAATAAGCTGTCAATGGAAATAAGCTGTCAACTATTTTGAAATAAACAATATAAATTAGCTAATAACTATGTTTGAGAAACTCACATAGCGGTAGAACTGGGGGCGTATCAACAAGGACCCAAATGTCCATATTGTCTTGGTTGATGTCAGGATTACCAAGATCCATGGTGATAAGCATACCCTCATCAAAACCATACATCTTGCAAAATGCTTCCCAATTTTTGCAACCAAAATGAGTTACGCTCTCAAAATTATATAGATTTACTTCAAAGTCCACATCGTGATGAGTCCTTAGGTGAATTTTCTTTGTTTCAGAAATTTCATGGTCTTCAAAATCCATCCTCTCCAAGACATAGCGTCTTGCATGGCATGGCATAAGCTATACTCGAATTGTAAAAGATGAAAATTACACGTTGAAATAGTTGAAGTCATGCTTAATTATGAAAATAACACTTGTCGTCGTTGTGTACCGTTTTAACTTCGAAGGTCTCCTCGAGCTTAATGCTGAAGCACCGATCATCGTCCAGGTGAGGCATGTCGCACAGACCTCGATCGTCTGGCACCAGTCACACTCCCCCGGGAGACTTTCGTCGTCCCTTTCGTCGTCCGATGATGATGACGACATATCCTACGTTCATAATTCAAAACTACATCATTTAGGGTTTGTCGACACCGAGGCATCCTAAAATCTAAGCTTTTATCATTTAGGGTTTGTCGACACCGAGGCACCCTAAAAGCCTAAGCTTTCATCATTTAGGTTCTTATCGACCGAGGCACCCTAAAAGCCAAGGTTTTATCATTTAGGGTTTGTCGACGTCGAGGCACCCTAAAAGCCTAAGCTTTCATCATTTAGGTTTTGTCGACGCCGAGGCACCCTAAAAGCCTAAGCGTACATCATTTAGGTTCTCATCGACACCGAGGCACCCTATAGAAGCCAAGTTAAGTTTTCATCATTTTGGGTTTATCGATGCCGAGGCACCCTAGGTTGGGCCTAATCACTTGGCACTAATCACTTGGCTCTATTGCCACCTATGTTGGGTTTATCATCTATGGTTTAGGGCCTAAGCACTTGGCTCTATTGCCACCTATGGTTTAATGCAGCAAGAATGGTGGGGCAGTTGATCCTACTTAACTAAGTACTAAGATACCCCGGCCCATGCATTAGTCGCAAGTACCCCATATGTCCTATTTTAGGAAAGTAATGCTAAAATTCACGGAAAATTTCAGCATGACCTTTGCTGAAAATAGGACATATGGAGTACCCGAATTTGCCGGAACGGAAGTTAATCGACATTCCGGCAAACTCAAGGGCCTCTCGGGGTACCTTCAAATTCATCACGACATAATGGTCGGAGACAAAACCCAGCAACTTTACAAGTCTTTCACAGATTTGTTTGCAAGTTCTGATATGTAATAAAGATGAGCCTCAAAGATGAGCCTCCAATGCTGATTTGTTTGCCTCAAGACAAGATGAACCTCCAATGCAACAAGTAATAAAATGTTTGCAAGTTCTGATATGTTTGCAAGATGAACCTCCAATGCAACAGTCTTAGACATTAGGACACTACAATGATCTACAACCTTATGTAAAGTGCCAACTCCACAGATTTCTTTTTCACAGCTTTTATATTATTTCTAGAAGCAACACAACAGGGTTAAACACCAGAATCTTGAGTCTAATTAAACCCTAAAATAAACATTTCTCTTTCCCCTCCCCCCTCCTATCCCTCTGTCTCTCTTTCCCAGCTCCAACCCCAAACACAAATTAAGTTAGCCATGGTTTAAACACCAGCTCATTCATTCTCACCTCTGGTCCAGGTGCTCTTCTCCTCCTCGTGCCTCTATCCTCTCCCTTAGCCCAGGAACACCTGCACATTCACAGCAAAAAGCAACAGCTTGTTCAGACACTTCTTTTTTACTGTGTTATTCTAGCTAGGAAAAAAACTTTGCTTCAAAAGCAAATAAGAGCAGGAGTGCAAGCATCTAATGCTTGCTGCTCTTCTTCTTGCCACTTGCAACACTGCAACTTGCCTCCTGATCCTCCTAATGCACCATCACAAAATTAAGTTCGGGTTACCTGAGAGGAGAGGAGGAAGATAGGAGAAGAGAGGCAGAGGAGGAAGAGAGGAGAAGAGAGGCAAAGGGAGGAGGAAGAGAGGAGAAGAGAGGAGAAGAGAGGAGGAAGAGAGGAGAAGAGAGGCGGAGGGAGGAGGGTTACCTCACCACGATGAGGAGGCGCGGGGGCGGCGACGAAGACGGAGGCGCGAGGGCGGCGGCGGCGTGGGGGCGGCGACGGAGACGGAGGCGCGTGTGGGATCGAGATCGAGATGGAGGGGGAATCGAGATCGAGATGGAGGAGGATCGAGATCGAGTGTCCTCATGAATATTCAATATTTTATCATATTGAATATGAAAAAATATCATCAACTTTGAAAAAATATTCATGAATTCAAAAAGTGCCCATGAAATTTAAAAATATTCATGATATCAAAAAGTGCCCACGAAATACAACCGAGAAATGAAGACTATGATTTAAATACAGTCGATCTTAGCTAGCTATCTGTTCATAATCTTCTTGCCCTTCTTTTTTGATTTAAATACAGTCGATCTTAGCTAGCAAGATATCCGAGCTACTCATGGGTTTGCGGTACACCACACCTTGGTGGTGCAGATACTCCAAACCCTTGGCCACGCCAGCAGCTATGTTTATCCTTGTGTTCCAGTCTAGCAGTGCTTTGCCAGGAGACCGATCTGTTGAGCACAAGATCGATCCGGTGGTTAGTTAATCAACACAGACTCAAGCCATTGAATCGTGGGCAAAATTAATTTACTGGATTTTGGTATACCAATAAATACCATGGAGGTGATTTTGGAGAGAACCCACCAATGGCATGTACTCGTGAACCAAGATCCCACGATTGCCGTCCGCGCAGAAGCCAACGAGGTTGACGACATTCGGGTGGCGCAGCGAGCTCAGCGTCAGGACACGGGCAAGAAACTCCTTGTTGAGTTGTTCTGATGATGATGATGATCCACTAGGATCAAAGGCATATTGCAGCTTTATAGCAACAACCTAAAACGAATATTGTATGATGATCCACTCATACATCAATTTCCGCCTCATGCACGTCGATCATGACATCATGCATGGTAGTACGTACATATATGAAACTAAGTGAAGAATGGATTAGCTAGCTAGCTAGCTAGCCAGGATCATCACCTGATTGAGGCTCCTGAGGTAGCCTTTGTAGAGACTCGCCGTCCGAACGATGCGGAAGCCGTCTCTGAAGTTCCTGGTCGCCGTGGCGAGCTCGTCGAAGGTGAAGGTTCGTGCCGCGGTGGCAGTGGCGGCGACGCTGCTGCGGCTGTGGGGATCACCCCGGGGAGGCGGTGGGACTTCTTTCCTTGCCCCAGGCAGAGGACACAGCTGGAACCACCCATCGCCGGCGGAGAGGAGGAGCCACCGGCCACCGCAGTGCTTGAAGGAGAAAGTTTGCAAGGAAGGAACTAGTAACTACTCTCAGCCACCGCACCACTACTGGTGGCTTGTGGCCTTAAGAGCAACTCTACCAGACCCCGTAAAACACCCAGCCCGTAAAAATTCCGGTGAGTATGCGGGCTCGGGTCAATTTTGCGGTTAGAACAGACCCCGCATACTCGCCCGGCCCGCAAAAAAACTTTTGTCGTAGCCCGCAAACCGCCCCCCCCCCCCCCCCCCGCGCACGCGCTATAAGTGCGGTTCCGCGACCCTTTTACGGGTCCAACCCCTATCCCCCGCCACCGCGAGCCACCAGATTCCCCTTTCCCCTCTCCCAATTTTTCACCGCCAGCGACCCTCCGCCCCGCCTCCAGCCGCCATGTGGGGGCGAATGTGGAGCTCCGGATAATATGCACTTTTGTAGATAACTGTCCAACTACAACCACCTGTCTTCACTATATAATATGCACTTTTGATCATCATATTTTTTAAGGGAAAAACTTCCGAAATCATCAACTACAAAGAACATCAGAAGTACAAATTACATCCAAGTCCGTAGACCACCTGCCGAGAGGCCCTTCCCACTAGTGGACCTCATGTCACCCCTCCATGACAACTTGGGGGCGAAACCCTAGCGCTGCCATACCAACTCTTCCGCCCTTCCCATCAACTCGCCGCAACCTGAGGGTTCGTCGGGCAGGCCGCACGACCGTCGCGGAAAGTGGCAGCGACGCTCTTCTCTGCCCCATTTTTCGCGTGGGAGGCTCCTGGATCTGAGGTGGCGGCTTCAACGGTGAGGGTGACGCCTCCCTGCAGCAGTTGGCGGGCATTGATGCTAAGGGCCGCCCGCTTGGTCGCGCATGTGGCGAGGCGGTGGTGGATGTGAGTCATTGCGCGAGGGCCATCTCCGCTGGCTCCTAGTGCAAGATCTGGAGATGGTGGCTACTCGGCGTGCAACTCGGCCAACCCTGCCTACCCGGGATTTCAGCGGCCTCTTGTCCGCCATCTCTAGAGGTTGGACAACGTGCTTGGGGCAGGGGATTTTTACCTAGGGAAACCCTTAATCGGCTATGATGGCCATAATGTCGACGGTATTGAGGGTGCCATCCTCCTACTTGTAGGCATCATCGAGGTTCGCCCCTTACCTCTCCTCCCATGTGTGTCCCTCGTGAAAACAAAAAATCCCTTAGATTTGGGTGGCGGCTCGCGCGGCCACCTTCTTGAAGGAGTCACCTTTGGACAATGGGTAGGGGGTGGAGGTGAGGGGCAAGGCTCTCATGTGTGTGTTTGGCCGCTGATGGCGAATAGTGTGCTCTTCAATAGTGCGACAACCCAGTGGCAAGTCAGGCTCCTGTCGGAGCTCCGTTGAAAGAACATGCGGTGCCCCCATGTTTGGTTTTGGTAATTGATGACAATCTCTATGGACTAATGGTTGCCTTGAGTTATATTTGAAGGTTTTGTCCATAGGCTTTTCTTGGAGTACATGTGTTGGTTTCAAGGAGAGTTTGTGTCGACCAAGGTGCTATTCAAGGAATTACCTAAAGATTGGTCTTGTGAGAGGTTGATCAAGACTAAGTCAAAGAGTGAATCAAGTTGATCAACCCACAAAGCGTAGAAGATGTACCGAGAGGGATCAAGTGATCCCATGGTATGGTAAGCATTGTCAATTACGCTTTGTGTACTAACCCATGGTCTTCGTGAGGGTTCTTTGTGGGGTTAGGTTGCGGTGTGCAAGTTCAAGTGGAGCATCACGAAGAGATCAAATGCTTGAAGCTTTCCATCCTTTGTGGTGACAATGGACTTGTGAAGATGTGCGAAAGAGTGGCCCACCAATAGTGGAGTATGGGGGAGCAATCAACTAGTCTTCATCGAGTCAACACAACCAAGAAAGGTTGCGGTGTGCAAGTTCAAGTGGAGCATCATGAAGAGATCAAATGCTTGAAGCTTGCCGTCCTTTTGGTGACAATGGACTTGTGAAGATGTGCCGAAGAGTGGCTCATCCATAGTGGATTATGGGGGAGCAATCAACCAGTCTTCATCGAGTCAACACAATCAAGAAAGGTGGTCCAACTTGAGAGAGTCAAGATCGTCATAATCTAGCTCAAGTGGACCATGTGCAAGGCAAAGGTTTGCCCTTGATAGGTTTTCTATTTTACCGGTCTCATGATGGTAGTTGGGAGACCGGGTTATAGGATCGATTGCCGTACTATCAAGGGGGGGGGCTCTCGATGAGTAGCTTGATCGTATCGTTCGTTGAGAGCTCAAACCATTGCATCCTTGCATCATCTTTCTTGGTTATTGTTTGGCTCTCTTTGTGAGTCTTAGATCTTATGGTCATCTTGATGACAAGCTCGAGTTCATCGAAAATGGAGTTCACATGCATCTTCTATGATGTTTTCGATGCTGGAGGTTATGCTTGTTCTTCTCTGTTGGAGGTCTCACTCCTCCATTTGTTAGGCATACCTCCCCTGCCTCTTCTTACTATAACTAGTCACTGTTTTGATGCTACTCGTCGTCTTGTTTCCAACAAGCTTGAGTTTGCTCAATTCGGAGCTCATATGCAGAATTTATGGCAGTTCTTGTTTTCTTGAGTGTGGTTTTTGTCTGGTCCCAGCGGTAGTACCGCGAGCCCAAGCGGTGGTACCGCTTGGAGCTCTCAGCTGTAGTACCGCTGCAGTGCTGCTCTTCTACCACCTCGTTTTTGGGTCCTACTCTTTTCGTGTCGGGTTTAGCAGTAGTTGCACGGTAGTAAGGCACGGTAGTACCGCTATGGTCGGGCGGTAGTACCGTTTCTGCTTCACTGCTGCCATACTCTGCTCTGCCTGCCTCTTTTGGTCCCGTGTTCTGCTCCTCCAGCGCTAGTACCGCTGGGGTGAGCGGTAGTACCGCTTATATGCCGTACTACCGCCCCGAGGTTCATGTTTTGTTGCTCCTTTTCCCCGTTCGTGTGCGGGCTGAGCACATAACGGTTGGATTTTTCCCCTCCTATAAAAGGGGGTCTTCTTCCCCAATGAACCTTATCCTTTAAGCTCGTGTTCTTCCCCCATTGTTGACCTTCTTCGAGCTTGCTAACTGTCAATCCCTCCATGCTTTCTTGCTAGTTTTTGAGGAAAAAGAGAGAGGAGATCTATATCCACATTTCCACCAATCACTTTCTCCTCTTTGTGAGGGGAACCCCTTGGATCTAGATCTTGGAGTTCTTGGTGTTCTCCTTCTTGTTCTTCCTCTCATTTTCCTGCCTGACATTAGTTGCTTCGGTTGGATTTGAGAGAGAAGGACTTGGGCACTACGTGTGCCCTTGCCATTGCATTTGGTGCATCGGTTTGAGTTCTCCACGGTGATACGTGGAAGTGAAGTTTGAGAAGCTTATTACTCGGGTGTTTGGGCACCCTAGAGCTTGTTCCTCTTGGGTGCCTTGGCGCCCTAGATGGTTGGTGGTGTTAGGAGCTCAATCATTGTGGTGTAAAGCTCCGGGCAAGCGTCGAGGTCTCCAATTAGGTTGTGGAGATCGCCCCGAGCAATTTGACGGGTACCGGTGACCGCCCCCAAGGGTTGCCAAAGTGTACGGGTTCGGTGATCGCCCCCAGGGGTTGCCATTTGTATGGGTTCGGTGACCGCCCTCAAGGGTCCCTTAGTGGAATCACAGCATCTTGCATTGTGCGAGGGCATGAGGAGATTACGGTGGCCCTAGTGGCTTCTTGGGGAGCATTGTGCCCCAAACGGAGATTAGCATCCGCAAGGGTGTGAACTTCGGGATACATCGTCGTCTCCACGTGCCTCGGTTATCTCTTACCCAAGCCCTTTACTTATGCACTTTACTTTGTGATAGCCATATTGTTTCTTGTCATATATCTTGCTATCACTTAGTTGTTTATCTTGCTTAGCATAAGTTGTTGGTGCACATAGGCGAGCCTAGTTGTTGTAGGTTTTGTGCTTATCAAGTTAACCGCTAGGTTTATTCCGCATTTGTTCAAGCCTAAACCGTAATTATTTTAAAGCGCCTATTCACCCCCCCCCCCTCTAGGCGACATCCATGATCTTTCAATTGGTATCAGAGCCTCGTCTCTCTTTATTAGGCTTTACCGCCTAGAGAGTAAAGATGTCAACTAGGGGATTAGGATTCTCTGACAATCTTAGTTTCGATGGCACAAATTTTGATGTTTGGGTAATTCGCATGCTTAATCTCTTTAGGGTCATGGACCCAAATTTAGAGCGAATTGTAGATATGGGTTTTTCTCCTCCAAAGGATCCCCAAAGATTATCTTTAGAGGATGAGAAAAACTCTTATCTCAATGCTCAAGCTTCTAATGTTCTTTTCGATGCTTTGAGCAATGTAGTTATATTTCAACGCATGCCATTTCGGGATGCTCATGAGTTGTGGACAAAGCTTCAAGATAAATATGGCGTGTCCAAGTTTTGTGGGGATGATTGTTCTCCCTCCACCTCCGGCCGTGTTGAGTTATCAACTTCTTCTACTTCACCTACATGTGGTTTGCCACAAGGTAATGAAATGGTGAGTAGTGTTGGTCATTGCAATGATGATAGTATGCTTATTGTGGATGATACTTCATCACTATCTTATTGTAATGCATCTTCTTTGGACTTTAACACTTCAAGCACCATACATGTTTCACATGCTTGTGTTGATAGTCCGTGCATATCTTTTAGAAATTGTTTGACTAAATCTCATGATGATATGCTTGCTATATCTTGTTTCCTTGATAAAAATGCTTGTATTTCCTTGAGTTGTGGTGCTAACAATGTAGAGGAAACCCAACACTCCATGGAACAAGATGTGGTTTTAAATGGTGCTTCAAGGGATCCTACATCATCATCTATTGATTTTTGCCTTATGTATAAGACTTCAAAGGTATGTCCTACTTTGAAACCCAATATGTCTCTTGATGACGATGTTGATGCTAATGATGATGAAGATAATGATGAAGAGAATGATAATGTTGCCTCCTTAAAAATTAAGGGGGAAATGGTTTTTAAAGCTCTTCATACAAATAAAATTGCTCGTTCAAACTTTATGGAAATCATGTCCATTGCCATTGAGGGCAAGAAGTATATTGAGGAGTTGGAATCTCATCTCGAGGAGCATGAGGTCACCTTTGAGAAAATGGAAGGTCATGAGCGTGATTACGCTAATGAGATTGCGGACCTCTCTCAAGCTCTTGAACTTGAACAAACCACCAAGAAATCTCTTGAGGAGACTTTTGCTCTAGAATTATCTAGAGTGAGGGAATCTCGTGATAGAGCTCTTGATGGGGGCACCACATGTTCTTTCAATCTCCCCTATTTTGGTAATTGATGACAATCAGTTTCAAGAGAGTTTAATATAAGGAATTATGCATCACCATGCAATGCAACAACCAATAATGCATGCGTATGAGATGCAAATGCTTAGGAACATAACCAAAGCAAGGAGAAAACTCTAAAGACTTCTTCACAAAACTCTCTGAAACCTCCACAAAACTCTCTGAAACTTCTCCCCATTGGCATCGATTGCCAAAATGGGCGAAAAGCTTAGAAGGCCAATATAGATTGAGTTCCTCCATAAGTTGTGTATTTCTCAACAAGAGAGTGTAATGCAATACACATATCCAACGGTAAATACTTGGAGGAAGACAAACTATATTGAGGCCCAAAGATTGCAAAAGAAAGATATGCCACAAAGACATAACAAAGAGAGAAACAAGCAATCAAGCAATCGAAAGATACCAATTGAAGCAAGCTATCAAAAGATACCAATTGAAGCAAGATATCAAAAGATACCAATTGAACCAACTAGACCAATGATCCTACGAGCCATAAGAATAAAAGATATTATGATATGAGCAAAGAAGTGTTCTAAAGAAACTAGAGAAGCTCCCCATGATTTGTGCACACATAAGAATATTTGTATTTGGATACAAAGTGAACAAAATAGGATCATAGCTCCCCCAAAATCAATAGAAACTTACAACAAGTGCAAGTGAGCATATAGGAAACAAAGCCTAGAACTTGCAACAAACACATGGTTGAGCAACAAATAAAAGAGGAAACTTAAGAATGGGCTCAACCAAAAAGATGTGTGTGAGTCAAGGCAATGCACTTGAGAAGACTAAAGTACGGATGATCATTAAGCATCCATAAAGTCTTGAAGGAATGAGGCACACGGTGCAAGGCCTATCATTCCCACACACAACTAGCAAATGGGTTCACAAGCTTACTAATAAGCATATAAAGAACATATGCTTGTGACAACCCGTGGTGAAGATAGAAGATGAAAGCCTCATCAAGACGAGGGATACCAATTAAGATGGCAAAAGCCTCGTAAAGATAAGCATGAGGAAAATAATCTTCACCACACAAGAGTGCATCAAGATGCAACGAAAGAAGACATGCACTCAAGGCAAAAGCTTTCACGGAGCCACCAAAGAAATAACATAAGAAAGACAAGGTGGACGTGAAAGAAAGGATATCATCTAGAGATGTAATTTCTCTCAAGTGTATAAGGTTCTAGGTAGACGAAATCATGATGATATATATCTACAAAGAAGGATGTACACCCAAAATAGTTACAACACGAAGGAACAAGATATCCAAAAGGAAGTCATACATATACCAATAATATATTTGCTTGGAAGCATAGCACTTGGCTAGATATGGTCTTATTGTATATAAATGAATTCATACCACACCCCCATCAAAGACATCACAACTAGCAACATGGGATCATTGTTGAGATGCTTTGAGAAAGGAAACAAGTATCACACGATGGAATGAATATCATGCCAAGATGCAACCTACACAAGGTTGAATGCAAGAAAAGAATGCATGAATAGATACTTGTTACCAAGATATCATTGGAAGGATGTAATAGATACCAATTAAAGGTAGATAGTAGTTTATTGATCATCCTAGCTTGACTCCAAAAAGCACATGGTGATACCACCTTCCTGGTGAGTGAGCCGAGCATCCAATGCATCTCCAATTGTTCCTACAACAACCACACAAACAAAATGGTACCCAAACTCATTGGGACCAAGAGTTAGAAACACCAACAATACACAGGACAAACTCCACATAAATATGGGCATATAGATACAAAAATGAATTTCATGCACATCTCATCCAATTTGAGACTAGGTGGAGTTTCCCTTATATATTGGGTCAAGGAAAGAAAGCATGCCAAAGATACTACATGAAGAAAATATGCATGCTCAAGACTTTCAAGAACTGATACCAAATGACAAAGAAATGCCAAGTGAAGAAAGGATACCAAATGAATAAATCATCACTTGGAGGATATCATTAAACGATACATCAACGAATGAGATATCCATTGATACACAAAAAGAAAGATGTAAAACTCCCAAAAGAGAGAATGGTTCCAAACAAACCAAGTGCTCTACAAAGTTTCATGATGGCACAAAGTACCAAAAGAAACGATTTGCATTCCACCAACACACACTTGAAAAGGATCACAAGGTGAGCGTTCTAAGAAAAATAGGATAGCTCCCCCAAGCATTGTGCATTGTAGAGAATTTGCATTTGAATACAAAAAGCACAAGATGGGATCACCACTTTCACTATATCTGTACAAACACTAGACAATCTCAAGGAAATAACAAGATCCACAAGTGGTATGGAATACAATGGGAGTTAACACAAACTAGGAAAGAGATAAGTTAAATAAAAGCGAAGACTAATGTAAAGATGATCAATAATTTCTACCACACAAGTGAGTACCAATTGTCAAAAGACAAGAAGTATTTGGAAATAATTCCCACTGGTAGATTGCAAGGATATCCAACATCATCTTCACACCAAACACAAGCAATTTGCAACTTGTAGAGCTAACATGCCACCTAGGAACAAGATAATTTACAATATCAACTCTAGGTGACAATATCTCAAATGTACACATTTTCTAGGCTAGTAATATACACATAGCATATTACTCCCCCATAATGTGATACCAATAAAGGATATACAAGAGGCAAAAGGAGGATCCAACAAGAGATAATTAATGGACTATTTAGAATTTGAATTTCTCATGAGAAGACATACCACATAGTGACTAGATAAGCTTGCAATATCAATTCTAAGTGGTATTCCCCATGTACCCACCTTTATAGGATTGTGAAGTGCACAAAGCACATCACTCTCCCGTAATGGGATATTCCATTAATCTCTCACAAGAGCCAACTAAGAAATAAACAAGATGCAAAAGGCTCAACGCATGACACACACGTACATGATGTGCAAACGAACACACACATACTTGATTGCTCAAGATAATAAAGTTGGAAGCACAACATATACAAACACATGCAAGGAACAAAGCCAAACATGCAAAGGGGCAAGTAACTTTCAATGTAAACAATTTAAGCACAAGTTACCGCAAGGAGGAACATTGGATATAAGATAGAAACTTGATAATCCGAATGACTTGGCTTGAGACAATAAGAATGATGAAGTCCCCTTAATTCTTCATAATGTAGCCAAGTCTCCAATGACCTCCAACATCACCTATTTGAAGGAAATATGCCCTAGAGGCAATAATAAAGTTATTATTTATTTCCTTATATCATGATAAAGATTTATTATTCATGCTAGAATTGTATTAACCGGAAACATAATACATGTGTGAATACATAGACAAACAGAGTGTCACTAGTATGCCTCTACTTGACTAGCTCGTTAATCAAAGATGGTTATGTTTCCTAACCATGGACAAATAGTTGTCATTTGATTAACGGGATCACATCATTAGTTGAACGAACTGATTGACATGACCCATTCCAATAGCTTAGCACCCGATCGTTTAGTATGTTGCTATTGCTTTCTTCATGACTTATACATGTTCCTATGACTATGAGATTATGTAACTCCCGTGTGCCGGAGGAACACTTTGTGTGCTACCAAACATCACAACGTAACTGGGTGATTATAAAGGTGCTCTACAGGTGTCTCCAAAGGTACATGTTGGGTTGACGTATTTCGAGATTAGGATTTGTCACTCCGATCGTCGGAGAGGTATCTCTGGGCCCTCTCGGTAATGCACATCACTTAAGCCTTGCAAGCAATGCAACTAATGAGTTAGTTGCGTGATGATGTATTACGGAACAAGTAAAGAGACTTGCCGGTAACGAGATTGAACTAGGTATTGGATACCGACGATCGAATCTCGGGCAAGTAACATACCGATGACAAAGGGAACAACATATGTTGTTATGCGGTCTGACCGATAAAGATCTTCGTAGTATATGTAGGAGCCAATATGGGCATCCAGGTCCCTCTATTGGTTATTGACCGGAGACGTGTCTCGGTCATGTCTACATTGTTCTCGAACCCGTAGGGTCCGCACGCTTAAGGTTTCGATGACAGTTATATTATGAGTTTATACGTTTTTATGTACCGAAGGTTGTTCGGAGTCCCGAATGTGATCACGGACATGACGAGGAGTCTCGAAATGGTCGAGACATAAAGATTGATATATTGGAAGCCTATGTTTGGATATCGGAAGTGTTCCGGGTGAAATCGGGATTTTACCAGAGTACCGGGAGCTATATGGGCCTTAGTGGGCTTTAGTGGAAAAGAGAAGGGGCAGCCCAAGATGGGCCGCACGCCTCTCCCCTCCCCTAGTCCGAATAGGACAAGGAGAGGGGGCCGGCCCCCCTCTCTCTTTTCCCCCCTCCGCGAATCCTATTCCAACTAGGATTGGGGGGGGGGAATCCTACTCCCAGAGGGAGTAGGACTCCTCCTGGCGCGCCTCCCCTTGGCCGGCCGCACCCCCCCCCTTGATCCTTTATATATGGAGGCAGGGGAACCCCAGAGACACACAAGTTGATCCACGTGATCTTATTCTTAGCCGTGTGCGGCGCCCCCTGCCACCATAGTACTCGATAATATTGTAGCGATGCTTAGGCGAAGCCCTGCGATAGTAGTACATCAAGATTGTCACCACGCCGTCGTGCTGACGGAACTCTTCCCCGACACTTTGCTGGATCGGAGTCTGGGGATCGTCATCGAGCTGAACGTGTGCTAAAACTCGGAGGTGCCGTAGTTTCGGTGCTTGATCGGTCGGGCCGTGAAGACGTATGACTACATCAACCAAACGCTTCCGTTGTCGATCTACTAGGGTACGTAGATCACACTCTCCCCTCGTTGCTATGCATCACCATGATCTTGCGTATGCGTAGGAAATTTTTTGAAATTACTACGTTCCCCAACAGTGGCATCCGAGCCTAGGTTTTATGGTTTGATGTTATGTGCACGAGTAGAACACAAGTGAGTTGTGGGCGATATAAGTCATACTGCCTACCAGCATGTCATACTTTGGTTCGGCGGTATTGTTGGACGAAGCGGCCCGGACCGACATTACGCGTACGCTTACGCGAGACCGGTTCTCCCGACGTGCTTTGCACATAGGTGGCTTGCGGGTGACAGTTTCTCCAACTTTAGTTGAACCGAGTGTGGCTACGCCCGGTCCTTGCGAAGGTTAAACGGCATCAACTTGACAAACTATCGTTGTGGTTTTGATGCATAGGTAAGATTGGTTCTTGCTTAAGCCCGTAGCAGCCACGTAAAACTTGCAACAAACAAAGTAGAGGACGTCTAACTTGTTTTTGCAGGGCTTGTTGTGATGTGATATGGTCAAGACATGATGCTAAATTTTATTGTATGAGATAATCATGTTTTGTAACCGAGTTATCGGCAACTGGCAGGAGCCATATGGTTGTCACTTTATTGTATGCAATGCAATCACGCTGTAATGCTTTACTTTATCACTAAGTGGTAGCGATAGTCGTGGAAGCATAAGATTGGCGAGACGACAACGATGCTACGATGGAGATCAAGGTGTCACGCCAGTGACGATGGTGATCATGATGGTGCTTCGGAGATGGAGATCACAAGCACAAGATGATGATGGCCATATCATATCACTTATATTGATTGCATGTGATGTTTATCTTTTATGCATCTTATCTTGCTTTGATTGACGGTAGCATTATAAGATGATCTCTCACTAAATTATCAAGAAGTGGTCTCCCTGAGTATGCACCGTTGCGAAAGTTCTTCGTGCTGAGACACCACGTGATGATCGGGTGTGATAGGCTCTATGTTCAAATACAACGGGTGCAAAACAGTTGCACACACGGAATGCTCAGGTTATACTTGACGAGCCAAGCATATACAGATATGGCCTCGGAACACAAAGACCGAAAGGTCGAGCGTGAATCATATAGTAGATATGATCAACATAGTGATGTTCACCAATGAAACTACTCCATCGCACGTGATGATCGGACATGGTTTAGTTGATTTGGATCACGTGATCACTTAGAGGATTAGAGGGATGTCTATCTAAGTGGGAGTTCTTTAAGTAATTTAACTAACTGAACTTAAATTATCATGAACTTAGTACCTGATAGTATCTTGCTTATGTATGTTTGATTATAGATAGATGGCCCGTGCTGTTGTTCCGTTGAATTTTAATGCGTTCCTTGAGAAAGCAAAGTTGAAAGATGATGGTAGCAATTACACGGACTGGATCCATAACTTGAGGATTATCCTCATTGTTGCACAGAAGAATTACGTCCTCGAAGCACCGCTGGGTGCCAGGCCTGCTGCAGGAGCAACACCATATGTTATGAACGTCTGGCAGAGCAAAGCTGATGACTACTCGATAGTTCAGTGTGCCATGCTTTGCGGCTTAGATCCGGGACTTCAACGACGTTTTGAACGGCATGGAGCATATGAGATGTTCCAGGAGTTGAAGTTAATATTTCAAGCAAATGCCCGGATTGAGAGATATGAATTCTCCAATAAGTTCTACAGCTGCAAGATGGAGGAGAACGGTTCTGTTAGTGAGCATATACTCAAAATGTCTGGGTATAATAATCACTTGATTCAGATGGGAGTTAATCTTCCAGATGATTGCGTCATTGACAGAATTCTCCAATCACTGCCACCAAGCTACAAGAGCTTCGTGATGAACTATAATATGCAAGGGATGAATAAGACTACTCCCGAGCTCTTTGCAATGCTGAAAGCTGCGGAGGTAGAAATCAAAAAGGAGCATCAAGTGTTGATGGTCAACAAGACCACTAGTTTCAAGAAAAAGGGCAAAGGGAAGAAGAAGGGGAACTTCAAGAAGAACAGCAAGCAAGTTGCTTCTCAAGAGAAGAAACCCAAGTCTGGACCTAAGCCTGAAACTGAGTGCTTCTACTGCAAGCAGACTGGTCACTGGAAGCGGAACTGCCCCAAGTATTTGGCGGATAAGAAGGATGGCAAGGTGAACAAAGGTATATGTGATATACATGTTATTGATGTGTACCTTACTAATGCTCGCAGTAGCACCTGGGTATTTGATACTGGTTCTGTTGCTAATATTTGCAACTTGAAATAGGGACTACGGATTAAGCGGAGATTGGCTAAGGACGAGGTGACGATGCGCGTGGGAAACGGTTCCAAAGTCGATGTGATCGCGGTCGGCACGCTACCTCTACATCTACCTTCGGGATTAGTATTAGACCTAAATAATTGTTATTTGGTGCCAGCGTTGAGCATGAACATTATATCTGGATCTTGTTTGATGCGAGACGGTTATTCATTTAAATCAGAGAATAATGGTTGTTCTATTTATATGAGTAATATCTTTTATGGTCATGCACCCTTGAAGAGTGGTCTATTCTTATTGAATCTCGATAGTAGTGACACACATATTCATAATGTTGAAGCCAAAAGATGCAGAGTTGATAATGATGGTGCAACTTATTTGTGGCACTGCCGTTTAGGTCATATCGGTGTAAAGCGCATGAAGAAACTCCATACTGATGGACTTTTGGAACCACTTGATTATGAATCACTTGGTACTTGCGAACCGTGCCTCATGGGCAAGATGACTAAAACACCGTTCTCCGGTACTATGGAAAGAGCAACAGATTTGTTGGAAATCATACATACAGATGTATGTGCTCCGATGAATATTGAGGCTCGTGACGGATATCGTTATTTTCTCACCTTCACAGATGACTTAAGCAGATATGGGTATATCTACTTAATGAAACATAAGTCTGAAACATTTGAAAAGTTCAAAGAATTTCAGAGTGAAGTTGAAAATCATCGTAACAAGAAAATAAAGTTTCTACGATCTGATCGTGGAGGAGAATATTTGAGTTATGAGTTTGTGTACATTTGAAACAATGCGGAATAGTTTCGCAACTCACGCCACCCGGAACACCACAGCGTAATGGTGTGTCCGAACATCGTAATCGTACTTTACTAGATATGGTGCGATCTATGATGTCTCTTACTGATTTACCACTATCATTTTGGGGTTATGCTTTAGATACGGCCGCATTCACGTTAAATAGGGCACCATCAAAATCCGTTGAGACGACGCCTTATGAACTATGGATTGGCAAGAAAGCAAAGTTGTCGTTTCTGAAAGTTTGGGGCTGCGATGCTTATGTGAAAAAGCTTCAACCTGATAAGCTCGAACCCAAATCGGAGAAATGTGTCTTCATAGGATATCCAAAGGAAACTATTGGATACACATTCTATCACAGATCCGAAGGCAAGACTTTTGTTGCTAAATTCGGAAACTTTCTGGAGAAGGAGTTTCTCTCGAAAGATGTGAGTGGGAGGAAAGTAGAACTTGATGAGGTAACTGTACCTACTCCCTTATTGGAAAGTAGTATATCACAGAAAACTGTTTCTGCGACACCTACACCAATTAGTTAGGAAGCTAATGATAATGATCATGAAACTTCAGGACAAGATACTACTGAACCTCGTAGATCAACCAGAGTGAGATCCACGCCAGAGTGGTACAGTAATCCTGTTCTGGAAATCATGCTGCTAGATCATGATGAACCTACGAACTATGAAGAAGCAATGGTGAGCCCAGATTCCGCAAAATGGCTTGAAGCCATGAAATCTGAGATGGGATCCATGTATGAGAACAAAGTATGGACTTTGGTTGACTTGCCCGATGATCGGCAAGCAATTGAGAATAAATGGATCTTCAAGAAGAAGACTGACGCTGACGGTAATATTACTGTCTACAAAGCTCGACTTGTCGCAAAAGGTTTTCGACAAGTTCAAGGAGTTGACTACGATGAGACCTTCTCACCCGTAGCGATGCTTAAGTCTGTCCGAATCATGTTAGCAATTGCCGCATTTTATGATTATGAAATTTGGTAGATGGATGTCAAAACTGCATTCCTGAATGGATTTCTGGAAGAAGAGTTGTATATGATGCAACCGGAAGGTTTAGTCGATCCAAAGGGAGCTAATAAGTGTGCAAGCTCGAGCGATCCATTTATGGACTGGTGCAAGCCTCTCGGAGTTAGAATAAACACTTTGATAGTGTGATCAAAGCATTTGGTTTTATACAGACTTTCGGAGAAGCCTGTATTTACAAGAAAGTGAGTGGGAGCTCTGTAGCATTTCTGATATTATATGTGGATGACATATTACTGATTGGAAATGATATAGAATTTCTGGATAGCATAAAGGGATACCTGAATAAGAGTTTTTCAATGAAAGACCTCGGTGAAGCTGCTTACATATTAGGCATAAAGATCTATAGAGATAGATCAAGACGCTTAATTGGACTTTCACAAAGCACATACCTTGAAAAAAATTTGAAGAAGTTCAAAATGGATCAAGCAAAGAAAGGGTTCTTGCCTGTGTTACAAGGTGTGAAGTTGAGTCAGACTCAATGCCCAACCACTGCAGAAGATAGAGAGAAAATGAAAGATGTTCCCTATGCTTCAGCCATAGGCTCTATCATGTATGCAATGCTGTGTACCAAACCTGATGTGTGCCTTGCTATAAGTTTAGCGGGGAGGTACCAAAGTAATCCAGGAGTGGATCACTGGACAGCGGTCAAGAACATCCTGAAGTACCTGAAAAGGACTAAGGATATGTTTCTCGTATATGGAGGTGACAAAGAGCTCATCGTAAACGGTTACGTTGATGCAAGCTTTGACACTGATTCGGACGATTCTAAATCGCAAACCGGATACGTGTTTACATTAAACGGTGGAGCTGTTAGTTGGTGCAGTTCTAAACAAAGCGTCGTGGCGGTATCTACATGTGAAGCGGAGTACATAGCTGCTTCGGAAGTAGCAAACGAAGGAGTCTGGGTGAAGGAGTTCATGTCTGATCTAGGTGTCATACCTAGTGCATCGGGTCCAATGAAAATCTTTTGTGACAATACTGGTGCAATTGCCTTGGCAAAGGAATCCAGGTTTCACAAGAGGACCAAGCACATCAAGAGACGCTTCAATTCCATCCGGGATCTAGTCTAGGTGGGAGACATAGAGATTTGCAAGATACATACGGAGCTGAATGTAGCAGACCCGTTGACTAAGCCTCTTCCACGAGCAAAACATGATCAGCACCAAAGCTCCATGGGTGTTAGAATCATTACTGTGTAATCTAGATTATTGACTCTAGTGCAAGTGGAAGACTGAAGGAAATATACCCTAGAGGCAATAATAAAGTTATTATTTAGTCCTTATATCATGATAAAGGTTTATTATTCATGCTAGAATTGTATTAACCGAAACATAATACATGTGTGAATACATAGACAAACAGAGTGTCACTAGTACGCCTCTACTTGACTAGCTCGTTAATCAAAGATGGTTATGTTTCCTAACCATGGACAAAGAGTTGTCATTTGATTAATGGGATCACATCATTAGTTGAATGATCTGATTGACATGACCCATTCCAATAGCTTAGCACCCGATCGTTTAGTATGTTGCTATTGCTTTCTTCATGACTTATACATGTTCCTATGACTATGAGATTATGTAACTCCCGTGTGCCGGAGGAACACTTTGTGTGCTACCAAACGTCACAATGTAACTGGGTGATTATAAAGGTGCTCTACAGGTGTCTCCAAAGGTACATGTTAGGTTATGTATTTCGAGATTAGGATTTGTCACTCCGATCGTCGGAGAGGTATCTCTGGGCCCTCTCGGTAATGCACATCACTTAAGCCTTGCAAGCAATGCAACTAATGAGTTAGTTGCGTGATGATGTATTACGGAACGAGTAAAGAGACTTGTCGGTAACGAGATTGAACTAGGTATTGGATACCGACGATCGAATCTCGGGCAAGTAACATACCGATGTCAAAGGGAACAACGTATGTTGTTATGCGGTCTGACCGATAAAGATCTTCGTAGAATATGTAGGAGCCAATATGGGCATCCAGGTCCCACTATTGGTTATTGACCGGAAACGTGTCTCGGCCATGTCTACATTGTTCTCGAACCCGTAGGGTCCGCACGCTTAAGGTTTCGATGACAGTTATATTATGAGTTTATACGTTTTGATGTACCGAAGGTTGTTCGGAGTCCCGGATGTGATCACGGACATGACGAGGAGTCTCAAAATGGTCGAGACATAAAGATTGATATATTGGAAGCCTATGTTTGGATATCGGAAGTGTTCCGGGTGAAATCGGGATTTTACCGGAGTACCGGGAGGTTACCGGAACCCCCCGGGAGCTATATGGGCCTTAGTGGGCTTTAGTGGAAAAGAGAAGGGGCAGCCCAAGATGGGTCGCGCGCCTCTCCCCTCCCCTAGTCCGAATAGGACAAGGAGAGGGGGCCGGCCCCCCTCTCTCTTTTCCCCCCTCCGTGAATCCTATTCCAACTAGGATTGGGGGGGATCCTACTCCCAGAGGGAGTAGGACTCCTCCTGGCGCGCCTCCCCTTGGCCGGCCGCACCCCCCCTTGATCCTTTGTATACGGAGGCAGGGGAACCTCAGAGACACACAAGTTGATCCAACGTGATCTTATTCTTAGCCGTGTGCGGCGCCCCCTGCCACCATAGTACTCGATAATATTGTAGCGGTGCTTAGGCGAAGCGCTGCGACAGTAGTACATCAAGATCGTCACCACGCCGTCGTGCTGACAGAACTCTTCCCCGACACTTTGCTGGATCGGAGTCCGGGGATCGTCATCGAGCTGAACGTGTGCTAAAACTCGGAGGTGCCGTAGTTTCGATGCTTGATCGGTCAGGCCGTGAAGACGTATGACTACATCAACCAAACGCTTCTGTTGTCGATCTACTAGGGTACGTAGATCACACTCTCCCCTCGTTGCTATGCATCACCATGATCTTGCGTATGCGTAGGAAAATTTTTGAAATTACTACGTTCCCCAACACTATTGATCAAGTTTGAGCTTGTTGGTCCCCAACCAAGTTGGGTCCTAAGAGGTTAGTCACAATAGGCTTGGCTAACGAAATGGTTCTGTGCTTCAAACCACTTTGAGTACCAACAAACTTGGCAACCACATTGACAACCTTATCCTTCCCAAGAGAATAGACATCATTAATAATAATTGGGTTGGATAAGTTACCACTAGTGCATGAAGAAGCGAGGTGACCTTTCGCGCGACATAGGTAGCAACGTCTACTCTTCACTTGATTTCTCAACTTGAGAAGCATAAGCTTGAGTCTTCTTGGGAAGAGGCTTTTCTTCAACTTGAGGTTGAGAATGAGAGTGAACTTGTGGCCTCTTCCCTTGTTGCTTGTCACTAATGGGCTTCTTCTTCAATGGGCAAGATCTAACATGATGCCCTTCTACTTTGCACTTGAAGCAAAAAATCTTGGCTGAATTCTTGACTTGTTCTTGGCCCTTCTTTTTGTTCACCTTGGACTTCTTCTTCTTGTTGGAGTTGAATCCAAGTCCACCTTTGTCATTGGGGGATTTTTTCACACTCAAGATATTGTTGAGTGTGACACTACTAGGAAAAGGCCTACTAATGGCGCACCAGTTTTGCCTACTAATGGCGCATCACTGGTGCGCCATTAGTATCACGCCACTAGTATTTTTTACTAATGGCGCACCACCCAGTGCGCCATTAGTATATAACACCATGCGCCATTAGTATTGCCTCCCAGGGCCATATTTAACCATGTGCTTTGGCACACTAATGGCGCATTGCGGATGGATGCGCCATTAGTATACTTGGCATACTAATGGCACACTCTTTAGTGATGTGCCATTAGTATGAATATTAGGTTTTTTTTACTTTTCTGATTTTTGCACAGGTTACAAAATATATTATTTGACAGAATATAGACAGTAGCACACAGCAACAGCAGATTCATCGAATACAATAGAAGATTAGTCTCCGAATACAATTCATCATATTAGTCTACGAATTCAAAAGACCGAACAAAGATAAAACATTACAAGTCTCGAGACCGCGAGTATCGAGTTTGTCGGAAGTAACTAATCCTAAAAAGTCCTACTAATCATCATCATACAACTTCTACTCGTTATTCATAACAAGTCATACGATCATCATCTTGATAGTCATCGGACCAACCCTACTTAATTGTTCTTAGCACATGATCATCAGCATTAGGCAGGACCTAAATACCCTATTTAAGCTAAAATAGCATAAAACAATATAGACCCCGACTCTCCATTATGGAGAATGGAGAACATCATGTCTCCAATTCTTGCGCTTCGCTTCCTTTTGCTTCCAAGAAGCTCCTTACGACTGTCCATACATTTTTCCATCCTTTGATTTTTCATGTCTCCACTTCTTTTAGAAATCTCGTATGGACAGTTGAGATTCGTAGGACGACCTGGCTGTATGTTCAAAACATTAACACTACATTTCTGATACATCATATGAGGCACACAATTCTCTGGGATTATCTGTTGAAAAACATAGTGATAACTTCATAGTTAGCAATGATGTACTAGTTTTAGAAGTATGCAAAAGATGCACGGATGTCGTAATAGTAAAAATCTTACCAGGGTATCTCCATGGTAGTTACCGTAGTTGAACACATGCACTAGTGGCACGTATTTATCATAATGTTGAGGAGTTTGATTGTGGATAATGTAATTCTCAATGTCAGTACAAAATCCGACCAGATGATTTTTCTCCTTGTAAGTTGTTAATTCGGAGCCATCGGTGTAGTGGGTTTTGTCTACCATCTCCCGCACATTCTTTGAACAATAAAAATAAGCTATCAATGGAAATAAGCTGTCAACTATTTTGAAATAAACAATATAAATTAGCTAATAACTATGTTTGAGAAACTCACATAGCGGTAGAACTGGAGGCGTATCAACAAGGACCCAAATGTCCATATTGTCTTGGTTGATGTCAGGATTACCAAGATCCATGGTGATAAGCATACCCTCATCAAAACCATACATCTTGCAAAATGCTTCCCAATTTTTGCAACCAAAATGGGTTACGCTCTCAGAATTATATAGATTTACTTCAAAGTCCACATCGTGATGAGTCCTTAGGTGAATTTTCTTTGTTTCAGAAATTTCATGGTCTTCAAAATCCATCCTCTCCAAGACATAGCGTCTTGCATGGCATGGCATAAGCTATACTCGAATTGTAAAAGATGAAAATTACATGTTGAAATAGTTGAAGTCATGCTTAATTATGAAAATAACACTTGTCGTTGTTGTGTACCGTTTTAACTTCGAAGGTCTCCTCGAGCTTAATGCTGAAGCACCGATCATCGTCCAGGTGAGGCATGTCGCACAGACCTCGATCGTCTGGCACCAGTCACACTCCTCCGGGAGACTTCCGTCGTCCCTTTCATCGTCTGATGATGATGACGACATATCCTACATTCATAATTCAAAACTACATCATTTAGGGTTTGTCGACACCGAGGCATCCTAAAAGCTAAGCTTTTATCATTTAGGGTTTGTCGACACCGAGGCACCCTAAAAGCCTAAGCTTTCATCATTTAGGTTCTTATCGACACCGAGGCACCCTAAAAGCCAAGGTTTTATCATTTAGGGTTTGTCGACGTCGAGGCACCCTAAAAGCCTAAGCTTTCATCATTTAGGTTTTGTCGACGCCGAGGCACCCTAAAATCCTAAGCGTACATCATTTAGGTTCTCATCGACACCGAGGCACCCTATAGAAGCCAAGTTAAGTTTTCGTCATTTAGGGTTTATCGATGCCGAGGCACCCTAGGTTGGGCCTAATCACTTGGCACTAATCACTTGGCTCTATTGCCACCTATGTTGGGTTTATCATCTAGGGTTTAGGGCCTAAGCACTTGGCTCTATTGCCACCTATGGTTTAATGCAGCAAGAATGGCGGGGCAGTTGATCCTACTTAACTAAGTACTAAGATACCCCGGCCCATGCATTAGTCGCAAGTACCTCATATGTCCTATTTTTAGCAAAGTAATGCTAAAATTCACGGAAAATTTCAGCATGACCTTTGCTGAAAATAGGACATATGGAGTACCCGAATTTGCCGGAACGGAAGTTATCGACATTCCGGCAAACTCAAGGGCCTCTCGGGGTACCTTCAATTCATCACGACACAATGGTCGGAGACAAAACCCAGCAACTTTACAAGTCTTTCACAGATTTGTTTGCAAGTTCTGATATGTAATAAAGATGAGCCTCCAATGCTGATTTGTTTGCCTCAAGACAAGATGAACCTCCAATGCAACAAGTAATAAAATGTTTGCAAGTTCTGATATGTTTGCAAGATGAACCTCCAATGCAACAGTCTTAGACATTAGGACACTACAATGATCTACAACCTTATGTAAAGTGCCAACTCCACAGATTTCTTTTTCACAGCTTTTATATTATTTCTAGAAGCAACACAACAGGGTTAAACACCAGAATCTTGAGTCTAATTAAACCCTAAAATAAACATTTCTCTTTGCCCTCCCCCCTCCTATCCCTTTGTCTCTCTTTCCCAGCTCCAACCCCAAACACAAATTAAGTTAGCCATGGTTTAAACACCAGCTCATTCATGCTCACCTCTGGTCCAGGTGCTCTTCTCCTCCTCGTGCCTCTATCCTCTCCCTCAGCCCAGGAACACCTGCACATTCACAGCAAAAAGCAACAGCTTGTTCAGACACTTCTTTTTTACTGTGTTATTCCAGCTAGGAAAAAAACTTTGCTTCAAAAGCAAATAAGAGCAGGAGTGCAAGCATCTAATGCTTGCTGCTCTTCTTCTTGCCACTTGCAACACTGCAACTTGCCTCCTGATCCTCCTAATGCACCATCACAAAATTAAGTTCGGGTTACCTGAGAGGAGAGGAGGAAGATAGGAGAAGAGAGGCAGAGGAGGAAGAGAGGAGAAGAGAGGCAGAGGGAGGAGGAAGAGAGGAGAAGAGAGGAGGAAGAGAGGAGAAGAGAGGCAGAGGAAGGAGGGTTACCTGACCACGATGAGGAGGCGCGGGGGCGGCGGCGGCGTGGGGGCGGCGACGGAGACGGAGGCGTGGGGGCGGCGGCGGCGTGGGTCGGGGCAGCGAGGGGAATTAGCTAGGGGGCGAGGGAGAGGGACGAAGGGGATCTGGCGAGAGGGAGGGAATTAGCTAGGGGGAATCTTACTAATGGCGCACTTGCGGTCGGTGCGCCATTAGTAATCTTTTTTTACATAGCAATGGCGCACCAGGCAGAGGTGCGCCATTAGTAATCTTTTTTTTACATAGCGATGGCGCACGAGGTAGAGGTGCGCCATTAGTAATCTTTTTTATATTTAGCAATGGCGCACCAGCCAGAGGTGCGCCGTAAGTAATTTTTTTTGCTGCATGTAATAATTTTTTAGAAAATGAATATGAATATGAAACAGTAATATTTTTTTATAAAAACAGTAATAATTGTTGTTTAACAACAATTGTAGTCTACACTTTTTTTATTATTTTTTAAAAAATGAAGAGGGGAGAGGAGGTGCGTGTGGGATCGAGATCGAGATGGAGGGGGAATCGAGATTGAGATGGAGGAGGATCGAGATCGAGTGTCCTCATGAATATTCAATATTTTATCATATTGAATACGAAGAAATATCATCAAATTTGAAAAAATATTCATGAATTCAAAAAGTGCCCATGAAATTTAAAAATATTCATGATATCAAAAAGTGCCCACGAAATACAACCGAGAAATGAAGACTACGATTTAAATACAGTCGATCTTAGCTAGCTATCTGTTCATAATCTTCTTGCCCTTCTTTTTTGATTTAAATACAGTCGATCTTAGCTAGCAAGATATCCGAGCTACTCATGGGTTTGCGGTACACCACACCTTGGTGGTGCAGATACTCCAAACCCTTGGCCACGCCAGCAGCTATGTTTATCCTTGTGTTCCAGTCTAGCAGTGCTTTGCCAGGAGACCGATCTGACAGACTCAAGCCATTGAATCGTGGGCAAAATTAATTTACTGGATTTTGGTGTACCAATAAATACCATGGAGGTGATTTTGGAGAGAACCCACCAATGGCATGTACTCGTGAACCAAGATCCCACGACTGCCGTCCGCACAGAAGCCAACGAGGTTGACGACATTCGGGTGGCGCAGCGAGCTCAGCGTCAGGACACGGGCAAGAAACTCCTTGTTGAGTTGTTCTGATGATGATGATGATCCACTAGGATCAAAGGCATATTGCAGCTTTATAGCAACAACCTAAAATGAATATTGTATGATGATCCACTCATACATCAATTTCCGCCTCATGCACGGCGATCATGACATCCTGCATGGTAGTACGTACATATATGAAACTAAGTGAAGAATGGATTAGCAAGCTAGCTAGCTAGCCAGGATCATCACCTGATTGAGGCTCCTGAGGTAGCCTTTGTAGAGACTCGCCGTCCGAACGATGCGGAAGCTGTCTTTGAAGTTCCTGGTCGCCGCAGCGAGCTCGTCGAAGGTGAAGGTTCGTGCCGCGGTGGCAGTGGCGGCGACGCTGCTGCGGCTGTGGGGATCACCCCGGGGAGGCGGTGGGACTTCTTTCCTTGCCCCAGGCAGAGGAAGCAGCTGGAACCACCCATCGCCGGCGGAGAGGAGGAGCCATCGGCCACCGCAGTGCTTGAAGGAGAAAGTTTGCAAGGAAGGAACTAGTAACTACTCTCAGCCACCGCACCACTACTGGTGGCTTGTGGCCTTAAGAGCAACTCTACCAGACCCCGTAAAACACCCAGCCCGTAAAAATTCCGGTGAGTATGCGGGCTCGGGTCAATTTTGCGATTAGAACAGACCCCGCATACTCGCCCGGCCCGCAAAAAAACTTTTGCCGTAGCCCGCAAACCGCCTCCCCTCCCCCCCCCCCCCCCCGTGCTATAAGTGCGGTTCCGCGACCCTTTTACGGGTCCAACCCCTATCCCCCGCCGCCATGAGCCACCAGATTCCCCTTTCCCCTCTCCCAATTTCTCGCCGTCGGCGACCCTCCGCCCCGCCTCTAGCCGCTATGTGGGGGCGAATGTGGAGCTCCGGATAATATGCACTTTTGTAGATAACTGTCCAACTACAACCACCTGTCTTCACTATATAATATGCACTTTTGATCGTCATATTTTTTTAAGGGAAAAACTTCCGAAATCATCAACTACAAAGAACATCAGAAGTACAAATTACATCCAAGTCCGTAGACCACCTGCCGAGAGGCCCTTCCCACTAGTGGACCTCATGTCACCCCTCCATGACAACTCGGGGGCGAAACCCTAGCGCTGCCATACCAACTCTCCCTCCCTTCCCATCAACTCGCCGCAACCTAAGGGTTCGTCGGGCAGGCCGCACGACCGTCGCAGAAAGTGGCAGCAACGCTCTTCTCTGCCCCATGTTTCGCGTGGGAGGCTCCCGGATCTGAGGTGGCGGCTTCAACGGTGAGGGTGACGCCTCCCTGCAGCAGTTGGCGGGCATTGATGCTAAGGGTCGCCCCCTTGGTCGCGCATGTGGCGAGGCGGTGGTGGATGTGGGTCATGGCGCGAGGGCCATCTCCGCTGGCTCCTAGTGCAAGATCTGGAGATGGTGGCTTTCTCGGCGTGCAACTCGGCCAACCCTGCCTACCCGGGATTTCAGCGGCCTCTTGTCCGCCATCTCTAGTGGTTGGACAACGTGCTTGGGGCTGGGGATTTTTACCTAGGCAAACCCTTATTCGGCTATGATGGCCATAATGTCGACGGTATTGAGGGTGCCATCCTACTACTTGTAGGCATCATCGAGGTCCGCCCCTTGCCTCCCCTCCCATGTGTGTCCCTCGTGAAAACAAAAAATCCCTTAGATTTGGGTGGCGGCTCGCGCGGCCACCTTCTTGAAGGAGTCACCTTTGGACAATGGGTAGGGGGTGGAGGTGAGGGGCAAGGCTCTCATGTGTGTGTTTGGCCGCTGATGGCGAATAGTGTGCTCTTCAATAGTGCGACAACCCAGTGGCAAGTCAGGCTCCTGTCGGAGCTCCGTTGAAAGAACATGCGGTGCCCCCATGTTTGGTTTTGGTAATTGATGACAATCTCTATGGACTAATGGTTGCCTTGAGTTATATTTGAAGGCTTTGTCCATAGGCTTTTCTTGGAGTACATGTGTTGGTTTCAAGGAGAGCTTGTGTCGACCAAGGTGCTATTCAAGGAATTACCTAAAGATTGGTCTTGTGAGAGGTTGATCAAGACTAAGTCAAAGAGTGAATCAAGTTGATCAACCCACAAAGCGTAGAAGATGTACCGAGAGGGATCAAGTGATCCCATGGTATGGTAAGCATTGTCAATTACGCTTTGTGTACTAACCCATGGTCTTCGTGAGGGTTCTTTGTGGGGTTAGGTTGCGGTGTGCAAGTTCAAGTGGAGCATCACGAAGAGATCAAATGCTTGAAGCTTTCCGTCCTTTGTGGTGACAATGGACTTGTGAAGATGTGCGGAACAGTGGCTCACCAATAGTGGAGTATGGGGGAGCAATCAACTAGTCTTCATCGAGTCAACACAATCAAGAAAGGTTGCGGTGTGCAAGTTCAAGTGGAGCATCATGAAGAGATAAAATGCTTGAAGCTTGCCGTCCTTTTGGTGACAATGGACTTGTGAAGATGTGCGGAAGAGTGGCTCACCCATAGTGGAGTATGGGGGAGCAATCAACTAGTCTTCATCGAGTCAACACAATCAAGAAAGGTGGTCCAACTTGAGAGAGTCAAGATCGTCATCATCTAGCTCAAGTGGACCATGTGCAAGGCAAAGGTTTTCCCTTGATAGGTTTTCTATTTTACCGGTCTCGTGATGGTAGTTGGGAGACCGGGTTATAGGATCGATTGCCGTACTATCAAGGGGGGGCTCTCGATGAGTAGCTTGATCGTATCGTTCCTTGAGAGCTCAAACCATTGCATCCTTGCATCATCTTTCTTGGTTCTTGTTCGGCTCTCTTTGTGAGTATTAGATCTTATGGTCATCTTGATGATAAGCTCGAGTTCATTGAAAACGGAGTTCACATGCATCTTCTATGATGTTTTCGATGTTGGAGGTTATGCTCGTTCTTCTCGGTTGGAGGTCTCACTCCTCCATTTGTTAGGCATACCTCCCCTGCCTCTTCTTACTATAACTAGTCACTGTTTTGATGCTACTCGTCGTCTTGTTTCCAACAAGCTTGAGTTTTCTCAATTCGGAGCTCATATGCAGAATTTATGCAGTTCTCGTTTTCTTGAGTGTGGTTTTTGTCTGGTCCCAGCGGTAGTACCGCGAGCCCAAGCGGTGGTACCGCTTGGAGCTCTCAGCCGTAGTACCGCTGCAGTGCCGCTCTTCTACCGCCTCGTTTTTGGGTCCTACTCTTTTCGTGTCGGGTTTAGCAGTAGTTGCACGGCCGTAAGGCACGGTAGTACCGCCTAAGCGGTACTACCGCTCTGGTCGGGCGGTAGTACCGTTTCTGCTTCACTGCTGCCATACTCTGCTCTGCCTGCCTCTTTTGGTCCCGTGTTCTGCTCCTCCAGCGCTAGTACCGTTGGGGTGAGTGGTAGTACCGCTTATATGCGGTACTACCGCCCCAAGGTTCATGTTTTGTTGCTCCTTTTCCCCATTACTTTCGCCTGAGCGGTAGTACCGCTCGTGGAGCGGTAGTACTGCTCGTGTGCGGGCTGAGCACATAACGGTTGGATTTTTCCCCTCCTATAAAAGGGAGTCTTCTTCCCCAATGAACCTTATCCTTTAAGCTCGTGTTCTCCCCCCATTGTTGACCTTCTTCGAGCTTGCTAACTGTCAATCCCTCCATGGTTTCTTGCTAGTTTTTGAGGAAAAAGAGAGAGGAGATCTAGATCCACATTTCCACCAATCACTTTCTCCTCTTTGTGAGGGGAACCCCTTGGATCTAGATCTTGGAGTTCTTGGTGTTCTCCTTCTTGTTCTTCCTCTCATTTTCCTCCCTGACATTAGTTGCTTCGGTTGGATTTGAGAGAGAAGGACTTGGGCACTACGTGTGCCCTTGCCATTGCATTTGGTGCATCAGTTTGAGTTCTCCACGGTGATACGTGGAAGTGAAGTTTGAGAAGCTTATTACTCGGGTGTTTGGGCACCCTAGAGCTTGTTCCTCTTGGGTGCCTTGGCGCCCTAGACGGTTGGTGGTGTTAGGAGCTCAATCATTGTGGTGTAAAGCTCCGGGCAAGCGTCGGGGTCTCCAATTAGGTTGTGGAGATCGCCCCGAGCAATTTGACGGGTACCGGTGACCGCCCCCAAGGGTTGCCAAAGTGTACGGGTTCGGTGACCGCCCCCAAGGGTTGCCATTTGTACGGGTTCGGTGACCGCCCTCAAGGGTCCCTTAGTGGAATCACAGCATCTTGCATTGTGCGAGGGCGTGAGGAGATTACGGTGGCCCTAGTGGCTTCTTGGGGAGCATTGTGCCCCAAACGGAGATTAGCATCCGCAAGGGTGTGAACTTCGGGATACATCGTCGTCTCCACGTGCCTCGGTTATCTCTTACCCAAGCCCTTTACTTATGCACTTTACTTTGTGATAGCCATATTGTTTCTTGTCATATATCTTGCTATCACTTAGTTGTTTATCTTGCTTAGCATAAGTTGTTGGTGCACATAGGCGAGCCTAGTTGGTGTAGGTTTTGTGCTTGTCAAATTAACCGCTAGGTTTACTCCGCATTTGTTCAAGCCTAAACCGTAATTATTTTAAAGTTCCTATTCACCCCCCCTCTAGGCGACATCCATGATCTTTCAATTGGTATCAGAGCCTCGTCTCTCTTTATTAGGCTTTACCGCCTAGAGAGTAAAGATGTCAACTTGGGGATTAGGATTCTCTGACACTCTTAGTTTCGATGGCACAAATTTTGATGTTTGGGTAATTCGCATGCTTAATCTCTTTAGGGTCATGGACCCAAATTTAGAGCGAATTGTAGATATGGGTTTTTCTCCTCCAAAGAATCCCCAAAGATTATATTTAGAGGATGAGAAAAACTCTTATCTCAATGCTCAAGCTTCTAATGTTCTTTTCGATGCTTTGAGCAATGTAGTTATATTTCAACTCATGCCATTTCGGGATGCTCATGAGTTGTGGACAAAGCTTCAAGATAAACATGGCGTGTCCAAGTTTTGTGGGGATGATTGTTCTCCCTCCACCTCCGGTCGTGTTGAGTTCTCAACTTCTTCTACTTCACCTACATGTGGTTTGCCACAAGGTAATGAAATGGTGAGTAGTGTTGGTCATTGCAATGATGATAGTATGCTTATTGTGGATGATACTTCATCACTATCTTATTGTAATGCATCCTCTTTGGACATTAACACTTCGAGCACCATACATGTTTCACATGCTTGTGTTGATAGTCCGTGCATATCTTTTAGAAATTGTTTGACTAAATCTCATGATGATATGCTTGCTATATCTTGTTGCCTTGATAAAAATGCTTGTATTTCCTCGAGTTGTGGTGCTAACAATGTAGAGGAAACCCAACACTCCATGGAACAAGATGTGGTTTTAAATGGTGCTTCAAGGGATCCTACATCATCATCTATTGCTTTTTTCCTTATGGCTAAGACTTCAAAGGTATGTCCTACTTTGAAACCCAATATGTCTCTTGATGATGATGTTGATGCTAATGATGATGAAGATAATGATGAAGAGAATGATAATGTTGCCTCCTTAAAAATTAAGGGGGAAATGGTTTTTAAAGCTCTTCATACAAATAAAATTGCTCGTTCAAACTTTATGGAAATCATGTCCATTGCCATTGAGGGCAAGAAGTATATTGAGGAGTTTGAATCTCATCTCGAGGAGCATGAGGTCACCATTGAGAAAATGGAAGGTCATGAGCGTGATTACGCTAATGAGATTGCGGACCTCTCTCAAGCTCTTGAACTTGAACAAACCACCAAGAAATCTCTTGAGGAGACTTTTGCTCTAGAATTATCTAGAGTGAGGGAATCTCGTGATAGAGCTCTTGATGGGGGCACCACATGTTCTTTCAATCTCCCCTATTTTGGTAATTGATGACAATCAGTTTCAAGAGAGTTTAATATAAGGAATTATGCATCACCATGCAATGCAACAACCAATAATGCATGCGTATGAGATGCAAATGCTTAGGAACAAAACCAAAGCAAGGAGAAAACTCTAAAGACATCTCCACAAAACTCTCTGAAACCTCCACAAAACTCTCTGAAACTTCTCCCCATTGGCATCGATTGCCAAAATGGGCGAAAAGCTTAGAAGGCCAAGATAGATTGAGTTCCTCCATAAGTTGTGTATTTCTCAACAAGAGAGTGTAATGCAATACACATATCCAACGGTAAATACTTGGAGGAAGACAAACTATATTGAGGCCCAAAGATTGCAAAAGAAAGATATGCCACAAAGACATAACAAAGAGAGAAACAAGCAATCAAGCAATCGAAAGATACCAATTGAAGCAAGCTATCAAAAGATACCAATTGAACCAACTAGACCAATGATCCTACGAGCCATAAGAATAAAAGATATTATGATATGAGCAAAGAAGTGTTCTAAAGAAACTAGAGAAGCTCCCCATGATTTGTGCACACATAAGAATATTTGTATTTGGATACAAAGTGCACAAAATAGGATCATAGCTCCCCCAAAATCAATAGAAACTTACAACAAGTGCAAGTGAGCATATAGGAAACAAAGCCTAGAACTTGCAACAAACACATGGTTGAGCAACAAATAAAAGAGGAAACTTAAGAATGGGCTCAACCAAAAAGATGTGTGTGAGTCAAGGCAATGCACTTGAGAAGACTAAAGTACGGATGATCATTAAGCATCCATAAAGTCTTGAAGGAATGAGGCACACGGTGCAAGGCCTATCATTCCCACACACAACTAGCAAATGGGTTCACAAGCTTACTAATAAGCATATAAAGAACATATGCTTGTGACAACCCGTGGTGAAGATAGAAGATGAAAGCCTCATCAAGACGAGGGATACCAATTAAGATGGAAAAAGCCTCGTAAAGATAAGCATGAGGAAAATAATCTTCACCACACAAGAGTGCATCAAGATGCAACGAAAGAAGACATGCACTCAAGGCAAAAGCTTTCACGGAGCCACCAAAGAAATAACATAAGAAAGACAAGGTGGACGTGAAAGAAAGGATATCATCTAGAGATGTAATTTCTCTCAAGTGTATAAGGTTCTAGGTAGACGAAATCATGATGATATATATCTACAAAGAAGGATGTACACCCAAAATAGTTACAACACGAAGGAACAAGATATCCAAAAGGAAGTCATACATATACCAATAATATATTTGCTTGGAAGCATAGCACTTGGCTAGATATGGTCTTGTTGTATATAAATGAATTCATACCACCACATTCCTCATTTTGAAGCACTCTGCCCGGATGCGCCATTAGTATGGCGAGAATTTCCACCAATGGACGAGCAGAGTGCTTCAAAATGAGGAATGTGGTGGTTATCTTGCTACCCTTCCTCATTTCTTGCCCGCCCCCCATGGATGACTTCATAGTCATCTTCATCACCTTGTCACCGATAGCCATCCATGAAACCACGCAAGAGCAGGTGGTCCCGCACCTGCCCGGAATCCAGGTCCGCAATAAGGCTCTTCAGCTTGCATCTTCGACACGGACATCTTATCTCCATCTCGTTCTTTTAAAGCATCTCGGCCTTCGTGGAGCTCAAAAACATATTCACGATGCCTTCGGTCATCGTGTGGACCATGGTCGCCTGCGGGGTAGAGCAAAATGATATTTTAGAACCAAGAAAAAATTTGGCATGACTTTCCCTAAAAATAGGACCAAAAAGAATGCATAGTGCCAAAATTCTCGCCGAAACGGAAATGAATCAACATTCCGGCAAAATATTGGCAACTATCGCATTTCAAATACCGGTACCTGCAAACACAAATATATATGCAACACCACAAACATATGCAACACCACAAATATACATAGATCTAGCTAGGCCACAAAAAGTGCATGTGCACATTGTTGGAGCGAGCTAGGGAGAAAAAAAAAGTAGATCTACAACATGAAGATAGCTTTCCCCTTACTTACATATCAAAAAAAGGTAATTTCAACACTTAATTTTGATGAATCTATGGTGCAAATGAGGTGAGGAGGAGGAGGCAGCCGACAAGCTTAGAGAAGGAGGTGGGGGGAATAAAGTGGGGAAAGTGAGTGTGTAGGTGTGGCTGTCCAAAAATATCTAGTTGGTCCCAGGTTACTAATGGCACACCACAGAGACATGCGCCATTAGTAACCCAACATATTAATGTCGCACCACACAGACATGCGCCATTAGTAGTTTTGCAAAAAAGTAAAAAAATAATTTTTATACTAATGGCGCACCGTGGCACAGTGCGCCATTACTAGTTTAAACTAGTAATGGCGCACTATGCAACGGTGCGTCATTAGTAGTTTTGCAAAAAAGTAAAAAAAATACAGTAGTGGCGCACTCTATGGCTGGTGCGCCACGCACTCTGCCCGGATGCACCATTAGTATGTTTGAAAAAATGAAAAAAAACATTTTGTTACTAGTGGCGCACCGTGTGCCTGGTGCGCCATTAGTGTCTTCCACACTAATGGCGCACCAACAGATGGTGCGCCATTAGTATATAGTAATGGTGCACCACATGTCTGGTGCGCCATTAGTGTCATTTCCATCTATAGCCCTTTTCCTAGTAGTGTGAATTTCCCTTCATGACTCTTTTCCAAGTCTTTCTTCAAAGAAGTGACTTGGGCCTTGAGCTTTTTGATTTCCTCTACATGGTTAGTCTCAACACAAGTACTATAGGAAGTATAAGCTTCATCGTTAGAGCAACAAGGGAAGGAAAGCAATTCATCACAAGATGTACCAACATTGTGAGTAGATGAATTACTGGGACTAGCACATGGCAACATAGCATTTTGACTAGAAGTAGTGCTAGTATCCACATGAGGCTCGCTAGATGTTACCTTAGCAATCATGGCCTCATGAGCTATCTTTAGCACATTATGGGATACTGGAAGATCATCATGGGAGCTTGAGAGCTTTTCATGGCTTTCTTCCAATTTCCCATAGTTGCTAGATAGCAACTCAAGTTGAGCCCGTAGCTCAACGTTCTCCTTCAATATGGATGCTTCACAAGAGATAGAGTTAGTAGCACAAGCATCATCATTAGCAACAAGAGGAGAAGACAACTTGGCAAGCTCTTTTGAATATGAAGCTTTAAGTTGACCATGAGACTCGGTGAGTTTGATGAGCTCACTCTTAATGAACCTTGAGCCATTTTCCAAGTGCTCAAAGTCCTCAAGGAGTTTAGCATGTGCATCTTCAAGCTCCTCATTTTTAGTTTCAAAATCATTGGCCACCTCAAGAGCTCTATCACGAGATTCCCTCACTCTAGATAATTCTAGAGCAAAAGTCTCCTCAAGAGATTTCTTGGTGGTTTGTTCAAGTTCAAGAGCTTGAGAAAGGTCCGCAATCTCATTAGCGTAATCACGCTCATGACCTTCCATTTTCTCAATGGTGACCTCATGCTCCTCGAGATGAGATTCCAACTCCTCAATATACTTCTTGCCCTCAATGGCAATGGACATGATTTCCATGAAGTTTGAACGAGCAATTTTATTTGTATGAAGAGCTTTAAAAACCATTTCCCCCTTAATTTTTAAGGAGGCAACATTATCATTCTCTTCATCATTATCTTCATCATCATTAGCATCAACATCATCATCAAGAGATATATTGGGTTTCAAAGTAGGACATACCTTTGAAGTCTTAGCCATAAGGCAAAAAGCAATAGATGATGATGTAGGATCCCTTGAAGCACCATTTAAAACCACATCTTGTTCCATGGAGTGTTGGGTTTCCTCTACATTGTTAGCACCACAACTCGAGCCACAAGCATTTTTATCAAGGCAACAAGATATAGCAAGCATATCATCATGAGATTTAGTCAAACAATTTCTAAAAGATATGCACGGACTATCAACACAAGCATGTGAAACATGTATGGTGCTCGAAGTGTTAAAGTCCAAAGAAGATGCATTACAATAAGATAGTGATGAAGTATCATCCACAATAAGCATACTATCATCATTGCAATGACCAACACTACTCACCATTTCATTACCTTGTGGCAAACCACATGTAGGTGAAGTAGAAGAAGTTGAAACTCAACACGGCCGGAGGTGGAGGGAGAACAATCATCCCCACAAAACTTGGACACGCCATATTTATCTTGAAGCTTTGTCCACAACTCATGAGCATCCCGAAATGGCATGAGTTGAAATATAACTACATTGCTCAAAGCATCGAAAAGAACATTAGAAGCTTGAGCATTGAGATAAGAGTTTTTCTCATCCTCTAAATATAATCTTTGGGGATCCTTTGGAGGAGAAAACCCCATATCTACAATTCGCTCTAAATTTGGGTCCATGACCCTAAAGAGATTAAGCATGCGAATTACCCAAACATCAAAATTTGTGCCATCGAAACTAAGAGTGTCACAGAATCCTAATCCCCAAGTCGACATCTTTACTCTCTAGGCGGTAAAGCCTAATAAAGAGAGACGAGGCTCTGATACCAATTGAAAGATCGTGGATGTCGCCTAGAGGGGGGTGAATAGGCGCTTTAAAATAATTACGGTTTAGGCTTGAACAAATGCGGAATAAACTTAGCGGTTAATTTGACAAGCACAAAACCTACAACAACTAGGCTCACCTATGTGCACCAACAACTTATGCTAAGCAAGATAAACAACTAAGTGATAGCAAGATATATGACAAGAAACAATATGGCTATCACAAAGTAAAGTGCATAAGTAAAGGGCTTGGGTAAGAGATAACCGAGGCACGTGGAGATGACGATGTATCCCAAAGTTCAAACCCTTGCGGACGCTAATCTCCGTTTGGAGCGGTGTGGAGGCACAATGCTCCCCAAGAAGCCACTAGGGCCACCGTAATCTCCTCACGCCCTCGCACAATGCAAGATGCCGTGATCCCACTAAGGGACCCTTGAGGGCGGTCACCGAACCCGTACAAATGGCAACCCTTGGGAGTGGTCACCGAACCCGTACACTTTGGCAACCCTTGGGGCGGTCACCAGTACCCGTCAAATTGCTCGGGGCGATCTCCACAACCTAATTGGAGACCCCGACGCTTGCCCGGAGCTTTACACCACAATAATTAAGCTCCTAACACCACCAACCATCTAGGGCGCCAAGGCACCCAAGAGGAACAAGCTCTAGGGTGCCCAAACACCCGAGTAATAAGCTTCTCAAACTTCACTTCCATGTATCACCGTGGAGAACTCAAACCGATGCACCAAATGCAATGGCAAGGGCACACGTAGTGCCCAAGTCCTTCTCTCTCAAATCCAACCGAAGCAACTAATGTCAGGGAGGAAAATGAGAGGAAGAACAAGAAGGAGAACACCAAGAACTCCAAGATCTAGATCCAAGGGGTTCCCCTCACAAAGAGGAGAAAGTGACTGGTGGAAATGTGGATCTAGATCTCCTCTCTCTTTTTCCTCAAAAACTAGCAAGAAACAATGGAGGGATTGACAGTTAGCAAGCTCGAAGAAGGTCAACAATGGGGGAAGAACACGAGCTTAAAGGATAAGGTTCACTGGGGAAGAAGACCCCCTTTTATAGGAGGGGAAAAATCCAACCGTTATGTGCTCAGCCCGCACACGAGCGGTACTACTGCTCAGGCGAAAGAAACGGGGAAAAGGAGCAACAAAACATGAACCTTGGAGCGGTAGTACCGCATATAAGCGGTACTACCGCTCACCCCAGCGGTACTAGCGCTGGAGGAGCAGAACACGGGACCAAAAGAGGCAGGCAGAGCAGAGTATGGCTGAAGTGAAGCAGAAACGGTACTACCGCCCGACCAGAGCGGTACTACTGCTTAGGCGGTACTACCGTGCCTTACTGCCGTGCAACTACTGCTAAACCCGAGACGAAAAGAGTAGGACCCAAAAACGAGGCGGTAGAAGAGCGGCACTGCAACGGTACAACGGCTGAGAGCTCCAAGCGGTACCACCGCTTGGGCTCACGGTACTACCGCTGGGACCAGACAAAAACCACACTCAAGAAAACAACAACTGCCATAAAGTCTGCATATGAGCTCCGAATTGAGCAAACTCAAACTTGTTGGAAACAAGACGACGAGTAGCATCAAAACAGTGACTAGTTATAGTAAGAAGAGGCAGGGGAGGTATGCCTAACAAATGGAGGAGTGAGACCTCCAACAGAGAAGAACGAGCATAACCTCCAACATCGAAAACATCATAGAAGATGCATGTGAACTCCGTTTTCGATGAACTCGAGCTTGTCATCAAGATGACCATAAGATCTAAGACTCGCAAAGAGAGCCAAACAAGAACCAAGAAAGATGATGCAATGATGCAATGGTTTGAGCTCTCAACGAACGATACGATCAAGCTACTCATCGAGAGCCCCCCCCCCTTGATAGTACGACAATCGATCCTATAACCCGGTCTCCCAACTACCATCATGAGACCGGTAAAATAGAAAACCTATCAAGGGCAAACCTTTGCCTTGCACATGGTCCACTTGAGCTAGATGATGACGATCTTGACTCTCTCAAGTTGGACCACCTTTCTTGATTGTGTTGACTCGATGAAAACTGGTTGATTGCTCCCCCATACTCCACTATGGGTGAGCCACTCTTCCGCACATCTTCACAAGTCCATTGTCACCAAAAGGACGGCAAGCTTCAAGCATTTTATCTCTTCATGATGCTCCACTTGAACTTGCACACCGCAACCTTTCTTGATTGTGTTGACTCGATGAAGACTAGTTGATTGCTCCCCCATACTCCACTATGGGTGAGCCACTTTTCCGCACATCTTCACAAGTCCATTATCACCACAAAGGACGGAAAGCTTCGAGCATTTGATCTCTTCGTGATGCTCCACTTGAACTTGCACACCGCAACCTAACCCCACAAAGAACCCTCAGGAAGACCATGGGTTAGTACACAAAGTGTAATTGACAATGCTTACCATACCATGGGATCACTTGATCCCTCTCGGTACATCTTCTACGCTTTGTGGGTTGATCAACTTGATTCACTCTTTGACTTAGTCTTGATCAACCTCTCACAAGACCAATCTTTAGATAATTCCTTGAATAGCACCTTGGTCAACACAAACTCTCCTTGAAACCAACACATGTACTCCAAAAAAAGCCTATGGACAAAACCTTCAAATATAACTCAAGGCAACCATTAGTCCATAGAGATTGTCATCAATTACCAAAACCAAAGATGGGGGTACCGCATGTTCTTTCAACGGAGCTCCGACAGGAGCCTGACTTGCCACTGGGTTGTCGCACTATTGAAGAGCACACTATTCGCCATCAGCGGCCAAACACACACATGAGAGCCTTGCCCCTCACCTCCACCCCCTACCCATTGTCCAAAGGTGACTCCTTCAAGAAGGTGGCCGCGCGAGCCGCCACCCAAATCTAAGGGATTTTTTGTTTTCACGAGGGACACACATGGGAGGGGAGGCAAGGGGCGGACCTCGATGATGCCTACAAGTAGGAGGATGGCACCCTCAATACCGTCGACATTATGGCCATCATAGCCGATTAAGGGTTTGCCTAGGTAAAAATCCCCAGCCCCAAGCACGTTGTCCAACCACCAGAGATGGCGGACAAGAGGCCGCTGAAATCCCGGGTAGGCAGGGTTGGCCGAGTTGCACGCCGAGAAGCCACCATCTCCAGATCTTGCACTAGGAGCCAGCGGAGATGGCCCTCGCGCCATGACCCACATCCACCACCGCCTCGCCACATGCGCGACCAAGGGGGCGGCCCTTAGCATCAATGCCCGCCAACTGCTGCAGGGAGGCGTCACCCTCACCGTTGAAGCCGCCACCTCAGATCCAGGAGCCTCCCACGCGAAACATGGGGCAGAGAAGAGCGTCGCTGCCACTTTCCGCGACGGTCGTGCGGCCTGCCCGACGAACCCTCAGGTTGCGGCGAGTTGATGGGAAGGGAGGGAGAGTTGGTATGGCAGCGCTAGGGTTTCGCCCCCGAGTTGTCATGGAGGGGTGACATGAGGTCCACTAGTGGGAAGGGCCTCTCGGCAGGTGGTCTACGGACTTGGATGTAATTTGTACTTTTGATGTTCTTTGTAGTTGATGATTTCGGAAGTTTTTTCCTTAAAAAAATATGATGATCAAAAGTGCATATTATATAGTGAAGACAGGTGGTTGTAGTTGGACAGTTATCTACAAAATTCATCAGTTCAACTTTAAACACACACATATAAACACGGCCTTATGCTGATGTCCATGTTTAGCACGCACATCTCTCTCTCTCTCTCTCGCCGGACGATGCACTCTGTCGTACTCCCTTCGTCCGGAAATACTTGTCACCAAAATGAATAAAAAAGGGTGTATCTAGACGTATTTTAGTTATAGATACATCCCTTCTTATCCATTTTGATGACAAGTATTTTCGGACGGAGGGAGTACTGTGCTAGCTAAACTCGAGCACTATATAGTCTGTAAAATACTATTGTTATTCGATGGTCAAAGTGCAACCCCGTTGACTATTCTGAAGATACAACGGTCAGAGATATACTCCCTCCATTTTTTTAGTTTGCATATAAGAATTGATTAAAGTCAAATTTTGTTAATTTTAATTAAGTTTATAGAAAAAATATCAAGATTTACAATATAAAATTAATATTTTTAGATGCATTATGAAATTAATTTTCATATCATATAGCTTTTGTATTGTAGATGTTGATTTTTTTTATAAAGTTGATCAAACTTTACAAGTTTGACTTTGACTAAATCTTATATACAGACTAAAAAAACAAAAAAAGTACTACTTGCTGGTCGTTGCTGGTTTCCGTTTTCGGAAAAGTGATCGAGTAGACTCTCTTTCAAGTTGTTAGTGGTTTCCGTCTTCAGCAAGCGGTGATGGTCACTTAGAGCAACTCTAGCAGATCTCGCGAAAATACAATCCGCAAAACGTGTTTGCGGATTCACGAAAATCATTTTTGCGCGGGTCAAAATCATACGCGGCCGAGCAGAATCCGTATCTAAACCTGCATAATTTTAAAAAAATGTTTTGCGGGAAAAATTGCACGAACAGAGTTCATCACATACTACATTGTTCATGGCATACTACATAGTTCATCACAACTAGAAGCATAGTTATACTACATACTACGTTAAACTAGTACTAGGGGGTCGGATCTGACGGCGGTGAGGTCGCGGCAACTGGACGACGCCGGAGAGAAGCCGGACGCTCAATCCTCCTCCCCGGAGCTGCAGAGATTGACGTACTTCTCCGACTGCTCCTTGCGGATGCGGCGCCACTCCTCCGCCTTCTCGTTGGCGGCGACGTTGTCGGCGACCGCCTGCCGCCACTCGAGGGCTTCGAACTCCTCGGCGTGGCGCCGGCGCTCCTCCTCCTCGCGCACGCTCCACTCGGCGATGGCAGCGGTGACGGCGTCGAAATCCGTGACGTAGTCCTCGGGCCTCATGACTCCGCGACGGCCGAGCGGAGCGGGCTCCTCGGGCTCCTCCTTCACCGGGACGAAGCCGAACGGCGCCGGCGGCTACGGTTCCTCCTCCTCGTCCGACCACTCCCTCTTCACGGGGAGGAAGCCCGCGGAGGAGGAGGAGGAGGATCCGGCGTAGGAGGACCGTGCGGAGAAGAAGGACGCGCGCCGTCGGTCGAAGCTCGCCGGTGGCGACAGCCCGTGGTTGGTCCACTTCCTCGCGCCATCGGACCGGACGCGCCGCTCGCGCTCCGGGTCCCTCTCCCGGCTGGATCTGCTGCCGGAGCCGTGTCCGGAGCTCCACATTCGCCCCCACATGGCGGCTGGAGGCGGGGCGGAGGGTCGCCGGCGGCGAGAAATTGGAAGAGGGGAAAGGGGAATCTGGTGGCTCGCGGCGGCGGGGGATAGGGGTTGGACCCGTAAAAGGGTCGCGGAACCGCACTTATAGCGTGGGGGGAGGGGGGGAGGCGGTTTGCGGGCTGCGGTAAAAGTTTTTTTGCGGGCCGGGCGAGTATGCGGGGTCTGTTCTAACCGCAAAATTGACCCGAGCCCGCATACTCACCGGAATTTTTACGGACTAGATGTTTTACGGGGTCTGCTAGAGTTGCTCTTAAGGCCACAAGCCACCAGTAGTGATGCGGTGGCTGAGAGTAGTTACTAGTTCCTTCCTTGCAAACTTTCTCCTTCAAGCACTGCGGTGGGCGGTGGCTCCTCCTCTCCGCCGGCGATGGGTGGTTCCAGCTGCTTCCTCTGCCTGGGGCAAGGAAAGAAGTCCCACCGCCTCCCCAGGGTGATCCCCACAGCCGCAGCAGCGTCGCCGCCACTGCCACTGCGGCACGAACCTTCACCTTTGACGAGCTCGCCGCGGCGACCAGGAACTTCAGAGACGGCTTCCGCATCGTTCGGACGGCGAGTCTCTACAAAGGCTACCTCAGGAGCCTCAATCAGGTGATGATCCTGGCTAGCTAGCTAGCTAATCCATTCTTCACTTAGTTTCATATATGTACTTACTATCATGCATGATGTCATGATCGACGTGCATGAGGCGGAAATTGTTGTATGAGTGGATCATCATACAATATTCGTTTTAGGTTGTTGCTATAAAGCTGCAATATGCCTTTGATCCTAGTGGATCATCATCATCATCATCAGAACAACTCAACAAGGAGTTTCTTGCCCGTGTCCTGACGCTGAGCTCGCTGCGCCACCCGAATGTTGTCAACCTCGTTGGCTTCTGCGCGGACGGCAATCGCGGGATCTTGGTTCACGAGTACATGCCATTGGTGGGTTCTCTCCAAAATCACCTCCATGGTATTTATTGGTATACCAAAATCCAGTAAATTAATTTTGCCCACGATTCAATGGCTTGAGTCTGTCAGATCGGTCTCCTGGCAAAGCACTGCTAGACTGGAACACAAGGATAAACATAGCTGCTGGCGTGGCCAAGGATTTGGAGTATCTGCACCACCAAGGTGTGGTGTACCGCAAACCCATGAGTAGCTTGGATATCTTGCTCGGAGATGGCTATCACCCAAAGATGTCGCAGTATGGATTGGCAGAGCTTCAGCTGCTTCACCAGCTAGCTGCAGAGGAAGAGACCTTCACGCGAAGTACTAATATTACCCCGAGATGTTAGCTACTGGGAGGGTGACCACCAAGTCGAACGTGTACAGCTTCGGCGGCGTGCTGCTGGAGTTGATCACGGGACGGACCCCCTTCGACCCCGCCCAGGCCGTCGCGAGGATCGGAACCTTGTCATATGGGTAAGTTAACTATAGCCAAGCCCATGGTTCGCATATTTGCTGGTTTTTGTTGATTTGGCCGTGAATGATTGATGTTTGCTGTTGGATCAGGCCATACGGTTGATGAAGGACAGGAGCAAGTTCCGCTGGATGGCAGACCCGGCGCTGCACAACCGGTATCCGTCCATGGGTTTGCACGAGGCACTGAAAGTTGCTTCCATGTGCATCCACCAACAGCCGGCCATGAGATCCCCCATTGGCGCCGTCGTCGTAGCTCTGTCTCGCCTTGTCGCCTACGACGATCATCCACCTGAATCATCACACCACGCGGCGCCTCGTTAACCTAGGGCGAAACGACACACGTCGGCGTCATCTCCAGACGCATCGATCATCATATCAAGTTATTTTAATTATGACTTGCTGTGGAATAACAGTGCCTGCATATTAGGCTGTTCATCACAATCCTGCGGATGTTAATTGGCCCGTATTAATGGATTTGGAAGTTGACTTGGTTCTAGAGGTGGAACGGTGTGCGGAAGTTTCAGCTGATGAACCGATCCATGCTGACACCGTACATTCATTCCGCTGGTGCATGCAAGTGTTTCGGCACAAGGCTTGTGGTGGATATGTCATGCCTGTGCTTCAGCCGGCACTGTCGTTTCTCTTTGAGGCTGGGTTCAGATCTTTGCAGTGGTTTGTCCTTGCTTTTTGCCTTTTGTACGTAGTTGTGCTGTATCTGTTGCACTAGTCTAGGTTGGGTTTGTCTGTATTTTGCTCACGGGATGTCATCTTTCATGTTGATGATCCTCATGTCGTTTAGGTTTGCTCCCTTGAGTCGTGTCTCCAGGCCGGGCGTTGTTATTTGTTGTGCCTTCTTTGACATCGTATCATCTTTCTCTCTTAATTTTTTTTTTAGAAAAGGAGGATGTATCCCCGGCTCTGCATCTGGACGATGCATGCAGCCATATTATTAATTATTCACAGAAACCATATAAGGTGATACATCAATAAGTCTAAAACCACCATCTTGGCAACACCGTTGCTACTCCTATCCCCTTGATGAAGGCGTGCCGAATGTCCGGGCCTAATACCAAACAGACATCGCACCAAAGCCTAACATCTAAAGCCGGGTGTCCCATCCAAGCCACTACCTGGATTAGGTCCCACACCGGTCTGGCACACTCCCAGTGAGCACCGCACGCTGCAAGGGCCGTCACCTCCATCATCCCTCGGTCCATCTTCAGAGCATAGCTGATGCACCAACCTTGCCAGGCCTCTCTGCCATCAATGCCACCATGAAGCCAGACAGCTTCCTCCTCCTACGCGAGTCCATCTCCGCGCATCAGACACCGAGTCTCCACAGCGCCACACCGTCGAGAACCGCCACCATCAATGTGTAAGATGAAGCACCGCTCCACCAAAGACGCCGTCCTCCGGTCCCACGAGCCCGTGTGCATCTCCAAGAATGATGCCCCCAAGGCGGAAACGACACCATAGAGCTGTCGTCATCCGATCTACTGATTTAGGATTTCCCCCGGAGGTAGTAGAGAGTGGCCTTGAACTTCTCCACGACGATGCCTTCAGAAAGGAAACGACGCAGACAGCGTCGCCGTCGCCGGCCTTGGCCATAGCCAAAAGCAGATTTTCACCCAGATCTGATCGAAGACCTCCATCTCTCGTGCACGGGCCGCCGCCATCCATGCTGGGATCTCAACGAAGACTCCAAGGAGTGGATCGGCGCCGCAGCGTCGTCATCGTTGTGGCCGCCGTCGCCGGCCAAGGGTCTCCCCCGATCCCAAGAGCCCCACCATCCAGTCACTGCCCACCATCCGGATCCGGCGAGCAAGGCCGCACCGAAGCCCAGATCGAGCGGGATAAGGTGAAGGAAATGAAGCTAGCCCAGGTCGATCCAGATCTGGCGGCCGGCCGACGGATCACGGCCGCCATGAGATCCCACCACCAAGTCCTCGCCTCCCACGCGCTGGCAAGACGAGCAGCTCCAGGAGTGGTTGCCGATCAGAGGCGCCGTGACCGCTGCACCGGCCACCGCCACGGAGGCCGCACGTCCATCACCAAGGCCGCGAGAGGAAGATCCCGCCGCCGCTGGCCGCCGGCAGGCTTTGCCCGGTGACGTAAGCCAGCGGCGGCGAGGGGGAGACGCAAGAAGGGAGCGCCGGCGGCGGAGATTAGTTTCCGCCCGTGCCGCCCGTGAGGAGCGACGCGGGCGTCTTTCTCTCTTAATGAATATACATGCAGCTCTCCTGCAAGGTTTGAATGATAATGCCTTCCCATGGGTATCATGCATGGACACAAAAACTTGGACTCCAGGTTCAGGACATGTAAAAAATAAGTGGGAGACAAGGTAATGGCTGACAGGCACGTTATTATTACAAGTGCAAAGGGAGAAGAAAATAACTTCAATTCGAGTCTGAAATTGCTTTCACATCCACTGTCATATTCATGTCCTTCAGCTAGCTCTGGAGCTCCCTCAAGATGTGGCTTCATTTATCTTCAGTAATTTTCTACTAGAAGATAAAAACGAACACAAGTTACCACAACATTAGAAAGATCGCTACAAAGATTCCCTTGGAAAGATTGACAAAGAAATATTGTGTTTGCAGACAGAAAGAAAAATGGGCCTAACTTATTACACCATTGCGAAAGGTTACAATTGCCCACAGTCACTTCACTTCTTCATTCAAGAGAGTGGATTCACAAAATAATAAAATACAGTAACATAATTAATTCTAGAAGATCCCTGTGGACTATATCATGCTAATTGTTGCAGCACAAAAACATAACTGAAACCATCTTAGTTCAGCGCCCATCAGGATACTATAATCATGAAACAAAATGGTCCGTGACCCATGATCGAGCATACAGCAGTCAGCAAAACTGCATCAGCCATCCAAACAAAAACTGGAGGCACAGTGCCAGCTGGGACGATCAGGAGGACAAGCATGAACATATCGGTACATCATCAGGAGGCCCTTCCAAGAATCTGTGCAGTGGACATCAAACATACTGATACGGTTATGTAGCACGGAATTGAATGAGCATATGAACATATGTTCACTCAGGTTCAGAGGTAGGAAACTAGATTACTGAACACGAAATTTGACACGGCCAAGGGATACTTTAAGCTAGAATCAGGGCGATTTAGCTCAAACCGGTAGGAAATATAACGAGCCGGGAACCATTTGGTGAGAAAAACAGACTGTGGGAATATTGCACGAGACTGAATCTGTGGACTAACATACTGCCACTATTATGCAATTGGTCGATACACGGAACTGAAGACGAGCATACTAAGAAGTTGTTCGTTCAGGTTCGGACGCAGGAAAGAGATAATGTGTAAGAGTGCTAAAAATCAGAGCGATGTTGGACAGGCTAGATTTTCACAAGTTGGGATTGGAGGACAGTGTCACGTAAAAGGGAGAAAAAACAGGCAATGAGAAAGCACATGTCAGAGACCAGATAGGCAACATATTTTTCAATTGCTGATGAAAACGATATGGTAAAAAGAACTACAAAAAAGAACTCTCCAAGACACTAGTAGCACACACATTTCCACTGGTAAGGACCTAAAAGGCGATGCATGGATTGCAGCCTATGCTCTCACCACGGATGTGGCGGGCGAGTTGGACGTCCTTGGGCATGATGGTGAAGTGCTTGGGGTGGATGGCGCAGAGGTTGGTGTCCTCAAACAGCACCATGAGGTAGGCCTACGCGGCCTCGACTAGTATTTGGAATGCCTATCTTCCATGTGCTTTATCCTATGCAATTTATGGTTCACCAGGCCACAGTGAAGTCTATTTTTCGACCAGTAGCAATATCTTTACCTTCTTGTCAGTTCATTTTTTCAACGCAAGTTTTTTTGTTATGTCAGTCTGTAGCACTGTCCTTTGGTAGCTCTATAACATCCCCCTGTTCTTTTGTGACAAAGAATTTTTCATCAGCTTCAACTTCCTATGGTTATTTTTTCTTGTCATTTTTCATTTCCTACTAGTCTCAAGTGGCGCTAGATAGCTGCAGAGGAAAAAACATCGCCCTAGCTGCTGTTGGGTCGGTTCTTTTAACAAATCTAACTTCTTTTACATGCCTGATACTCTAGTACTCAAGTCTGAACTTTCAATTATATAGTACTGCTGATGTTGATTACAATTCACATGGAGCATTTTTACTGCAAGATATAATGTTGCTAAGTGCTATCATGTCCTCTTTATGTAATTTATCATTGCAAGCTGGGATGTCCAATTATTTATCCTGCTGCTTCCATTGCCTAATGTGATAAGTTAGTTTCCATCACCTGATGTTATTACCATGTTCTTTTGTGGTGTATATCCTGGTGGGTTAGAAGTGTCATTTCATTGATTGTGTGCTCTGAAAAAAATACAGTGTTAGGGAATTAAATGATGGAGAAGCTGATGCAAATAAATCCAATGAGGAGAATAAGAAAACAAGAGGAAGGGAAAGACATAGGTACAAACATGAAAACAGAATGCACTGGCCACTATATAACTTAACTACATTTACATTTCTTGTGCAAAGTCCTCACTAACAAGCATTTTTTGTTGATCCAGCGAACATCTACCTGGTACCCAGACATCTGAGTTAAGAAGGTTTGTCAATCCCAAGCAGTTTTTTTTTTACTTTTGAGATGGGCAGAATACAGTGCTGCAAGTTATGAAATGGTGTTTATCTTGGCAACTTGAGCATTGACTTATGTTACACATATTTTTGTTGATTGTAGTTAATTGGTGAACATGCGGCATTCCTTCAATTTCATTTTCATGATCATAAGGGTACAGGATTATATAAGTACCTCTGAGACTCTGTTTAACAAAACATTGGGTATTATTTGCATCTCTGAACTCTATCCTCTTTTTCAGATGTCTTGTAGTAGTGATAATGTTGGGCTGTGTGTGTATGTGTGTGTGCGGCCCAAAGGCCCACTAGTGTACATATATGTACCCTGCTCTGTAGCTAGCAATGAGGGGAGGAATCCAGAAATTTCCACACAACTCTTCATGGTGTCAGAGCGGGTGCGGCTGCTGTAGCCCCCGTCGCCGCCGGCGGCGAGAGGGACGGTGGAGGTCAGGAGGGGAGAGAAGAGCAGCGTCCTGGGGTGGTCTGGGATCTGAGAGGAGCAACTGCTGGAGGAGAGTAGCCCCCGTACTGGTGGTGGTCTGGAGCGGAGCAGGAGAGGAGCAGCTGCTGGAGGAAGAGAGTGTCGCCCCTGCTTCTGGTGGCCTGTAGTGGAGCGGGAGAGGCAAGCTGCTGGTTGAGACAGAAGAAGGCAGCTCGTGGAAGAAGGCAGAGAAGGGGAATCCGGAGGGAGCTGCTTGGGGTAGATTTGGTCGCCTGTGACAGTGAAAAAACAGAGACTGCTTGCTGTGTACAGAAGAGAGGTGTACTGCAAGACTGGGAGGCCTTGTCTGGTACCTTGTTGTGCTTGTTGCTCCAGTACTACAAGGTGAGTCTTGTATTGAGGCTTGTACTGCGGTTTGCCTGTGTATTTGAGTGCTGCTGCAGCAATGGGGGAAAATCAAGGACTCCAGCAAGTGCTTGAGAAGTTGGCACAACTTCTCACAGAGAAGACCGGAGGCGGATCGCCCTCTGGTAGAGAGATGATACCTCATGCTGAAACAGTGCAGAAGATAGAATTGATGCCGAATGATATTAAGTTAGAGGGGGTAAGAAATTACTTAAGTTGGTCACGAAGGGCTTTGCTGATCCTAAAGACAAAGGGGTTAGAGAGCTTTGTTGAAGGAGAATCGACTGAGCCAGTGGGCAAGGCGAGTGCAGAATGGAGGAATTGGAATACCACCAATTCATTGGTGGTGGCATGGATGTTAAATTCCCTGTCTCCGAGCATTGCTGCAACTGTTGAGACAATCTCAAATGCCGCTGAGGTATGGAAAACTCTGTCGAAGCTATACTCTGGGAAAGGGAATGTGATGTTGATGGTGGAGACACAAGAGAGAGTTAGTGATCTGAGACAGGGGGAGCACACTGTAATGGAGTATGTTGCTGAGCTGCAGCGATTATGGGCTGATCTAGATCACTTCGACCCTCTCGAGTTACCACATGCAGATTGCATATCTACTGTTAAGAAGTGGATTGAACGTAGGCGAGTGATCCAATTCCTCAAGGGTTTGAACTCAGAATTTGAGGGAAGACGCGCTACTATGTTCCATCAACCCTCTCTCCCCACTCTGGAGGAAGCTATAGCAGCAATTGCACAAGAGGAGGTCAGACTGAAGGTGATGAAGAACAATATAACAACTCCATCTCGTCCTGCCTTCATAGTAAGGAGCAGTGAGACCAGGGAGTGTTTCAACTGTGGTGAGACAGGGCACTTGAGTCGTGATTGTCATGCCCCGCGCGGGGCTACCCGTGGAAGAGGGAGAGGAAATGGCCGAGGTGGAACAAGAGGAGGCAGAGGTCGAGGATATAGGATTGGTCACAAAGCAAATGTGGCGGTCCATGAAGATGAATCCTCTGACAAAGTTGAGTTCTCTGTAAAAGAGTTAGAAGAGTTGAGGAAGTTGAAAAGGAAGATGGAGAATGCGGGGAATAAAGGCCAAGGAGACATCACATTTGGTGATTTTGCTCACTTTGCTTATGCCAATGAAGGTAATTGTGCCCACACATCTACTTCCTCACTAGTATCACAACCAGATTGGATCCTTGATTCAGGTGCATCTAAACATGTTGCGGGCACATCGAATGAGTTTGAGTCATATACTCAACATCCACCCACACATAAGGAAACTATCCAAACAGCCGATGGCACCTCACAGCCTGTTAAAGGCGCCGGCACAATACAATGCACACCACTTATTAAACTTTCATCGGTTTTGCATGTTCCTGCTTTTCCGGTCAATCTTGTGTCAATGACTGCTTTGATAGACGATTTGGATTGTCGAATAATAGTTGACCGGAAAATATGTATAATTCAGGAGAGGCGAACAGGGAGGAGGCTTGGGACCGCAACCAGGAATAATGGGCTATGGTACATGGATCGTGAGGATACAAACACCGCAACGTCTACCGTGTTAGCAGTGATGATAGGAGAGAAAGAAGCTACTGTGATACTTCTACATTGTAGAATGGGACATATGTCTTTTGATAAAATGAGCAAAGTATATCCTGATGTAATGTGTGGGGTGGATAAGAGTAAGCTTTTGTGTGACGCTTGTGAGTTTGGCAAACACACAAGGAAGTCTTATGTAAGTAGGGGGATTAGGAGTATATCTCCCTTTGTGCTTGTTCATTCAGATGTGTGGACATGTCCTGTTATCTCTGTTAGTGGAATGAAGTACTTTGTTACATTTATTGATTGTTACTCTCGCATGACGTGGGTGTACCTTATGAGGCACAAGGATGAGGTGTTCAAATGTTTTCTGGATTTTTATGCCTATGTGAAGAATCAGTTCAACACACAAGTTCAAATGATCCGGACAGATAATGGGACAGAGTATGTGAATAAGGAATTTGGTGCTTTTCTGTCAGCACAAGGTATATTGCATCAAACCTCTTGTCCAGACACACCTCCTCAGAATGGAGTGGCAGAAAGGAAAAATCGCCACATCTTAGAGGTGGCTCGGTCATTGATGTACACGATGAACGTGCCAAAATTCTTATGGAGTGAGGCTGTGATGACAGCTACATATCTCATTAATCGCATGCCATCAAGAGTGATTGGAATGAAGTCTCCATGCGAAATGCTGCTAGGTGAGAACAAATTAGTGGTTCCACCCAAGGTTTTTGGATGCACTTGTTTCGTTAGGGATCATAGACCCTCAGTGGGGAAGCTAGATCCACGTGCAATGAAGTGCATCTTTATTGGATACCCATCGGGACAGAAAGGCTACAAGTGTTGGAGCCCGAGCGAGCGACGCACATTTGTGAGCATGGATGTGACGTTCAGAGAATCTGAGCCATATTATGGTGAGAGGACTGACCTTAGCTCATTGTTTGATCTCGAACCCCCTAATGTTGATGGTGATGGTCGAGAGGGGGGACATGAATCAAGTAGCGAGGAGGGTGAAGAAGCAAGGAGGTCAAAGGTAGTAATTGGTTCCATTCCATGTCCGGTGAATGAACCAACAAGTGAGCAAGCATGGAGACGAGTAAATGAAGAAAAAAATCTACAGGTGTATACGAGGAGAAACCAAAGGAAGGTGCTCGTAGAACAGCAACAACCTGTAGAGCATGTTGAGTTGCAACACTTAGAGCAGCAGGTACAATCGGTAGAACAAGAAGGACCTGAAATAGGTGATATTGTCAATTCCACTCCATCAACAACTGATACACCATGCAACACACCCACTCCATCTGGGAAAGATAGCTCTCTTGAGTTGCCAATTGCTTTGCGGAAGCCAACTCGCATCAAGGCCGGAAAGCCCCCATCAAGGTATGGCTTTGAGCATGACATAAGCAATTATGTATCTTATGAATCTTTGTCCCCTGCATATAGAGCTTTTGTTTCATCACTACAATCAGTGGAAATTCCAAAAGACTGGAAAACCGCAAAGCAAGATCCAAAATGGCATGATGCTATGATTGAGGAATTGAATGCCCTTGAAAAAAATAGAACTTGGGAACTTGTACATCTTCCTGAGGGAAAGAAGGCTGTTAGTTGTAAATGGATATACACAGTGAAGCAGAATCCAGAAGGGAAAATCGAAAGGTACAAGGCAAGACTAGTTGCTAGAGGATATAGTCAAACATATGGGATTGACTATGATGAGACTTTTGCACCGGTGGCAAAGATGAGCACAGTGAGGATCCTAATCTCTTGCGCGACTAATTTTGGGTGGCCTTTACATCAGTTAGATGTTAAAAATGCTTTCTTGCATGGCGACCTACATGAAGAGGTGTACATGGAGATTCCACCTGGTTTCTCCACTCCTAGGACCGCCGGAAAGGTGTGCAGATTGAGAAAGTCACTATATGGGCTCAAGCAGTCACCACGAGCGTGGTTTGACAGATTTAGGCATGCGGTATGTCATATGGGGTATAAGCAATGCAATGGTGATCACACGGTGTTCTATCGGCACGCAGAGCGTAGGATTACAATCCTCGCAGTATATGTGGATGATATCATAATCACAGGAGATGATGACATAGAGATATTGCGATTGAAGAAGAACCTAAGCAAGGAATTTGAGGTGAAAGATCTTGGCCACCTTAGATACTTCCTAGGCATTGAAATTGCAAGGTCTCCAAAAGGGATAGTTCTCTCTCAAAGAAAGTATGTTCTGGACTTACTTAGTGACACAGGTATGCTTGGATGTCGGGCTGCATCAACACCTATTGATCAAAACCACAAGCTTTCTGCGCAGTCAGGAAAACCAGTGGATAGGGAGAATTATCAAAGGCTTGTTGGGCGACTCTTATACTTATGCCACACAAGACCTGACATTTCCTACGCTGTGAGTGTGGTAAGCAGATACATGCATGATCCTAGGAGTGGCCATCGAGATGCAGTACACCATATCTTGCGATATCTAAAAGGTAGTCCAGGGAAGGGGCTATGGTTTAAGAAGAATGGCCATTTAAATGTAGATGGTTATAGTGATGCTGATTGGGCGAGCTGTCTTGATGATAGAAGATCTACTTCCGGATATTGTGTGTTTGTTGGAGGGAACCTTGTGTCATGGAGAAGCAAGAAGCAATCAGTTGTATCAAGATCGACGGCTGAAGCGGAATACAGGGCTATGTCATTAGGCCTTAGTGAAATGTTGTGGGTAAGAAATCTTCTAACAGAACTGAAAGTGATGAGAAGGGGCCCTGTGAAGGTGTGGTGTGATAATAAATCAGCTATCAACATAGCCAACAACCCAGTCCAGCATGATAGAACAAAACATGTGGAGATTGATCGCTTCTTTATTAAAGAGAAGTTAGATAAGGGTATAATAGAATTAAATTATGTAAGCTCAGGGAACCAAGTAGCAGATAGTCTAACTAAGGGTTTAGGTGTCAAAGAATGTAATTTAGCATGTAACAAAATGGGAATGATAGATATCTATCATCCATCTTGAGGGGGAGTGTTGGGCTGTGTGTGTATGTGTGTGTGCGGCCCAAAGGCCCACTAGTGTACATATATGTACCCTGCTCTGTAGCTAGCAATGAGGGGAGGAATCCAGAAATTTCCACACAACTCTTCAGATAACAAAATAGAACGGGGCATAATCGCAATGCAAATTACAGTTTCTGAATTTTGGGTGATTTTCCTTATCAATTTTCTTGCCAAAGAGAATCTAAAAATCCAAACTTAAGTCTTCAGAAATCTGCAAGATTTTCAAATTACTTTTGATTTCTTTATCTACACATGTATTTAAACCACCGAAGTTTGAGCCGACGCATATAGGAATATGTTTATTCTGCAAAATGTACTAGCTGAGACTTTTATGGTGGTATGCAATATGTCTCTTTCCAATTGTTTCAAGTCAGTAAACAGTTTCTTGCTGCATCAATAATCCTTTTTAGCAGTAAGAGTCAATATATATGGTCTCTAATCCTTCTCAACTGGAATAGTCCTACTGCAGCTGCGGAAGGCAATATATATCCCAAGGTACAATTTATTAATGTTCACCACAACAGTAAACCTACTGGTACCACAACGCTTTGTTTAACCGTCATCTTTTCGGAATTCTTTAGTTGAGGAGCAGTCTACTGGAAAAAAAACATCAAGCAGAGGGCAAATAAAGAAGAGGTGTTGTGAAGTCTGTATGTTATCGTGTAAGATAATAGTAAGAAGCATTTGAATTTAGAACAAATTGGATGGCCAATAAAGCATCAAATTGAGGTCTTAAAAATCTCTTTGGACCAGTCTAATCCAAACATGCATTGACAGATGGATATTTTCAAACATGCATTGAAGAGGTGTTGTGATGTCTATCCGCAGGATATTTTGAAACCCAAGAAATTTTGAAAACATTTTCAGAGAGGTATCTATCCAGTGGGATGGATAAACCAAACCGTTTGCTGAAATCAGGGAGACAGGCATTGATGTTTAAGATCAGACTGTTAACTTCCCGTACAGTCACTTCTCACTGATACAATGCAGTTGAGCTGCTTATTTACTTGTTATGATAGGACACATCTTACCTTTATACTCCTGAGTGTATCCAATCTTCAGCATACATATTCTACCTAAACATTATATTTTTCCAGGGACAGCATGAGATTCCCACAATTCGTGGCCAGCGCTTTCATGATCAGCCCCGGGAACGACCAACCTGTAGCAAGTTCACAGGAGATGCAGATGTAACATTTTCTCTGAACGTGGAAGAATAGTTTGTTAGGAATTGTGTGGGTGATGCGCCCATTATTATAATCACGGTGTGGAAATCTGCAGCTTTCCTGAACTTGTAAGAACTGAAGACAAGACATCCACGTAACTTGTACTGTACCCCTAACTAGGTTTGTAGATTTGAGATGATACAGGACAAGAGCAGGGTTCAGAGAATTGAGTACTGTTATACCATTAGGTTCAACAAGAATCTGTGCACTGAACATCAAACAATGCCAAACATAAGGAACCGAAGAGCATTTTAACATGCTGTTCGCTCAGGTTCAGACGCAGCAAACCACACTACTGAATGTGAAATCTGACACGGCTAAGGGATAATTTAAGAATGCTTAAAAATCAGAGCAATTTAGGACACATGCTAAAACCTGCAGGAAATCTCACAAAGTTGGGATCTGAGGACAGGCTCGCATACATACAAGGAAAAAAAAGCAATGAGAAAGCACTTGCATTGGATGAGACCAAAACAATTGCTGATGACCATAGGTGGTAACACTAGTATCAGATGAGGCATAACACATACACCATGGCAAGAAATACAACGAGCTTTACAAAGCACTAGCACACGCATGGAGCCCAAAGAATTTATAGAAGCTCTCACAATTTTCAGTTTCCATGATAGGCAGTGGCGTGGTGATAGGTATATCGTTCTTTGACCCCTTCTTTGGCTTCTTTTTTAACACCTTCTGTGTCAAGCGCTTCCAAGGATAAATTTAGTACTAGAGAACCACATAAACATAAAAATAGTGGAAAAAACAATAATACAAATAGAGCATGTGAGTTGAAATAATAATTACCTAATGGCTTTATCTAGGACTGGTTCATCTTCTTTTTGTAAGCAATTCATTCTTAAAAGATTGGATTAGTATTGAAGTGAAATCCAAGCTTGAAACCCTTTGGCTCACTAATTATGTAGCATTTGATGCCAACAGAATTATGTGAAAGAGCAGGAGATGTATCATTTCAGCATTAAATTACTGAAAATATCTTAATACAGGCGAACATGTGTTCACCTTTCTGATCTGCAGCAGAAGCCTGCATCATCTTTAGTTACACCTTCTGCCTCAGCCACACCGTTGACAACATTATGACGCTGTCATTTGCAGGTGCAAGAAATCCATCAGATCTTGTCCTAATTTGATACAGTTGTGTTAAAGACAGTATGTACAGTATGAGCAGTGCACCATAAAAACATCTCTTGTCCTAATTTACCATTCGTTGGCATCATGGTACAGGTGAGAGTTGATTGCAGCAGTCACAGGGATCAAAAGGAATTACAGGATAAAGGCAAATAAACAACATAGAGCAGATGGACACACAGAACTGAACAAGCCAAAGCTGTTCATTCAGGTTCTGAGGCAATCAACAAGATTACTGGTGATTTACAGAATTTAATACAGCCAAGGCATCATCCAAGCTAAAAACTTGAAGCAACTTATTTAGGACAAAGTAGCTAAAACCAGCAGAAAATTTCACAAATCGGGATAATCAGATCCACCGTTTCCTGCATCACATTCAATGACAGGCTCACACCAAGAGGCACAGATCCGAGAACAGAATGCAACATTTTCATTTCAGTTACTGATGGCAGCAAGACGGTGACATCAGATCAGACACACTACATCCACCATGGAACGAACAACACACTAGCACGCATACATTTCCAACGCTGGACAAAGGCTAAGGTGGACCTAAACACTCACGGCGCACAGATTGCGGCCTAGGCCCTCTCTCCACGGATGCGGCGGGCGAGCTGGATGTCCTTGGGCATGATGGTGACGCGCTTGGCGTGGATGGCGCAGAGGTTGGTGTCCTCGAACAGCCCGACGAGGTAGGCCTCGGCGGCCTCCTGCAGGGCGGAGACGGCGGAGGACTGGAAGCGGAGGTCGGTCTTGAAGTCCTGGGCGATCTCCCTCACCAGGCGCTGGAAGGGGAGCTTGCGGATGAGCAGCTCGGTGCTCTTCTGGTACTTGCGGATCTCCCGGAGCGCGACGGTGCCGGGGCGGAAGCGGTGGGGCTTCTTGACGCCGCCGGTGGCCGGGGCGGACTTGCGGGCGGCCTTGGTGGCCAGCTGCTTCCTCGGCGCCTTGCCACCGGTGGACTTCCTCGCCGTCTGCTTGGTGCGGGCCATGGAGTCGGAGAAGCGCCGGGAAGGAGGTTGAGGAGGGAGGAGCGCTGGGAGGGCTGGGGGATTGGAGTGAGGAGGAAGAAGGGGAATGGGCGGCGTTAAATAGGGAAGGAGGGAAGCGCCGAGCGGGCGGGGGATTGGAGCGGGGAGCGCGCGTGGGTTTTGGTTTTCCGTGAGGGATGGTGGGGCGTAGAGCGTTGGATGCGTCGTGCGTGGACGGCTCGGATCTGGGTTCGGGGGAGTGATCCGTGGGAGGGGGGATCCCGCGCTCTGATTGGTTGGAGTCGAGTCAGCCGGATCGTGGAGAGGCAAATGAAACGAAAATGGACTCTCAACAGGCGCGGCAATATTTTGCTCTTAGCCGCCCACGTCCCACACGAAAACCTCAGCCCAAACGAGAATCGACGAAATTAGTTGGTTCTTTTTTGACAAGAAGAGAAGACTTTCGGTGATTGCTAGAAACGATTGTTTTACTACTACTAGTACATGAATTATCTGTAAATGCCCTGAAGCCCTGTAAATTATTTATGTGCTAATTCATCTTAAAACTGATTTTACATATAAATGACCATTTTAGAAAAGAATTTACGACGCGTTTGGTTATTGCTTAGGTAACGTAATCGGTTTCGGTATGGGGAAGCGCTGCTTCCGATTCTTTATTACGGATACTGGCTTTGTTTGATTTGTTCGGTTTCGCCTGGTTTGCTAATCACCCTTCGCTCGGCTGGTTTGGACTTTGCGAAGCCGCGTATCGGAAACCGCTGCTGCCAAAGCCCTAGCATGCAAACTAAACGCAATCTACCGTTTTCAGAAAGCGTGGGGATCAGAAACCGCACCATCTCGCTGAACCAAACGCGTCGTTAGTTTTTCAGTTTGACTGCTGTAGCACACACGCCGAACTACTTATATATTTGTAATCTACCAATTGAGCATAACCTTTAAAATATTGGTTTATTCTCTAATGAGCAGACTTCTTTTATACTAGGTATACTACAAAGCCAAACGACAAGAATGATGGCTAATTTGCTGTGAATACCAGTTCCATCTAACTTGATATGCTTGTTCCATTGCCGTTCTGACGGAATGGTGGTTGAATTCTGTAGCATGTCTTCTCGGGAGAGATTAGTATTCATTTAGCTTTGGATGTCTGAATATAATTCATAACAGATCCAACACATCATCAATCAACTCAACTAAAGGATGAAGTTGCAGTCACTGCCAAGAGGGTATCGTGTATCTGTATTAGAAATTCCGCAGTTTGAAACATAGTTCAAGTAGTTAAAATGTTACTGTGGTAAAAATCAACAGAAATAAAGCACAAATGATGATCCTGATTAATTTATTGGAATAGCAGTTACCACGAACCACATCATGGGTTGGTCACTTTGAGATAGTCTCACATTACAAGTCAGAGAGCAAATTTGTACACTCAAAACTCAGGTCAAGGATAACCACTCAAGCAAGAACTCGGTGATGAAATGCAGCATCTCCATTACAGACATTGCACCACAGAAGTAACATTGATGGTGTCCAGTACATATGGATCAGATGCAGAAACAGAGCAAATGATGTTCCTTAATCAAGATACACAATTGTTTAATGGCGTTTTTTCATCACATTACAAATTAGCCTGCAAACAAGTTCGATTCATCCGGGGCCCAAGCATCACAAGGGAAACAACAATCGTACCCAATAGCGAACAAAATCAGATTTACGACATGCTGACAGAGACAAGTTTCATTTCCAACAGGATCTGTGAATAACTTTGTTCCACGATTCAGTTCGAACTACACAGACAGAGTAAACAGCGAACTGAAAAAGTCAGAGTTCCATCAAGCTTTGGGGATCTGCAGGCGGCGACAAAGACCGGCGACCGTCGGCCGGCCCTAGCCGCCGAAGCCGTAGAGGGTGCGGCCCTGGCGCTTGAGCGCGTAGACGACGTCCATGGCGGTGACGGTCTTGCGGCGGGCGTGCTCGGTGTAGGTGACGGCGTCGCGGATGACGTTCTCGAGGAAGATCTTGAGCACGCCGCGGGTCTCCTCGTAGATGAGCCCCGAGATGCGCTTCACGCCGCCGCGCCGCGCCAGCCGCCGGATCGCCGGCTTGGTGATGCCCTGGATGTTGTCGCGGAGCACCTTCCGGTGGCGCTTGGCGCCGCCCTTGCCGAGCCCCTTGCCTCCCTTGCCGCGGCCGGACATGGCTGACGATCTCGAGCTGCGAGCGGATGTGGGATCGGAGGGAAGGTGGTGGCTGCTGGTGCCTGGTGATGTGATTTGCGGGGAGGGGCGAGGGGCGTTTTAACGGGGACGAGAGGGTGGAGGAGGCGTCTGCCTGCCGTTGGATGCGGATGGAGTGGACGGTGGAGATGGCGATCCGGGGGAGGGACGCCGCGGATCGGTGACGTGGCCGGAAGCTTGGACCGGTGGGTTGGCGGGCTGGATCAGAGCTGTGGCGGCAGCTCGAAACTTTTTGGCCATTTCCATAAAACATGCCCATTTTTCATGTATTTAAAATGCAGAGTAATTTTGTGTTCAGAAAAAATGCAGAGTAATTCGCTATTCAGGCACTCAAATGTTTAAACATATTACAGGGGTGAATTTAGGCCAAAATTACTCAAATGTTCAAATATATTCAGGCACTCGAAATTTTTGGGCTGTGGGCGGGGCCGGGTGTTTGTTCATAACTGCTGTGCTGTGTCATGTTCTTGAGATTGTTCTTTTTTTTTTGCGGTGTATGGAATTTTCTCTATCGAAACAAGAATGGTTGTCTTGAGTTATTCTCCAAGGAACGGAGTTCTTTTTCATGGGTGTATTTCAAACTCATAAAACAAGATAAGTCACTAACTCGGTGTGAATACGAATTCAACTTGATATACTTGCCACATTGCGGTAGCAACAACGACAGATTCTCATTCCTTCATCCGAACTGTTTTGGAGATCTGAATCTAATCTACAGGAAACTTGCTCGAATGCAATGCATCACTGTTGTTCTCATTTTTCATCGCTTACTGGAGCTCACTTTCTTATGATTCAATCATTCAGATAACACTTTACAATATTCTGCATCCATTTTCAGTCACACGACAGAGTGCCATTAGAAATCTTCTCCCGTCAAAAACTTGTATCGTGCATCAGTAATAAACTTCATAATTTAAAGTTAATTGTACAGTTCATAAACATAATACTGCCTCTCTTCCTTCAAAATTAAATTCCGAGATGCTTGACTGTTCTAACATCAGCTTACCACCATAAACATTCGGATCCCACAGCAGCATTGATTGTAAACTGCCCAGAATGAACAGCGTTTTGCGGTAAGTGTGTGCGCGCTAGTCGATTGGAGAATAGGTACCAGGAAATTGGCGTTGGTATTACTGTGAGCAGTTACCCATGGGCGACCACTAAAATTCTCTTAAGAAATACAGCAGTGTGCCTCATGATAAATATTTAATCAAGAAAAACTGTAGTCGGAGGCATCCTTGTAACTGTGTTTCTAGTTTTGAGATTATACAGGATTGAGGCACTTTCAGTACTGATGTAGCTAAATCTGGCAGGTCATTTCACATGCTTGGGGTAGGACACATATCATCTTTGTACTCCTGAATGCAACAAATGTTCAGGATACTCCCTCCGTTCCAAATTACTCGTTGTGGTTTTAGTTCAAAATTTGAAGTTAGTTGTACACTTCATTTTTCCCTACTCCCTCCGCTACAAAATAAGTGTTGTCGTTTTAATTCAAAATTTAATTGACATGCTTGACTGTTCTAGCATCAGCTTACCAGAAAACATCCGGGTCCCACAGGAGCACTGTTGTGAACTGCCCAGAGTGAGCCGTGTTCAAGTGTGTGCGCGCGGGGTCGATTGGAGAATAGGTACATAGAAATTGGTGTTGGTATTACTGTGGCCAAAATTATCCCATGGGCGACCACTAAAATTCTCTCAAGAAATACTAGCACTGTGCCTTATGATAAACACTTAATCAAGAAAAACTGTACTAGTTGGAGACATCCTTGTAACCTGTATTATAACTGTGTTTGTAGTTTTGAGATTATACAGCACAGAAGCAGGGTTGAGAAAACTTTCAGCACCGATGTGATCATCAGGTGAACAAAACTGAACTGAACTGAACTGAACGCGCGTATTCATTCAGGTTCAGAGGCAACCAACCGGAATAGTTATTTGGAATTTTGACACACTACTGCAGTAACATTTATAAGCTACAAAATCGAAGCAATTAAGAACAAAGTAGCTAAAACTGGCAGGCCATTGCACATGCTTGGGGTAGGACACATATCATCTTTGTACTCCTGAATGTAACAAATGTTCAGGATACTCTGTCCAAGCAATGGCCAGTCCACTGGAACAGAACATCAAGCAAACAACTGCTGTTTCGACAGACAGAACCGGGAATGGCATGAGATTTTGATCAATCGTTGCCATCGCTTCCTAGATGTTCTGTTGCGTTATTTAGGAATTGTGGGTGATGCAACCAATAATATTGCAGGTACGGTGTGGAAGCCTGCAGCATTTCCTGAACCTGTAAAATCTGAAGACACCAAACAATTTGTAGCATCAGTATGTTGAGCACTCCAGTATGTTTGACAGACTTGCGTGATTGCAACATAACTAGGCAAAGTAGGGATGGTTTCAACAGAATATGTGCACTGAACATCAAACATACCGGCACTGGACGGAACTGAAGAAGAGCACACTATCAGACAAGCAATCTCAACTGCTCGTTCGTCCAGGATCAGAGACAGCTAGCCAGATGACAGTCGAATGATAATTCAAGCTCAGATTCAGAGCAAAACAGGCAAGAAATTTGACAAGTTGGGAACAGGCATTCAAACACATATGAATGAGAACAGGAAGTCAAACATTTTTCATTTCCATTGCTAATGGCAACAAGACGGTACCATCACATTAGGCATACCACATCCACCATGACAAGAACAACACGGGCACAGTCTGAAACCCTACTACTAGCACGCACGCACTCCCGCCGACGAACTCAGCCTAACAAGGATCTAACACACGACGCATGGATTACAGATCGCGACCTAGGCCCTCTCCCCACGGATGCGGCGGGCAAGCTGAATGTCCTTGGGCATGATGGTGACGCGCTTGGCGTGGATGGCGCACAGGTTGGTGTCCTCGAACAGCCCCACCAAGTAGGACTCGGCGGCCTCCTGCAGGGCGGAGACGGCGGAGGACTGGAAGCGGAGGTCGGTCTTGAAGTCCTGGGCGATCTCGCGGACGAGGCGCTGGAAGGGGAGCTTGCGGATGAGCAGCTCCGTGCTCTTCTGGTACTTGCGGATCTCGCGGAGCGCGACGGTGCCGGGGCGGAAGCGGTGGGGCTTCTTGACGCCGCCGGTGGCCGGGGCGGACTTGCGGGCGGCCTTGGTGGCCAGCTGCTTCCTCGGCGCCTTGCCGCCGGTGGACTTCCTCGCCGTCTGCTTGGTGCGGGCCATGTCGTCGGAGATGCGCTGGGAGGCTGAGGAGATTTGGGGGATTGGCAGGAATGGGGGGTGAGGAGGAAGAAGGGGACGGGGCGGCGTTAAATAGAAGGCGAGCGAGCGCCGAGCAGGTGCGTGAGTTTTGCTTTTCCGGGAGAGAAGATGAGCGTGGGGCGTTGGATGTGTGGTGCCTGGACGGTCGAGATCTGGTATGGAGGTGGTGATCCGTGGGAGGGGGGTTCGCGTTCTGTGATTGGTTCGCTACGAGTGAGGCGGATCGTGGAGGCGTGCGTTCCTGCTGGCGCCACTGATCTGCATGTGGTGTTGGGCTGTTGGCCGAAGATGGAACGAAATGTCGTGGAGCAAAGGCGCGGATCATGTTTGCTCTTTGCCGCCAACATCCCAAGCAAAAATCTACTCCTTACTCCTATGTCATGTCACCAAAAGAGAAATAAAGGACCCTAAAAAAGGAGAATTAAAGAGGGAAGTAAGAGCAACTCCAACGCGCCGACCCAAATGGACGGTATTTTTGTTCGTTTGGGTTAGCCGTCCGCTCGGCGTCCGTCTTATTTGAGATTTGAGTCGGCAGTGCACCTAACCTGTCGACCCATATATGCCGGCGTGACCGGCTGGCCGCCCTTTTTAACAAATAGCATGAATTTTGCATTATTTCACACACAAATTTTACACAAGCAAACATATAATCCACAACCAAATAAATAGCATAGTTTTACACAGGGCCGGTCTTGAGATTTTGGAGGCCCAGGGCGAAACTAAAACTCGGGGCCCCTTTTATATAGAAATTGTAACGATGATAATGGATATGAGATTTGTAACAAGCTCACTTTCGCTTATATAGTTATTCCTATAACTTGAACTATGACCTTTGGCGAGGGAGATCCTCTTGAGAGATCCACAAGTGTTGGCCCATGACTAGTTGTCATAATTCCGGCACAGTGTGCTTGATATGGTATTTTCTTTGTTCGAATTTATTAGTCCTCCTCGGGTTTTAAGCCTATTTTGACCTAACATTTGACTAATAAACTATGTGTTATATATCACAAAATGTAGATCATTGGCAACATTCTTCAAATACTAACCCAATGATAGATTTTTGGCATATAACTCGTATATTTGTGAGTAAAATTTCTAATCAACTTTAGGCTCATTTTTTTAGGGGGGCTAATAAATTCAAACAGAGGAAGTTTGCAGTGTCATGTAGAGCAGCCGGCGCGTTGTATTTGAATTCTAATTAATATACACAAATATAGAATGGTACAAATAGATACTTAGATAGACCCAAAAATAATATTTTATAGATTCAATGACGCTAGATATGCATCGTCCATGCCAAAGTAGACTAGTTAGTTAGCCATATAAGTCGGAAACGGTAATATGATGTACCTAAAATGGGTTGGATCAGCGCCGGTGATCGGACGACAGGCGCTCGACGATGACGCAAAGTGAGACTGGTGCCTGGCCCTGCCGGGAGGTGGGAGGCGCTCGGCTATATGTGCATTGGCTTACAGCGATCATGGCCCAGAATAGGCATCGGCTCGGCCTTGATCAACCCATCCATTCAGCGATCGCTGCCGGCAAGAGAAACAGGAAGAGCGAGATTGGATCGGGGCTTGGAAATATGGAATATGATCTCAATTTTGAATGGAGACTAGAGACATGGAATACATCTGTACATGACGGCGTACTAGTTGGGGAATAGGCACGATAGAAGAAGGAAAGCTGCATTTTTTTCTTTGAGAAGAATCAGGAAAGCTGCGTCTGCATATGGAATATGCGTGCGAGATCCAAGGAAATTAAGCTTTTTCTTAGGAAATGAAGTTAAATATGCTGCGTCTGTGGGTGTGCACTGCCTCGCTGCGATACTGGCCTGCTTCGCTGGGCAAGGGCCCATGGACTACGTGCATGGGAGGGGCCCCATGACCATACATGACCATAGGGGGCCCGGGGCGGTCGCCCCCTGCCCCCCTCAGGGCCGGCCCTGGTTTTACAAGCCGAATAAAAATAAAAGTCTCACATAGTTTTGCAAGCGGAATAAAAAAGATACATCTATTGGTTGCCAACATGAGCCCACATATGATCAATCAAATCATTTTGCGGTTGCATATAAATTTCCCAATCACGCATGTCATGATGAAATTGGTTGAACTGTCCAAACGTTGCCGCTCCTCCATACTCACGCACAACATTCTCACCCTGAAACTGAAACCCTTGATCGTACAAATGTTCCGGGCACTCATCTTCTACGATCATATTGTGCATGATGACACAAACAGTCATCACCTCCCACAGTTTCTTCGTGCTCCAAGTCATAGCAGGATAACGGACGATGCCCCATCGAGATTGCAAAACACCAAATGCACGCTCGACGTCCTTCCTAGCACTCTCTTGCTCTTGGAAAAATATTTTCATCTTCTCTCTGACAGGGTTGGAGATTGTCTTCACAATAGTGGCCCACCGAGGATAGATACGTCACCCAGGTAGTATCCTTTGTCGTAGTTGTGGCCGTTGATGGTAACATTCACCGGTGGGTTGTTGCCTTCGGCAAGCCTAGCAAACACCAGCGAGTGCTGAAGCACATTGATATCATTGTGTGATCCCTCCATGCCAAAGAAAGAGTGCCAGATCCAGAGATCTTGAGATGCCACGACCTCAAGTATGATAGTGCAAGCCCTGACATGGGAGTCGTGCCGCCCTCAGACCAGCTAGCTGCCCTGGCGGCGGCCGACGAGTGTGCCGGTGTCATGACGAAGGAGCTGGCGGGGCGGCGAGGCGGCTTCTTGGTCGTGGCTGTGTCGGGGAGTGGGCGGGAAGCTTTCAGATCCCCGGTGGCAAGACGGCGGTGGCGGCGACGTGGGAGGTGGCGGCGTTGTAGGGGGTATGTTGCGGCACCGGCAGCTAGCAAAGGCACCAGAAAAATGGGCGTCGGTGTCAGCGACAAAGGAGGCGGACGAGTGTTTGCTGTTGGAATGGGGAAAGGATGGCCAATGTGCCACCGACTAGCAGGCCAGGGGGGTTAGGGGGCGCGCCGCGCGTCCATTTTGTGTACACGCCGACGCAAATGAGGCTAAAAAATGGGCCGAAAATGGGACAATGTCCGTTTGGGTCGGCGCATCGGGCTGACTTTTGTCCGCGCCGCCCAAACGGACGCGCGCGGACGAAATGGGTCACCGTGTTGGAGTTGCTCTAATGAGCACGCCCCAGAGACTAGGCAGTCCAGTTACTGTTTTGCCGTCTAATTTTTAGGGTTGGCCTAGTCTTTGCACGGGAAAAAGTAACCGTCATCATAGTCCACTCGCCTTTCGAACACGCATCAACAAAACTAACGAGTTGCTTTTGTGCTAGGGCTATTCAGCACCGACCCGCACAGGCCGAGCGACTCTTTGGGCATGTTTGGTTACATTGCCAATTCAGCCTGGCCCGGCGAGCCTGGCTCTAGTGAGCCGGTTTGAGGGGATGCGGGCCAAAAAAACCACATGCACATAGTTTGGTTGTCTGCATGCCCCTAGTTGCATGAGACAATCATTTTTTGACCCGGCGTTTGGTTGCCTGCATTGCATTAGGCGCATATATGACATGGTGTTTGGTTGCAACCTGCATAAGGTGTTGTCACCACTTCTAACCAGTGGTGAGCTTACCACACACAATCTGAACATGTAGAGCCAGCTACTTAAACAAATGACAGTTCATCCTAACTACTATCAAATGACAGTTCAAATTATTAAGAGCCATTGGCTAAATAGGGGATAGTTCATCGGTGTTGCTGCTACCAGATCTTCCTCTTCCTCTTCCTCTTCTTCTGCTTCTGCTTCTGCTATTGTTGTTGCTTCTTCTTCTTCTTCTTCTTCTTCCATCTTCTTCAAATCCCGCACCGACCTCTGTTAAGCCACATTGCCTCTGCCCACCCCAACCTTTTGTTCTTCCAAGCATCATTGTCAAATGCCTCCACACCATGGCCGGAGCTAACAACATCGTCAGGCTCGACCTCTTCCTCCTCAGGCACGTGTTCATCAAAGCCCCACTGGAGGATCCAGTTATGCAGAATGCAACAAGCAAGAACTAGCTTAACCTGAGTGGAGTACGGGTGGAATGGCTTCTGATCTAGGATCTTAAACCTATTCTTCAGAGCTCCAAATGCCCTCTCAACAGTTACTCTAAGTCTGGAGTGTCTGAGATTAAACAGTTCCTGCGCAGTCCTAGGATAATTCCTACCAGAGAACTCGTTGAGATGGTACCTGGTTTTCCTGAAGGGTGGAAGAATACCCGGCCGACATGCATAGCCAGCATCTCCAAGGTAGAACTTGCCGTCGGGGATGTTGATCCCATCAGGTTGACTCATATGTTGTCACTGAGAATGTTAGCATCATGCGCTGACCCCTTCGAGCCAGCCAGCACATATGTGAACTTCAGATCAAAGTCAACAGCAGCAAGCACATTCTGGCTTGTGTAGTGCTTCCTCACCCTATATGCTGCAGACTGTGACCTAGGAACTCTGACAGTGACATAAGTACCATCTATTGCCCTAATGCAATCCTGAAAATGGCATCACAAGCATGTGTTAGTGCTCAACTTGAACAATACAAGCATATCAAGCCATGAAAAGTGTATATTGTCAATGCTCACCTCGAAGTATGGATACCATCTTGGGCTTCCGTGAATCTTGGGTGGAGTTTGACCAGATGGTCTCCTGATCGTCTCTCCTCTAAGCTCCCCAATAGCAAAAAGCACCTGCTTGAAGTGTTGGGGAACGCAATATTTTAAAAAAATCCTGCAATCAGGCAAGATCTATCTAGGAGATGCATAACAACGAGAGGGGAGAGTGTGTCTACGTACCCTCGTAGACCGAAAGCGGAAGCGTTAAGTAATGGGGTTGATGTAGTTGAACGTCTTCGTGATCCAACCGATCAAGTACCGAACGCATGGCACCTTCGCGATCTGCACACGTTCAGCTCGGTGACGTCCCTCGTACTCTTGATCCAGCTGAGGCCGAGGGTGAGTTCCGTCAGCACAACGACATGTTGACGGTGATGATGAAGTCGCCGACGCAGGGCTTTGCCTAAGCACTATGACAATATAACCGAGGTGTAAAACTGTGGAGGGGGCACAACACGGCTAAAGATCAACTTGTGTGTCTATGGGGTGCCCCCTCCCCCGTATATAAAGGAGGGGAGGAGGAGGAGGGCTGGCCTCAAGAGGCGCGCCCAAGGGGGGATTCCTACTCCTAGTAGGAGTAGGTTTCCCCCTTTCCTAGTCCAAGTAGGAGAAGAAGGAAGGAGAGGAAGAAGAGAAGGAAAGGGGGGCCGACCCCCTAGCCGTAGTCCAATTCAGTTTGGGCTATGGGGGCACGCACCCCACCTTGGTCTGTCTCCTCTTCCACCATTAGGCCCATGAGGCCCAATAACTTCCGGGGGGGTCCGGTAACCCCCGGTACTCCGAAACTTATCCGAAACGACCCGAACCATTCCGGTGTCCGAATGTAGCCTTCCAATATACGAATCTTTAGGTCTCAACCATTTCAAGACTCCTCATCATGTCCGTGATCACATCCGAGACTCCAAACAACCTTCGGTACATCAAATCACATAACTCATAATACATATCGTCATCGAACGTTAAGCGTGCGGACCCTACGGGTTCGAGAACTATGTAGACATGACCGAGACTCATCTCCAGTCAATAACCAATAGTGGAACCTGAATGCTCACATTGGTTCCTACATATTCTACGAAGATCTTTATTGGTCAAACCGCATAACAACATACGTTGTTCCCTTTGTCATCGGTATGTTACTTGCCCGAGATTCGATCGTCGGTATCATCATACCTAGTTCAATCTCGTTACGGGCAAGTCTCTTTACTCATTCCGTAATGCATCATCCCATGACTAACTCATTAGACACATTGCTTGCAAGGCTCATAGTGATGTGCATTACCGAGAGGGCCCAAAGATACCTCTCCGATACACGGAGTGAAAAATCCTAATCTCGATCTATGCCAACTCAACAAACACCATCGGAGACACCTGTAGAGCATCTTTATAATCACCTGGTTACGTTGTGACGTTTGATAGCACACAAGGTGTTCCTCCGGTATTCAGGGGTTGCATAATCTCATAGTCATAGGAACATGTATAAGCCATGAAGAAAGCAATAGAAATAAACTAAACGATCATAGTCCTAAGCTAACGGATGGGTCTAGTCCATCACATCATTCTCTAATGATGTGATCCCGTTCATCAAAGACAACACATGTCTATGGTCAGGAAACTTAACCATCTTTGATTAACGAGCTAGTCAAGTAGAGGCATACTAGGGACACTCTGTTTTGTCTATGTATTCACACATGTACTAAGTTTCTGGTTAATACAATTCTAGAATGAATAATAAACATTTATCATGATATAAGGAAATATAAATAACAACTTTATTATTGCCTCTAGGGCATATTTCCTTCAGTCTCCCACTTGCACTAGAGTCAATAATCTAGTTCAAATTGTCATGTGATTTAACACCAATAGTTCACATCTTTATGTGATTAGTTCACATCTCCATGTGACTAACACCCAAAGGGTTTACTAGAGTCAATAATTTAGTTCACATCGCTATGTGATTAACACCCAAAGAGTAATAATGTGTGATCATGTTTTGCTTGTGAGAGAAGTTTAGTCAACGGGTCTGCCACATTCAGAGCCGTGTGCATTTTGCAAATTTTCTATGTCTACAATGCTCTGCACGGAGCTACTCTAGCTAATTGCTCCCACTTTCAATATGTATCCAGATTGAGACTTAGAGTCATCCGAATTAGTGGCAAAGCTTGCATCGACGTAACCCTTTACGATGAATTTTTTGTCACCTCCATAACCGAGAAACATGTCCTTATTCCACTAAGGATAATTTCGACCGATGTCCAGTGATTCACTCCTGGATCACTATTGTACCCTCTTGCCCAACTCATGGTGAGGTACACAATATGTCTGGTGCACAACATATCATACTTTATAGAACCTATGACTGAGGCATAGGGAATGACTTTTCATTCTCTTTCTATTTTCTGCCGTGGTCAGGTTTTGAGTCTTTATTCAACTTCACACCTTGCAACACAGACAAGAACTCCTTCTTTGACTGTTCCATTTTGAACTACTTCAAAAACTTGTCAAGGTATGTACTCATTAAAAAAACTTATCAAGCGTCTTGATCTATATCTATAGATCTTGATGCTCAATATGTAAGCAGCTTCACCGAGGTCTTTCTTTTGAAAAAGTCCTTTCAAATACTCCTTTATGCTTTCCAGAAAAATTCTACATCATTTCTGATCAATAATATGTCATTCACATATACTTATCAAAAGACTGTAGTGCTCCCACTCACTTTCCTGTAAATACAGACTTCTCCAAAAGTCTGTATAAAACCATATGCCTTGATCACACTATCAAAGCGTATATTCCAACTTCGAGAGGCTTGCACCAGTCCATAAATGGATCGTTGGACCTTGCACACTTTGTTAGCGCCTTTAGGATCGACAAAACCTTCTGGTTGCATCATATACAACTCTTCTTTAAAAAATCCATTAAGGAATGCAGTTTTGACATCCATTTGCCAAATTTCATAATCATAAAATGCGACAATTGCTAACATGATTTGGACAGACTTAAGCATCGCTACGAGTGAGAAAGTCTCATCGTAGTCAACTCCTTGAACTTGTCGAAAACTTTTTGCAACAAGTCGAGCTTTGTAGATAGTAACACTACTACCAGCGTCCATCTTACTCTTGAAGATCCATTTATTCTCAATGGCTCGCTGATCATCGAGCAAGTCAATCAAAGTCCATACTTTGTTCTCATACATGGACCCCATCTCAGATTTCATGGCCTCAAACCATTTCGCGGAATCTGGGCTCATCATCGCTTCCTCATAGTTCGCAGGTTCGTCATGGTCTAGTAACATGACTTCCAGAACATGATTACCGTACCACTCTGGTGTGGACCATACTCTGGTTGGCCTACGAGGTTCAGTAGTAACTTGATCTGAAGTTTCATGATCATCATCATTAACTTCCTCACTATTTGGTGTAGGAATCACTGGAACTGATTTATGTGATGAACTACTTTCCAATTCGGGAGAAGGTACAATTGTTGGGGAACGTTGCAGAAAACAAAAATTTTCCTACTCGTTTCACCAAGATCATCTAGGAGTTCATCTAGCAACGAGTCACGAGATGCATCTACATACCTTTGTAGATCGCGAGCGGAAGCGTTCGTTAGAACGAGGTTGAAGTAGTCGTACACGCCGTGATCCAAATCACCGATGACCAGCGCCGAACGGACGGCACCTCCGCGTTCAACACACGTACGGGACGGGAGACGTCTCCTCCTTCTTGATCCAGCAAGGGGGAAGGAGAGGTTGATGAAGATCCAGCAGCACGACGGCGTGGTGGTGGATGCAGGGCGTCACGACAGCAGGGCTTCGCCGTGTACTACGAGAAAGGAAGAAGTAACGGGGAGAGAGGAAGCACCAAAAGCATGGGGATCAAGTCCCTCCTCTCCCCCACTATATATAGGGGTGCCAGGGGGGGGCGCCGGCCCTGGTAGATGGGATCTACCAGGGGGGGCGGCGGCCAAGGGGTGGGGGGCTTGCCCCCCAAGCAAGGGGTGGCCCCCCTTAGGGTTCCCCCCCAACCCTAGGCGCATGGGCCTTGGGGGCTGGCGCCCCAGCCCACTATGGGCTGGGTTCCATCCTATTTCAGCCCAAGGGGCCCTCCGGGATAGGTGGCCCCACCCGGTGGACCCCCGGGACCCTTCCGGTGGTCCCGGTACAATACCGGGTACCCCGAAACTTGTCCCGATGGCCGAAACTGCACATCCTATATATAATTCTTTACCTCCGGACCATTCCGGAACTCCTCGTGACGTCCGGGATCTCATCCGGGACCCCGAACAACATTCGGGTTACTGCATATACATATCTTTACAACCCTAGCGTCACCGAACCTTAAGTGTGTAGACCCTACGGGTTCGGGAGACAAGCAGACATGACCGAGACGACTCTCCGGTCAATAACCAACAGCGGGATCTGGATACCCATGTTGGCTCCCACATGCTCCACGATGTTCTCATCGGATGAACCACGATGTCGAGGATTCAATCAACCCCGTATGCAATTCCCTTTGTCTATCGATATATTACTTGCCCGAGATTCGATCGTCGGTATCCCAATACCTCGTTCAATCTCGTTACCGGCAAGTCACTTTACTCGTACCGTAATGCATGATCCCGTGACCAGACACTTGGTCACTTTGAGCTCATTATGATGATGCATTACCGAGTGGGCCCAGTGATACCTCTCCGTTATACGGAGTGACAAATCCCAGTCTTGATCCGTGTCAACCCAACAGATACTTTCAGAGATACCCGTAGTCTACCTTTATAGCCACCCAGTTACGTTGTGACGTTTGGTATACCCAAAGCACTCCTACGGTATCCGGGAGTTACACGATCTCATGGTCTAAGGAAAAGATACTTGACATTGCAAAACTCTAGCAAAACGAACTACACGATCTTTATGCTATGTTTAGGATTGGGTCTTGTCCATCACATCATTCTCCTAATGATGTGATCTCGTTATCAATGGCATCTTATGTCCATAGCCAGGAAACCATGACTATCTGTTGATCAACGAGCTAGTCAACTAGAGGCTTACTAGGGACATGTTGGTGTCTGTTATTCACACATGTATTACGATTTCCGGATAACACAATTATAGCATGAATAAAGACAATTACCATGAACAAGGAAATATAATAATAATGCTTTTATTATTGCCTCTAGGGCATATTTCCAACAGTCTCCCACTTGCACTAGAGTCAATAATCTAGTTACATTGTGATGAATCGAACACCCATGGAATTCTGGTGTTGATCATGTTTTGCCCTAGGGAGAGGTTTAGTCAACGGATCTGCTACATTCAGGTCCGTATGTACTTTACAAATTTCTATGTCTCCATCTTGAACATTTTCACGAATGGAATTGAAGCGACGCTTGATGTGCCTTGTCTTCTTGTGAAACCTGGGCTCCTTGGCAAGTGCAATAGCTCCAGTGTTGTCAAAGAAGAGCTTGATCGGCCCCGACGCATTGGGTATGACTCCGAGGTCGGTGATGAACTCCTTCACCCAGATTGCTTCATGTGCTGCCTCCGAGGCTGCCATGTACTCCGCTTCACATGTAGATCCCGCCACGACGCTCTGCTTGCAACTGCACCAGCTTACTGCCCCACCATTCAAAATATACACGTATCCGGTTTGTGACTTAGAGTCATCCAGATCTGTGTTGAAGCTAGCGTCGACGTAACCCTTTACGACGAGCTCTTCGTCACCTCCATAAACGAGAAACATCTCCTTAGTCCTTTTCAGGTACTTCAGGATATTCTTGACCGCTGTCCAGTGTTCCTTGCCGGGATTACTTTGGTACCTTCCTACCAAACTTACGGCAAGATTTACATCGGGTCTGGTACACAGCATGGCATACATAATAGAACCTATGGCTGAGGCATAGGGGATGACACTCATCTCTTCTATTTCTTCTGCCGTGGTCGGACTTTGAGCCGAGCTCAATTTCATACCTTGCAGTACAGGCAAGAATCCCTTCTTAGACTGATTCATATTGAACTTCTTCAATATCTTATCAAGGTATGTGCTTTGTGAAAGACCTATGAGGCGTCTTGATCTATCTCTATAGATCTTGATGCCTAATATATAAGCAGCTTCTCCAAGGTCCTTCATTGAAAAACTCTTATTCAAGTAGGCCTTGATGCTGTCCAAGAGTTCTGTATCATTTCCCATCAAAAGTATGTCATCTACATATAATATGAGAAATGCTACAGAGCTCCCACTCACTTTCTTGTAAACACAGGCTTCTCCATAAGTCTGTGTAAACCCAAACGCTTTGATCATCTCATCAAAGCGAATGTTCCAACTCCGAGATGCTTGCAGCAGCCCATAAATCGAGCGTTGGAGCTTGCACACCTTGTCAGCATTCTTAGGATCGACAAAACCTTCCGGCTGCATCATATACAATTCTTCCTTAAGGAAACCATTAAGGAATGCCGTTTTGACGTCCATTTGCCATATTTCATAATCGTAAAACGCGGCAATTGCTAACATGATTCGGACGGACTTTAGCTTCGCTACTGGTGAGAAAGTCTCATCGTAGTCAACCCCTTGAACTTGTCGATAACCCTTAGCGACAAGCCGAGCTTTATAGATGGTCACATTACCATCTGCGTCTGTCTTCTTCTTAAAGATCCATTTATTTTCTATGGCTCGCCGTTCAACGGGCAAGTCAGTCAAAGTCCATACTTCGTTTTCATACATGGATCCTATCTCGGATTTCATGGCTTCTAGCCATTTGTCGGAATCCGGGCCCGCCATTGCTTCTTCATAGTTCGAAGGTTCACCGTTGTCTAACAACATGATTTCCAAGACAGGGTTGCCGTACCACTCTGGTGCGGAACGTGTCCTTGTGGACCTTCGAATTTCAGTAGAAGCTAGATCAGAAGTATCTTGATCATTATCATTAACATCCTCTCTGGTTGGTGCTGGCACCTCAGGAACATTTTCTTGAGTTGCGCCATTTTCCGGTTCAAGAGGCAATACTTCATCTAGTTCTACTTTCCTCCCACTTACTTCTTTCGAGAGAAACTCCTTCTCTAGAAAGGATCCATTCTTGGCAACAAAGACCTTGCCTTCGGATCTGAGGTAGAAGTTATACCCAATAGTTTCTTTAGGGTATCCTATGAAGACGCATTTTTCCGACTTGGGTTCGAGCTTTTCAGGTTGAAGTTTCTTGACATAAGCATCGCATCCCCAAACTTTTAGAAACGACAACTTAGGTTTCTTTCCAAACCATAATTCAAACGGTGTCGTCTCAACGGATTTTGACGGAGCCCTATTTAAGGTGAATGCAGCAGTCTCTAAAGCATAGCCCCAAAAGGATAGCGGTAAATCGGTAAGAGACATCATAGACCGCACCATGTCTAATAGAGTGCGATTACGACATTCGGACACACCGTTACGCTGAGGTGTTCCAGGCGGCGTTAGTTGTGAAACTATTCCACATTTTCTTAAGTGTGTGTCAAATTCATGACTCAAGTATTCTCCTCCACGATCTGATCGTAGAAACTTGATCTTCCTATCACGTTGATTCTCAACCTCACTCTGAAACTCCTTAAACTTTTCAAAGGTTTCAGACTTGTGTTTCATTAAGTAGATATACCCATATCTACTCAAGTCATCAGTGAGAGTGAGAACATAACGATAGCCACCGCGAGCCTCAACACTCATTGGACCGCACACATCAGTATGTATGATTTCCAATAAGTTGGTTGCTCGCTCCATTGTTCCTGAGAACGGAGTCTTGGTCATTTTACCCATGAGGCATGGTTCGCACGTGTCAAATGATTCATAATCAAGAGACTCTAAAAGTCCATCTGCATGGAGCTTCTTCATGCGTTTGACACCTATGTGACCAAGGCGGCAATGCCACAAGTATGTGGGACTATCGTTATCAACCTTACATCTTTTGGTACTCACACTATGAACATGTGTGTCATTACGTTCGAGATTCATAAAGAATAAACCATTCACCATAGGAGCATGACCATAAAACATTTCTCTCATATAAATAGAACAACCATTATTCTCGGATTTAAATGAGTATCCATCTCGAATTAAACGAGATCCCGATACAATGTTCATGCTCAAAGCTGGTACTAAATAACAATTATTGAGGTTTAAAACTAATCCCGTAGGTAAATGAAGAGGTAGCGTGCCGACGGCGATCACATCGACTTTGGAACCATTCCCGACGCGCATCGTCACCTCGTCCTTCGCCAGTCTCCGCCTATTCCGTAGTTCCTGCTGTGAGTTACAAATGTGAGCAACTGCACCGGTATCAAATACCCAAGAGCTACTACGATTACTGGTAAGGTACACATCAATTACATGTATATCACATATACCTTTTGTTTTGCCGGCCTTCTTGTCTGCTAAGTACTTGGGGCAATTCCGCTTCCAGTGTCCGCTCCCCTTGCAATAAAAGCACTCAGTCTCGGGCTTGGGTCCATTCTTTGGCTTCTTCCCGGCAGCTTGCTTGCCGGGCGCGGCAACTTCCTTGCCGTCCTTCTTGAAAGCTTTCTTACCCTTGCCCTTCTTGAACTTAGTGGTTTTATTGACCATCAATACCTGATGTTCCTTCTTGACTTCTACCTCTGCTGATTTCAGCATAGCAAATACTTCAGGAATGGTCTTTTCCATCCCCTGCATATTGAAGTTCATCACAAAGCTCTTGTAGCTTGGTGGAAGCGACTGGAGGATTCTGTCAATGACCGCATCATCCGGGAGATTAACTCCCAGCTGAGTCAAGCGGTTATGTAATCCAGACATCGTGAGTATGTGCTCACTGACAGAACTATTTTCCTCCATCTTACAGCTGAAGAACTTGTCGGAGACCTCATATCTCTCGACTCGGGCATGAGCTTGGAAAACCATTCTCAGCTCTTCGAACATCTCATATGCTCCATGTCTCTCAAAACGCTTTTGGAGCCCCGGTTCTAAACTGTAAAGCATGCCGCACTGAACGAGGGAGTAGTCATCGGTACGTGCCTGCCAAGCGTTCATAACGTCTTGTTCAGCAGGGAGGATAGGTGCGTCACCCAGCGGTGCTTGTAGGACATAATCTTTCTTGGCAGCTATGAGGATGATCCTCAGGTTCCGGACCCAGTCCGTGTAGTTGCTGCCATCGTCTTTCAGCTTAGTTTTCTCTAGGAACGCGTTGAAGTTGAGGACTACGTTGGCCATTTGATCTACAAGACATATTGTAAATATTTTAGACTAATGTTCATGATAATAAAGTTCATCTAATCAAATTATATAATGAACTCCCACTTAGATTAGACATCCCTCTAGTCATCTAAGTATTACATGATCCGAGTTAACTAGGCCGTGTCCGATCATCACGTGAGACGGACTAGTCAACGTCGGTGAACATCTTCATGTTGATCGCATCTTCTATACGACTCATGCTCGACCTTTCGGTCTTCTGTGTTCCGAGGCCATGTCTATGCACATGCTAGGCTCGTCAAGTTAACCCTAAGTGTTTTGCATGTGTAAAACTGTCTTACACCCGTTGTATGTGAACGTAAGAATCTATCACACCCGATCATCACGTGGTGCTTCGAAACGACGAACTTTAGCAACGGTGCACAGTTAGGGGAGAACACTTCTTGAAATTGTTATGAGGGATCATCTTATTTACTACCGCCGTTCTAAGTAAACAAGATGCAAAACATGATAAACATCACATGCAATCAAATAATAAACGTGACATGATATGGCCATTATCACATAGCTCCTTTGATTTCCATCTTGGGGCTCCATGATTATCTTGTCATCGGCTTGACACCATGATCTCCATCATCATGATCTCCATCATCGTGTCTCCATGAAGTTGCTCGCCAATTATTACTTCTACTACTATGGCTAACGCGTTTAGCAATAAAGTAAAGTAATTTACATGACGTTTCTCAATGACATGCAGGTCATATAAAAGAATAAAGACAACTCCTATGGCTCCTGCCGGTTGTCATACTCATCGACATGCAAGTCGTGATTCCTATTACAATAGCATGAACATCTCATACATCACATATAGATCATTCATCATTCATCACAACTTTGGCCATATCATATCACAAACCACTTGCTGCAAAAACAAGTTAGACGTCCTCTAATTGTTGTTGCAAGTTTTACGTGGCTGAATTAGGGTTCTAGCAAGAACGTTTTCTTACCTACGTTAAAGCCACAACGTGATTTGTCAACCTCTATTTACCCTTCATAAGGACCCTGTTCATCGAATCCGCTCCAGCTAAAGTGGGAGAGACAGACACCCGCCAGCCACCTTATGCAACTAGTGCATGTTAGTCGGTGGAACCGGTCTCACGTAAGCGTACGTGTAAGGTTGGTCCGGGCCGCTTCATCCCACAATACCGCTGAAGCAAGAAAAGACTAGTAGCGGCAAGAAGGTTGACAAATCCACGCCCACAACGAATTGTGTTCTACTCGCGCAAGAAGAACTACGCATAGACCTAGCTCATGATGCCACTGTTGGGGAACGTTGCAGAAAACAAAAATTTTCCTACTCGTTTCACCAAGATCATCTAGGAGTTCATCTAGCAACGAGTCACGAGATGCATCTACATACCTTTGTAGATCGCGAGCGGAAGCGTTCGTTAGAACGAGGTTGAAGTAGTCGTACACGCCGTGATCCAAATCACCGATGACCAGCGCCGAACGGACGGCACCTCCGCGTTCAACACGTACGGGACGGGAGACGTCTCCTCCTTCTTGATCCAGCAAGGGGGAAGGAGAGGTTGATGAAGATCCAGCAGCACGACGGCGTGGTGGTGGATGCAGGGCGTCACGACAGCAGGGCTTCGCCGTGTACTACGAGAAAGGAAGAAGTAACGGGGAGAGAGGAAGCACCAAAAGCGTGGGGATCAAGTCCCTCCTCTCCCCCACTATATATAGGGGTGCCAGGGGGGGCGCCGGCCCTGGTAGATGGGATCTACCAGGGGGGGCGGCGGCCAAGGGGTGGGGGGCTTGCCCCCCAAGCAAGGGGTGGCCCCCCTTAGGGTTCCCCCCCAACCCTAGGCGCATGGGCCTTGGGGGGCTGGCGCCCCAGCCCACTATGGTCTGGGTTCCCTCCTATTTCAGCCCAAGGGGCCCTCCGGGATAGGTGGCCCCACCCGGTGGACCCCCGGGACCCTTCCGGTGGTCCCGGTACAATACCGGGTACCCCGAAACTTGTCCCGATGGCCGAAACTGCACATCCTATATATAATTCTTTACCTCCGGACCATTCTGGAACTCCTCGTGACGTCCGGGATCTCATCCGGGACCCCGAACAACATTCGGGTTACTGCATATACATATCTTTACAACCCTAGCGTCACCGAACCTTAAGTGTGTAGACCCTACGGGTTCGGGAGACAAGCAGACATGACCGAGACGACTCTCCGGTCAATAACCAACAGCGGGATCTGGATACCCATGTTGGCTCCCACATGCTCCACGATGTTCTCATCGGATGAACCACGATGTCGAGGATTCAATCAACCCCGTATGCAATTCCCTTTGTCTATCGATATATTACTTGCCCGAGATTCGATCGTCGGTATCCCAATACCTCGTTCAATCTCGTTACCGGCAAGTCACTTTACTCGTATCATAATGCATGATCCCGTGACCAGACACTTGGTCACTTTGAGCTCATTATGATGATGCATTACCGAGTGGGCCCAGTGATACCTCTCCGTTATACGGAGTGACAAATCCCAGTCTTGATCCGTGTCAACCCAACAGATACTTTCAGAGATACCCGTAGTCTACCTTTATAGCCACCCAGTTACGTTGTGACGTTTGGTATACCCAAAGCACTCCTACGGTATCCGGGAGTTACACGATCTCATGGTCTAAGGAAAAGATACTTGACATTGCAAAACTCTAGCAAAACGAACTACACGATCTTTATGCTATGTTTAGGATTGGGTCTTGTCCATCACATCATTCTCCTAATGATGTGATCTCGTTATCAATGGCATCTTATGTCCATAGCCAGGAAACCATGACTATCTGTTGATCAACGAGCTAGTCAACTAGAGGCTTACTAGGGACATGTTGGTGTCTGTTATTCACACATGTATTACGATTTCCGGATAACACAATTATAGCATGAATAAAGACAATTACCATGAACAAGGAAATATAATAATAATGCTTTTATTATTGCCTCTAGGGCATATTTCCAACAACAATTACCTCACCAAGTTCTACTTTCCACTCACTCACTTCTTTCAAGAGAAACTCCTTCTCTAGAAAGGATCCATTCTTAGCAACGAATATCTTGCCTTCGGATCTGTGATAGAAGGTGTACCCAACAGTCTCTTTTGGGTATCCTATGAAGAAACATTTCTCTGATTTGGGTTCAAGCTTATCAGGTTGAAGCTCTTTCACATAAGCATCGCATGCCAAAACTTTAAGAAACGATAGCTTAGGTTTCTTGCTAAACCACAATTCATATGGTGTCATCTCAATGGATTTAGATGGTGCCCTATTTAACGTGAATGCAGCTGTCTCTAATGCATAACGCCAAAATGATAGTGGTAAATCGGTAAGAGACATCATAGATTGCACCATATCCAAGAAAGTACGGTAATGACGTTCGGACACACCACTACACTATGGTGTTCTAGGTGGAGTGAGTTTTGAAACTATTTCACATTGTTTTATATGAAGGCCAAACTCGTAACTCAAATATTCGCCTCTGCGATTAGATTGTAGAAACTTTATTTTCTTGTTACGATGATTCTCCACTTCATTCCAAAATTCTTTGAAACTTTTCAAATGTTTCATACTTGTGTTTCATTAAGTAGATATACCCATATATGCTCAAATCATCTGTAAAGGTTTAGAAAATAACGATACCCATCGCGAGCCTCAACACTCATTGGACTGCATACATCGATATGTATTATTTCCATTAAGTCAGTGGCTCGCTCCATTGTTCCGAAGAACGAAGTCTTAGTCATCTTGCCAATGAGGCATGGTTCGCAAGCATCAAAAGATTCATAATCAAGTGATTCCAAAAGTCCATCTGTATGGAGTTTCTTCATGCGCTTTACACCGACATGACCTAAACGGCAGTGCCACAAGTATGTTGCACTATCATTATCAACTTTGCATCTTTTGGCATCAATATTATGAATATGTGTATCACTATGATCGAGATTCAATAAACCATTTATATTAAGTGTATGACCATAGAAGGTTTTATTCATGTAAGCAGAACAACAATCATTCTTTGACTTAAATGAATAACTGTATTGCAATAAACATGATCCAATCATATTCATGCTCAACGCAAAGACCAAATAACATTTATTTTAGGTTCAACATTAATCCCGAAGGTAAAAGGAGTGTGCGATGTTGATCTTATCGACCTTGGAATCATTTCCAATACACATCGTCACCTCATCCTTAACTAGTCTCTGTTTATCTTGCAACTCCTATTTTCGAGTTACTACTCTTAGCAATTGAACCAGTATCTAATCCCGAGGGGTTGCTATAAACACCAGTAAATTACACATCAATAACATGTATATCAAATATACATTTGTTCACTTTTGCCATCCTCTTTATTCGCCAAGTATCTAGGGTAGTTCCACTTCCAGTGACAATTTCCTTTGTAGTAGAAGCACTTAGTTCCAGGCTTGGGTCTAGCTTTGGGCTTCTTCACGGGAGCAGCAACTTGCTTTCTATTCTTCTTGAAGTTCCCTTTCTTTCCCTTGCCCCTTTTCTTGAAACTAGTGGTCTTGTTAACCATCAACACTTGATGCTTTTCTTGATTTCTACCTTCGCCGATTTTAGCATCGCCAAGAGCTCGGGGAATCATTTTCGTCATCCCTTGCATATTATAGTTCATCACGAAGTACCAGTAACTTGGTGATAATGACTAGAGAACTATGTCAATCACTATCTTATTTGGAAGATTAACTCCCACTTGATTCAAGCGATTGTAGTACTTAGACATTCTGAGCACATGCTCATTGGTTGAGCTATTCTCCTCCATCTTGTAGGCAAAATACTTGTTAGAGGTCTCATACCTCTCGACTCGGGCATGAGTCTGAAATACCAATTTCAGCTCTTGGAACATCTTATATGCTCCTTGACGTTCAAAACGTTTTTGAAGTCCCGGTCTTAAGCCGTAGATCATGGCGCACTAAACTATCAAGTAGTCATCATACCAAGCTTTCCCAAACATTCACAATGTCTGCATCTACTCCTGCAATAGGTCTGTCACTTAGCGGTGCATCAAGGACATAATTCTTCTGTGCAGCAATGAGGGTAATCCTCAGATTACGGACCCAGTCCGCATCATTGCTACTATCATCTTTCAACTTATTTTCTCTAGGAACATATCAAAATAAAACAGGAGAGCTATACGTGAGCTATTGATCTACAACATAGATATGCAAAAACTATTAGGACTAAGTTCATGATAAATTAAAGTTCAATTAATCATATTACTTAAGAACTCCCACTTAGATAGACATCCCTCTAGTAATCTAAATGATCACGTGATCCATATCAACTAAACCATGTCTGATCACCACGTGAGATGTAGTAGTTTTCAATGGTGAACATCACTATGTTGATCATATCTACTATATGATTCACGTTCGACCTTTCGGTCTCAATGTTCCGAGGCCATATCTGCATATGCTAGGCTCATCAAGTTTAATCCGAGTATTCTTCACATGCAAAACTGGCTTGCACCCGCTGTATGTGAACGTAGAGCTTATCACACCCGATCATCACGTGGTGTCTCGGCATGACGAACTGTAGCAACGGTGCATACTCAGGGAGAACACTTGTACCTTGAAATTTAGTGAGGGATCATCTTATAATGCTACTGCCATACTAAGAAAAATGAGATGCATAAAGGATATGATATGATATGGCCATCATCATCTTGTGCCTTTGATCTCCATCTTCAAAGCACCATCATGATCACCATCGTCACCGGCTTGACACCTTGATCTCCATCGTAGAATCATTGTCGTCTCGCCAACTATTGCTTCCACGACTATCGCTACCGCTTAGTGATAAAGTAAAGCAATTACATGGCGATTGCATTTCATACAATAAAGCGACAACCATATGGCTCCTGCCAGTTGTCGATAACTTTGTTACAAAACATGATCATTTCATACAACAATATATATAATCACATCTTGACCATATCATATCACAACATGCCCTACAAAAACAAGTTAGACATCCTCTACTTTGTTGTTGCAAGTTTTACGTGGCTGCTACGGGCTTAGCAAGAACCATTCTTACCTACGCATCAAAAACCACAACAATTTTTCGTCAAGTGTGTTGTTTTAACCATCAACAAGAACCGGGCGTAGTCACACTCGATTCAACTAAAGCTGGAGAAACAGACACCCACTAGCCACCTGTGTGCGAAGCACGGTGGTAGAACCAGTGTCATGAATGCGGTCATGTAATGTCGGTCTGGGCCGCTTCATCCAACAATACCACCGAATCAAAGTATGACATGTTGGTAAGCAGTATGACTATTATCGCCCACAACTCTTTGTGTTCTACTCGTGCATAAAACATCTACGCATAGACATGACTCGGATGCCACTGTTGGGGAATGCAGTATTTCAAAAAAAAAATCATACGATCACGCAAGATCTATCTAGGAGATGCATAGCAACGAGAGGGGAGAGTGTGTCTATGTACCCTCGTACACCAAAAGCGGAAGCATTAAGTAACGCGGTTGATGTAGTCGAACGTCTTCGCGATCCAACCGATCAAGTACCGAACGCACGACACCTCCGCAATCTGCACACGTTCAGCTCGGTGACATCCCTCGTACTCTTGAACCAGCTGAGGCCGAGGGTGAGTTCCGTCAGCACGACGACTTGTTGACGGTGATGATGAAGTTACCGATGCAGGGCTTCGCCTAAGCACTACGACAATATGACCGAGGTGTAAAACTATGGAGGGGGACACCGCACACGGCTAAAGATCAACTTGTGTGTCTATGGAGTGCCCCCCTCCCCCGTATATAAAGGAGGGGAGGAGGAGGTCCGGCCTCAAGGGGCACGCCCAAGGGGGGGATTCCTACTACTAGTAGGAGTAGGTTTCCCCCTTTCCTAGTCCAAGCAGGAGAAGAAGGAAGGAGAGGACGAAGAGAAGGAAAGGGGGACGGGCCCCCCTAGCCCTAGTCCAATTCGGTTTGGGCTAGGGGGGCGCCCCACCTTGGCGTGTGATAACCCACAAGTATAGGGGACCGCAACAGTTTTCGAGGGTAGAGTATTCAACCCAAATTTATAGATTTGACACAAGGGGAGCCAAAGAATATTTGAAGGTATTAGCAGTTGAGTTGTGAATTCAACCACACCTCAAGATTAATTATCTGCATCAAAGTGATCAATAGCAAAGTAGTTTGATAGTTTTGATAGTAGTGACAGCAGCAACGGTAACAATAGCAGTGATAATAGTAATGATAGAAATAGTAATGCAGCAAGATCAATAAGGATAAATTCGTAGGCATTGGATCGGTGACTTGTTGGATGATATTCATCATGTGACAGTTATAACTAGGGCGATACGGCACTAGCTCCAGTTCATCGATATAATGTAGGCATGTATTTCGTAAATAGTCATACGTGCTTTGTTAAAAAACTTGCATGACATCTTTTGTCCTACCCTCCCATGGCAGCGGGGTCCATATTGGAAACTAAGCGATATTAAGGCCTCCTTTTAATAGAGAACTAGAACAAAGCATTAACACATAGTGAATACATGAACTCCTCAAACTATGGTCATCATCGGGAGTGGGCCCGGTTGTTGTCACTCCGGGGTTGCCGGATCATAATCGTAGTAGGTGACTATAACTTGCAAGATCGGATCTAAAACATGGATATAATGATGAATTCATAAACGCTTCAGATCTGAAATCATGGCACCCAGGCCCAAAGTGACAAGCATTATGCATAGCAAAGTCATAGCAACATCAATCTAAGAACATAGTGGATCCTAGGGATCGGGCCCTAACAAAACTAACTTGATTACATGATGAATCTCATTCAACTCCTCACCGACCAGCGACCCTACGAAGGAATTACTCACTCTCGGTGGGGAGCATCATGTAATTGGCGATGGAGATGGGTTGGTGATGACGAAGAACGAAGACCCCCCCCTCTTCGGAGCCCCAAACGGACTCCAGATCTGCCCTCTAGAGGAAGAACAGGGCTTGGCGGCAGCTCCGTCTCGTGGATCACAATAATTCTTTCTCCCTGATTTTTTCTGACATAATGTGATTTTATAGTATCAGGGGGTCATCAGCGGGGCCACCAGGTGGGTACCCACCTAGGCGCGCCAGGAGAGGGCGGCACGCCCTGGTGGGTTGTGCTGTAACGCCCTCGATGCGGCTATATCTCCTACGTGACGAAGCACGACTTAGAGGCATAACCGCATTGAAAGCAATGTCGAAAGTGAGGTAATCTTCACAACAACCCATGTAAATAAATAAAGGGGAAAAGATACATAGTTGGCTTACACTCACCACGTCACACAAATACATGAATAACATTACATTCATCCAATACGCTCAAGGTCCGACTACGGAACCAAAATAAAGATAAACCCCAAATGCAACATAGTCCCCGATCGCCCCAACTGGGCACCACTACTGATCATCTGGGAAAGACACGTAGTAACGGCGAGAGTCTTCATCGAACTCCCACTTGAGGTTGGTCATATCATCTGGAATGGTATCATCGGTCCCTGCATCTGGTTTTGGAAGTAATCTGTGAGTCACGGGGACTCAGCAATCTCGCACCCTCGCGATCAAGACTATTTAAGATTATAGGTAAGGTAAAGATATGATGTGGAGCTGCAGCAAGCGACTAGCATATATGGTGGCTAACATATTCGCAAAAGAGAGCGAGAAGAGAAGGCAACAACATGGTCGAACAACTATGATCAAGAAGTGATCCTAGAACAACCTACGTCAAGCATTACTCCAACACCGTGTTCACTTCCCGGACTCCGCTGAGAAGAGACCATCACGGTAACACACGCGGTTGGTGCATTTTAATTAATTTAAGTTTCAGGTTATCTACAACCGGACATTAACAAATTCCCATCTACTCATAACTGCGGGCACGACTTTCGAAAGTTCAAATCCCTGTGGGGGAGTCCCAACTTAGCCCATCACAAGCTCTCATGGTCAACAAAGGATATTCCTTCTCCCAAGACAATCCGATCAGACTCGGCATCCCGGTTACAAGACATCCTCGACAATGGTAAAACAAGTCCAGCAAGACCACCCGCTGTGCCGACATATCCCGATAGGAGCTGCACATATCTCGTTCTCAGGGCACACCAGATAAGCTAAGCGTACGGGAGCCAACGTAACCCAAGTTGCCAAGGGACGGCCCCGCACGATGCTCTGGGTTGGACCAACACTTAGAGAAGCACTGGCCCGGGGGGGGGTGGTGGTTAAAATAAAGATGACCCTTGAGTCCGCGAAACCCAAGGGAAAAAGAGGCTAGGTGGCAAATGGTAAAACCAAGGTTGGGGCTTGCTGGAGGAGTTTTATTCAAGGCTAATTGTCAAGGGGTTCCCATTATAACCCAACCGTGTAAGGAATGCAAAATCCGGGAACATAACACCGATATGACGGAAACTAGGGCGGCAAGAGTGGAACAAAACACCAGGCATAAGGCCGAGCCTTCCACCCTTTACCAAGTATATAGGTGATTTAAGATAAACAAGATAATATGGTGATATCCCAACAATAAACATGTTCCAACAAGGAACGATCTCCAAACTTCACCTGCAACTAGCAACGCTATAAGAGGGGGCTGAGCAAAGCGGTAACATAGCCAAACAACGGTTTGCTAGGACAAGGTGGGTTAGAGGTTTGACATGGCAATTTGGGAGGCATGATAAGCAAGTGGTAGGTATCGTAGCATAGGCATAGCAAAAGAGCGAGCATCTGGCAAGCAAAGATAGAAGTGATTTCGAGGGTATGGTCATCTTGCCTACAAAGTTCTCAGAGTTGCCTTGATCCTCGTAGGCGTACTCGACGGGCTCCTCGTTCACGAACTCGTCTCCCGGCTCTACCCAAGCAAGAACAACAACCAAAAAGGAACGCAATCAACCACGTGCAATGCTCAAGCAACATGATGCAAACATGGTATGATATGCAGGATGCGATATGTGATGCATATGCAAGATTTGGAAGGGAATAATTGAACCTGGCCTCAACTTGGAAATCCAAGAGTGCCACTGGAAAGGTGAGGTGATTTCGGTTGGAATCGATATAAAGATCACCGGAATCGGATGCACGGTTTGGAAATGGCAAGCAAAACAAATAAGGCACCAGTCTACGATAATCAGCAAGTAGCCATCTAAATGCATCAAGATAAACATGCTACATCACTCAAACATAACAAAAAAAATATATATGGCAGGGATCCACTCATGATGCTTGACAAAAGATGAACACTAAGCTACGGCTAATTCATCCATTAACATGTTCAAACAAGCATGGCAAAAGTGCAAACATAACAGGTTTCAGACTTAGTGAAATATCGTGGCAAAGCAAGGCATGGCATGAAGCTACTCTAAGCATATAACAAAAGTCCCTTAGTGACCGTGAGCCAAAAGGGATCAAAAAATACAATTGCAAGCATGTGAACATAGCAAAAACATAAACAGATTCAGACTTAGTGAAAAACTGGAGCATGGCAAAACAGTTAACAAGTAGGCATGTTTATGAGCTCGATGCACTCACTATGAGGCATTGCATGACAAGCTAAGCATACACCCATCAAGAAGACATGGCATAGAAGCTAGACATGGCAAGAACAACAACATAGCATGCACGGATCAATAGCAACATCCTCGGCAAAATCGCTAAACATGTCAACAATCTGCCAGGAACATTTTATAACAAAAGTAGAGCTCGGTTGACTCAAGCTAGGGTGCTCTACAAATGCAAACAAAGACATGGATGGATAGAGCACCACAATATTAACAAAACATCCTTACTGATCATCCTCAAAAGATGCATGGATCACTAGGAAACAACATGAACATATGGCATAATAACAAATACAGGACAAGGACTTAGTGAAATTCTAAGTCCCTGAAATCAGCATCACCGAGTAAGCTACTTTGCATGCTTGTGCTAGTCACCACATAGATCAAAAAAATACATGGCAAGCACCTCTGTAAAGATAACATGGCATTCTAAAAAAGACATGTAGAGCTCAGGATCAGAGTGTTGGGGAACGTAGTAATTTCAAAAAATTTCCTACGCACACGCAAGATCATGGTGATGCATAGCAACGAGAGGGGAGAGTGTGATCTACGTACCCTTGTAGACCGAAAGCAGAAGCGTTAGCACAACGCGGTTGATGTAGTCGTATGTCTTCACGGCCCGACCGATCAAGCACCGAAACCACCTCCGAGTTCTAGCACACGTTCAGCTCGATGACGATCCCCGGACTCCGATCCAGCAAAGTCTCGGGGAAGAGTTCCGTCAGCACGACGGCGTGGTGACGATCTTGATGTACTACCGTCGCAGGGCTTCGCCTAAGCACCGCTACAATATTATCGAGGATTATGGTGGAAGGGGGCACCGCACACGGCTAAGAATATGATCACGTGGATCAACTTGTGTGTCTAGGGGTGCCCCCTGCCCCCGTATATAAAGGAGCAGGGGAAGGTGCGGCCGACCAGGAGGAGGGCGCGCCAGGAGGAGTCCTACTCCCACTGGGAGTAGGATTCCCCCCTTTTCCTAGTTGGAATAGGATTCGGGAGGGGGAAAGAGGAGAGAGAGAAGGAAGGGGGGGGGGGGGGCGCCGCCCCCCTCTCCTTGTCCTATTCGGACTAGGGGGGAGGGGCGCGTGGCCCAGCCCTGGCCACCTCTCCTCTCTTCCACTAAAGCCCACTAAGGCCCATATACCTCCCGGGGGGTTCCGGTAACCTCCCGATACTCCGGTAAAATCCCGATTTCACCCGGAACACTTCCGATATCCAAATATAGGCTTCCAATATATCAATCTTTATGCCTCGACCATTTCAAGACTCCTCGTCATGTCCGTGATCACATCCGGGACTCCGAAGAAACTTCGGTACATCAAAATGCATAAACTCATAATATAACTGTCATCAAAACCTTAAGCGTGCGGACCCTACGGGTTCGAGAACAATGTAGACATGACCGTGACATGTCTCCGGTCAATAACCAATAGCGGAACCTAGATGCTCATATTGGCTCCCACATATTCTACGAAGATCTTTATTGGTCAGACCGCATAACAACATACGTTGTTCCCTTTGTCATCGGTATGTTACTTGCCCGAGATTCGATCGTCCGTATCTCAATACCTAGTTCAATCTCGTTACCGGCAAGTCTCTTTACTCGTTTCGTAATACATCATCTTGCAACAAACTCACTAGTTGTAATGCTTGCAAGGCTTATGTGATGTGCGTTACCGAGAGGGCCCAGAGATACCTCTTCGACAATCGGAGTGACAAATCCTAATCTCGAAATACGCCAACCCAACATGTACCTTTGGATACACCTGTAGAGCTCCTTTATAATCACTCTGTTACGTTGCGACGTTTGGTAGCACACAAAGTGTTCCTCCGGCAAACGGGAGTTGCATAATCTCATAGTCATAGGAACATGTATAAGTCATGAAGAAAGCAATAGCAACATACTAAACGATCGAGTGCTAAGCTAACGGAATGGGTCAAGTCAATCACATCATTCTCCTAATGATGTGATCCCGTTAATCAAATGACAACACATGTCTATGGTTAGGAAACATAACCATCTTCGATTAACAAGCTAGTCAAGTAGAGGCATACTAGTGACGTTTGGTTTGTCTATGTATTCACACAAGTATTATGTTTCCGGATAATACAATTCTAGCATGAATAATAAACATTTATCATGATATAAGGAAATAAAATAATAACATTATTATTGCCTCTAGGGCATATTTCCTTCAGTCTCCCACTTGCACTAGAGTCAATAATCTAGTTCACATTGCCATGTGATTTAGCACCAATAGTTCACATCATTATGTGACCAACACTCAAAGGGTTTACTAGAGTCAATAATCTAGTTCACATCGCTATGTGATTAACACCCAAAGAGTACTAAGGTGTGATCATGTTTTGCCTGTGAGAGAAGTTTAGTCAACGGGTCTGCTATATTCAGATCCGTATGTATTTTGCAAATTTCTATGTCAACAATGCTCTGCACGGAGCTACTATAGCTAATTGCTCCCACTTTCAATATGTATCCAGATTGAGACTTAGAGTCATCTAGATCAGTGTCAAAATTTGCATCGACGTAACCCTTTTACGACGAACCTTTTGTCACCTCCATAATCAAGAAACATATCCTTATTCCACTAAGGATAATTTTGACCGCTGTCCAGTGATCTACTCCTATATCACTATTGTACTCCCTTGCTTAACACAGTGTAGGGTATACAATAGATCTGGTACACAGCATGGCATACTTTATAGAACCTATGGCCGAGGCATAGGGAATGCCTTTCATTCTCTTTCTATCTTCTGCCGTGGTCGGGCTTTGAGTCTTACTCAATTTCACACCTTGTAACACAGCCAAGAACTCTTTTCTTTGACTGTTCCATTTTGAACTACTTCAAAATATTGTCAAGGTATGTACTCATTGAAAAAACTTATCAAGCGTCTTGATCTATCTCTATAGATTTTGATGCTTAATATGTAAGCAGCTTTGCCGAGGTCTTTCTTTGAAAAACTTCTTTCAAACACTCCTTTATGCTTTGCAGAATAATTCTACATTATTTCCGATCAACAATATGTCACTCACATATACTTATCAGAAATGCTGTAGTGCTCCCACTTCACTTTCTTGTAAATACAGGCTTCACCGCAAGTCTATATAAAACTATATGCTTTTATCAACTCATCAAAGCGTATATTCCAACTCCGAGATGCTTGTACTAGTCCATAGATTGATCGCTGGAGCTTGCACACTTTGTTAGCTCCTTTTGGATCGACAAAACCTTCCGGCTGCATCATATACATCTCTTCTTCCAGAAATCCATTTAGGAATGCAGTTTTGACATCCATTTGCTGGATTTCATAAAATGCGGCAATTGCTAACATGATTCGGACAGACTTAAGCATAGATACGAGTGAGAAACTCTCATCGTAGTCAACACCTTGAACTTGTCGAAAACCTTTTGCGACAATTCTAGCTTTGTAGATAGTAACACTACTATCAGCGTCCGTCTTCCTCTTGAAGATCCATTTATTTTCTATGGCTTGCCGATCATCGGGCAAATCCATCAAAGTCCATACTTTGTTCTCATACATGGATCATATCTCAGATTTCATGGCCTCAAACCATTTCGCGGAATCTGGGCTCATCATCGCTTCCTCATAGTTCGCAAGTTCGTCATGGTCTAGTAACATGACTTCCAGAATATAATTACCGTACCACTCTGGTGCGGATCTCACTCTGGTTTACTTACGAGATTCGGTAGTAACTTGATCTGAAGTTACATGATCATCATCATTAGCTTCCTCACTAATTGGTGTAGTAGTCACATGAACAGATTTTTGTGATGAACTACTTTCCAATAAGGGAGCAGGTACAGTTACCTCATCAAGTTCTACTTTCCTCCCACGCACTTCTTTCGAGAGAAACTCCTTCTCTAGAAAGTTTCCGAATTTAGCAACAAATTTTTTGCCTTCGGATCTGTGATAGAAGGTGTATCCAATAGTTTCCTTTGGATATCCTATGAAGACACATTTCTCCGATTTGGGTTCAAGCTTATCAGGTTGAAGCTTTTTCACATAAGCATCACAACCCCAAACTTTCAGAAACGACAACTTTGGTTTCTTGCCAAACCACAGTTCAGATTGTGTCATCTCAACGGACTTAGATGGTGCCCTATTTAACGTGAATGCAGCTGTCTCTAATGCATAACCCCAAAACGATAGTGGTAGATCGGTAAGAGACATCATAGATCGCACCATATCTAATAAAGTACGGTTATGACGTTCGGACACACCATTACATTGTGGTGTTTCAGGTGGCGTGAGTAGTGAAACTATTTCACATTGTTTTTAACTGAAGGCCAAACTCGTAACTCAAATACTCTTCTCTATGATCAGATCGTAGAAACTTTATTTTCTTGTTACGATGATTTTTCACTTCATTCTGAAATTCTTTGAACTTTTCAAATGTTTCAGACTTATGTTTCATCAAGTAGATATACTCATATCTGCTCAAATCATCTGTGAAGATCAGAAAATAATGATACCTGTCGCGAGCCTCAATATTCATCGGACCACATACATCAGTATGTATGATTTCCAACAAATCTGTTGCTCGCTCCATTGTTCCGAAGAACAGAGTCTTAGTCATCTTGCCCATGAGGCATGGTTCGCAAGCATCAACTGATTCATAATCAAGTGATTCCAAAAAGCCCATCAGCATGGAGTTTCTTCATGCGCTTTACACCAATATGACCTAAACGGCAGTGCCACAACTAAGTTGCACTATCATTATTAACTTTGCATCTTTTGGCTTCAATATCATGAATATGTGTATCACTACGATCGAGATCCAACGAACCATTTTCATTGGGTGTGTAACCATATAAGGTTTTATTCATGTAAATAGAACAACAATTTATTCTCTTACTTAAATGAATAACCGTATTACAATAAACATGATCAAATCATATTCATGCTCAACGCAAACACCAAATAACACTTATTTAGGTTCAACACTAATCCCGAAAGTATAGGGACTGTGCGATGATGACCATATCAATCTTGGAACCACTTCCAACACACATCGTCACTTCACCCTTAACTAGTCTCTATTTATTCCGCAACTCCCGTTTCGAGTTACTAATCTTAGCAACTGAACTAGTATCAAATACTGAGGGGTTGCTATAAACACTAGTAAAGCACACATCAATAACATGTATATCAAATATACCTTTGTTCACTTTGCCATCCTTCTTATCCGTGAAATACTTGGGGCAGTTCCGCTTCCAGTGATCAGTCCCTTTGCAGTAGAAGCACTTAGTCTCAAGCTTAGGACCAGACTTGGGCTTCTTCACTTGAGCAACAACTTGCTTGCTGTTTTTCTTGAAGTTCCCCTTTTTCCTTTGCCCTTTTCTTGAAACTAGTGATCTTGTCAACCATCAACACATGATGCTCTTTCTTGATTTCTACCTTCATCGATTTCATCATCATGAAAAGCTCGGGATTCGTTTTCGTCATCCCTTGCATACAATAGTTCATCACGAAGTTCTACTAACTTGGTGATGGTGACTAGAGAATTCTGTCAATCACTATCTTATCTGGAAGATTAACTCCCACTTGATTCAAGCGATTGTAGTACCCAGACAATCTGAGCACATGCTCACTAGTTGAGCGATTCTCCTCCATCTTTTGGCTATAGAACTTGTTGGAGACTTCATATCTCTCAACTCGGGTATTTTCTTGAAATACTAACTTCAACTCCTGGAACATCTCATATGGTCCATGACGTTCAAAACGTCTTTTGAAGTCCCGATTCTAAGCCGTTAAGCATGGTGCACTAAACTATTAAGTAGTCATCATATTGAGCTAGCCAAACATTCATAACGTTTGCATCTGCTCCTGCAATAGGTCTGTCACCTAGCGGTGCATCAAGGACATAATTCTTCTTTGCAGCAATGAGGATAAACCTCAGATCACGGATCCAATCCGCATCATTGCTACTAACATCTTTCAACACAATTTTCTCTAGGAACATATCAAAATTAAACACAAGGAAGTAATGTAGCGACCAGACCTCAAACAGTCTGATCTCTGTGCTCCGGTGTCATCCCTGGATCAGTAATGCTGACACCACACAGTACTCGAAGGATTTATAGCAGAGTAGCAATCACACACTTATTACATTGAGTGTCTCAAAAGAGAACTTATTACAATAAATATGGCTTACGGCCATCTAATAACGATAACAACGGAAGGCTTGGAAGATAAGTGAGTCCATCAACTCCAACGGCATCACTGAGTATAGGAGCACGACCTAAAAACTCCTTAATCATTGTCTGAAAAGTCTGCAACATTAACGTTGCAGCCCGAGAATGGGTCAGCACATGGAATATGCTGGCAAGGTAACACATAGAGAGTAATGGAATGAAACAACTATACTATATGCATATTTGGCTGGTGGAAAGCTCTATGGTTACAGTTTTTGCGTAAAGCCAATTTTTCCCTACTTCAAAGGAATAAATTTAATTACTATCATGGTGGTTGTTAAACATTGAGAATGGTTGACAGCATTCTCAATCCCAATTAAGCATCATCATTTAACAAACCCAACAAAATTAACTTTAGAGTAACATGTTGAGATTCACATGATAATCCAGGTACTAGATACTCAAGATGTCCATAACCGGGGACATGGCTAACCATGATTAGTTTATTACACTCTGTAGAGGTTTGCGCACTTTTGCCCACAAGACTCGATCGCCTCCATTGGATTTCTCGCACTACATGGTGTTTGAGAAACGGATGACCGAGACACAGTCTTTCAGAAGCGCTAGCACCTTACGATGGATAGACTGGTACACCTACTTTCCCCTACATCTGCTAGTCTACCCTGTAAGAGTTCGCACGACTTAATCAACTATGCTAGAGCCCATAATGGATTGTGGCTGCACACGGAAGTTTCTAGTATGAATAATCTCATGATCCCTTTGAGCCTGGGTGGCGGTCCAAAAGAAAAATAGGCAAGTCTTGGAATACCCAGGTGCCTCAATCCACCCAGATGTGTGTTTAGGTTTCCACCTTAGATAAACCATTAATTAACAATCTCACATCTGTCATGGATATCACTCACCAAATCCACGTCTACTAGCATAGCATGGCATAATAAGCAAACGTAGAAATAACTCCCAAAGGTTTGATAATAAACTGGTAATAGGTACTACCTCATCTACTTCCCATCCCACAATTTAATTAGATCCTAATCATGCAATGTGTGAGGATTGATCTAATGCAATAAAACTGGGTTGTAGAAAAAGTATGATCAAAGTGTTACTTGCTTTGCTGATGATCCGCGAAACCTAGAGATTCGAAGTAACAGGCGGCGCACTCTGGGTATTCTATCACAGACAAACAAACAAGCATATAATAAGTACTCATCTAATGCACAGGTAAAACTCAAATAGAAGATCTAACCAGAAAGTTCAACTTAAGAACCCTGGTTTGCAAAAAGAATCAAATCAAACGAAGCAAAAGAAATCAAACGGCGAAAGAAATCAACTTCGTTCTAGTAATCTGGATCTAAGTCAAATTTTACCGTAGCAAAAACTTGTTTAAGTTGATTATTCGGAAAGAGGGTTTTGAGACGAAACTCCAGGCGCTTGAATCGCCTGATTCCGATAAACGAGCGAAAAGTTATACTAAAACGAAATTCGGATCAGAAACCGCGATCAGAAAATAACCGCGGAAAATCCGATGAAAAAGAAAAATGACGAACAGATTAATCGTTAATTAACCTAATGCGAAAATAATTAAAATAATAATAATAAAAAAATCGAAAATAAAACCGACGAAAAAAAAATATATATTTAAAAAAATTCGGCACGGAAGTCGAGGCGGCGGCGAACCTCGGGCGGCGTGCAACTCCGGCGAGTCGGCGGCGGGTCCGGCGGCGGGCGCGGGCGCGGTTATGGGCTGGGGCGCCGGGTGCCTCGCTATTTAAAGGCGCCCCCGGGCGGAGTCCTGCTCGGGTACGGTCCATAGTCGGTTTCGTTTTTTTTAAATAATTACGCCCGGAAGAAAAATAAAAAGAAATACTAAATGGACTCCAAAAATCATGAAATAAATTTTCCCGGGTTTCTAAAATCAAGCCCGATAAAGTGAACATTTATTTGGGCCCAAAATACAACTTTGAAAAACGCGTATTTTTCCTAAATTCAATTAAAAAAAATACCGAAAAACTCTGAAATAAAACTTATTTGATTTTTTATTAAATCCTCAATATTACTATATTTTGGGAAAGTCATTTTATTCCCTCTCTCATATCTTTGTAATAGAAATAATTGACGATAAAATAAATAAAATCAAATGATCCTGTTTACAAAATTTGAGAAAACTCAAATATGTAAATAACGAAATACCCAACTCTCTCCGTGGGTCCTTGAGTTGCTTAGGATTTTCTAGGATCAAAACCAAAAGCAAAATAAAATATGATATGCATGATGATCTAATGTATAACATTCCAAATTGAAAATTTGGGATGTTACAAACCTACCCCCCTTAAGATGAATCTCGCCCTCGAGATTCGAGTTGGCAAGAAAATAGGTGAGGGTGGTCCTTGAGAAAATCTTCCTCTCTCTCCCAGGTGGCTTCATCCTCCGTGTGGTGGCTCCACTGAACTTTGCAAAACTTGATAACCTTGCTGCGAGTGACTCGGCTGGCAAACTCGAGAATCTTGACTGGTTTCTCCTCATAGGTCAAATTGTTATCCAACTGAATTGCTTCCAATGGCACTGTGTCTCTCAAAGGTATGTCAGCCATCTCCGCGTGACACTTCTTCAACTGAGAAATGTGGAACACGTCATGAACTCCTGTCAATCCTTCTGCCAATTCTAACTTGTAGGCCACTTCTCCCATACGCTCCAAAACTCGATATGGCCCTACAAATCGTGGAGCTAACTTCCCCTTAACTCCAAAGCGCTTAATCCCTCGAAGTGGGGATACTCGAAGATAAGCTCTGTCTCCGACTTCGTAAACTATCTCCTTGCATTTAGAATCTGCGTAGCTCTTCTGCCTGGACTGGGCTACCTTGAGCCTATCGCGAATCAACTTCACCTTCTATTCAGACTCTTTAATCAGATCTGGTCCAAACAACTGGCGGTCTCCAACTTTGTCCCATGACAACGGTGTCCTGCACCTCCTTCTGTACAAAGCTTCGAAAGGGGCCATCTTCAAACTGGTCTGATAGCTATTATTGTAAGAGAACTTTGCATATGGCAAATTATTGTCCCAACTAGATCCATAATCTAGTGCACAAGCTCTCAGCATATCCTCCAAAATCTGATTGACTCTCTCGGTCTGTCCATCTGTCTGCAGATGAAAAGCTGTACTAAATTCTAGCCCAGTACCCAAAGTCTCATGCAACTGCTTCCAGAACTTTGAGGTAAACTGGGTTCCTCTATCTGATATGATACTCCTCGGAACTCCATGCAGACATACGATTCTTGTCATATATATCTTTGCCAACTTAGCACTGGGGTAAGTGGTCTTTACCGGGATGAAATGAGCTACCTTCGTCAATCGATCAACTACAACCCAAATCGAGTCATAGCCTGAACGAGTCCTTGGTAATCCCATGATAAAATCCATGCCTAGCTTATCCCACTTCCATTCGGGTATCGGCAATGGTTGCAACAATCCTGCTGGCTTCTGATGCTCTGCCTTTACTCTCTGACATACGTCACAAACTGCTACATACTCCATAATATCCTTCTTCATTCCGGTCCACCAGAAAATATCCTTCAAATCCAAATACATCTTGGTATTTCCTGGGTGAATCGAATACGGTGAATCATGTGCCTCTTGCAGAATCAACTTTCTGATATCCGGGTCATTGGGTACATAAACACGGTCTTCAAACCATAGGGTATCGTGCTCATCCTCACGAAATCCTTTAGCTTTTCCTTCTTTCATTTTCTCCTTTATGGAAGCAATCTCCTTGTCAGTCTTCTGAGCTTCCCTGATTCTGTCCATCAAAGTTGACTAAATTTTCCAATGCTGCTACATAGCCTCTCGGAACTATTTCCAAACATAGTTCAGGAAGGTTTTATGCTAACTCCTTGGGTATTTCTCCCGTCATTAGTGTATTGACATGACTCTTATGGCTCAATGCGTCAGCTACTACATTAGCTTTTCCGGGATGGTAATGCAATCTCATATCATAATCCTTGATGAGCTCCAACCATCTCCTTTGTCTGATGTTCAACTCCTTCTGTGTGAAAATGTACTTCAAACTCTTATGATCCGTGTACACCTCACAATGATTTCCAATGAGGAAATGTCTCCACGTCTTCAATGCATGCACTACGACTGCTAACTCCAAGTCATGCGTGGCATAATTCAATTCGTGAGGCTTCAGTTGTCGTGAAGCATACGAAACAACTCTTCCCTCGTGCATCAGCACTGCTCCAAGTCCTCGACGTGAAGCGTCGCAATAAACCTCATAATCCTTGGTTTGATCTGGCAAAATCAACACTGGTGAGGTAACCAAACGTTTCTTCAATTCCTGGAAACTAGCCTCACACTCCTCAGTCCATTTGAACTTAGTATCCTTCTTCAGCAACTCCGTCATAGGCTTTGCAATCTTTGAGAAGTTCTCAATAAATCTCCGGTAGTATCCTGCGAGTCCCAGAAAACTCCGGATCTCTCCAACTGTTGTTGGTGCTTCCCAATTGGTCACAGTGATAACCTTGGTGGGGTCAACTGCTATTCCTTCTCCGGATATAACATGTCCGAGGAATCCAACTTCCTTCAACCAAAACTCACATTTGCTGAACTTGGCATATAACTGATGTTCTCTGAGCTTCTCAAGTACCAATCGCAAATGTTCTTTATGCTCCTCTTCATTCTTTGAGAATACTAGAATATCATCGATGAAAACCACGACGAACTTATCCAAAAACTCCATAAACACTTTGTTCATCATGTTCATAAAATAGGCAGGTGCGTTAGTCAGTCCAAATGACATAACGGTATACTCATACAGTCCATATCTTGTGGTGAATGCTGTCTTAGGTGTGTCCTGCTCTCAAATCTTCAACTGATGGTACCCTGATCGAAAATCGATCTTGGAAAACACTTTAGCCCCTTGCAATCGATCAAACAGATCATTGATCATTGGTAGTGGGTACTTGTTTTTGATTGTTACTTCGTTCAATCCTCGATAATCAACAACCATTCTTAACGATCCATCCTTCTTCTCCACTAGAAGTACTGGTGATCCCCAAGGCGAAGAACTTGGGCGAATGTAACCTTTATCCAGTAACTCCTTAATCTGCTTCTTAATTTCCACCAAATCTTTTGCGGGCATCCTGTATGGTCTCTTCGATATTGGCCCAGTGCCTGGCAAAAGCTCAATCAAAAACTCAATGTCTCTATCCGGTGGCATGCCTGGCAACTCTTCTGGAAATACGTTAGGAAAATCCTTTACCACTGGTACTTCCTCTTGCACAACTCCTGATAAGGAATTTACTTGTGTCCTGTTTGGCGCATGTCGGGATACATACTTGATCCTTCTTCCTTCTGGCGTTGTGAGCAAAATTGTCTTACTAGCGCAATCGATGTTTCCTCCATACATCGACAGCCAATCCATACCGAGAATTACATCCAAACCTTGTGATTCCAGAATAATTAAATCCTTTGGGAAAACATGCCTTCCTATACTTAATGGCACTTGAAAACATCCTTGTCCGGCCATGTACTCTGCTCCTGGCGAGCTTACTAGCATAGGTGTTTTAAGAACCCTAGTGGGCAGGCTATACTTTTCCACAAATCCCCTTGATATGTATGAATGCGATGCACCAGTATCAAAAAGAACGAGTGCAATAAATGACTTAACCAAAAACTTACCTATTACTGCATCGGGCTGAGCTTCAACCTCCTCCACATTAACGTGGTTCACCTGTCCCCTGATGAAATGGTTCGGCTTCTTTCCAGAGCTTCCATTGCCGTTTTGGCCTTCAGGACATTCATTGGCATAATGTCCGGTCTTGGAACACTTGAAACAGGTGACTTGACTCAGATCTCTCTTGGCTGGGGTTGATGGGGTGTTGCGGTTCTGTCCATTGCTTCCTCCATTCCCGTTACCATTCTTGGTGCCATTGTGATTGTGCAAGCTACCTACTCCATGGGTATGCTGAAAATGTCCTCCCGGTCTAGGGGTAAAACGTGGCTTCTGCTGAGCTCCTGAATTATACTTTCCTTGTCCATACTTCCTCTTGCGGTTCTCAATTTGCTGCTGCTTCCCTTCAATCATAAGAGCACGATCTACCAACTCCTGGTAGTTGTTGAAGGTGGCTACCATCAACTGCATACTCAACTCATCATTCAGTCCTTCCAGGAATTTCTCCTGCTTAGCTGCATCCGTAGCAACGTCATCTGGGGCATAACGTGCTAGCTTACTAAACTCCTCCACATACTGGTCAACTGTCTGTCCTCCTTGGCGCAAGTTACGAAACTCACGCTTCTTCATGGCCATTGCTCTTGCTGAAACATGGGCAGTACGAAAAGCCTTCTAAAACTGGTCCCATGTGACAGTGTCGACTGGACTGGCTGTGAAATTCTCCCACCATGATGCCGCGGGTCCTTCTAACTGATGTGCGGCAAACTTCACCTTCTCCGCATCTGTGCATCCTGCTGTGGTCAACTCCCTAGCTGTCTTGCAGAGCCAATCATCTGCTACTATCGGCTCGGTGCTACTGGAAAACACCAACGGATTCAGCCTAAGAAAATGGGCTAAGTGGTCAACAGGTGGTGGTGGTGGTGGGTTGTTGTTGTTATTCCCCTGATTCTGAACTAGCAACTGCATCAAGGTGTTCTACTGCTGGATCAACTGGGTGAGCTCCGGCGGAAAGGCAAATCCGGGTCACTCTCGGAGGCATCTGAGGGTTTAGAAAAGATGAGATATAAGAATAGAGGGGGTCTAAAGAGAAAACACTACCCATATGCACATGAGGCAAAAGCAAACAATTCACTTCATTCAATCAAACAAAGGCATACGATCGATCTAGCTATCGCAAAAGTGCTCGGACTACTAAATTTACATGGTGGACTACTACTACTGGTGAGGTGGTCTACTAGAAATATTCTACGGTTGTAGACTCCATGATATCGGCTCCAGCTTCATCAACATAGTCATCATCGCTACTATCTGCTTCTGAGTCGGTGCCGTCGATGATGATGTAGTCTTCCGGGCTAATCTCCTTGGGTTCTTCGTCTTCATCTACTGGTGTCGGGCCACCCATAAATATTCCAATCTTCTTGATCAGGTCGTCATTCTTCTCCACCAATACTTCAATTTCTTCTTCATAATCTTCACGTGTAGCCTTGAGTTCTTCCTCCAGTTCCTTGATTCTAGTCTTAGCCTTCTTCAGATCTATCATGTCGGCGCACATCTGATTCTCCTGTCGTCGAATGTGCTGGTTTAACTCCTGGATAAAAGCTGCAATTGATCTATCTTTCCTGGTGCCGATCATCTCCTAGTGTTCATCTCGGCGTCCGCAAATCTGGTAGATAGTATCCTTGAGATCCTTGCGGTAGACTTCTCCAATGCGTCCCATGGCGATGTGAGCTGCCATACTCTTTCCTAGACTCCAAGTTGGTGCATCAAAAGAAAACTCTATGGGCTCAGTGACTGGCATGAACGTCCTTCCTGGAACTTGAACTTGAATCATCCAGCGCTCTTCTTCAGGTAAAGTGGCGTTGTAGGTTCCCATGAAGCTTGGTACTCCTATGTTCAGGTATCTAGTGACTTCCTTCAAGTGGCGTCCAAAGGGTGTATCTTCATCTGGTTGTGTGAACTTGTTCCTTGCATCCGCCATCCTAAAGAGTAGAAAAGATGAGAAGTCAGAAGAGAAGAGAGTGAGTAGTGATCTAGGTCTTTTAGCTTAGTGGTCGTGTCCTACAGTCAGCGTGTGCTCTGATACCATCTCTGTAGCGACCAGACCTCAAACAGTCTGATCTCTGTGCTCCGGTGTCATCCCTGGATCAGTAATGCTGACACCACACAATACTCGGAGGATTTATAACAGAGTAGCAATCACACACTTATTACATCGAGTGTCTCAAAAGAGAACTTATTACAATAAATATGGCTTAAGGCCATCTAATAACGATAACAGCGGAAGGCTTGGAAGATAAGTGAGTCCATCAACTCCAACGGCATCACTGAGTATAGGACCACGACCTAAAAACTCCTTAATCGTCGTCTGAAAAGTCTGCAACATGAACGTTGCAGCCCGAGAACAGGTCAACACATGGAATATGCTAGCAAGGTAACACATAGAGAGTAATGGAATGAAACAACTATACTATATGCATATTTGGCTGGTGGAAAGCTCTATGGTTACATTTTTTGCGTAAAGCCAATTTTTCCCTACTTCAAAGGAATAAATTTAATTACTATCATGGTGGTTGTTAAACATTGAGAATGGTTGACATCATTCTCAATCCCAATTAAGCATCATCATTTAACAAACCCAACAAAATTAACTTTAGAGTAACATGTTGAGATTCACATGATAATCAAGGTACTAGATACTCAAGATGTCCATAACCGGGGGCAGAGCTAACCATGATTAGTTTATTACACTCTGCAGAGGTTTGCGCACTTTTCCCCACAAGACTCGACCGCCTCCGTTGGATTTCTCGCACTACATGGTGTTTGAGAAACGGATGACCGGGACACAGTCTTTCAGAAGCGCTAGCACCTTACGATGGATAGACCAGTACACCTACTTTCCCCTACATCTGCTAGTCTACCCTGTAAGAGTTCGCACGACTTAATCAACTATGCCAGGGCCCATAATGGCTTGTGGCTGCACACGGAAGTTTCTAGTATGAATAATCTCATGATCCCTTTGAGCCTGGGTGGCGGTCCAAAAGAAAAACAGGCAAGTCCTGGAATACCCAGGTGCCTCAATCCACCCAGATGTGTGTTTAGGTTGCCACCTTAGATAAACCATTAATTAACAATCTCACATCTGTCATGGATATCACTCACCCAATCCACGTCTACTAGCATAGCATGGCATAATAAGCAAACGTAGAAATAACTCCCAAAGGTTTGATAATAAACAGGTAATAGGTACTACCTCATCTACTTCCCATCCCACAATTTAATTAGATCCTAATCATGCAATGTGTGAGGATTGATCTAATGCAATAAAACTGGGTTGTAGAAAAAGTATGATCAAAGTGTTACTTGCCTTGCTGATGATCCGCGAAATCTAGAGATTCGAAGTAACAGGCGGCGCACTCCGGGTATTCTATCACAGACAAACAAACAAGCATATAATAAGTACTCATCTAATGCACAGGTAAAACTCAAATAGAAGATCTAACCAGAAAGTTCAACTTAAGAACCCTGGTTTGCAAAAAGAATCAAATCGAACGAAGCAAAAGAAATCAAACGGCGAAAGAAATCAACTTCGTTCTAGTAATCTGGATCTAAGTCAAATTTTACAGTAGCAAAAACTTGTTTAAGTTGATTATTCGGAAAGAGGGTTTCGAGACGAAACTCCAAGCGCTTGAATCGCCTGATTCCGATAAACGAGCGAAAAGTTATACTAAAACGAAATTCAGATCAGAAATTGCGATCAGAAAATAACCGCGGAAAATCCGACGAAAAAGAAAAACGACAAACAGATTAATCGTTAATTAACCTAATCCGAAAATAATTAAAATAATAAAATAATATTAAAATAATAATAAAAAAATCGAATATAAAACCGAGGAAAAAATAGTTTTTTTTAAAAAAAATCGGCACGGAAGTCGAGGCAGCGTGCAACTCCGGCGAGTCGGCGTAGGGTCCGGCGGCGGCGGCGGGCGCGGGCGCGGGCGCGGTTATGGGCTGGGGCACCGGGTGCCTCGCTATTTAAAGGCGCCCTCGGGCGGAGTCCCGCTCGGGTACGGCCCATAGTCGGTTTCGTTTTTTTAAATAATTACGCTCAGAAGAAAAATAAAAAGAAATACTAAACGGACTCCAAAAATCATGAAATAAATTTTTGCCGGGTTTCTAAAATCAAGCCCGATAAAGTGAACATTTATTTGGGCCCAAAATACAACTTTGAAAAACATGTATTTTTCCTAAATTCAATTAAAAAAATACCGAAAAACTCCGAAATAAAACTTATTTGATTTTTTATTAAATCCTCAATATTTCTATATTTTGGAAAAGTCATTTTATTCCCTCTCTCATATCTTTGTAATAGAAATAATTGACGATAAATAAATAAAATCAAATGATCCTGTTTACAAAATTTGAGAAAACTCAAATATGTAAATAACGAAATCCCCAACTCTCTCCGTGGGTCCTTGAGTTGCTTAGGATTTTCTAGGATCAAAACCAAAAGCAAAATAAAATATGATATGCATGATGATCTAATGTATAACATTCCAAATTGAAAATTTGGGATGTTACAAGCAACAAAGCGAGCTATTGATCTACAACATGATTTGCAAAATACTACCAGGACTAAGTTCATGATAAATTTAAGTTCAATTAATCATATTAATTAAGAACTCGCACTTAGATAGATATCCCTCTAATCCTCTAAGTGATCACATGATCCAAATCAACTAAACCATGTCCGATCATCACGTGAGATGGAGTAGTTTCATTGGTGAACATCACTATGTTAATCATATCTACTATATGATTCACGCGCGAGCTTTCGGTCTCCGTGTTCCGAGGCCATATCTGTATATGCTTGGCTCATCAAGTATAACCTGAGTATTCCGCGTGTGCAACTGTTTTGCACCCGTTGTATTTGAACGTAGAGCCTATCACACCCGATCATCACGTGGTGTCTCAGCACGAAGAACTTTCACAATGGTGCATACTCAGGGAGAACACTTCTTGATAATTAGTGAGAGATCATCTTAAAATGCTATCGTCAAACAAAGCAAGATAAGATGCATAAAAGATAAACATCGCATGCAATCAATCTAAGTGATATGATATGGCCATCATCATCCTGTGCTTGTGATCTCCATCTTCGAAACACCGTCATGATCACCATCGTCACCGGCGCGACACCTTGATCACCATCGTAGCATCATTGTCATCTTGCCAATCTTATGCTTCCACGACTATCGCTACCGTTTAGTGATAAAGTAAAGCATTACAGCGCAATTGCATTGCATACAATAAAGCGACAACCATATGGCTCCTGCCAGTTGCCGATAACTTGGTTACAAAACGATCATCTCATACAATAAAATTCAGCATCATGTCTTGACCATATCACATCACGACATGCCCTGCAAAAACAAGTTAGACGTCCTCTACTTTGTTGTTGCAAGTTTTACGTGGCTGCTACGGGCTTAATAAAGAACCAATCTTACCTACGCATCAAAATCACAACAATAGTTTGTCAAGTTGGTGTTGTTTTAACCTTCGCAAGGACCGGGCATAGCCACACTCGGTTCAACTAAAGTTGGAGAAACTGACACCCGCTAGCCACCTTTGTGCAAAGCACATCGGGAGAACCGTTCTCGCGTAAGCGTACGCATAATGTCGGTCCGGGCCGCTTCGTCCAACAATACCGCCGAACCAAAGTATGACATGCTGGTAAGCAGTATGACTTATATTGCCCACAACTCACTTGTGTTCTACTCGTGCATATAACATCAACACATAAAACCTAGGCTCGGATGCCACTGTTGGGAACGTAGTAATTTCAAAAAAATTCCTATGCACACGCAAGATCATGGTGATGCATAGCAACGAGAGGGGAGAGTGTGATCTACGTACCCTTGTAGACCGACATCGGAAGCGTCAGCACAACGCGGTTGATGTAGTCGTACGTCTTCACGGCCTGACCGATCAAGCACCGAAACTACGGCACCTCCGAGTTCTAGCACACGTTCAGCTCGATGACGATCCCCGGACTCCGATCCAGCAAAGTGTCGGGGAAGAGTTCCGTCAGCACGACGGCGTGGTGACGATCTTGATGTACTACCGTCGCAGGGCTTCGCCTAAGCACCGCTACAATATTATCGAGGATTATGGTGGAAGGGGGCACCACATACGGCTAAGAATATGATCACGTGGATCAACTTGTGTGTCTAGGGGTGCCCCCTGCCCCCGTATATAAAGGAGCAGGGGAAGGTGCGGCCGGCCAGGAGGAGGGCGCGCCAGGAGGAGTCCTACTCCCACCGGGAGTAGGATTCCCCCCTTTTCCTAGTTGGAATAGGATTCGGGAGGGGGAAAGAGGAGAGAGAGAAGGAAGGGGGGGGGGGGGGCGCCGCTCCCCTCTCCTTGTCCTATTCGGACTAGGGGGGAGGGGCGCACGGCCCAGCCCTGGCCACCTCTCCTCTCTTCCACTAAAGCCCACTAAGGCCCATATACCTCCCGGGGGGTTCCGGTAACCTCCCGGTACTCCGGTAAAATCCCGATTTCACCTGGAACACTTCCGATATCCAAATATAGGCTTACAATATATCAATCTTTATGCCTAGACCATTTCGAGACTCCTCGTCATGTCCGTGATCACATCCGGGACTCCGAAGAAACTTCGGCACATCAAAATGCATAAACTCATAATATAACTGTCATCAAAACCTTAAGCGTGCGGACCCTACGGGTTCGAGAACAATGTAGACATGACCGAGGCACGTCTCCGGTCAATAACCAATAGAGGAACCTGGATGCTCATATTGGCTCCTACATATTCTACGAAGATCTTTATCGGTCAGACCGCATAACAACATACGTTGTTCCCTTTGTCATCGGTATGTTACTTGCCCGAGATTCGATCGTCGGTATCTCAATACCTAGTTCAATCTCGTTACCGGCAAGTCTCTTTACTCGTTTCGTAATACATCATCTTGCAACTAGCTCATTAGTTGTAATGCTTGCAAGGCTTATGTGATGTGCATTACCGAGAGGGCCCAGAGATACCTCTCCGACAATCGGAGTGACAAATCCTAATCTCGAAATACGCCAACCCAACATGTACCTTTGGATACACCTGTAGAGCTCCTTTATAATCACCCTGTTACGTTGCGACGTTTGGTAGCACACAAAGTGTTCCTCCGGCAAACGGGAGTTGCATAATCTCATAGTCATAGGAACATGTATAAGTCATGAAGAAAGCAATAGCAACATACTAAACGATCGAGTGCTAAGCTAACGGAATGGGTCAAGTCAATCACATCATTCTCCTAATGATGTGATCCCGTTAATCAAATGACAACACATGTCTATGGTTAGGAAACATAACCATCTTCGATTAACAAGCTAGTCAAGTAGAGGCATACTAGTGACGTTTGGTTTGTCTATGTATTCACTCAAGTATTATGTTTCCGGATAATAGAATTCTAGCATGAATAATAAACATTTATCATGATATAAGGAAATAAAATAATAACATTATTATTGCCTCTAGGGCATATTTCCTTCAGTCTCCCACTTGCACTAGAGTCAATAATCTAGTTCACATTGCCATGTGATTTAGCAACAATAGTTCACATCATTATGTGACCAACACTCAAAGGGTTTACTAGAGTCAATAATCTAGTTCACATCGCTATGTGATTAACACCCAAAGAGTACTAAGGTGTGATCATGTTTTGCCTGTGAGAGAAGTTTAGTCAATGGGTTTGCTATATTCAGATCCATATGTATTTTGCAAATTTCTATGTCAACAATGCTCTGCACGGAGCTACTATAGCTAATTGCTCCCACTTTCAATATGTATCCAGATTGAGACTTAGAGTCATCTAGATCAGTGTCAAAATTTGCATCGACGTAACCCTTTTACGACGAACCTTTTGTCACCTCCATAATCGAGAAACATATCCTTATTCCACTAAGGATAATTTTGACCGCTGTCCAGTGATCTACTCCTAGATCACTATTGTACTCCCTTGCTTAACACAGTGTAGGGTATACAATAGATCTGGTACACAGCATGGCATACTTTATAGAACCTATGACCGAGGCATAGGGAATGACTTTCATTCTCTTTCTATCTTCTGCCGTGGTCGGGCTTTGAGTCTTACTCAATTTCACACCTTGTAACACAGCCAAGAACTCTTTTCTTTGAATGTTCCATTTTGAACTACTTCAAAATATTGTCAAGGTATGTACTCATTGAAAAAACTTATCAAGCATCTTGATCTATCTCTATAGATCTTGATGCTTAATATGTAAGCAGCTTCGCCGAGGTCTTTCTTTGAAAAACTTCTTTCAAACACTCCTTTATGCTTTGCAGAATAATTCTACATTATTTCCGATCAACAATATGTCACTCACATATACTTATCAGAAATGCTGTAGTGCTCCCACTTCACTTTCTTGTAAATACAGGCTTCACCGCAAGTCTATATAAAACTATATGCTTTGATCAACTCATCAAAGCGTATATTCCAACTCCGAGATGCTTGTACTAGTCCATAGATTGATCGCTGGAGCTTGCACGCTTTGTTAGCTCCTTTTGGATCGACAAAACCTTCCGGCTGCATCATATATAGCTCTTCTTCCAGAAATCCATTCACGAATGCAGTTTTGACATCCATTTGCTGGATTTCATAAAATGCGGCAATTGCTAACATGATTCGGACAGACTTAAGCATAGATACGAGTGAGAAACTCTCATCGTAGTCAACACCTTGAACTTGTCGAAAAACCTTTTGCGACAATTCTAGCTTTGTAGATAGTAACACTACTATCAGTGTCCGTCTTCCTCTTGAAGATCCATTTATTTTCTATGGCTTGCCGATCATCGGGCAAATCCATCAAAGTCCATACTTTGTTCTCATACATGGACCATATCTCAGATTTCATGGCCACAAACCATTTCGCGGAATCTGGGCTCATCATCGCTTCCTCATAGTTCGCAAGTTCGTCATGGTCTAGTAACATGACTTCCAGAACAGGATTACCGTACCACTCTGGTGCGGATCTCACTCTGGTTTACTTACGAGATTCGGTAGTAACTTGATCTGAAGTTACATGATCATCATCATTAGCTTCCTCACTAATTGGTGTAGTAGTCACAGGAACAGATTTCTGTGATGAACTACTTTCCAATAAGGGAGCATGTACAGTTACCTCATCAAGTTCTACTTTCCTCCCACTCACTTCTTTCGAGAGAAACTCCTTCTCTAGAAAGTTTCCGAATTTAGCAACAAATTTTTTGCTCTCGGATCTGTGATAGAAGGTGTATCCAATAGTTTCCTTTGGATATCCTATGAAGACACATTTCTCCGATTTGGGTTCGAGCTTATCAGGTTGAAGCTTTTTCACATAAGCATCGCAACCCCAAACTTTCAGAGACGACAACTTTGGTTTCTTGCCAAACCACAGTTCAGATTGTGTCGTCTCAACGGACTTAGATGGTGCCCTATTTAACGTGAATGCAGCTGTCTCTAATGCATAACCCCAAAACGATAGTGGTAGATCGGTAAGAGACATCATAGATTGCACCATATCTAATAAAGTACGGTTATGACGTTCGAACACACCATTACATTGTGGTGTTCCAGGTGGCGTGAGTAGTGAAACTATTTCACATTGTTTTTAATTGAAGGCCAAACTCGTAACTCAAATACTCTTCTCTATGATCAGATCGTAGAAACTTTATTTTCTTGTTACGATGATTTTTCACTTCATTCTGAAATTTTTGAACTTTTCAAATGTTTCAGACTTATGTTTCATCAAGTAGATATACTCATATCTGCTCAAATCATCTGTGAAGATCAGAAAATAATGATACCTGTCGCGAGCCTCAATATTCATTGGACCACATACATCAGTATGTATGATTTCCAACAAATCTGTTGCTCGCTCCATTGTTCTGAAGAACAGAGTCTTAGTCATCTTACCCATGAGGCATGGTTCGCAAGCATCAACTGATTCATAATCAAGTGATTCCAAAAAGCCCATCAGCATGGAGTTTCTTCATGCGCTTTACACCAATATGACCTAAACGGCAGTGCCACAACTAAGTTGCACTATCATTATTAACTTTGCATCTTTTGGCTTCAATATCATGAATATGTGTATCACTATGATCGAGATCCAACGAACCATTTTCATTGGGTGTGTAACCATATAAGGTTTTATTCATGTAAACCGAACAACAATTTATTCTCTTACTTAAATGAATAATCGTATTACAATAAACATGATCAAATCATATTCATGCTCAACGCAAACACCAAATAACACTTATTTAGGTTCAACACTAATCCCGAAAGTATAGGGACTGTGCGATGATGATCATATCAATCTTGGAACCACTTCCAACACACATCGTCACTTCACCCTTAACTAGTCTCTGAACCCTGCTCTTTTCCTGTATCATCTTAGAACTACAAACCTAGTTAGGGGTAGAGTGCAAGCTGTGTTGACTTTAGTTCTTACAAGTTCACAACTACGAAAAAAGTTCTTACAAGTTCAGGAAAGCTGCAGGCTTCCACATCGTGATTGTAATAATGGGCGCGCACACATTTCCGAACAAATTGTGCTTCCATGTTCAGAGAAAATGTTAAATCAGTAACTCATGTGAACTTGTTGCAGGTTGGTAGTTCCTGGGGCTGATCACACACCAGAATGCCAAGGAAGCGCTGGCCATGAATTGTCGGGATCTCGTACTGTCCCGAGATAAATACAATGTTTAGGTAAAGTATGTATGCTAAAGATTGGATACATTCAAGAGTATAAAGGTAAGATGTGTCCTATCATAACAAGTAAATAGACAGCTCAACTGCATTGTATCAGTGAGAAGTGACCGTACGAGAAGTTAACAGTCTGATCTTAAACATCAATGCATGTCTCCCTGATTTCAGCAAATGGTTTGGTTTATCCATCACACTGGATAGATTTCTCGCTGAAAAGTTTTCAAAATTTCATGGGTTTCGAAATATCCTGTAGATAGACATGTTCTTTTGAAGGAAGGTTTAAAAATATCCATCAATGCATCTTTGAATTAGACTGGTCCAAAGTGAATTTCAGGGCCTGAATTTGATGCTTTATTGGCCATAAAATTTTTTCTTCCAAAATTCAAATGTTCCTTATAATATCACACAATAACATACAGACTTCACAACACCTCTTCTTTATTTTCCCTCTGCTTGATGTTTTTTACTTTCAATAGACTTGTTGCGGATATAGCTACCAGGTATGACCCGCCTAGGAGGGGCCGGGTCAACCCCAATGGCGGGTTACAGAAAGAAGCCCAGTAATATTCAAGGTGATAGTTTATTAAGACTTGTAGAAGGCCTAAGCCCAGAGGCGGCTCAAGGCACAATATTATAAACCGCCATATGTAAAGAAAGACTTGTAAAGAAAGGCATATAAAAGAAGTCACCGAGCCGAACACGTTTTATGAGCCGGCCGGGACTCTATAGGCCGCCAGGTGTCAACCCGTGTATATAAGGGGACGACCCGGCGGCGGCTTAGGACAAGAAACAACAGACCGATAGCCAAGCTAGCAGATTCGCTCCTTGGTCATCGAAACCTAGCAATACAACATCAACTGGACCAGGCCTTACCTTCACCGTAAGGGGCCGAACCAGTATAAACCTCTCGTGTCCTTTGTCCCGATTAACCCCTTTAAGCTTCCTAGTTGTGATGGCCCTACGACTAAGTCCTTTCGCTAGGACATCTGCCTTGACAATTCCACGATAGTTGGCACCCACCGTGGGGCCAGCACACGGTGGATTTGAGTTCTTGAAGGGCAACTTCGGAGGGCTCAAAGGATATGCTATGGGCCGGATGACCAAGAGTCGTCGCGGCAAGATCTGCATCAACGACGAAGGCTGGGGCCCCGACGCCGGCTCGATTGAGTATGGGTAACGGGTCCCCTTCGGCAGAATCCATGTCTTCATCGGCCGGATCGGCGAGTCAGGCCCTGAGCCGGACGTCTGCACCAATGTCATCGAGACGGCTCAGTGCACGAGACCCGCCCGGGCTCAACCCGCCGTGCGGCGAGCCTTCGTGGGTTGCATCCATAGAGGGAAATTTTCTGAAGGATCGATAGATGATGGTGAGACGGCCATCTGTTCTGACGGTGCGTCATCAACAGGCAAGACAGATTCTTTGTATCAGCTACACAATGGCGTGCTTGGGGGCTGTTCCGATGGCAGCAGTATTCCGGACCCCTCTGAGCCGCCGAATCGAGCCGGAGTCTTCATGGCTGGCACTCAACCCGGGCAGAATTCTACGGTTGCGGCAACAATAACCACCGGGTCGGCAGTAGCCGGGTCAGGAGACCCCGCGCGCCCATCAACTCAGGTACTAATGGACCTCATGGATAAGATGACGGCTCTATTGACTACTGTGGTTGAGCCGGCGAATAAGGCTCAACATGACGCGGAGGTGGCACGACTACGTGAAGAGATGGCACAAGCCAAGGAAAATTTAGCAGCAGAAGATGTCAGGATGGCTGCGGAGCGGGCAGTTTCGGATGCTCGTGCTCAGCAGCTTCAAGCGGAGACTTTCCGGCTCTCCGTGGATCTGAACGCGTCAAACGAGGTCATGAGGAGAAGACACCAGAAAACTCAGTCACGCCCGCCTCTGACTTACGATCCTAGGAACCTTTTCGACACACCGGGGCCGGTCCCAGCAACCCGCCGGAGGCAAACCGGATCACAACACCCGAGACGGGGGCACCGGTTCAGCCAAGGACCATGGAACCACCCCATGTGAATACTGCTCCGCCTCATTACACGCCAGTACCACCAGGTCACTTCTCTAACCCTTTGGAGAACTTAATTGCTGCATCGGCTCGTCTGGCGGCTCTCCCAATGGAAGGCGACTCTCCAACGGCGATCGAAACACGAAGGGTCAGAGAACTTCTTCAGACAACCCTAACACAGCAGGATGCGTACTCTTATAGTCGAGACAGAATCCATTCAACCCATCGCCCAAGCCGGAGCCTGAGTTATAGCAGGCATATGGACTCAACGGCTATGTCAAGCAATGCCCAACGCCGTAACCAACCGCGCAGGCATGACCCGGCGCAGGATGGAGCCTTTAACTTGGTGGATCAGGAGAGGATCCGTCAGGAGGCTGAGCGGGCGGTTCAACTGGCAGCTAAGCAGGTGGCTCATCAGGCTTTTCCAGTTTATCCAGCAGCTTCTCTTGAGGCAGGAGTGGCCACAAGGATAGGAGGTGTCCCTTGCCTGGTGCCGGCTCTACGTAATGAGCGCTTGCCAAAAGATTTTAAGGGGCCTCGTAAAGTGCCTAATTACACGACCGACTTGCAGCCTGATATGTCTCCAACGTATCTATAATTTTTGATTGCTCCATGCTATCTACTGTTTTGGACTATATTGGGCTTTATTTTCCACTTTTATATCATTTTTGGGACTAACCTATTAACCGGAGGCCCAACCCAGAATTGCTGTTTTTTTTGCCTATTTCAGTGTTTCGGAGAAACATAATATCAAACGGAGTCCAAACGGAATAAAACCTTCGGGAATGTGATTTTCTCACCGAACGTGATCCAGGAGACTTGGACCCTACTCCAAGGAGTCAAAGAGGCGGTCACGAGGGTGGGGGGCGCGCCCACCCCCCTAGGGAGCGCCCCCTGCCTCGTGGGCCCCTCGGTGCTCCACCGACGTACTCCTTCCTCCTATATATACCCACGTACCCCCAAACGATCAAAACAGGAGCCAAAAACCTAATTCCACCACCGCAACTTTCTGTATCCACGAGATCCCATCTTGGGGCCTGTTCCGGAGCTCCGCCGGAAGAGGGCCGTCATCACGGAGGGCTTCTACATCATCATAGCCCCTCCGATGAAGTGTGAGTAGTTTACCTCAGACCTTCGGGTCCATAGTTAGTAGCTAGATGGCTTCTTCTCTCTTTTTGGATCTCAATACAATGTTCTCCCCCTCTCTTGTGGAGATCTATTCGATGTAATCTTCTTCTTTTACGGTGTGTTTGTTGAGACCGATGAATTGTGGGTTTATGATCAAGTCTATCTATGAAAAATATTTGAATCTTCTCTGAATTCTTTTATGTATGATTGGTTATCTTTGCAAGTCTCTTTGAATTATCCGTTTGGTTTGGCCAACTAGATTGGTAGTTCTTGCCTTGGGAGAAGTGCTTAGCTTTGGGTTCGATCTTGCGGTGTTCTTTCCCAGTGACAGAAGGGGCAGCACACGTATTGTATCATTGCCATCGAGGATAACAAGATGGGGTTTATTTCATATTGCATGAATTTATCTCTCTACATCATGTCATCTTGCTTAAAGCGTTACTCTGTTTTTAACTTAATACTCTAGATGCATGCTGGATAGCGGTCGATGAGTGGAGTAATAGTAGTAGATGCAGAATCGTTTCGATCTACTTGTCACGGACATGATGCCTATATACATGATCATGCCTAGATATTCTCATAACTATGCTCAATTCTGTCAATTGCTCAACAGTAATTTGTTCACCCACCGTAGAAAACTTATGCTCTCGAGAGAAGCCACTAGTGAAACCTATGGCCCCCGGGTCTATTCTCATCATATCAATCTCCATCACTTTTATATTGTTTTGCTATTTACTTTGCTTTTACTTTTTTACTTTGCATCTTTATATCAAAAATACCAAAAATATTCTATCTATCAGATCTCACTCTCGTAAGTGACCGTGAAGGGCTTGACAACCCCTAATCGCGTTGATTGCGGGTAGCTATCGCTTTGTGCAGGTACGAGGGACTTGAGCGTGGGCTCCTACTGGATTGATACCTTGGTTCTCAAAAACTAAGGGAAATACTTACGCTACTCTGCTGCATCATCCCTTCCTCTTCGGGGAAAACCAACGCAAGCTCAAGACGTAGCAGAGCCTGGGGCATGGATTTAAAGTTATGAGATGGCGATGGAGCTATTGGAAGTCAGTGATGCAGCAATGGCTAAATATTTCACTATGATGTTGGATGGAACAGCTCGCACTTGGTTGAAAGGGTTGCCACCCAACTCCATCGGCTCATGGGCGGAGTTAAAAGCCCGGTTCATTCAGAACTTCAAGGACACATGTAAGCAACCTATGTCAATCGTGGACTTGACTAACTGTAAGCAAGAGGAAGGTGAGTCCATGACCCATTGGGTGCACCGGGTCAAGGAGATAATACATTCATCTGATAAGATAGATGCCGGCTCTGCGGTCTTAATGTTGGAGAAAAATTACCGTTTTGAACCTCTGAAGCAGAAGCTGGGGCGGCTCAAGCATGATTGTCATGACATGGGCCAGTTGATGGCGGCTCTGGTCAAATATGCTGATTCAGATAGTACCAAAGATCCCGCATCTGATGAAGAGAAGGCAGGGAAGGGAAAAAAGAATGGCAATGGCAAGGGTCACCAGCATAACCCGGTGAATCAAGGAGGTAATAAACATAAGGCTGACGAGTTTGTGGCCAATGCCAGTACACAGGGCAATAACCAACGGCGCAAGGGGAGGCCACCGCCTCGGTCATGCGGGTCAGGTCCCACCCTTAAGCAACTACTGAATGAACCCTGTCCGAGACACGACACCCGGGAGAAGCCGGCTACCCATCTATGGAAGGACTGTACGATCATGAAGGCGTTTAAAAATTCCAACATGTTCGATGGTAACCACGGACCTGGCGGTGGTTCAGGCGGCGGCGGTTTTCATGGCCCGAGCGCCGGCCCAGGAGGAGGCGGTTTTCACGGCCAGGGCCATCCGGGTAATCAAGGTGGTTATAATCAGCAATCTGGCCAAAATAATCAGCAGCAACAACAACAGCAGTCCGGGTATCAGAGTAACCCGAAACAACTGAACAGTGGGCAGTACTACGTATTTACCACTAGTTTGTGTAAGAGGGACTAGAAACTTCATAAGAGGGCTATAAACGCTGTTGAGCCGGCGGTTCCATGTTATTTGAGATGGTCAGAACAACCTATTGCATGGAGTAGGGAGGATCACCCTCCTCGGGTTGATAATCCGGGTCACTTGGCTTTGGTGGTGGCGCCTCAGGTTGGTGGATATAAGTTTACTAAGGTGCTCATGGACGGAGGCAGTAGCATCAACATCCTCTATTATGAGACATTTCGTCGCATGGGGTTGACTGACAAGAGTCTTAAACAACCCAGCACTGTTTTTCATGGTGTTGTACCTGGTAAGTCAGCATACCCAGTTGGTAAGATTGAGCTAGAAGTAGCCTTTGGGGATGAATATGATTCTAGGGCTGAGAAGTTAACTTTTGAAGTGGTTAAGATCAAAAGCCCATATCATGCCCTGTTTGGACGGCCGGCTTATGCCAAGTTCATGGCTCGGCCGTGTTATGTATATATGCAGCTCAAGATGCTCGGTTATAAAGGCACCATCATAGTACATGGGAGCCGGAAAATAGCCCTAGAATGTGAAGAGGGTGATGTTGCTTATGCTGAGTCTGTTTGTGCAACAGAGGAATTAAAGTTTTATAAAGATAATGTTGACCCGGCAGACATGACGTCTTTGAAGAAGCCAACTATGGAGCATGAACCGGCGTTAAAATTCAAATCAGCTGATGACACCAAGATGGTCGATTTTGTGCCCGGCGACTCATCCAAACAGTTCATTATCAGTGCTAACTTGGATCCAAAATTGGAAAGCGTGCTCATCGAGTTCATCCATGAGAACCAGGACATCTTTGCATGGAAGCCTTCTGACATGCCGGGTGTCCCGAGAGAACTCGCTAAGCACACTCTCAATATTGATCCAAAATTTAAACCGGTCAGGCAGTTTCTTCAACGGTTTAACGAGGAAAGCCGCAAGGTGATTGGAGAAGAGGTGGCCGGCTCTTGGCGGCCGGGTTCATTGTTGAAGTTTTTCATCCGGAGTGGTTGGCTAACCCGGTGCTTGTACTAAAAAAGAATGACACGTGGCGTATGTGTGTGGATTACACTGATTTAAACAAGGCTTGTCTGGCTGACCCTTTTGCCCTCCCTCGTATTGATCAGATCATTGATGCTACGGTGGTTTGTGAGCGTTTTAGTTGTTTGGATGCCTATTCGGGTTATCATCAGATCAAGATGGCAGTTAAGTACTAAGAGAAGACATCTTTCATCACTCCGTTTGGAGCCTTCTGCTACGTGTCTATGCCTTTTGGGCTGAAAAGTGCCTAGGCGACTTATCAATGATGTGTACAGAATTGCCTTCACAGTCAGATTGGGCGTAATGTTCATGCTTATGTGGAGGACATAGTGGTGAAATCCAAAGAGAAGGAAACCTTGGTAACTGATCTGAAGGAGACCTTTGATAACCTCCGGATCTACAAGATGATGCTTAACCCGGAGAAAATTAAGGCAATTACATCTTTGGCTAAACCGGCGTGCATCAATGACGTCCAGCGGTTGGCAGGTCGCGTCGCAACCTTAAGCCAGTTCATAAGCTGGTTTGGGGAAAAGGCGATGCCTTTGTATCAAATGATGAAGAAGGCGGATGACTTTGTCTGGAGTGACGTTGCTAACTCTGCTTTTGAGGATCTGAAGAAACAACTCGTTGAGCCGCCGGTTCTTGCTGCTCCGGTTGAGAAAGAGCCGTTGTTGTATGTGGCTGCTAACTCACGTGCTGTTAGTGTGGCCATTGTTGTGGAGAGCAAGGAGGCTGGCAAGGAACATCCGGTCCAACGGCCGGTTTACTACGTCAGTGAGGTGCTCATTGAATCTAAACAAAGATATCCACATTGGCAGAAGCTTGTTTATGGGGTGTTCATGGCAAGCCGGAAGCTCAAACATTACTTTCAGGGTCACCCAATCACTGTGGTTAGATCTGCTCCTCTAGGAGACATTATTCAAAATAGAGAAGCCATAGGATGAGTCGCCAAGTGGGCTATTGAACTTGGGTCTCATGGTTTGAAGTACGTGCCACGTACTGCGATCAAATCTCAAGCGTTGGTTGACTTCATTAATGACTGGACAGAGTTGCAGATGCCATAGGAGAAACCAGACAACACATATTGGACGATTCACTTTGATGGGTTCAGACAGTTGGAAGGCTCGGGGGCTGGAGTTGTTTTAACTTCTCCCCGAGGTGACAAGTTTTGTTATGTGTTGCGATTGATGTTTCCTTGTACTAGCAATGCAGCAGAATATGAAGCCTTGCTCCATGGTCTTCGAATGGCTAAAGAGATGAGTCTGAGTCGGGTACAGTGCCTTGGCGACTCAGATTTGGTGGCTCAGCAGGTGTCAGGCAAGTGGGATTCCAAGGATCCTCTCATGGCGGCTTATCGCCACGAGGTCGACGCTGTTGCGGGGCATTTTAAGGGTTATCAAGTGGAACACATTGACCGCAGAAAGAATGAAGCGGCCGATGCCTTAAGCCGATTGGGATCTCAGCGTAAGCCGGTGCCACCTAACACCTTTTTGGATGTTTTACATAACCCGTTTGTTAAGTTGCCTACAGAGGAAGATTTGGCCATTCCTGACCCGGAGGCACAGTTGGTGGCGGCTCTTCATGTCATTCCAGATTGGACAGTACCGTTCTTAGCTTACATAACCCGAGGCAAGTTGCCAAAGGACGAGACCCTGGCCCGACAGATAACCCGGCGGTCCAAGTCAATGACAATTTCTGACGGTGAGTTGTATCACCATAGCGTCACTGGAGCGTTTCAACATTGTGTTTCTCCTAAAGAAGATCAAGAAATTCTTCGTGAGATCCGTGGAGGGGATTGTGGTCATCATGCCGGGTCAAAGTCTCTTGTGTCCAAAGCTTTTCATCATGGTTTTTACTGGCTAACGGCTCATGCTGATGCAGAGGAGCTGGTCACTAGGTGTGATGGATGTCAAAAATTTGTGCGACGAGCGCACGTGCCGGCTCAAGAGTTGCGGATGATTCCAATCACTTGGCCATTTGCAGTCTGGGGGCTTGACATGGTTGGGATTTTCAAAAGGTCCAAAGATAAAAAGACACATATTTTGGTGGCAGTTGACAAATTCATGAAATGGGTTGAGGCAGAGCCAGTGAGCAAGTGTGATGCAGCCACGGCGGTTCATTTCATGAAAAAGGTGATTTTTCGCTTTGGTTTTCCACACAGCATTATAACTGACAATGACACTAATTTGTCCCAAGGTGCTATGGAGGAGTTTTGTCAACGCGAGCATATCCGGCTTGATGTTTCTTCAGTAGCTCACCCCCAATCCAATGGTCAAGCTGAGAGAGCAAATCAGGAAATTCTAAAAGGTCTCAAGCCCCGGCTTATGGTTCCCTTATAATAGACGTCGGGTTGCTGGGTAGAGGAATTACCTTCGGTGCTGTGGAGCATTAATACCACTCCTAACAGGTCTACATGTTATACACCTTTTTCATGGTTTATGGAGCAGAAGCAGTGCTGCCTAGTGATATCCGTCATGACTCACCTCGCGTGGCGGCTTATGTTGAAGCTGATAATGAACAAGCCCGACAGGATGCACTTGACTTGTTAGATGAGGAGAGAGATTTGGCAGCGGCTCAATCAAAAATTTATCAACAGGACCTGCGCCGTTATCACAGCCGCCGGGTTAAGTCTAGAACCTTTCAAGAAGGTAACCTGGTGCTCCGGCTCATCCAGGATCTGTCTGATGCACACAAGCTATCCCCGCCTTGGGAAGGGCCCTTTGTGGTCAGCAAGAACTTAAACAACGGGTCATATTACCTCATTGACGTTCGAGAGCACAAAGACTCACGTAAGTCGGAGGAGGAGACCCACCGGCTATGGAACATTGCTCAGCTTCGGCCATACTATACTTAAGCCACCGGCTCTCGTCATGTACATACTTTGACGTTGTATATATTATGATAAGTAATAAAGCAGGACCTCCGTCCTTTTCCCTTTGAATGATCATATATCTTTATTATTTTTATTTAAAATGACCAAAAGGGGGTTGATCGTATCCGAATCTAGCTTAACCCTTTTGGTCTGGCTCATGATCATATTCGAATCTAGCTGTAAACCTCATGGTCACTTGGGGGCTTCCTGTTCAAACATAGGTCGTATTCGAACCAAAGAGAACATAGCTGTCGTAGCCCTCGTGATCGGCTCAAAGCCAAACTCACTAGGGGGCTTCTTGATCGTATCCGAATCATAGCTTAACCCCTTTTGGGTCTGACTTGGATCGTATTCGAATCAGGGTCATTAAAAACCTCTCAAGGTCATTTGGGGGCTTGCTATTCAAACATAGGTCGTATTCGAACCAAAGTGAACATAGCTGTCGGTACCCTCTTGATCGGTGCAATGCCAAAACCATCGGGGGCTATATGATCGTATTCAAATCTTAGCTTAACCCCTTCGGTCCGGTTTACTGATCGTATTCGAATCAAAAGCCTCCAGTTTTTATTTAAATGTTTCGATTTACATTGTCTGAAGCCTAGTGTTTTGTCTTGCTGTTTTTTATCATCTCAAATCTAACTGTCAGTATGGTTTCAAATTAAACTGGCTCGGTTATTTGACAATGAGTTGCCAAGGCATAACAGTCATCAGACATATGGAAGTATTGACTTCTACCAAAGATTGGGTTATCAACCTCATCATCTGGGTCATGTAAACCGGCAGTACAGATTCAAAGAACACAAGTATGACAGTGTCATTCATGAACAGGTTTTTCTGTGTTTTTTCGTTAATCAATGGTTTTTTCACCTTGTTTATCTTACATCTGGTTCTGTCTTTTCCACTATGATAATTTCATAGTCATATATCGGGTGTTTTTGACCCATCCGGTGCTAAACCGCCAGAGTTAAAACATTACAGATGTAACCACGGATGTAATGCATATATATATTGACATCATGGGCAAAGGGTCATATGCAACATCTTATGCACGATGGCATAGGCAAAATATGCAGTTTTCAAACTAACCTATTACAAGGCATTGAGAGCCCAAAAGGTTAGACTGTTTTTTCTCTCTTAAGCAGGTCTTAAGCTAAAAGCTAGATTGTTCAGATAGTTATGACTCCCCCCTGGCCGGCTCACCTCCCTCCATTGGTTGGAAGCTGTGATTGGACTAGTCAAAGCCGTTCAGAGCAATGAACTCATCCTCATCGTCAATTAGGCCCGCCGGGTCAATTTCCGGGGCAAAGGTGTGTTGATGAACCGACGGGATAAGATCCGTCACTCTATAAGAGGGATTCGCCATCTTCTTATTCTCCATATTAAAACCCGGCTGATATTTATCGATGTTGGTCTCCTCTCCAAGAATGGTAGCTTGAGGATGAACTCCCCTCACACAGGCAATAAAGTCATCATGCTCAAATGGAGTCCCATCTTCCTTCACAGTAGGGTACCCTTTGGCCACATCCACCGGGTCTAGATCCGGCACCTAGGCTTTGGAGTGGCTCAGGGCAGTCAAGGCTCCGGCTCTGGCACAGGATCGTTTGACCTCTTGAAACCTAGCGGGTAAGATCGATAACTTCTTCAAGACATCACTCAAACGGTTCGGTCCTGCTACGTCTTGAGCTTGCGTTGGTTTTCCCCGAAGAGGAAGGGATGATGCAGTAGAGTAGCGTAAGTATTTCCCTTAGTTTTTGAGAACCAAGTTATCAATCCAGTAGGAGCCCACGCTCAAGTCCCTCGTACCTGCACAAAGCGATAGCTACCCGCAACCAACGCGATTAGGGGTTGTCAAGCCCTTCACGGTCACTTACGAGAGTGAGATCAGATAGATATAATATTTTTGGTATTTTTGATATAAAGATGCAAAGTAAAAAGTAAAAGTAAAGTAAATAGCAAAACAAGATTAAAGTGATGGAGATTGATATGATGAGAATAGACCCCGGGGCCATAGGTTTCACTAGTGGCTTCTCTCGAGAGCATAAGTTTTCTACGATGGGTGAACAAATTACTGTTGAGCAATTGACAGAATTGAGCATAGTTATGAGAATATCTAGGCATGATCATGTATATAGGCATCACGTCCGTGACAAGTAGATCGAAACAATTCTGCATCTACTACTATTTGTCCACTCATCGACCGCTATCCAGCATGCATCTAGAGTATTAAGTTAAAAACAGAGTAACGCTTTAAGCAAGATGACATGATGTAGAGAGATAAATTCATGCAATATGAAATAAACCCCATCTTGTTATCCTCGATGGCAACGATACAATACGTGTCTTGCTGCCCCTTCTGTCACTTGGAAAGAACACCGCAAGATCGAACCCAAAGCTAAGCACTTCTCCCATGGCAAGAACTACCAATCTAGTTGGCCAAACCGAACGGATAATTCAAAGAGACTTGCAAAGATAACCAATCATACATAAAAGAATTCAGAGAAGATTCAAATATTGTTCATAGATAGACTTGATCATAAACCCACAATTCATCGGTCTCAACAAACACACTGCAAAAGAAGAAGATTACATCGAATAGATCTCCACAAGAGAGGGGGAGAACATTGTATTGAGATCCAAAAAGAGAGAAGAAGCCATCTAGCTACTAACTATGGACCCGAAGGTCTAAGGTAAACTACTCACACTTCATCGGAGGGGCTATGATGATGTAGAAGCCCTCCGTGATGACGGCCCTCTTCCGGCGGAGCTTCGGAACAGGCCCCAAGATGGGATCTCGTGGATACAGAAAGTTGCGGCGGTGGAATTAGGTTTTTGGCTCCTTGTTCTGGTCGTTTGGGGGTACGTGGGTATATATAGGAGGAAGGAGTATGTCGGTGGAGCACCAAGGGGCCCACGAGGCAGGGGGCGCACCCTGTAGGGGGGGGGCCCACCCTCGTGACCGCCTCTTTGACTCCTTGGAGTAGGGTCCAAGTCGCCTGGATCATGTTCCCAAAGGTTTTATTCCGTTTGGACTCCGTTTGATATTCTGTTTCTCCAAAATACTGAAATAGGCAAAAAAACAGCAATTCTGGGCTGGGCCTTCGGTTAATAGGTTAGTCCCAAAAATAATATAAAAGTGGAAAATAAAGCCCAATATAGTCCAAAACTGTAGATAATATAGCATGGAGCAATCAAAAATTATAGATACGTTGGAGACGTATCAGGTCCTTGGTTGGCATGGGAGATAGTAGCAAGTGCTCGTTGAGCACCAGTATACAATTGCTCCACCAAGGTATAAACCGCCTTCAGTTTCGTCACACTATCTTGGCTCAGGTTGTTACTCCGCGGACCTGTAAGTATTTTAACAAAAGTTAAAGCAGGCGGTTTACATTCTTGGTACAAACAGAGTATAAGGGACTTATGCAAATAACTCACCAAATATGGCGAAGACCATTTGAGACACACCGTTTTTTTTAAGCCGGTGAGCTCCGTGGTAACCTCCTCAAGAGCCGCTTTAGCTGTCTCAGCGCGTTGTATCAGCAGCGTCTTTTCTTTGGCCCAGGATTTCTTTTTTGCAGCTAAGCTGGTCTTCAATTTCTTAGATTAAGAGAGGCTCAATTGGAGTTTAGAGTCAGTGGTCTTTATCTCTGTCTCCTGCTCCGCCAACCGGGTCTTGGCATCCGTCAATTGAGAGCCCAACTCCGATAAGGCGTTCTACAAAAACATTCACAGGTGTGTCAAGACTTAAACTAAAAGTTATAAGGTTTCAAGTCTCAAGTACTTTGCACTGCAATACCACTTGACACTTGGGGGCTAATGTTTGTCAAAGCAATTTTTATGACTTTTATATATTTCAAGTCCCAAGGGTTTTACAAAGTAACAACGCTTGGCACTTGGGGGCTAATGCATGATATTCAGAAAGTTTTTTCAAGATTGAGCCGGATCTCATTACTTATTGGGACTAGTAAAAGACAGTTATGCAATTAAGTACCAGTTCATTTATGATAAATTGAGCCGGCCCTTGGGGACTACAGGTGAAGTTTATGCTACTCTATTGGACTTTCGAAAAACCTAGAGGCAAAGTATCAACTTATATCATAAAGTCTACAGATCATTCAAGTTCATCATCTGAAGACTTGGGGGCTGGCAGAGTATAAGTAAACCAGAGAACATACCTCATATTTTAGCTACAATTGTTTGACCATCTCGATTTCCGAGTCACGGCTGGAGTGCACATGACTGAGATAGTCGGGCAGTACATCATTGACATTGAGGTGAGTGTAATGGGAGATATCAAACCGCACTTTCTGCTTCTCCAAAGCTTCTTGCTTATTAGTATGCCGGGCTAATACAGTGGGGGTCCCCGGTTCAACAAACCGGCTACCAGTAATCAACACGTCAGTATCAGAAGTTGTTGGCGGGTTAGCTGAGCTAGATGGTTCGGTAAAGGTCGGATTAAGGGTGGCCTCATCGGCTGACAACTCAGGAGGGTCCAATTGAGTATGAACTGTTGGAAATATGCCCTAGAGGCAATAATAAACGCATTATTATTATATTTCCTTGTTCATGATAATTGTCTTTTATTCATGGTATAATTGTGTTATCCGGAAATCATAATACATGTGTGAATAAATAGACACCAACATGTCCCTAGTAAGCCTCTAGTTGACTAGCTCATTGATCAACAGATAGTCATGGTTTCCTGACTATGGACATTGGATGTCATTGATAACAAGATCACATCATTAGGAGAATGATGTGATGGACAAGACCCAATCCTAAACATAGCACAAGATCGTATAGTTTGTTTGCTAGAGTTTTTCCAATGTCAAGTATCTTTTCCTTAGACCATGAGATCGTGTAACTCCCGGATACCGTAGGAGTGCTTTGGGTGTACCAAACGTCACAACATAACTGGGTGACTATAAAGGTATACTACGGGTATCTCCGAAAGTGTCTGTTGGGTTCACACGGATCAAGACTGGGATTTGTCACTCCGTATGACGGAGAGGTATCTCTGGGCCCACTCGGTAATGCATCATCACAATGAGCTCAAAGTGACCAAGTGTCTGGTCATAGGATCATGCATTACGGTACGAGTAAAGTGACTTGCCGGCAACGAGATTGAACGAGGTATTGGGATACCGACGATCGAATCTCGGGCAAGTAACGTACCGATTGACAAAGGGAATTGTATACGGGGTTGCTTGAATCCTCGACATCATGGTTCATCCGATGAGATAATCGAGGAGCATGTGGGAGCCAACATGGGTATCCAGATCCCACTGTTGGTTATTGACCGGAGAGCCATCTCGGTCATGTCTACATGTCTCCCGAACCCGTAGGGTCTACATACTTAAGGTTCAGTGACGCTAGGGTTGTAGGGATATGAATATGCAGTAACCCGAAAGTTGTTCGGAGTCTCGGATGAGATCTCGGACGTCACGAGGAGTTCCGGAATGGTCCAGAGGTAAAGAATTATATATAGGAAGTGCAGTTTCGGCCATCGGGGGAGTTTCGGGGGTCACCAGTATTGTACCGGGACCATCGGAAGTTTCCCGAGGTCCACCGGGTGGGGCCACCCATCCCGGAGGGCCCCATGGGCTGAAGTGGGGAGGGGAACCAGCCCTTAGTGGGCTAGTGCGCCCCCCAAGGCCCACCCCTTGCGCCTACTGTTGAAACCCTAGGGTGGGGGGGGGGGGGGGGCTCCCCACTTGCCTTGGGGGGCACTCCACCCCCCTTGGCCGCCGCCCCCTAGGAGATTGGATCTCCTAGGGCCAGCGCCCCCCCAAGGGCCCCTATATATAGCGGGGGGGGGGGGGGGGGGGGAGGAAGGGCCTCACACCCTTGCCCCTGGCGCCTCCCTCTCCCCTCCAACACCTCCTCCTCCTCCATAGAGCTCGGCGAAGCCCTGTCGCAGTACTGCTTCTCCACCACCACCACGCCGTCGTGCTGCTACTGGAGCCATCTTCCTCAACCTCTCCTTCCCCTTGCTGGATCAAGAAGGAGACGTCACGCTAACCGTATGTGTGTTGAACGCGGAGGTGCCGTCCGTTCGGTGCTAGGATCTCCGGTGATTTTGATCACGTCGAGTACGACTACCTCATCCCCGTTCTTTGAACGCTTCCGCTCGCGATCTACAAAGGTATGTAGATGCATCCAATCACTCGTTGCTAGATGAACTCACAGATGGATCTTGGTGAAACTGTAGGAAATTTTTTGTTTTTTGCAACGTTCCCCAACAGTGGCATCATGAGCTAGGTCTATGCGTAGTTCTCTTTGCATGAGTAGAACACAATTTGTTGTGGGCGTAAATGTTGTCAACTTTCTTGCCGCTACTAGTCTTATTTTGCTTCAGCGGTATTGTGGGATGAAGCGGCCCGAACCAACCTTACACGTACGCTTACGTGAGACCGGTTCCACCGACTAACATGCACTAGTTGCATAAGGTGGCTGGCGGGTGTTTGTCTCTCCCACTTTAGTTGGAGCGGATTCGATGAAAAGGGTCCTTATGAAGGGTAAATAGAAGTTGACAAATCACGTTGTGGCTTTCACGTAGGTAAGAAAAGGGTCCTTATGAAGGGTAAATAGAAGTTGACAAATCACGTTGTGGCTTTCACGTAGGTAAGAAAACGTTCTTGCTAGAACCCTATTGCAGCCACGTAAAACTTGCAACAACAATTAGAGGACGTCTAACTTGTTTTTGCAGCAAGTGTTTTGTGATGTGATATGGCCAAAGTTGTGATGAATGATGAATGATATATATGTGATGTATGAGATGTTCATGCTATTGTAATAGGAATCACGACTTGCATGTCAATGAGTATGACAACCGGCAGGAGCCATAGGAGTTGTCTTTATTTTTTGTATGACCTGCGTGTCATTGAGAAACGCCATGTAAATTACTTTACTTTATTGCTAAACGTGTTAGCCATAGTAGTAGAAGTAATAGTTGGCGAGCAACTTCATGGAGACACGATGATGGAGATCATGATGATGGAGATCATGGTGTCATGCCGGTGACAAGATGATCATGGAGATCAAATGAGCTATGTGATATTGGCCATATCATGTCACTATTATTATTTGATTGCATGTGATGTTTATCATGTTTTTGCATCTTGTTTACTTAGAACGACGGTAGTAAATAAGATGATCCCTCATAATAATTTCAAGAAAGTGTTCCCCCTAACTGTGCACCGTTGCGACAATTTGTTGTTTCGAAGCACCACGTGATGATCGGGTGTGGTAGATTCCAACGTTCACATACAACGGGTGTAAGACAGATTTACACATGCAAACACTTAGGTTGACTTGACGAGCCTAGCATGTACAGACATGGCCTCGGAACACAGAAGACCGAAAGGTCGAGCATGAGTCGTATAGAAGATACGATCAACATGAAGATGTTCACCGATGTTGACTAGTCCGTCTCACGTGATGATCGGACAGGGCCTAGTTAACTCGGATCATGTTATACTTAGATGACTGGAGGGATGTCTATCTAAGTGGGAGTTCATTGAATAATTTGATTAGATGAACTTAATTATCATGAACTTAGTCTAAAATATTTACAATATGTCTTGTAGATCAAATGGCCAACGTTGTCCTCAACTTCAACGCATTCCTAGAGAAAACCAAGCTGAAAGACAATGGCAGCAACTATACGGGCTGGGTCCGGAACCTGAGGATCATCCTCATAGCTGCCAAGAAAGATTATGTCCTACAAGCACCGCTAGGTGAAGCACCTGTTCTCCCTGCAGAACAAGACGTTATGAACGCTTGGCAGACACGTACCGATGATTACTCCCTCGTTCAGTGCGGCATGCTTTACAGCTTAGAACCGGGGCTCCAAAAGCGTTTTGAGAGACACAGAGCATATGAGATGTTCGAAGAGATGAAAATGGTTTTTCAAGCTCATGCCCGGGTCGAGAGATATGAAGTCTCCGACAAGTTCTTCAGCTGTAAGATGGAGGAAAATAGTTCTGTCAGTGAGCACATCCTCACTACGTGTGGGTTACATAACCGCTTGACTCAGCTGGGAGTTAATCTCCCGGATGACGCGGTCATTGACAGAATCCTCCAGTCGCTTCCACCGAGCTACAAGAGCTTTGTGATGAACTTCAATATGCAGGGGATGGAAAAGACCATTCCTGAAGTATTTGCAATGCTGAAATCAGCAGAGGTAGAAGTCAAAAAGGAACATCAAGTGTTGATGGTGAATAAAACCACTAAGTTCAAGAAAGGAAAGGGTAAGAAAAACTTCAAGAAGGACGGAAAGGGAGTTGCCGCGCCCGGCAAGCAAGCTGCCGGGAAGAAGCCAAAGAATGGACCCAAGCCCGAGACTGAGTGTTTTTATTGCAAGGGAAGTGGTCACTGGAAGCGGAACTGCCCCAAATACTTAGCGGACAAGAAGGCCGGCATCATGAAAGGTATATGTGATATACATGTAATTGATGTGTACCTTACCAGTACTCGTAGTAGCTCTTGGGTATTTGATACCGGTGCAGTTGCTCACATTTGTAACTCAAAGCAGGAGCTGCGGAATAAGCGGAGACTGGCGAAGGACGAGGTGACGATGCGCGTCGGGAATGGTTCCAAGGTCGATGTGATCGCCGTCGGCACGCTACCTCTACATTTACCTACGGGATTAGTTTTGAACCTCAATAATTGTTATTTAGTGCCAAGTTTGAGCATGAACATTGTATCAGGATCTCGTTTAATACGAGATGGCTACTCATTTAAATCCGAGAATAATGGTTGTTCTATTTATATGAGAGATATGTTTTATGGTCATGCTCCGATGGTGAATGGTTTATTCTTAATGAATCTCGAGCATAATGCTACACATATTCATAGTGTGAATACCAAAAGATGTAAGATTGATAATGATAGTCCCACATACTTGTGGCACTGCCGCCTTGGTCACATAGGTGTCAAACGCATGAAGAAGCTCCATGCAGATGGACTTTTAGAGTCTCTTGATTACGAATCATTTAACACGTGCGAACCATGCCTCATGGGTGAAATGACCAAGACTCCGTTCTCAGGAACAATGAAGCGAGCAACCAACTTATTGGAAATCATACATACTGATGTGTGCGGTCCAATGAGTGTTGAGGCTCGCGGTGGCTATCGTTATGTTCTCACCCTCACCGATGACTTGAGTAGATATGGGTATATCTATTTAATGAAACACAAGCCTGAGACCTTTGAAAAGTTCAAGGAATTTTAGAGTGAGGTTGAGAATCAACGTGACAGGAAAATCCAGTTCTTGCGATCAGATCGTGGAGGAGAATACTTGAGTCACGAATTTCGCACACACTTAAGAAAATGTGCAATAGTTTCACAACTGACGCTGCCTAGAACACCTCAGCGTAATGGTGTGTCCGAACGTCGTAATCGCACTCTATTAGATATGGTGCGATCTATGATGTCTCTTACCGATTTACCGCTATCATTTTGGGGCTATGCTTTAGAGACTGCCGCATTCACTTTAAATAGGGCTCCGTCGAAATGCGTTGAGACGACACCGTATGAATTATGGTTTGGGAAGAAACCTAAGCTGTCGTTTCTAAAAGTTTGGGGATGCGATGCTTATGTCAAGAAACTTCAACCTGAAAAGCTCGAACCCAAGTCGCAAAAATGCGTCTTCATAGGATACCCTAAAGAAACTATTGGGTATACCTTCTACCTCAGATCCGAAGGCAAGATCTTTGTTGCCAAGAATGGATCCTTTCTAGAGAAGGAGTTACTCTCGAAAGAAGTAAGTGGGAGGAAAGTAGAACTTGATGAAGTATTACCTCTTGAACTGGAAAATGGCGCAACTCAAGAAAATGTTCCTGAGGTGCCTGCACCGACTAGAGAGGAAATTAATTATGATGATCATGAAACTTCAGATCAAGTTGCTACTGAACTTCGTAGGTCCACAAGGACACGTTCCGCACCAGAGTGGTACGGCAACCCTGTCTTGGAAATCATGTTGTTAGACAACGGTGAACCTTCGAACTATGAAGAAGCGATGGTGGGCCCGGATTCCGACAAATGGCTAGAAGCCATGAAATCCGAGATAGGATCCATGTATGAAAACAAAGTATGGACTTTGACTGACTTGCCCGTTGAGCGGCGAGCCATAGAAAATAAATGGATCTTTAAGAAGAAGAGAGACGCGGATGGTAATGTGACCATCTATAAAGCTCGGCTTGTCGCTAAGGGTTATCGACAAGTTCAAGGGGTTGACTACGATGAGACTTTCTCACCGGTAGCGAAGCTAAAGTCCGTCCGAGTCATGTTAGCAATTGCCGCATTCTATGGTTATGAGATATGGCAAATGGACGTCAAAACGGCATTCCTTAATGGTTTCCTTAAGGAAGAATTGTATATGATGCAGCCGGAAAGTTTTGTCAATCCTAAGAATGCTGACAAGGTGTGCAAGCTCCAACGCTCGATTTATGGGCTGGTGCAAGCATCTCGGAGTTGGAACATTCGCTTTGATGAGATGATCAAAGAGTTTGGGTTTATGCAGACTTATGGAGAAGCCTGCATTTACAAGAAAGTGAGTGGGAGCTCTGTAGCATTTCTCATATTATATGTAGATGACATACTTTTGATGGGAAATGATATAGAACTCTTGGACAGCATTAAGGCCTACTTGAATAAGAGTTTTTCAATGAAGGACCTTGGAGAAGCTTCATATATATTAGGCATCAAGATCTATAGAGATAGATCAAGACGCCTCATAGGTCTTTCACAAAGCACATACCTTGATAAGATATTGAAGAAGTTCAATATGGATCAGTCTAAGAAGGGGTTCTTGCGTGTGTTGCAAGGTGTGAAATTGAGCTCAGCTCAATGTCCGACCACGGCAGAAGATATAGAAGAGATGAGTGTCATCCCCTATGCCTCAGCCATAGGTTCTATTATGTATGCCATGTTGTGTACCAGACCTAATGTAAACCTTGCCGTAAGTTTGGTAGGTAGGTACCAAAGTAATCCCGGCAAGGAACACTGGACAATGGTCAAGAATATCCTGAAGTACCTGAAAAGGACTAAGGAAATGTTTCTCGTATATGGAGGTGACGAAGAGCTCGTCGTAAAGGGTTACGTCGACGCTAGCTTCGACACGGATCTGGATGACTCTAAGTCACAAATCGGATACGTGTATATTTTGAATGGTGGGGCAGTAAGCTGGTGCATTTGCAAGCAGAGCGTCGTGGCGGGATCTACATGTGAAGCGGAGTACATGGCAGCCTCGGAGGCAGCGCATGAAGCAATTTGGGTGAAGGAGTTCATCACCGACCTAGGAGTCATACCCAATGCGTCGGGGCCGATCAAACTCTTCTGTGACAACACTGGAGCTATTGCACTTGCCAAGGAGCCCAGGTTTCACAAGAAGACCAGGCACATCAAGCGTCGCTTCAACTCCATTCGTGAAAATGTTCAAGATGGAGACATAGATATTTGTAAAGTACATACGAACCTGAATGTAGCAGATCCGTTGACTATACCTCTCCCTAGAGCAAAACATGATCAACACCAGAATTCCATGGGTGTTCGATTCATCACAATGTAACTAGATTATTGACTCTAGTGCAAGTGGGAGACTGTTGGAAATATGACCTAGAGGCAATAATAAAAGCATTATTATTATATTTCCTTGTTCATGATAATTGTCTTTTATTCATGCTATAATTGTGTTATCCGGAAATCGTAATACATGTGTGAATAAATAGACACCAACATGTCCCTAGTAAGCCTCTAGTTGACTAGCTCGTTGATCAACAGATAGTCATGGTTTCCTGACTATGGACATTGGATGTCATTGATAACGAGATCACATCATTAGGAGAATGATGTGATGGACAAGACCCAATCCTAAACATAGCACAAGATCGTATAGTTTGTTTGCTAGAGTTTTTCCAATGTCAAGTATCTTTTCCTTAGACCATGAGATCGTGTAACTCCTGGATACCGTAGGAGTGCTTTGGGTGTACCAAACGTCACAACGTAACCGGGTGACTATAAAGGTAGACTACGGGTATCTCCGAAAGTGTCTGTTGGGTTGACACGGATCAAGACTGGGATTTGTCACTCCGTATGACGGAGAGGTATCTCTGGGCCCACTCGGTAATGCATGATCACAATGAGCTCAAAGTGACCAAGTGTCTGGTCACGGGATCATGCATTATGGTACGAGTAAAGTGACTTGCCGGCAACGAGATTAAATGAGGTATTGGGATACCGACGATCGAATCTCGGGCAAGTAACGTACCGATTGACAAAGGGAATTGTATACGGGGTTGCTTGAATCCTCGACATCGTGGTTCATCCGATGAGATAATCGAGGAGCATGTGGGAGCCAACATGGGTATCCAGATCCCGCTGTTGGTTATTGACCGGAGAGCCATCTCGGTCATGTCTACATGTCTCCCGAACCCGTAGGGTCTACACACTTAAGGTTCGGTGACGCTAGGGTTGTAGGGATATGAATATGCAGTAACCCGAAAGTTGTTCGGAGTCTTGGATGAGATCCCGGACGCCACGAGGAGTTCCGGAATGGTCCGGAGGAAAATAATTATATACAGGAAGTGCAGTTTCGGCCATCGGGGGAGTTTCGGGGGTCACCGGTATTGTACCGGGACCACTGGAAGGTTCCCGGGGTCCACCGGGTGGGGCCACCCATCCCGGAGGGCCCCATGGGCTGAAGCGGGGAGGGGAACCAGCCCTTAGTGGGCTGGTGCGCCCCCCAAGGCCCACCCCTTGCGCCTAGGGTTGAAACCCTAGGGTGGGGGGGCTCCCCACTTGCCTTGGGGGGCACTCCACCCCCCTTGGCCGCCGCCCCCTAGTAGATTGGATCTCCTAGGGCCAGCGCCCCCCTAGGGCCCCTATATATAGAGGGGGGGAGGAAGGGCCTCACACCCTTGCCCCTGGCGCCTTCCTCTCCCCTCCAACACCTCCTCCTCCTCCATAAAGCTCGGCGAAGCCCTGTCGGAGTACTGCTTCTCCACCACCACCACGCCGTCGTGCTGCTGCTAGAGCCATCTTCCACAACCTCGCCTTCCCCTTGCTGGATCAAGAAGGAGGAGACGTCAGGCTGATCGTACGTGTGTTGAACGCGGAGGTGCCGTCCGTTCGGTGCTAGGATCTTCGGTGGATCACGTCGAGTACGACTACCTCATCCCCGTTCTTTGAACGCTTCCACTCGCGATCTACAAAGGTATGTAGATGCATCCAATCACTCGTTGCTAGATGAACTCATAGATGGATCTTGGTGAAACTGTAGGAAATTTTGTGTTTTCTGCAACGTTCCCCAACATGAACAGCCGGATCTTCGGGTGCTTCAGTTTGAGAGGGAGTAGTTGGCATGGCCGGCTTAGGTGCAGGAACCTTTGGGTCTTCTGACAGCTTAATCACCTTGGCCTTCTTGGATTTGGCTTGACCACTAAGAAAGATTTTATGAGACAGTTAGTGTAAGGATGCAGTTTTGAAGATACAGAGGAAAGATGATTTTTCCTTACCTAGGCACAGTTTTGAAAGCCGGAAATTGAGTTTGAGATGAGTCGCCAGAAGAGCGAGAAACCTCCTGCAAAGGTAAAATAAAGTTAGTGATGCAAGGGAATAGATCCATTAATGGAAGCCAAAAACAAAGATGAAAGAAACCTCATTCTGGTGTTTTCGAGGGTTTTTTTGTAAATCGGAAGGCGTTTCATCGTCATCATTAGTCCGGGCCTGACGGCAGCTCTCATGTTGCCGCTTTTTCAAAAGAAAATGAGGGTCCAGATAAGCCAAAGGGTGTGAAAACCTTACTTTCCGGGTTACCAGTCAAAGTTTCTGTCTTGGCAAAGGGGCTGAGTCGGAGGAAATAGTTACCTCTTCTTCCACAGCCTGGCTGGCCCCCGTGTCATCCTGGCAATAGTCAGTGTCAATAAGTTAGTTAAAAAACTGGCCAAGGGAGTCAAGGGCTACCTCCGACTCAGAAGCATCATCCAGGTGGAATAAGTCAGATGCAGTCTTCTTCTTCTTGGGCTTCCAGGTCATTTTCCTGGCGACTATGGCAGCGGCTCTAGCCCTCTTGGCAGCTTCATGATCATACTTGGCCTTCCAGAAGTCAGATTTGGCCTGTAACACATAAACAGGTTAAAAGGTCATGTAAGTATTCAAACTACTGAGGAAAACACAAAAAGAGAAAGAGGTCAGGGGTTTTTCACCTCTGGTGCCGGGTTAAGTTTGCTGAAGGGTTTTAACCCAACCTTACTACTGTCCTCGTATTTGCCGTTCACAAGGATGGTTGACATTGCAACAACGTCTTCTCAATTGAACAGAGCTATAACGCAGCGAGTCATTTGGGCCTCCGCCATACTCATACATTAACTTGGATCGGCGGCTTAGAGGGATGACCCGCCATGCGACCCGGCAACGGGTCAGGTCAACTCCAGTTAAGTCGTTCCCCAATAAAGCTTGAATCCGTTTAATAGATGGAACAAGTTTCTTGCATTCAACAGTGGTAAGCTTATTAGGGAGCACAAACTTGGAATCCAGACGCTCCGCGTGATAACCCGGTAGTGGTTTTTCATTGGCTGGTGACGTATCTTGGCAGTAGAACCAGGTCTGATTCCAATCTTTGGGATGGCTCGGTAAGACTATTAAGGGAAAGACGATGCCCTGTTGGCGCTGAATTGAGATTCCACCAAGCTCCAAACTAAGGCCGTTGCTGAGTTCCACAGTCGGTTCTTCTTGAATATATACCTCACAAAGAACTTGAAAATTGCAGATATTGGAGATAGAGTTGGGTCCAATGTATTGTGGGCGAAGCTTGAAAAAATGCAGAACATCTCGGAAGAACTTTGAGCCGGGTGGAGAAAAGCCCCGATTCATGTGATCAGTGAAAATGATAACTTCACCGTCTTTGGGCTGAGGCCGTTCTTCGTCCGGATCAGGTTCACGATAAGACATAACATTTTTCTCTGGCAAAAATCCTATGGTGACAAATTCCTTCAAGGTATCCTCAGTAATTGTGGAAGGGACCCAGTTGCAGACAGTTGGTGCTTTTGATGGCATGATGAGCAAAGGACAAACTGAAAAGAAAGTAATGTGCCGGTTCAATTCAATGGTGAAATTAAAAGTTAAATGATGATGGTACAAATGAGTAATGGTGGCTTAAATAAGGGCTAATGACATATAAAGGAAAAATAAGCCGGAGTCATAAGCCGCCATGACTAAAAAGTATTCGAAAGTTGCCAGAAACAGAATTGGCTAAGTGTTGACACAAACAAGTTTATCAAGCTGTCACTATTATTTTGGATCAAATGGCCGTTCAGAAAAGAAAATATTCTAGACCTAAAAATCTGGTACAGATGAGTTCGTGAGTTATAATGAGGCCTCTGTACAGGAAAAAGGGATCTACTAGTATAAAAAATGGACACAAAACAACTACCGCATAAGTTCTATATTTCTTTTAGATCAAAAGAGGGTACGGAGAAGAAACTACAAGAAGGTCCATGATGAATGGCGAAGAACACCGACGAACTCGCAACCCTAATACAGATGTAAGGGCGCGGAAAGGTTGGAACTTACAAATGCAGATCTACTGCGAAGGGTCGCCGCATTTCTCTGGACGAGCTCAGGGTGATGCAGCAGCTGACGTTGAGGGCGATGGTGGGCGCTATGGCGACGACGGAGCTCGAGAGGCAGAGAGGTGGCAAGAAGATGGAAGGAAGAAGAAGAAAGAGGAAGGACCGACCGAGCTTATTGATAAGGGGATAAGTGAACAAGCAGGCGCAGAAATTGAGGAAGACCAAAATAATGATTATCTAGCTAAACGGATGCCTCGATTCTTGGAAGACAATAAAAGATAAAGATCCGTTGAATATGACATCATAACAGGCTTTCATGTTTTCGGAAGATGACGGCATGGCAGGTTATGGAGTTTTTACAGACAAAGGAAGATGGATTTCGTCTAAGTGTTGAAGATTGACAAAGAACAAAGTTCAAGTCAACCTAGGGCCTAATGTTGGGGATATAGCTACCAGGTATGACCCGCCCAGGAGAGGCCGGGTCAACCCCAATGGCGGGTTACAGAAAGAAGCCCAGTAATATTCAAGGTGATAGTTTATTAAGACTTGTAGAAGGCCTAAGCCCAGAGGCGGCTTAAGGCACAATATTATAAACCGCCATATGTAAAGAAAGACTTGTAAAGAAAGGCATATAAAAGAAGTCACCGAGCCGGACACGTTTTATGAGCCGGCCGGGACTCTGTAGGCCGCCAGGTGTCAACCCGTGTATATAAGGGGACGACCCGGCGGTAGCTTAGGACAAGAAACAATAGATCGATAGCCAAGCTAGCGGATTCGCTCCTTGGTCATCGAAACCTAGCAATACAACATCAACTGGACTAGGCCTTACCTTTACCGTAAGGAGCCGAACCAGTATAAACCTCTCGTGTCCTTTGTCCCGAATAACCCCTTCAAGCTTCCTAGTTGCGATGGCCCTACAACTAAGTCCTCTCGCTAGGACATCTGCTGTGACAATTCCACGACAAGACTGCTCCTCAATTAAACAGTATCCAAAAAGATGAAGGTTAAACAAAGCAGTGTAGTACCAACATTTTTACAGTTGTGATGAACATTAGTAAATTGTATCTTGGGAACAATATACTAACCATAGATATATAACGCCTTTCGGTGCAACAGTAGGGCTATTCCTATTGAGAAGGATCAGAGACCATATATATTGACTGTTCCTATTAAAAATGATTATTGATGCATCAAGAAACTGTATACTGACTTGAAAGTATTGTGAAGAGACATATTGCATACCACCATGGAAGTCTCAACTAGTTCCTTTTGCAGAACAACGTATTCATATATGCGTTGGCTCTAAAAAACTTTGCTGCCTTTAAATACATGTGCAGATAAAGAAATTAAAAGCAGTTTGAAAATCATGAAGATTTCTGAAGACTTAAGTTTGGATGTTTAGATTTTCTCTTTGGCATGAAAGCTGACAAGGCAAATCACCCAAAATTCAGAAACCATAATTTCCATTGCAATTATGCCCCTTTCTCTTTTGTTATCACTACTACAACACGTCTGAAAAATAGGTTAGAGTTCAAAGATGCAAATATATAGTACTCTATATATTGTTGAACAGAGACTCAGAGATATTTAGCTAAAATCAACAAAAATATGTGTAACATACCAGCCATATGTCCACATTCAGAAATAAAAGGGGTCTATTGTAGGGGTAAGTCAATGCCCAAGTTGCTAAGATAAACACTGTGCCCATCTCAAAAGTTCTAAAAAAAACTACTTGGGATTGACAAACCTTCTTATCTGACTTTCCACTGCCCTTACTTAGCTCAGGTGTCTGGGAACCAGGTAGCTGTTCCTTGGACCAACAAAAAATGGTTGTTAGTGAGGACTTTGCACAAGAAATGTAAATGTAGTTAAGTTATATAGGAGCCAGTGCATTCTCCTTTCATTTTGTACCTATGTCTTTGGCTTCATCTTCCTTGTTTTCTTATTTTCCTCATTGGATTTATTTGCATCTACATCTCCATCATTTAATTCCCTAAAACTTTTTTCAGAGCACACAATCAATGAAATAACACTTCGAACCCACTAGGATATGCGCCACGAGAAGAACGTGGTAATAACACCAGGTGATGGAAATTAACTTATCATATTAGGCCATGGAAGTAGCAGTAGGATAAATAATTGGACATCCCAACTTGCAATGATAAATCACATAAAGAGAACATGATATCACTTAGCAGCATGATATCTTGTATGTGACAACACAAAGAAAATGAAGCCATCTTGAGGCAGCTCCAGAGCTAGTTGAAGTATAAGAATATGACAGTGGATGTGAAAGCAACTTCAGAATCAAATGTAAGTTCTTTTCTTCTCCTTTTGTACTACTTGTAATAACATGCCTATTGTGCGATAGGCGAAAGCGTCTTACCCTCGTTGTGAGGGGGCATGTTACTTGTTATAGGCAGCAGGGGCGCACCTCCCTGACCATAGCACATACAAAGTTGTTGGAAAAGATTACAACTTGGGGAGGAAGACATAAGGAGATAAGAGAGGTTACAAGATAAAGAGATTCTTCCTAACAACCTAGTCTATCTCCTGGTGCGCACCATCTCCATTGTAACGTCGTGACAGATGCATTTAACACCCTCCCTTAATCACAACTTCATCAAGTTGAGATTATGTTTGACGTCTTCAAAGCTTCTTGTGGGTAAAGGTTTTGTGCATCTGCAATTTGATCCTTGGAATGCACAAAATGTATATCAAGTTTCTTCTGAGCCACCCATTCTCTGACAAAGTGAAAATCAATTTATGTGTTTGATCCTAGCATGAAACACCGGATTAGCAAACAAGTATGTAGTGCTACCTCTTGAGCATGCGTTGGTTTTCCCTTGAAGAGGAAAGGGTGACGCGGCAAAGTAGCGTAAGTATTTCCCTCAGTTTTGAGAACCAAGGTATCGATCTAGTAGGAGACAACGCACAAGTCACCTAGTACCTGCACAAACAATCAAGAACCTTGCAACCAACGCGATAAAGGGGTTGTCAATCCCTTCATGGTCACTCGCAAAAGTGAGATCTGATAAAGATAGTAAAGTAAATATTTTTGGTATTTTTGTTGTATAGATTGGAAAGTAAATATTGCAAAATAGTAAACGAGATGCGATGTAAATAAAAGAGCTGCAATATAATAAGAAAGAGACCTAGGGGCCATAGGTGTCACTAGTGGCTTCTCTCAAGATAGCATGTATTAGGGTGGGTGAACAAATTACTGCCGAGAAATTGATAGAAAAGCGCATAGTTATGAGAATATCTAAGGCAATGATCATGAATATAGGCATCACATCCGTGTCAAGTAGATCGAAATATTCTGCATCTACTACTATTACTCCACACATTGACCGCTATCCAGCATGCTGAAGGAAATATGCCCTAGAGGCAATAATAAAGTTATATTTCCTAATATCATGATAAATGTTTATTATTCATGCTAGAATTGTATTAACCGGAAACTTAGTACATGTGTGAATACATAGACAAACTGAGTGTCACTAGTATGCCTCTACTTGACTAGCTCGTTAATCAAAGATGGTTAAGTTTCCTAACCATAGACACGAGTTGTCATTTGATTAACAGGATCACATCATTAGAGAATGATGTGATTGACTTGACCCATCCGTTAGCTTAGCACTATGATCGTTTCGTTTGTTGCTATTGCTTTCTTCATAACTTATACATGTTCCTATGACTATGAGATTATGCAACTCACGAATACCGGAGGAACACTTCGTGTGCTATCAAACATCACAACGTAACTGGGTGATTATAAAGATGCTCTACAGGTGTCTCCGATGGTGTTTGTTGAGTTGGCACAGATCAAGATTAAGATTTGTCACTCTGATTGTCGGAGAGGTATCTTTGGGCCCTCTCGGTAATGCACATCACTACAAGCCTTGCAAGCAATGTGATTAATGAGTTAGTTGTGGGATGTTGCATTACGGAACGAGTAAAGAGACTTGCCGGTAACGAGATTGAACTAGGTATGATGATACCGACGATCGAATCTTAGGCAAGTAACATACCGATGACAAAGGGAACAACATATGTTGTTGTGCGGTTTGACCGATAAAGATCTTCGTAGAATATGTAGGAACCAATATGAGCATCCAGGTTCTTCTATTGGTTATTGACTGGAGATGAGTCTTGATCATGTCTACATAGTTCTTGAACTGTAGGGTCCGCACGCTTAACGTTCAATGATGATCAATATTATGAGTTTATGTGTTTTGATCTACCGAAGGTAGTTCGGAGTACCAGATTCGATCACGGACATGATGAGGAGTCTCGAAATGGTCGATACATAAAGATCGATATATTGGAAGCCTATGTTTGGACATCAGAATGGTTCCATATGAGTTTGGCTTTTTTCGGAGTACCGGGAGGTTACCGGAACCCCCCGGGGAGTATATGGACCTTATTGGGCCTTAGTGGAATAAAGGAGAGGAAGGGAAAAGGTGGGAGGCGCGCCCCCCTAGCCCAATCCGAATTGGGTGGGCCCCCCTTTCCTTCCTTCTCTCCTCCCCTTCCTTCTCTCTTACTCCTACTACTTGGAAGGGGGGAATCCTACTCCCGGTGGGAGTAGGACTCGCCTAGGGCGCGCCATAGAGGTCCGGCCCTCCCCCTCCTCCACTCCTTTATATACGGGGGAGGGGGCACCCCATAGACACACAAGTTGATTGTTTAGCCGTGTGTGGTGCCCCCCTCCACAGATTTCCACCTCAGTCATATATTATGTAGTGCTTAGGCGAAGCCCTGTGCAGGTAGCTTCATCATCACCGTCATCATGCCGTCGTGCTGAAGAAACTCTCCCTCGACACTCAACTGGATCTAGAGTTCACGGGACGTCACTGAGCTGAATGTGTGCAGATCGCGGAGGTGCCATACCTTCGGTGCTAGGATCGGTCGGATCATGAAGACATACGACTACATCAACCGCGTTGTCATAACGCTTCCGCTTACAGTCTACGAGGGTACGTGGACAACACTCTTCCCCTCTCGTTGCTATGCATCACCTAGATTTATCTTGCATGTGCGTAGGATTTTTTTTGAAATTACTGCGTTCACCAAGAGTGGCATCCGAGCCAGGTCTATGCGTAGATGTTATATGCACGAGTAGAACACAAAGGAGTTGTGGGCGTGGGTATATACATATTACTTGTCGTCACTAGTTGATTCTTGATTCAGCGGTATTGTTGGATGAAGCGGCTTAGAACGACATTACGCGCACGCTTACGTGAGACTGGTTCTACCGATGTGCTTCACACACAGGTGGCTGGTGGGTGTCAGTTTCTCCAACTTTAGTTGAATCAGATTCAATGAACAGGGTTCTTTTTGAAGATCAAAAAGCAATCACTATACCGCGTTGTGGTTTTTGATGCGTAGGTAAGAATAGGTTCTTGCTCAGCCCGTAGCAGCCACGTAAAGCTTGCAACAACAAAGTAGAGGACATCTAACTTGCTTTTGCAGGGCATGTTGTGATGTGATATGGTCAAGACATGATGCTATATTTTATTGTATGAGATGACCATGTTTTGTAACAGAGTTATCGACAACTGGCAGGAGCCATATGATTGTCGCTTTATTGTATGAAATGCAATCGCCATGTAATTGCTTTACTTTATCACTAAGCGGTAGCGATAGTCATAGAAGCAATAGTTGGTGAGACGACAACGATGCTTCGATGCAGATCAAGGTGTCAAGCCGGTGACGATGGTGATCATGATGGTGCTTTAGAGATGGAGATCAAAGGCACAAGATGATGATGGCCATATCATATCACTTCTATTGATTGCATGTGATGTTTATCCTTTATGCATCTTATTTTGCTTAGTTCGGCGGTAGCATTATAAGATGATCTCTCACTAAATTTCAAGGTATAAGTGTTCTCCCTGAGTATGCACCGTTGCGACAGTTCGTCATGCCGAGACACCACGTGATGATCGGGTGTGATAAGCTCTACGTTCACATACAACGGGTGCAAGCCAGTTTTGCACAAGCAGGATAATGATACGTCTCCAACGTATCTATAATTTTTGATTGCTCCATGCTATATTATCTACTGTTTTGGGCAATATTGGGCTTTATTATCCACTTTTATATTACTTTTGGGACTAACCTATTAACCGGAGGCCCAACCCAGATTTGCTGTTTTATGCCTATTTCAGTGTTTTGAAGAAAAGGAATATCAGACGGAGTCGAAACGGAACGAAATCAACTGGAGAAGTTATTTTTTGGAAGGAAATACACCTGATGGACTTGGACCCCACGTCAGAAGATACGGGAGCTGCCCACGAGGGTGGGGGGGGGCGCGCCCACCCCCCTAGGGCGCGCCCCCTGCCTCATGGGGCCCCCGTGGCTCCCCTGACGTGCTTCTTCCGCCTATATAACCCCACGTGACCTAAAACTTCCAGAACGCAACATAGATCGGGAGTTCCGCCACCAGAAGCCTCCGTAGCCACCAAAAGTCAACCGGGACCCTGTTTCGGCACCCTGCCGGAGGGGGGAACCCTCACCGGTGGCCATCTTCATCATCCCGGTGCTCTCCATGACAAGGAGGGAGTAGTTCTCCCTCGGGGTTGAGGGTATGTACCAGTAGCTATGTGTCTAATCTCTCTCTCTCTCTCGTGTTCTTGATTTGGCACGATCTTGATGTATCATGAGCTTTGCTATTATAGTTGGATCCTATGTTTCTTCCCCCCTCTACTCTCTTGTAATGAATTGAGTTTCCCCTTTGGAGTTATCTTATTGGATTGAGTCTTTAAAGATTTGAGAACACTTGATGTATGTCTTGCCGTGGATATCTGTGGTGACAATGGGATACCGCATGCCACTTGATGTATGTTTTGGTGACCAACTTGCGAGTTCCGCCCATGAACCTATGCATAGGGGTTGGCACACGTTTTCATCGTGATTCTCCGGTAAAACTTTGGGGCACTCTTTGAGGTCCTTTGTGTTGGTTGAATAGATGAATCTGAGATTGTGTGATGCATATCATATAATCATACCCACGGATACTTGAGGTGACATTGGAGTATCTAGGTGACATTAGTGTTTTGATTGATTTGTGTCTTAAGGTGTTATTCTAGTACGAACTCTAGGGCTGTTTGTGACACCTATAGGAATAGCCCAACGGATTGACTGGAAAGAATAACTTTGAGGTGGTTTCGTACCCTACCATAATCTCTTCGTTTGTTCTCCGCTATTAGTGACTTTGGAGTGACTCTTTGTTGCATGTTGAGGGATAGTTTTATGATCCAATTATGTTAGTATTGTTGAGGGAACTTACACTAGTGAAAGTATGAACCCTAGGCCTTGTTTCAACACATTGCAATACCGTTTACGCTCACTTTTATCACTTGCTACCTTGCTGTTTTTATTATTTTCAGATTACAAAAACTATTATCTACCATCCATATTGCACTTGTATCACCATCTCTTCGCCGAACTATTGCACCTATACAATTTACCATTGTATTGGGTGTGTTGGGGACACAAGAGACTCTTTGTTATTTGGTTGCAGGGTTGCTTGAGAGAGACCATCTTCATCCTACGCCTCCTACGGATTGATAAACCTTAGGTCATCCACTTGAGGGAAATTTGCTACTGTCCTACAAACCTCTGCACTTGGAGGCCCAACAACGTCTACAAGAAGAAGGTTGTGTAGTAGACATCAAGCTCTTTTCTGGCGCCGTTGCCGGGGAGGTTAGCGCTTGAAGGTATATCTTTAGATCTTGCAATCGAGTCTTTTAGTTTCTTGTTTTATCACTAGTTTAGTTTATAAAATAAAACTATAAAAAAATGGAATTAAGTTTGTCTCATACGCTTCACCTTTTTAATATCTTTCGTGAGTATGATCGAAAGGATAATTGTGCTCAAGTGCTAGAAGAAGAAATCTATAAAACATTTGGCACTAAATATTTGAATGAGGAGCATGGTTGCAATGTTGTTAGTATGAATTCCTTGAATATCCATGATGCTAATGATATGCAAAGCCACAAGCTTGGGGAAGCTATGTTTGATGAAGATGATATTTTTTGTCCCCCAAGTTTTGATGAGCAAATTTATTATGATGAAAGCATGCCTCCTATATATGATGATTATTGTGATGACACATATGATTTAAATAATAATGATAACCATGAAACTTGTCATCTTGATCTTAATTTTCAAACACATGATAGTTGTTTTGTTGAGTTTGCTCCCACTATTATTCATGAGAAGAATTTTGCTTATGTGGAGAGTAGTAAATTTTCTATGCCCATAGATCATGAAAAGAATGCTTTAAATGCTGGTTATATTGTTGAATTCATTCATGATGCTACTGAAAATTATCATGAGGGAGGAATATATACTTGTAGGGATTGCAATAATATCAAGTTTCCTCTCTATGTGCTTAAAATTTTGAAGTTATGCTTGTTTTACCTTCCTATGCAAGTTGATTCTTGTTCCCACAAGTTTTTTGCTCACAAAATCCCTATGCATAGGAAGTATGTTAGACTTAAATGTGCTAGTCATATTCTTCATGATGCTCTCTTTATGTTACAATTCTTATCTTGTATGTGAGCATCATTGAAATCATCATGCCTAGCTAGAGGCGTTAAACGATAGCGCTTGTTGGGAGGCAACCCAATTTTATTTTTTGTTACTTTCTTTTTGTTCCTGTTTAGTAATAAATAATTCATCTAGCCTCTGTTTATATGTGGTTTTATGCTTTTAATTAGTGTTTGTGCCAAGTAGAACCTTTGGGAAGACTTGGGGAGAGTCTTGTTGATCATGCTGTAAAAAACAGAAACTTTAGTGCTCACGAGAATTGCTGCCATTTTTATTTGGAGAGTGCTATTTAGTTAATTCTTTTTGCAGATGATTAATAGATAAATTACTCAGGTCCATAAATTTATTTGATAATTTTATGAGTTCCATAAGTATACGTTTGATCCAGATTACTACAGACTGTTCTGTTTTTGACAGATTCTGTTTTTCATGTGTTGTTTACTTATTTTGATGAATCTATGGCTAGTAAAATAGTTTATAAACCATAGAGAAGTTGAAATACATTAGTTTTGACACCAATATAAACAAATAATGAGTTGATTACAGTACCTTGAAGTAGTGTTTTGTTTTCTTACGCTAACGGAGCTTACAAGTTTTCTGTTAAGTTTTGTGTTGTGAAGTTTTCAAGTTTTGGGTAAGGATTCGATGGACCATGGAATAAGGAGTGGCAAGAGCCTAAGCTGGGGGATTCCCAAGGCACCCCAAGGTAATATTCAAGGACAAACAAGAGCCTAAGCTTGTGGATGCCCCGGAAGGCATCCCCTCTTTCGTCTTCGTTCATCGGTAACTTTACTTGGAGCTATATTTTTATTCGCCACATGATATGTGTTTTGCTTGGAACATCAATTTATTTTGTTAGGATTTGCTTGCTGTTATTTATAATAATGTTTTGCATCTTTTATTTCAATAAAAGTGGCATTGATAGCCTTTACTATGCCTATGTTACAAGTATACATGTTGCTGTTTGAAAACAGAAAGTTTACCGCTGTTGCAATAATTCCCTAGAAAATTGATAATGTGATAAAATGTTCAAACCTTTTGAATATTAAGCTCTGATAAATTTAATACATTGGGAATTTTCTTTCATAATTTTTGGAGCTATGGAAGTATGGATGTTGCAGCATTCTTGACAGACTATCCTGTTTAGGCAGATTGCTGTTATGTTTGCATTGTTTGCATATGTTTGCTTCTTTAATGATTCTATTTGAGGATAGGACTATTAAATATGAAGAGGAATTTAGTATGCAATGTTGAATAATAATTTTAGTGATTTGCTACAGTAGAGTATGATAAGGTTTTTGCAATGGTTTATACTAACTTATCTCACGAGTCCTTGTTGAGTTTTGTGTGGATGAAGCTTTTGAGATTTAGGGAGACCGTGATATGAGAGGAATTAAGGAGACACAAAAGCTCAAGCTTAGGGATGCCCAAGGCACCCCAAGATAATATTTCAAGAAGTCTCAAGCATCTAAGCTTGGGGATGCCCCGGTTGGCATCCCACCTTTCTTCTTCAACAATTATCGGTTAGTATCGGTTGATCCTAAGTTTTTGCTTCTTCACATGATGTTTGATATTCTTAGATGTCATTTTATTTTGCTTTGCTTGCTGTTTGAATAGAGTACCAAGATCTGAAATTATTAAATGTTAGAGAGTCTTCACATAGTTGCATAATTATTCGACTACTCATTGATCTTCACTTATATCTTTCGGAGTAGTTTGTCATTTGCTCTAGTGCTTCACTTATATCTTTTAGAGCATGGTGGTAGTTTTATTTTGAAGAAATAGATGAACTCTCATGCTTCACTTAGATTATTTTGAGAGTCTTAAATAGCATGGTAATTTGCTTAAAATCCTAATATGCTGGGTATTCAAGAATAATAAAAATTCTCTTATTAGTGTGTTGAATACTAAGAGAAGTTTGATGCTTGATGATTGTTTTGAGATATGGAGATGGTGATATTAGAGTCATGCTAGTTGAGTAGTTGTGAATTTGAGATATACTTGTGTTGAAGTTTGTGATTCCCGTAGCATGCACGTATGGTGAACCGTTATGTAATGAAGTCGGAGCATGAGGTGTTCATTGATTGTCTTCCTTATGAGTGGCGGTCGGGGACGAGCGATGGTCTTTTCCTACCAATCTATCCCCCTAGGAGCATGCGCGTACTACTTTGTTTCGATAACTAATAGATTTTTGCAATAAGTATGTGAGTTCTTTATGACTAATATTGAGTCCATGGATTATACGCACTCTCACCCTTCCACCTTTGCTAGCCTCTCTAGTACCGCGCAACTTTCGTCGGTACCATAAACCCACCATATACCTTCCTCAAAACAACCACCATACCTACCTATTATGGCATTTCCATAGCCATTCCGAGATATATTTCCATGCAACTTTCCACCATTCAGTTTATTATGACACGCTTCATCATTGTCATATTGCTTTGCATGATCATGTAGTTGACATTGTATTTGTGGCAAAGCCACCATTCATAATTCTTTCATACATGTCACTCTTGATTTATTGCATATCCCGGTACACCGCCGGAGGCATTCATATAGAGTCATCTTTGTTCTAGTATCGAGTTGTAATTCTTGAGTTGTAAATAAATAGAAGTGTGATGATCACCATTCAATAGAGCATTGCCCCCCCCCCCAAAAGAAAGGCCAAAAAAAGGGAAAGGCCGAAAAAAAGAAAGGCCAAAAAAAGGAAAGGCCAAATAAAAAAAGAAAATAAAAAGGGGCAATGCTACTATCCTTTTTTCCACACTTGTGCTTCAAAGTAGCACCATGATATAGCGAGTCTCATATATTGTGCTTCAAAGTAGCACCACGTTCTTCATATAGAGAGTCTCATATGTTGTCACTTTCATATACTAGTGGGAATTTTACATTATAGAACTTGGCTTGTATATTCCAATGATGGGCTTCCTCAAATTGCCCTAGGTCTTCGTGAGCAAGCAAGTTGGATGCACACCCACTAGTTTCTTTTGTTGAGCTTTCATACATTTACAGCTCTAGTGCATCCGTTGCATGGTAATCCCTACTCACTCACATTGATATCTATTGATGGGCATCTCCATAGCCCGTTGATACGCCTAGTTGATGTGAGACTATCTTCTCCCTTTTTGTCGTCTCTACAACCACCATTCTATTCCACCTATAGTGCTATATCCATGGCTCACGCTCATGTATTGCGTGAAGATTGAAAAAGTTTGAGAACATCAAAAGTATGAAACAATTGCTTGGCTTGTCATCGGGGTTGTGCATGATTTAAATATTTTGTGTGGTGAAGATGGAGCATAGCCAGACTATATGATTTTGTAGGGATAACTTTCTTTGGCCATGTTATTTTGAGAAGACATAATTGCTTTGTTAGTATGCCTGAAGTATTATCATTTTTATGTCAATATTAAACTTTTGTCTTGAATCTTTCGGATCTGAATATTCATATCACAAGTAAGAAGAATTACATTGAAATTATGCCAACTAGCATTCCACATCAAAAATTATCTTTTTATCATTTACCTACTCGAGGACGAGCAGGAATTAAGCTTGGGGATGCTTGATACGTCTCCAATGTATCTATAATTTTTGATTGCTCCATGCTATATTATCTACTGTTTTGGGAAATATTGGGCTTTATTATCCACTTTTATATTACTTTTGGGACTAACCTATTAACCGGAGGCCCAGCCCAGATTTGCTGTTTTATGCCTATTTCAGTGTTTTGAAGAAAAGGAATATCAGATGGAGTCGAAACGGAACGAAATCAACTGGAGAAGTTATTTTTGGAAGGAAATACACCTGATGGACTTGGACCCCACGTCAGAAGATACGGGAGCTGCCCACGAGGGTAGGGGGCGCGCCCCCTGCCTCGTGGGGCCCCCGTGGCTCCCCAGACGTGCTTCTTCCGCCTATATAACCCCACGTGACCTAAAACTTCCAGAACGCAACATAGATCGGGAGTTCCGCCGCCAGAAGCCTCTGTAGCCACCAAAAGTCAATCGGGACCCTGTTCCGGCACCCTGCCGGAGGGGGGAACCCTCACTAGTGGCCATCTTCATCATCCCGGTGCTCTCCATGACGAGGAGGGAGTAGTTCTCCCTCGGGGCTGAGGGTATGTACCAGTAGCTATATGTTTGATCTCTCTCTCTCTCTCGTGTTCTTGATTTGGTACAATCTTGATGTATCACGAGCTTTGCTATTATAGTTGGATCCTATGTTTCTTCCCCCCTCTACTCTCTTGTAATGAATTGAGTTTCCCCTTTGGAGTTATCTTATCGGATTGAGTCTTTAAAGATTTGAGAACACTTGATGTATGTCTTGCCGTGGATATCTATGGTGACAATGGGATACCGCGTGCCACTTGATGTATGTTTTGGTGACCAACTTGCGGGTTCCGCCCATGAACCTATGCATAGGGGTTGGCACACGTTTTCGTCGTGATTCTCCGGTAGAACTTTGGGGCACTCTTTGAGGTCCTTTGTGTTGATTGAATAGATGAATCTGAGATTGTGTGATGCATATCTTATAATCATACCCACGAATACTTGAGGTGACATTGGAGTATCTAGGTGACATTAGGGTTTTGATTGATTTGTGTCTTAAGGTGTTATTCTAGTATGAACTCTAGGGCTGTTTGTGACACCTATAGGAATAGCCCAACGGATTGACTGGAAAGAATAACTTTGAGGTGGTTTCGTACCCTACCATAATCTCTTCGTTTGTTCTCCGCTATTAGTGACTTTGGAGTGACTCTTTGTTGCATGTTGAGGGATAGTTTTATGATCTAATTATGTTAGTATTGTTGAGGGAACTTACACTAGTGAAAGTATGAACCCTAGGCCTTGTTTCAACACACTGCAATACCGTTTACGCTCACTTTTATCACTTGCTACCTTGCGGTTTTTATTATTTTCAGATTACAAAAACTATTATCTACCATCCATATTGCACTTGTATCACCATCTCTTCGCCGAACTATTGCACCTATACAATTTACCATTGTATTGGGTGTGTTGGGGACACAAGAGACTCTTTGTTATTTGGTTCCAGGGTTGCTTGAGAGAGACCATCTTCATCCTACGCCTCCTACGGATTGATAAACCTTAGGTCATCCACTTGAGGGAAATTTGCTACTGTCCTACAAACCTCTGCACTTGGAGGCCCAACAACGTCTACAAGAAGAAGGTTGTGTAGTAGACATCAGATACTCAGGTCAAACTTGACGAGCCTAGCATATGCAGATATGGCCTCGGAACACTGGATACCGAAAGGTCGAGCGTGAATAATATAGTAGATATGATCAACATAGTGATGTTCACATTGAAAACTACTCCATATCACGTGATGATCGGACATGGTTTTGTTGATTTGGATCACGTGATCATTTAGATGTCTAGAGGGATGTCTATCTCAGTGGGAGTTCTTAAGTAATATGATTAAGTGAACTTTAATTTATCATGAACTTAGTCCTGATAGTATTTGCATAACTATGTTGTAGATCAATAGCTCGCGATGTAGCTCCCCGTTTATTTTTGATATGTTCCGAGAGAAAAATAAGTTGAAAGATGATAGTAGCAATGATGCAGACTTGGTCCGTGATCTGAGGATTATCCTCATTGCTGCACAGAAGAATTATGTCCTTGATGCACCGCTAGGTGACATAACTATTGCAGGAGCAAATGTAGACGTTATGAACGTTTGACAAAGCTCGGTGTGATGACTACTTAATAGTTTAGTGCAGCATGCTTTACGGCTTAGAACCAGGACTTCAAAAATGTTTTTGAACACCACAGAGCATATAAGATATTCTAAGAGCTGAAATTGGTAGTTCATACTCATGCCCGTGTCAAGAGGTAGGAGACCTCTGACAGTATTTTGCCTACAAGATGGAGGAGAATAGCTAAACCAGTGAGCATGTGCTCAGATTGTCTGGGTACTACAATTGCTTGAATCAAGTGGGAGTTAATTTTCCAGATAAGATAGTAAGTGACAAAAGTTCTTTGGTCACTATCACCAAGTTACTAGAACTTAGTAATGAACTATAATATGCAAGGGATGACGAAAGTAATTCCCAAACTCTTCGCGATGCTGAAATCGGCGAAGGTAGAAATCAAGAAATAGCATCAAGTGTTGATGGTTAACAAGACCACTAGTTTCAAGAAAAGGGCAAAGGTAAAGAAAAAGGAACTTCAAAGAAGAATAACAAGCAAGTTGCCGCTCCCGTGAAGAAACCCAAAGCTAGACCTAAGCTAGAAACTGAGTGCTTCTACTGCAAAGGTAATGGTCACTAGAAGCAGAACTACCCCAAATACTTGGCGGATAAGAAGGATGGCAAAGTGAACAAAGTTATATTTGATATACAGATTATTGATGTGTACTTTACTAGTGTTCATAATAGCCCCTGGGTATATGATACTGGTTCAGTTGCTATGATTAGTAACTTGAAACAGGAGTTACAAAATGAACAAAAACTAGTCGAGGGAGAGGTGACGATGTGTGTTGGAAGTGATTCCAAGGTTGATAAGATCACCATCGCACACTCCCTTTACCTTCGGGATTAGTGTTGAACCTAAAATAAATGTTTTGGTGTTTGCGTTGAGCATAAATATGATTGGATCATGTTTATTGCAATACAGTTATTCATTTAAGTCAAAGAATAATTGTTGTTCTATTTACATGAATAAAACCTTCTATGGTCATACACTCAATATAAATGGTTTATTGAATATCGATCGTAGTGATACACATATTCATAATATTGAAGCCAAAAGATGCAAAGTTAATAATGATAGTGCAACTTATATGTGGCACTGCCGTTCAGGTCATATTGGTGTAAACCACATGAAGAAACTCCATGCTGATGGGCTTTTGGAATCACTTATGAATCACTTGATGCTTGCGAACCATGCCTCATGGGCAAGATGACTACGACTCCGTTCTCTGGAACAATGGAACAAGCAACATACATATTGGAAATAATACATACTGATGTATGCGATCCGATGAGTGTTGAGGCTCATGACGGGTATCGTTATTTTCTGATCTTCACAGATGATTTGAGCAGATATGTGTATATCTACTTGATGAAACATAAGTCTGAAACATTTGAAAAGTTCAAAGAATTTCAGAGTGAAGTGGAAAATCATCGTAATAAGAAAATAAAGTTTCTACGATCTGATCGCGGAGACGAATATTTGAGTTATGAGTTTGGTCTTCATTTGAAACGATGTGGAATAGTTTTGCAACTCACACCACCTGGAACACCACAGCGTAATGCTGTGTCCGAACGTCATAACAGTACTTTATTAGATATGGTGTGATCTATGATGTCTCTTACCAATTCATCACTATCATTTTGGGGTTATGCATTAAAGACAACTGCATTCACGTTAAATAGGGCACAATCTAAATCTGTTGAGACGACACCATATGAACTGTGGTTTAGCAAGAAACCTAAGCTCTCGTTTCTTAAAGTTTGGGGCTATGATGCTTATGTGAAAAAGTTTCAACCTGATAAGCTCGAACCCAAATCGGAGAAATGCCTCTTCATAGGATACCCAAAGGAAACTGTTGGGTACACCTTCTATCACAGATCCGAAGGCAAGATATTCGTTGCTAAGAATGGATCCTTTCTAGAGAAGAAGTTTCTCTCGAAAGAAGTGAGTGGGAGGAATGTAGAACTTGATGAGGTAATTGTACCTTCTCTCGAATTGGAAAGTAGTTCATCACAGAAATCAGTTCTAGTGATTCCTACGCCAATTAGTGAGGAAGCTAATGATGATGATCATGAAACTTCAGATCAAGTTACTACCGAACCTCGTAGGTCAACCAGAGTATGGTCCGCACCAGAGTGGTACGGTAATCCTTTCTGGAAGTCATGTTACTAGACCATGATGAACCTACAAACTATGAGGAAGCGATGATGAGCACAGATTCCGCAAAATGGCTTGAGGACATGAAATCTGAGATGGGATCCATGTATGAGAACAAAGTGTGGACTTTGGTTGACTTGTCCAATGATCGGCAAGCCATTCAGAATAAATGGATCTTCAAGAGGAAGACATACGCTGATAGTACTATTACTATATACAAAGCTCGAAGTTTCGCAAAAGGTTTTCGACAAGTTCAAAGTGTTGACTACGATGAGATTTTCTCACTCGTATCTATGCTTAAAAGTCTGTCCGAATCATGTTAGCAGTTGCCGCATTTTATGAAATCTGGCAAATGGATATCAAAACTACATTCCTTAATGGATTTATTAAAGAAGAGTTGTATATGATGCAGCCAGAAGGTTTTGTCAATCCTAAAGATGATAAACAAAGTGTGCAAGCTCTAGCGATCCATCTATGGACTGGTGCAAGCATCTCGGAGTTGGAATATACGCTTTGATAAGTTGATCAAAGCATATAGTTTTATACAGACTTGCGGTGAAGCCTGCATTTACAAGAAAGTGAGTGGAAGCACTACAACCTTTCTGATAAGTATATGTGAATGACATATTGTTGATCGGAAATGAGGTAGAGTTTTCTGGAAAGCATAAAGGAGTGTTTGAAAGGATTTTTTCAAAGAAAGACCTCGGTAAAGCTGCTTACATATTGAGCATCAAGATCTATAGATATAGATCAAGACGCTTGATAAGTTTTTTCAATGAGTACATACCTTGACAAGATTTTGAAGGAGTTAAAAATGGATCAGTCAAAGAAAGAGTTCTTGCTTGTGTTGCAAGGTGTGAAGTTGAGTAAGACTCAAAACCTGACCACGGCAGAAAATAGAAAGAGAATGAAAAGTCATTCCCTATGCCTCAGTCATAGGTTCTATAAAGTATGCTATGCTGAGTACCAGACCAATTGTATACCTTAGCATGATTTTGGCAAGGGAGTACAATAGTGATCTAGGAGAAGATCACTGGACATCAGTCAAAATTATCCTTAGAGGACTAAGGAAATATTTCTCGGTTATGGAGGTGATAAAAAGTTTGTCGTAAAGAGTTACGTCGATGCAAGCTTTTGACACCGATCTAGATACATATTAAAAGTGGGAGCAATTAGAAAATTTGCAAAATACATACGGATCTAAATGTTGCAGACCCGTAGACTAAACTTCTCTCACAAGCAAACCTTGATCACTCTTTGGGTGTGAATCACATAGCGATGTGAACTAGATTATTGACTCTAGTAAACCCTTTGGGTATTAGTCACATGAAGATGTGAACTATTGGTGTGAAATCACATGACGATATGAACTAGATTATTGACTCTAGTGCAAGTGGGAGACTGAAGGAAATATGCCCTAGGGGCAGTAATAAAGTTGTTATTTATATTTCCTTATATCATGATAAATGTTTATTATTCATGCTAGAATTGTATTAACCGGAAACTTAGTACATGTGTGAATACATAGACAAACTGAGTGTCACTAGTATGCCTCTACGTGACTAGCTCGTTAATCAAAGATGGTTAAGTTTCCTAACCATAGACATGAGTTGTCATTTGATTAACGGGATCACATCATTAGAGAATGATGTGATTGACTTGACCCATCCGTTAGCTTAGCACTATGATCGTTTAGTTTGTTGCTATTGCTTTCTTCATAACTTATACATGTTCCTATGACTATGAGATTATGCAACTCCCGAATACCGGAGGAACACTTAGTGTGCTATCAAACGTCACAACGTAACTGGGTGATTATAAATATGCTCTACAGGTGTCTCCGATGGTGTTTGTTGAGTTGGCATAGATCGAGATTAGGATTTGTCACTCTGATTGTCGGAGTGGTATCTCTGGGCCCTCTCGGTAATGCACATCACTATAAGCCTTGCAAGCAATGTGACTAATGAGTTAGTTGCAGGATGTTGCATTACGGAACGAGTAAAGAAACTTGCTGGTAACGAGATTGAACTAGGTATGATGATACCGATGATCGAATCTCGGGCAAGTAACATACTGATGACAAAGGGAAAAACGTATGTTGTTGTGCGGTTTGACCGATAAAGATCTTCGTAGAATATGTATGAACCAATATGAGCATCCAAGTTCCGCTATTGGTTATTGACCGGAGATGAGTCTCAGTCATGTCTACATAGTTCTCGAACTCGTAGGTTCCACACGCTTAATGTTCAGTGACGATCGGTATTATGAGTTTATGTGTTTTGATGTACCGAAGGTAGTTCAAAGTCTCGGATTTGATCACGGATATGACGAGGAGTCTCGAAATGGTCGAGACATAAAGATCCGTATATTGGAAGCCTATGTTTGGACATCGGAATGGTTCCGGATGAGTTCGGTCATTTTCCGGAGTACCGGAAGGTTACTGGAACCCCCCGGGGAGTATATGGGCCTTAGTGGAATAAAGGAGAGGAAGGGAAAAGGTGGGAGGCGCGCCCCCTAGCCCAATCCTAATTGGGTGGGGGCCGGCCCCCTTTCCTTCCTTCTCTCCTACTCCTACTACTTGGAAGGGGGGAATCCTACTCCCGGTGGGAGTAGGACTCGCCTAGGGAGCGCCATAGAGGGCCGGGCCTCCCCCTCCTCCACTCCTTTATATATAGGGGAGGGGGCACCCCATAGACACACAAGTTGATTGTTTAGCCGTGTGCGGTGCCCCCCTCCACGGATTTCCACCTCGGTCATATCGTTGCAGTGCTTAGGTGAAGCCCTGCGCTGGTAGCTTCATCATCTCCATCATCACGCTGTCGTGCTGAAGAAACTCTCCCTCGACACTCAGATGGATCTACAGTTCACGTGATGTCACCGAGCTGAACGTGTGCAAATCGCGGAGGTGTCGTACCTTTGGTGCTAGGATCGGTCGGACCGTGAAGACGTACGACTACATCAACCATATTGTCATAACGCTTCCGCTTACGGTCTACGAGGGTACGTGGACAACACTCTTCCCATCTCATTGCTATGCATCACCTAGATGGATCTTGCATGTGTGTAGGATTTTTTTGAAATTACTGCGTTCCCCAACACATGCATCTAGAGTATTAAGTTCATAAGAACTGAGTAACGCATTAAGCAAGATGACATGATGTAGAGGGATAAACTCAAACAATATTATATAAACCCCATCTTTTTATCCTCGATGGCAACAATACAATACATGCCTTGCTGCCTCTACTGTCACTGGGAAAGGACACCGCAAGATTGAACCCAAAGCTAAGCACTTCTCCCATTGCAAGAAAGATCAATCTAGTAGGCCAAACTAAACTGATAATTCGAAGAGACTTGCAAAGATATCAAACAATGCATATAAGAATTCAGAGAAGAACCAAATAATATTCATAGATAATCTTGTTCATAAACCCACAATTCATTGGATCTCGGCAAACACACTGCAAAAGAATATTACATCGAATAGATCTCCAAGAACATCGAGGAGAACTTTGTATTGAGAATCAAAGAGAGAGAAGAAGCCATCTAGCTAATAACTATGGACCTGAAGGTCTGTGGTAAACTACTCACGCTTCATCGGAGAGGCTATGGTGTTGATGTAGAAGCCCTCCGTGATCGATTCCCCCTTCGGCCGATCGTCGGAAGAGGCCCCAAGATGGGATATCACGGGTACAAAAGGTCGCGACGGTGGAAAAGTGGTTTCGTGGCTCTCTGCGATCGATCTAGGGTATAAGAGTATATATAGGCGGAAGAAGTACGTCGGTGGAGCTATGAGGGGCTCACGAGGGTGGGGGCGCGCCTACCCCCCTGCGCGCGCCCTCCTGCCTCGTGGCCACCTCATGGCGTTCCAGACTTCAACTCCAAGTCTTCTGGTTTGCTTTCGGTCCAAGAAATATCATCGCGAAGGTTTCATTCCGTTTGGATTCCTTTTTTGTGAAACTCTAAAATAGGCAAAAAAACAGAAACTAGCACTGGGCCTCCGGTTAATAGGTTAGTGATATGTCTCCATCGTATCTACTTTTCCAAACACTTTTGCCCTTGTTTTGGACTTTAACTTGCATGATTTGAATGGAACTAACCCGGACTGACGCTATTTTCAGCAGAATTGCCATGGTGTTATTTTTTGTGCAAAAACAAAAGTTCTCGGAATGACGTGAAAATCAACAAAGAATATTTTTGGAATATAAAAAAATACCGGCGAAAGAATCAAGGCCAGGGGGCCCACACCCTGTCCATGAGGGTGGGGGACACGCCCCCAGCCTCGTGGGCCCCCTGGTGCTCCTCCGACCTCAATTCCAACTCTATATATCCGTGTCCGGGGAGGAAAAATAGGAGAGAAGGATTCATCGCATTTTACGATACGGAGCCGCCACCAAGCCCTAATCTCTCTCGGGAGGGCTGATCTGGAGTTCGTTCAGGGCTTCGGAGAGGGGAATCCGTCGCCATCATGATCATCATCATCAACCTTCCTCCATCACCAATTTCATGATGCTCACCGCCGTGCGTGAGTAATTCCATCGTAGGCTTGCTGGACGGTGATGGGTTGGATGAGATTTATCATGTAATCGAGTTAGTTTTGTTAGGGTTTATCCCTAGTATCCACTATGTTATGAGATTAATGTTGCTATGACTTTGCTATGCTTAATGCTTGTCACTAGGGCCCGAGTGCCATGATTTCAGATCTAAACCTATTATGTCTTCATGAATGTATGTGAGTTCTTGATCCTATATTGCAAGTCTATAGTCACCTATTATGTGTTATGATCCGTTAACCCCGAAGTGACAATAATCGGGATACTCACCGGTGATGACCGTAGTTTGAGGAGTTCATGTATTCACTATGTGTTAACGCTTTGGTCCGATACTCTATTAAAAGGAGGCCTTAATATCCCTTAGTTTCCAATAGGACCCCGCTGCCATGGGAGGGTAGGACAAAAGATGTCATGCAAGTTCTTTTCCATAAGCACGTATGACTATATTCGGAATACATGCCTACATTACATTGATGAACTAGAGCTAGTTCTATGTCACTCTATGTTATAACTATTGCATGAGGAATCGCATCCAACATAATTATCTATCACTGATCCAATGCCTACGAGCTTTTCATATATTGTTCTTCACTTATTTACTTTTACGTTGCTACTGTTACAATCACTACAAAACCAAAACTATTACTTTTGCTACCGTTACCACTACTATCATATTACTTTGCTACTAAATATTTTGCTACAAATATTAAGTTTCCAGGTGTGGTTGAATTGACAACTCAGCTGCTAATACTTGGGAATATTCTTTGGCTCCCCTTGCGTCGAATCAATAAATTTGGGTTGAATACTCTACCCTCGAAAACTGTTGCGATCCCCTATACTTGTGGGTTATCAGTTAGTCCCAAAAATAATATAACAGAGCATATTAAAGCTCATTAAACATCCAAAATAGATAATATAATAGCATGGAACAATAAAAAATTATAGATACGTTGGAGACGTATCATGTAGCACCCAGGTTATCACACCATCACTACTAGGGAAAACCCTAGTAGTAGCGCTTGTTTTTAAGCCAGCAGTAGCGTTTGTGCAAGCGCTACCACTAAGACGCTACAGCTAACTAGCAACAGTAGCACTGGAAAGGGAGCGCTACTGCTATACCTAGTTAGCAGTAGTGCTTTTCTTTGGCAAGCGCCACTGATAGTACTAAGTAGCAGTAGCGCTTCTTATGAAAAGCGCTGCTGCCAGCTTTTCCTGTATTTTTAAAAATACAACTTATATTCGTTGTGGTTTTATATACAATACTTTCATCATATGATTTTATGACCATGATTAGTTATTATATATAACAGTGAATATTATATATAACCTACTGATATATATAATAACTAATCATGCTCATATAACAACTTAGCATCATGCATCATCGATCATAATAATAAATAACTCATCATTGGTATCATAATAACAAGTCATACTCATCATCATCGATCATACAACTTCTACTCGATACCACATCATCATCATAGTCATTTAACCAATCCTATTAGCTAGGACCTACTACCTTCTTGTAACATCCCAAATTTTCAATTTGGAATGTTATACACTAGATCATCATTGCATATCATATTTTATTGCATTTTGGTTGATCCTAGAAATTCTACGGAACTCAAGGACCCTCGGAGAGAGTTGGGGATTTCATTATTTTCATATTTGAGTTTTCTCAAATTTTGAAAATAGGATGATTTCATTTTATTTATTTTATCTTCAATTATTTCTAATACAAAAATATGAGAGAGGGAATAAAATGACTTTCCCAAAATAAATAAATATTGAGGATTTAATAAAAAATCAAATAAGATTTTATTTTGGTTTTATTTGCTATTTTATTTGAATTTAGGAAAAATGCGCGTTTTTCAAAATTGCATTTAGGCCCCAAATAAATGTTCATCCTGTGCGTTCTGATTTTAGAAGCTGGGGAAAATTTATTTCGGAATTTTTGGAGTCCGTTTAGTATTCCTTTTGTTTTTTCTCTGAGCGTAACTATTTAAAAAAATGCGAACCGACCTAACGGGCCGTGTCCGACCCGGACACCTGGCCCGGCCGGCCTTATAAGCCGGGGGAGGAGCCCAACCAAGACCCCTAACCCTAGCCGCCCTGCCCCGCCGCCTCTGCCACCGCCGCCGCCGCCGCATCGCGCCGCCGCCGCCCCACGCCGCGCCCCGCCACTGCCCCGCGCCGCGCCGCGCCACGTCGCCGCCGTCCGCCGGAGCCACGTCGCCGCCTTGCCGGAGGTTGACCCCGTTCCGCCGCCGGTTTTCTCGAAAAACCGTTCGGTTTTCCGTCGGTTTTTCGTTCGGTTTTTTAGTTTCGTTTTTTTGCTCATAGATCGGTTTTTCCGGTTTATTTATTTAGCGAACGTTCGCTCGTTCATTCATTTTAATGAATGCGTTCATCGTTTAGATCCAGATAACAAACGTTCGTTCGTTAATCTGTTCGTTGTTTTCTTTTTTCTCGGATTAAATCCGCGATTTTTCTGATCGCGATTCCTGATCCGATTTTCGTTCTAGTATAACTTTTCGCTCGTTTATCGGAATCAGGCGATTCAAGCGCCTGGAGTTTCGTATCGAAACCCTCTTTCCATTTAACCAAGTCAAACAAGTTTTTTCCATTGTAAAAATTACCCTAGATCCAGAATAGTAAACGAAGCATGTTTCTTTTGCCGTTTGTCTTTCGTTGCTTCATTCGATTTGATTCTATTTGCCAACCGGAGTTCTTAAGTTGAACTTTCTGGTTAGATCTCTGATTCGAGTTTTACCTGTGCATTAGTTGAGTACTTATTGTATGCTTGTTTGTTTACGATAGAGTACCCGGAGTGCGCAGCTTGCTACTTCGAATCGCTAAGTTTTGCGGATCATCAGCAAGGCATGTAACACTTTGATCATACCTCCTACTACTCACTTTTTATTACATTAGATCAATTCTCACACATTGCATGATTATGATCTAATTAAATTGTGGGTTTGGGAAGTAGTTGAGGTAGTACCTATTACCTGTTTATTATCAAACCTTTGGGAGTTACTTCTACATTTGCTTATTATGCCATGCTATGCTAGTAGACGTGGATTGAGTGAGTGTATCCATGACAGATGTCAGATTGTTAAATTAATGGTTTATCTAAGGTGGCAACTTAAATACACATCTGGGTGGATTGAGGCACCTGGGTATTCCAGCGATTGCCTGTTTTTCTTTTGGACCGCCACCCTGGCTCAAAGGGATCATGAGATTATTCATGCTAGAAACTTCCGTGTGCAGCCAAAAGCTACTATGGGCTCTAGCATAGTTGACTAAGTCGTGCGAACTCTTACAGTGGTAGACTAGCAGATGTAGGGGAAAGTAGGTGTAACGGTCTACCCGATCATAAGGTGCTAGCGCTTCTGAAAGACTATGTCTCGGTCATCCATTTTCTCAAACACCATGTAGTGCGAGTATCCCAATGGAGGAGATCGAGTCTTGTGGGGAAAAGTGCGCAAACCTCTGCAGAGTGTATAAACTAATCATGGTTAGCCGTGTCCCCGGTTATGGACATCTTGAGTATCTAGTACCTGGATTATCATGTGAATATCATCATGTTACTCTAATTAATTTTATTGGGTTCTGTTTAATGATGATGCTTAATTGGGATTGAGAATGCTGTCAACCATTCTCAATGTTTAACAACTACCATGATAGTTAAATAAGATTTATTCCTTTGCAGTAGGAAAAAATTGGCTTTACGCAAAACTGTAACCATAGAGCTTTCCACCAGCCAAATATGCATGTAGTATAGCCTATTTCTTTCATTGCTCTCTATGTGTTACATTGCCAACATATTCCATGTGCTGACCCGTTTCGGGCTGCAACGTTCATGTTGCAGACTTTTCAGACGACGAGTAAGGTGCCTTTAGGTCATGGTTCTATACTCAGTGATGTCGTTGGAGTTGATGGACTCACTTATCTTCCAAGCCTTCCGCTGTTATCGTTATTAGATGGCCTTAAGCCATATTTATTATAATAAGTTCTCTTTGGAGACACTCGATGTAATAAGTGTGTGATTGCTACTCTGTTATAAATCCTTCAAGTACAGTGTGGTGTCAGCATTACTGATCTAGAGATGACACTTGAGCATAGAGATTGGACCGTTTGAGGTCTGGTCGCTACAAGATGGTATTAGAGCACACGCTGACTGTAGGACACGACCACTAAGCTAAAAGACCTAGATCACTACTCACTCTCTTCTCATTCCGACTTCTCATCTTTTCTGCTCTTTTAGGATGGCGGATGCAAGGAACAAGTTCACGCAACCGGATGAAGATACACCCTTTGGACATCACTTGAAGGAAGTCACTAGATATCTGAAAACAGGAGTACCAAGCTTCACCGGAACCTACAACGCCACTTTACCTGAAGAGGAGCGTTGGATGATTCAAGTTGAAGTTCCAGGAAGGACGTTCATGCCAATCACTCAACCCATAGAGTTTTCTTTTGATGCACCAACTTGGGATCTAGGAAAGAGCATGGCAGCTCACATCGCCATGGGACGCATTGGAGAAGTTTACCGCAATGATCTCAAGGATACTAATACTATCTATCAGATTTGTGGGCGCCGAGATGAGCACCGAGAGATGATCAGCACCAGGAAGGATAGATCAATTGCAGCTTTTATCCAGGAGTTAAACCAGCACATTCGATGATAGCAGAACCAGATGTGCGCAGATATGATAGATCTGAAGAAGGCAAGGACAAGAATCAAGGAACTGGAGGAAGAAATCAAGGCCACACGTGAAGATTATGAAGAGGAAATCGAAGTATTAGTGGAGAAGAATGACAATCTGATCAAGAAGATCAGAATATTTATGGGAGGCCCTACACCAGTAGAAGAAGACAAAGAACCCAAGGAGATTCGCCCGGAGGACTACATCATCGTCGACGACACCGACTCAGATCGAGATGATAGCGATGATGACTATGTTGATGAAGCTGGGGCAGATATGATGGAGTTTGCAACCGAAGAATATTTCTAGTAGACCACCCCATCAGTAGTAGTAGTCCATCATGTAAATATAGTAGTCCGAGCACTTTTGCGATAGTTAGATCGATTGTATGTCCTTGTGTGATTGATTGAATGAAGTGAATTGTTTGCTTTGCCTCATGTGCATATGGGTAGTGTTTTCTCTCTAGACCTCTCTCTATTCTTAAATCTCATCTTTTCTAAACCCTCAGATGCCTCCGAGACGTGACCCCGGATTTACCTTCCCACCGGAGCTCACTCAATTGATCCAGCAGCAGAACACATTGATGCAGTTGCTAGTTCAGAATCAGAATCAGGGGAACAACAACAACAACCCACCACCACCACCACCACCTGTTGACCACTTAGCCCGTTTTCTTAGGATGAATCCGCCGGTGTTTTCCAGTAGCACCGAGCCGATAGTAGCCGATGATTGGCTCCGCAAGATAGCAATGGAGTTGACGACAGCAGGATGCACAGATGCGGAAAAGGTGAAGTTTGCCGCACATCAGCTTGAAGGACCCACAACATCATGGTGGGAGAATTTCACAGCCACTTTCCCTGTCGACACTATCAATGGGACCAGTTCCAGCAGACTTTCCGTACTGTCCATGTTTCAGCAGGAGCTATGGCCATGAAGAAGCGAGAGTTTCACAATTTGCGCCAAGGAGGACGGACAGTTGGCCAGTATGTGGAGGACTTTAGTAAGTTAGCACGTTATGCCCCAGATGACGTTGCTACAGATGCAGCTAAGCAAGAGAAGTTTCTGAAAGGACTGAATGATGAGTTGAGCATGCAGTTGATGGTAGCAACCTTCAACAACTACCAAGAGTTGGTAGATCGTGCTCTTATGATTGAAGGGAAGCAGCAGCAGATTGAGAATCGCAAGAGGAAGTATGGACAAGGGAAGTACAATTCAGGAGCTCAGCAGAAGCCACGTTTTACCCCTAGGCCGGGAGGACATTTTCAGCATACCCATGGAGGAGGTAGCTCGCACAATCATAATGGCACCAAGAATGGGAATGGAGGAAGCAACGGCCAGAACCGTACAAACCCATCAACCCCAGCCAAGAGAGACCTGAGCCAAGTCACTTGTTTCAAGTGCCAAAATACCGGACATTATGCTAATGAATGTCCTGAATCCCAGAATGAAAATGGCAATGGAATCTCTGGGAAGAAGCCGAACCCTTTCAATAGGGGACAGGTGAACCACGTTAACGTGGAGGAGGTTGAAGAGCAGCCAGATGCAGTAATCGGTAAGTTTTTGGTTAAGTCATTTACTGCACTCGTTCTTTTTGATACTGGTGCATCGCATTCATATATATCAAGGGAATTCGTGGATAAGTATACCCTGCCCACCAAAGTTCTTAGAACACCTATGTTAGTAAGCTCACCAGGAGCGGAGTATATGGCTAGCAAGGGATGTTTTCAAGTGCCATTGAGTATAGGCAGGCATGCGTTTCCCTCGGATTTGATCATTTTGGAATCACAAGGTTTGGATGTAATTCTGGGTATGGATTGGCTGTCGATGTATGGAGGAAACATCGATTGCGCCAGTAAGTCAATTTTGCTTACCATCCCAGAAGGGAGAAGGATCAAGTATGTATTCCGGCATGTGCCGAAAAGGACTCAAGTAAATTGTCTAATAGGAGTTGTGCAGGAGGACGTACCAGTGGTGAAGGATTTCCCTAATGTATTTCCAGAAGAGTTGCCAGGCATGCCACCGGATAGAGATATTGAGTTTCTGATTGAGTTTTTGCCAGGCACAGGGCCAATATCTAAGAGACCATATAGGATGCCCGCAAAGGATTTGGTGGAGATTAAGAAGCAGATTAAGGAGTTACTGGATAAAGGTTATATTCGCCCAAGTTCTTCGCCTTGGGGATCGCCAGTACTTCTAGTGGAGAAGAAGGATGGATCGTTAAGGATGGTTGTTGACTATCGAGGATTGAATGAAGTAACCATCAAAAACAAGTACCCACTACCGATGATCAATGATCTGTTTGATCGATTGCAAGGAGCTAAGGTATTCTCCAAGATCGACCTGCAATTAGGATACCATCAGTTGAAGATTCGAGAGCAGGATATACCTAAGACGACTTTTACCACCAGGTATGGGCTGTACGAGTATACCGTTATGTCATTTGGTCTGACTAATGCACCTGCATATTTTATGAACATGATGAACAAGGTGTTTATGGAGTTTTTGGATAAATTCGTCGTAGTGTTCATTGATGATATCCTGGTTTACTCGAAGAATGAAGAGGAGCATAAGGAGCATTTACGTTTGGTACTTGGTAAGCTCAAAGAATATTAGTTATATGCCAAGTTTAGCAAATGTGAGTTTTGGTTGAAGGTTGTTGGATTTCTCGGACACGTTATATCCGGAGAAGGTATAGCAGTAGATCCCACCAAGGTTGACACTGTGACAAATTGGGAAGCGCCAACAACAGTTGGAGAGATCCGGAGTTTTCTTGGACTCGCAGGATACCGGAGATTTATTGAAAATTTCTCGAAGATTGCAAAGCCTATGACGGAGTTGTTGAAGAAGGATACCAAGTTCATATGGACTGAGGAATGTGAGGCCAGTTTCCAGGAGTTGAAGAAACGTTTGGTTACATCACCTGTGTTGATTTTGCTAGATCAGACCAAGGATTATGAGGTGTATTGTGACGCTTCACGTCGAGGACTTGGAGCAGTGCTTATGCAAGAAGGAAGAGTTGTTTCATATGCCTCACGACAGCTCAAGGCTCATGAGTTGAATTATGCTACGCATGATTTGGAGTTAGCAGCGGTAGTGCATGCATTGAAAACCTAGAGACACTTTCTCATTGGAAACCATTGTGAGGTATACACGGATCACAAGAGTTTGAAGTATATTTTCACACAGAAGGAGTTGAACCTCAGACAAAGGAGATGGTTGGAGCTCATCAAGGATCGGCATGAGATTGCATTATCACCCCGGAAAAGCTAACATAGTAGCTGACACGTTGAGCCGTAAAAGCCATGTCAACACCCTAATGATGGGAAATTTACCAAGGGAGTTAGCCGAAAATCTCCGTGAGCTATGTTTGGAGATAGTCCCGAGAGGCTATGTAGCAGCATTGGAGATTCAGTCTACCTTGATGGATAAGATCAGAGAAGCCTAGAAGACTGACAAGGAGATTGCTTCTATCAAGAAGAAAATAAGCAAGGGAAAAGCTAAAGGATTTTGTGAGGATGAGCACGATACCTTATGGTTTCAAGACCGCGTTTATGTGCCTAATGATTCGGAGATCAGAAAGTTAATTCTGCAAGAGGCCCATGATTCACCATATTCGATTCACCTAGGAAATACCAAGATGTATTTGGATTTGAAGGATATTTTCTGGTGGACCGGAATGAAGAAGGATATTGCGGAGTATGTAGCAGTTTGTGATGTATGTCAGAGAGTGAAGGCAGAGCATCACAAGCCAGCAGGATTGCTACAGCCATTGCCGATACCCGAATGGAAGTGGGATAAGTTAGGCATGGATTTTATCACCGGGTTGCCCAGAAATTGTTCAGGCTATGACTCGATTTGGGTTGTAGTCGATTGTTTGACAAAGGTAGCTCATTTCATTCTAGTGAAGAGTACCTATAATAGTGCCAAGTTAGCAAAGATATACATGTCCAGAATCGTATGTCTGCACGGAGTTCCAAGGAGCATTGTATTAGACAGAGGAACCCAATTTACCTCAAAGTTCTGGAATCAGTTGCATGAGACTTTGGGTACCAGGCTAGAGTCCAGTACAACTTTCCATCCACAGACAGATGGACAGACCGAGAGGGTCAATCAGATTTTGGAGGATATGCTGAGAGCTTGTGCGCTAGATTACGGATCTAGTTGGGACGAGAATTTGCCATACGCAGAGTTCTCTTATAACAACAGTTATCAATCCAGTTTGAAGATGGCCCCTTTCGAAGCCTTGTACGGAAGGAGGTGCAGGACCCCATTATCGTGGGATGAAGTTGGAGACCGCCAGTTGTTTGGACCGGATCTGATTAAGGAGTCTGAACAAAAAGTAAAATTGGTTCGCGATAGGCTTAAGGTAGCCCAGTCCAGGCACAAGAGCTATGCAGATTCTAAATGCAAGGAGACAGTTTACAAAGTCGGAGACCGAGTTTATCTTCGAGTATCTCCACTTCGAGGAGTTAAGCGCTTTGGAGTTAAGGGAAAGTTAGCACCACGTTTTGTAGGACCATAGAAAGTTTTGGAGCGTATGGGAGAAGTAGCCTACAAGTTCGAGTTGCCCAAAGGATTGTCAGGAGTTCACGACGTGTTTCATGTTTCCCAGTTGAAGAAATGCCACACAGAGATGGCTGATATTGAAGGAAATATGCCCTAGAGGCAATAATAAAGTTATTATTTATTTCCTTATATCATGATAAATGTTTATTATTCATGCTAGAATTGTATTAACCGGAAACATAATACATGTGTGAATACATAGACAAACAGAGTGTCACTAGTGTGCCTCTACTTGACTAGCTCGTTAATCAAAGATGGTTATGTTTCCTAACCATGAACAAAGAGTTGTTATTTGATTAACGAGGTCACATCATTAGTTGAATGATCTGATTGACATGACCCATTCCATTAGCTTAGCACCCGATCGTTTAGTATGTTGCTATTGCTTTCTTCATGACTTATACATGTTCCTATGACTATGAGATTATGCAACTCCCGTTTGCCGGAGGAACACTTTGGGTACTACCAAACGTCACAACGTAACTGGGTGATTATAAAGGAGTACTACAGGTGTCTCCAAAGGTAGATGTTGGGTTGGCGTATTTCGAGATTAGGATTTGTCACTCCGATTGTCGGAGAGGTATCTCTGGGCCCTCTTGGTAATACACATCACATAAGCCTTGCAAGCATTGTGACTAATGAGTTAGTTGCGAGATGATGTATTACGGAACGAGTAAAGAGACTTGCCAGTAACGAGATTGAACTAGGTATTGGATACCGACGATCGAATCTCGGGCAAGTAACATACCGATGACAAAGGGAACAACGTATGTTGTTATGCGGTCTGACCGATAAAGATCTTCGTAGAATATGTAGGAGCCAATATGGGCATCCAGGTCCCGCTATTGGTTATTGACCGGAGACGTGTCTCGGTCATGTCTACATTGTTCTCGAACCGTAGGGTCCGCACGCTTAACGTTACGATGACAGTTATTATGAGTTTATGCATTTTGATGTACCGAAGGTAGTTCGGAGTCCCGGATGTGATCACGGACATGACGAGGAGTCTCGAAATGGTCGAGACATAAAGATTGATATATTGGAAGCCTATGTTTGGACATCGGAAGTGTTCCGGGTGAAATCGGGATTTTACCGGATTACCGGGAGGGTTACCGGAACCCCCCGGGAGCCAAATGGGCCAACATGGGCCTTAGTGGAAAGGTGAGAGGGCAGCCCACATAGGGCTGCGCCTCCCCCCCTCTCCCTAGTCCTATTAGGACTAGGAGAGGGGCCGGCCACCTCTCTCTTCTCTTCCCCTTTGGGGAATCCTATTAGGAATAGGATTGGGGAGGGAGTCCTACTCCCGGTAGGAGTAGGACTCCTCCGGCGCCTCCCTCCTTTGGCCGGCCAGCCTCCCCCCTTCATCCTTTATATACGGGGGCAGGGGACACCCCAAGACACACAACTTGATCCTTGAGATCGTTCCTTAGACGTGTGCGGTGCCCCCTGCCACCAAATTCCACCTCGATCATACCGTTGTAGTGCTTAGGCGAAGCCCTGCGTCGGTAGTACATCAAGATCGTCACCACGCCGTCGTGCTGACGGAACTCCTCCCCGAAGCTTTGCTGGATCGGAGCTCGGGGATCGTCATCGAGCTGTACGTGTGCTAAGAACTCGGAGGTGCCGGAGTAACGGTGCTTGGATCGGTCGGATCGGGAAGAAGACGTACGACTACTTCCTCTACGTTGTGTGATCGCTTCCGCAGTCGGTCTGTGCTGGTACGTAGACAACACTCTCCCCCTCGTTGCTATGCATCACCATGATCTTGCGTGTGCCTAGGAATTTTTTTGAAATTACTACGTTCCCCAACAGTGGCATCCGAGCCTAGGTTTTATGGTTTGATGTTAATTGCACGAGTAGAACACAAGTGAGTTGTGGGCGATACAAGTCATACTGCCTACCAGCATGTCATACTTTGGTTCGGCGGTATTGTTGGACGAGACGACCCGGACCAACCTTACGCGTACGCTTACGCGAGACCGGTTCCCTCGACGTGCTTTGCACATAGATGGCTTGCGGGCGACAGTCTCTCCAACTTTAGTTGAACCAAGTGTGGCTATGCCCGGTCCTTGAGAAGGTTAAAACGGAGTCTATTTGACAAACTATCGTTGTGGTTATGATGCGTAGGTGAGATTGGTTCTTACTTAAGCCCGTAGCAGCCACGTAAAACATGCAACAACAAAGTAGAGGACGTCTAACTTGTTTTTGCAGGGCATGTTGTGATGCGATATGGTCAAGACATGATGCTGAATTTTATTGTATGAGATGATCATGTTTTGTAACCGAGTTACCGGCAACTGGCAGGAGCCATATAGTTGTCGCTTTATTGTATGCAATGCAATCGCGATGTAATGCTTTACTTTATTACTAAGCGGTAGTGATAGTCGTGGAAGCATAAGATTGGCGAGACGACAACGATGCTACGATGGAGATCAAGGTGTCGCGCCGGTGACGATGGTGATCATGACGGTGCTTCGGAGATGGAGATCACAAGCACAAGATGATGATGGCCATATCATATCACTTATATTGATTGCATGTGATGTTTATCTTTTTATGCATCTTATCTTGCTTTGATTGACGGTAGCATTATAAGATGATCTCTCACTAAATTATCAAGAAGTGTTCTCCCTGAGTATGCACCGTTGCCAAAGTTCGTCGTGCCCAGACACCACGTGATGATCGTGTGTGATAAGCTCTACGTCCATCTACAATGGGTGCAAGCCAGTTTTGCACACGCAGAATACTCAGGTTAAACTTGACGAGCCTAGCATATGCAGATATGGCCTCGGAACACGGAGACTGAAAGGTCGAGCGTGAATCATATAGTAGATATGATCAACATAACGATGTTCACCATTGAAAACTACTCCATCTCACGTGATGATCGGTTATGGTTTAGTTGATTTGGATCATGTGATCACTCAGAGGATTAGAGGGATGTCTATCTAAGTTGGAGTTCTTAAGTAATATGATTAATTGAACTTTAATTTATCATGAACTTAGTCCTGGTAGTATTAGCATATCTATGTTGTAGATCAATAGCTCGCGTTGTTGCTTTCATATGTTTATTTTGATATGTTCCTAGAGAAAATTGTGTTGAAAGATGTCGGTAGCAATGATACGGATTGGATCCGTGATCTGAGGTTTATCCTCATTGCTGCACAGAAAAATTATGTCCTTGATGCATCGCTAGGTGACAGGCCTATTGCAGGAGCAGATACAGACGTTATGAACGTTTGGCTAGCTCAATATGATGACTACTTGATAGTTTAGTGCACCATGCTTAATGGCTTAGAATCGGGACTTCAAAGACGTTTTGAACGTCATGGACCATATGAGATGTTCCAGGAGTTGAAGTTAATATTTCAAGCAAATACCCGAGTTGAGAGATATGAAGTCTCCAACAAGTTCTATAGCTAAAAGATGGAGGAGAATCGCTCAACTAGTGAGCATGTGCTCAGATTGTCTGGGTACTACAATCGCTTGAATCAAGTGGGAGTTAATCTTCCAGATAAGATAGTGATTGACAGAATTCTCTAGTCACCATCACCAAGTTAGTAGAACTTCGTGATGAACTATGATATGCAAGGGATAACGGAAACGATTCCCAAGCTCTTCGTGATGCTGAAATCGACGAAGGTAGAAATCAAGAAAAACATCAAGTGTTGATGGTTGACAAGACCACTAGTTTGAAGAAAAGGGCAAAAGGGAAGAAGGGGAACTTCAAGAAGAACGGCAAGCAAGTTGCTGCTCAAGTGAAGAAGCCCAAGTCTGGTCCTAAGCCTGAGACTAAGTGCTTCTACTGCAAAGGGACTGGTCACTGGAAGCGGAACTACCCCAAGTGATTGGCGGATAAGAAGGATGGCAAAGTGAACATGAGTATATTTGATATACATGTTATTGATGTGTACTTTACTAGTGTTTATAGCAACCCCTCGGTATTTGATACTGGATAAGTTGCTAAGAGTAGTAACTCGAAACGGGAGTCGCAGAATAAATAGAGACTAGTTAAGGGTGAAGTGACGATGTGTGTTGGAAGTGGTTCCAAGATTGATATAATCATCATCGCACACTCCCTATACTTTCGGGATTAGTGTTGAACCTAAATAAGTGTTATTTGTTTTTTGCGTTGAGCATGAATATGGTTTGATCATGTTTATTGCAATACGGTTATTCATTAAAATTAGAGAATAATTGTTGTTTTGTTTACATGAATAAAACCTTCTGTGGTCATACACACCAATGAAAATGGTTCATTGCATCTCGATCGTAGTGATACACATATTCATAATATTGAAACCAAAAGATGCAAAGTTAATAATGATAGTGCAACTTATTTGTGGCACTGCCGTTTAGGTCATATTGGTGTAAAGCGCATGAAGAAACTCCATGCTTATGGGCTTTTGGAATCACTTGATTATGAATCACTTGATGATTGCGAACCATGCCTTATGGGCAAGATGACTAAAACGCCGTTCTCCGGAACAATGAAGCAAGCAACAGATTTGTTGGAAATCATACATACTGATGTATGTGGTCCAATGAATATTGAGGCTCGCGACAGGTATCATTATTTTCTGATCTTCGCAGATGATTTGAGCAGATATGAGTATATCTACTTGATGAAACATAAGTCTGAAACATTTGAAAAGTTCAAAGAATTTCAGAGTGAAGTGAAAAATCATCGTGACAAGAAAATAAAGTTTCTACGATCTGATCGCGGAGACAAATATTTGAGTTACGAGTTTGGTCTTCAGTTAAAAACAATGTGAAATAGTTTCACTACTCACGCCATCTGGAACACCACAGTGTAATGGTGTGTCCGAACGTCGTAATCGTACTTTACTAGATATGGTGCGATCTATGATGTCTTTTACTGATTTACCGCTATCATTTTGGGGTTATGCTTTAGAGACGGCCGCATTCATGTTAAATAGGGCACCATCAAAATCCGTTGAGACGACGCCTTATGAACTATGGTTTTGCAAGAAACCAAAGTTGTCGTTTCTTAAAATTTGGGGCTGCGATGCTTATGTGAAAAAGCTTCAAACTGATAAGCTCGAACCCAAATCGGAGAAATGTGTCTTCATAGGATATCCAAAGAAAACTATTGGATACACCTTCTATCACAGATCCGAAGGCAAGACTTTTGTTGCTAAGTTCGGAAGCTTTCTAGAGAAGGAGTTTCTCTCGAAAGAAGTGAGTGGGAGGAAAGTAGAACTTGACGAGGTAACTGTACCTGCTCCCTTATTGGAAAATAGTACATCACAGAAAACTGTTTCTGCGACACCTATACCAATTAGTGAGGAAGCTAATGATGATGATCATGAAACTTTAGGACAAGATACTACGGAACCACGTAGATCAACCAGAGTAAGATCCGCACCAGAGTGGTACGGTAATCCAATTCTGGAAGTCATGCTACTAGATCATGATGAACCTACGAACTATGAAGAAGCGATGGTGAGCCCAGATTCCGCAAAGTGGCTTGAGGCCATGAAATCTGAGATGGGATCCATGTATGAGAACAAAGTATGGACTTTGGTTGACTTGCCCGATGATCGGCAAGCAATTGAGAATAAATGGATCTTCAAGAAAAAGACTGACGCTGACGGTAATGTTACTGTCTATAAAGCTCGACTTGTCGCAAAAGGTTTTCGACAAGTGCAAGGGGTTGACTATGATGAGACCTTCACACCCGTAGCGATGCTTAAATCCGTGAGAATCATGTTAGCAATTGCCGCATTTTATGATTATGAAATATGGCAAATGGATGTCAAAACTGCATTCCTGAATGGATTTCTGGAAGAAGAGTTGTATATGATGCAACCAGAAGGTTTTGTCGATCCAAAGGGAGCTAACAAAGTATGCAAACTCAAGCGATCCATTTATGGACTGGTGCAAGCATCTCGGAGTTGGAATAAACGCTTTGATAGTGTGATCAAAGCATTTGGCTTTATACAGACTTTTGGAGAAGCCTGTATTTACAAGAAAGTGAGTGGGAGCTCTGTAGCATTTCTGATATTATATGTAGATGACATATTGCTGATTGGAAATGATATAGAATTTCTGGATAGCATAAAGGGATACTTGAATAAAAGTTTTTCGATGAAAGACCTCGGGGAAGCTGCTTACATATTAGGCATAAAGATCTATAGAGATAGATCAAGACGCTTAATTGGACTTTCACAAAGCACATACCTTGACAAGATTTTGAAGAAGTTCAAAATGGATCAAGCAAAGAAAAGGTTCTTGCCTATGTTACAAGGTGTGAAGTTGAGTCAGACTCAATGCCCGACCACTGCAGAAGATAGAGAGAAAATGAAAGATGTTCCCTATGCTTCAGCCATAGGCTCTATCATGTATGCAATGCTGTGTACCAGACCTGATGTGTGCCTTGCTATAAGTTTAGCAGGGAGGTACCAAAGTGATCTAGGAGTAGATCACTGGACAGCGGTCAGAATTATCCTTAGTGAAATAAGGATATGTTTCTCGATTATGGACGTGACAAAAAGGTTCGTCGTAAAGGGTTACGTCAATGCAAGTTTTTGACACTGATCCAGATGAATCTAAAGTCTCAATCTGGATACATATTGAAAGTGGGAGCAATTAGCTAGAGTAGCTCCGTGCAGAGCATTATAGACATAGAATTTTGCAAAATACTTACGGATCTGAATGTGACAGACCCGTTGACTAAAATTATCTCACAAGCAAAACATGATCACACCTTAGTACTCTTTGGTTGTTAATCACATAAGCGATGTGAACTAGATTACTGAATCTAGTAAACCCTTTGGGTGTTGGTCACATGGCGATGTGAACTATGGGTGTTAATCACATGATGATGTGAACTATCGATGTTAATCACATGGTGATGTGATCTAGATTATTGACTCTAGTGCAAGTGGGAGATTGAAGGAAATATGCCCTAGAGGCAATAATAAAGTTATTATTTATTTCCTTATATCATGATAAATGTTTATTATTCATGCTAGAATTGTATTAACCGGAAACATAATACATGTGTGAATACATAGACAAACAAAGTGTCACTAGTATGCCTCTACTTGACTAGCTCGTTAATCAAAGATGGTTATGTTTCCTAACCATGAACAAAGAGTTGTTATTTGATTAATGAGGTCACATCATTAGTTGAATGATCTGATTGACATGACCCATTCCATTAGCTTAGCACCCGATCGTTTAGTATGTTGCTATTGCTTTCTTCATGACTTATACATGTTCCTATGACTATGAGATTATGCAACTCCCGTTTGCCGGAGGAAAACTTTGGGTACTACCAAATGTCACAACGTAACTGGGTGATTATAAAGGAGTACTACAGGTGTCTCCAAAGGTAGATGTTGGGTTGGCATATTTCGAGATTAGGATTTGTCACTCCGATTGTCGGAGAGGTATCTCTGGGCCCTCTTGGTAATACACATCACATAAGCCTTGCAAGCATTGTGACTAATGAGTTAGTTGCGAGATGATGTATTACGGAACGAGTAAAGAGACTTGCCAGTAACGAGATTGAACTAGGTATTGGATACCGACGATCGAATCTCGGGCAAGTAACATACCGATGACAAAGGGAACAACGTATGTTGTTATGCGGTCTGACCGATAAAGATCTTCGTAGAATATGTAGGAGCCAATATGGGCACCCAGGTCCCGCTATTGGTTATTGACCGGAGACGTGTCTCGGTCATGTCTACATTGTTCTCGAACCGTAGGGTCCGCACGCTTAACGTTACGATGACAGTTATTCTGAGTTTATGCATTTTGATGTACTGAAGGTAGTTCGGAGTCCCGGATGTGATCACGGACATGACGAGGAGTCTCGAAATGGTCGAGACATAAAGATTGATATATTGGAAGCCTATGTTTGGACATCGGAAGTGTTCCGGGTGAAATCGGGATTTTACCGGATTACCGGGAGGGTTACCGGAACCCCCCGGGAGCCAAATGGGCCAACATGGGCCTTAGTGGAAAGGTGAGAGGGCAGCCCACATAGGGCTGCGCCTCCCCCCTCTCCCTAGTCCTATTAGGACTAGGAGAGGGGCCGGCCACCTCTCTCTTCTCTTCCCCTTTGGGGAATCCTATTAGGAATAGGATTGGGGGGGGGGGAGTCCTACTCCCGGTAGGAGTAGGACTCCTCCTGCGCCTCCTAGCTTGGCCGGCCAGCCTCCCCCCTTCATCCTTTATATACGGGGGCAGGGGACACCCCAAGACACACAAGTTGATCCTTGAGATCGTTCCTTAGTGTGCGGTGCCCCCTGCCACCAAATTCCACCTCGATCATACCGTTGTAGTGCTTAGGCGAAGCCCTGCGTCGGTAGTGCTGACGGAACTCTTCCTCGACGCTTTGCTGGATCGGAGCTCGAGGATCGTCATCGAGCTGAACGTGTGCTAAGAACTCGGAGGTGCCGGAGTAACGGTGCTTGGATCGGTCGGATCGGGAAGACGTACGACTACTTCCTCTACGTTGTGTGATCGCTTCCGCAGTCGGTCTGCGTTGGTACGTAGACAACACTCTCCCCTCTCGTTGCTATGCATCACCATGATCTTGCGTGTGCGTAGGAAAATTTTGAAATTACTACGTTCTCCAACAGTGGCATCCGAGCCTAGGTTTTATGGTTTGATGTTATTTGCACGAGTAGAACACAAGTGAGTTGTGGGCGATACAAGTCATACTGCCTACCAGCATGTCATACTTTGGTTCGGCGGTATTGTTGGACGAGACGACCCGGACCAACCTTACGCGTACGCTTACGCGAGACCGGTTCCCTCGACGTGCTTTGCACATAGATGGCTTGTGGGCGACTGTCTCTCCAACTTTAGTTGAACCAAGTGTGGCTACGCCCGGTCCTTGAGAAGGTTAAAACGGAGTCTATTTGACAAACTATCGTTGTGGTTTTGATGCGTAGGTGAGATGAGTTCTTACTTAAGCCCGTAGCAGCCACGTAAAACTTGCAACAACAAAGTAGAGGACGTCTAACTTGTTTTTGCAGGGCATGTTGTGATGTGATATTGTCAAGGCATGATGCTGATTTTATTGTATGAGATGATCATGTTTTGTAACCGAGTTATCGGCAACTGGTAGGAGCCATATGGTTGTCGCTTTATTGTATGCAATGCAATCGCGATGTAATGCTTTACTTTATTGCTAAGCGGTAGTGATAGTCGTGGAAGCATAAGATTGGCGAGATGACAACGATGCTATGATGGAGATCAAGGTGTCGCGCCGGTGACGATAGTGATCATGACGGTGCTTCGGAGATGGAGATCACAAGCACAAGATAATGATGGCCATATCATATCACTTATATTGATTGCATGTGATGTTTATCTTTTATGCATCTTATCTTGCTTTGATTGACGGTAGCATTATAAGATGATCTCTCACTAAATTATCAAGAAGTGTTCTCCCTGAGTATGCACCGTTGCCAAAGTTCGTCGTGCCCAGACACCACGTGATGATCGGGTGTGATAAGCTCTACGTCCAAATACAACAGGTGCAAAACAGTTGCACACGAAGAATACTCAGGTTATACTTGACGAGCCAAGCATATATAGATATGGCCTCGGAACACGGAGACCGAAAGGTCGAGCGTGAATCATATAGTAGATATGATCAACATAAAGATGTTCACCATTGAAAACTACTCCATCTCACGTGATGATCGGTTATGGTTTAGTTGATTTGGATCACGTGATCACTTAGAGGATTAGAGGGATGTCTATCTAAGTAGGAGTTCTTAAGTAATATGATTAATTGAACTTTAATTTATCATGAACTTAGTCCTGGTAGTATTAGCATATCTATGTTGAAGATCAATAGCTCGCGTTGTTGCTTTCATATGTTTATTTTGATATGTTCCTAGAGAAAAATGTGTTGAAAGATGTTAGTAGCAATGATACGGATTGGATCCGTGATCTGAGGTTTATCCTCATTGCTGCACAGAAGAATTATGTCCTTGATGCACCGCTAGGTGACAGACCTATTGCAGGAGCAGATGCAAACGTTATGAACGTTTGGCTAGCTCAATATGATGACTACTTGATAGTTTAGTGCACCATGCTTAACGGCTTAGAATCGGGACTTGAAAGACGTTTTGAGCGTCATGGACCATATAAGATGTTCCAGGAGTTGAAGTTAATATTTCAAGCAAATACCCGAGTTGAGAGATATGAAGTCTCCAACAAGTTCTATAGCTAAAAGATGGAGGAGAATCGCTCAACTAGTGAGCATGTGCTCAGATTGTCTGGGTACTACAATCGCTTGAATCAAGTGGGAGTTAATCTTCCAGATAAGATAGTGATTGACAGAATTCTCTAGTCGCCATCACCAAGTTAGTAGAACTTCGTGATGAACTATAGTATGCAAGGGATAACAGAAACGATTCCCAAGCTCTTCGTGATGCTAAAATCAACAAAGGTAGAAATCAAGAAAAACATCAAGTTTTGATGGTTGACAAGACCACTAGTTTCAAGAAAAGGGCAAAAGGGAAGAAGGGGAACTTCAAGAAGAATGGCAAGCAAGTTGCTGCTCAAGTGAAGAAGCCCAAGTCTGGTCCTAAGCCTGAGACTAAGTGCTTCTACTACAAAGGGACTGGTCACTGGAAGCGGAACTGCCCCAAGTATTTGGCGGATAAGAAGGATGGCAAAGTGAACAAATGTATATTTGATATACATGTTATTGACGTGTACTTTACTAGTGTTTATAGCAGCCCCTTAGTATTTGATACTGGATCAGTTGCTAAGAGTAGTAACTCGAAACAGGAGTTGCAGAATAAACAGAGACTAGTTAAGGGTGAAGTGACGATGTGTGTTGGAAGTAGTTCCAAGATTGATATGATCATCATCGCACACTCCCCTATACTTTTGGGATTATGTTGAACTTAAATAAGTGTTATTTGGTTTTTGCCTTGAGCATGAATATGATTTGATCATGTTTATTGCAATACGGTTATTCATTAAAGTCAGAGAATAATTGTTGTTCTGTTTACATGAATAAAACCTTCGATGGTCATACACCCAATGAAACAAGTTCGTTGGATCTCGATCGTAGTGATACACATATTCATAATATTGAAACCAAAAGATGCAAAGTTAATAATGATAGTGCAACTTATTTGTGGCACTGCCGTTTAGGTCATATTGGTATAAAGCGCATGAAGAAACTCCATGCTAATGGGCTTTCGGAATCACTTGATGCTTGCGAACCATGCCTTTTGGGCAAGATGACTAAAACACCGTTCTCCGGAACAATGGAGCAAGCAACAGATTTGTTGGAAATCATACATACCGATGTATGTGGTCCAATGAATATTGAGGCTCGTGGCGGATATCGTTATTTTCTCACCTTCACAGATGATTTGAGGAGATATGGGTATTTCTACTTAATGAAACATAAGTCTGAAACATTTGAAAAGTTCAAGGAATTTCAGAGTGAAGTTGAAAATCATCGTAACAAGAAAATAAAGTTTCTATGATCTGATCGTGGAGGAGAATATTTGAGTTACGAGTTTGGTGTACATTTGAAAAATTGTGGAATAGTTTCGCAACTCACGCCACCCGGAACACCACAGCGTAATGGTGTGTCCGAACGTTGTAATCGTACTTTACTAGATATGGTGCGATCTATGATGTCTCTTACTGATTTACCGCTATCGTTTTGGGGTTATGCTTTAGAGACGGCCGCATTCACGTTAAATAGGGCACCATCAAAATCCGTTGAGACGACGCCTTATGAACTATGGTTTGGCAAGAAACCAAAGTTGTCATTTCTTAAAGTTTGGAGTTGCGATGCTTATGTGAAAAAGTTTCATCTCGATAAGCTCAAACTCAAATCGGAGAAATATGTCTTCATAGGATACCCAAAAGTTACTGTTGGGTACACCTCCTATCACAGATCCGAAGGCAAGACTTTTGTTGCTAAATTCGGAAACTTTCTGGAGAAGGAGTTTCTCTCGAAAGAAGTGAGTGGGAGGAAAGTAGAAAACTTGATAAGGTAATTGTACCTTCTCCCTTATTGGAAAGCAGTACATCACAGAAACCAGTTTCTGTGACACCTACACCAATTAGTGAGGAAGCTAATGATGATGATCATGTAACTTCAGATCAAGTTACTACCGAATCTCGTATGTAAACCAGAGTGAGATCCGCACCAGAGTGGTACGGTAATCCTGTTCTGGAAGTCATGTTACTAGACCATGACGAACCTACGAACTATGAGGAAGCGATGATGAGCCCAGATTCCGCGAAATGGTTTGAGGCCATGAAATCTGAGATATGATCCGTGTATGAGAACAAAGTTTGGACTTTGGTTGACTTGCCCGATGATCGGCAAGCAATTGAGAATAAATGGATCTTCAAGAGGAAGACGGACGCTGATAGTAGTGTTACTATCTACAAAGCTAGAATTGTTGCAAAAAGGTTTTCGACAAGTTCAAGGTGTTGACTACGATGAGAACTTCTCACTCGTATCTATGCTTGAGTCTGTCCGAATCATGTTAGTAATTGCCGCATTTTATGAAATCTGGCAAATGGATAAACAAAACTGCATTCCTTAATGGATTTATTAAAGAAGAGTTGTATATGATGCAACAGAAGGTTTTGTCAATCCGAAAGGTGCTAACAAAATGTGCAAGCTCCAGCGATCCATCTGTGGACTGGTGCAAGCATCTCGGAGTTGGAATATACGCTTTGATGAGTTCATCAAAGCATATAGTTTTATACAGACTTGCGGTGAAGCCTATATTTACAAGAAAGTGAGTGGGAGCACTACAACATTTCTGATAAGTATATGTGAATGACATATTGTTGATCGGAAATAATGTAGAATTATTCTGTAAAGCATAAAGGAGTGTTTGAAAGGAGTTTTTCAAAGAAAGACTTCGGTGAAGCTGCTTACATATTGAGCTTCAAGATCTATAGAGATAGATCAAGACGCTTGATAAGTTTTTTCAATGAGTACATACCTTGACAAGATTTTGAAGTAGTTCAAAATGGAGCAGTCAAAGAAAGAGTTCTTGCCTGTATTATAAGGTGTGAAGTTGAGTAAGACTCAAAGCCCGACCACGGCAGAAGATAGAAAGAGAATGAAAGTCATTCCCTATGCCTTGGCCATAGGTTCTATAAAGTATGTCATGCTGTATACCAGATCTATTGTATACCCTGCACTGATTGGCAAGGGAGTACAATAGTGATCTAGGAGTAGATCACTGGACAGCGGTCAGAATTATCCTTAGTAAAATAAGGATATGTTTCTCGATTATGGACGTGATAAAAAGGTTCGTTGTAAAGGGTTACGCCGATGCAAGTTTTGACACTAATCTAGATGACTCTAAGTCTCGGTCTAGATACATATTGAAAGTGGGAGCAATTAGCTAGAGTAGCTCCATGCAGAGCATTGTTGACATAGAAATTTGCAAAATACATGTGGATCTGAATGTGGCAGACCCGTTGACTAAGATTCTCTCACAAGCAAAACATGATCACACCTTAGTACTCTTTGGGTGTTAATCACATAGCGATGTGAACTAGATTACTGAATCTAGTAAACCCTTTGAGTGTTGGTCACATGACGATGTGAACTATGGGTGTTAATCACATGGTGATGTGAACTATTGCCGTTAAATCACATGGTGATGTCATCTAGATTATTGACTCTAGTGCAAGTGGGAGACTGAAGGAAATATGCCCTAGAGGCAATAATAAAGTTATTATTTATTTCCTTATATCATGATAAATGTTTATGATTCATGCTAGAATTGTATTAACCGGAAACATAATACATGTGTGAATACATAGACAAACAGAGTGTCACTAGTATGCCTCTACTTGACTAGCTCATTAATCAAAGATGGTTATGTTTCCTAACCATGAACAAAGAGTTGTTATTTGATTAACGAGGTCACATCATTAGTTGAATGATCTGATTGACATGACCCATTCCATTAGCTTAGCACCCGATCGTTTAGTATGTTGCTATTGCTTTCTTCATGACTTATACATGTTCCTATGACTATGAGATTATGCAACTCCCGTTTACCGGAGGAACACTTTGGGTACTACCAAACGTCACAACATAACTGGGTGATTATAAAGGAGTACTACAGGTGTCTCCAAAGGTAGATGTTGGGTTGGCGTATTTCGAGATTAGGATTTGTCACTCCGATTGTCGGAGAGGTATCTCTGGGCCCTCTCGGTAATGCACATCACTTAAAGCCTTGCAAGCATTGCAACTAATGAGTTAGTTGCGGGATGTTGTATTACGGAACGAGTAAAGAGACTTGCCAGTAACGAGATTGAACTAGGTATTGGATACCGACGATCGAATCTCGGGCAAGTAACATACCGATGACAAAGGGAACAACGTATGTTGTTATGCGGTCTGACCGATAAAGATCTTCGTAGAATATGTAGGAGCCAATATGGGCATCCAGGTCCCGCTATTGGTTATTGACCGGAGACGTGTCTCGGTCATGTCTACATTGTTCTCGAACCGTAGGGTCCGCACGCTTAACGTTACGATGACAGTTATTATGAGTTTATGCATTTTGATGTACCGAAGGTAGTTCGGAGTCCCGGATGTGATCACGGACATGACGAGGAGTCTCGAAATGGTCGAGACATAAAGATTGATATATTGGAAGCCTATGTTTGGACATCGGAAGTGTTCCGGGTGAAATCGGGATTTTACCGGATTACCGGGAGGGTTACCGGAACCCCCCGGGAGCCAAATGGGCCAACATGGGCCTTAGTGGAAAGGTGAGAGGGCAGCCCACATAGGGCTGCACCTCCCCCCCTCTCCCTAGTCCTATTAGGACTAGGAGAGGGGCCGGCCACCTCTCTCTTCTCTTCCCCTTTGGGGAATCCTATTAGGAATAGGATTGGGGGGGGGAGTCCTACTCCCGGTAGGAGTAGGACTCCTCCTGCGCCTCCTAGCTTGGCCGGCCAGCCTCCCCCCTTCATCCTTTATATACGGGGGCAGGGGACACCCCAAGACACACAAGTTGATCCTTGAGATCGTTCCTTAGCCGTGTGCGGTGCCCCCTGCCACCAAATTCCACCTCGATCATACCGTTGTAGTGCTTAGGCGAAGCCCTGCGTCGGTAGTACATCAAGATCGTCACCACGCCGTCGTGCTGACGGAACTCTTCCTCGACGCTTTGCTAGATCGGAGCCCGAGGATCGTCATCGAGCTGAACGTGTGCTAAGAACTCGGAGGTGCCGGAGTAACGGTGCTTGGATCGGTCGGATCGGGAAGACGTACGACTACTTCCTCTACGTTGTGTGATCGCTTCCGCAGTCGGTCTGCGTTGGTACGTAGACAACACTCTCCCCTCTCGTTGCTATGCATCACCATGATCTTGCGTGTGCGTAGGAAAATTTTGAAATTACTACGTTCTCCAACAGAGGGGATCGGCCCGACCGGTCTGCTAGCGGCGATCCTGAGGCGGATTCTCCCGCCAGGTCTGCTGCACCTACAGGCACCGATCATGAGGGAGATTTTCTCCCCAAGCCCCGGCACATGAAATATGGCCCTGTTGGGCAGTGTTCTTCACCGTTTTCAACTCTGTTTTCTTTAGTGTGGCCTCCTGCATCATCACACAACTCATGCAAAGTGGTGAGAGGGTTAGTCATGATAGGATCATTAGAGCTATACTCCCTGTGATCAAATCCGGTTAGATTAGGAGATAGAAGAAGGATTTCTTTCCGAAGTAAAGCACCGACATTTGGATGTAGATCAGCAAAGGGGAATGTAGTCTCGTCGAACACAACATCATGAGATATGTATACCTGACCAGTAGAAACATCTAGACACTTGACCCCCGTTGTGTTGAGCGCTATACCCAAGAAAGATGCATTGTTTTGAGCGAAACATAAGTTTGAGAGAGTTGTATGGTCGGAGATTAGGCCAACAGACACACCCAAATACACGGAGTGATGTGTAATCTGGTTTGATACGAAGAAGCCGTTCTGTGGGCGTTCCATGGTTGATGACTCGACTAGGGAGCATGTTAATGATGTGGATGGCCGTGAGAAATGCTTCATCCCAAAATTTGAGGGGCATGGAAGCACCGACAAGGAGGGCCAGACCAACCTCAACTATGTGCCTATGCTTGCGTTCGGCGGATCTGTTTTGTTGGTGAGCGTGGGGGCATGACACATAGTGAGATATGCCAAGTGTTTGGAAGAAGGAATTTAACTTCTCATACTCCCCCCAGTCGGATTGAACAACAATAATTTTGCTATCAAACTTGCATCTACAAGTGCTTGGAAATTTTTGAACACTTGAAAAATATTGGATCTTTTCTTGAGGAGATAGATCCAAGAAAATTTGCTATAATCATCAATGAAGCTAACATAGTATGTGTGTCTACCAACAGAGGTGGGGGCAGGACCCCAAACATCAGAAAATATCAATTGCAAAGGCTGAGTAGAGACACTGGTAGATATGGGATAAGGTAATTGATGACATTTTGCTCTTTGGCAAGAATCACAAATAGTTTCAATATTTCGCTCACCAACAAACAGGAGCTTATTTTTTCTAAGCAAATGTTCAACTAAGGAAAAAGAGGCATGTCCTAAACGATCATGTCATCGTGTGGATGAGAGCTTGATAGCACCACAAGCTTGTTTATTTGATCTTCTAAACTCCGGAATCAACGGGTAAAGCCCTCGAACACATCTACCTTGGTAGAGTACTTTCCTTGTGGCCTGATCCTTGATCAAAAAGAAGAAAGGATGGAATTCAATGAACACATGATTATCATTAGTAATACGATGAACGGAGAGAAGATTTTTGTTGGCACTAGGAACATGCATAATTTTCCTAAGATGAATCTTGCGGGAAGGGGTACGTATAACAGAATGACCTATATGACCTATCCTCATATCCGCGCCACTTGCTGTGTGGATCTGATCCTTCCCGTGGTATTTCTCATGGAGCGTCACCTTCTCGAGCTCGCCCGTGAGATGATTTGTGGCACCGCTGTCAAGATACCAGTTGGTATCGACGCCATAGGACCCCTCAGCGGCGGCGGCGACCTTGTCATCTTCATCAGAGGAGGCTTCGTCTTTATCAAAACAATACCAGCAGTCCTTGGCTGTGTAGCCAGGCTTGCCACAGATCTGGCAACGCATGACATCGAGTCGTGATCTGTCCGAGCCGCCGCCGCCGCCCCCGCCACGGCGGCCCCTGTTGCCGATGAAGTTGGGGCGTCCGCCGCGGGAGCCAGAGTTGCTGGAGCCGCCGCCACCTTGCCTGCCCTTGTCTCGAGGAGGACCGTGATGACGAGATGAGTACCCGCCGCGCCCGTGGGTGGCCGCATTGGCCAAGGACTTGAAGCCACCGTCGGTGCTTGGAAATTGAGCGACACGCTGATCAAAGTTGCTCGGCATGGCGTACAGCTCGTCGAGGGAGACCTGCATGACGTGGGCGTCGAGGGCGAAGACGAGGGGCTGGTAGTCCATGTCCAGCGCATGCAGCAGGTAGGAGATGAGCTCATCATCCTGCATGGGCTTGCCGGCTGCGGCGAGTTCATCGGCAAGACCACGCACCTTAGCATAATATGCAGCGACCGATTGGTCGCCCTTCTGTGCATTGCTCAAGGCAGTGCGAATGTTGTTGACACGACTCAGAGATTGAGAGGAAAACATGACTGCGAGCGCCGCCCAGAGGGCGTGCGCGGTGGTGACCACGGTCACCGTGATCAGCACTTCTTTGGAGAGGTTGTTGAGGAGGTAGCCGAGCACCTGCTGATCCTCGCTCACCCTGATGGGATGGAGAGGGTTGGGCTCGTACGACTCCTTGTCGTCCTTGTCCTTGGTGACGAGGAGGTGGGTGGGTTCCGGCATAGTCCCATCGACGTAGCCGAAGAGCCCGACTCCCCTCAGCTACGGCGTAACTTGCGTTCGCCACAGGACATAGTTCGCCCGAGAGAGCTTCTCCATGACCTGGCCGCTGAGATTGGATTGGGCGGCCCTGGAGGAAGACATGGTTTGGCACTATGGAGATCGATAGCAGCTAGGGTTTGGAAGAGGAGGCTCTAATGCGATAGGCGAAAGCGTCTTACCCTCGTTGTGAGGGGGCGCGTTACTTTTTATAGGCGGCAGGGGCGCACCTCCCTGACCATGGCACATACAAAGTTGTTGGAAAAGATTACAACTTGCGGAGGAAGAGATAAGGAGATAAGAGAGGTTACAAGATAAAGAGATTCTTCCTAACAACCTAGTCTATCTCCTGGTGCGCGCCATCTCCATTGTGACGTCGTGACAGATGCATTTAACACCTATCAGCCATTACCTTGTCTCCCGCTTATTTTTACATGTCCCGTGTTAGACATGTAACGTGTTTGGTATTGTGTTCGGTATTGTGAAAGTCCTGTATGTAGAATTTATGTTAGGAGGTTAGAGTTGTTAGGAGTCTTGTCTTATCTATCTATCTCTCTATCTCATGTAACCTCCCGTGTAATCCTCTCGATGGTTAGCCAGAGGCTGCCGTACCTTGTACCGAACCACACCCAATCAATATATACATCGCGGGTCTCCTTGTATGGAGATTGAGATGCTTCACCATTGTTGACATCCTGAACTTGGAGTCCACAGGTCCGTGTCCGTGATGCCCATGGAAAGGTATTATCACATTTACTTTTGTAAATTCAATCTTTGTGATCTCTAGGGACTTCCTGATCCTGCTTTCGCCGTACGCACCTCAATTTCCACCTCTAGAACCAAGACAACTTCTAAATCCATTAATACGGGCCAGTTAACATCTGCATGTTTTTACAACAGGAAGGATTGTGATGAACAGTCTAAACTATGCGGGCACTTTTATTCCACAACAAGCGACATCACAAGCTCACAACTACATTAAGTAATTAAAATAACTTGATGATGATCGTTGTGTCTAGAGATGACGCCGACGTGAGTCGTTTCGCCCTAGGTTAACAAGGCGCCGCGTGGTGTGATGATTCAGGTGGACAATCATCGTAGGCGGCAAGGCGAGACAAAGCTGCGACGACGGCGCCAATGGGGGATCTCATGGCCGGCAGTTTGTGGATGCACATGGAAGCAACTTTCAGTGCCTCCTACAAATCCATGGACGGATACCGGCCCTGCAGTGCTGGATCTGCCATCCAGCGGAACTGGCTCCTGTCCATCAATCGTGTGGCCTGATCCAACAACAAGCTTCACATCATTCATGGCCAAAATTAACAAGAAACAACAAATATGTGAACCACGAGCTTGGCTATAGTTAACTTACCCATATGACAAGATTCCGATCCTCAGCGATGGCCTGGGCGGGTTCGACGGGCCTCCTTCCGGTGATCAACTCCAGCGCCGCCAAAGCTGTACACGTTCGACTCCATGGTCACCTTCCTCGTAAATGTTGTCTCGGGGGCAATAGCTAGCGGCGGTTCTGGTGACATTGATACACAATTGCTCATCCTCCGCAACTGGCTGACCAAGCTCTGCCAATCCATACTGGGATAGCTTTGGGTGGTAGCCATCTCGGAGCAAGATGTCCGAGCTACTCATGGGTTTGCGGTATACCACACCTTTGTGGTGCAGATACTCCAAACCCTTGGCCACACCGACAGCTATATTCACCCTTGTGTTCCAGTCTAGCAGTGCTTTGCCCGGAGACCGATCTGACAGCACAAGGTCGGTCCGGGGGTTAGTTAGTTAAGACAAACTCAAGCGCTCGAATCATGAGTATGATGTACCGTAAAAATCTATTAATGTTAGTGCATATTGCATTCTGAAAAATCATTTGGACAAAAAATGATGTACTAGGGGTCGTCGAGCATCCTGTGATCCCATCAGCTCGCGGGCTGCCCGAGGGGTCGTCGGGCGGGCTGCGCAGCCATCGAGGAAGGTGGCGGTGAGGCTCTTCTGCGCCTATGTTCCGTGTGTGGGGCTCCTGGATCTGAGGTCGCGGCTTTAGCGGCGAGGGAGATGCCTTCCTACAGCAGGTGGGATGCTAAGGCACGTCCCCTTGGTCGCGCGAGTGGAGAGGCGGCGGTGGATGCAGGTCATGGCGCGAGAACCATCTCCGTCGGCTCCTGGCGCAAGATCTGAGGATGGTGGCTTCTCTGCGTGCAGCTCGGCCAGCCCCACCTTCCCGGGATTCCAGAGGCCTCTGGTTTGCCGTCTCTGGTGGTTGGATGACGTTCTTGGGGCTGGGGACGTTGACCGGGGGAAACCCTTGGCCAGCGGTGATGGCCACGATGTCGATGCTGTTATGGGTGCCATCCTCCTACTTGTATGCGTCATCTAGGTCCGCCCCTTGCTTTCCCTTCCATGCGTGTCCCTAGTGTAAACAAAAAATCCATTAGATTTGGGCAGCAGTTGGTGCCGTCACCTTCGTGAAGGCCTCACCTTTGGACTGTGGGTGGGAGGGGGGAAAGGCTTTCGCGCATGTGTTTGGCCGTTGATGGCGACCAGTGTGCTCTTCAATAGTGCAACAGCTAGCCCAGTGGCAAGTCAGGTTCCCGCTGGAGCTCCGGCTATGTCCTGTGGCGTGGTGCACTTCTTTTCACTGTCTTTGGTGATTTGTCCGACATCTTGGGTCATGCGCCATGGTTTGTTTCAAAGGTGAGTGCCACGATTTCTAAGGTTGCTTCGCAAGGTAGTGCGCTCGTGCCTGTCATCCTTCCTTGTGCCACCGGTTGGTCCATGTCTATGCATGCTCTGGGGGAGCATCTCCGCCACGCCAATGATGCGACGCCCTATGAACCAAGGGGAGAGGGCATGCAAACCTTCTTCGGAGGTGGGAACAGATAGTGTAACGATGGTATGTGGTCTCGGGGATTTGATGACACATGGGCTTCTTTCGGCGTTAAGCCACCTCCCTGACTTCATCTCGTCTTCCACACGATCGCGACGTCGGCTGAAGGCATTGTTGTTCAAGCTTCCGAGTTTGTGATGTACGGTGTCTGTTAGGCGGCTCTTAGTTTCTTGTATCTTTCATGGTTTTGTGTTGTTGTGTGGGTTTCTGGAGCTGTAAGGGCATCATTGAGTTAAGGCCATGCCCCGGCCTTGTTTCTAGAAAAAGGCCTCTTTGATTCACAAGAAATAAAAAATGCGGGAATAGGAAATAAGTAGGAACATAGTAGCATGCCACCTTGAATACAACATGATTGTAAGGGTGTTTGATTATGCATATGAAACATTTAGGATTCTTTCAAAGAGGTTTACGTGAATGAAGAAAATCAATGAAATCTAGTACTTGCAATCATATGAATCAAACAACCAAGTTCCTAAGGATTGGAATCCTTCAAAATTCCTTTGAGAATCCTTTAAATTAAAGAAGTCCAAAAGTGTAACTTTAGTGACAAGTTGCATATCAAGAAGTAAAGAGAGGTTGCTTAGTCTTCATGCATTGGCCGATGGGTCCACATTTATATTAAAAATATCATCATGTAGTACAATACTTGCTCACACCCATATTAATTGTTGCTGCTTTAGTATAAGTTTGTACTCAAAATGGATCGAAGGGAGTACTAAAGTTATACGGTATGGAAATTAAATTCAGGACACACCTAATGATAATTATTTTGTATTATCAATGTTGATATCATTTCTATAAAGTTGGCCAAACTTTACGAAATTTAACTTCAAATAAATCTTATATGAGGAGTAAAAAGAAACGGTGTGAGTACTTATTTGAGGGAAAAGTTCCGATGTATTCATCAAATATCATGACAACACAAAGAACATCAAAAGTAATATAAATAAATTACATCCATGCCCGTAGACCACCTAGCGACAACTATAAGAATGGGAGGGAGCCGAAGGCATATCACCGTCATGGCCCCTCCCGCCTCGTAGTCAGAACAACCTTGTTGTAGCAGACAGTCGAGAAATCGCTGCGCTAAGGATTAAAATGGCCGGCACACCAGAACAACAGATGCCGCTGATGAAGCGAAGCGTAGATCGAAAGTATTCAACCCACAGACACACGAAGATCGGATCCAAGCAGATCCACCAAAGATAAACACCGACCGAATCCCGTGAGATCCGCTAGAAACACATCTCCACAAAGATCTCATTATGCTAGACGCACCACCTGGACGAGGGCTGGGTAGGAAAAGCTTATTCCGTCTTTAGGGAGGCGCCGCCTCCCACCTTATTGAATAAGACACAAATCCTAAACAAACAAAAGAAACACATAAAAATGAAGCAGGAGCCCTCCCATCGACCGTACCTCCATGACCCTAAGGCCATTGCAAACAAGACGAATCAGCATCGCTGCCAGCAAGAGGCGGAGAAACCCTGGCCGCTTGGGAGTCGTCGTGGGGGAGGAGAAAAATGGTTATAGTACTCGTACTAAGTTTTACCTCGAATAACAGATCCCACCTGCACTCCTTTACCTTTGTTGCATTTGTACTAGCTGCCTTTTTCATCCCCCCTTTTCCTTTTCTTCTTGCAACACACGACTACGGACTACTAGAAGAAGAATCGACAAAATCACTAAAGAACAAATCGGAGGTCAAATTAACATTTTGGAAGATATGCATGGCAAGATTAGCAGTTAAGGTCGGATATTAGTATCACTATTGTATAACTAGCACACGGGCCCTCGCAATGCCAAGACACTATTTACATTATGCAGTGCCTTGTGTCTCATGCCTGCAATGGGTCCCGCTGTGACGAAGTCGTGTGGTGCATGACCCTCCCCCTATGTTATTATGTACACGTCGACTGCCGAATATGACTCACACAAATCATTTCCTCTTTGTTGTGCACGGTATAGCACATGTGGGTGCTCGAATCTTGAAGCCGACAGAGCCAGGAGCAGGTGTCATAGGGTTCAACATAATTGTTTTGACCCTTAATCACGATTACGAGTTTAACATGAAATGGTCCATTTCCAAAAGTAGTCTATCGCCGGTGTACAACTTACATACCAAGAACAAGTAAATAGTGTTAGCTTTAGCAACAACTTTTCTTTTTTGAGAAAGAATAAGAGAGGTTGTCTAAACTTTATCCATTGACTGGCGAGGCCACTCGTCATTAATGTCCCTATAGTATGATAATTTGCAAACCAACAAAAAATCAAAATAGATTGCTTAGTCTTCATGCATTGACGTGATGGGAAAAATCTATAGAGCATAGTACGCCTTCCATTGAGATTTTTTCTTAGAAAGAGAGCACATGCATGCATTGACTGACCGAGAAGATTTGTCGGTCATTGCTTGCTTGATGGACGGAAAAAATATATGAAGGTTTCCTTCCGTAGTACCAACTTTTAATGCCATCTACTCCTTGTGAAAAAGAGAGCATATACATGAAGAAATCTCTCACAACATGTTGACATCATCTGATTAATCACTAATTTCAATTTCTAAAATGTTTTATTTTAAAATCATTAATTTGATTAATGATCCATTTTCATTGCTGACCAAGGCGGCCCGCAAGTCCGCCCCAGCCACCGGTGGTGTGAAGAAGCCCCATCGATTCCACCCCGGCACCGTCGCGCTTCGGGAGATCCGCAAGTACCAGAAGAGCACGGATCCGCAAGCTCCCCTTCCAACGTCTTGTCCGGGAGATCGCCCAGGACTTCAAGATCGACCTCCGCTTCCAGTCCTCCGCCGTCTCTTCCCCGCAGGAGGCTGCCCAGGCCTACCTGATGGGGCTCTTGGAGGACACCAACCTCTGCTGCCGGTCCTTGTGTTCCTCTTTCCTGCTTGCGCGTGAGACGCCACAGCCTCCAATTCCATGAGAGCGCGGTTAACAAGCAAAACGAACCCTTGAAAAGACTATTTGGTCTTATCACGTCGTCACCGGCGGGGAGGGAATCACCTGAGAAAAGTTTGAAAGTAATTGGTGACTGAGGATTCTCTGGTCTCAGCTGACGCACGACACCTCAGTCTCACTACGGGTGGCTTGTGGCCAGTGTGCGGAAAACGGAAACCAGCAACAGCCTGCAAGCGCGTCTACCCGGTCACTTTGCCGAAAACTGAAACCACCAACGACCAGCAAGCATGTTTCCTTGGTCTCTTCTGAATTGAATAGTCATCGTGGTTGCAGCTTGACCATTGACTTCTACAAAAGCATCCAAGTTATATAAAGTCTTTTTTAAAGATTTGTATATGATTACATACGGATAAATATAGGCGTATTTTAAATATATATAAATTCATTCATTCATTTTGATTCGTACGTAGTCTATATTAGAATCCCTAAGAAGGCTTACATTTAGAAATGGAGGGAGTATTTTACAGACTGGTGCTTGAGTTTAGCTAGTACTGCTACAGAGTGCATCCCGCAAAAAGATATAGGTGTTTGAAGTTTGAACTGATGATCTTTATGTGTTAAAAAAACTGATGATCTTTGTACATAACCGTCCAATTTCGGCGGGGGTGACGGCCCTCAACAACCGCGACAAGAAGATCAAGCATCGTAGTATTTGTAGGTACAACGACGGTGGCCCTAAAATTAAGCGTCAATTAATTAATGATTGTAAATTTCGCAGCTAAAATGGAACTTAGTTGGAGCAAGGATCTAGTCTCCGAGTGTTGTCGTACCCAGTTCCATCCATCCAACAACAAATCAATCATTGTACTCCTCCCATTTTAATGCTTATTTGATTCCCATGAATTCCAGAAGGCGAGAATAGAAAAAATATAAGAATAGAGTAGAATGCCATCTTGAATACTACATGATTGTAAGGGTGTTCAATTGTACACATGAAAAATTTAGGATTCTTTTAAAGAGAGGTTCAAGTGGCCAAAAAGTTTCCTACAAAATCTAGTTCAAATGAACCAAAGAAAAAAATTCCTATTGTTTGCAATCCTATGAATCAAACAACCTACATAAATAAAGTTGCTAAGGATATGAATCGTTCAAAATTCCTATGAGAATCCTTTAAATCAAAGAAGACAAAGAGCGTAACTTTGGAAACAAGTTACATATCAAGGAGAAGTAAAGAGAGGTTATTACTTAGCCTTCATGCATCGGCGGACGAGGCCACTCGTCATTAATGCCCATGTCGTATAGTATGGGAAACACTTCCTATCTGTAGACTGATAGGAGGCAAATATCAAACCATTAGACTGCCCTTGATTCGGTTGGGATCGGATGGTCACTGATTATGCCCATATATGTCCATTAAAAAGATTAAAAAAACACCCCCTCGTCCAGAAAGAAACCACCCACAAACCCTGCATGTAACATCTCCTTAATCACTCTCCCCGTATCCCTCCTGATTCCAATCGCACACACCGCCCGGAGCTCTTCCACCTCGCACGCACCAACCAAATCCCCTTTCCCATGGCCTCGCACGCACGAGCCTCCTCCTCTCCTCGAGCAGCGGGGTCGCTTCCGTCCCTTCCACCGCGCCGGAACGCCACCCCTCCGTACGCGGCGCACTGCCCATCTCCAACCGGGTGTCCGCTGGTGCTATTGCCTAACCATGCGTCCTGGAGGATCAATAGATGGCCGGTGGATCAGAAACCATGATAATAAGCAAGCGTCCCTTTTGGCTGAATTTTTTTTGATGTGTTCGTTGTGTCGATGCAGATACTATTTTGAGATTGTATGGGTATATGCTTTCAAATTTTCATGCTTCGTATGTATCATATTTGTGCTTCTTCCTAACATACAATTCGCTTCATACATAACATAATTTTACTTCACGCAATGTAGTTTGCTTCGTATGTTTCATACATGCGCTGCGCTTCTATACTGTATTCAAGTTGCTTCCTTTGCATGTTTCATAATATTTTTTGCCTGTGTTTGAAATCAAGTCAAACAACTCATTTTCTTTTATTTTTTTGCAGGGTCGACAACAACAGAAGAGCATGCCTTGTTGACAAGTGAGAATAACATGACGGTTGATACAGGGCAGGGTGCACAACATGAGATTTGTTTGGAAGCAAACTAGCTAGCCTGGTACACCCTCAGTTGTCACACGTCAAAATCTTCACCCCCTCAATGGCGTCGACCCTCGCCGACGACATTGGCATCCGCATATTTGTGGGAGAAATGGAGGTCTTCAAGGCTAGGTCGGACATCATGGATGGAATATAGCGGGGTACTATGGATTATGAAGCACGATTTGTATATGGAGGCACATTTTTTGTATATGGAAGCATTAGTTTCACTCAATGGAAACAAATTGTGAACATTTGTATTTTTTTTTGATACACGTCCTAATGTGCTTGAAACATGTGTACATATGATAATGGTTATTTCTTTATAGTGAAGGTCTAATTTTCTTGGAAGCAATTATCTACTCGCTGGAAACAAGATTTTGATGTTTGGAAGCAAACTTTCCATTGAGTAAGAAACGATTTTTTTTTAACTGTAGCACGTTGATCGTGGATGCAAATTCATCGGTAGGCGGAAGCGCATTGAATTCACCGTGAAATAAATCTATTGCTCCAAAGAAAACAAAGGATCACATCGGCGAAAAAATTCTACATGTCCCCATGACTTAGAAACCACACTTTTGAAGCATTTTTATTTTTTATAAGGGGTTGTCTGAGAGCAAGTTTAAATAATACTGGAATCAAGATTGCTAAATCAGGAAGCAAACCACGTAGCGTCCAAGCCAACAGTGCATGGAATCTTGCGTTTAACCAGCCGTAATCTAAGGGAATAGTAATGGCAATAAACCTTAGTTATCCATACTACTAAGAGGGTGTTTGGATCCAAGAGACTATTTTTAGTCTGACTAAAAATAATCTTTTTTAGAGGCTAAAGTTCCAACCACCCCTGACTAAAGAGAGGCTAAGACTAGTCTTGAGGCTAAAAAAATTTAGTCATAGGAAACCTACTAAAATATGTATTAGCTCTCTCTCTCTCTCTTCTCATTTAATTCCTCTCATTTAACACATGCGAGTTCTGGGTTGGAGGGTTTGGAGAATAATAAATGCTCAATAACTTGATTTTAGTCTCTTTAGGATTTGGATCCAAGCATGGATGAGGCTAGCAAGTTTTAGTCCCACTATTTTTAGTCATAGGACTAAAACGTATCCAAGCACCCTCTAACTAGCCGGACTCTGTTTTTACTATGCCTCATCATACGCTGGAGATTAACCCAATCTTCATGCATCTATTTTTGATGCCTAGTGTTGCCTGTATAGTATTCTGCGTACCGAAAAGAAGTCAAGAGATATTGCTTAATCTTCATGCATTGACTGACCGAGCAGATTGATTGATTTGATGGGAAAATCTATGAAACATATGCATGCACAGTTGATACTACATTTCAAATGAGATTTTTTGTTGATTGACTGACTGAACTGATTTCTCTGTTGATTGATTAATTGATGGAAAAAGATTATGACTCATATGTATGCGGGTACCATCTCATTCCCAGGACAGTGTGCGTGTACGATTGATTGGTCGTGCTTTTTTTTTCAACATCCGTGCATGTCCTACCTACGCACGCACATCGGTCCATGTAGGTTTAACACACACACACACACACACACACACACACACACACACACACACACACACACACACACACACACACACACACACACGAAGAGCACGCACGCCTATACAGTGAGCAAGGCACCGCAGACTTGTTCTTGAACTGAGAAAGTTTGAAAGGATGGAGTGATTCTCAGCTGAGACAGCACACTACTGATGGCTTGTGACCTTAAGTAGCCAGCACAGCTTGCCGAAAACGAAAACCATCAACTTACAAACAAAATGAAATAAGTAGCAAGTCCAGTGCTATTGGCGGTACGTCACGCGTCTTCTCTGTTCCGTGGTCTCCGGTCACTCCACTAAAGCCCCAAGCAACGAAAGTGAGGCAACATTGATCGCCTGACTCTGCCCTTGTCTTGAGTTCCAACCATGCATGCATGCATGCAAGTCCTCCCAAATTTTTGCAGGACATTGCATCTGTAGGATGTTTATGCTACCAGCTCACTTCCACAATACAGTGCGCATAGACTTTGACCAAATTTATAAAGACCATGTTAGATAAGTGAAAGAGTACTAATTAGCTATGCCTTTCACACCGTAGTGCGCATAGACTTTGGCCAACTTTATACTCTCTCCGTTTCTTTTTACTCCACATATAAGATTTATTTAAAATCAAACTAGTAAAATTTGACCAAATTTATATTAAAATATATCAACATCTACAATACTAAAATTAAACAATATGAAAATTAATTTCATAATGCATCTAATAAAATTAGTTTGATATATTTTACTATAAACTTAGTCAAACTTTACAAAAGTTGACTTTGACTAAATTTTATATGCAGACTAAAAAGAAATGGAGAGAGTACCACATTATGATAAAGAGAAAGAGTACTAATTGTACCCCGCAAAAAAAGAAAGAAAAGAAAGACTACTAATTGTGCCTTCCACACTGTGTGGATCGGTTCAGCTGAAACTTTCCGATCTTGCTTATGCAGTACACACATTTCCACCTCTAGAACCAAGATAAATCCATTAACACCGGCCAATCAACCTGTGCATGTTTTTACCTAGGATTGTGATGAACAGCCTAATACTATGCAGGTCAGGCACTTGTTATTCGTCAACAAGCAACAGAGTCACAATCACAACAAACAAGTAATATAACTTGATTGATATGATCGATGCGTCCGGAGATGATGTCGACGTAGGTCGTTTCTCCGTAGGTTATCGAAGCGCCGCATGGTGTGAAGATTCAGGTGGATGATCGTCGTAGGCGGCAAGGCGAGACAGAGCTGCGGCGACGGCACCGATGGGGGATCTCATGGCCGGCTCTTCGTGGATGCACATGGAAGCAACTTTCAGTGCCTCTTGCAAATCCATGGACGGATATCGGCCCTGCAGTGCTGGATCTGCCATCCGGCGGAACTGGCCCCTGTCCATCAATCGTGTGGCCTGATCCAACAGCAAGTTTCACATCATTCACGACCAAATTAACAAGAAGCAGCAAATATATACATGTGAACCACGAACCCGGCTATAGTTAACTTACCCATATGACAAGGTTGCAATCCTCGGCGATGGCCCGGGTGGGGTCGACGGGCCTCCTCCCTGTGATTAACTCCAGCAGGACGCCGCCAAAGTTGTACACGTTCGACTCCATGGTCGCCTTCCCTTTAAATCCTGTCTCGGGGGCAATAGCAGCGGTTCTGGTGAAATCAATACACAATTTCTCATCATCGTCCACAACTAGCCGACCAAGGTCCGCCAGTCCATATTGGGACAACTTTGGGTGGTGGCCTTCTCCGAGCAAGACGTCCGAGCTGCTCATGAATATGTGGTACACCACACCTTTGTCGTGGAGATACTCTAAACCCTTGGCCACGCCGGCAGCTATGTTCATCCTTGTGTTCCAGTCTAGCAGTGCTTGGCCCGGAGACCGATCTGATGAGCACAAGATCGATCCGGGGGTTAATTAATTAACACAAACTCAAGCGATCGAATCATGAGTACTATGAGCAAAACTAGGGTTTGGTACCATGGAGGTGATTTTGGAGAGAACCCAATGGCATGTACTCATGAACCAAGATCCTGTGATGGCCGTCCGCGCAGAAGCCAACAAGGTTGACGACATTCGGATGGCGCAACACGCTCAACGTCATGACACGGGCAAGAAAATCGCCGTTGAGTTGCTCTGATGACGATCTAACAGGATCAACGGCATGCTGCAGCTTTATAGCAACAACCTAAAACGAATATTGTGTGATGATCCACTCACACATCAATTTCCCCCTCATGCATGCACGTCGATCATGACATCATGCATGGTACATACTATATGAAACTAAGTGAAGTATGGATTAGCTAGCTAGCCAGGATCATCACCTGATTGAGGCTCCTGAGGTAGCCTTTGTAGAGACTCGCCTCCCGAACGATGCGGAAGTCGTCTCTGAAGTTCCTGGTCGCCGCCGCGAGCTCGTCGAAAGCCAAGGTTCGTGCCGCGGTGGTGGCGATGCTGCTGCTGCTGTGGGGATCGGCCCGGGGAGACGGTGGGACTTTCTTCCTTGCCGCCAGGCAGAGGAAGCAGCTGGAACCATCCATTAATCTTCTTACCTCACCTCGTCGCTGGCGGAGAGGAAGCCACCGCAGCCGAAGGAGAAAGTTTGCACCGGCACCGGCACCGCACTATGTGGCCTTAAGTAGCCATCGCTGCTTGCCGAAGACGGAAACCAGCAACAACTTGCAAGCGCGTCTCCTGCCGGAAACGGAAACCATCGGGGTTTCTTTGACCGTGCTGACCAGCAAGTAGCAGTATTTCTTTGACCGTGCTCTCTTCTCTTCTGAATAGTCACCGGGGTTGCATTTTGACCATTGAATTTTACAGACCATAGTGCTCGAGTTTAGCTTGTACAGTAAGACAGAGTGCATCGTCCGGCAAAAATGGGAGATGTGCGTGCTAAACATGGTCACCTGCATAAAGCCGTGTATACATGTGTGTCAGTGTGTGTTTGAAGTTGAAGTTGAACTGATGAATTTTGTACATAACCGTCCAACTACAACCACTTGTCTTCATTGTATAATATATACACTTTTGGTCATCATTTTTTTAGGGAAAAACCTCCGATCTAATCATCAATTATCACGGTAATACAAAGAACAACACAAGTAAAAATTACATCCAGGTTCATAGAACACCTAACGATGACTACAAGCACTGGAGCGAGCTGAAGGCGCGTCGCCGTCATTGCCCCTTCCTCATCGGCACCGGGTAAACCTTGATGTAGTGGACAACCGGCAAGTCGTCATGCTACGGCCTTATAAGATCAGCGCACTAGAACAACAACTTTCGCTGATGAAGAGAAAAATAGGTTGGAAGGATTCAACCTGTAGACACACAAGCACCGACGATCGAAGACCAAATCCACATGGATTCACCGAAGATTTGAACATCATATATGACAAGATCTATTGGGTGCATAGAATTGACCATAAGTATTGTAATACATCATTTTTTGTCCAAATGATTTTCCAGAATGCAATATGCTGTAAAATAAGAGATTTTTACGGTACAACATACTACAAGATTTAAGGGGTAGTATTAAAAGGACTAAAGATTAAATACCCATTAATTAATGATTGTATAACTTAGAGTGAGGATTTGGTCCCCGAGTGTTGTCTTACCCACTCCAATCCATCTGACCAACAATCTGTTCGTTGTACTCCCTCTATTAAGCAAGGCTTCTTTGATTCGAGTTGCCATTGGGTTCCACATCACATCAGCGTTCCGCACCTGCACTATGGATAGGCCCTTCCCACGAGTGGCCCTCGCATCGCCCCTTCGTGGCAACTCGGGGGCGAAACCCTACCGCGTCCACAACACCTCTCCCTCCTTTCCCATCACCTCGGAGTTGCCCGAGTGGGTCGTCGGGTGGGTCGTGCAGCCATCGAGGAAGGTGGCGGCGAGGCTCTTCTCCGCCCCATGTTCCGTGTGTGGGGCTCTTGGATTTGAGGTCGCGGCTTCAGCGGCAAGGGCGACGCCTCCCTCTAGCAGGTGGGATGCTAAGGGACGTTCCCTTGGTCGCACGTGTGGCGAGGCGGCGATGGACGTGGGTCATGGCGCGAGAGCCGTCTTTGTCGGCTCCTGCGCAAGATCTGAAGATGGTGGCTTCTCAGGTGCAGCTCGGCCAACCCCGCCTTCCCAGGATTCCAACGGCCTTTGGTTCACCGTCTCTGGTGGTTGGGCGACGTGCTTGGGGCTAGGGACTTTGACCGGGGGAAACCCTTGGCCAGCGGTGATAGCCACGATGTCGACGGTGTTAAGGGTGCCATCCTCATACTTGTAGGCATCATCGAGGTCCGCCCCTTGCTTCCCCTCGCATGTGTGTCCCTGGCGGAAAAAAAATCCCTTAGATTTGGGCGGCGGCTAGCACCGTCACCTTTGGACAATGGGTGGGGGGGGGGGGAATCCCATGACCGCGTCTTCTTAGATGATTCGTCCGACATCTTGGGTCATGTGCAGTGGTTTGTTTCAAAGGCGATGACACAATTTCTAGGGTTGCTTCGCAAGGTAAGGCGCTCATGCCTGTCATCCTTCCTTGTGCCACCGGTTGGTCCATATCCATGCGTGCTCTGGGGGAGCATCTCTGCCATGCCGACGGCCCGATGCCCTATGAACCAAGGCGAGAGGGCATGCAGACCTTCTTCGGAGGCGGAGACAGATGGTGTAACGATGGTATGTGGCCTCGTGGATTTGATGACATATGGGCTTCCTCTGGCGGCGAGTCACCTCCCTGGCTGTCGTGGTTCTAACTCTGACAGTGATGTAGGGGTGTGTGTAAGGAGAGGCTAGATCTCAGCTATTGGGAAGTTGTAAACACACCAAGATGTACGAGTTCAGGCCCTTCGCGGAGGAAGTAACGGCCCTACGTCTCGGTGCCCGGAGGTGGTCGATTGGATTATAAGCGTGTGAATAACAGGGGTGCGAACCCTTGATACTGAGGTGGGGGTGGCTTATATAGAGTTCGCCAGGACCCCGGCCAGCCCACGTTACCAAGGGTTCAATGTACATTAATGCGGGGCGTTACTGGTAACGCTGGTAATGAAGTGCTATAATGACCATAAAGACTACTTAATAGCCGACCGTTTGCCCGTGGAATGACTTTAGATCTCCTGGCAGTCGAGTGGTTGGCTTCACTGTCGAGTGGTAGCTTCTTGGTCGAGTGTCTTAAACCCGTCGAGTGGGTACCTTCAAGTCGATTGAAAGGTGACTTCTTCTAGAGATGTCCTTGGGTAGGGCTCTTTTGGACAGGTCCGTGCCCCTATCCTAGGTACATAGCTTCATCATTAGCCCCCGAATGGATCGAGGTTAGAGTGGGGAAAGAGTTGGAGATCTTTCCGACTGGTTCTTTGGGCTACATTAGTGCCTCGTTTTGGGTCAATCGTCACGGATGACGTCATGAACCTCTTTCAGTCGCCTTGATCCATTCCAGGCCTTTCGTCGAGTGAATTTTTTTATTTGTGACATACAGAGTGTCGGTGCGAGTGGGGTCTTCTGTTTTGACAAGTTGTTCTGCAGCCCGCGGATGTCGCGGGATTCGGATTTCGGGAAGCGCGCGGGACGGGGGCGGCCGCAGTAATCGGAAGCGATAAAGGGGAAGCTCCTCGATTTCTGCGCCACCTTTTTCGCCACGTACTGCGCGCGCGTCTGTTGCGGGATTTGACTGGATAGCCTGGGCCTACCAGTCAGCCACTCGGAAGCGGCCTCTTATAAGTCGCCGGCTCGGGGTTTCCAAACAGTGTGCTTTCTTCTTCCTCTCTCCCTTCGCAAGTTCCTCCGCCACCTCCGCTCTCACCCTAGCGCCGCAGGCCCATGCAAGATTTGCCGGCGATGATGGCGAAGGACAAGACATCTGCTCTGGAGCGCGCGAAGAAGGCGGCGGCGCAGGGGAAAGGGAAGAGGTCTGCTCGGGGCGGATCCTCCTCAAGGTCTGCTATGCCCCGAGGCTGGATCCAGGGCGATTGGATGCCATCGGTGATCCGGCAAAAGATCTCGACGACATGGTCGAGGGGGGAGTCATTCCCCACGAAGCTGCGCGTCTCCCAGGGAGAGAGATCAAACCTCAACCCCGCAACGGTGAGTGCATGCTCCTAGCCACCCATATCGACCGTGGGTTTTCTCTGCCGCCCCGTCCTATTTTCCGGAGCTTCCCGAACTTCTTCGGAGCGCAGCTCCACCACTTCACTCCCAACTCCATCGTATACCTTGCTGCTTTCATTTCCATGTTTGAGGGTTTCTTGGGTTGCCGCCCCCATTGGGGACTCTTAAAGCACATCTTTACCTGCCGTTCTCAATCGGTCAAGAAGGCCAAGTCGAGTGACGAAAGGACGCAGGTGATCCAGGTGTGTGGGGGCCTGGCGATCCAGACGAGGGGAAAGAGTTGTTTTCCATCTATCACTTTCCCGGAGTCGGTCCGTGGTTGGCAGGCGACCTGGTTTTACTGTCAGGACCAGGCGACCCCAGGACAGTCGACTGGTCTTCCCCCTTTCTCTCTCAACCGAGCTGAAAAACCTGCTTCTCTAAAAGTGACGCCGGAAGAAAAGGCCCAAGTCAAAGTGCTGGCTGGTCGAGTGGTTGAGCTCGTCTGTGAGGGCGTGACTGGTATGGACTTGCTGGAGGTCTTCCTCCGGAGGCGCATCCAACCGCTCCAGGCTCGTGACCACCCGATGTGGCTGTACTCGGGTCTCGATGACACCACTCGGATCCACCTGGAGGAGGTCACTGACGAGATGCTGGAGGGGCTGTCGAGCATCACGGGGAACAAAGACAACCCCCGAGGAGCCAGGAGGGTAATTCTACTCGACAACTCGTATGACGTGGACCAGGTATGTCTTTATGCTCCCGACTGAGATCTTGTTTTCTTCATTGGTCTTATTTGAGTTGGCCGATTGAATTTTGTCTTGTCTGTTGTTTTCCAGGCAACTACCGAGATGTACTCGACGCCCAATGGGGCACAGGAGCCAACTGAGGAAGGGGAGGCGAGCGGAGGTGAGAGTGGAGACGATCAAGGCGAGTGGGAGTCCGACGCTGAAGGAGAGGGAGGCGACGACGTCGACTCCAGCGAAGAGGAGGAGGAGGAGGTTGAACCCCCCCCCCTCCCCCCCCCCCCGCCCGGAGAGGCAATCCAAACTCACACACGATCCAGCGCGGGAACGTGGCAAGGCGACTGCTCCTGTTGGGCATTCATCGAAACGCCCTCGGACCTCTTCTCCTACGCCGACTAGGAAGGCTCCCAAGCACCCACGCGCGACGCCCACCAAGCCGCCCAAGGCTCTGCCCAAGATGAAGATGGCTGTCCCTACCATTTCTAGGTAATAACAAAACTTGCTTTCCTTTGTCGACCGTGGACAGATCCTTGGTCGATTCATTGAGCCAACTGAATGACTTTCGAGATTTGCAGCGCTGCTACTTTTGAGATCTCTGCCAAGGACGACGACCAAGAGATGGAGGATACTGTTACCTCCAACCCTGGTACGATTACTGACGTTCCGCTTTGAGTCGACTGAACATTTATTGCAACTCTGGTCGATTGAATGTTTTCCTTGTAGCTCCTCCTCATGTTATCGACCTCCCGGATGACGACGACAACGAACCGCTGAGAGTGAGGAGGAACAGGAGGGCGTCGGCTGACAAGGCCCCCCAATCTGCTCCGGCGTCTGAGGCCGTAGCTCGGGATGGTGGTGACACCACTCGGGCTTCTGTGACTTTCGCCATTCCTCTGACGAGTGTGCGGCCCTCGACGTCGACTGCGGATCCGCCTTCACTTTTTGCCGCGTACCCTGTCCTTGAGGACCAAGCGGCTGCTGCAAAAGAGGCTATACGCCAGGCGAGGATCATGATGGAGCAAGTGAAGGTGGCTCGGGAGGCTAGCCAAGCAGCTTATGACGCAAGTTCGGCTCTTCAGAGTAACGTCTAGGTCAGTCGACTCAACACTTGGTCTGTTGCGATATGTTGTTTGAAGAACCTCTTTTCCGAAGATCTTTGTATCTGTACACCCACTGGGTGTGTCTGTCAAGTCTTGGACGAGTGGGGGCACGCTAAGTGCACCCACTGGGTGTAGTCCCCGAGACTACGGTGGACTGCTGGCAATCGACTGTAGTCTTTATATTGTGTTGCTGTAGCTGTATTTCTTCACTCGGTCTGGTCAGGCCATGTCGAATGGAACTGTATCCGGTCGACTGCGGGCAGTCGACTTTTTTTTACAGTGGGGGCACGCTGAGTGCACCCACTGGGTGTAGTCCCCGAGACTACTGTCGAATGTTTTTGATTCGGGTGTGGTCTTAGAAACATCATCATTGTCTCTTAGTTACTCAGAAGCAACTTATCTTGGACGTCTGTCGACTGATTTTTCTTTTTACAGAAATCCTGCGAACTTGTAGCTCGCTATACTGAGTTGGAGAATCAGCAGATCCAGCTCAACCTTAACTTGAAGCTTGCTCAGGAGAATTTGAAGAAGGCGCAAGAAGAAGCAAAAGGTATGGCTGGTGAGGTTCTCCATTCTTGACGAGTGGCTTTTCTTCCTTGTCCATTCTTGATGTTGATTTCACTCGACGCGCCGCAGATAAACTGGAGGAAGCTCTGAAGAAGAAGGATCAAGATCTTGCAGAGGCACAGAAGGAGGTCTTGGACAAAATGAGGCTTGCTGAAGAGAAAATGGCTTCGGTCGGAGCTCTTGAGCAGGAGAACTCCAGACTGAAAGATGCTCTCGGGGTAGCCAATCAAGAGGTCACCCGACTGAAGAACGATAACGTGGCTCTGCGCGACAGGGCAGGTGATCTGGTGGGGAAGAGGAACGATCTGGAAGCTTATCTCGGTGGACTCGCCAAGAAGCTGTTCGTCATGCTCGAAGGTAATTACTCTGCCCTAACTGTCTCGCAGTTACCAAGCCTGTGTAGAGCCACTGTCTGACTCTTGAATCGTGTTTGCAGAATTCTGCCAGAACTTCGAAGAGCAAACTAGTCGAGTGGAGCCAGGCTTGGACCCCGCCAATTCTCTTATGAAGGATGAGGCTGCCATGAACGTGCTCTGACTGGAGTCTTGTGTTACCAGCGTTGTTGACTATCTTGCTCGACTGAAGGTTGCGATGTCGCGGATCGACACATCACTCTGGCCTGGGACGATGCTTCAGAATGACCTCGAGTCTTTGATGGCTCGACTGAATGAAGTCCTGGGTCGAGTGGCGGAATGGAAGAAATCTTCTGCTAGATGTGGTGCTGATGTCGCTCTGTCGTGGTTCTAACTCTGACAGTGATGTAGGGGTGTGTGTAAGGAGAGGCTAGATCTCAGCTATTGGGAAGTTGTAAACACACCAAGATGTACAAGTTCAGGCCCTTCGCGGAGGAAGTAACAGCCCTACGTCTCGGTGCCCGGAGGCGGTCGATTGGATTATAAGCGTGTGAATAACAGGGGTGCGAACCCTTGATACTGAGGTGGGGGTGGCTTATATAGACTTCGCCAGGACCCCGGCCAGCCCACGTTACCAAGCGTTCAATGTACATTAATGCGGGGTGTTACTGGTAACGCTGGTAATGAAGTGCTATAATGACCATAAAGACTACTTAATAGCCGACCGTTTGCCCGCGGAATGACTTTAGATCTCCTGGCAGTCGAGTGGTTGGCTTCACTGTCGAGTGGTAGCTTCTTGGTCGAGTGTCTTAAACCCGTCGAGTGGGTACCTTCAAGTCGATTGAAAGGTGACTTCTTCTAGGGATGTCCTTGGGTAGGGCTCTTTTGGACAGGTCCGTGCCCCTACCCTAGGTACATAGCTTCATCATTAGCCCCCGAATGGATCGAGGTTAGAGTGGGGAAAGAGTTTGAGATCTTTCCGACCGGTTCTTTGGGCTACATGAGTGCCTCGTTTTGGGTCAATCGTCACGGATGACGTCATCAACCTCTTTCAGTCGCCTTGATCCATTCCAGGCCTTTCATCGAGTGAATTTCTTTATTTGTGACATACCGAGTGTCGGTGCGAGCGGGGTCTTCTGTTTTGACAAGTTGTTCTGCAGCCCGCGGATGTCGCGGGATTCGGATTTCGGGAAGCGCGCGGGACGGGGGCGGCCGCAGTAATCGGAAGCGATAAAGGGGAAGCTCCTCGATTTCTACACCACCTTTTTCGCCACGTACTGCGCGCGGGTTTGACTGGATAGCCTGGGCCTACCAGTCAGCCACTCGGGAGCGGCCACTTATAAGTCGCCGGCTCGGGGTTTCCAAACAGTGTGCTTTCTTCTTCCTCTCTCCCTTCGCAAGTTCCTCCGCCACCTCCGCTCTCACACTAGCGCCGCAGGCCCGTGCAAGATTTGCCGGCGACGATGGCGAAGAACAAGACATCTGCTCTGGAGTGCGCGAAGAATGCGGTGGTGCAGGGGAAAGGGAAGAGGTCTGCTCGGGGCGGATCCTCCTCAAGGTCTGCTCTGCCCCGAGGCTGGATCCAGGGCGATTGGATGCCGTCGGTGATCCGGCAAGAAGATCTCGACGACATGGTCGACGGGGGAGTCATTCCCCATGAAGCTGCGCATCTCCCGGGGAGAGAGATCGAACCTCAACCCCGCGACGGCGAGTGCGTGCTCCTAGCCACCCATATCGACCGCGGGTTTTCTCTGCCGTCCCATCCTTTTTTCCGGAGCTTCCTGAACTTCTTCGGAGTGCAGCTCCACCACTTCACTCCCAACTCCATCATATACCTTGCTGCTTTCATTTCCATGTGTGAGGGTTTCTTGGGTTGCCGCCCCCATTGGGGACTCTTCAAGCACATCTTTACCTGCCGTTCTCAATCGGTCAAGAAGGCCAAGTCGAGTGACGAAAGGATGCAGGTGATCCAGCTATGCGGGGGCCTGGCGATCCAGACGAGGGGAAAGAGTTGTTTTCCATCTATCACTTTCCCGGAGTCGGCCCGTGGTTGGCAGGCGACCTGGTTTTACTGTCAAGACAAGGCGACCCCAGGACAGTCGACTGGTCTTCCCCCTTTCTCTCTCGACGGAGCTGAAAAGCCTACTTCTCTGAAAGTGACACCGGAAGAAAAGGCCCAAGTCAATGTGCTGGCTGGTCGAGTGGTTAAGCTCGTCCGTGAGGGCGTGACTGGTATGGACTTGCTGGAGGTCTTCCTCCGGAGGCGCATCCAACCGCTCCAGGCTCGTGACCACCCGATGTGACTGTACTCGGGTCTCGACGACACCACTCGGATCCACCCAGAGGAGGTCACTGACGAGATGCTGGAGGGGTGGCTGTTGAGCATCACGGGGAACAAAGACAACCCCCGAGGAGCCAGGAGGGTAATTCCACTCGACAACTCGTATGACGTGGACCAGGTATGTCTTTATCCTCCTGACTGAGATCTTGTTTTCTTCATTGGTCTTCTTTTAGTTGGCCGATTGAATTTTGTCTTGTCTGTTGTTTTCCAGGCAACTACCGAGATGTACTCGACGCCCAACAGGGCACAGGAGCCAACTGAGGAAGGGGAGGCGAGCAGAGGTGAGAGTGGAGACGATCAAGGCGAGTGGGAGTCCGACGGTGAAGAAGAGGGAGGCAACCACGTCGACTCCAGCGAAGAGGAGGAGGAGGAGGTTGACCCCCCCCCCCCCGCCCGGAGAGGCGATCCAAACTCACACACGATCCAGCGCGGGAACATGGCAAGGCGACTGCTCCTGTTGGGCAGTCGTCGAAACGCCCTCGGACCTCTTCTCCTACGCCGACTGGGAAGGCTCCCAAGCACCCACGCGCGACGCCGTCCAAGCCGCCCAAGGCTCTGCCCAAGATGAAGATGGCTGTCCCTACCATTTCTGGGTAATAACAAAACTTGCTTTCCTTTGTCGACCGTGGACAGATCCTTGGTCGATTCATTGAGCCAACTGACTGACTTTCGAGATTTGCAGCGCTGCTACTTCTGAGATCTCCGCCAAGGACGACGACCAAGAGATGGAGGATGCTGTTACCTCCAACCCTGGTATGATTACTGATGTTCCGCTTTGAGTCGACTGAACATTTATTTCAACTCTGGTCGATTGAATGTTTTCCTTGTAGCTCCTCCTCATGTTATCGACCTCCCGGATGACGATGACAACGAACCACTAAGAGTGAGGAGGAACAGGAGGGCGTCGGCTGAAAAGGCCCCCCAATCTGCTCCGGCGTCTGAGGCCGTAGCTCGGGATTGTGGTGACACCACTCGGGCTTCTGTGACTTTCGCCATTCCTCTGACGAGTGTGCGGCCCTCGACGTCGACTGCGGATCCGCCTTCGCTTTTTGCCGCGTACCCCATCCCTGAGGACCAAGCGGCTGCTGCAAAAGAGGCTATACACCAGGCGGGGATCATGATGGAGCAAGTGAAGGTGGCTCGGGAGGCCAGCCAAGCAGCTTATGACGCAAGTTCGGCTCTTTAGAGTAACGTCCAGGTCAGTCGACTCAACACTTGGTCTGTTGCGATATGATGTTTGAAGAATCTCTTTTCTGAAGATCTTTGTATCTGTACACCCACTGGGTGTGTCTGTCAAGTCTTGGACGAGTGGGGGCACGCTAAGTGCACCCACTGGGTGTAGTCCCCGAGACTACGGTGGACTGCTGGCAGTCGACTGTAGTCTTTATATTGTGTTGCTGTAGCTGTATTTCTTCACTCGGTCTGGTCAGGCCATGTCGAATGGAACTGTATCCGGTCGACTGCGGGCAGTCGACTTTTTTTTTACAGTGGGGGCACGCTGAGTGCACCCACTGGGTGTAGTCCCCGAGACTACTGTCGAATGTTTTTGATTCGGCTGTGGTCTTAGAAACGTCATCATTGTCTCTTAGTTACTCAGAAGCAACTTATCTTGGACGTCTGTCAACTGATTTTTCTTTTTACAGAAATCCTGCGAACTTGTAGCTCGCTATACTGAGTTGGAGAATCAGCAGATCCAGCTCAACCTTAACTTGAAGCTTGCTCAGGAGAATTTTAAGAAGGCGCAAGAAGAAGCAAAAGGTATGGCTGGTAAGGTTCTCCATTCTTGACGAGTGTCTTTTCTTCCTTGTCCATTCTTGATGTTGATTTCACTCGATGTCGTGGTTCTAAGTCTGACAGTGAGGTAGGGGGGTGTGGATGAAGAGGCTAGACCTTAGCTATTGGGAAGTTGTAAGCACGCAAGGTTTACGAGTTCAGGCCCTTCTCGGAAGAAGTAACAGCCCTACGTCTCGGTGCCCGGAGGTGGTCGATTGCATTATGAGTGTGTAGATGACAAGGGTGCGAACCCTTCATACTAAGAAGGGGGGTGGCTTATATAGAGTTCACCGGCCCTCTCCTGCCCTCAGTAATGCAGGGTTTAAGGTACATTTAAGGTGGGGCGTTACTGATAACGTCCCTAATAAAGTGTCATAATAGCCATAAAGACTACTTAATAGCCGACCGTTTGCCTGCGGAGTGACTTTAGGTCTTCTGGCAGTCGAGTGGTTGGCTTCATGGTCGAGTGTCTTGAACCCGTCGAGTGGGATGCCTTCCAGTTGTTTGAGAGGTGACTCATTCTAGGGATGTCCTTGGGTAGGGCTTTTTGGGTCCATGCCCCTACCCTAGGTACATAGCTTCATCATTAGCCCCCGAATGGGTCGATGCTAGAGTGAGAAAAGGGTTGGTGACCTTTCCGACTGATTCTTCGGGTTATATGAGTGCCTCGTTCTGGGTCGACCGTCACGGATGACGTCATCAACCTCTTTCAGTCGCCTTGATCCATTCCAGGCCTTTCGTCGAGTGGATTTCTTTACCCGTGATGTACCGAGCGCCGGTGCACGCGGGGTTTTCTGTTTTTACAAGTTGTTCTGCAACCAGCGGATATCACGGGATTCGGATTTTTTGGGAAGCGCGCGGAACGGGGGCGGCCGCAGTAATCGGAAGTGACAATACGAAGGCTCCTCGATCTCCGCGTTGCCTTTTTCGCCACGTACTGCGTGCGCGCCTGCCGCGGGATTTGACTGGATAGCCTGGGCCTACTGGTCAGCCACTCGGAAGCGGCCCCTTATAAGTTGCTGGCTCGGAGTCCCCCAACAGTGCGCGTGCTCTTCTCTTCTCCTTCTTCCTCTCTTTCTTCGTAACCTCTTCCGCTGCCTTCGCTCTCGCCCAACCAACGCAAAACAGCTCGAGATCTCGCCGGCGACGATGGTGAAGGGCAAGACGACCGCTCTGGAGCGCGCGAAGAAGGCGGCGGCGGCGGGGAAGGGGAAGAAGTCTGCGCGCGGCGGATCTTCCTCCCGGACGGCCCTGCCCAAAGGTTGGATCCAGGGCGACTGGATGCCATCGGTGCTCCGGCCGGAGGATCTTGATGACATGGTTGAGGGGGGGAGCCATTCCCCACAAAGCCGCGCGTCTTCCGGGGGGAGAGATCGAACCCCAACCTCACGACGGTGAGTGCGTGCTTCTGGCCACTCACATCGACCGAGGGTTTTCTCTGCCGCCCCATTCTTTCTTCCGCAACTTCTTGAACTTCTTTGGAGCGCAGCTCCATCACTTTACCCCAAACTCCATTGTCTACCTCGCCGCTTTCATTTCTATGTGTGAGGCGTTTCTGGGTTGCCGCCCGCACTGGGGGCTTTTCAAGAAGGCCAAGTCGAGTGATGAGAAGACGCAAGTGATCCAGTTGTGTGGGGGCCTGGCAATCCAGACGAGGGGGAAGAGTTGTTTCCCATCCATCACTTTCCCGGAGTCGGTCCGAGGTTGGCAGGCGACTTGGTTCTACTGCCAGGACCAGGCGACTCCAGGGCAGTCGACTGGTCTCCCACCTTTCTCTCTCGACCGAGCCGAAAAGCCTGCTTCTCTGAAGGTGACGCCGGAAGAAAAAGCCCAGGTCAAGGTACTGGCGGGTCGAGTGGTTGAACTTGTCCGCGAGGGTGTGACGGGAATGGATCTGCTGGAAGTCTTCCTCAAGAGGCGAATCCAACCGCTCCAGGCTCGTGACCACCCGATGTGGCTATACTCTGGCCTCGAAGACACCACTCGGATCCACCCGGAGGAGGTCACCGACGAGATGTTGGAGGGGTGGCTGTCAAGCATCATAGGGAACAAGGACAACCCCCGAGGAGCCAGGAGGGTCATTCCACTCGACAATTCGTATGAGGTCGACCAGGTGTGTCTTTATGCTCCCGACTGAAATCTTCGTTTCCTGCGTTGGTCTTCTTTTGAGTCGGTTGATTGACTTTCGTTTTGTCTGCTGCTTTCCAGGCGACCACTGAGATGTACTCGACGCCCAACGGGGCACAGGGGTCGACTGAGGAAGGGGAAGGGAGCGGAGGCGAGAGCGGGGACGACCAAGGCGAGTGGGAGTCTGATGGTGAAGGAGAGGGAGGCGATGACGTCTTCTCCAGCGAAGGGGAGGAGGAGGAGGTCGAACCCCCCCGCCCGTAGAGGCGATCCAAGCTCGCACACGACCCGGCGCAGGAACGTGGCAAGGCGACTGCCTCCATCGGGCCATCGTCAAAGCGCCCTCGGACTTCTTCTCCAACACCGACTGGGAAGGTCTCCAAGCAACCACGCACGACGCTGTCCAAGCCGCCCAAGGCTCTGCCCAAGATGAAGATAGCCGTCCCTATCATTTCCGGGTAATAAATCTTGTTTTCCTTCGTCGACCGTGGACGGATCCTTGGTCAATTCATTGAGCCAACTGACTGGCTTTTCGAAATTTGCAGTGCTGCTACCTCTGAGGTCTCTGCGAAGGACGACGACCAAGAGATGGGGGACGCCGTTACCTCCAACCCTGGTACGATTACTGACGTCCTGTTTTTGAGTCGACCGGTCATTTCTTGCGATTTTGGTCGATTGAAAGTTTCCCTTGCAGCCCCTCCTCATGTTATCGATCTCCCGGATGACAACGACAACGAACCGCTGAGGATGAGGAGAACCAAGAGGTCGTCGGCTGACAGGACTCCCCAGCCTACTCCGGCGCCTGAGACCATGGCTCGGTATGGTGGCGACGCCCCTCGGGCTTCTGTGACCTTTGCCAATCCTCTGTCGAGTGCGCAGCCTTCGGCGTCGACTGTAGATCCAACTTCGCTTTTTGTCGCATACCCCGTCCCTGAGGACGAAGTGGCTGCTGCAAAGGAGGCTATACGCCAGGCGGGGGTCATGATGGAGCAGGTGAAGAAGGCTCGGGAGGCTAGCCAGGCAGCCTATGACGCAAGTTCGGCGCTTCAGAGCAACGTCCAGGTCAGTCGACTTGACACTTGACCGTTTGAAGAGACTTTCTCCCCCCCTTTTTTTTGAAGATCTTTGTATCTGTACACCCACTTGGTGTGTTTACTCCTTCTTGGACTAGTGGGGGCACGCTGAGTGCACCCACTAGGTGTAGTCCCCGAGACTACGGTGGACTGCTGGCAGTCGACTGTAGTCTTTACATTGTGTTTCTGTATCTGTATTCCTTTTTTTGGTCTGGTCAGGCCATGTCGAATGGATCTGTATTCGGTCGACTGCGGACAGTCGACTTTTCACTTTTTTTTCAAACTAGTGGGGGCATGCTGAGTGCACCCACTGGGTGTAGTCCCCGAGACTACTGTCGAATGTTTTTGATTCAGCTGTAGTCTTAGAAACATCACCTTTTTTCGCCAGTTACTCGGAAGCAACTTATCTTGGATGTCTGTCGACTGATTTTTCCTTTTGCAGAAATCCTGTGAACTTGCGTCTCGCTATACTGAGTTGGAGAAGCAGCGGATTCAGCTGAACCTCGATCTGGAGCTGGCCAGAACAGAGCTGCAGAAGGTCAGAGATGGCGTTGCTGGTAAGACGACTTTGTCGACTGGTTTTGTTTTTAGGCTTGAGTACCCTTCTGCTGTTTCTGAACCAATCATCGTTTCTTTTGCAGGAGAACTGAGCGAGGCCCTCGCGAAGAAGGATCGGGACTTGGCTGCTGCCCACAAGGAGGCTGACGACAAGATTGCTTTGGCTGAACAGAAGCTGGCTTCGGTCAGCCAAATAGAAGATGAGAATACTAGGCTGAAGACCGCTCTGAATGAAGCCAACAGGGAGTGCTCGCGTTGGAAGAAGGAGCACCTCTCCCTGAGCGAGCAGATGGAAGGCGTCGCTCGCAGGAGGGACGACCTGGAGAGCTACTTGAGGAGCCTCGCCAAGAAGTTGTACACCAAGCTCGAAGGTGCGCATTCAATTCTGACTTGTTTTCTTTTGTGTCGACTCAGTTTGTGAGAATTGACTTATCCTTGGGCCGTGTATGCAGAGTTTTGCCAGAACTTTGAAGAGGCGACTGGGCGGATTGAAACGGGTTTGGACCCAATCAATTCTCCAGTGAATGATGACGCTGCCATGAATCTGCTTCGACTGGAATCTCGTATCGATGGCGCCGTGGATTACTTGGCTCGGCTGAAGGTTGCCATGTCGCGGATCGACCCGACACTTTGGCTAGAGTCTACACTCCAGAACGATCTCGAGTCTCTGATGACTCGACCTGACAGAATCCCTGACGGAGTGCAGGAGTGGAAGAAGTCTTCTGCTCGGTGCGGCGCTGACGTGGCTCTATCTTTAGTCCGCGTCCATTGCAAGGAGGCGCGAGAAGAGAAGTTGGCCGCCATCCAAGTCGCCAATACCAAGAGGCACAGCTTTCAAGACTTCATGGATACCTTCATTGCTGCTGCCACTCATATTGCGGACGGAATCGACCTGGATGAGTTCGTCGCCCCTGCCAGTCCTCCACCTAAGGAATGAAAAACTTTTATGCTTCTCCTTAAATTTGCCTCAGAATGCCGAGTGGATTTGTAACCGTTTAAACTCTACCGAGCCGAGGGCTCGAGTACTTTGATTCGAGGCCTGGGGCCTTTTAGGCTTTATCCGAACTTGATTTCTTGCTGAATATCTTCGTGGTTTTGATCTGTCGTGTGGAACTTTGGCCTTGTATTCAGACGAGTGCTGGACTGCAGCTAAGTCCCCGAGTGCGAGATTTGCTCTCCACTCGGTAGGGTTTTTTCAAACTTAGGCGAGTGCTTGACTGCAGCTAAGTTTCCGAGTGGGAGAACTTAGGCGAGTACTGGACTGCAGCTAAGCCCCCGAGTGGGAGGATTGCTCTCCACTCGGTAGGATTTTTTCAAACTTAGGCGAGTACTTGACTGCAGCTAAGCTTCCGAGTGGGAGAACTTAGGTGAGTACTGGACTGCAGCTAAGCCCCCGAGTGGGAGGTTTGCTCTCCACTCGGTAGGATTTTTTCAAACTTAGGCGAGTACTTGACTGCAGCTAAGCTTCCGAGTGGGAGAACTTAGGCGAGTACTGGACTGCAGCTAAGCCCCCGAGTGGGAGGATTGCTCTCCACTCGGTAGGATTTTTTTTTCAAACTTAGGCGGGTGCTTGACTGCAGCTAAGCTTCTGAGTGGGAGAACTTAGGCGAGTACTGGACTGCAGCTAAGCCCCCGAGTGGGAGGATTGCTCTCCACTCGGTAGGATTTTTTTTTCAAACTTAGGCGAGTGCTTGACTGCAGCTAAGCTTCCGAGTGGGAGAATTTAGGCGAGTAATGGACTGCAGCTAAGCCCCCGAGTGGGAGGATTGTTGAAAGATCGTGGATGTCGCCTAGAGGGGGGGGGGGGTGAATAGGCGTTTTAAAATAATTACGGTTTAGGCTTGAACAAATGCGGAATAAACCTAGCGGTTAATTTGTCAAGCACAAAACCTAAAACAACTAGGCTCACCTATGTGCACCAACAACTTATGCTAAGCAAGATACGCAACTATGTGATAGCAAGATATATGACAAGAAACAATATGGCTATCACAAAGTAAAGTGCATAAGTAAAGGGGCTCGGGTAAGAGATAACCGAGGCACACGGAGACGATGATGTATCCCGAAGTTCACACCCTTGCGGATGCTAATCTCCGTTTGGAGCGGTGTGGAGGCACAATGCTCCCCAAGAAGCCACTAGGGCCACCGTAATCTCCTCACGCCCTCGCACAATGCAAGATGTCGTGATTCCACTAAGGGACCCTTGAGGGCGGTCACCGAACCCGTACAAATGGCAACCCTTGGGGGCGGTCACCGAACCCGTACACTTTGGCAACCCTTGGGGGCGGTCACCGGTACCCGTCAAATTGCTCGAGGCGATCTCCACAACCTAATTGGAGACCCCGACGCTTGCCCGGAGCTTTGCACCACAATGATTGAGCTCCGAACACCAACAACCGTCTAGGGCGCCCAAGCACCCAAGAGGAACAAGCTCAAGGGTACCAAGCACCCAAGAGTAATAAGCTTCTCAACTTGTAACTTCCACGTATCACGTGGAGAACTCAAACCGATGCACCAAATGCAATGGCAAGGGCACACGGAGTGCCCAAGTCCTTCTCTCTCAAATCCCACCGAAGCAACTAATGCTAGGGAGGAAAATGAGAGGAAGAACAAGAAAGAGAACACCAAGAACTCCAAGATCTAGATCCAAGGGGTTCCCCTCACATAGAGGAGAAAGTGATTGGTGGAAATGTGGATCTAGATGTCCTCTCTCTTTTCCCTCAAAAACTAGCAAGAATCCATGGAGGGATTGAGAGTTAGCAAGCTCGAAGAAGGTCAACAATGGGGGAAGAACACGAGCTCAAAAGATTAGGTTCAATGGGGAAGAAGACCCCCTTTTATAGGAGGGGGAAAATCCAACCGTTATCCCCCACACAGCCCCGCAGAGAGCGGTACTACAGCTGAGGTAGAGCGGTACTGCCGCCCTCAAGCGGTACTACCGCTCCCCCTCAGCGGTACTACCGCGCCAGAAAAGAAGGGCTGGGGCAGGGGCCCAGGGCGGTACTACCGCGGAGGTAGAGCGGTACTACCGCTCTCAAGCAGTACTACCGCCACTACTGCCGCAGCTAGTACCGCAAAACCCGACACGAGAAAAAGCGCGCAAGAATCAAAGCGGAAGGAGCACCATGCCACCACGGTACTGCGGCTGAGCCCAGCAAGCGGTACTACCGCTCCGAGGAGCGGTACTACCGCTACAGACGCAGTGACAGGACGGTAGTAGCACGGAACCGCAGAGGTACTGCCGCTGAGGCCACCCAGCGGTACTACCGCTCCGGGAGCGGTACTACCGCTTAGGGAGTCTCAGCCGCACTACCGCTGTGGACCGCGGTACTACCGCTGGGTCCAGGAGAAAAACCATACTCCAGAAAACCAGAACTGCCATAACTTCTGCATATGAGCTCCGAATTGAGCAAACTCAAGCTTGTTGAAAACAAGATGACGAGTAGCATCAAAACAGCGACTCGTTATAGTAAGAAGAGGCAGGGGAGGTATGCCAACAAATAGAGGAGTGAAACCTCCAACCGAGAAGAACCGGCAAAACCTCCAACATCGAAAACATCATAGAAGATGCATGCGAACTCCATTTTCGATGAACTCAAGCTTGTCATCAAGATGACCATAAGCTCTAAGACTCACAAAGAGAACCAAACAAGAACCAAGAAAGATGATGCAAGGATGCAAAGGTTTGAGCTCTCAACGAACGATACGATCAAGCTACTCATCGAGGGCCCCCCTTGATAGTACGGCAATCGATCCTATAACCCGGTCTCCCAACTACCATCATGAGACCGGTAAAATAGAAAACCTATCAAGGGAAAACCTTTGCCTTGCACATGGTCCACTTGAGCTAGGTGATGATGATCTTGATTCCCTCAAGTTGGACCACCTTTCTTGATTGGGTTGACTCGATGAAGACTAGTTGATTGCTCCCCCATACTCCACTATGGGTGAGCCACTCTTCCGCACATCTTCACAAGTCCATTGTCACCACAAAGGACGGCAAGCTTCAAGCATTTGATCTCTTCGTGATACTCCACTTGAACTTGCACACCGCAACCTAACCCCACAAAGAACTCTCACGAAGACCATGGGTTAGTACACAAAGCGTAATTGACAATTCTTACCATACCATGGGGTCACTTGATCCCTCTCGATACATCTTCTGCGCTTTGTGAGTTGATCAACTTGATTCACTCTTGACTTAGTCTTGATCAACCTTGAACCTTTCCAATTCTCTTCATTTGGATGATGTCTTGAAGGTAGACATGAATGATCACACAATCTTCTTCTTCAAGACATGCTTGCAATAAGCTCAACTCTCACATGACCAATCTTTGGATAATTCCTTGAATAACACCTTGGTCGACACAAACTCTCCTTGAAATCAACACATGTAATCCAAGAAAAGCATATGGACAAAACCTTCAAATATAACTCAAGGCAACCATTAGTCCATAGAGATTGTCATCAATTACCAAAACCAAACATGGGGGCACCGCATGTTCTTTCAATTGTTCTCCACTCGGTAGGATTTTTTTTCAAACTTAGGCGAGTGCTTGACTGCAGCTAAGCTTCCGAGTGGGAGAACTTAGGCGAGTACTGGACTGCAGCTAAGCCCCCGAGTGGGAGGATTGCTCTCCGCTCGGTAGGATTTTTTTTCAAACTTAGGCGAGTGCTTGACTGCAGCTAAGTTTCCGAGTGGGAGAACTTAGGCGAGTACTGGACTGCAGCTAAGCCCCTGAGTGGGAGGATTTCTCTCCACTCGGTAGGATTTTTTTCAAACTTAGGCGAAACGGATTCGCAGCCAAGTCACCCACTGGGGGGGTTTGTATGCAAACAAAGTGACAGCCATTATTGGGACACTCTTGTCTTTGATAAAAATGAACTGTAGAAATTATTTTTTCCTTATTACATCTCATCTAAGGGAGAACTCAGGTGTAAAAGGGGCGGAGCAGTTCCGCGTTCCAAGCTCGTGGCTCGTTGATCTGGCGATCGACATTGTAGAGGTGGTATGCTCCATTGTGGAGGACTCTGGTGACTATGAAGGGGCCTTCCCAAGTAGGAGCAAGTTTGTGTGGCTTCTGTTGATCCACTCGGAGGACCAGATCTCCTTCTTGGAAGGCTCGACTTTTCACATTCCGGGCATGAAAATGGCGCAAGTCTTGTTGATAAATGGTCGATCTGATCATGGCCATCTCCCTTTCTTCTTCTAAGAGGTCGACTGCGTCTTGCCGGGCCTGTTCTGCTTCATCTTCGGTGTAAAGTTCAACTCGGGGTGCATTATGAAGAAGATCACTCGGCAGGACTGCTTCGGCTCCATAAACCAGAAAGAATGGAGTTCTTCCAGTCGACCGGTTAGGAGTAGTCCTTAATCCCCACAGAACTGACGGAAGCTCATCGACCCAAGTGCCTGCCGCGTGCTTGAGATCGCGCATCAATCGAGGCTTTAGCCCTTTGAGAATCAGACCATTCGCTCTCTCAGCCTGTCCATTTGACTGGGGATGAGCGACCGATGCGTAGTCGACTCGTGTGCCTTGAGAGGCGCAAAAAGCTTTGAACTCGTCCGAATCAAAGTTTGACCCGTTATCAGTGATGATGCTATGCGGGAATTCATATCTGAATGTTAACCCTCTGACGAAACTGATAGCAGTGCCAGCGTTGAGGTTCTTGACGGGCTTAGCTTCGATCCATTTGGTAAATTTGTCGACTGCCACAAGCACATGAGTGAATCCACTCCTGCCCGTTCTTAGTGGACCAACCATGTCCAATCCCCAAACGGCAAAGGGCCAGACGAGTGGAATGGTCTTCAGGGCTGATGCAGGCTTGTGCGACATGTTGGAGTAGAACTGGCACCCTTCACACTTGTCGACTATCTCTTTTGCTATCTCATTTTCTCTTGGCCAGTAAAATCCAGCTCGGTATGCTTTAGCCACAATAGTCCGAGAGGACGCATGGTGACCATAGGTCCCCGAGTGGATATCATTAAGGATTATCTGACCCTCTTCTGGTGTTATGCATTTCTGGCCAACTCCAGTCGCGCTCTCTCTGTACAGCTATCCCCTTATGACTGTGAAGGCCTTGGATCGGCGGACGATCTGTCGAGCCTCCTCCTCGTCTTCTGGGAGTTCTTTCCTTAGGATATACACGATGTACGGTATTGTCCAGTCGGGGGTGATTACCAAGACTACCATGATTAGGTCGACCACTGCTGGTACTTCAACTTCAGTCGGATCTGTGGCACTTTTCGGCTGCGGGGCTTCTTCTGTGAAAGGATCCTCTTGGACTGACAGTGAGTAAATGTGTTCTAAGAACACGTTGCTGGGAATGTCTTCTCTCTTGGAGCCTATCTTTGCCAAGTCGTCAGTTGCCTGATTTTTCAGTCGGGGGATGTGATGGAGCTCTAACCCCTCGAACTTCTTTTCTAGCTTTCGCACTGCATTGCAATACCCAGTCATTGCCGGACTCCTGACGTCCCACTCCTTCATCACTTGATTAACCACCAAATCTGAGTCGCCATAGACCATGAGGCGACGGACACCGAGTGAAATGGCCATGCGCAACCCATACAAAAGTGCCTCATACTCTGCTTCGTTATTGGAGGAATCGAAGTGAATCTGGAGAACATATCTGAGTTTATCTCCTCGGGGGGAGACTAGGACTACTCCCGCGCCCGAACCATTCAGCATCTTGGATCCATCGAAGAACATGGTCCAGTGCTCCGAGTGAACTTGAGTCGGAAGTTGCTGTTCAATCCACTCGGCGATGAAATCCGTGATTGCTTGGGACTTGATAGCCTTCTTTGCTTCAAACTTGATATCTAAGGGAAGGAGTTCAATCGCCCACTTGGCCACTCGACCGGTTGCGTCTCTGTTATGAAGGATCTCTGATAGTGGGGCGTCGTTGACGACTGTAATGGAGTGGTCAGAGAAGTAATGTGCAACTTTCTTCGTGGTCATATAAATCCCATATACAAGCTTCTGGTAGTGGGGGTATCTTTGTTTTGAAGGGGTCAAAACTTCAGACACATAATATACTGGGTGTTGAACTTTGAAGGCCTTTCCTTCCTCTTCCCGCTCGACCGTAAGTACTGTACTGACAACTTGTCCTGTGGCTGCAATGTAAAGCAGCAGAGGCTCTTTGCTGATTGGGGCAGCTAACACCGGCTGGGTGGAGAGCAGAGCTTTGAGCTCTGCAAACGCTGCATCAGCTTTTGGAGTCCACTCGAACTTGTCAGACTTCTTCATCAGTCGATAAAGAGGCAACGCCTTTTCACCGAGTCGAGAAATGAATCGACTTAAGGCGGCCAAGCAGCCTGTAAGCTTTTGGACATCATGCACGCGTACAGGACGCTTCATCCGGAGTATGGTGCCAATTTTTTCAGGATTGGCGTCGATCCCCCGTTCGGAAACGAGAAAACCGAGTAACTTTCCACCTGGAACCCCGAAAGTGCACTTTGATGGATTGAGCTTGATATCGTACCTCCTGAGGTTGGCGAAGGTTTCGGCAAGGTCAGCCCGTAGGTCGGAACCTTTCCGGGACTTGACCACAATATCATCCATGTATGCCTCCACATTCCGACTAATCTGAGTGAGTAAACACTTCTGGATCATTCTCATGAATGTGGCTCCGGCGTTCTTGAGGCCGAATGGCATGGTGACGTAATAGAAGCATCCGAATGGAGTGATGAAAGCTGTCTCGATCTCGTCGGGCCCATACAGACGGATCTGATGGTACCGGGAATAGGCATCTAGAAAAGACAATCTCTCGCATCCCGCAGTTGAGTCGACAATTTGGTCGATGCGAGGGAGAGGAAAATGATCTTTCGGTCAGGCCCGAATGATATGTTTGAAATCGATGCACATGCAGAGTGACTTGTCCTTCTTGGGGACCATGACGACATTGGCGAGCCACTCGGAGTGGTAAATCTCTCGGATGAACTCAGCTGCTAAGAGCCGAGCCACTTCCTCGCCAATGGCTTGTTTCTTCTGGACGGCGGACCGTCGAAGATGTTCCTTCATGGGCTTGAACTTTGGGTCGACTCGCAGACGGTGCTCAGCCAGCCCCCTGGGAACTCCAGGCATGTCAGAGGGTTTCCATGCGAAGATGTCCCAGTTCTCACGGAGGAGCTGGATGAGCGCTTCTTCCTATTTGGAGTCGATCGTCGTCGAGATGTGAGTCGGAGCAGCGCCGGGGTCGGTCGGGTGAATGTGGACTGTCTTTGTTTCACCAGCCGACTGAAAAGCTGACTCGGAGGCAGGCTTCTTAGCTCGCAACAATTCACTCGGATCAGCTGTCTTTTGGTACTCTTTCAGCTCGACCACTGCCATCTGAGCGTCAGCGATCTTTGATCCCTTCTGAAAACACTCTTCTGCTTTCTTCTGGTTGCCCGTAACAGTGATCACACCTTTGGGGCCAGGCATCTTTAATTTAAGATACACGTAACATGGTCGAGCCATGAAGCGTGCGTAAGCTGGCCTGCCCAAAATGGCGTGATAAGCACTCTGGAAGTCCACGACCTCAAATGTCAACTTTTCCTTGCGGTAATTCTTTGAATCACCAAAAACCACATCGAGAGCAATCTGGCTGAGTGACTCAGCTTTCTTCCTAGGAATGACTCCGTGGAAGCTCATGTTACAGGTGCTGAGTCTGGACATCGGAATGCCCATTCCTTTCAAAGTTTCAGCATATAGTATGTTCAGGCCACTGCTGCCATCCATTAGGACTTTAGTCAGTCGAGTGCCTTCGACAACTGGGTCGACCACCAAAGCTTGCCTCCCTGGGGTGGCAATGTGCGTCGGGTGATCAGACTGGTCGAATGTGATGGCGGTCTGAGACCACTTGAGGTAACTAGGTGTTGCCGGAGCAACCATGTTCACCTCACGGTTAATGACTTTCAGTTGACTTTTGCTTTCGACATCAGCAAAAATCATCAAGGTGGAATTGACTTGGGGGTATCCATCGTCACTATCATCCTTGTCCTCAACTCTGTCTGGTTCCTTTTCCTTATCCTTGGGCTGCTGGCCCTGAAACTGCTGGATCAGGAGCCGGCACTGTCGAGTGGTATGCTTTGGGAAAATAAAATTACCCTCTTCATCTTTCTTGGTGTGGATGTGACACGGCAGGTCCAAAACGTCATTCCCATCCTGATCCTTAACTTTCTTGGGCTTCCATGTGCCCTTGGGTTTCCCCTTGAAGTTTCCCTGGGCCACAGCCAGGGCCTCTCCAGGGGCGGCTGGCTCGGCCTTCCGCTTCTGCTTCCGACTAGAGTTTCCTCCGGTTTCTTGGGCGACTGATTTGAGTTTGCCACTTCGGAGTCGGTCCTCGTCTTCACCATTAGCGTACTTGGTGGCAATCTCCATCATCCGATTCAGGGACATCTCTCCAGTTCGACCGAACTTCAGATTCAACTCTCTGTATTTGACGCCTTCCTTGAAAGCGCAAACTGCTTGATGGTCTGGCACGTTCTCGACCGAGTGGTGCAGTGTGATCCACCTCTGGATGTATTCTCTTAGCATTTCATTCGGCTTCTACACGCAAGACCGCAACTCTGTAAGGCCAGCAGGGCGCTTGCACGTTCCTTCGAAGGTTGTGATAAATACCCGGGCGAGGTCCTCCCAAGTGTAAATGCTGTTGGGTGCCAACTGATTCAGCCACGCTCTGGCTGAGCCTTCCAACATGAGAGGTAAATGCTTCATGGCCACCTCATCAATGCCACTGCCAATCTGCACAGCCACTCGGTAATCTTCGAGCCATGTGTCGGGTTTGGATTCACCAGTGAACTTGCTGACTCCAGTTGCCAGCCTGAAGTTGGGAGGGATCACCGCGGCCCTGATGGCTCGACAGAAACATTCAGGCCCCGAAGCATGTGCCCTGTTGCCGGTGGGCGTATCTCTGTTGTGGCCCTCTCGATGGGCCCTGTTCCTGTCCACCAAACCTTGAACGAGGATGGATCTCGCGTCAAAGCCTGGGTCTCTGGGGTCGACTGGGATCCTCTACCCAACATTATGGGGGCGCCTGTCATCTCGATGTCGAGGTGCATATGACCCACTCCTTGGGGGAGGGGATGGCACTCTACGTCGATCATCACGGTCGGGTCGGTGATCATACTGCTCATTCCTCCTGTACTGATCGTGCCGGTCCCCACATCCCTCACGCCTCGGGGGCGATCTCGGCCTGTGAGCCGACTGGACTATTTCTGTTTCAACGGATCGACTGTGGATCCTATCCCGCGACTAAGAGACGGCGGAATTCTGATTTCCCGCCGCTCGGAGCAATGCTCTGGTCTGTAACAAGCCCCTGCCAGCTTCCGACTGGGAGGGCTGAATTGACTCTGCTATGCGGGCCGCGGCGGCCAAATTCTGAACTGGAGTTCGGTATACCTGCGGCGGCGGGAAGAGCTGACGTCGACTGGATTCAGGAGCTTGCTGTCGTCGACTGGACTCGGGAGCCCGCTGACGCGCTTGCTCGTCGAGTGCTCGCTGTAGATTTTCCAGTCGAGTGCGCTCAGCCAGGTTAGCCAAGCGCGCGTCCTCCAAGGCCCGGGCCTCGGGGGTTTCTCCAACAATAGGAGTGTGGAGCGCGTCCATGTTCCGGCGACGAAGCTCCTCTCGCTGCAATGACGTAAGAGGTTCGGGGAGGTACTCGTCGTGGGGATGCGACGGATCACCTCTATCCGCACCACCATCAGCGCGATGGAATCCGGGAGGACTGTGTGTCCCCTCGACCGCCAGAACTTCAGCCAAAGGGTCGCTGCTATCGCACTCGGATGCGGTCTCCGCGGAGCCAGTCGACAGATCGAACAGGCCGCCGAGGGATTCATCGGGCTCGATTGCCGCGACTTGTGGGGCCGCCGACTAGCGGGCCATGACGTGCCTCACCCACCGCTGGAGTCTCGACCAACCTGAGTGCTTGCGCTGGTGGGAGACGGGGCGGGGAGTCGACACGGGGGCCGACCGATATTGGGTCGACGGCTGCCGCAGGAGGACACCACAAATGCACGCGCGGAAGTGCGTCGCACCGCGGACGGGGAGCGCGTCAACGTCGAGCGGCGCCTCCTGGAGCCAGGCGGAGTCGTCGGCGATGAAGGTGAGCGCGCCGAGACGGATCTCGCGGCCCTCTGTCAAAACTCCGCAGGAAACCATGATCAAATGGATCGGAAAAATCGCAACTTCTCCAATTAGACGCAAAGACTAATGCCCCACGGTGGGCGCCAACTATCGTGGTTCTAAGTCTGACAGTGAGGTAGGGGGTGTGGATGAAGAGGCTAGACCTTAGCTATTGGGAAGTTGTAAGCACGCAAGGTTTACGAGTTCAGGCCCTTCTCGGAGGAAGTAACAGCCCTACGTCTTGGTGCCCTAAGGCGGTCGATTGGATTATGCGTGTGTAGATGACAAGGGTGCGAACCCTTCATACTGAGAAGGGGGGTGGCTTATATAGAGTTCGACGGCCCTCTCCTGCCCTCAGTAATGCAGGGTTTAAGGTACATTTAAGGTGGGGCGTTACTGATAACATCCCTAATAAAGTGTCATAATAGCCATAAAAACTACTTAATAGCCGACCGTTTGCCTGCGGAGTGACTTTAGGTCTTCTGGCAGTCGAGTGGTTGGCTTCATGGTCGAGTGTCTTGAACCCGTCGAGTGGGATGCCTTCCAGTTGTTTGAGATGTGACTCATTCTAGGGATGTCCTTGGGTAGGGCTTTTTAGGACGGGTCCGTGGCCCTACCCTAGTTACATAGCTTCATCACTCGACGCGCGGCAGATAAACTGGAGGAAGCTCTGAAGAAGAAGGATCAAGATCTTGCAGAGGCACAGAAGGAGGTCTTGGACAAAACGAGGCTTGCTGAAGAGAAAATGGCTTCCGTCGGAGCTCTTGAGCAGGAGAACTCCAGACTGAAAGCTGCTCTCGGGGTAGCCAATCAAGAGGTCACCCGACTGAAGAACAACAATGTGGCTCTGCGCGACAAGGCAGGTGATCTGGTGGGGAAGAGGAACGATCTGGAAGCTTATCTCGGTGGACTCGCCAAGAAGCTGTTCGTCATGGTCGAAGGTAATTACTCTGCCCTGACTGTCTCGCAGTTACCAAGCCTGTGTAGAGCCACTGTCTGACTCTTGAATCGTGTTTGCAGAATTCTGCCAGAACTTCGAAGAGGAAACCAGTCGAGTGGAGCCAGGCTTGGACCCCACCAATTCTCTCGTGAAGGATGAGGCTGCCATGAACGTGCTCCGACTGGAGTCTCGTGTTACCAGCGTTGTTGACTATCTTGCTCGACTGAAGGTTGCGATGTCGCGGATCGACACATCACTCTGGCCTGGGATGACGCTTCAGAACGACCTCGAGTCTCTGATGGCTCGACTGAATGAAGTCCCGGGTCGAGTGGCGGAATGGAAGAAATCTTCTGCTAGATGTGGTGCTGATGTCGCTCTGTCTCTGGTCCGTGTCCATTGCAAGGAGACGCGAGAAGAAAAGCTGGCCGCCATCCAAGTTGCCAATACCAGGAAGCACAACTTTCAAGACTTCATGGAGACTTTCATCGCTGCTGCCACTCGTATTGCAGACGGGATCGACTTGGACGAGTTCGTCGCCCCTTCCAGTCCTCCTCCTGAGGAATGAAAAACTTTCATGCTTCACTTTAAATTTGCCACGGAATGCCGAGTGGATTTGTAACCGTTAAACTCTGCCGAGCCGAGGGCTCGAGTACTTTGATCTGAGGTCTGGGACCTTTTAGGCTTTATCTGAACTTGATTTCTCGTTGAATATCTTCATGGTTTGATTCGTCGAGTGGAACTCGATCTTCACTCGGAATAACCTTGTATTTGCGGCGCAACTCCGAAGGAGAAGGTAGCAGTCGACTTGCGCCTCGTCGTCCTTGCTGATTGGGTTGTGTCTTGTACATAGGCGAGCACTGGGCTGCAGCTAAGCCCCCGAGTGGGAGGTTTGCTCTCACTCGGTAGGGTTTTTAAACACTTAGGCGAGCGCTGGGCTGCAGCTAAGCCCCCGAGTGGGAGGTTTGCTCTCCACTCGATAGGATTTTTCAAACTTAGGCGAGTGCTGAACTGCAGCTAAGCCCCCGAGTGGGAGGATTTAGGCGAGTACTGAACTGCAGCTAAGCCCCCGAGTGGGAGGATTGCTCTCCACTCGGTAGGATTTTTTCAAACTTAGGCGAGTGCTTGACTGCAGCTAAGTCTCTAAGTGGGAGAACTTAGGCGAGTACCGGACTGCAGCTAAGCCCCCGAGTGGGAGGACTGCTCTCCACTCGGTAGGATTTTTCAAACTTAGGCGAGTGCCTGACTGCAGCTAAGTCTCTAAGTGGGAGAACTTATACGAGTACCAGACTGCAGCTAAGCCCCCGAGTGGGAGGACTGCTCTCCACTCAGTAGGATTTTTCAAACTTAGGCGAGTGCCTGACTGCAGCTAAGTCTCTAAGTGGGAGAACTTAGGCGAGTACCAGACTGCAGCTAAGCCCCCGAGTGGGAGGATTGCTCTCCACTCGGTAGGATTTTTCAAACTTAGGCGAGTGCCTGACTGCAGCTAAGTCTCTAAGTGGGAGAACTTAGGCGAGTACCAGACTGCAGCTAAGCCCACGAGTGGGAGGATTGCTCTCCACTCGGTAGGATTTTTTCAAACTTAGGCAAGTGCCTGACTGCAGCTAAGTCTCTAAGTGGGAGAACTTAGGCGAGTACCGGACTGCAGCTAAGCCCCTGAGTGGGAGGACTGCTCTCCACTCGGTAGGAATTTTCAAACTTAGGCGAGTGCCTGACTGCAGCTAAGTCTCTAAGTGGGAGAACTTAGGCGAGTACCGGACTGCAGCTAAGCCCCCGAGTGGGAGGATTGCTCTCCACTCGGTAGGATTTTTTCAAACTTAGGCGAGTGCCTGACTGTAGCTAAGTCTCTAAGTGGGAGAACTTAGGCGAGTACTGGACTGCAGCTAAGCTTCTGAGTGGGAGGTTTGTTCTCACTCGGTAGGATTTTTGAACACTTAGGCAAGCACTGGGCTGCAGCTAAGCCCCCGAGTGGGAGTCTGGCTCTCCACTCGGTAGGATTTTTCAAACTTAGGCGAAACGGATTCGCAGCTAAGTCACCCACTGGGGGATTTTGTATGTAAACAAAAGTGACAGCAATTATTGGAACACTCTTGTCTTTGATAAAAATGAACTGCAGAATTTTTTTTCTTATTACATCTCGTCTAAGGGAGAACTCAAGTGTAAAAGGGGCGGAGCAGTTCCGCATTCCAAGCTCGCGGCTCGTCGATCTGGCGATCAACATTGTAGAGGTGATACGCTCCATTGTGGAGGACTCTGGTGACGATGAAGGGGCCTTCCCAAGTAGGAGCAAGCTTGTGTGGTTTCTGTTGATCCACTCGGAGGACCAAATCTCCTTCTTGGAAGGCTCGACTCTTTACATTCCTGGCGTGGAATCGATGCAAGTCTTGCTGATAGATGGTCGATCTGATCATGGCCATCTCCCTTTCTTCTTCCAGGAGGTCGACTGCGTCTTGCCGGGCTTGTTCTGCTTCATCTTCGGTATAAAGTTCGACTCGGGGTGCGTTGTGAAGAAGATCACTCGGCAGAACCGCCTCGGCTCCATAAACCAGAAAGAATGGAGTTCTTCCAGTCGACCGGTTCGGGGTGGTCCTCAATCCCCATAGAACTAACGGAAGCTCGTCGACCCAAGCACCTGCCGCATGCTTGAGATCACGCATCAGTCGAGGCTTTAGTCCTTTGAGAATCAGACCATTTGCCCTCTCTGCCTGTCCATTCGACTAGGGATGTGCGACTGATGCGTAGTCGACTCGTGTGCCTTGAGAGGCGCAAAAAGCTCTGAACTTGTCTGAATCAAAGTTTGACCCATTGTCAGTGATGATGCTATGCGGGACTCCATATCTGAATGTTAGCCCTCTGACGAAACTGATAGCAGTGCAGGCATCAAGATTCTTGATGGGCTTAGCTTCAATCCATTTGGTAAACTTGTCGACTGCCACAAGCACATGAGTGAAACCGCTCCTGCCTGTTCTCAGTGGACCAACCATGTCCAGTCCCCAGACAGCAAAGGGCCAGACGAGTGGAATGGTCTTCAGGGCTGATGCAGGCTTGTGTGACATGTTGGAATAGAACTGGCACCCTCCACACTTGTCGACTATCTCTTTTGCCATCTCATTTGCTCTTGGCCAGTAAAATCCCGCTCGGTATGCTTTAGCCACAATGGTCCGAGAAGACGCATGGTGACCACAGGTCCCCGAGTGGATGTCGTCAAGGATTATCTGACCCTCTTCTGGTGTTATGCACTTCTGACCGATTCCAGTCGCGCTTTCTCTATACAACTGTCCCCTTATGACTGTGAACTCTTTGGATCGGCGGACGATCTGTCGAGCCTCTTCCTCGTCCTCCGGGAGTTTTTTCCTTAGGATATACGCGATGTACGGTATCGTCCAGTCGGGAGTGATTGCCAAGACTTCCATGATTAGGTCGACCACAGCAGGGACTTCAACTTCAGTTAGATCTGTGGCACTTTTCGGTCGCGGGGCTTCTTCTGTAAAAGGATCCTCCTGGACTGACGGCGAGCGGATGTGCTCTAAAAACACATTGCTGGGAATGGCTTCTCTCTTGGAGCCTATCTTTGCCAGATCATCAGCTGCTTGATTTTTCAGTCGGGGGATGTGATGAAGCTCTAACCCCTCGAATTTCTTTTCTAGCTTTCTCACTGCATTGCAATAACCAGTCATTGCCAGACTTCTGACGTCCCACTCCTTCATCACCTAATTAACCACAAAATCTGAGTCGCCATAGACCATGAGGCGACGGACGCCGAGTGAAATGGCCATGCGCAACCCATACAATAGTGCTTCATATTCTGCTTCATTATTGGAGGAATCGAAGTGAATCTGGAGAACATATCTGAGCCTATCTCCTCGGGGGGAGACCAATACTACCCCAGCACCGGAACCATTCAGCATCTTAGATCCATCGAAGAACATGGTCCAGTGCTCCGAGTGAACTTGAGTCGGAAGCTGCTGTTCGATCCACTCGGCGACGAAATCTGCAATTGCTTGGGACTTGATAGCCTTCTTTGCTTCAAACTTGATATCTAGGGAAAGGAGTTCAATCGCCCACTTCGCCACTCGACCAGTTGCATCTCTGTTATGCAGAATCTCTGACAGTGGGGCGTCGCTGACGACTGTAATGGTGTGGTCAGAGAAGTAATGTGCAACCTTCTTCGTGGTCATATAAATCCCGTATACAAGCTTCTGATAATGAGGATATCTTTGTTTTGAAGGTGTCAAAACTTCAGACACATAATATACTGGGCGCTGAACTCTGAAGGCATTTCCTTCTTCTTCCCGCTCGACCGTAAGTATTGTACTGACAACTTGTCCTGTGGCTGCAATGTAAAGCAGCAAAGGCTCTTTACTGATTGGGGCAGCAAGCACCGGTTGGGTGGAGAGCAGAGCTTTGAGGTCTGCAAACGCTGCATCAGCTTCTGGAGTCCACTCGAACTTGTCAGACTTCTTCATCAGTCGGTAAAGAGGCAACGCCTTTTCACCGAGACGAGAAATGAATCGACTTAGAGCGGCCAAGCAACCTGTAAGCTTCTGGACATCGTGCACACGCACAGGGCGCTTCATCCGGAGTATGGTGCCAACTTTCTCGGGATTGGCGTCGATTCCTTGTTCGAAAATGAGAAAACCGAGTAACTTTCCACCCGGAACTCCGAATGTGCACTTTGATGGATTAAGCTTGATATCATACCCCCTGAGGTTGGCAAAGGTTTCAGCAAGGTTAGTCAGCAGGTCGGAACCTTTCCGTGACTTGACCACAATATCATCCATGTATGCTTCCACGTTCCGACTGATTTGAGTGAGCAAACACTTCTGAATCATCCTCATGAACGTGGCTCCAGCGTTCTTGAGGCTGAAGGGCATGGTGACATAACAGAAGCACCCGAATGGAGTGATGAAAGCTGTTTTGATCTCATCGGGTCCATACAGACGGATCTGATGGTACCCAGAATAGGCGTCTAGAAAAGACAATCGCTCACACCCCGCGGTCGAGTCGACTATTTGGTCGATGCGAGGGAGAGGAAAATGATCTTTCGGGCAGGCCCGATTGATATGTTTAAAGTCGATGCACATGCGAAGCGACTTGTCCTTCTTGGGGACCATGACAACATTGGCGAGCCACTCGGAGTGGTAAATCTCTCGGATGAACTCCGCTGCTAAGAGTCGAGCCACCTCCTCGCTAATAGCTTTCCTCTTCTGGACGGCGGACCGTCGAAGATGTCCTTTCACAGGCTTGAACTTTGGGTCGACTCGTAGACGGTGCTCAGCCAGCCCCCTGGGAATTTCAGGCATGTCAGAAGGCTTCCATGCGAAGATGTCCCAGTTCTCATGGAGGAACTGGATGAGCGCTTCTTCCTATTTGGAGTCGAGCATTGTAGAGATGTGAGTCGGGGCAGCCTCGGGGTCGGTCGGGTGAATGAGAACTGCCTTCGTTTCACCGGACGACTGAAAAGCTGACTCTAAAGCAGGCTTCTTAGCTCGTAGCAACCCACTCGGATCTGCAGTCTTCTGATACTCTTGCAGCTCAACCACTGCCATCTGAGCGTCAGCAATCTTTGAGCCTTTCTGAAAGCACTCTTCTGCTTTCTTCCGATTGCCTGTAACAGTGATCACACCTTTGGGACCAGGCATCTTCAATTTGAGATACACATAACATGGTCGGGCCATGAAGCGTGCATAAGCTGGCCTGCCCAAAATGGCATGATAAGCACTTTGGAAGTCCACAACCTCGAATGTCAACTTTTCCTTGCGGCAATTCTTTGAATCACCGAAAACCACATCAAGAGCAATCTGGCCGAGTGATTCGGCTTTCTTCCCGGGAATGACTCCGTGGAAGCTCATGTTGCTGGTACTGAGCCTGGACATCGGAATGCCCATCCCTTTCAATGTTTCAGCATACTGTATGTTCAGGCCACTGCCTCCATCCATCAGGACTTTGGTCAGTCGAGTGCCTTCGACAACTGGGTCGACCACCAAAGCTTGCCTCCCAGGGGTGGCAATGTGCGTGGGGTGATCAGACTGGTCGAATGTTATGGCAGTCTGAGACCACTTAAGATAGCTGGGTGTTGCCGGAGCAACCATATTCACTTCACGATTAATGACTTTCAGTCGACTTTTGCTTTCGACATCAGCGAAAATCATCAGGGTGGAATTGACTTGGGGGTATCCATCGCCACTATCATCCTTGTCTTCAACTCTGTCTGGTTCTTTTTCCTTATCTTTGGGCTGCTTGCCCTGAAACTGCTGGATCAGGAGCTGACACTGTCGAGTGGTATGCTTTGGGTAAATAAAATTACCCTCTTCATCTTTCTTGGTGTGGATGTGACATGGCAGATCCAAAACATCATTTCCATCTTGATCCTTGACTTTCTTGGGCTTCCAAGGGCCCTTGGCTTTTCCCTTGAAATTTCCCTGGGTTACGGCCAGGGCCTCCCCAGGGGCGGCCGGCTCGGCCTTCCGCTTCTGTTTCCGACTGGAGTTTCCTCCGGTTTCTTGGGCGACTGCCTTGTGCTTGCCACTCCGGAGGCGATCTTCGTCTTCGCCATTAGCGTATTTGGTGGCAATCTCCATCATCCGATTCAGAGACATCTCTCCAGTTCGACCGAACTTCAGATTCAATTCTCTGTACTTAACGCCTTCTTTGAAGGTACAAACTGCTTGATGATCTGGAACATTCTCAACCGTATGATGCAATGTGATCCACCTCTGGATGTAATCCCTCAGTGTTTCATTCGGTTTCTGCACGCAAGACCGCAACTCTGTAAGGCCTGCAGGTCGCTTGCATGTTCCCTCAAAGGTTGTGACAAACACTCGGGAGAGGTCCTCCCAAGTGTAGATGCTGTTGGGCGCTAACTGATTTAGCCATGCTCTGGCTGAGCCCTCTAACATGAGAGGCAAATGCTTCATGGCCACCTCATCATTGCCACCACCAATCTGTACAGCCACTCGGTAATCTTCGAGCCAAGTGTCAGGCTTAGACTCACCGGTGAACTTGCTGACTCCAGTCGCCAACCTGAAGTTGGGAGGAATCACTGCGGCTCTGATGGCCCGACTGAAACACTCTGGCCCTAAAACACGTACTCTGCTGTTGGCAGGTGCATCTCTGTCGTGGCCTTCTCGGTGAGCTCTGTTCCTGTCAACCAGACCCTGAACGAGGATGGATCTCGCATCAAAGCCTGGGTCCCTGAGGTCGACTGGAATCCTCTGCCCAACACTATGAGGGCGCCTGTCATCTCGCTGTCGAGGCGCATATGACCCACTCCTCGGGGGAGGGGTTGGCACTCGACGTCGATCCTCACGATCGAATCGGTGATCATACTGCTCATTTCTTATGTATTGATCGTGTCGGTCTCCACGTCCCTCACGCCTCGGGGGCGATCTCGGGCTGCGAGCCGACTGGACTGTATCTGTTGCAACGGATCGACTGTGGATCCTATTCCGCGACTGAGAAACAACGGAATTCTGGTTCCCCGCCGCCCGGAGCAACGCTCTGATCTGCAACAAGCCCCTGCCAGCCTCTGACTGGGAGGGCTGAATTGACTCTGCTATACGGGCCGCGGCGACCAAATTCTGAACTGGGGTTCGATATACCTGCGTCGGCGGGAAGAGCTGACGTCGACTGGACTCAGGAGCTCGCTGACGCGCTTACTCATCGAGTATTCGCTGGAGATTCTCCAGTCGAGTGCGCTCGGCTAAGTTAGCTAAGCGCGCGTCCTCCAAGGCCCGGGTCTCGGGGGTTTCTTCGACGATAGGAGTGTGGAGAGCGTCTATGTTCCGGCGGCGAAACTCCTCTCGCTGCAATGCCGTGAGAGGTTCGGGGAGATACTCGTTGTGGGGATGCGACGGGTCGCCCCACCCGCGCCTCCATCAGCGCGGGGGAAACCGGGAGGACTGTGTGTCCCATCGACCGCCAGAACCTCAGCCGCTGGGTCGCTGCTGTCACACTCGGATGCAGTCTCCGCGGAGCCAGTCGATAGGTCGAACAGGCCGCAGAGGGATTCGTCGGGCTCGATTGCCGCGACTTGTGGGGCGGCCGACTGGCGAGCCACGGCATGCCTCACCCACCTTTGAAGTCTCGACCTATCGGAGCGCTTGCGCCGGAGGGAGACAGAGCGGGGAGACGACACGGGGGCCGACCGATACTGGGTCGACGGCTGCCGCAGGAGGACGCCACGAACGCATGCGCGGAAGTGCGTCGCACCGCGGACGGGGAGCGCGTCGATGTCGAGTGGAGCCTCCTGAAGCCAAGCGGAGTCGTCGGCGATGAATGTGAGCGCGCCAAGACGGATCTCGCGGCCCTCCACCAAAACTCCGCACGAAACCATGATCAAAGGGGATCGGAAGAATCGCAACTTCTCCAATTAAGCGCTAAGATTCCGACCCCACGGTGGGCGCCAACTGTCGTGGTTCTAACTCTGACAGTGATGTGGGGGGTGTGTAAGGAGAGGCTAGATCTCAGCTATTGGGAAGTTGTAAACACACCAAGATGTACGAGTTCAGGCCCTTCGCGGAGGAAGTAACAGCCCTACGTCTCGGTGCCCGGAGGCGGTCGATTGGATTATAAGCGTGTGAATAACAGGGGTGTGAACCCTTGATACTGAGGTGGGGGTGGCTTATATAGAGTTCGCCAGGACCCCGGCCAGCCCACGTTACCAAGGGTTCAATGTACATTAATGCGGGGCGTTACTGGTAACGCTGGTAATGAAGTGCTATAATGACCATAAAGACTACTTAATAGCCAACCGTTTGCCCGCGGAATGACTTTAGATCTCCTGGCAGTCGAGTGGTTGGCTTCACTGTCGAGTGGTAGCTTCTTGGTCGAGTGTCTTAAACCCGTCGAGTGGGTACCTTCAAGTCGATTGAAAGGTGACTTCTTCTAGGGATGTCCTTGGGTAGGGCTCTTTTGGACAGGTCCGTGCCCCTACCCTAGGTACATAGCTTCATCACTGGCTTCGTCTCCTCTTCGGCACGATCGCAATGCCGGCCGAAGGCATCGTTGTTCAAGCTTCCGAGTTTGTGATGTGCGGTGTCTGTTAGCTGGCTCTTAGTTTCTTGTATCTTGCGTGGTTTGTGTTGTTGTGTGTGTTGTGTGGGCTTCTGGGGCTGTAAGGGAGTCATTGAGTTAAAGCCATGCCTCGACCTTTTTTCTAAAAAAGACCTCTTTGATTCACAAGAATTCAAAATTGTGGGAATAGGAAACATGTAGGTACATAGTAGTATGCCACCTTGAATACAATATGATTGTAAGGGTGTTTGATTGTGCACATGAAAAAATGTAGGATTCTTTCAAAAAGGTTTAAGTGGATGAAAAAAAAATCTATGAAATCTAGTGTAAACGAATCCCGAGGAAAAAATTCTATGGTTTGCAATCATATGAATCGAACAACCTGCATAGGAAAGGTCCCTAATGATTGGAATTCTTCAAAATTCTTTTGAGAATCCTTTAAATCAAAGAAGCCCAAGAGTCTAACTTTAGGGACAAGTTGCATACCAAGAAGTAAAGAGAGATTGCTTAGACTTTATGCATTGGCCGACGGGGCCACTCGTCATCAATGCCCCGGTCATACAACATTCTATACTACAAAAAAGAAGTCAAGAGAGTTGCTTAGTCTTCATGTATTGACTGATCGAGCGGATTGATTGGTTGATGGAAAAAAAATCTGTAAGGCATACTCCAAATGAGAATTTTATTTATAGAGAAAGCACATGCATGCATTGATTGACCAAACAGACTTGTTTGTTGGTTGATAGAAAAAAATCACTAACTTACAAACCCACGAAACGAGTAGCCAGCCCAGTACTATTGATGGTACGCAGGCACGCGTCTTCTCTGCTCGATCGGTGGTCTCTGGTCACTTCACTAAAGCCCCAAGCAAAGAACGAAGCAACGTTGATCGCCCCAATCAGCTTTTCTCTTTCAAACATGCATGCGTGCACGCATGTCCTCTCAAATTCTTGCGCGCCGTGGCATCTGTACTATGTTTATATTGCTCACCGCGTTCTACAATGTAGCGTGCATAGACTTTGACCAAGTTAACAAAGTCTACGACTAAGTTTATAAAGACTACATTATGAAAGAGAAAGAGTACTAATACTCCCCCGGGTCCTTTTTTATTCTGCATATAAAAATTGTGTGAAGTCAAACTTCATAAAATTTAACCATATTTATATGAAAAATATATCAACATATACAATTCTTGTTCCGATCCATATTAATTGTCGCTGCTTTAGTACAAGTATGAAAATTAAATTTAGGACGCATCTAATGATAATGATTTCGTATTGTGAATGTTGATATTATTTCTATAAAGTTGATCAAAGTTTACGAAGACAAATCTTATATATGAGTAAAAAGAACCGGTGGGAGTACTTCTTATTTGAGGGAAAAGTTCCAATTTATTCATCAAATATTATGATAGCACAAAGAACACCAAAAGTAATATAAGTAAATTACATCCATGCCCGTAGACCATCTAGCAACGACTATAAGCACGACCCGAAGGCGCGTCGCCGGCCCTCCCGCATCGTAGTCGGAGAAATCTTGTTGTAGTAGATAGTCGAGAAATCGTCGTGCTAAGGCTTAAAGTGACTAGCACACCAGAACAATAGCCGTCACCGGTGAAGCGAAGCGTAGATCGAAAGTATCCAACCTGCATACACTCAAACTCAGACACACGAAGATCGGATCCAAGCAGATCCACCAAAGACAAACACCGACCGAATCCCATGAGATCCGCTAGAAACACACCTCCACATGGATCTCACGATGCTAGACGCACCACAGGGACGGGGGCTAGGTCGAAAGAACCTTATTCTGTCTTTAAGGAGCCGTCTCCCCCTCATCTTCTTGAGCAAGGCACTAATCCTAAACAAACTAAAGAAACACATAAAAATGGAATAGGAGCCCTCCCACCGGCAAGGGCCGGGATCGACCACACCTCCATGGCCCTAAGGCCATAGCAGACAAGACATATTAGCATCAGTGCCAGTGAGAGGCAGAGAAACCCTGGCTGCTTGGGAGTCGCTGTGGTGAGGAGGAGTTAGAGTACTAGTACTAAGTTTTGCCTTGAATAACAGATCCCACCTCCACCCTTTTTCCATTTTCTTCTTGCACCACACGACTAGAAGAAGAGTCGACCAAATTACTAAATACTAAGCAAGATTAACGGTTAATGTCGGATATCAGTATCACTAATATATAACTAGCACACGGGCTCTCGCAATGCAAGGGCACCATTTACATTATGCAGTGTTGAGGATCGTAGCAGAAATCTAAAATTTTCTACGCGTCATCAAGATCAATCTATGGAGTAATCTAGCGACGAGGAGAAGGGGAGTGCATCTACATACCCTTGTAGATCGCTAAGCGGAAGCGTTGCAAGAACGTGGATGAAGGAGTCGTACTCACAGCGATTCGGATCGCGGTTGATTCCGATCTAAGCGCCGAACAACGGCGCCTCCGCGTTCAACACACGTGCAGCCCGGTGACGTCTCCCACGCCTTGGTCCAGCAAGGGGAGAAGGAGAGGTTGGGGAAGACTCCATCCAGCAGCAGCACGACGGCGTGGTGGTGAAGGAGGAGCGTGGCAATCCTGCAGGGCTTCGCCAAGCACTGAGAGAGAGGAGGAGGACTTGGGAGAGGGGGAGGGCTGCGCCAGAACTTGGTGCGGCTGCCCTCCCACCCCCCACATATATATAGGGGCAAGGGAGAGGGGGGCCGGCCCCCTCAGATCCAATCTGAGGAGGGGGCGGCAGCCAGGGGGGTTGCCTTGCCCCCCAAGGCAAGGGGGGCGCCCCCTTTTAGGGTTCCCCCCCAAACCCTAGGCGCATGGGCCCTGGGGGGGAGGCGCCCAACCCACTAAGGTGCTGGTCCCTCTCCACACACAGCCCATAGGGCCCTCCGGGGCAGGTGGATCCTCCCGGTGGACCCCCGGAACCCCTTCGATGGTCCCGGTACAATACCGGTAACCCCCCGAATTATTCCGGTGACCGTATGATGACTTCCCATATATAAATCTTTACCTCCGGACCATTCCGGAACTCCTCGTGACGTCCGGGGTCTTATCCGGGACTTCGAACAACATTCGGTAACCACGTACATCTATTCCCTATAACCCTAGCGTTATCAAACCTTAAGTGTGTAGACCCTACGGGCTCGGGAGTCATGCAGACATGGCCGAGACAACTCTCCGGTCAATAACCAACAGCGGGATCTGGATACCCTTGTTGGCTCCCACATGCTCCATGATGATCTCATCGGATGAACCACGATGTCAAGGATTCAATCAATCCCGTATACAATTCCCTTTGTCTACCGGTATATTACTTGCCCGAGATTCGATCGTCGGTATCCCGATACCTTGTTCAATCTCGTTACCGGCAAGTCTCTTTACTCGTTCCGTAACACATCATCACGTGATCAACTCCTTGATCACATTGTGCACATTATGATGATGTCCTACCGAGTGGGCCCAGAGATACCTCTTTGTCACACGGAGTGACAAATCCCAGTCTCGATTCGTTCCAACCCAACAGACACTTTCGGAGATACCTGTAGTGCACCTTTATAGCCACCCAGTTACGTTGTGACGTTTGGTACACCCAAAGCATTCCTACGGTATCCGAGAGTTGCACAATCTCATGGTCTAAGGAAATGATACTTGACATTAGAAAAGCTTTAGCATACGAACCACACGATCTTGTGTTAGGCTTAGGATTGGGTCTTGTCCATCACATCATTCTCCTAATGATGTGATCCCGTTATCAACGACATCCAATGTCCATGGTCAGGAAACCGTAACCATCTATTGATGAACGAGCTAGTCAACTAGAGGCTTACTAGGGACATGGTCTTGTCTATGTATCCACACATGTATCTGAGTTTCCTATCAATACAATTCTAGCATAGATAATAAACGATTATCATGAACAAGGAAATATAATAATGACTAATTTATTATTGCCTCTAGGGCATATTTCCAACATGCAGTGCCTTGTGTCTCATGCCTGCAACGGGTCCTGCCGCGACGAAGTCGTGTCGTGCATGATCCCGCTATGTTATTATGTACATGTCAACTGCCGAATATGACTTACATAAATCATATCCTCCTTGCTATATTGTATAGCACACATGGGTGCTCGAATCATGAAGCCGACAGAGCCAGGAGCAGCTGTCATAGGGCTCAACATAATTGTTTTGACCCTTAATCATGATGACGAGTTTGACATGAAATAACCCATTTTCAAAAGTAGTCTGTCACCGGTGTACAACTTACATACTAAGGATAAGTAAATAGTGTATATTTAGCAACAACTTCTCTTTTTTGAAAAAGAATAAGTAAAGAGAGGTTGTTTAAACTTTATTCATTGACTGACGAGGCTACTCGTCATTAATGCCCCTATAGTACAATAATTGGCAAACCAACAAAAGGTCAAAATAGATTGATTAGTCTTCGTGCATTGACATGACGAGAAAAATCTATGGAGCATAGTATGCCTTTCAGTGAGATTTTTTCCTTACAAAGGGAGCACATGCATGCATTGACTGACCGAGAAGACCACTATAGAGATTCCTTGAAGGGCCTCCTGATAATCTCACACGCTTGTCTTGTCCGATGAGTACAAGTGATCCTAGCTGACACCATGCCTGCCCTTTTTGACTGGATAGCTAATGCAGTTTTGATGCATGTCCAAGTTTAACGAATTTGAACTTTGTATGGAGCAGTTTTGTTGTTATTGTTGTTGTTGTTATTGTTGTTGTTGTTGTTGCTGCTGCTACTGTTTGTAGTTTTATTCCATCATTGTCTGGCTTTACTCCATGTTAGTTGCTTTTCTTGCTTTGGACACTATGTGTTTGATCGGATGGACTGGTATTATTGTGATATGATTGTGGCAGTACAAGTCACTACTATCTAGTAAATAATTATAGATGTACATGTTAGTCCAGTTTTTGTAGAGAACCCATAATTTACCAATAGGCTATGTATCAGCCGAAGTTTGCCCTTTGTTCTCTTGTGACATGACCTTTGTTCCTGACTTGCTTGATTTATTAGTGTCTTTTTTTTTCAAACAACATTATATTGTGGATTTTGTTTCAGCAGGCTGTATGTTTTTTGTCAGCGACTTAATTAATTCAGCAATGACTTGGTCTCAATTTCAGGACATGTAACATTTCGCAATGGTGTAATAAGCTATGAACATATTCTTCGCTGGCAGAATAAAAATAGGCATTTAAGAAGTTTCTTACGAGGGTGGGCTAAGCACCTCAGTGGGGTATATAAGATTGAGAAGGATAGGCTCCTCTCTCTTGTACAGGCCTTGGATGTAAAAGCCGAATCAGCGGTGTTGATGCCCGCCGAGCTCCAAATTAAGAATGAGGCAGAGAAGAGGCTAAAAGAACTTCTCCACGAAGAAGAATTGAAGTGGGCTTTGCGTGCCAAGGTCCGCAAAGTGGTCCAAGGGGACGCGAATACTCAATTTTTTCACCTCATTACTAATGGTAAGCACAGAAAGAAGCGGATCTTTCAGCTTGAGCAGGATGAGGGCACTATTTTAGGTCAGGATAATCTCAAAACCTACATTACCGAATACTATCGACAGTTATTTGGACCACCGGAGGACAATTGTGTGTCCCTCGATGAGTCCAGAGTTGAGGACGTGCCTCAATTGACAGCTGCTGATAATGATGTCCTGGTTGCCCCGTTCTCAGAAAAGGAGGTGTTCGATGCTATTGCACAAATGAAAAATAATAAGGCTCCCGGTCCGGATGGGTTCCCGGCCGAGTTCTATAAAAGGTGCTGGCACATTATTAAGGGGGATTTATTACCTATGTTTCATGATTTATTCGCTGGACAGCTTCAATTATTTCACTTGAATTTTGGAACTATCACTTTGCTCCCGAAGAAAACGGATGCTGTGAGGATTGAGCAGTTCAGGCCGATCTGCCTCCTCAATGTTAGTTTCAAAATCTTCACCAAGGTCGGGACTAATAGGCTGACACAGATCGCGCAGTCTGTGGTGCAGCAATCCCAAACTGCTTTCATGCCGGACAGGAACATCCTTGAAGGGGCGGTTGTTCTTCATGAAATGCTCCATGAAATCCATTCCAAAAAATTAGATGGTGTAATTTTTAAGGTGGATTTCGAAAAAGCGTACGATAAGGTTAAGTGGCCATTCCTCCAACAGGCATTGCGTATGAAAGGTTTTGATGAAGCCTGACGCCGATAGGTCGAATCATTTACGCAAAAAGGGAGTGTGGGAATTAAAGTGAATGACGACATAGGTCATTATTTCCAGACACATAAAGGCCTTAGACAAGGAGATCCGATGTCCCCTATCCTGTTTAACATTGTAGTGGATATGTTAGCAATTTTGATAGGAAGGGCTAAGGAGAATGGTCAAGTGGGTGGGTTGGTACCTCATCTTGTTGAGGGAGGTGTTTCCATCCTTCAGTACGCCGATGATACAATCATTTTTATGGAGCATGATTTGGCCAAGGCGAGAAATATGAAGCTGGTGTTATGCCTGTTTGAACAATTGACCGGGTTAAAGATCAACTTCCATAAGAGCGAACTGTTCTGCTTTGGTAGAGCCAAAGACGACCAGGAGTCTTATAGGCAATTGTTTGGGTGCGAGTTGGGGAGTTTACCCTTCTCCTACCTTGGTATTCCGATTCATCATCGTAGGCTAACAAACAGAGAATGGAAGTGCATCGAGGATCAATTCGAGAAAAAACTGAGCTGTTGGAAGGGTAAGCTCATGTCATACGGAGGCCGTTTGATATTGATTAATTCGGTGCTCATGAGTATGCCTATGTTTCTCTTATCTTTTTTTGAGGTCCCAGTTGGTGTTAGGAAACGACTGGACTTCTATCGGTCGCGCTTCTTTTGGCAGGGTGATGACCTTAAAAGAAAATATCGGCTTGCTAAATGGGACATTATCTGTAGACCAAAAGACCAAGGGGGTCTTGGTATTGAAAATCTTGAAGTTAAAAACAGATGTCTTCTTAGTAAGTGGTTGTGGAAGCTGTCTTCCGGGTCTGAGGCCATGTGGGCGCAGATCCTCCGCAACAAGTACCTCCAAACTAAAACATTGTCCCAGGTCGCAGTCAGGCCGACTGATTCGCCTTTCTGGAAAGGACTAATGAAAGTCAAGCAATCTTTGTTCAATAGGACAAGATTTGTTATTGGAAATGGAACGAGTACACGTTTCTGGGAGGATACTTGGCTTGGTGAATCACCTTTAGCCATTCAATATCCGTCGTTATATCGGATTGCTCAACAACGTGATGTGTTCGTTGCAACGGTATTCCAATCAATCCCCCTTAATATTCAGTTTCGACGGTCGCTAGCGGGCAATCGTTGGGAGGAATGGCTCCATCTCGTTAGGAGACTGATGGAGGTGCAACTTTCTCACCAACCCGATATATTGCGTTGGAAGTTGACTAGTTCTGGAATATTTACAGTTAAATCTATGTATATTGATGTTATTAATTCGACTGTTATTCCAACGTCCAAGTATGTTTGGGTTGTCAAAGTGCCTTTAAAAATTAAAGTGTTTATGTGGTTCGTCCATAAACAAGTAATTTTAACAAAGGACAACTTGATTAAACGCAATTGGACAGGACCTACTAGGTGTAGTTTCTATGATCGGGATGAGACGATTAAGCATTTATTCTTTGATTGCCCATTGGCCAAACTTCTTTGGCGGATGGTCCATATTGCTTTTAATATCACTCCACCGACTTCGGTCAATGCTTTATTTGGGACATGGCTTCATGGGGTTAATCTAGAATTAGCAAGGCATATTCGGGTTGGAGTTTGCGCTTTGTTATGGACTATCTGGAATTGCAGAAATGATTTGGTTTTTAACAGAATATCACAGATTCATTTTTTGCAGGTTATTTTCCGCGCTACGGCTTTGATCCGTTCGTGGTCGCTACTCACTCCGATGGAGGCCAGGAGCATTTGGTTACTGGTTCTATCCGTTGGGAGATGGTAGCTCGGGATATCTTCAACCAGTTTGGATGGCGGTCATGTAATAGGATAGGCAATTAGTTTCCCTATCTAGTGGTAGCCAGCCGGTTGTGGCATCTGTTTCGGGCTAGTTTGTACCTAGCCGTCCATCGCTCTGAGTGAGCTGTATTTTTCTTTTTCTTTTTTTAGCTGGACACTGTGAAACCTTGTTGGCACTTTTTGTTGTTTGCTTAATAAGATGGAACGTATGCATCATTCTGATGCAGAGGCCGGGGAGGCCCCCTTTTTGAAAAAAAAAATATTCTTTGCTGGCTAATTACGACTCAAACACAATATTTATTTGTCAATACTTAAGACTCGAATGTAAGTTCTTTGCTTCTCCCTTTGTACCTGTAACGCCTATTACCCTGTCTTCCACTTACGTTTACAAGCCCTGAAATTAGAGTCTGCAGTTTCTGTTCTATGCATATAGCTAGGTTAACTTGATGACGATCGATGCATATGGAGATGACCCAAACATCGTTTCTGACCTAGCTAGATTAACGAGCCGTCGGGCGGTGTGACGATTCAGGTGGTGGATCAGCATCGGAGGCGAGCCGAGACAGAGCTGTGACGACGGCGCCGATGGGCAGTCTCATGGCCGGCTGTTGGTGGACACACATGGAAGCAATTGCTAGCGCCTCTTGCAAATCCTTGGACAGGTACCGGTCTTGCAGCGCCGGGTCTGCCATCCGGCGGAACTGGCTCTTGTCTTTCATCAACCGTGTGGCCTGATTCAACAGCAAACATCACATCATTCACACCCAAATTACAAATATGTGTACGCGGAAAGCTAATGAACTTACCCATGTGACAAGGTTCCGATCCTCGGCGCGCTGGGCGCGGCCGATGGGCCTCCGCCCCGTGATCATCTCTAGAAGTAGGCTGCCGAAGCTGTACACGCTCGATTTCACGGTCACCCTCCCGGTAAACATTGTCTCGGGGGCAACAGTGCCGAAGAGAACATTTGGCCAGCGGCTGTTATCTTCGTCTGCAACTAGCCACTGAAGGTCTGCCAGTCCATATTGGGACAACTTTGGGTGGTAGCCATCTCCGAGCAAGATGTCCGAGGAACTCATACAGGTGTCGTACACCATGCCTTTGTCATGCAGATACTCCAAACCCCTGGCCAAGCCGGCAGCTATGTTCATCCTTGTATTCCAGTCTAGCGGTGCTTTGCCTGGAGCTCGATCTGGTGAACACAAGATCGATCGAATCATTCATTGGCAGAATTTACAGGGTTTGTTACCAATTCATACCATGGAGGTGATCTTCGAGAGAACCCAGTGGCATGTGCTCGTGAACCAAGATCCTATGATGGCCATCCGCACAGAAGCCAACGAGGTTGACGACATTCGGGTGGCGCAGGGTGGTCAGCATCAGGACATGGGTAAGAAACTCCTTGTTGAGTTGCTCTGATGACCCGGGATCATTGACATGCTGCAGCTTTATAGCAACGACCTACAAACAATTATGATATGATGGATCAATCTCCCCCCTCACATCGATCATGACATGACGATACATATGAAGCTGAGTAAAAACATGGATTAGCTAGGCAAGCAGGATCGTCACCTGCTTGACGCTCTTGAGGTAGCCTTTGTAGAGACAAGCCTCCCGACCAGCGATGTGGAAGTCGCGTCGGAAGTTTCTGGTCGCCGTGGCGAGCTCGTCGAAGGCGAAGGGTCGTGCCGTGGTGGCGGCGACCCTGCTGCGGCTGTGGGGATCGGCCCGGGGTGGGACTTCCTTCTTCCTTGCGGCCAGGCAGAGGACGCAGCTGAAACCACCCATGATTCAGCTGCCTGTCCTTGTGTTTCTCGTTCCTGCTTGCGCGTGAGACGCCACAGCTTCCATGAGAGCGCGGTTAAGCAGCAAAATGAAACCTTGAAAAGATTCCTTGATATTATCACCTTGTCGCCGGCGGCGAGGGAATCACCGCACACTTTGCTTGAAACTGAGAAAGTTTGAAAGTCTGATCTCAGCTGACGCACGGCACCTCACTACGGCGGGTGGCTTGTGGCGTTTAAGTAGCCATCACAGCGTGCCGAAAACGGAAACCAGCAACAGCCTCGAAGAGCGTCTACTCGGTCACTTTGCCGAAAACGGAAACCACCAACGACCAGGACCAGCAAGCGCGTTTCCTCGGTCACTTTGTTTACTTTCTCTGCCCGTCACTACAAGAAATCTATTAATTCATGAAAGATTTATACCGTCACAGATAAGCACATAACTGTCATCGAAGGGCACCCATGACGGATTTAAAATCCATCATGTATATCACGTCATAATTTGACCACCACACATTTCATGACGAATAAATGAACCGTCACAAATCTATGACGGTCTTTGCCTGTCACCGATCTCTGGCAGGTAACGGCGTTAACTTGCAGGCCATGTCATCATCTGACATGGCAACTCGCAAGGATCTGACGTGGCGGCCTTTAGAGTTACCAGCCCACTTTCAGTTCTGGGCCTTCAAGTAATCGACCCAATTAGGATGTTGGCCCACAAATTTTAGTTGTGTGACAATGTTATCATTGGCCCTATTATTTTGGGCAGCCCATTAGCATTTGAACCAATTCGGATTAAAAAAATAAAACCAATATTGATTACCAATATGCCAATCACACCAATCACAAATTAAGCATCATTAAGGTCACATTAAGACAACCATTAGAACATCACAAGAACCATGCAGAACCATAACAGCCTATGTCAAAATTACAAAAAACGTCACATGAGACATTACAGATATCTCAGTACAAAATATGTTTAAGGCCAGCAAGCCATGTGTCATCCTCGCCAAGATCGATGTCAATGCTGTTTCAATCACACACAATCTCCAATACTCAACAGTGGCGAACCTTCAAACCAAAGGTCAAAGATGTTAGTGAAAATAATGGACAGTTGCTATATATTTGAAAACAAGCAAGTTTCCAATTATTGAAATCATAGAAATTATACTCAGATACAACATACACTTGGTACAAAAGAGTGGCATTGTCAAAGGATTTTCTATGAATAAAATAGACCAGTGAACTGTTGTGACTTGTGAATGAGATAGAAAGGGAGATCAAAAAGCCTGCAGCTTGTCAAACATATATCACAGCTTAAAGTTTTGTTGTGTGTGTTTGAGTGTCAAAAGAAAAGAAAAAAGGCAGAAAACCAAAAAATGAAACTACTAGATTCCACTAGCTTCAAACCAACTTTTAGCGCACCAATATATCCACGAGAATCTACTATCACCAGCACAACAACTTCATACATCACTATTGAGCTGATGTTACAATCATGCCCATTGTGGGAATTCCTACATTCTAAACAAATGAAGTTTGAAACGATAAACCACTTACATGTTATCAGCTAGTATTAGCAAAAATAAGACCAGCTACATAATTCAAGTGGACTAAATGCGTCAGCATGCCATCCTTAAGCGACCGACCAATAGGCTGCCCTGTTCTTCACGTTGAACAATTTTACTGGCTATTTGTGCACTGATAATGAATAGAGACATTTTCTAAAGATGTACATGTTTAAGAAACAAGATTTCTCGTGACATTATATAAGTTAATCGTAGCTAATTGGATTTTACTTAAGGGAATAGATCGGCACTCTTGATTACTCTGAATACAAAATCAAAATATCTTAGTGTAGAAGAGATCATCTCAAACTGTGTCGCTCTCATCTTGAAAGACAATGGTTCCCAAAATTCATTGAGCTGGTATGATCTAAATTTATTGGTTGCATGGTTCAACAATGAATTTCTTGATTTACTAAAACAAAGCATAATTTCCCAAAATACCACTAAGATATACAGTATAATCTAGGCATGTTATTTCTTTAGAACAAGGAGGTACATTCAGTATGCTACAGTGGACTACAACTGTTCCAGAAGGATAACAAAGAACAGAAATACAAAATTAGGTAGCATAATTTCAATCCTAAGGTAGTTTCTCGACAATAATTCAAGTCATCCCTTCTGTACTATACATGGGAATCTAATAATGCAGCTTAATTGAAAATACGTATCAATCAATAGCGTAATTCTGATCCTATGGTAATTTATGAATCTAATACTAGAGTAAAGCTATGTTCAATCTGAAACAGCGGAATATAATACTAAGGTAGCATCGCAACTTAATTCAAGGCATCGATTCTCAAGTATCTAATTTGAGAACCTAACATAGCAAAACAAATCTCAAAACAGAGAATAGACTTGCAGATATGAACTAATAATAAATCTCAGAAACAAGGACTGCATGACAGATTCGGCGACACATACATCTGATTATATTATTCAAATAATCATAGGTCCAACCCCAACTATCATATTGTGTGCATATGAAAAAGAGCAACGATGACGCGTACTAGAAGAAATTCTAGATTGATGCACGTACAGAAGACGCTGTTGGTGGAGTTCATTGCGACCTGGTTCCTGGCGGCGTCGCTGATGATGGAGACGTAGGAGGGCGTGGTGCAGTTGCCATGGTGGCCTGGTCGTTGCCCATGATGTTGACCTTCTGCCACACGCCAACGCAGGAGTAGGTCGTCCCGAGGTCGATACCGATCGATGGACCAACGCCCTTGGTAATGTCCTCCTCTGCTCTCTTTTGGGTTCGCTGGAAGACGGGAGCAGCGCTCAATCTCGCGCGAGCTCTCCTGTTGAACTCAAATCCGCACGCCCGCCGTAGGCCGCGCCTAGGTTCGGTGGATCCCAGTTGGGCGCCGGTGCTGGCTGACGGAGTCGCGCCCCAGTGAGGTCGCGTCGCACCTCACGCCCTCCTCTGGCCGGAGCAGTCGCCCGCGCCTTGCTCTGCTGCCTACTGTCGACGGAGGAGAAGGCGGGGAGGAGCAAGGCTGGGGATCCCGGCGCGATCTCGATAGATCCGGCCGCTGGCTCGGCGGATCCAGCAGGGGCGATGGGGCGCCGTCCTTTTCGCGACCAGATCTGCTGAGCATGGATTAGCGCCGGAAGGGAGCGGAGTTGGGCGTGGCGGTGCTACTCTCGACGCAGCATCTGGAAGCCTCGATCTGAAGATGAATCGGGGGAGGTGGGACGGCAGAGATCACACGGGAGGTGAGATAGAAGAGGGAGCACAGGGGAGGGAGGGGCTTCGTTCCTCTCGATGGAAGAGCAGCCAGCGGCGGCTCGGGTTGGAGGAAGAAAGGGGAGAGCGAGAGGGGTGACTGTGCCTACCGTTGGATCCGGGGGCGATGGACGGTGGTTATACGCGATCCGTGGGAGGGTGGTATGGACCAATCAGAAAGCAGCTTGGACGCCATACAGGATACAACACATCAGCAGGAGCCATCCGTGACGGTCTGAATAGTTTATATAAAAAAAGTTTAGACCTGGCTAGGCTCAGCTGGTCAATCTGTGACAGCTTCTAGGAACGTCAACAGAAATTCGTCATGGATTAACAGGTTTCTTGTAGTGTGTGGTCTCTTCTGAATTGAATGGTCATCGTGGTTGCAGTTTGACCATCGACTTTTACAAAAGCATACAAGTTATTTTACATAGTAATGCTTGAGTTTAGCTAGTACTCCCTTCGTTCGGAATTACTTGTCACAAAAATAGATGTACCTACGACTAAAATACATCTAGATACATTTATTTCTTGGATGAGTAATTCCGAACGGAGGGAGTACTACAGAGTGTATCCCGTAAAAAAGAGAGAGATGTGGGTGCTAGCCTTGACGGACAGTGGCGAATCCTGAAAAAAATAAAGACCAACTCTCGGTTTTTAGTTCAAATAAGGTTAATTTTTTTGATACGAGGCTAGGCTGAATACTAGTAGTATTTTCTCCCACTGCTGGTGGACACCTGCATAAAGCCATGTATATATGTGTGTGTTTGAACTGGTGAACTTTGTACATAACCGTCAAATTTGTTAGAATAATCCAAGGCACATCGTCGATAATCCAAGGACCAAGAAATCACACGAAACACGATACCGAGATTTGTTAATGAGGTTCCCCGAACTCGGTTACATCGTCGGGGCACATGACTACGTGCACTTCTTCCCGTGACATCGTCACAATACCGCACGGCCACCTAGACGCTGGCACACGCTGTTGGCTCCCCCTGTATGCTCGTTAACAAATCTCGGTGTCATCATTGTGCTTTGATTGCTTGTTCCTCAGTGGATCGACTGCGTATCTCAAATTAATTGTAACACAATTGCAGCGGGGGCGGCGCCCTCAACGACCGTGACAAGAGGATCCACCTGACAACGGCGGCTAATTCCGCGTCATGACATGGACGTCCACCTGACGACGGCCATGACGATGACCACATCGGGAAGGCATCGCGACGATCAAGATGAAAATCATTGTTTCAAATCATCTCTGGCCAGACATCGCGACGATGACCTAAGAACATTTATTTCTTCTTGAAGAAGTTGTTGCAGAAGAAGTGTACATAGTCGTAGGTGTTTATCTAATATCTTGTAATGCTTCGGTTGTGTTTGTCTTTGTTCTGTACCTTGTTGAATAATTAACTAATATGAATAGTTGAGTGCATCACAATGATGCGGAGGCCGGAGATTTCATCTCCTTTTAAAGAAAAACATAATTGTCTTCACTATATAATACACACTTTTGCTCATCATATTTGACAAGATCTTTTGGGTGCATAGAATTGACCGTAAGTAATGTACATCATTATTTGTCCAAATGTTTTCTAGAATGCAATATGCCCTAAAATTAAGTACTTCCCCTATTTTTATATACAAGGCCACAAACTTAAATTACAGGTACCAAGAAAAAAATTAATAGATGTTTTACAACCCAATTTTTTTCTCTCGTTTGCCTAAGATCATTAATACACCACATGCATGCAGGAAAAACCGAATGTAGGAAGAAGCTGAGTATCATTATGGAAGCATGCATTCAAGTATTAAACAAGTTGCTAGTATGAGGAAACATTATTATTTTTTACCTCAATTATTGTTCGTGGCTTTATATAGATGAAAAATGTATATTTCATAGTGGCCTTATATAAGTAAATGGAGGGAGTACCAATTAATTAATGATTGTAATTTTCGAATATAAAATAGAACTTAGTTGTAGCAAGGATCTAGTCTCCGAGTGTTGTCGTACCCAGTTCCATCCATCCGACCAACAATCATTCGTTGTACTCCTCCCATTTTAAGGCTTATTTGATTCACATGACTTTCAGAAAGCAGGAATAGAAAAAACATAGGAATATAGTAGCATGCCATCTTGAATACTACAGGATTGTAAGGGTGTTCGATTATACACATGAAAAATTTAGGATTCTTTTAAAGAGGCTCAAGTGAATGAAAAGTTTCCTATAAAATCTAGTTCAAATGAAGCCAAAGGAAAAATTCCTATGGGTTGCAATCCTATGAACAAATAACCTGCATAGAAAAAGTTGCTAAGGATAAGAATCCTCCTAAATTCCTTTGAAAATCCTTTAAATCAAAGAAGCCAAAGAGTGTAACTTTAGCAACAAGTTACATACCAAGGAAAGGTAAAGAGAGGTTATTACTTAGCCTTCATGCATTGGCGGACGAGGCCACTCGTCATTAATGCCCATATTGTATAGTATTCTGCATATCAAAAAGAAGTCAAGAGAGATTGCTTTAGTCTTCATGCATTGACTGACCGAATGGATTGATTGATTGATGGGAAAATCTATGAAGCATATGCATGCACTGTTGATACTACGTTTCAAATGAGATTTTTTTGTTGATTGACTGACTGAACAGATTTCTCTGTTGCTTGATTAATTGATGGAAAAGGATTGTGAAGCATATGCATGCCAAGACAGTTGATTGACTGGTCAGGCGTGTTAGGCATGCGGATGCGGGTACCATCTGTCGTGTACGATCGATCGGCCGTGCTTTTCCCCCCGACATCCGTGTATGTCCTACGCACGCACATCGGTCCATTTAGGTTTAACACACACACACACACATACACGAAGAGCACGCACGCCTACAGTGAGCAAGGCACCGCAGACTTGTTCTTGAACTGAGAAAGTTTGAAAGGATGGATTGATTCTCAGCTGACACACCACATTAGCGGTGGCTTGTGACCTTAAGTAGCCAGAACAGCTTGCCGAAAACGAAAACCATCTACTTACAAACAAAATGAAATAAGTAGCAAGTCCAGTGCTATTGGCGGTACGTCACGCGTCTATTCTGCTCAATCAACGAAAGTGAAGCAACATTGATCGCCTAACTCGGCCATTCTCTTGACTTTCAACCATGCATGCGTGCACGCAAGTCCTCCCAAAATTTTGAGGGGCATTGCATCTGTAGATGTTCATGCTACTACTAGCTCACTTCCACAATATAGTGCGCATAGACTTTGACCAGATTTATAAAGACCATGTTAGGAAAGAGAAGTAATACTACTACATACTTTCTCTGGTCCTTTTTAGTTTGTATACAAATTTTGTCCAAAGTTAAAGCATCTCTACTTTAACCAAACTTATGAAAAAAATATCAATATTAACAATACCAAATCAATATTGTTAGATTTATCATGAAATGAAGTTTCATAGTATATATATTTGATGTTGCAGATCTTAATATTTTTTATATAATTTTGATCAAACTTTGCAAAGTTTGACTTTAACACAAATCTAATATACAGAGTAAAAATGACCGTAGGGAGTACTTTCCACACCGAAGACTTTGGCCAACTTTATATCACATTATATGAAAGAGACAGAGTACTACTTGTGCCTTCCACACTGTGTGGATCGGTTCATCTGAAACTTCCCGATGTTGCTTATGCAGTACACACTTTTCCACCTCTAGAACCAAGACAAGATATAAATCCATTAACACCGCCTAATCAACCTGTGCATGTTTTCCCTCAGGATTGTGATGAACGGCCTAATACTACGCAGGTCAGGCACTTGTTATTCCACAACAAGCAGCAGTCGCAATCACAACAAGCAAGTAATATAAGTTGATGGTGGTCGATGCATGTGGAGATGCCACATACATCATTGCTTCCCTAGGTTAACGTGTCGCCGCCTTGTGCGATGATTCAGGTGGATCAACATCTTAGGCGAGGCAAGACAAAGCTGTGACGACGGTGTCGATGGGAGGTCTCTTGACCGGCTGTTGGTGGACGCACATGGAGGTAACTACAAGTGCCTCCTGCAAATGAATGGACGGATACCGGCCCTGCAGCTGGGTCTGCCATCCGGTGGAACTGGCTCCTGTCCTTCGTCAATCGTGTGACATGATCCAATCGAAAACATCACATCATTCACGACCAAATTAACAAGAAACAACAGATATGTGAACCACTAGCTTGGCTAATTAACTTACCCATGTGACAAGGTTCCGATCCTCCCTGGGCTGGGCGCGGTCGACGGGCCTCTGCCCTGTGATCATCTCCAGAAGTAGGCCACCGAAGCTGTACACGCTCGACTCCACGATCAGTTTTCCGGTATCTACTGTCTCAGGGGCAACAAAACCGAGGAAAACAGTACAACAGCCCTGGTCAAGCTCTGCCAGATGATACTATCTTTCAAATGAGAATTTTTTTTCTTTACAGACATAGCACATGCATGCATTGACTGACCGAACAAACTTGTTTGTTGATTGATGGAGTTTCTTTTTATGAAGCATCCGTATGGATAATGGAAAGATAAAAAGAGCACATGCATGCCAAGACGGTTGATTGATTGGTCAGGCGTGTTTGGTGCGCCGGTACGGTACCATTCAGGGATAGTGTGCGTGTAGGATCGGCCAGCCGTGGTTTTTGTTTGACATCCGTGCATGTCCTACGGCTATCGGTCCAATCCACACACACACACGAAGAGCATGCACGCCTACACAGTGAGAAAGGCACCGCTCACTTGTGCTTGAACTGAAGAAGTTTGAAAGGACGGAGCGACTCTCAGCTGACATGCCACACCGTATTACTGGTGGCCTTAAGTAGCCATCACGGGTCATAACTTGCAGAAAACATAATCTCGGCCAATCAACCTCTACGCGTTTTTGCTTTTGTCAACTTAATCTCGGCCAATCAACCTCTACACGTTTTTGCAGAGGATTGTGATGAACGGTCTAAGACTATGCAGGTTGAGCACTTGTTATTCCACAACAAGCAACAGTCACAATCACAACAAGCAGACGTCATTTCTTTCCTAGGTTAATGTGGCGCCGTGTGGTGCGATGATTCGGGTGGATCAACATCGTAGGCGAGGCGAGACAGAGCTGTGATGACGGTGCCGATGGTAGGTCTCATGGCGGGCTGTTGGTGGATGCACATGGACGCAACCGTCAGTGCCTCCTGCAAATCTATGGACGCATACCGGCCCTGCAGCGCTGGGTCTGCCATCCGGCGGAACTGGCTCCCGTCCTTCATCAATCGTGTGACCTGATCCAACAGAAACGATCACATCACATTATTCATTCACGGGCAAATCAACAAGAAGCAGCAAAATATGAACCACCAGATGTTGCTAATTAACTTACCCATGCGACAAGGTTCCGATCCTCCGCGGGTCGGTCGACGGACCTCCGCCCCGTGATCATCTCCACAAGTAGGCCGCCGAAGCTGTACACGCTCGACTCCGCGGTCTCTTTCCCGGTATCAAGTGCTACAATTTTCTTGGTGCATCAGGGAATCTGAGGGCTGTCGCGGCCAGTGATGGCTTTGACGATCTCATCATGAGCTGCCCCTCTGTTATGAAGGAGCTGATCAACATGTTTGTGACTTAGGTTTATGACTTCTAGACTTTTAGTATGTTCTCTGGTCTGCTTTGGTTTCCCCCGATTATTGGATGCTTTTGGAGTATGTTTTCTTGCAGATTTCATAAAAGGAGTCTTTAAAAGAAGTTTACAGTTCCCTTTAATAAAGTTTTAAAGGTTGCGCCGCATTTACTAGAACTACAACCTTATTATGTGATATCTCTCCTATTTTCTGCTACTTTTCTCCTACAACCTTTAACATTTCCAAACCATAATTTATAATTTCAAAATTCAAATATAAATCTAGCGTAGGCTTCAAATGCACACACAAAACATGATAATCATCGTCCAGCACCGAAGTTCAACCAAAAGCAGCATCGTGCACACATATGGCCAACACAAGGATCAACACACATTTCCGCTACTACTCCCTCCTCGCAAACATGCACCACTCCCTCCGCTCCATATGTCGTACTAGATGCAAAGATCTCTGGCACCTCGTCTCCAAAAGTTTCTTTTCTTCCTTTTCATCCAAATCTACCATGCATCGTGAGTAGTTTCTCCTCGACCACCATTTCTTGCCTTAACCGGTTCTCCTCAAGTAGCCAACACCCTCCATCTCGGCATTGCGCCTCTCATTATCGTTCATCTCTTGCCACCTCACCAACTTCTCTTGTCGCTTCCTCTACACCATGTCCGTTTTGCATTGATCAACTTACTAATCTCATCACTCATTGTCGCAACCTCTAGGTGTCTCTTAACCATCTCTTTTGCCCTCATCCCCCTGATGGGTCAGCCCTTGCTTGACCCTGAAGTAGGACTCCTAGGCCTACTCTAGTATCTCCACCACCACCACCACCATCATCATCAGCAGCAGCAGCTATAGAGGATGAGGTACTTGACATCGGTATCTTCGGTGGAGCTTCATCATTCGTCATCTTCACTTCTCATTGTTCTTGATCAAATTTAAACAGTATCGAGGGACAAACATTTTGTCCTTTTACTTGGCTATTTGCTTGTACCTCTCTTGGTGTACTTGTCCTACAACATACAAATGGAACATGTTTTCATGATCAATGATAGATGCATAAAGGTGGTGAACATATTGTTTAAAAATATGACAAGAGTGCTCACTAGTCATCCATTTTGGCACCTCTAGGAGGCGCATTGATACGTCCTAAACGTACGAATAAATTTTGAACTTTTTGGTGCTACAAAGATCACCTGTATGTTTATGTGTCAATCAATTGCATTGAAAAAATATGTAAAAAAACCAGGAGCACATAATATCAGGAAGGGAAGATACCTGCCAAAGGAGAGACACATGGAAGCCTTGCAGGGCCCACACAAGACACCACATGGCCTGCGTGGATGGCTTGCATGGTTCCCATAGAAGTTTACACAAGCTCTCATTTGGACTCAAGCTAGATACTGACATTATCAAACCGTTCTATTTTTATAGAAGTTATTATTGACTTATGGATCTACACCAATTAGTTAAACAATGACAAGAGTCAGGTATCAACATCCAAAGAAGACTCGCGGAAAGTTAGACCAATCTTCGGTTATTGCGGTGGCTCGACAAGTGGGGATTGCAACGCATGGTTTACGGTGGCTCGACAAGTGGGTATGGCAACACATGGTGACTTTGATTTTAGTCGTGCTCTTCATGTACCGACTCTCAAGCCCTAGGAAAAAATCCTAGGTCTGACCTTCATTGGTTGAACTTGACAATAACGGTACTTGTGTGTTGTTCTCTAGCTGAATGTATTGACTCAAGATTTCTTGGACTTGCTCCTTGGGGCGAAAACCAAAATATGGTCTTTGTCGTTAGATCTGACGACGATGACCCTCATGTGGTGTTTCCTTGTGGATCATAGCTTCTCAGAGAACGGTTCTTGTAGTCTAGGTATTGCCAAATGCCAACGATAATAGTGTGTTAACATATTGCAGTTGTCTGTTGTTGTTGTTTACTTCGGCATTATCTTTGGGGTGAGCATTTTATTTTTTCCACTCATGTTTGCAGTATGGTTGTGCACATTCTCGATTGCTTGGCTAGCTCTTGACATTATGTTGTTGCAAAATAGAGTGCATTTTTTCAGAGAATTTTTTTGATCTGTTCATCAACTGTCACGATAGAACAAAAAAAGATCACAAGATGTAAAAATTATATCTAGGTTAGTAGACTACCTAGCAACGACTACAAGCACTCGAGCAAGCCGAAGACATGTCGCCATCATCGCCCATCCCTCGATGGAGCCAGACAAATCTTGTTGTAGTAAGTTGTAGGGAAGACGCCGTGCTAAGATCCTGCAGGATCAGTGCACTACAACACAACGTCGCCGATGAGGGGAAGTGTAGATCAAAAGGATTCAACATCTAAACACTCAAAAATAGACGAACAAATACCGGATCCAAGAAGATCCACCAAAGACCAGTACTGACCGAATCCTGCGAGATCCGCTGGAGACCCATATCCACACGCCCTCCGATGATGCTAGACGCACCGGACGGACATGTCACGAACCCTAATAAATCTAAAAAAGACACCTCAAACGGATCAGGATCCCTCCCGCAGACAAGGTTGGGGTCCACCACACCTCCACGGGCCTAAGGCCACATGAGGCGAGGTAGACCAGCGCCGGTGCCGACGATGGGCAGAGAAACCTAATCGCATGTGCCCATGTGCAGTTGATGATATCAGCTAGATATTAATATATTGCATAATGCATATTATCGGAAAATATAAAGCAGTCACTACTGGAATCGACATATACGCCGAGTGCCACGGACGCTCGACAAAGGGCCAAACCCCGCCGGCAAAGCCTTTGCCGGGTGCTGCACTCGGCAACAGCCACCCGACTTACACCCCTCATGTTGGGGAACGTAGTAATTTCGAAAATTTTCCTACGCACACGCAAGATCATGGTGATGCATAGCAACGAGAGGGAGAGTATTGTCTACGTACCAACGCAGACCGAGTGCGGAAGCGATCTCACAACGTAGAGGAAGTAGTCGTACGTCTTCTTCCCGATCCGACCGATCCAAGCACCGTTACTCCGGCACCTCCAAGTTCTTAGCACACGTTCAGCTCGATGACGATCCTCGGGCTCCGATCCAGCAAAGCGTCGAGGAAGAGTTCCGTCAGCACAACGGCGTGGTGACGATCTTGATGTATTACCGACGCAGGGCTTCGCCTAAGCTCTACAACGATATGACCGAGGTGGAATTTGGTGGCAGGGGGCACCGCACACGGCTAAGGAACGATCAACAATGATCAACTTGTGTGTCTATGGGGTGCCCCCTGCCCCCGTATATAAAGGAGCAGGGGGAGGGGTTCGGCCGGCTGGGGAGAGAGGCGCAGGAGGAGTCCTACTCCTACCGGGAGTAGGACTCCCCCCCAATCCTATTCCTAATAGGACTCTCCAAAGAGAAGAGAGAAGAGAGGGGGGCCGGCCCCTTCTCCTAGTCCTAATAGGACTAGGGGAGGGGGGAGACGCGCAGCCCTTGTGGGCAGCCCCTTTTCACTTTTCCACTAAGGCCCAATAGGCCCATTTGCCTCCCGGGGGGTTCCGATAACCCTCCCGGTATTCCGGTAAAATCCCGATTTCACCCGGAACACTTCCGGTGTCCAAACATAGGCTTCCAATATATCATCTTTACGTCTCGACCATTTCGAGACTCCTCGTCATGTCCGTGATCACATCCGGGACTCCGAACAACCTTCGGTACATCAAAATGCATAAACTCATAATAACTGTCATCGTAACGTTAAGCGTGCGGACCCTACGGTTCGAGAACAATGTAGACATGACCGAGACATGTCTCTGGTCAATAACCAATAGCGGGACCTGGATGCCCATATTGGCTCCTACATATTCTACGAAGATCTTTATCGGTCAGACCGCATAACAACATGTTGGGGAATGCAGTAATTTCAAAAATTTTCCTACGCACACGCAAGATCATGGTGATGCACAACAACGAGAGGGGAGAGTGTTGTCTACGTACCAACGCAGACCGACTGCGGAAGCAATCACACAACGTAGAGGAAGTAGTCGTACGTCTTCTTCCCGATCCGACCGATCCAAGCACCGTTACTCCGGCACCTCCGAGTTCTTAGCACACGTTCAGCTCGATGACGTTCCTCGGGCTCCGATCCAGCAAAGCGTCGAGGAAGAGTTCCGTCAGCACAACGGCGTGGTGACGATCTTGATGTACTACCGACGTAGGGCTTCGCCTAAGCACTGTAACGGTATGATCGAGGTGGAATTTGGTGGCAGGGGGCACCGCACACGGCTAAGGAACGATCTCAAGGATCAACTTGTGTGTCATGGGGTGTCCCCTGCCCACGTATATAAAGGTTGGAGGGAGGGGGCTGGCCGGCCAAGGGAGAGGAGGCGCAGGGGAGTCCTACTCCCACCGGGAGTAGGACTCCTCCCCCCAATCCTAATCCAATTAGGACTCCCGGGGGGAAAAGAGAGAGAAGGGGGGCCGGCCCCTTATCCTATTCCTAATAGGACTCTAGGGGGGCGCCGGCCAGCTAGTGGGCTTCCCTTTTCTCTTTTCCACTAAGGCCCAATAGGCCCATTAGTCTCCCGGGGGGTTCCGGTAACCCTCCCGGTATTCCGGTAAAATCCCGATTTCACCCGGAACACTTCCGATGTCCAAACATAGACTTCCAATATATCAATCTTTACGTCTCGACCATTTCGAGACTCCTCGTCATGTCCGTGATCTCATCCGGGACTCCGAACAACCTTCGGTACATCAAAATGCATAAACTCATAATAACTATCATCGTAACGTTAAGCGTGCGGACCCTACGGTTCGAGAACAATGTAGACATGACCGAGACACGTCTCCGGTCAATAACCAATAGCGGGACCTGGATGCCCATATTGGCTTCTACATATTCTACGAAGATCTTTATCGGTCAGACCGCATAACAACATACGTTGTTCCCTTTGTCATCGGTATGTTACTTGCCCGAGATTCGATCGTCGGTATCCAATACCTAGTTCAATCTCGTTACCGGCAAGTCTCTTTACTCGTTCCGTAATACATCATCTCACAACTAACATATTAGTTGCAGTGCTTGCAAGGCTTATGTGATGTGCATTACCGAGAGGGCCCAGAGATACCTCTCCGACAATCGGAGTGACAAAACCTAATCTTGAAATACGCCAACCCAACATCTACCATTGGAGACACCTGTAGTACTCCTTTATAATCACCCAGTTACGTTGTGACGTTTGGTAGTACCCAAAGTGTTCCTCCGGTAAACGGGAGTTGCATAATCTCATAGTTATAGGAACATGTATAAGTCATGAAGAAAGCAATAGCAACATACTAAACGATCGGGTGCTAAGCTAATGGAATGGGTCATGTCAATCAGATCATTCAACTAATGATGTGACCTCGTTAATCAAATAACAACTCTTTGTTCATGGTTAGGAAACATAACCATCTTTGATTAACGAGCTAGTCTAGTAGAGGCATACTAGTGACACTCTGTTGGTCTATGTATTCACACATGTATTATGTTTCCGGTTAATACAATTCTAGCATGAATAATAAACATTTATCATGATATAAGGAAATAAATAATAACTTTATTATTGCCTCTAGGGCATATTTCCTTCAGTCTCCCACTTGCACTAGAGTCAATAATCTAGATTACACAGTAATGATTCTAACACCCATGGAGTCTTGGTGCTGATCATGTTTTGCTCGTGGAAGAGGCTTAGTCAACGGGTCTGCAACATTCAGATCCGTATGTATCTTGCAAATCTCTATGTCTCCCACCTGGACTAAATCCCGGATGGAGTTGAAGCGTCTCTTGATGTGTTTGGTTCTTTTGTGAAATCTGGATTCCTTTGCCAAGGCAATTGCACCAGTATTGTCACAGAAGATTTTCATTGGACCCGATGCACTAGGTATGACACCTAGATCGGATATGAACTCCTTCATCCAGACTCCTTCGTTTGCTGCTTCCGAAGCAGCTATGTACTCCGCTTCACATGTAGATCCTGCTACGACGCTTTGTTTAGAACTGCACCAACTGACAGCTCCACCGTTTAAAGTAAACATGTATCCGGTTTGCGATTTAGAATCGTCCGGATCAGTGTCAAAGCTTGCATCAACGTAAGCTCTTACGGTGAGCTCTTTGTCACCTCCATATACGAGAAACATATCCTTAGTCCTTTTCAGGTATTTCAGGATGTTCTTGACCGCTGTCCAGTGATCCACTCCTGGATTACTTTGGTACCTCCCTGCTAAACTTATAGCAAGGCACACATCAGGTCTGGTACACAGCATTGCATACATGATAGAGCCTATGGCTGAAGCATAGGGAACATCTTTCATTTTCTCTCTATCTTCTGCAGTGGTCGGGCATTGAGTCTGACTCAACTTCACACCTTGTAATACAGGCAAGAACCCTTTCTTTGCTTGATCCATTTTGAACTTCTTCAAAATCTTGTCAAGGTATGTGCTTTGTGAAAGTCCAATTAAGCGTTTTGATCTATCTCTATAGATTTTTATGCCTAATATGTAAGCAGCTTCCCCGAGGTCTTTCATCGAAAAACTTTTATTCAAGTATCCCTTTATGCTATCCAGAAATTCTATATCATTTCCAATGAGTAATATGTCATCCACATATAATATCAGAAATGCTACAGAGCTCCCACTCACTTTCTTGTAAATACAGGCTTCTCCAAAAGTCTGTATAAACCCAAATGCTTTGATCACACTATCAAAGCGTTTATTCCAACTCCGAGATGCTTGCACCAGTCCATAAATGGATCGCTGGAGTTTGCACACTTTGTTAGCTCTCTTTGGATCGACAAAACCTTCTGGTTGCATCATATACAACTCTTCTTCCAGAAATCCATTCAGGAATGCGGTTTTTACATCCATTTGCCACATTTCATAATCATAAAATGCGGCAATTGCTAACATGATTCTGACAGACTTAAGCATCGCTACGGGTGAGAAAGTCTCATCGTAGTCAACTCCTTGAACTTGTCGAAAACCTTTTGCGACGAGTCGAGCTTTGTAGACAGTAACATTACCATCAGCGTCAGTCTTTTTCTTAAAGATCCATTTATTCTCAATTGCTTGCCGATCATCGGGCAAGTCAACCAAAGTCCATACTTTGTTCTCATACATGGATCCCATCTCAGATTTCATGGCTTCAAGCCACTTTGCGGAATCTGGGCTCACCATCGCTTCTTCATAGTTCGTAGGTTCATCATGATCTAGTAGCATGACTTCCAGAACAGGATTACCGTACCACTCTGGTGCGGATCTTAGTCTGGTTGATCTACGAGGTACAGTAGTATCTTGATCTAAAGTTTCATGATCATCATCATTAACTTCCTCTCTTATTGGTGTAGGTCTCACAGCAACAGTTTTCTGTGATGTACTATTTCCCAATAACGGAGTAGGTACAGTTACCTCGTCAAGTTCTACTTTCCTCCTACTCACTTCTTTCGAGAGAAACTCCTTCTCAAGAAAGTTTCCGAATTTAGCAACAAAAGTCTTGCCTTCGGATCTGTGATAGAAGGTGTATCCAATAGTTTCTTTTGGATATCCTATGAAGACACACTTCTCCGATTTGGGTTCGAGCTTATCAGGTTGAAGCTTTTTCACATAAGCATCGCAGCCCCAAACTTTAAGAAACGACAACTTTGGTTTCTTGCCAAACCATAGTTCATAAGGCGTCGTCTCAACGGATTTAGATGGTGCCCTATTTAACGTGAATGCGGCCGTCTCTAAAGCATAACCCCAAAATGATAGCGGTAAATCAGTAAGAGACATCATAGATCGCACCATATCTAGTAAAGTACGATTACGACATTCGGACACACCATTACGTTGTGGTGTTCCGGGTGGCGTGAGTTGTGAAACTATTCCACAATTTTTCAAATGTACACCAAACTCGTAACTCAAATATTCTCCTCCACGATCAGATCGTAGAAACTTTATTTTCTTGTTACGATGATTTTCAACTTCACTCTGAAATTCCTTGAACTTTTCAAATGTTTCAGACTTATGTTTCATTAAGTAGATATACCCATATCTGCTTAAATCATCTGTGAAGGTGAGAAAATAACGATATCCGCCACGAGCCTCAATATTCATCGGACCACATACATCGGTATGTATGATTTCCAATAAATCTGTTGCTCTCTCCATAGTACCGGAGAACGGTGTTTTAGTCATCTTGCCCATGAGGCACGGTTCGCAAGTACCAAGTGATTCATAATCAAGTGGTTCCAAAAGCCCATCAGTATGGAGTTTCTTCATGCGCTTTACACCGATATGACCTAAACGACAGTGCCACAAATAAGTTGCACTATCATTATCAACTCTGCATCTTTTGGCTTCAACATTATGAATATGTGTATTACTACTATCGAGATTCAATAAGAATAGACCACTTTTCAAGGGTGCATGACCATAAAAGATATTACTCATATAAATAGAACAACCATTATTCTCTGATTTAAATGAATAACCGTCTCGCATCAAACAAGATCCAGATATAATGTTCATGCTCAACGCTGGCACCAAATAACAATTATTTAGGTCTAATATTAATCCCGAAGGTAGATGTAGAGGTAGCTTGCCGACCGCGATCACATCGACTTTGGAACCGTTTCCCACGCGCATCGTCACCTCGTCCTTTGCTAGTGTCCGCTTATTCTGTAGTCCCTGTTTCGAGTTGCAAATATTAGCAACAGAACCAGTATCAAATACCCAGGTGCTACTGCGAGCATTAGTAAGGTACACATCAATAACATGTATATCATATATACCTTTGTTCACCTTGCCATCCTTCTTATCCGCCAAATACTTGGGGCAGTTCCGCTTCCAGTGACCAGTCTGCTTGCAGTAGAAGCACTCAGTTTCAGGCTTAGGTCCAGACTTGGGTTTCTTCTCTTGAGCAGCAACTTTCTTGCCGTTCTTCTTGAAGTTCCCTTTCTTCTTCCCTTTGCCCTTTTTCTTGAAACTAGTGGTTTTGTTAACCATCAACACTTGATGCTCCTTCTTGATTTCTACCTCCGCAGCTTTCAGCATAGCGAAGAGCTCGGGAATAGTCTTGTTCATCCCTTGCATATTATAGTTCATCACAAAGCTCTTGTAGCTTGGTGGCAGTGATTGGAGAATTCTGTCAATGACGCAATCATCCGGAAGTGTAACTCCCAATTGAATCAAGTGATTATTATACCCAGACATTTTGAGTATATGCTCACTGACAGAACTGTTCTCCTCCATCTTGCAGCTATAGAACTTATTGGAGACTTCATATCTCTCAATCCGGGCATTTGCTTGAAATATTAACTTCAACTCCTGGAACATCTCATATGCTCCATGACGTTCAAAACATCGTTGAAGTCCCGGTTCTAAGCCGTAAAGCATGGCACACTGAACTATTGAGTAGTCATCAGCTTTGCTCTGCCAGACGTTCATAACTTCTGGTGTTGCTCTTGCAGCAGGCCTGGCACTCAGCGGTGCTTCCAGGACGTAATTCTTCTGTGCAGCAATGAGGATAATCCTCAGGTTACGGACCCAGTCCGTGTAATTGCTACCATCATCTTTCAACTTTGCTTTCTCAAGGAACGCATTAAAATTCAACGGAACAACAGCACGAGCCATCTATCAACATAAACAAGCAAGATACTATCAGGTACTAAGTTCATGATAATTTTTAAGTTCAGTTAATTTACTTAAGAACTCCCACTTAGATAGACATCCCTCTAATCCTCTAAGTGATCACGTGATCCAAATCAACTAAACCATAACCGATCATCACGTGAGATGGAGTAGTTTTCAATGGTGAACATCAATATGTTGATCATATCTACTATATGATTCACGCTCGACCTTTCGGTCTCCGTGTTCCGAGGCCATATCTGTATATGCTTGGCTCGTCAAGTATAACCTGAGTATTCCGCGTGTGCAACTGTTTTGCACCCGTTGTATTTGAACGTAGAGCCTATCACACCCGATCATCACGTGGTGTCTCAGCACGAAGAACTTTTGCAACGGTGCATACTCAGGGAGAACACTTCTTGATAATTTAGTGAGAGATCATCTTATAATGCTACCGTCAATCAAAGCAAGATAAGATGCATAAAAGGATAAACATCACATGCAATCAATATAAGTGATATGATATGGCCATCATCATCTTGTGCTTTGTGATCTCCATCTCCGAAGCACCGTCATGATCACCATCGTCATCGGCGCGACACCTTGATCTCCATCTCCGAAGCACCGTCATGATCACCATCGTCACCGGCGCGACACCTTGATCTCCATCGTAGCATCGTTGTCGTCTCGCCAATCTTATGCTTCCACGACTATCACTACCGCTTAGTAATAAAGTAAAGCATTACATCGCGATTGCATTGCATACAATAAAGCGACAACCATATGGCTCCTGCCAGTTGCCGATAACTCGGTTACAAAACATGATCATCTCATACAATAAAATCAGCATCATGCCTTGACCATATCACATCACAACATGCCCTGCAAAAACAAGTTAGACGTCCTCTACTTTGTTGTTGCAAGTTTTACGTGGCTGCTACGGGCTTAAGTAAGAACTCATCTCACCTACGCATCAAAACCACAACGATAGTTCGTCAAATAGACTCCGTTTTAACCTTCTCAAGGACCGGGCGTAGTCACACTTGGTTCAACTAAAGTTGGAGAGGCAGTCTTCCGCAAGCCATCTGTGTGCAAAGCACGTCGAGGGAACCGGTCTCGCGTAAGAGTACGCGTAAGGTTGGTCCGGATCGTCTCGTCCAACAATGCCGCCGAACCAAAGTATGACATGCTGGTAGGCAGTATGACTTGTATCGCCCACAACTCACTTGTGTTCTACTCGTGCATATAACATCAAACCATAAAAACCTAGGCTCGGATGCCACTGTTGGGGAACGCAGTAATTTCAAAAAATTTCCTACGCACACGCAAGATCATGGTGATGCACAACAACGAGAGGGGAGAGTGTTGTCTACGTACCAACGCAGATCGATTGCGGAAGCGATCACACAACATAGAGGAAGTAGTCGTACGTCTTCTTCCCGATCCGACCGATCCAAGCACCGTTACTCCGGCACCTCCGAGTTCTTAGCACACGTTCAGCTCGATGACGTTCCTCGGGCTCCGATCCAGCAAAGCGTCGAGGAAGAGTTCTGTCAGCACGACGGCGTGGTGACGATCTTGATGTACTACCGACGCAGGGCTTCGCCTAAGCACTGTAACGGTATGATCGAGGTGGAATTTGGTGGCAGGGGGCACCGCACACGGCTAAGGAACGATCTCAAGGATCAACTTGTGTGTCATGGGGTGTCCCCTGCCCCCGTATATAAAGGTTGGAGGGAGGGGGCTGGCCGGCCAAGGGAGAGGAGGCGCAGGGGAGTCCTACTCCCACCGGGAGTAGGACTCCTCCCCCCAATCCTAATCCAATTAGGACTCCCGGGGGGAAAAGAGAGAGAAGGGGGGCCGGCCCCTTATCCTATTCCTAATAGGACTCTAGGGGGGCGCCGGCCAGCTAGTGGGCTTCCCTTTTCTCTTTTCCACTAAGGCCCAATAGGCCCATTAGTCTCCCGGGGGGTTCCGGTAACCCTCCCGGTATTCCGGTAAAATCCCGATTTCACCCGGAACACTTCCGATGTCCAAACATAGACTTCCAATATATCAATCTTTACGTCTCGACCATTTCGAGACTCCTCGTCATGTCCGTGATCTCATCCGGGACTCCGAACAACCTTCGGTACATCAAAATGCATAAACTCATAATAACTGTCATCGTAACGTTAAGCGTGCGGACCCTATGGTTCGAGAACAATGTAGACATGACCGAGACACGTCTCCGGTCAATAACCAATAGCGGGACCTGGATGCCCATATTGGCTTCTACATATTCTACGAAGATCTTTATCGGTCAGACCGCATAACAACATACGTTGTTCCCTTTGTCATCGGTATGTTACTTGCCCGAGATTCGATCGTCGGTATCCAATACCTAGTTCAATCTCGTTACCGGCAAGTCTCTTTACTCGTTCCGTAATACATCATCTCACAACTAACATATTAGTTGCAGTGCTTGCAAGGCTTATGTGATGTGCATTACCGAGAGGGCCCAGAGATACCTCTCCGACAATCGGAGTGACAAAACCTAATCTTGAAATACGCCAACCCAACATCTACCATTGGAGACACCTGTAGTACTCCTTTATAATCACCCAGTTACGTTGTGACGTTTGGTAGTACCCAAAGTGTTCCTCCGGTAAACGGGAGTTGCATAATCTCATAGTTATAGGAACATGTATAAGTCATGAAGAAAGCAATAGCAACATACTAAACGATCGGGTGCTAAGCTAATGGAATGGGTCATGTCAATCAGATCATTCAACTAATGATGTGACCTCGTTAATCAAATAACAACTCTTTGTTCATGGTTAGGAAACATAACCATCTTTGATTAACGAGCTAGTCTAGTAGAGGCATACTAGTGACACTCTGTTGGTCTATGTATTCACACATGTATTATGTTTCCGGTTAATACAATTCTAGCATGAATAATAAACATTTATCATGATATAAGGAAATAAATAATAACTTTATTATTGCCTCTAGGGAATATTTCCTTCACAACATACGTTGTTCCCTTTGTCATCGGTATGTTACTTGCCTGAGACTCGATCGTCGGTATCCAATACCTAGTTCAATCTCGTTACTGGCAAGTCTCTTTACTCGTTCCGTAATACATCATCTCATAACTAACATCTTAGTTATTATGCTTGCAAGGCTTATGTGATGTGTATTACCGAGAGGGCCCAGAGATACCTCTCCGACAATCGGAGTGACAAACCCTAATCTCGAAATACGCCAACCCAACATCCACCATTGGAGACACCTGTAGTACTCCTTTATAATCACCCAGTTACGTTGTGACGTTTGGTAGTACCCAAAGTGTTCCTCCGGTAAACGGGAGTTGCATAATCTCATAGTTATAGGAACATGTATAAGTCATGAAGAAAGCAATAGCAACATACTAAACGATCGGGTGCTAAGCTAATGGAATGGGTCATGTCAATCAAATCATTCAACTAATGATGTGACCTCGTTAATCAAATAACAACTCTTTGTTCATGGTTAGGAAACATAACCATCTTTGATTAATGAGCTAGTCAAGTAGAGGCATACTAGTGACACTCTGTTGGTCTATGTATTCACACATGTATTATGTTTCCGGTTAATACAATTCTAGCATGAATAATAAACATTTATCATGATATAAGGAAATAAATAATAACTTTATTATTGCCTCTAGGGCATATTTCCTTCAGTCTCCCACTTGCACTAGAGTCAATAATCTAGATTACACAGTAATGATTCTAACACCCATGGAGCCTTGGTGTTGATCATGTTTTGCTCGTGGAAGAGGCTTAGTCAACGGGTCTGCAACATTCAGATCCGTATGTATCTTGCAAATCTCTATGTCTCCCACCTGGACTAAATCCCGGATGGAGTTGAAGCGTCTCTTGATGTGTTTGGTTCTTTTGTGAAATCTGGATTCCTTTGCCAAGGCAATTGCACCAGTATTGTCACAGAAGATTTTCATTGGACCCGATGCACTAGGTATGACACCTAGATCGGATATGAACTCCTTTATCCAGACTCCTTCGTTCGCTGCTTCCGAAGCAGCTATGTACTCCGCTTCACATGTAGATCCCGCTACGACGCTTTGTTTAGAACTGCACCAACTGACAGCTCCACCATTTAAAGTAAACACGTATCCGGTTTGCGATTTAGAATCGTCCGGATCAGTGTCAAAGCTTGCATCAACGTAACCTCTTACGGTGAGCTCTTTGTCACCTCCATATACGAGAAACATATCCCTAGTCCTTTTCAGGTATTTCAGGATGTTCTTGACCGCTGTCCAGTGATCCACTCCTGGATTACTTTGGTACCTCCCTGTTAAACTTATAGCAAGGCACACATCAGGTCTGGTACACAGCATTGCATACATGATAGAGCCTATGGCTGAAGCATAGGGAACATCTTTCATTTTCTCTCTATCTTCTGCAGTGGTCGGGCATTGAGTCTGACTCAACTTCACACCTTGTAACACAGGCAAGAACCCTTTCTTTGCTTGATCCATTTTGAACTTCTTCAAAATCTTGTCAAGGTATGTGCTTTGTGAAAGTCCAATTAAGCGTTTTGATCTATCTCTATAGATCTTTATGCCTAATCTGTAAGCAGCTTCCCCGAGGTCTTTCATCGAAAAACTTTTATTCAAGTATCCCTTTATGCTATCCAGAAATTCTATATCATTTCCAATCAGCAATATGTCATCCACATATAATATCAGAAATGCTACAGAGCTCCCACTCACTTTCTTGTAAATACAGGCTTCTCCAAAAGTCTGTATAAAGCCAAATGCTTTGATCACACTATCAAAGCGTTTATTCTAACTCCGAGATGCTTGCACCAGTCCATAAATGGATCGCTGGAGTTTGCACACTTTGTTAGCTCCCTTCGGATCGACAAAACCTGCTGGTTGTATCATATACAACTCTTCTTCCAGAAATCCATTCAGGAATGCAGTTTTGACATCCATTTGCCATATTTCATAATCATAAAACGCAGCAATTGCTAACATAATTCTGACGGACTTAAGCATCGCTACGGGTGAGAAGGTCTCATCGTAGTCAACCCCTTGAACTTGTCGAAAACCTTTTGTGACAAGTCGAGCTTTATAGACAGTAATATTACCGTCAGCGTCAGTCTTTTTCTTGAAGATCCATTTATTCTCAATTGCTTGCCGATCATCGGGCAAGTCAACCAAAGTCCATACTTTGTTCTCATACATGGATCGCATCTCAGATTTCATGGCCTCAAGCCACTTTGCGGAATCTGGGCTCACCATCGCTTCTTCATAGTTCGTAGGTTCATCATGATCTAGTAGCATGACTTCCAGAACTGGATTACCGTACCACTCTGGTGCGGATCTCACTCTGGTTGATCTACGTGGTTCAGTAGTATCTTGTCCTGAAGCTTCATGATCATCATCATTAGCTTCCTCACCAATTGGTATAGGTGTCGCAGAAACAGTTTTCTACGATGTACTATTTTCCAATAAGGGAGCAGGTACAGTTACCTCGTCAAGTTCTACTTTCCTCCCACTCACTTCTTTCGAGAGAAACTCCTTCTCTAGAAATGATCCATTCTTAGCAACGAATGTCTTGCCTTCGGATCTGTGATAGAAGGTATACCCAACAGTTTCCTTTGGGTATCCTATGAAGACACATTTCTCCGCTTTGGGTTCGAGCTTATCAGGTTGAAGCTTTTTCACATAAGCATCGCAGCCCCAAACTTTAAGAAACGACAACTTTGGTTTCTTGCCAAACCATAGTTCATAAGGCGTCGTCTCAACGGATTTTGATGGTGCCCTATTTAACGTGAATGCGGCCGTCTCTAAAGCATAACCCCAAAACGATAGCGGTAAATCAGTAAGAGACATCATAGATCGCACCATATCTAGTAAAGTACGATTACGACGTTCGGACACACCATTAGATTGTGGTGTTCCGGGTGGCGTGAGTTGCGAAACTATTTCACAATTTTTCAAATGTATACCAAACTCGTAACTCAAATATTCTCCTCCACGATCAGATCGTAGAAACTTTATTTTCTTGTTACGATGATTTTCAACTTCACTCTGAAATTCCTTGAACTTTTCAAATGTTTCAGACTTATGTTTCATTAAGTAGATCTACCCATATCTGCTTAAATCATCTGTGAAGGTGAGAAAATAACGATATCCGCCACGAACCTCAATATTCATCGGACCACATACATCGGTATGTATGATTTCCAATAAATCTGTTGCTCTCTCCATAGTACCGGAGAACGGTGTTTTAGTCATCTTGCCTATGAGGCACGGTTCGCAAGTACCAAGTGATTCATAATCAAGTGGTTCCAAAAGCCCATCAGTATGGAGTTTCTTCATGCGCTTTACACCGATATGACCTAAACGGCAGTGCCACAAATAAGTTGCACTATCATTATCAACTCTGCATCTTTTGGCTTCTACATTATGAATATGTGTATCACTACTATCGAGATTCAATAAGAATAGACCACTCTTCAAGGGTGCATGACCATAAAAGATATTACTCATATAAATAGAACAACCATTATTCTCTGATTTAAATGAATAACCGTCTCGCATCAAACAAGATCCAGATATAATGTTCATGCTCAACGCTGGCACCAAATAATAATTATTTAGGTCTAATATTAATCCCGAAGGTAGATGTAGAGGTAGCGTGCCGACCGCGATCACATCGACTTTGGAACCGTTTCCCACGCGCATCGTCACCTCGTCCTTTGCTAGCGTCCGCTTATTCCGTAGTCCCTGTTTCGAGTTGCAAATATTAGCAACAGAACCAGTATCAAATACCCAGGTGCTACTGCGAGCTCTAGTAAGGTACACATCAATAACATGTATATCACATATACCTTTGTTCACCTTGCCATCCTTCTTATCCGCCAAATACTTGGGGCAGTTCCGCTTCCAGTGACCAGTCTGCTTGCAGTAGAAGCACTCAGTTTCAGGCTTAGGTCCAGACTTGGGTTTCTTCTCCTGAGCAGCAACTTGCTTGCTGTTCTTCTTGAAGTTCCCCTTCTTCTTCCCTTTGCCCTTTTTCTTGAAACCAGTGGTTTTGTTAACCATCAACACTTGATGCTCCTTCTTGATTTCTACATCCGCAGCTTTCAGCATTGCGAAGAGCTCGGGAATAGTCTTGTTCATCCCTTGCATATTATAGTTCATCACGAAGCTCTTGTAGCTTGGTGGCAGTGATTGGAGAATTCTGTCAATGACGCAATCATCTGGAAGATTAACTCCCATCTGAATCAAGTGATTATTATACCCAGACATTTTGAGTATATGCTCATTGACAGAACTGTTCTCCTCCATCTTGCAGCTATAGAACTTATTGGAGACTTCATATCTCTCAATTCGGGCATTTGCTTGAAATATTAACTTCAACTCCTGGAACATCTCATATGCTCCATGACGTTCAAAACGTCGTTGAAGTCCCGATTCTAAGCCGTAAAGCATGGCACACTGAACTATCGAGTAGTCATCAGCTTTGCTCTGCCAGACGTTCATAACATCTGGCGTTGCTCCAGCAGCAGGCCTGGCACCCAGCGGTGCTTCCAGGACGTAATTCTTCTGTGCAGCAATGAGGATAATCCTCAGGTTACGGACCCAGTCCGTGTAATTGCTACCATCATCTTTCAACTTTGCTTTCTCAAGGAACGCATTAAAATTCAATGGAACAACAGCACGAGCCATCTATCTACAATCAACATAAACAAGCAAGATACTATCAGGTACTAAGTTCATGATAAGTTTAAGTTCAGTTAATCAAATTACTTAGGAACTCCCACTTAGATAGACATCCCTCTAATCCTCTAAGTGATTACGTGATCCAAATCAACTAAACCATAACCGATCATCACGTGAGATGGAGTAGTTTTCAATGGTGAACATCGTCATGTTGATCATATCTACTATATGATTCACGCTCGACCTTTCGGTCTCTGTGTTCCGAGGCCATATCTGCATATGCTAGGCTCGTCAAGTTTAACCTGAGTATTCTGCGTGTGCAAAACTGGCTTGCACCCGTTGTAGATGGACGTAGAGCTTATCACACCCGATCATCACGTGGTGTCTGGGCACGACGAACTTTGGCAATGGTGCATACTCAGGGAGAACACTTCTTGATAATTTAGTGAGAGATCATCTTATAATGCTACCGTCAATCAAAGCAAGATAAGATGCATAAAAGGATAAACATCACATGCAATCAATATAAGTGATATGATATGGCCATCATCATCTTGTGCTTGTGATCTCCATCTCCGAAGCACCGTCATGATCACCATCGTCACCGGCGCGACACCTTGATCTCCATCGTAGCATCGTTGTCGTCTCGCCAATCTTATGCTTCCACGACTATCACTACCGCTTAGTAATAAAGTAAAGCATTACATCGCGATTGCATTGCATACAATAAAGCGACAACCATATGGCTCCTGCCAGTTGCCGATAACTCGGTTACAAAACATGATCATCTCATACAATAAAATCAGCATCATGCCTTGACCATATCACATCACAACATGCCCTGTAAAAACAGGTTAGACGTCCTCTACTTTGTTGTTGCAAGTTTTACGTGGCTGCTACGGGCTTAAGTAAGAACTCATCTCACCTACGCATCAAAACCACAACGATAGTTCGTCAAATAGACTCCGTTTTAACCTTCTCAAGGACCGAGCGTAGCCACACTTGGTTCAACTAAAGTTGGAGAGACAGTCTTTCGCAAGCCATCTATGTGCAAAGCACGTCGAGGGAACCGGTCTCGCGTAAGAGTACGCGTAAGGTTGGTCCGGATCGTCTCGTCCAACAATACCGCCGAACCAAAGTATGACATGCTGGTAGGCAGTATGACTTGTATCGCCCACAACTCACTTGTGTTCTACTCGTGCAAATAACATCAAACCATAAAACCTAGGCTCGGATGCCACTGTTGGGGAACGTAGTAATTTCGAAAATTTTCCTACGCACACGCAAGATCATGGTGATGCATAGCAACGAGAGGGAGAGTATTGTCTACGTACCAACGCAGACCGACTGCGGAAGCGATCTCACAACGTAGAGGAAGTAGTCGTACGTCTTCTTCCCGATCCGACCGATCCAAGCACCGTTACTCCGGCACCTCCGAGTTCTTAGCACACGTTCAGCTCGATGACGATCCTCGGGCTCCGATCCAGCAAAGCGTCGAGGAAGAGTTCCGTCAGCACAACGGCGTGGTGACGATCTTGATGTACTACCGATGCAGGGCTTCGCCTAAGCTCTACAACGATATGACCGAGGTGGAATTTGGTGGCAGGGGGCACCGCACACGGCTAAGGAACGATCAACAATGATCAACTTGTGTGTCAATAACCAATAGCGGGACCTGGATGCCCATATTGGCTCCTACATATTCTACGAAGATCTTTATCGGTCAGACCGCATAACAACATACGTTGTTCCCTTTGTCATCGGTATGTTACTTGCCTGAGACTCGATCGTCGGTATCCAATACCTAGTTCAATCTCGTTACTGGCAAGTCTCTTTACTCGTTCCGTAATACATCATCTCATAACTAACATCTTAGTTATTATGCTTGCAAGGCTTATGTGATGTGTATTACCGAGAGGGCCCAGAGATACCTCTCCGACAATCGGAGTGACAAACCCTAATCTCGAAATACGCCAACCCAACATCCACCATTGGAGACACCTGTAGTACTCCTTTATAATCACCCAGTTACGTTGTGACGTTTGGTAGTACCCAAAGTGTTCCTCCGGTAAACGGGAGTTGCATAATCTCATAGTTATAGGAACATGTATAAGTCATGAAGAAAGCAATAGCAACATACTAAACGATCGGGTGCTAAGCTAATGGAATGGGTCATGTCAATCAGATCATTCAACTAATGATGTGACCTCGTTAATCAAATAAAAACTCTTTGTTCATGGTTAGGAAACATAACCATCTTTGATTAACGAGCTAGTCAAGTAGAGGCATACTAGTGACACTCTGTTGGTCTATGTATTCACACATGTATTATGTTTCCGGTTAATACAATTCTAGCATGAATAATAAACATTTATCATGATATAAGGAAATAAATAATAACTTTATTATTGCCTCTAGGGCATATTTCCTTCACCTCAGGCAAACAGAAATTTTCCGGTAGGAAGGACACGGGCACTCGGCAAAGCATTTGTCGAGAGCCAAACAGTAGCACTCGGCAAAATAAAGTAGCTAACGGACAACAGACGGGACGGCGGTTGCCATGTGGCGCTTCTTTGTCGAGAGTCACTCTTGGCAAAGAGAGCCAATAGGAGTGCGCCACGTGTCATGTCCTGACATGTAGGTCCGCGTAAACAAGCCGAGGGCTTCTTTGCCGAGAGCAACTCTCGGCAAAAGAAGCCAATAGGAGCCCGCCACGTGTCAGGTTCTGACATGTGGGTCCGCATTCACACACCAAGTGCCATCTTTGCCGAGAGCCACCCTCGGCAAAGAGAGCCAATACGAGTGCGCCACGTGTCAGCTCCCGACATGTGGGTCCGAGTTAACAAGCCGAGTGCCATCTCTGCCGAGAGCCACTCTCGGCAAAGGGAGCCAGTAGGAGTGCGCCACGTGTCAGCTCCTAACGTGTGGGTCCGCGTTAACACGCCGAGGGCCATCTTTGCTGAGAGCCACTCTCGGCAAAGAGAGCCAATATCACTGCGCCACGTGTCAGCTCCTGACATGTGGGTCCGCGTTAACACGCCGAGGGCCATCTTTGCCGAGAGCCACTCTCGGCAAAGAGAGACAATACCAGTACGCCACGTGTGAGCTCCTCACATGTGGGTCCACTTTAACACGCCGAGGGCCATCTTTGCCGAGAGCCACTCTCGGCAAAGAGAGCCAATACCAGAGCGCCACGTGTCAGCTCCTGACATGTGGGTCCGCGTTAACACGCCGAGGGCCATCTTTGCCGAGAGCCGCTCTCGGCAAAGAGAGCCAATAGCAGTGCGCCACGTGTCAGCTCCTGAAATGTGGGTCCGCATTAACACGCCGAGGGCCATCTTTGCCGAGAGCCACTCTCGGCAAAGAGAGCCATTAGGAGTGCGCCATGTGTCAGCTCCTAACATGTGGGTCCGCATTAACACGCCGAGGACCATCTTTGTCGAGAGCCACTCTCAGCAAAGAGAGCCATTAGGAGTGCACCACATGTCAGCTCCTGACATGTGGGTCCGTGTTAACACATCGAGGGCCATCTTTGCCGAGAGTCCCTCTCGGCAAACCTTGTACTTTTACCGAGAGTCCCTCTCGACAAACCTTGTACTTTTACCGAGAGGACTCCCGGTAAAGTTGTCAGGGGCACTACAGGTTGACACCCTTTGCCGAGAGCCCTCTCGGTAAAAGTTCCAGTTTCACCGTCTTTATCGAGAGACACTCTCGGTATTGTTGTGCCTAGCAGCCTTTTTTGGCGTTTTTGTTTCTTTCATGCAGCAAAACATATACAACAACAGCATATAGTTCATCACACATAGAACATGTCACATATAGGCATCATTGAACAAAGAAAGCATTGATTTTCAAGAACATCCCACATAAAAGTAATAGTGCATAAAAGGTGCAATAGTTGTCAAGCACACTCGACTATCACAAGTTTGCAAGTCTCAAGATCACACAAGATGCAATAGTTCTCAAGCACATACAAAGAACAGTTTCAAACACAACATAACATGAAGTTCACGTGGTTTTGGAGATCGGAGTGGTATCATCAACATCTTGTGTGGCGTTTGCTTCCTCAATTCCACCAACTTGAGGTGGAATTACCGGAACATTGTTCGACCCTTGTGATAGATTGAGTTTTGATGAATTGACCCAATAATGAGATCAATGCATATGGTAATGCTGAAAATGGTGATAGAAATAGTTTGAACGAAACTCACAATGTTCCACTCTGGCGTCGGTGGCATCTCTGGCACTGGTTTGCCTTGCATGGAATAAAGATTGGCCACCATATGTTGTAAAGACTTCACTAGATCATCTTGTGCCTTCAGCTTAGCCCGGTCTTCATCTTGTTCTTTCTGGGTGTCAATCAGTCGAGTCTACACTATGGAAATTCAAATGTCATTTGTGTTGAAATGCAAACATGCAGGACCATGAAGGATCAATGAAGAAGCGTTGACCTGAATATCCTTAATAATGGTCATGGTATGTGGCACGTGACACTCTATGGTAGGAGTAGAGCTAGTACTCATAGCACGGAGCATGTTGACTCTCGGAAGGGAGGAGGTTATGACGGAATCAAGGTGAACCGCCATCCGGCCATTCGGTCTACCGCCTGACGCGGCAATGGCCACAAGAGGGTCAAACGGCAACACGTGAGGATCAGCCTCTTGCCTGTATGTCTCCTTCAATTTTTTTGGTGTAGCTCTCCCCATCTGACCGGGCTTTAGAGCTGATCCAGTCCCTCTCCGGATGGAGAGGGTCCTTGTCCTTGTCGTCTTTGGTATGTTTGATTGCACTGTAGCTGTTTCCATCTACAGGGATAAGAAAAGAAACAGCTTAACAGCAGAAGGAATGGGAAACATTTCCAAGAGCCACACTCGGAAAATTGCAGACTTCCGAGAGTAACTCTCGGCAAAGGGGTCGTCTGAGAATAGACACTACTGTTGTGACGTGCACGTGTCGAAAAACTGTAGACTACCAAGAGTAACTCTCGGTAAAGGGGGCGTCTGAGAAAAGTGTCCGCCATAAGTTTAAAAAAAGAAAAAAAAATGCCCACCCAGGCCACCGGCCGAGCCTTACTTGGCCATCACTATCCAGCTAGTTTAGGCGACTGTGACGGCGTTTCAGGTCTCTGGGCCGGCGGCAACCGGGCCCCACAGGCGCCTGTGTGCAATCGATGATATTAGCTGGATATTAATATATTGCCTATTATCAGAAAATATAAAGGTGACCAATGGTTATTATGGTAAACTTTTTATATGTTTGTTCAGAGTTTGAGCTATTTATGACTTTGTTTGGAGCTAAGTATATTTCTTGTAAATTACTGTGTCTTGATTACGGCAAATTGAATTTTTACTTCAGCCAAAATAAGATCGGCCTTCGTTGTACGAGTCGTGCTTTGTTTTTTGCAAATGTAGTCCAAGTCATGCTGATAATCTAAGATTTGGTTGTGTGCATTTTTGATGTCTCCCCTAACTCTTAACATTGTGTTGTTGCATACAGAGCCGGATGTAGTTTTTTTTTTGCGGGAACAAAACCATCGGGCTCTATGTTGTTGTGAAGATTGATATTAATATATACTGCATATTATTTCGAAAAAATATATAGGATCGAAGATAAACCTTGCTATGGTTATGACAGCGAAATATTGGTAATATACATTTACCAATTCCCAAATAATAAGTGTCACACATGTGGCATGAAGTAACACCGCCCTGACGTTTTTTGCAATAAAGTTGCTACTCGAGAAGAAAAAAACAAAATAAACTGAAACTTGCCATCCAAACAAAAAATTGCCATGCTTCACAATGAAAGTTTCCATCCTCGGGTAACTAAAATGGGACCGCCTACTGCTCAATCGACTGAAAATGAGTATCGGGTCAGTCGATTGACCCAAACTCTGTTTCAGTCAATTATGCAGCGTCTGCACAATGCCAGGCAACGCCACCCAGCGTCTGCAGAAGCCCACAGCTGGTCCATGGGCTGCTCTAGTCCGGTACGGCAGTATAGTATTGGCCAAGCCTTTCTAAATGACCAATGAATGGACTAAAAAAGATGATCAATGAATAGCCAGTGATGGCTTTGACGATCTCATCACGAGCTGCCCCTCTGTTATGAAGGAGCTGATCAACATGTTTGTCACTTAGGTTTATGACTTCTAGAGTTTTAGTATGTTCTCTGGTCTGTTTTAGTTTCCCTGATTATTGGATGCATTTGGAGTTTGTTTTCTTGCAGATTTCATAGAAGGGGTCTTTAAAAGAATTTTACAGCTCCCTTTAATAAAGTTTTAAAGGTTGCACATCATTTAATAGAACCACAACCTAGTTATGTGATATCTCTCCTATTTTCTACTACTTTTCTCCTACAACCTTTAACATTTCAAAACCATAATTTATATTTCAAAATTCAAATTTAAATCTAGCATAGACTTCAAATGCACACATAACACATGACAATTATCATCCAGCACCGAAGTTTACCCAAAATCAGCATCAGATCAGCACACATTTCTGATACTGCTCCCTCCCCCCAAATGTGCACAACTCCCCCCGCTCCATATGTCGTCCTAGATGCAAAGATCTCCAGCACCCCATCTCCTAAAAGTTTTTTTTGTTCCTTTTCATCCAGATCTACCATCATGAGTAGTTTCTCTTCGACCAACATTTCTTGCCTCAACCGGTTCTCCTCAAGTAGCCCACACCCATCTCATTGTGCCTCTCATTCTTGTTCATCTCTTGCCACCTCACCAACTTCTCTTGTCGCTTCCTCTCCACCATGTCCTTCTTTGCATTGATCAACTTACTAATCTCATCTCTCATTGTCACAACCTCTACGTCTCTCTTAACCATCTATTTTGCCCTCACCCCCTGACGGACCAGCCCTTGCTTGACCCCGGAGTAGGACTCCTAGGTCTACTCTTGTATCTCCATCATCATCTACAGAGGATGAGGTACTTGACATTGGTATCTTCGGTGGAGCCTCATCATTCCTCATCTTCACTTCCCATTGTTCTCGATCAAATTTAAACAATGTTGAGGGACAAATATTTTGTCCTTTGACTTGGTTATTTGCTTGTACCTCTCTTGGTGTACCTTTCCTACAGCATACAAATGGGACATGCTTTCATGATCAATTATTGCATAAAGGTGGTGAACATGTTGAAAAATATGACAAGAGTGCTCAGTAGTCATCCATTGTGGCACCGCTAGGAGGCGCATTGATACGTCCTAAACATACCTATAAATTTTGAACTTTTCATATCATTTTTTAGCAAAATATGACTAATAAATGAGAGGGTGCTACAAAGGTCACTCGTATGTTTATGTGTCGATCAATTGCATCGTAAAAATATGTTAAAAAAATCAGGAGCACATAACATCAGGAAGGGAAGGCACTTGCAAAAGGAGAGACACATGGGAGCGTTGCAGGGCCCTCACAAGACACCCACATGGCCTGTGTGGATGACTTGCATGGTTCACATAGAAGTTTACATAAGATCTCATTTGGACTCAAGCTAGATACCAACTTGTACGTATATAATTACACTCATCCAAAAACCAACAAAAAAATGACCAATAAAGAAAAGAAAAAAGAAAAGACTTTCAAAACTTGCACACAATTTGCACTGATATTGCACTTTTTGAAATATGCAAAGAATAAGCATATAAAAATGCATTTTTGCATTCTACTATAATTTACACAAAGTGTAACTGAAATAATCTATTTCTTTAAGAATAAAGAAAATAAAAAAACTTGCGCACAACTTTGCACTCAAATTGCACTTTATCGTAATATGCAAAAATAATCATATAATCATGAAATTTGGGCACATATTATATATTATTTGTCTGCATATAACTACACTCAGCCAAAACCCACAAAAACAAAGAATAACCAATAAAGGAAAGAAAAAAGAGAAAAACTTTCAAAACTTGCACACAATTTGCACTAATATTGCACTTTTTAAAATATGCAAAGAATAAGCACATAATAGTGCATTTTTCGCATTCTACTATAATTTACACATAGTGTAACTGAAATAATGCATTTCCTTTAAGAAGAAAGATATAAAAAAATTTGCGCACAACTATGCATTGAAATTGCACTTTATCATATATGCAAATCATATAATCATTAAATTTTGGCGCATATTATATAGTACTTATATGTATATAATTACACTCAGCCAGAAACCCACAAAAAGTAAAAAATAACCAATAAAAGAAAGAAAAGAGGAAAAATAAGAATGTATAGACACAGAAAAAAATTAAAAAAATGAGAAATTTGCACACAATTTACGCGGAAATTTCACTTTTTTTATAATATGCAAGAATAAGTATATAATAGTAGAATTCTCACAAAAAAGAAAGTTTCTTAAGAAGGAATGAATTAGTGTCATTGGTATTACCATTAAAAAAAGAAAGAAAATGAAACAAACACTAAATCAAAAAGGAAATAATGAAGTTTTGTAAGAAAAAAATGAATTAGTGGTTTTGGTATTACCCTTTAGAAAAAATATGAAATAATTACTACAACAAAGTCAAAATAATGATGTTTTCTAAGTAAGAATGAGTTAGTTGCATTGATATTACCCTTTAAGAAGAAATAAATTATAAAATAATCAAACAATAAAAAAATTACACCAATATACACAAACAATTGTGCTTTCAATAATATGCAAGAATATGCATATGGTATTGGAATTTAACAGAAAATACAATTATAATGAAACCATACTATTTTAATAGTATGTAAGAAATAAGAACATAATAGTGCATTTTTCACAGAATTACAATTTATACACATATTATAAATTACTTACATGTATATATTTTGTATTCATCCAACATCCAAAATATACCCATAGAAACCGAGAAAAAAAGAAGCAAATATGCACATAAACAACCTAATAAGAAAACATGTAACGGGCTTCAGCCCAACAAGAAATCGACTGACCCAAAATAAGGGTCAATCAAAAAACGTCCAGCCCAATACAAGACAGCATACACAACAGGAGAAAAACAACTAGCACACATCTTGAAGCAGCAATCAACGGTTGAAAAGTCGACTGGCCTAAAATGTAAAAGTCAGACAGCTGACTTGTAGCTAAAGTGAACTAAAATTGCCATCAAAAAAATGTCAAGACGGAATTGCTTCGTACCACACGTGTGACATTTATCAGGGTCCTACTAATCTTACATTCTTAAGAAGTTGCTCCCCACTTCTACCAATTCTCTCAACATGCACACTATCCACATCATCTTCATGCCACATCAGCGTTCACATGACTCAAATTCTTAACATGCATACGCCATGTCATCATGCAGTTACCACTCACCAGCGTACAGAACGGACCGTGGACCAGCCCTGATCCTTTTGTCTGCCACTTGCCATGTTGATTATTTCCCCCGACCCAAACTTCTTGCGCCTGGGCTTTTTCGTCCCGCATGTTGGCTCGGACGACTCGACTCGATTTATTGTCGTTGGGCTGTATTACAACGCGCATCATACTCAGGCCCACATCTTCCCACCCGATTCCCTTCCCCTACCTGAGTCGCAAACCTTCCCGTCTGATCCCCTTCCCCTGCAAGGCTACAATCTTGGGAACCGAATAGGCGATGGTCCCTTCAGCTCTCCCCTCCGATCTAAAATAGTGCACGGTTTCATGAACTACAAGTGGGAAATTAAGAGCACCAAGCAGCACTACTCCTCTTCCTGTTGTCTAATATATGGCAGATTTTTCTCTCCAAGCAGCACCAAAAATCGAAGTATTCTCTCCAACCCTCTCGCCCTTGCCGTATATTCTTGGCCAAAGAAAAGGCAACTCGAGAGGATGACTTGCAGCAGCCAAATCTGTCAATCTGTCTCTCCTCAGCGGTCGTTCTCTTCAGATTGACAATGGATGATGGAGGTGGTGCGCTAGAGGAGAGTCTAGAGTTGTTCTTAGGATTTTTTTTTGTTGGTACATCTCAGGTGGAGGAGGGTGAGCTGCAGAGGAATATAGCCCTCCGACTCAATCCCTGGCACGGTCGTGTAAACCCAGGTGCTCCATGATGCTGGTGCCTCCAGGTACACGGGTATAATCAAATCAGACAATGTACAGTAGTCCTTTTTTTGCAGGGTGCTCTTTGCGAATGGCTTGGACATCTGTCCTTCGTGGTATGTACCGTATGTACACGCGGGACTGTACATGTATGTGGTATTATCATCCATGGCGATGTTCTGATGAAACAGTGCAGTACTTTTCTTGAAAAAAGGAATCTTTGTTGTTATAGCGGATGATGATCCCTTGATAGAAGACACATTTGTAATTAGGACGGTGATAGAAGAATATGGATTCCATCAAATTAGTTCAGTCGCCGGCAGTGATTTTATTATCAAAATTAGTTATATTCAATACTTCATTTGTAATTAGGAGGGTAACAAGTAATGCGTTTTATATCTTTTGACAGCAGCAGATTATAAAATCCTGTTTTTTGTATGTCCACATTCCTATATCCTATTTTTGTTCACATTCTTTCCTTTTATTCTAGAGGTCGGCCTGATGTTATGGACGCATGCGAATGGTTCATATGTAGCTTACATATAGAAAATGCAGTGTTCTCTATTATTTATTTTACAACTGTTACAATGATTGGCGAATTTAGGGGCCGTCCATTCACTACGATCAAACGGTGGAGAAATAGGAGTTACGAGAGTAAAATTACATGAAATTACAAATAACTATGGGACCATTACAAGATTATGGTGGGGCTAATCATTTTTCAAAAGGGTAGATTCGTCCAATTTAGTGTGCAGCGCTGGGAGAAAAGGAAAAAGAAACCTAGCCACGCACGCTTCTTCCTCCTCTGTCGATCCCCCGCGCTTCCTCCTCTGCCGTGTCGCTGCGCCGACGCACGCTTCTTCCCCCCCCCTCCGCGCCTCCTCCTCTGCCGGTCGCTGCGCCGCCGGCTCAGCCGCTTCTCCTGCGCCTTCTCCTCCCCGCTCCTCACTGAGTCATTGACCAGATCGGCGTCCATGTTCAGCAGCGGCGGCGGCATCTTCAACGGAGGAGGCGGGTGGTCGTGGCGGCGGCATCTTCAGCGGCGTCACCGGAAGGAGGGGGAGCAGCCGTGCCCGGACGAGGTCGTCCCCAACTCCTGCATCTAGTCGTCGACCATACCAACACTGCAGTCGCCGCTGCTGGTCGAGGTCGCCCAGGTTGACACCGGCCCCGCCGGACTGCAGGTTATCCTGCCCGACATGGTACGTACGCCCCCCCCCTCCATCCCCTATGTTGATCACGACATGTATTGATTTGATTTGTGCTTTGTTGATTGATGCACATGGGGAGCTATGCAGTTATCCTGATACATGTAACTGTAGTGTGTGTGAACTTCAATTATAGATATACACTTTTATTTTGATTCAATGATTCTTAACTGCAAGCAAGTTTGATGCCCTGCGTCAGTGGTAACGATGTCCTATCTTTGCCGAGGACTCATGTTGTGATTTTCCATCTTTCCTGATGCTCTATCTTCAAACGCTCCTATTCGGTGACATTTATTTGGCTGATGATTCTGATTGTACTCTGGCCGACCTGCGGCTGTCACTACAATTTTTTCAATTGTTTTTGGAGTCTGATGGTTGCACATGTGCTGGCATCCGAGAAATCACACTGCTTGTGCACTTGTGCTTGCATTCAAATAAAATGAAACCAAGGGGTGTGCCCCTTATCTCTAAGAAAAGAATATGATTCTTGAATTGATCTATACCAGTTTCAGGTTAGCTATACTCCTCTTGTTTTGAATTTTTATGTACCATATAAGCTTGCAGAAATGAAGAACAGGCATTAAGATCAAAATCTTGTACACAAATCCTTTTTTTTAATGGTAGCAAGTAAGAACATTTTTATTTTGTTATCAGCACTTGCCAATGATTTTAGGAGTAAGAGCCATGATCTAGCATGCAAATCTTAAGTAGTATCGTTCACAAGGCCTATAGCATAAATTAAACTTTATCCAACTAGATAATTGCAATTGAACTCTTCTTAAGGTAATTATCTGTTTTATCTGAACTCACTAAGATTATTTGCTTTTTGTTCGGTCTTTTGCGCATTTAAAATGCGAGAGAATTTTTTGCCTGTCTCTTTAATTTTCACGCAAAGCTAAGATGTTTCCCATTTATAATTTAGAGACAAGCATCTTGTCAAAGCTTAGGCTTACAATGGAGACACCATCAGTGGCAATTGCAAAGTTCTGTGCTTGATATGTCAGTATCTTTATAATCTCCCACCTCACGCGCTGAAATTAAAGGGGAAAGGAGCACACAATGAGCACCCACAAGTAATATATTCTGCCAAATATATACAAGCATGCCTACACAATGCTAGTAATAATCGTTGTGTACAATGGCGCCATACATTGTGGAGCAAGGCCAGAACTCTGTTTCTTCATCTACATTTGCACAGATGAGCAATTATTATCTTCTTGCCTTTTTCAGGTATTTGGCAATATTGGCTCTTGGGCTGCCCAATTGATCACTGAAGCTGGTGGCAAGGTGGTCTCCATCAGAGATGTCACAGGGGCTGTCAAGAACTCTAATGGCATTGACATAGCCAAGCTGATGAAGCACTCGGCAGAGAACCGCGGGGTCAAGGGCTTTGACGGAGGCGACGTCGTCGACCCGACCTCGCTGCTCACGGAAGAGTGCGACGTGCTCATCCCGGCAGCTCTGGGAGGAGTCATAAACAAGTAATCTTCTATTTCCTCGTCCCATCTCACTTCATCCAATCTTTATCAGATTACTGCTCAGAAGCTCAGTTAAAGTATCATCCTGCCTGTTATTTTTTGTGTATCTGAATACATTTTTGTTAATAAAAAGCCCATTCGATTATCTTCTTCTACTAGGGACAATGCTGATGCCATCAAAGCAAAGTACATCATTGAGGCTATTAACCACCCAACAGACCCCGAGGCCGACGAGGCAAGAACACCAACATTTTGCCACAAAACTATGCTGAATTTGTTGACACATTCACACATTGACTGACAGCAGAGAAATGTTCATGTTTGTGGTGCAGATTCTGGCAAAGAAGGGCGTGCTGATCCTACCGGACATCATGGCCAACTCCGGCGGAGTGATGGTGAGCTGCTTCGAGTGGGCTGCTGGGCGTCCAAGAGACACTTGACCTTGCCGGATCACGCTGCCATCGGCGTAATCCAGGCCGGATCTGTGGAGAGCCCGGCGCAGCACCGTCACAGGTCCATATCTCTTACTCTACCTTATTCCTTGCAAGTTCACGGCTTTGCATTACTCTTCAGTTCTGGTTACTAGTTTGAATCTGTAAAAGTATCTGACGAAGCACATGAGCTTTATACAGTGGACATGTAACTAAATTCTGAATGTTGCTTCCTTATGCTTAATGGAGTAGGTGGGCAACTTCCTTTTGTCTAAGATTTTATAAATATTATTAATTGACTTGATTATTTGCTAGTCTGTGATATCTGTATTCTGTAAAACAGGTCATGACTGATTCTGCAGTTGCTGATTCGATTTTTTTTGCTTCCAATGCTTTGTTAGATTGATAAGGGCCGGAGCTTCAGTGACAAATCCACTATATTCAGCACACAGCCCAACTCAGCAGGCACGAGCCATGTCGACAGTCGGGGTGGCACTCGGGTGCATGCTCGCCTTGACAGTCATCAAGGTCGCAATAGAGTCGGTGGAGGCTGTGCTCGGCGACGCTGAGAGAGAGTCTATCAAGCATAAGTCCATGCTGTTGTGGCTGAAGCGACTTATGGATGCCGACATGCTTGAAGATTTTGAAGATGAAACCGACCTCAACCTGGTATGGATTCTGTCGATTTGGTCACTATCAATGTTGATATGAATGATGTTGTTTAATAACATAATAATATTTTTAGATAATGAACTACATCTAAAACTTCTTTTATGTAGTGAAGTAGATCTGAACCTCACTGTTGGAGTTGATCTTTGAGTCGATGTTAAGTAAAATCTACATGTACTTGTTGATGCCAAGACCGCCATTTCGTTCCTAAATGTCCCTGCCTTCTTATGTTTCACCAATAGTAAGCTATGTCAACAAATATCATGATTTGATTGAGGGGAAAGTGAAGTAAAACTAGTCTGTTATCCCAAGTGTAATATCAGTTTATGCACTGTTTTTGTCAAGCACCTGATTTAAACTAGTTTGTACTGCCATCTCTGCCCCTTTCAAGCCTTCCATGGTACTGACACACTACATTGTACCTCTTGCTGTGGGCAGCCACGATGAAGAAGAATAAGATGCCACATAACATGAGATCGATGCAAAAGCGCATAGAAAAGATAAAAGAGGACCGTGAGGAGCAGCAAGGTCCCGACATCCAGGATACAGCAGGATATGTGGAGGAGGCAAAAATCATCTGGAGGACTGATGATTGCATATCTTGGAGCAGCAGTTATTTCCCCCTCCTTTTGACTACAGTGGTTGGAGTCAGTAGGTAGTGATTAGAGTAAGTAGGTAATACTTTTCATTGGAATATAACTTGCAAGTTGATGGATTCAGAACCTTTGTGCTATGAAATACAGTTACAGTAGGAGATTCAGACACTGTTCTTGTGATTATGCCACTGGACTATTGCCATTTCCCATTAAAATTAGTTAGGAATTTTGTATATTTAGGCGGTGTATGCCACCGTATTGAATGGACATCTTGGAAAACCAAAATTGGCTCAATTTGGAAGGATGGTTGCTTTATATGAATTTTTTGCCTGCTTTGCACGCGTTGCCACATGTGCATTTCCATGCCTCATCCATAATCATTGTCGACAAATATTGCTGTCACCTTTAGCATGGAACAGAATAAGTATGGCCCCTATTTTAGTTCTCTCTGTCATGTTCGCGTGCACAACCTATTTTGCCAATGAGCAAGTTTAGCATCTGTTTGTTGGTTGCCTGGTTCTTATTGTTGTCCTAGCTGTCTAGTTTTTCTTATTGTTGTCCTAGATGTCTAGTTAGTACCAGAACTCTGTTAGAGTAAAGCTAGATGTCACACCTATTACGGTATTGTTACCCAACAGACTTAGGCCTAGATTTATTAGTTGTAAATTTGTTACCTCAATGTATCGCATTACTTTCGAAGCAAAACACGAGCTGCAATGTACCAACTCTTGTCCAGATGTCTATATCAGTATAAAAATGGTACATGGTGTTCCTGATGCTATTCTTTCTTCTTTTCTGCAGGAGAGGCTGACACTTGACAATACGGTTCTGTGTGTGCATTGACTGCTGGTGCTGCAGCCTGTAATTTTTCTTGTCGAGTGGACCGAAGTAATCCATCAAGCTAGCTGCATTATTGATTCTGTTCCTTTTGCTGGCAAGGTAATAATGTCCCACTCAACTCGTGATGTGAGACATAGTAGTGTAACCATGATATTTACATCATTGGTCATGTGTTCTATATGCTATGATTTTTCTTTCTTAATTACCCTGCCTCAGCCATAATCATCATCCACTTAAACCAGAACTGTATACTTAAAAAAGAGCCAATGAAAAGTCAAGCATTTAGATGGAAATAAGCATACAAATAAAATGCAAAAACATTAGAACATAAGTGTAGCCTTTAATTCAAAGAACATGCTATGAAGATCAATCATTTGGAACTGCCCTTGAAGTGCCTCTCTGTGTAGCCCACTCATGGCTTTACGAATGGGCTGGACACGACGTTTGATGGTTTGCGCTTGCGTCTTTTGAACTCCACTTGTTTAGCGATAGTCTTGGTGTCAAATTGTTGTTTCACTGGATCACTTGGAGGGTCATTCTTCCTCGAGCGTCCACGTTTACGCTTTGGGGCACCGGATGTCTCTGGTTTTTTTGTAACATCAGGGTTGGTGACAATCGTGACATCATCGTCCGCACCTTTTCATTCCTCTGGAATGCTGGCTTCGTACTCGTCCCTCTATAGAGGAAATAGTGGTGCGTTACGTGCAATCATGAAAGGTAGGAACTACATGACATGAAATGCTACTTGTGTAGAACTTACCATTATAGGATTCTTGTATGATTTTTTCCGAAGCTTGTTGCAATCCGAACGCAGCAGGCTTGAACATATTTTCCAGCTGAAAACATGTATTTCTGCCTGAATTAGATAGCGACGCATAGGTTAGGATAGGGGTGAAGCATAGGTAGTGCATGATTGCAAATGTAATTTAGTGTTTGACAGACCTGTGTGAAATCCTCGGTAATTTTATCTCCGTCCCATGTCAACATGTATTTGAGTGTGTACGCCCCACAGGAATAACTGTGATGTAAAGTTGAAGTTAAGTATTGTAGTGTAGGTGAGGAATCATGTAGCTGCCTATACGTACCCATCCGTTTGTTGTGGTATGTTATTATAGCAAGTGGTTTTCCACTGGGTAATATTGATGGGTTTAGGCGGTGTTACCAAGCCATCCTCGACCGCTTCATTGATACACGCCTGAATGGACTCCACCTGGTGTATGAGGAGTAATTCAAGGGATTGCATTAGTGCTTTTATAAAAGTGTCACATGATGGTAAGAGGCAACAAGAGAGCAAGCTTACCAGTGCAGTTTCCTTGGCAATGTCACGATATGCTTGGTTGGAGTTTAGGACCTGGATCTCTTCTTTGTCTAAATTAAACACGAGTAATAACCAGTGCATGCTGTGCACATTCATTGGGACACGTACCTGGCAGAAAATTAAAGCGGACTCAATTTAGGGAAAATCAAGATATACAATTAAACAAGTCAGGAAACATGCATACCATTCTGCGTCCTACAAATCTCCTTGCTACATTAGCAACATGTGGGCTTTTGCATCCCATTGGAATACCCCCAAATTCACCTAGTAAAATTCTGCTTTCTACGGTGGAAATGAATGATGTAGCATCAGTTGCAACATTGCTAATGTGTGCATATGCATTAATAACCTGCAAAATTTGTAGTCATGTAATATGGCACAATTTAGAATACTTGATGTAGATTACAGTATATGGGCCTTACGTCATCGATGAAGAATAGTTTGCTAACATTTGGCTTGAGTTTATGAACTGTTAGCACAATGTCTTCGATGTGAACTACCTCAACAAGGTCGTGACTCCCTCGGATGAAAAGTGCAGCCTCATAGTCTTCATCTGTCAATACATAATCATTGTTGAATACAGGCTTCCGTGGTGGGATGTGTTGGTCCAACTCCTTGTTTTGCACCACAGGTTTTGCACTAGGTGTACCAGCAGAACTCTGTGCTTTCCATGCGTCAAACCCAGGAGTTGATGAAAACTTGCCATTGCTTGGTTGCTCTTGTTCCTAAAATTAGAAGTTGGTCAATGAACAGAAATTAGCTCATATTAGCAAGGTGATGGGCCATAGTTATCACCTGTACGTATGCATTCGTCGTCGTCGTTGATTGTTTGTTTTTTTCACCTAGGGATCTTAGTTCCTGTAACATGAAATGCATAGAATGAAAATATAGGAAGTTATGGGTAAAATTGATGTTGTAGTATCACTTACCTGGAGTTCCCTTTTGAGGTCTCCAACTTCCCTTTTCAGGTCTCCAACTTCGTCCTCCAGCTTGGACAACCTAGGTTGAGTGGCAATTTTACCCCTTATGTTTATCACGTCTTCGGTCACGGTAATTATTCTTTTATCTAATTTGTGCTCTACTTCTACTACTTGTTTGACCAACTTTTTCTCTAGTTCTGCAAATAGATCGTTATGTGTTTGAAGTATCATGTCCATCTGCATAAAAGAAATGTCAACTCGTTTTGTTCGAAGAAAAATAAGTATGGTTCGGTGTGACCTTTGTTATGTTATTGAAAAGGATGTGTCTTCGAGCAATTTACTTGTTGGCTACTCATAGTTTGACCTCGTGGTTGTGGTCGATAGATAGCATCTTCATGCGCATGTGTATCTTTGGTGGTATGCTGGTCATTTGTAATGTTGGTTGGCTCATCGCCGATGCTCATGACAACCTTTAAAAAGATATAAAGAATCAGTACTAAGAAATAAATATAGTAAATAAAGAAGTCAAGTCTAGAAAGGTACCAATCCGTTGTATAGGCCTCCTTTATCATAAGCCTCGGTTCTTATTTTACCTGTGGCTTCATCCCACCGTGCCATCAGTGGACGGGGTATACGAGAATACAAAATCGATCCAGCACGGACATGTTCCCAATACCAAAACTATAGGAAACATTAGTACATCAATGATAGAGATATATGCATCATATGAATAATAGTAGAATGACAACTAGTGTCGTAGCACTTACTTGGAGCAAAGCTAGATTTCCTTGTAGATTGACTTGATCCTTATAATTAAAAGTATTGATGGATGTTATCAAATGGTCCAGTGTGAAACATCCCCAGTTAAATTTGGGAATTCTTGCGACGTCTTCAACAAGGACAAAATATTTGGAGTCGACATAATCCTGTACTGTGGGTGCTAAAATAATGCCAATAGCATACAAAACAAACCGCCTGATGAAATGATCATCTGGAGTTTTGGAGGCTTTAATTTTGTCCTCAAGGTCACTCAGCTTAAGTCTTCCATCTGTTTGATAAGCCCTTAACAAGTTTGCGTCTTTTGGTTTTCCCATTTCCATATATATATTTTTCCCCTCTATTGGAAGGTCCATTAATTGATAGACATCCGTTGGAGTTATAGAAATGTCCTTACCAGCAATGTGAATACTCTGCATGTCGTGGATGTAGCTCTTGGCTAGCAGCACCAACATAATACGTCGGAGGGACACTGACTTCATCTTTGTTAGCCCTCCAAGACCAGTTTGAGTGCATATGGCCTTTAAGTGCTCGTCATCTAATCCATCAATCATTTGCGCGAACCTTATCGGTGAGCACATTAACCTCATATTTGCATGTTTCACACTGAGTTCGTCCAAAAAAGCCTGAAATACGTGTAAAGGTAAAAGAACTATGTGTTTTCAAAGATTTGAACCTAACTGGGAAAAAATATACCTGATTGGTTACGTCTGGTAATTGTGTGTTGGCACAACTTGTAGGAGAACTGGCCATTCCTGGAAAATATGCACAAACAGAGACTGGGTCAATTCAGAGAATAAACATAAGCTATGGGGTTGTACCGTAGTGTAATTGTTCCACTTGTTTCTTAAAGAGCACAAAATTACTATGATAAGCTATTTAATTTATTTATTTCTTTGTTACTACCTCTCCAGAGGTGTACGTTTACCACACAGATTGATCGGTGATTAATGATTACTTACTAAATTTTCTCTACTGTCGTTAATATGAACAACACGTGGTATGTACTGTATGATTCTGCCATTTGATATTTATATACAAAGTTTTGGATGAGAGTTTGAAGCATTTCCATTACGATATGGACCTAAAGTTGAAGCAGGAGCGCAAGAACTTGGATCACGCTATGCAGCTCAAGCGTGGCAGGATGGAATTCAATATCATGCAGGCGCGTGCGAACATGGACCTTATGTTGAAGCAGGAGCGTAATGACATGAATCACAAGACCAAGATGGAGGAGATCCGCATGGAAGGGAATATAATGCAAGACCGCGTTCTACAACTCGAGCGTGGTAAGATGGGCTTTAATAACATCCAGACGCGTGTGGGCATGGACCTTAACTTACCACATGACCGCAATGATCTGGATTACAAGGCCAAGATGGAGGAGGCCCGCATGGAAGGAAATACGATACAGGACCATGCTAATACACGCCTGAAGGTACGTTCCTTTATTTACTAAGATTATTATTCATTATGTTATCCACACACAAGGCAAAATTAGTTTGTAACCACAGCAGGCTCAGCAGGATGACAAGGCCAAGATGGAGGAGATCCGCATGAAAGGGGGTATGATGCAAGACCATGCTAGTACAGGCATGAAGGTACATTTCATTATTTATTTATTATTCATTAAATTATCCACACACAAATCAAAATCAATTTATATCAACAGCATGCTCAGGAACAACAAGACATCCCTACATCAGAGCAATCTGTCTCATCAGTACCTCTACAGGTAGAACAAGAGATCCGTACACCAGAGCAATCTGTCTCATCCTACGTAAGTATGTTTTACAAATGGTATGCACATCCTACATATGAACACTTTAATATTGTGCAAAAACTGATGTCAACGAGCCGTATGTAGGTAGTTGTAATGCAATTTATTGTTCATGTGAACGAAGAACTTTCTCATGTTCCTGAAGCATACCACAACAAGAAACCTGGTATGATGACAGTACTTGAACCTGCCAAGGTGGACTGGCAGATAATGGTGAAAAGTTTGCGTTACCATGGGTACAAAGGGGAAGCAGATTTGTACTACATCAAGCCTGGGTGCGTACCACCAGAAGGAATGGTAAAGATGTTAGGCCAGCATGACGTCGATGAAATGTTGCACACTTTAGAAGGGATAAAGAAATGTCATTTGTACATTGTGAAGAATTGTGCATTCCCAGATTATAGCGACGATGACATGTCTGAACAGGTTGGTTATATTGCCAAGTTCCTACTTATTATTTAAAAAAAGGGCCACATCATTTGCATGTTGACCTAAATACCTTTCGTATGCATAGGGGCAGGACATGTCCGAAGAAGACATATATGCATGTGGGTACATGGATATCGGCGAGAGGGACATGGGCGAATATGGGTCATCGCCCAAAAGGAAGAAAATTGCAGATAACAATACGAAGAAAGCATTGGATTTCGGCAGCAGTGATGAGCCTCTTCAGTAGGCTTTTGGTTTTTCTACAATTTCAAGCTTTGGAGCTGAACTATTGTCCCAATTAGTGTTTGCATTATTTTCGATCCAACAATAACTTCATTCAAGTGACAATTGTGAGACTATGTTTACAATAATAGGCTTTCAACTTTGAGTTGTTGCTCAATTTTTAGATGAAAGGTTCCTTTGATGCCCGCACACTTAATTGTGGCTTTTACTATTTTTGCATTGCATATGCTGCACTAGTCCAAACCAGTTTTATGTTCGTAACATCAATCAAACGACCAATTTTACTAAGAATGTCACTACATTTTGGATTGATGCAAATTTACACGGGCACATTTCATGAGACGGGCAACGAGTATTAGCTTAAAATTTTGGTGCAATTTGTCAAAATGCATATTTTCCATCATATATCTGTACATGTACCTGGGTATAACCAATCAGATAGCACATTGGTTGAATCAGTTTCAGAGTTCAGGGTCACTACATGACAAGCCAGAAATGATCACCTATCAACAAGCTTAGGATAAGCCCCAACATGAAGTCTCCAGTGCTCCTTCCGTACAAGCATTTCGCGCGACAACAATGTTCATTCGCATAAAAAATGAGCAGGACGACTCGACCAACTCCAGTTGAAATAGTGCCATGTAAGACCAATTCCACAAATAATGTACAGATGTAGTAGAGCAAGCACAACACAATATCATTAATAAACATATAAATGGGAGTCTTGTTCATGGAACCCACACCTTGGTCGTAATCAGTCATGATACATATGATAGTGTACGTACTCTGATTACGTAGCATCCTAATTAATCCATCACACTCTACAAGTTTTTTTGCAGGTACACTCTACAAGTTATAACAAAGATAATTACTAGAATTGCAAGTAAGGAAATGCAGCTCTCTTCTCTTCCTTGCTGGAGCCTTTGTCCATCCAAAAGCTCCCACATATCCTTTTTCTTCACATGGCAACCCTGTTTCAGAGAAAGCAGAGGAGGTTTAGGATAGCGGCACACAAATTTAATTGAGAACAAGATAACAAGCTATCACATTTCTCTTTGGGATCAAGAAGCTCTCTTATGAGCACATTTAATTGAGAACAAGATAACAAGCTATCACATTTCTCCTTGGTAGCATATATAATCACAATTTAAATAACTAAAGCTTTCTCTATGTAAAAGAAGTAACGCTAGAAATACTCTAGTGATGCAACATACAACCTAAAAATCATGCATAATTTGTGAAACTTGCACTAAAATGGCAGGTTTGCCAAAAACAGATAGACCGGCCAATTAATTCTGGACAAAGGACGTCCCAGGTTATCATTTGGGAGGGTCGTTTCCATCAGATGGTCATTGTAATGCTCACATAGGATAGAGGCGGTTGGGCCACTTCGCCACCAACACAACATCACTCTCTTGAGGCTCAGCAGCTGCGTCCATTTTGCCAATGGCCTTGTACAGAGAGTTGTAGCTAACAGTTTGCTGCCATCATTTCCTACACAGCAACAGATATAATTAGTGCACTATAGTAATGAGTAACTCAGATGTAAAATTAAAAGTTAGACATATTTGACACCTCTTTCAATTTATTGCATGTACGCTGATCATGACCTTCCACCCCACAGTAGCCACATTTCCTCTTTGACCTTTGCTTCTTCATCTTTGTCTGCAACCTTTTCTTCGGTGCACCTCGGCCTTGCACATGCACTGGGTCCAGAACCTTTTCCAAATCTCCACAATCATTTTCCGTCGTCTGTGGTAGCACCGGACCAAACCTAATGCATTCCTCCTGACCACGGCTTGATTCCTTGCTGCCATCTTGTTCACTCAGAATCATCTTCAGACGCTGATACTCCTCACTAGATTGACATGCCCAGAAACATGCTGCGTGACTCAAATTCCGCAACTCACGGTACCTCACAAGGCTTGCCGAATAGTCGTACATCTCACTCTTTCTGGTCGGAGGGAATGCAGACTTCGCACTCATCGTCCACCTCATGGGAACACAACACCTAGGCAGCACTTCCACTTGACGTATTCCCAAGATGTAGAATATATGAGAGCATGGTGTTCCCAAGCATTCCAGCTTACGACAAGAACAACTTATCCTATACAAAGAACCTTCCTTCATCTCACAGCGCACTTCAAACTTCTTCTCTCTTCTATCGATCTTAGCCACAACATATGTAGTCAACTCCCATGCATCTAGTATCTCGCTGACAACACATTTGCTGACAGCATTTATGCTCCATCTGACCAACTGAAACATACAAGGCGTGAAAACCCGGGCAGCATGCTTCTCGAGACTTGAAGCATCAGCGTCTGTAAATGGAATGGACTGCAAGGCCACGATGTCTAGGATCGCCTCGTTCAAGCGTCGTCCCGAAAGGCAACGCTCATAGTGCTCTAACATATCAAACAAGGTCATCTTACCCTCAAGATGTGTATGTAGCACGGAGTTTAGGCTCTCACTCCGCTGATTTCTGCTCAATCCTAAGAAACAGCGCCCCACCAGGTATGGAGCACACCATAACTTCCTCATCTGATACATCTGATGCAACCATGACTCCTCACTTGTCACTTCATTCCTTCGTAAGAACTCTATCCATTTTCTCTCATGCTCTTCAATAGAAGACGAGTCATATATGAAAGATCTGAATTCTTCCCTAACCTCATCATCATGCAGATGGCGTACAATGTTCTGCTGAATGTGCCATACGCACAGCCTGTGGTATGAGTCAGGCCACACCACCCTGATCGCTCTTTGCATTGCAAGGTCCCCGTCAGTGATTACAGATATCGGATGCTTCTGCGACATGGCTTCAGAAAATGTCCGCAACATCCACTCGTACGCCTCGTTAGTTTCATGAGAAATGATCCCGCATCCAAAGATAACTGTGCTGCGGTGGTGATTCAACCCGACAAACGGAACAAACGGCAGATTGTACTTATTGGTCCTGTATGTGCTATCAAAAACCACAACATCACCGAAAGCCTCGTAGTCAAGGCGGGATTGAGTATCGGACCAGAACAATCCCTTCAGATGCCCATCTTTATCAACCAAGTATTTGAAGAAATAATCTGGGTCTCTCTCTTGCCGCGCCATCATGTGACGGATCACCGTCTGAGCATCACCGACAGCGACTGTTTCCTGCTTGTAGCGATGACAGAAGTTATAGATGTCCCTCAGCATGCATCCAACATGGTCATATCCACCGGACTGCATGCACAACACATCCATGATTTTGTGTTTCCGGATTCCAACACTTTGCATCTCTATAATGTCCGCTTTCTGCTCGTCACTGATTCTTCTGTGGGAACGCAAAAAGCAAGCAAGGTCTCGTGGGGCCAAAGGATGGTTGTGTTCATCGATGAAATCCTTCACAAACCAGCGCCCTGTTTTCGCGACTCTTGCAATGACAAATTTCGCTTTACACCCCACACGAGTGATATTCCGTGGCTTCCTCTTCCTATCTTCTCTCTTCCTCTTCATGTGCTTCTCTTCACGGCAACCTTCACGACTACAGACAAGTTTCCTCAGAATTATCTTCTCGTTCGCTTCATCCCACTCAACATGTCCTTTCCTCACACTAAAGCCTTTCTCAAGAGCATACTTGTTATAGAACTCAAAACCCTCTTCCTCGCTATCAAACATCCTGCTGACAATGTCGTCGTACTCAGCCATACACTCAGCACTTACATCGGCCATATCTTCCTGCATATCACATACAAATTAACAATTGGTCTCAATTATACACCAGAAGTAAAGAATTTCCCTACTCACATATTCCTCTCAACATAAAAGGTTCAGAGTTTCAGGAGTTCCATCATGGCTTATTTTGTTCAGGTTAGTCTATGTTTTGTTCTCTTGTTCTAAAGATAAAAACTTAAACTAAGTGATGTAGTGGAAAAGGTACCTGTCCACGGAGTGCTCGCCGGCGTTGCTCGGCGTCGCCGGCTGCTTGGCGGAGGGAGGCGCTACAGTGGGCGGTGGGGCAGGGAGATGTCGGCCGGCACACAAATTTCCTTGCTGGAACCTGAACATTACATAGCAGGTTCACAAATTTACTACTCATATTGCGGCACACAACTCCAAAACAGCAGCTTCGTAAGCTCATGATTTAGATGTTGTGTAAATTAAGCATGCTAGGTCAATTCTGAACTACATATGGCAATCTCACTTTTAGGAAAGGAGGATCATCATACACATATATAGCTCACTTCATCTGGGGCAGGGGCTATGGGAGAGGATTTCACTCGAAACGGAAGTAGTATATACTTGACTGATGTGAAGCGTTGTCCCAGATGTATTCACAAGAGGCTAGAAGATGTGCTCAACCAACTGTCACAAAAACAAATAAATTATTATTTGCCTAAGTTGGTACAAGGAATGTACAGGTACCAAAATCTCATCACACTAGCTAAAAGATGACAAACAAGTCTTGTTAAAATATGTCAAAAATTATTCACTGGAGAGAGGAAGAGTTGAATGTAACATAATCGGAGGGATAAACTTGATCTAAATATGTCAAATGTGACTATGAAATTCTTTCTTAAGTCTAGCATACATAAACAGAACATCGGAGCTTTTCAAATCAACATTGCAGAAAACTGAAAACAACTGCGAAATCTCACAATACCTATGTATCATATGTGCAAACCCGCGCAGTGGGAATACTTAAGCCGCAGCTCAAATGAGGTCGGCCAGATAGATCCTGCATACAGGGGATAAGGAATGAACAACAAGCATGTATGCTCAACACAGCAAAACTCAATTGTTTAGTACACATTTATATATTCACTGCATTACGGAAGAGCAAGCATGTAAGCCAAGATACAAAGTAAAATAATTGCAGCTCTCTCACTACCATTCAAGTCTTCATTTTGTCTGCGATAGATGAGTCTGAAAAGCAACTTTTTTCCAAATATTGACAGGAGCTCTGTCATTTCTATTAGAGAAGATGAGAATATTGTCTCAAGCTAGCTATTCAAAAAATTGACAGGAGCTTCATCATTTTTATTGCTAGGTTCGTAGTAAGACTTAACATTGCTACCTGTGCAAACTTACCTAGATGTATGGTTTACTTGAGTTATGCATGTTTCTACTTAAAAGGTTATATCTGAAAACAGAACTAAGTAGACATTTTTAATATATTTCAGTCATAATATGACCATTTCCTGCTACTGTAACTATGAAATCCAAATTTCCTTGGCTCAGTTTTAGTAAATGTCTGATTTTTAACTTGCAGATTCAACGCTACTGTAACCAAGGACATGACCGAAGCCAAACAAACACTAGGCTTTGCCTACCGATGTGCAAAACAAAAACAAACTAAATACAGATTCAGCCCCCATCATCCTGAACTACTCTGACTAAGGCCATGGTTCCTACAAACAATGGTAGCCACCCTCTGGTACTCATGCCTGCATATCATAACAGCAGATGCTTCACTGCAGGAAAACATGTGGTAATTGCCTAACCGCAGAACCAGGATTATTTGGGGGGGGGGGGTCAAGTTTGTGTTTTGGTGCCTTCACATGAATATTGCACTGAATAAATTGTGAACAACAATATCTAGTTGCTTTTTACTTCATGATTGTTGCCCTAACGAGACTGACTAAATATAATCTGGCTCAAAGCCTAGGTTGCATAGCAATTGGCTACATTTTAAATGTGCAGCTAAAGGAAGGAACACCATCCTGGAAGAAAATTATACTCCCATTTGCAAAACAACCAGCTAGACAAAGATGCAAAATATTCAGAGAAGCCAGCAAAATGTTTAGCTAGTACAGTATCATTTTCACCTTCAGTGCAGCTGACGTTACATTCACTGCATTCTAACCATGGAATTAACAACAATCTTCTCAATCTAGTGTTATGGGAAGGTAATGGGAGCGGGTCAAGGAAGCGGGTAGAGGAAGGCAGGAGTGGTGGCTACCTGCCTACGGACTGGTCCGCGGCGTTGCTCGGTATGACCGGATGCTCGTCGGAGGGATGCGCTGCAGGGGGCGGTGGGGCAGAGGAGGCTTCAGCGGGCTCGGCGCGCCGCACCTGATGGCTTGCAGTTCCTGCGGCTCCTGGCGGCGGGCCAGAAACCTGGCGGTAGTCCGGCGGGATCCCTTGATTGCAGCGGCGGCGAGGTCCGGCGTGATCCCTTGATTGTGGCGGCGGCGAGGTCCAGCGGGATCCCTTGATTGCAGCGGCGGCGAGGTCCGGCGGGATCCCTTGATTGCAGCGGCGGCGAGGTCCGGCGTGATCCCTTGATTGTGGCGGCGGCGAGGTCCAGCGGGATCCCTAGTTTGCGGCGGCGGCCTTGGACGGGAACTGGATTAGGGAAGGGGCGAGAAAAAGTATAGGTGGTTGCGGCTGTGCGACGGTTTGAGGCGACGGCGGCACGACCGACAGGAGGGACGCCGGCGTCGCCACGGTCGAGGGGAGGGTCGGCGGCGGCGGCTGTGCGAGGGGATTGAGGAAGCTAATAAACTGACAACGAGGAAGGTTGTGCGAGGGATTGACTAGCGACTGGATTGACCTGCTAATTTACTACTCTACCCTTTTCACACAAAAAAAACCTTTAAATGATTTCTTTGATCCGACGGTTAGAAAAAATCAGGGACGGAGTTACACGAAATTACGAGCCGTAACTCGCCAATCACCGTAAAAGACCTCTATTTATTTATGAAGAAGATAGCTACCATGACGACCTCACATACTACATGGTCAACCACGCATAGAAGCATCTCAGAAAATACACTACGACCTCTACCTAAATTTCGTAAATCCATTGCTTAAATTTAAAATTAGTTGTCACTAGAATGATCATCATCGTTTCTAATCGAGAAGAACTCTCATTACTACGCTTTTGGGCAATTTCTATTTCCATACCAAATCTTTAATATTCCTATCCATATGGTAATCACTTTCATCTCTATTCGTTAAACTAATGGCAGACCTGGTAGACCCTGCAACTATAATCTAGAGTGACTTTCATAGTTTCACTATTTGCAATTTAATGGATTTTTCTTCAATACTTCAAAAATTCCCGCCGCAACGCGCGGGGTATCATCTAGTTAGTTTAGAATTTGAGACTACCCATGGTTGCTTGTCTAGACACATCTGAAAGGTAAATCCTAGTCGAGAAGGTACACCGAAACGACACTTTGGGGATCTATCCACTGGCCCTCGGAAGTGGACGCAATTATACCTTCACCTCTCGAGCAGACGAACGGACGGCGGCCAACCTCAGCCTGTTCACGTTCCAAGAACGCGTGCAGTCAGGCTTGCATACGAATACGAGGAGACGCGCGGCCGCGGCGGCCTCATTTCTTGAGTCTATTTATACATACTAGTAAATGTGCACGTGCAATGCACGTGTAATTTTGTAATTTATGGTTATGTTCCCCGCCAAAATTATATATTTATGGTCATGTTGAGGATCTGATAATGTACGGTGCACCATTTCGGGGGTCTAATAATGTATAATGCAACGAAGTCCAACTCATCTAGATTATTGCAAACATAACATTCTTAGTATTAGTTGACATACAATTCTCAGAGTAAATTTACAAAATATAGTACATACGTGGGCTACTATAGAAACACAGATAAGTTTAAACAACAAATATTCAAGGCAACATAAGAACCATTTTCCCATATGTAAAGAATACACATGAATTTAAAACATCTACTGACAATATTACCCGTTGCCAAATTACCCGATGTAGCTGAGCTGCGTTGTTTGCATCCTTCATGCACCGACGTCGCCAAAACCTCCCCAATTTCCATTTGCCGATTCATGGTGTTTGCATCCTCTTAGCGGACCAATGTTGTGGCAGTAACTGCACTTGCATTATGGGCGCAGTAACAACGGCGGCGTGAAGATATAACTGAATTATCTTTAGAAATGTGGTATCATACCAAAAGGCATCGTCTGTCTCACGCCATGAGCAACAGGTCCATCTTTTTTTACAAACGGTTAAAAAATGTACGAAATCCAACATAGTTAATTGTACAGGCAAGTAACCATGGGAGGTTGCACAAACCTCATCCTCAAGCCGCTAGACAACAAATCCGAAAATCTAAACACAATCCATTCAAATCAGCTCAACTGATCCCCTACCCAGCTGGTACCAAAAGTTTCAATTCACTGTGTAACATTGTTGTTTCAGAGCATATCATCCAAGAGAAACCAATAATTACACAGCCATCGTCCCATTCCACGGCCAAGTAATTAGGCTGACGGTACATAAGATACGATTCAGGTCAAATCTGAGCATGCTAAAACAAAACTGAGCACACCTCCAAATCACATCCAGTGATCAAATAAATATTACTACCCAAATACGCATGTAGAGTAGTCATGCATAAAGCAAAAATATTTGGAGTCGCATCTTCTACAAAATAAAGGGAAAAAAATCAACTGATCCTTTTGCAAGTGGTATGTAGTAGCCTACCTTCACAAACCTAATTACCTGAATCATGGGTGGCGTCGAGCTGTTGAGGTTCAACGACGTCGAGATCGTGTCGTACACGCTAGGAGTAGGTCAGCCTGGGGACGGCGATGGTGTTAAGGCCGCCATGTCCGCGAGTGGAGTGGACCGGCAGTGGTCGCGTCCAAGAAATTGCTCAGAGATCACATAAATCATGATTACATTTTCCATCAGTGTAGACACACCCGAAAGCAATGAATATACCAGATAGGAGATATTACCTGTGGAACCATGAGGGGCACGGGATTGAGGAACATCAACATTGACACTTTTTGCTGCAGCTTTCGTTTCTAGTCGGGCCAGCCGGAGCTTATGTAGGTGTTGTGCTTTATTCTCTTGGGACAAACGGGATTACCACCCCTGCCCCCTTTGTTTTTCGCATCCAACATTGATATCTGCAGGTTGATGATCAATACTTCCAGAGCTTGCAGCTGTACTTACTATACGTGGCAAATGTGAAAAAAAGAGGAAACAAAACACAAAAATAAAGTTTACATCATCCATGAATCAATGCAGTAAATTTCCTGAGTGTAGGAATGTACCATATTTTGTGTGTTGGTTATATTTCTCAAAGGGGTACGTTGCAGAGACAAAAATGAAGAAGCATGTTCTTGAGATACTTGCTGATAGTTGGCACTAATAAGAGTTGCGACCTTCTTTTCTGCGCGTGGCTGATGTCGGTTCTTGAGGTATTCCTCCTTTTTATCAGCAGACATTCGTGCATATCATTCTTGATTGCCCTGTGGTTTTATATCCCGCGTGATTTTCATTCGCTGTTGTAGACTTGTTTGCAAGGTCCCTAATCTGGGAACGATCCCTTGATCGTAATAGAGAAGCACATGTTAGAGTTGTGTATAAGGTAGGTTACAGTTGGACTTGTAGTTGTATTGTGTTTAGATAGGATATGGAGTCGTGTCCTAGTAGGACACTTGTATCTTAGGCCTCTCATATATAGCGGGGCTAGACACATGATGTAACCTATGCCAACATAATAGCACAGGCACGTGGGGGAGCCGGCGGTGTGTGTGACACCCCAAAAATTTGACCTTGTTTTAATGAATTAAAATTTTGCCAGGAATTAAAACTTTGATTTCTGAGCTCCATTTTGATTTTTTAAATCATTTTCTTCCCTATTGTGATGAGTTTTTCCCTAAGTGAAAATCTTTCAAACATGTTATTGGACTTATTTAATCTCTCAAGAAAAAACTTTTCTTTTATCAGTATAACTAATTACATAATTAATTTGCTTGACCTTTACTTTCTTGAAAATGGTTTTTCAAGGTTAAATGGCTATATTTGAACTAGGACCATTGATAAATTCACTTAAAATTCCCACAAAAATTTGGAGAAGTCATGTGATGTTATTAAATAACTTTTGTGCAAAAACATCTTTATTTAATGAGATATTTTGAGCTCTACAACAAATTTTCTTCTCTGGTCCAGAATGCAATTTTGCACTACAACTCATTTAAATAATTCTTTCTAGCCTCCACCAAAATTCTGGGATGTTAGTAGTATCATATGATTCAACTTTATGCAAAAACCCAGTGATGTTATTTGCAAATTTTGAGTGAATCAACCTCATTTTCATTCTGGACCAACTTGATAGTTTGTACAGCAACCATATTTTTGCTTGCTCTTTAGCCCTTGATTCTTTCTCCTACTTGTAGTCCTCCATGTTAAACCCTTAAGTCGAGGAGCATGCACCCTTTGGATCATTTTTGGTTCATGAAATGATGCCATTTATTTCCTGTCCAGAATTAAAGTTTTGTAAGACTTGCACTAACAAGTTGCTGCATTCGACCAACTAACCTCACCACCCTCTTGTCCATCCAAAGAGACACTGATCTGGAGTTTTTGACCACTCCAAAACTTGCCTAAGTGCCCTTGGCATTTTGTCAAACACCTTATGGGCATGATCTGTTTTAGCATGATTCTTGACATTGCACTATGATCTTGCACCTCTGATCAAACTAGCATGTCCACTAGACTCCCAGTTGCTCCTAACCTAGATCTTCTAAACCCCAACCTCACCTGTGACCTGTAGCATGCCGCGACATTGTGTCGAACATCTTCGGTGCGTGCACCGGTCGCGCCCAGAGCGCGCGTATTGCACGATGCCGCGCCCGAGCCGACACGCTGGCCCCCCTAGTTTGGGCCCGCTCTGCAGCGCCTCGCCACACGCTATCCTCCTCGCAGCAACGCGCCAAACCGCCCTGGCAGCCAACAGCGCCGCCACCAGAGTCCCCTTGGCGGCACGCCTCGGCCGCCCGACAGCTCCTGCTCATGTCGGCGCCGCCCAAGCCATCCCGGCTCGCCACCTGGCCCCTGGAGCAGTGCGAGCTCATCCGCAAGCGTGTCTGCTAGCCCTCGTCGCCGCCACGTCGCCCTAGCTATAGAGAGGCGGTTCGCCGGAGAGCTTATCCACGGCCGCCGCGGAACCGCCTTGCCACGCCTATAAAAGGAGGCCCCGAGACCATTCGAGCACGCAGGCGACTCTAAGCCATCCCCCTAGGACCCCTTGGGGCAGCCAATCGACCCAGGGAGGTCATCTTCCCCACCTCCGGCAGCAGCGGCCGCTGCCATGGCTCCCGCTATCCCAGCACCACCAGGGCCTCTCCCTCCCACTTCTCTTCACCAAGAACACCTTCTCCCTCCCGTGAATCTTTTCCACTACTCGATTTCGATCGGGGCTCACTGCGGGAGAATTTTCACTCCGCCCCCGAAGCCTCCTCCGCCGCGAAGCTCGCTGCCGGCAGCTCCCTCCGTCCCCACCGGCCTGGAAACCACCGGGAGGACCGCACTGGAGTGGCGGATCCATCCCCGCCCTCGGGGCCCCGCGAAGAGCTGCCAGTCGCCGGCGACGATCGCCTGAGCTCCGCCTCCGCTCGGGACAGAGGAAGGAGGGGGAAAGAGAGACAAGTCAAACCTGACTAGTGGGACTTCCCGGGCCCACTATCAGTGACCCCCGCACCGGTCCACGTGTTTAAGCGAAGGCGTATAACTCCCCAGTACGTTTCCTTCGCTCCGAAAGCGTATTTCCTTCTGAAACGTTTCCTTTTCTGTTTTATTTTTTTAAATAGATTTTGACCACAACTTTGACTGCCTATAACTTTTTAAATACAACTCAAAATGAGTTGATTCTTTTTCCTACCTTCCTCAAATTTGGTCTAGTTTATTTTAAGATTTATTTGAAAATTTTCCAAACAACTTTTTTTGTACTATTTTTGAAATGTGTGTTAATTCAAATATATTTTAAAATAGGATTTTGGAGAGAGAGAAGAAACTTTCAAAAGTTTTGGAGAGCACCTTACCCCTCCACAACTTAAAGGCAAGCATTCTGAACCCTGGCATAATGTTTTTGGTGTGTTATTTGACACGTTTATAACACCACCCTATTTCGGAGGACTTGTTATTTCATGTGATATGATCATATGCATGGAAGCATATTAGTGATTTCCTTGCTGTTGGAAATGAATATTATTGTGATGGTAATCATCCTCATGTGCCTTGCATGCATGCCGGAAAGGAATCCGGGAAAGCCTCGGCCTTGGGTAGGCGTGAGCTTGTCACCGGTCCCCGTCGGGACGGTTATGTCCGGTATGGCATGGTAAGGTACATTGAGTGGTGATTTCGTCGGTCGAAATATATTTGATATACATGTCATGCAGGGAACTTATAAACCTCCTGAGTCGACCGCAGATCGAGTCTTGTTCCAGTAACCCCCATACTTGCCTCGTACTACCACTCGTCCCTGCCGCAGGTAGGGTACGGTTCAGTAAGTCGTCAACCCCTTTCCAGCAAACACCGTACAGAGAGGCCATGGTGGAAGATATCGGTTGTAGCCGGTAGGCAGGCCACCTGGTCCGGGGGCATGGGTGTTTCCGGTTGGGACCGAGAGGGGAGGCCACCCCTTAGAGCGCGCGATACAAATTTGATCCCATGCTACGCGAGGTTGTAGCCTCCCCACTTAGAGTTTTGCTTAACAAGTGTCGTGGGTGATTCCAGACACCGATGAGTTAAGCTGGTGTGTGCAAGGTTAGGCGTGTTTTCAACTAAAAGGCCGTAGACGGAATTAGCCCCGATGGACTAAAGGAATCCGTTACTTGTGGGTAAAGAGTACACCCTCTACAGAGATTAAAACCTATTCGAATAGCCGTGTCCATGGTTAAGGATTACAGTCTGGGATGGGTCAAGTGTTGGTCTTAGTGTCGATCTTCGGAGCTGAAATTGTTAAACCAAACTTGGATACTGATCGGTGACTTGTGAGGACCATGATTATTATTTTGTGATGGAATAACCTGTTGCATTATTGTATTATCGAGTATCCCTGGGATGGTTCTACCTCCTGGATACTCATTGTGATTATTTATTTTTAGGCCCTTTCTGTGGTGTCGCTTAGACGCCCGACTGTGGCATTTATTTTTAAGCCCTTTCTGTGGTGTCGCTTAGACGCCCGACTGTGGCATTTATTTTTAAGCCCTTTCTGTGATGTCGCTTAGCCGCCCGACTGTGGCATTTATTTTTAAGCCCTTTCTGTGGTGTCGCTTAGACGCCCGACTGTGGCATTTCTTTTTTAAGCCCTTTCTGTGGTGTCGCTTAGACGCCCGACTGTGACATTTCTTTTTTAAGCCCTTTCCGTGGTGTCGCTTAGACGCCCGACTGTGGCATTTATTTTTAAGCCCTTTCTGTGGTGTCGCTTAGACGCCCGACTGTGGCATTTCTTTTTAAGCCCTTTTTGTGGTGTCGCTTAGACGCCCGACTGTGGCATTTCTTTTTTAAGCCCTTTCTGTGGTATCGCTTAGACGCCCGACTGTGGCATTTCTTTTTTAAGCCCTTTCTGTGGTGTCGCTTAGACGCCCGACTGTGGCATTTCTTTTTAAGCCCTTTATGTGGTGTCGCTTAGACGCCCGACTGTAGCATTTCCTTTTAAGCCCTTTATGTGGTGTCGCTTAGACGCCCGACTGTGGCATTTCTTTTTAAGCCCTTTATGTGGTGTCGCTCAGACGCCCGACTGTGGCATTGCTTGTTATTTATTTACCTTATAAGCCTTTATGTGGTGTCGCTCAGACGCCCGACTGTGGCATTGCTTATTATTTATTTACCTTATAAGCCCTTTTATGTGGTGTCGCACAGACGCCCGACTGCGGCATTTTATTTCCACTCCATTATTGCTTGTTCCTGCTGCATATAAATAACCCGCTTGCATGCATAAAAGATATTTTATTTGTGACTAACGATGTGATCATAGAATATTTAAGTGCATAATTATCAATTATATTATTCCAGTGTTCTTAATGTTTGCGAGTACATTCAAAGTACTCACTGGCTTGTCCCTGGCTATTGTCTTGGCCAGATATTTGCATGGAAAGGAACGTTGCGGTGACAGCCCCGGAAACTAAGCAACGGTGATAGCAGCCTCGCGAAGATAGGAGTTAATCTGGTCAGCTATTCCCGTGGGAAATGGAGTCCCATACACTGATGATTCACAAACCGCTTCCGCCATCGACCACTAGAAAACCATTTGATGTACTCATAGACCATAATGGTCTTGTACTGCAGATTTTGTATTTTGCTTGAAATTTTTGTATCAAGTTGATGACTCATCAGCTAACAGTAATCCTGGGGCTGGTGAGCACGACGGCCATTTTCTGGGAATTTAATGCCCGGAAAACCCGGTCGCGACAGACTTGGTATCAGAGCCAGGCTAACCATTGGCTAATCTTATCTTAGCCAGGTCAATAAACTTAGGTAAACCAACCCACCAGACCTTAACCAAACCCCAGCCAAGCTTCCCATGCAAGATAGCCACACCGTGACCCGACACCTTTTTGGCAGTCGGTGCCCAACCTATCCATCTAACCTGTCAATCTTGCACCAGTGACCAAGTCCTAAATAGTCCTCTTTCGCAAGCATGCGAAGGAAGACTCCGTCCCCCTTTTCCTATAAAAAGGGCACGCTAGCCTCAACTCAGCACAGCATAGCCTCTACCCCAAACCGAGCCACAATGCCCGGCCCTGTCGTGCACAATGAGACCACAGCAACCAACCTTAGAGGCTTTGTGACCATACTCGCAAACCTCACCCGTCGTGCCTATGCGTTAGAAGAGCCCCCAGAATATGTTGTGTACCAAGGACCCATGAGCGGTGAGAGCCGTCAATTCTGGGCCACTGTGCACATTTATGGTAGGGGACTAGAGCCCGAGCGCCCCTAAAGGTTCACCGGAAGGACAACTTCCTTTGAGCCACAAGCCATCCAACTAGCTGCTCGAGAAGCTATAGTTCATCTCCGGCACTTGTCGCCCAGAATTAACTGTCGCTCGTTCCACTACTACCCCAGACGTGAAGGGTATGGTAGACCACCCCAAGTTGTCAACGGAGATCACGAGACAGATCCTGCATTGTTGCACCTAGTGCGCTATGTAAGTGCACTAGAGGAACTATGCGATCAAATCACGATTGATCTAATCGCAGCTCGTGGAGAGCTGGTTCCTCGAACCCCGGCGAGAGAAGAGAACGAGCCCAACACCAACAACCCAGTCGTGCTGTTTGGACACCCGATCGAGCCCCTGAGATCTGCCCTAGCCATCGGCCAAGGTGCCGCGATAACCCCAGAAGTGCTTCGCCGCATATTGGAAGCACACTCCAACGGGGTTGTGGCCAACAATCCCCGAGATGGTCATCATCGCTACCCCGAGCCTGCAGCCCCTCAGACCACTCCAATTAATTCAGACGACGAGACCCGAAGAGAAGCCTCGACATCCACAAGGCACGCCCGCTTGGATATAAGCGAGGTAGACTAAGTCACCCAAATCGTATCAAGTCCCAGTGTACCCTTGCTTTGTAATCATGTGGCCTTGTTTTTAAACGCCGCCTGTTGTCGTGCCTCCGTTTTAAATAGTATCCTTGCATGGGTATGTCAGCACACAGTTGCATATTTTTCCGGACACAACTACCCAAAAACCTTCCCCGACAACCCCCACAGTAACACATCACTATAGTGAAATGTGTGAATCTGTGGCTTGACCCCGACCTTGGAACAGAGCTGAAAAATTTTCTTTACCATTCACCATGGTAAAAATGACCCAGCTCCAGTGCTATAAAAGGCCACCGCGTGACCTTGCCAAGCGCCCCTCATCTTGTGCACCATCCTCACAATCAATTCTTGCCATGCCGAGCCCCAGCATTTACCTGAGAACCCCAGATGCAACCCAGGGTAGTTTTGTCGAGATATTGTGGGATTTTACCTGCAGTACCATGGGCGCTACCCAGCCACCCCAGTACGAGCTGTTCAAAGCGAGGATCACCTCTTCCACCTCAAGATATTGGGCAGCAGTGCACATTCCTCCCGTAAACTCAAACCAATATCCAATGGAGGTCTCCTTCGTGGGGAAATCTATGCCAACCCCACAGATGGCCGTAGAAGCTGTTGCATACGAAGCGCTTGCTCGCCTTCGATTCGCGGTACCCTATGCCAGTGAACGAGGGTATTATTACTTTCCGAGCCGTGCAGAACCCGGAGGAGTGACATCTTTTCCTGGTGGACGAATTGAGAGAGACCCAGTCCTGGCCAACCTTGTCCAGTACGTCATCGCTCAAGAGCGTTTAACCCAACGTGTGATGGGTTATCTCCAGAGCCTCGCAGATTTAAATCCTCAAATCGCCATCGGCAGAGCACTAAGGCCCGACCGGGAGAGACACGTGCATCGACTGGTTAATCCACTTTCCCCGATAGAAGAGGAGTGTATCCCAGTACCAGAGACGTTTTCTAGGGACCCCGTCCAGTTACCATTCCCATTTTAGACGTCGCTGCGGTGTTCATTATTGCAACATTTATTTATGTGTTTGACTTATGCATGATACCCTGAGTTTGTACGACAAGTCAATTATTTGGCTTCTACTAATGTGTGTAGTTTTTGTTGTGGTTTATGCTCCTTTAAATTAACTGTTTTTCCCTCGCAAAATCCTGGAGTGAGATTTCTTTTCCCTGAGTTGCTACATATGCACCTTCTCATGACGTGGATTAATTAATTTCACACAGCACCATGGCAGCAGACTCACAACCATTACCATTCGAACACATACACTGATTGCAAAACTTTCCAACAGTGATACATCCGGCTAATCACCCCCTAACAAAAGTTAGCACCCGGCACACCCCATCTACTCCTCGTGATCACCACCACCGCGGAGAGCCAACACCCGTGCAGCAGCGTCGCGACGATCGTTGAGGATCATCGCGCACAGGAGCACGGAGAGCCCCAGCAGTGTCGCCAACCCTCCACATATCAGGATCGCAAACCAGTCCGGCATCGCCTCCACCATTAGAGCCTCACCCGAGCTTCTGTAAGCGGTAATGGAGGAAGAAGGAGGAGGGGAAGTGAGGCCAGGTGTGAGGAAGAAGAGAGGGATACCTCGGCCGTTTTATAGCTCGAGCTCGGTGTACGGTGGGCGAAGTCCACCAACGCCGCTTGTCGCCGACCGCCGGTGTTTGGAGTCGAATCCGCGAGCAGTGCCGACAGCATGCTGGCCCGCGAGGTGAGTGCACGCTGCACCGGCAGCTAGCACGCCGCGCACTACCTCGGTACGGCCTAGATGCCCTACGCGCTAGACGTCGCCGGTGGAGAAAGCGTGGGAAAGCACGCGGGAGAGAGGAAGTAGAGAGAGCCAGAGGAAGAAGAAGAGGCTGATTGTGGGCCCCGGGTCCACCTGTCGGCCAGACTGAGCACTATGCTCTCGGGTACGACCAACGTATATTTTAAATTTAGAAACTATTCTAAATTTATATCCAGCTAGGGATCCCACTTTTTTGTCCCGAACCGTAGATCTTTCCACGCAGCACCAGTTTTCACACTGTGGTTTTACACCACTTATTGCCCTCTCACTGTAGCCACATCTTTGTTGCATAAAATTTTCTTGAAACAGCTTTTGACAAATCTCGAGGACGAGATTTTTCTTAAGGGGGGTAGTGTTGTGACACCCCAAAAATTTGACCTTGTTTTAATGAATTAAAATTTTGCCAGGAATTAAAACTTTGATTTCTGAGCTCCATTTTGATTTTTTAAATCATTTTCTTCCCTATTGTGATGAGTTTTTCCCTAAGTGAAAATCTTTCAAATATGTTATTGGACTTATTTAATCTCTCAAGAAAAAACTTTTCTTTTATCAGTATAACTAATTACATAATTAATTTGCTTGACCTTTACTTTCTTGAAAATGGTTTTTCAAGCTTAAATGGCCATATTTGAACTACAACCATTGATAAATTCACTTAACATTCCCACAAAAATTTGGAGAAGTCATGTGATGTTGTTAAATAACTTTTGTGCAAAAACATCTTTATTTAATGAGATATTTTGAGCTCTACAACAAATTTTCTTCTCTGGTCCAGAATGCAATTTTGCACTACAACTCATTTAAATAATTCTTTCTAGTCTCCACCAAAATTCTGGGATGTTAGTAGTATCATATGATTCAACTTTATGCAAAAACCCAGTGATGTTATTTGCAAATTTTGAGTGAATCAACCTCATTTTCATTATGGACCAACTTGATAGTTTGTACAGCAACCATATTTTTGCTTGCTCTTTAGCCCTTGATTCTTTCTCCCACTTGTAGTCCTCCATGTTAAACCCTTAAGTCCAGGAGCATGCACCCTTTGGATCATTTTTGGTTCATGAAATGATGCCATTTATTTCTTGTCCAGAATTGAAGTTTTGTAAGACTTGCACTAACAAGTTGCTGCATTCGACCAACTAACCTCACCACCCTCTTGTCCATCCAAAGAGACACTGATCTGGAGTTTTTGACCACTCCAAGACTTGCCTAAGTGCCCTTGGCATTTTGTCAAACACCTTATGGGCATGATCTGTTTTGGCATGATTCTTGACATTGCACTATGATCTTGCACCTCTGATCAAACTAGCATGTCCACTAGACTCCCAGTTGCTCCTAACCTAGATCACCTAAACCCCAACCTCACCTGTGACCTGTAGCATGCCGCGACATTGTGTCGAACATCTTCGGTGCGTGCACTGGTCGCGCCCAGAGCGCGCGTATTGCATGATGCCGCGCCCGAGCCGACACGCTGGCCCCCTGGTTTGGGCCCGCTCTACAGCGCCTCGCCACGCGCTACCCTCCTTGCAGCAACGCGCCAAACCGCCCTGGCAGCCAACAGCGCCGCCACCAGAGTCCCCTTGGCGGCACGCCTCGGCCGCCCGACAGCCCCTGCTCATGTCGGCGCCGCCCAAGCCACCCCGGCTCGCCACCTGGCCCCTGGAGCAGTGCGAGCTCATCCGCAAGCGTGTCTGCTAGCCCTCGTCGCCGCCACGTCGCCCTAGCTATAGAGAGGCGGTTCGCCGGAGAGCTTATCCACGGCCGCCGCGGAACCGCCTTGCCACGCCTATAAAAGGAGGCCCCGAGACCATTCGAGCACGCAGGCGACTCTAAGCCATCCCCCTAGGACCCCTGGGGGCAGCCAATCGACCCGGGGAGGTCATCTTCCCCACCTCCGGCAGCAGCGGCCGCTGCCATGGCTCCCGCTCTCCCAGCACCACCATGGCCTCTCCCTCACACTTCTCTTCACCAAGAACACCTTCTCCCTCCCATGAATCTTTTCCACTACTCGATTTCGATCGGGGCTCACTGCGGGAGAATTTTCACTCCGCCCCCGAAGCCTCCTCCGACCCGAAGCTCGCCGCTGGCAGCTCCCTCCGTCCCCACCGGCCTGGAAACCACCGGGAGGACCGCACTGGAGTGGCGGATCCATCCCCGCCCTCGGGGCCCCGCGAAGAGCTGCCAGTCGCTGGCGACGATCGCCTGAGCTCCACCTCCGCTCGGGACAGAGGAAGGAGGGGGAAAGAGAGACTAGTCAAACCTGACTAGTGGGGACTTCCCGGGCCCACTATCAGTGACCCCCGCACCGGTCCACGTGTTTAAGCGAAGGTGTATAACTCCCTAGTACGTTTCCTTCGCTCCGAAAGCGTATTTCCTTCTGAAACGTTTCCTTTTCTGTTTTATTTTTTTAAACAGATTTTGACCACAACTTTGACTGCCTATAACTTTTTAAATACAACTCAAAATGAGTTGATTCTTTTTCCTACCTTCCTCAAATTTGGTCTAGTTTATTTTAAGATTTATTTGAAAATTTTCCAAACAACTTTTTTTGTACTGTTTTTGAAATGTGTGTTAATTCAAATATATTTTAAAATAGGATTTTGGAGAGAGAGAAGAAACTTTCAAAAGTTTTGGAGAGCACCTTACCCCTCCACAACTTAAAGGCAAGCATTCTGAACCCTGGCATAATGTTTTTGGTGTGTTATTTGACATGTTTATAACACCACCCTATTTCGGAGGACTTGTTATTTCATGTGATATGATCATATGCATGGAAGCATATTAGTGATTTCCTTGCTGTTGGAAATGAATATTATTGTGATGGTAATCATCCTCATGTGCCTTGCATGCATGCCGGAAAGGAATCCGGGAAAGCCTCGGCCTTGGGTAGGCGTGAGCTTGTCACCGGTCCCCGTCGGGACGGTTATGTCCGGTATGGCATGGTAAGGTACATTGAGTGGTGATTTCGTCGGTCGAAATATATTTGATATACATGTCATTTAGGGAACTTATAAACCTCCTGAGTCGACCGCAGATCGAGTCTTGTTCCAGTAACCCCCATACTTGCCTCGTACTACCACTCGTCCCTGCCGCAGGTAGGGTACGGTTCAGTAAGTCGTCAACCCCTTTCCAGCACACACCGTATAGAGAGGCCATGGTGGAAGATATCGGTTGTAGCCGGTAGGCAGGCCACCTGGTCCGGGGGCATGGGTGTTTCCGGTTGGGACCGAGAGGGGAGGCCACCCCTTAGAGCGCGCGATACAAATTTGATCACATGCTACGCGAGGTTGTTGCCTCCCCACTTAGAGTTTTGCTTAACAAGTGTCGTGGGTGATTCCAGACACCGATGAGTTAAGCTGGTGTGTGCAAGGTTAGGCGTGTTTTCAACTAAAAGGCCGTAGACGGAATTAGCCCCGATGGACTAAAGGAATCCGTTACTCGTGGGTAAAGAGTACACCCTCTGCAGAGATTAAAACCTATTCGAATAGCCGTGTCCATGGTTAAGGATTACAGTCTGGGATGGGTCAAGTGTTGGTCTTAGTGTCGGTCTTCGGAGGTGAAATTGTTAAACCAAACTTGGATACTGATCGGTGACTTGTGAAGACCATGATTATTATTTTGTGATGGACTAACCTGTTGCATTATTGTATTATCGAGTATCCCTGGGATGGTTCTACCTCCTGGATACTCATTGTGATTATTTATTTTTAGGCCCTTTCTGTGGTGTCGCTTAGACGCCCGACTGTGGCATTTATTTTTAAGCCCTTTCTGTGGTGTCGCTTAGACGCCCGACTGTGGCATTTATTTTTAAGCCCTTTCTGTGGTGTCGCTTAGACGCCCGACTGTGGCATTTCTTTTTTAAGCCCTTTCTGTGGTGTCGCTTAGACGCCCGACTGTGACGTTTCTTTTTTAAGCCCTTTCTGTGGTGTCGCTTAGACGCCCGACTGTGGCATTTATTTTTAAGCCCTTTCTGTGGTGTCGCTTAGACGCTTGACTGTGGCATTTCTTTTTTAAGCCCTTTCTGTGGTGTCGCTTAGACGCCGACTGTGGCATTTCTTTTTTAAGCCCTTTCTGTGGTGTCGCTTAGACGCCCGACTGTGGCATTTCTTTTTAAGCCCTTTATGTGGTGTCGCTTAGATGCCCGACTGTGGCATTTCTTTTTAAGCCCTTTATGTGGTGTCGCTTAGACGCCCGACTGTGGCATTTCTTTTTAAGCCCTTTATGTGGTGTCGCTCAGACGCCCGACTGTGGCATTGCTTGTTATTTATTTACCTTATAAGCCCTTTATGTGGTGTCGCTCAGACACCCGACTGTGGCATTGCTTGTTATTTATTTACCTTATAAGCCCTTTTATGTGGTGTCGCACAGACGCCCGACTGCGGCATTTTATTTCCACTCCATTATTGCTTGTTCCTGCTGTATATAAATAACCCGCTTGCATGCATAAAAAATATTTTATTTGTGACTAACGATGTGATCATAGAATATTTAAGTGCATAATTATCAATTATATCATTCCGGTGTTCTTAATGTTTGCGAGTACATTCAAAGTACTCACTGGCTTGTCCCTGGCTATTGTCTTGGCCAGATATTTGCATGGAAAGGAACGTTGCGGTGACAGCCCCGGAAACTAAGCAACGGTGATAGCAGCCTCGCGAAGATAGGAGTTAACCTGGTCAGCTGTTCCCGTGGGAAATGGAGTCCCATACAATGATGATTCACAAACCGCTTCCGCCATCGACCACTAGAAAACCATTTGATGTACTCATAGGCCACAATGGTCTTGTACTGCAGATTTTGTATTTTGCTTGGAATTTCTATATCAAGTTGATGCCTCATCAGCTAACAGTAATCCTGGGGCTGGTGAGCACGACGGCCATTTTCTGGGAATTTAATGCCCGGAAAACCCGGTCGCGACAGCGTGTGTCGGCGCCCGGGCGGCCGGGGTGCGGTATTGTGACAGTGTCACGGGGAGGAGCGCCCGTAGTCAGGCCCCGGGGATGTAGCCATATCGGTGAACGTCGTTAACAAATCTCGGTGTCATGCTTGTGTGATTGCTTGATCCTCGGTAGATCGACGGAACGCCTCGGATTTATTCTAACAAGTGGTATCATGAGCAAGGTTGCAAGATCCGGGAGGCAAGGGAATTGATCTAGAGATGGAAGAACAGATGTTTTGATCGATGGTGTTTGCATGGTAAGCCGTCGAGGCGGTGTGTGGAGACGAGCGATTGATCGGGATACATCCGAACTCGGGAAGCAATCAGAAGCAGCGGCAGTGTACAGCAGGGCGTCGTCTAGATCGGATCAGTAGCGCGTGCGGCATAGCGGCGGCTGGCGCATGGCGTTTAGCAGCGAGATGCACCGTGCGGCGGCGGCGTATCGAATTCATCTGGGAAGGAGCGCGCTAGGGCAGGTGGCCCGGCCGGTGAAGGCACGTGCCACTGGTTGGTCGAGTCTTGGTCGTGTAGCGCGGGGATGCCCAAGTACGTGCGGTCCAAGGCGAGGTGTCCTGGTGCGGCCCAGGATGGTGCCTAGGCCCATGTGCGACGAGTGCTAAGGCCCAAGCTGGCGTGGAGGCTGATCGGTCAAGGTGGCTGGCTAGTGCGCGCTGCAGGTCGTGGTGCAGTGGTGCAGCCACGCGTGTACGAGCTGCTGGTTGGGTCACGTTCGTGAGATTTGTTGGATGAAAAAAAGGAAGCTACGTAACAGGCTAAGGCTAGTCATCGGGAGGAAGAGATAGGAAGTCTAATGGACCTACAGCCTACAGGAGCACATGGTGGAGTTGGAGATTTTGGATCTTTTGATCTTCACGGTTAAGTGCGTACAGGAAGGCTTATGTGGTGGATTTTGGCTTTATTTTCTTTGTACACATGATGTGTATTGGGATGATAGTGTGAGGGTATGTGGTGCACGTGGCGAGGTTAGCGACGTGCGTATAAGGTTCGGAGGAGTTTGGAGCGCGTCGTGACGGGATCATGCAAACACAGGGCGTCAAGCAATGCACAGATGTGCGGGTGGATACGACGCAGGGTGGAGCATGGTTGCAGTCGGATAATTTCGGCTGGGTCAGACTGAGTTGTCTGGCGGATCGACGGGGATGTCGGTTAAAGCAGAAGACAGCGATGATTTCAGCGACGACGACATAGGAGCGTGATGCTGATGGTGGCCAACTTCTAGGGCGTGGAAACACGTGGTGCAGGCCTGAGGGCTTGTGCGGCTTCGACAGACTATGGCGCAGGGTTGATTCAAGACGGTGCACACAAGAGAGTTTGAAGTCGACAGGGCGCGAGGGTAGCATGGCCAGCTACATGCAGTCATGTTGAAGGTGGAGCTGGAGTCTGATGGACGACTTCACTCTGTGCTGATGGAGGGGCTACGGCGTAAGTGCACGGAGAATCGCAACCTATTTCAGCGGGATAGCGAGAGACACGCGGATTGGACTGGGGCCCAGTGGTCTGATGGAGGCGTGATACTCGGCATCGGTCGGTGATGATCGGTGGTTCTCTGCAGTAGGGGTTTGAGTGGTGGGGTTCGCGACCCTTGAGACTCGACCGGGACAGCGGAGGCTCGACGCGGTAATAGCGGCGAGGCGTGCGGTTAGCACGGGACATGGAGACGGGCCAGGGCTCTGGTGGTCATACATGTGATGAAACAACTACGAATTTGACTCGGGGTGACTACAAGCAACAGTGAAAATTCTTTCAAGTTTCAGACATGCGGTCAAGAAAGGAGCGGTGATGTTGAGTTCAGGTAACTCTTATGTGTGACACCCAATATGTGAGTTATTCACTTTCAAGCAGGTCAGTGATCGGTGTGTGATGGCGTTGAACTGATACTCTGAAAGTTGGGAGCACAAACTAGAGTAACAAGGAACTTAATTTTGCTCGAGTGTTGACTGTGGTCAAGAAAAGAAGGGACTACAAGTTGCAGGTGGAGTCATATGGAGTCTTTGGAGTAGCAGAGTTGCTCACAGGATAAGCTCAAGTCCAATGTACATGGAAGTTTGATGCATTGACGAACTTAAGGTGGTGGAGAATATTCGCCAAGGTGGAGTTTGTTAGAGTTGTGTCGAATATTGTGTACAAGGTAGGTTACAGTTGGACTTGTAGTTGTATTGTGTTTAGATAGGATATGAGGTCGTGTCCTAATAGGACACTTGTATCCTAGGCCTCTCATATATAGCGGGGCTAGACACACGATGTAACCTATGCCAACATAATAGCACGGGCACGTGGGGGAGCCGGCGGCGTGTGCCGACGCCCGGGCGGCCGGGGTGCGGTATTGTGACGGTGTCATGGGGAGGAGCGCCCGTAGTCAGGCCCCAGGGATGTAGCCATATCGGTGAACCTCGTTAACAAATCTCGGTGTCGTGCTTGTGTGATTGCTTGATACTCGGTAGATCGACGGAACGCCTCGGATTTATTCTAACAGCACCCGAATGAATATTTACCGTCTTCGAGATTTGTGCATAAAATCAGTGAAATCTCAATATAATATGATCATAAACATGGGTGAGCAAAATTCAAGCAATGAAAATGACAATAATAATGAAGCTGAACTGCTGAATGTGTGCATTGTAATCATTGATTGAAGAGTTTGTTAAACTGTGTTAACACTTAACAGGGTTGCTTTTCAGTTTTATCCAGTTTAGAAACCGTGGCAAACTCAGGTAAGTGAAACGTGAATCAATCTATCAAATTTGAAGCAGCATGCCACTGAAAAAATAAAAAAAAGCAGAGATGAAAGACCTCCGGCCCGCAGCTGTGTGTGTCAAGGTGGCGTGTCCCCTGACTTTGCGAGATGACAGGGAGATGTCAACTGACGATGTCACTGATGGCCGAGCCGAGGCGTTTTAGGCGGCGTCGCTGATGGCCGAGGCGAGGCGTTTTAGGCGGCGTCGCTGATGGCCGAGGCGATGGGGAGGTGACCTGAAGGTGCGGGGGCTCTAGGCCATGGGGGCGGCGGTGTGAAGGTGTGGCGGCTCGGCGATGGGGCCGGCGGCTCGAGGCGATGTGGCCGGTGTCCTGAAGGCGCCCGCTCGAGGCGATGTGGCCGGCGGCTCGAGGCGATGTGGTGGCCGGTGTCCTGAAGGCGCCGGCTCGAGGCGATGTGGCCGGCGTCCTGAAGGCGCGGCAGCTCGGCGATGTGGCCGGCGGCCTGAAGGTGCGGCGGCCGGCTCGGCGATCCAGCCGGCGTCCTGAAGGTGCAGCGGCTTGGCGATGTGGCCGGCGTCCTAAAGGTGCGGCGGCTTGGTGATGTGGCCGGCGTCCTGAAGGTGCGACGGCTTGACGGTGTGCCGATGTGGTCGGCGCGAGGCAGTGGGTGGCGGCGTGCACGGCTGTGCGGCGGTTACCTTGTGAAGAACTTTTGTGCGAAAGGATAGTGGATCAGGGAAGGCGGGGCGAGGAGGCGGTTGCCTTGTGAGTTTCCTTTCGTGCGATAGGAACGTGATTGTAACCCAATGGTATTGGTGGGTAATTAAAGTATAAAACGTGTTTGATGTTTTGAAGGAATGTAGGCCTTCAGATTACAGGTTTGGCTGGATAAGATGACTTGGTTCTCCGTCCTCTCTTTTTTTTATAAGGATAGTAGATAACAGGTGTGTACGCTCGTGATCCATATTTCCAACCTTCTCCTTGTACATGCTAGTTCACTCGCCATGTCGTTAGCTGGCGTATCCTTGATCCGCGACGGCAGACTATGGCCTTCCGGCTCGGCCATCAACGACGCCGGTGCTACTAGCGGGTACCACCTGCTTGTGGTTGAAGGCTACTCGCGCATCAAGCATATTCTTAAAGGCAGTTCCATCGAATCTCGCTCTTTCAAAGTTGGAGGGTATCTGTGGTCTCTCAAGTACTACCCTAACGGTTCGCCGTGGGCCGCCCCCGGCAATGTATCTGCTGCCCTTGTCCTTGCTCAGGATGTTGCAAAGCCTGTGAAGGCGCGGTTCTGGTGCCGTTTCATTGATCAGTACGATAAGCAGGAGTGTACACTCACTCGTTCTGAAGGAGGTGCCTTTCGTGTCAAATCTCGTGAATATTCGTACACCTTAACGAGCAAGGATGCCTTGGAGAACTCGAAACATCTCAAGGATGAAGGTTTCATCCTCCGGTGCGACGTGGTTATCATCGTCGAGGACGTCGTCAACGCCAATGGCATAGGCGCCGCTGAACCGTTCGTTACGGTTCCGCCGCCCGACATGCAGCGGCACTTCACCGATCTCCTGGCCGGCCAGGAAGGCACCGACGTGAAGTTCAAGGTTGGCGGCCAGACAATCGCCGCACATCGGTGCGTCCTTGCAACCAGATCTAGAGTATTCAAGGCTGAGCTCTTCGGCCCTATGAAGGAGGGCACGGCGACCGCCAGGCCCATACACATAAAGGACACGGAACCTCGAGTTTTCAAGGCAATGCTTGCGTTCATTTACAGTGACTCGGAGCCGGAGCTGGAGAAGGAAGATGGTGAAGATGCGATGTGGCAGTGGCCGCAGCTGCTCGTCGCGGCGGATAGGTACGATCTGCAGCGGCTGAAGCTCATGTGTGAAGCTAAGATATGCGGGTTCATTGGTGTCAACACCACGACGACCATCCTGGAACTGGCTGAGAACCACCACTGTGACGGCCTGAGGAAGGCGTGCTATAATTTTCTCGGCGCGCCGGGGAACCTGAGGGCTGTCGCGGCCACTGATGGGTTCGACGATCTGATTACGAGCCACCCCTCCGTCATGAAGGAGCTGATCGCCATGCTTGCGCCCTAGTTCATGTCTTCTAGATTTAGTATCATCTATCCATTCGAATTCAAAGGAACGGAAAAAGCAATCGTCTAGATTTCATTATCATTTGGTCTCTGCCGGTTAAAAATGGCTTACTGGACTTGCAACTTCTCTAGTCATGATTTTTTTTGTTTTCTCGGTCCTGGGGCAGGGCAAACGGGGCGGCCGCCCCGGGCCCCCAAAAGTCAAGGGGCCCCTCCCAGGTTTTTTTTGATAAAAGAGAGCTCTCCTCTTCGATTTCCATTAATAGAAATCACCAAGTCTCACAACTAGCAGAAAATAAAAGCAAGGAAAATAATCTGTCTCCCTCCTGGTCCCTGTCAGCACTGCATTGAGGTAGGAGGAAAGCCATCCCTTGCCCTACCCACAGGTCCTCAAAACAGTGCAGAGCTTCCCAAGGGGGAGACCTAAGGCCTGGGCTCAAATCCGGTCCCAGCACCAGCATTACAGAGTTTAAAAAGTCTTTAGAACAGTAGCTAAACAGCGATAACGGAAACAGTCTCAACACACTAGTCTTCTTTGAAGGACAAAGACAAAAAGCAGGATAAACAATGGGAAGGCTTGAGGCAGTAAAGTTCTTCGCAGCGTCACCGAATCCAGAAGATCCTTGAAGCTTTTCACCCCATGATCCTTCTAGTCGCCAGTCGCCACCCATGAGCTGCTCGAAACACTTCTTTAGCCACCACACCGATCTGCTTTAGTCCAGCCTCCATCATTTTATTTCTTACGGGGTTTTTCTATAAGAGATTCCAATCATGTAAGTTTTTAAGTAACAAGTTGACAGGCACACAGGGATCATTTACCCTGTTATTATCAAAAATCACACTGTTTCTCAATTTCCAGATAGTCCAACAAATAGCAGAAATACCTATCCAAACTAAACCCCTTTCCTCTTTTTCAAAAGTTTTAGCCCAGCCCCTCATCACTAGATTCAAATCGTCTGGTATATCTTTGAGATTGAAAGCACATTTCAAAATAACCCACAGAAGCCTAGCTACCGAACAGGTCAAAACAGATGATTGATGTTTTCTTTTCTTCCACGGAATGGACATTTATCATCTCCTTTCCACCCCCTGCATAACAAGTTATCTTTAGTGAGGATGCTTTTTCTAAGAGCTAACCACATAAACACCTTAACTCTAGGTGGTATTTTAATCTTCCACATATATAAGTGTGGGTATTTGATCCCATTTCTATCAAATGTCTACAGAAGGATTTCACTGTGTAAATCCCTTTTTTTGTCAGAGTCCACTTCACCTTATCTTTTTCATCTGTTAACACCACCGAATTGGCAGCCTCTTTTATATGTTCCCACAACTCTCTCGAATCCCCCATTAGAGTTCTCCTAAACTGTATATTGTCAACCCCCCCCCCCCCCCCTCCCGTAATAACCTCTTTAACTGTTTTCTTTTTATCAAAGTAGATATCATATAATCTAGGGAATTGTTTGCATAAAGGTGCTGAACCAATCCACCAATCTTCCCAGAATCTGGTGTTTTCCCCATTTCTTATGTTAAATTTACATAGAGAGGCAAAATGATCTCTATGTTTTAATAACTCTTTCCAAAATTGAGAGTCTCCCTGTCTAGCAATTATATTCCCAATAGCTTTATTTTCTTGGTTTTTTTCAGCATAATATCTTGCCATAGTCCGTCCGTGTTATAAATTTTCCACCACCACTTGCTCAATAGAGCTTTATTCATCAGTGCTAGATTATGAATCCCCCAAAACCCCATGTCTTTAGGTCTGCAAACCTCAGACCATTTAACCAAATGATATTTTTTCTTCTTATCTTCTTCCTTCCACAGCAATCTAGCTCTGAAAAAATCCATGCGTTTTTCAACCCCTACAGGTATTCCATAAAAAGACATCATGAAATAAGGGATGCCTGTCAGAGAAGATTGAATTAGTGTGACCCTCCCAGCACTAGCAAGAAGCCTCCCTTGCCAGGTTTCACACTTTTTTTCCATCTTGTTCTCAGTGGGTTTCTAGTGTTTATTTCTGATTCTCCTTTTATCAACTGGTAGCCCTAACCCCTAAATATTTCATAAGTAAAGCCCCCACAGGGCAAGTGAATATCTTAGTGTATTCATCTTTTTTATTTTCAGCCTCCCCAAAGAGGAAAGATTCACTTTTCTGAAAATTAATTTTCAAGTCAGACATTTGCTCAAAGAGGCATAGTATATATTTAAGATTTTAAGCACTATCTATGTCATCTTGTAGAAGGAAAATGGCCCCTCCCAGGTATATGTATGTTAGTACGTAGTACAGGCATACAAGTCTTTGAGTGAAAATAATTGAAGCCAGTCTCAGCGCCTCGCTCAGCCTCTGGCGTGCTAGCCTAGGAAACTAAAAACTATATGTTGGGCCTGGCCCATGTTTGCATGTACGTACGTGGTGACCGGAGAGGAAAAGGAATCACGATTTCCTTTAGGCCTTCTTTGGTTCATCGGGTAGGAAAATCATAGGAATATGAAAGTCATAGGATATGAGATGACATGTATCTCAAATCCTATAAGTAGGAATAGGAAAAGAGATGCCTTTTGATTCACATCATAAGATTTTTTTCATTGAGTCTAGGCTAATGTTTATTTTTCTATGAAATGTGGAGGATAGGAAGAATTCCTTCATAGAAATAGGGTTTCATTCGTACAAACCAAAGGGCTCTAAAGGAAAGTTTCCTATGAAATTCCTACAAGAATCCTTTAAACCAAAGGAGGCCTTAACTTCGGATCGGTCGTTCCCTGCCCTCTTTACTGTTCCGTTGTTCGTGCTCATCTAATCCCCTTCGACTCTGCTTCCTCACGAACCACGCGACGACTGCAGCAGGTACGTCTCGGCGCGCCCTCTTCTCTCACATGTTCTTCTTCCTGTTTCTTTTCTTTCTAATCCTGATTCCCAACCTGTCGATCGGTCGAACAGGTTAACAGGGAATTATTGTTAGGGCGCTCGAATCAATGCGCACACATAGCCAAATTAGATTACAGAGAGAAGTTACTACTCCCTCCGTTTCAGTTTACAAGTCCTGCGCGTATATTTAGGTTGTCAATTTTATCACCCTAATATAAACTATTTAACACAAAAATTATACGGTTCGAAAATAGAACATCTGAATTTTATATTGGTATATTTTTTGTAATATATGACTTGTATTAGGTTGGTCAAATTGACGACCTTGGGATACGTGCATGCCTTGTAAACCGAGAGAGAGGGAGTATACTATTTCCTAGCAGACTGTCATTACATTAGATGATCTTCCATACTTAATCTAATATCTTATATAAGGTAATTTGTTCCTTTCAATTTCAGCAGGGGTCATGTCGAGTTCCGGTAGAAAGTATGTATCGAAGTGATAAAAGAAAAAGGAAGGAGGCAAATGACGAGATAGAAGAATTAAGAGGATCTTTTTTAAAATATTATAAGAGCGATACAAGCACTCCAAGAAATCCAGATGAGTTGGCGATAGCTTTTTTTTGCGGGTGAGGCGATAGTTCTTGCGGGTGACCAAACTAATGGCAGTCAGGAAGATGATGGTCATACTCCTATAGAAGGCAATGTTGACGTCAACATGGATGATAGCAGTGTGAGTGATCATGAGCCCATATTTATTTCTATTGCATATGAGATTTTCTTTACTATGCTCGCATTAGCTGAAAGAAAGTTTTTCAAAATTCAAATTATTGAAGAATTACCTGAGATCTACAATGTCGCAAGAGAGGTTGAATGGCTTGGCAACTTTATGCATTGAGAAAAATTTGCTTGATGAAATTGATATTGATACTATCATTAGCGACTATGCATCTCAGAATGTTAGGAGAAATTTTTGAAGGTAACATTTAATACATTATATGATATGCACAATCATTTTGGATGCACTTAATTATTTTCTTTCATACAAATTATATCTACATATGGTGATTATCAATTAGACATTTATATTAAGGGTCCCGAAGGGCCCCGGATTGTAGTTTCGCTCCGGGCCCCCGAAATCTCAGGACCGGCAATGCGAAACGCTGATTGTCGCAGATCATCTTGCTTAGTTTCTTTTCCCCTATGATGTGATAAGATAAGCTTTTGGCACTATTTAGTGATAATGTAAATGCGTGCTCTGCCAAACGTGCAGAATGTTCTTCATCAATTCGTAAATGAAGCAACCTTGCAGCACACATTTGAAGCCGTGCATAGATATAAGTTAAACTCTTCATGCCTAGCTAGGATTATACATTAAACCCATTAACAGTCGCGGTAAGGGCGATCGCTGGGCGATCCACCTGCCGAGATTTACTGTGCCGAACGATGATAAAAGAACGATCCCTCAAAAAAACACAATCGAGAGCCGGACTGGGCAGCGAGCCAGCGGCCTTTCCTCCTCCCGTCCTTCGTGCACAACGTCCCTCCTCCCATGGCTAGGGTTACCGCCGCCGCCGCCGCCCTCCCTGCGCTCGTGCGCTCTCCATCTCCCGCCCGGATGCGCTAGCTCCCCTCTCTCTCTCTCTTCCACTTCTCTTGCCTTCATCACGAAGGCTGCTCTCATCAACGACCATGGGTAAGCGAAGGAGATGAAGCAGCAGGCTCGATCTGCTCGTGCACCCGCCTCCCGCCGCCCATGGCCTATAGATCCTTGCCTGCCCCGCCGGTGAACTTGGAGGAGGGCGGGGATGAGCTCACGTATTGCTCTCGAGACCGGCGCCGGCGGGGCTACGCACTTCGATTGGGCGATGAACGGCCCCGTCTTGGTCTCGCTCCGCCATCGATCCGCCCTTCTCGTTCGCCGCGCCCTATGCTAGCAGGTGGGTGGGGGAGGACGAGGTTGCTGCGGTTGTCGGCGCCTCCTCTGTTGCCGGAGGCCATGGACTCTCCTCATCAACCGCATAATCCGCCTCTGCTATTGTTTTCATCGGGTGTGAGGTGAGTCTCAATTTCTATTTTTGTCGATTAGTATTCTTTTGTTAGATATTCACAGAAATTTAGGAAGTATCTGTTGTCAAAAGATTTTAGGTATCTACACTCCAATGCTTATTTCAGGATCATGTGAAGGTGAGAAGCCTATTCAAACTTGCATAACATGGCCAACCTGTTTTGTTTAGCACAATCCCCTAGGCTGCACAAGAACTTGCCTTGGCTATCTGTGGTTGGTTTCGTAGTGTATTTGAGGCTATGCCCATGTTTAGAGTCGAAGATTCCAACACACGTAGGCATCTGTGTGAGTTTGTATGGGTCACTATTTTGGGGTGAAGAAGATTGATAGGGTATAGTTCATCTGCAAAACAATGACTACGAATTTGTTTCTCTATAAAGGTTTGCGATATTATAGATGGATTATTCATTGAATTGTTTAGAATGTTTACTGGAAATTGCAAGAACGAACTTGAGACAATTAATAAAGCAGTATCCATTTGAGCAACTGAAGGTAAAATATTCTTGCTTGGTTATTCCAGTTATGTTGCTATATTTGAGTTTTGTGGCTCAAGATGTCGATTCACATTGTCTTAATTCCTGCGTATTGGTTTCTTTATACCCCTTGACAGGGAGATCCAGGAAGGAGGGAAGGAGGCGAGTCTCTCCCACGGCGTCGCTGTCAAGGAGCAGTAAGGGACCTCCCTGTCTTGGTTTGTAGCAAGTACATTCATCACGCCACCGCCAGCTATAAGCATTGTCGCGAGGAGGACAAAAGTGAGCACGGCACCTTCGACAAATCAATCCCATTTCCCTCCTTTGCGACGCAGAGTCACACTGATTCAACAAGTATCTGCGATTCATTGTGCACAAATTAAACATTTACGCAATTAGGATCTGGATCTAGATTTTCAGCTTTGTATGTTCATTAGGGTTTTGTTGTTAGTGAAAGAGAGAGCCAAATAGAGGGAATATTCCTTTTTCAAGAAAAAGTTTAGATATTGAGCTGTATGCCTGTACTTTAGAATGTAATCTTGGTGTTCAGACTACTTAACACCGTCACTAAAAAGATTTGGAATTTATCTTGTATGTCTTTGGTTTGTACGGCTGTAGGCTGGTGAGATACATACTGGTTAAGGTTATGTGATTTGTGTGCCGTGTCGGATCCAGGTAGCACAATGCTTCAGACTCACATCAAAGGAAAAAGCTGATCAATAGGTTTCAGCCATGGTTAGCCTCTCTTGCAATCTCGTGATGTCAGGTTTTAGCCATACTTTTTTTGCCAACCAATGCAGATTAGGTTGGTAGCCCGCATCTGTATTTCTTTGCAGTTTTTTTTGTGTTGTTTGGCTAATAGTTCTGCTCTGTATCATCTCCAAACAAGGGTTAGTTGGCTATCTTTAGCTCTTTTTTTGGCACTTGCAGCTGACACACTGCATATATTTGCACATATAGCAGAATTTAAATCCTTTTTGTATTTACATGGCAGAACTACCGCTTAAATTAGGGTCTTCTATTTCTTCATTAAAAATGGTTTGTTCTTTCAGTTTCCTCCACATCCAAGTTCAGTTTTAACTATCTAAATAGGGATTTACTGATTGTTTATCTTATTTTATTTAATTGGAATGACAAGGAAAGAAAAGGATTGAAGGCTATAAATTATAGAGTACTTTGTGAATTAACCGCTCTTGGAGGCTATTGCAAAGTAGAGCATTGCCAACATTCCTAACTATTACGGTGATGCTGGTCTCCTCAGGTGTGATTAACTAACATATCCTTGGATGTCTTGGTAAGCTCAAAGACTATGCGGGAGCTGACCTAAAGATTTTTACAGTGTCACAATAAAGATTTCGCTAAAGCTAGTAGGCGTTTCTGAACCTGCAAGTTCATTTTGTTCTCTGTAGTTCTATATATTCCGGCATCATTAAAACTTATGTAGCAGCTACAGCTATGTGTAGGTAAGGTGGAACGTGGAACTTTCTTGTCTCCCCTTCCCAGTAGTTCCATGTTTATTTCTCATAGATGATGCCTGTTATATAATACCAGGACGTAGAGTGTTCGTATGCTAAATTCTACCAGAGTTAGTGGTACAACTAGTGCATTTGCTCTACTGACTAAATACATTGACAAAAGCTACTATTTCCTCTAGGCATTGCATTTTGTAAATTAAAAAAAACGAGTAGCATCGAGATACACGTATTAATTGGTTCGTCAACGATTACAGGAACATGCCCGTGGTCATCTACCTAGCATTTGATCAAGCGAATGAAACTGTGAGACTCAGTATGCCAATGTAGAAGTGACCAAACACCTGACCGTAAAATGGCACATGTACATCTAGCTCTTTATTCTATCACTTTGATTTGTGGAAGCCACTAAGTTGTTGCCGTAGGGACGCATAATCAGATGAAGGGAGAGGAGGAAGAGCTCAAGAAGATTAATATGTTTCTATATTATTCCACATATGAGTTTGTGTGATGTTACTTTCAATTACTAAAGATGCTCGTCTTTGATGGTTTGTATCTGCTTCATACTTTCTGTTATGTTTCTGCGTCAATAAATACACTACCTGTTTGTATCAAAATATAGAGGGGTATTTGCAGGCTTCAATGGAAGGGTGTTGTAAGAGATCAGAAACTTTTTAGTGAATCATATTATGTGGTACGTTTGTGACTTCTTGCTAGAAGTGAGAAGAGGCCAAATTAATCTTTGTAAGATTTTAAGCTACGCTGTAAGCAAAATTCAGATAGCACACATGATTGATCAGGCATGGTATGAACTCTCATAACATACGCACATGATCTTATCTTTGTTTCTGGGTTGATCCATCTAAGCTACGCTGTAAGAAAAATTCAGAAAGTACATATGATTGATCAGGCATGGTATGAACTCTTATAACATACGCACATGATCTTATCTTTGTTTCTGGGTTGATCCATCTAAGCTACCCTGTAAGAAAAATTCAGAAAGTACATATGATTGATCAGGCATGGTATGAACTCTTATAACATACGCACATGATCTTATCTTTGTTTCTGGGTTGATCCATCTAAGCTACGCTGTAAGAAAAATTCAGAAAGTACATATGATTGATCAGGCATGGTATGAACTCTTATAACATACGCACATGATCTTATCTTTGTTTCTGGGTTGATCCATCTAAGCTACGCTGTAAGAAAAATTCAGAAAGTACATATGATTGATCAGGCATGGTATGAACTCTTATAACATACGCACATGATCTTATCTTTGTTTCTGGGTTGATCCATCTAAGCTATAATGCCATATATCTAAACTAACATTTTTAACTCAAAATGTTGACTGTCGGGTGGTAGGTGTGACATATGCCAACGGGTGGCTTATCATTGCGGGAGCCAGTAAGACATCGCCGGTGCCTGGAAACGGGATGAGGCGAAGATAAGCACGCCGGCGGACTTTACCCAGCTTCGGGGCTCTCTGTCGAGATAACACCCCTACTGCTGCTCTGCGAGGTCTCCGCATGATCACTAGATGAACAAGTAGTTATACAATGCTCCTTGAGCTGTTTTGGCGGGAGGAGGAAGAAGAGCACGGCTAGCTTGCTTCCTCTCCTCGTATGGTGTCTAAAACTAGCTTGGGTCGAACCCTTTGCATGGGTGCACCGGGGGGTTTATATAGGCCTACCCCGGGGGTACAATGGTAATCCGGCTGGGCGCGGGGCCCAGCCGTCGGTGACTGCGCTCACCGGCTTCTGTGCCGGCCGTTGGGGCCCGCCGACTGGTGGGTCCCGCCGGCTGCCGGCCTCTTGGTCGACAAGCAGGCCCCATCGTCCAGGGCCTGGTCGGTGGCTGGTTACTGTTGTTCTATTCTGATGACGCGGGCTTGGTCGTGGTGGGCGTGGCTACAGTACTGCCGCTCGGCGGGCGATTACTGTCGCCTCACTGTGTCTTGTCTCCTTAATGGGGCGTCTTCTTCGAGGAGGATGGCAAGCCGGCTATGGGGAGCCGGCTCTCTCTCGGGCCGACTGGGAGGAGGTGTGGCCGCCTTCGGGTGTCTCTCTGCCCGAAGGGACCCACCGCCTCGTGGGCCACGCTGGTGGCCCGTCGTGGAGGGCGTCAGGGTCGTCGTGGCAACAGTGCCGCGCCGGGCAGGTCGTGGCCACCCGTACGGCGCACTATGCCGGTCGAGCCCCGGGTTTTGGAGGTGGCAGGCATCACTGTAGCCATGCCCCGCTTCATCATCGCTAGGTGGATGCAAACTTTGAGGGTACGGTCTTGACCGCTTTATGGGAGCCGGCTTCTTGGAGTCGGCCTTCTCGCGGCCGGCTTCTCGAAGTCGGCCCTCCCATGGCTTTCTTCATGAGGGCAAAAGTTGAGCCGCCTTCCGAAGCCGGCCTGGATGACAGCCGGCAAAGGGAAGGCAGCCCTAGGTCTTGGGTTCTTGAGAGCTGGACGAGCTCGTAATTTTTTCAGGAGGGCCAGAAAAAGCCGGTTAGGCTACCCATGGCTATTTACTCCGACATTGACTGAGGACCAAACAAAACAACCCAATATGCTGAGAAATGATAGGGACGCACATGAACGTCTTAAGAGGCGCGCACAGGTGCACCCCAACCACTAGTAAACACATACAGGGTCTCAGGCTGATTTCACAATGCAAGCTTGGTGATGGCCGGGCTATTTTCTTCTGGTTGGACCGATGGATCCTCCTTGAACGCAGCATTGCCAGCTTGTTTTCCCACCACCTCCACCAATACTTTCTTTGTCCTATGGATAGGCGCATTTGGCGCGCAATTGGTATACGACCACGCCGCTCTATCTTCGCTGATGTCTGGTCCTCCACTCTCCGGGCCACTAACCGTGAGATCTAGTCTTATATAATTTTTTTTCATCAATGGCCATGTCATTCGCCGGCGTATCCTTGATCCGCGACGGCAGACTATGCCCTGCCGCGGCGGCCATCAACGACGCGGGTGCCGCCGGCGGGTACCACATGCTCGTGGTCGAAGGCTACGCACTCACAAAAGCCGACGCCCCCCACGGCCATCACATCGAGTCTGGCCCCTTCAGGGTCGGAGGGTATCTCTGGTTCCTCAAGTACTACCCCAACGGCTCGTCATCGGCCAGGCCTGACAGTGCATCTGCTTTCCTCATTCTCGCCTAGGATGTCGCCAAGCCTGTGAAGGCGCAGTTCGTGATGAACTTCATCGGCCAGTCCAACAAGCAGGAGTCAACATACATTGCTTCCACTGAAGTATGCGAGTTCCCATGCAAATCTGCTGCTATGTCCTACCTGAACTTCATAAGCAGGGACGAGTTCGAATGCTCAGAGCATCTCAAGGACGATACTTTCACCCTCCGATGTGACATCATCGTCGAGGATGCTGCCAACGCCGAGGGTACTGGCGCCGCTTCACCATTTGTTACGGTGCCACCGCCCGACATGCAGAGGCACTTCACCGACCTCCTCAAGGACAAGGAAGGCGCCGACGTGACGTTCGAGGTTGGTGGCGAGACAATTGCCGCGCATTGATGCGTCCTGGCTGCTGCAATTTAGTCTATTTTAGGCAACCCAATAACTATTTCAGAAATTTTTAATAAATCTTAGAGGTTCATTTAGCCTATTTATGCAGACAACATATTTTGTGAATCCGATGGCTACATGTATCCCTGTATCCATCTGTTTCTCAGCCTCTCGATCTAAATCCTTCGCCTCACGTGCCACTAAGCGGAAATTTGCAGTCACCCGTCCGCTTTGGAGCTTTAGAAACGTTTTTGTTTGCAGAAGCCCTCCTATCCATCATACCCAACCCAAGCCCAAGTCCTGCATCCTGCGACTCCAGCCCCAAATCGTTCCTTGCCAGATCTCTCGCGTCAGCTCCCAAATCAAGTCCCAATCCGAAGTCCTCCTACGACGACAGTGCCCAGATGATTCCCTCAAACTTCTCTGGTGACAGCAAGCAAGTAGCAACGGAAACGGCTCGATGGTCACTTGGACCCGGCCGGCCGGTCATCTCGACGGCGAAGCCATGACATGCGACATCGTTCCGCGGCGGTGACGACGAGTCTGATGAGGCGCTAACGCCGCCCTGGATGGCCTCCCCCGCCAGCGTTGATTCCTACATATGAAGCTGCAGTCTCTCGTCCATAGGAAGCTGTCGGCTGTAACCTGTAGCCTGTACAAAATGTGCTGGTGCTGTGCTCATATGAGTAAACTGTATCAGTGTTTGCACCTAAATGAATGACATCGTGTGAGATGCTTCTACGTGTTTCTTTTCTTTTCTAAATTGTTTGCCAATACGTGATATGCCTTACCAAGCTTGTTCAGGTCAGAGGCTTTGGTTGAGCTTTTCCCTTGTTAAAAAAAAATCATGTTTGCTGTTGCCACAAAATTCAGTGACTAGTTCAGTTTTGAACTAATGTGTTGACAAAAAAATCAGTGATTTTCTCAGTCAAGTGATCAAAGCTTATATTGTTCAGTAAAGCTTTTGAGTTGCAGAAGTGAGCTGGGATGGCTTTCTCAAGTTTTGATATCCAAGCTATAAGAAGCAAGTCACTATCCAAACTATTCTGAACAATCACAAAGTTCAGTGACTAGGCTTCATATGTGTTGAACAAAATCAGTGCGTTATTCAGAAATTCCTCTGAATGACCAGAACTGGCGTCGGATGGCCGTAATCAGTTTTAAGATTTAAAAAAGGCTATAAAAAACAAGTCCATATCCAAAGTTTCCTGAACATTTACTGTAGTTCCTGAGCATTTTGCGCTCCGGTATGATTCAGGTCTGAGCAAAGAATTTATTTAACATAATAAAACTGTGACAATCATCCGCTGACTGTTGTTCATATAATTGTTATAAATAAAGTCAAATTTGATTTAACATAGTGCAAATCTCCATCCATTACATGGCTCATGAACATGAAACAATAAATCTTAACATATATAAAGACATTCTTTGCTTGGAAATTTTAGCATCAAGAAGCACCATTCAGTTGCATATCTTCCACGATCATGCTCCTTTCCCTTTGCTTGGACAATTACGACTATCATGAAATACTATTTGCTTGCATGTCTTGCACAAGCCTGCAGCCCTTGCCTTTACTTCTTTGCCCTTCTTTTTTCGACTATCCTCCTTGGTCTCCTTTCCGCTCTTTATTCTTTTGCATCTCCCCACCGTATGAACATCAGTGGGTGGATGTATATGAACTTCAGTAGGAATGTTGCAACCAATAAAAGCCTCATATTCCTCTTGCCTAGTGCTTTTGGTAGCTGCAGGAAACATTTGGTCGAGAGCGGCCTCGATTTTCAACACACTTGATGTTAAGAAGTCCATGCCTACATCTGAGTGCTTCGCCTTTTGAATCATATCTTCCATCTTATTACGTATAGTTGAAATCTTCTCTCTCGTGGCCGTGTCCAAAGCATCAGTGGGCTTTTCTTCTAGTAAATTCCCTTGTTCATCAAAAACACTCTCCCTACAAAGAATTTATTTTTCTTAGTCATATTATTTTGAACAATACGAAATAAATAGTTTTGCACCTTTTCTGCCATCTTTTCATAATGTAGTAGTTGGGAAGCTCATTTTGGTTTTCAATTCTCAATACTTGGATAATATGGCGACACGGAATTCCGTTTGACTCAAATAACTTGTACGAACAATTTGCTATCATGGTTGTTGTGTCATAGCAGACCTGCCTAACCTTACCCGATCCACCTCTCAGGGTCACCATTTTCACCCCCTCACCTTGTGTAATACCCTGAACACAACAGTAGTCTCTAGCAGCAATAACTTGCTGCTGAAATTTCTCAAACACTTCACATGTGAAGACCTCGCTGCCTTGTTTCTCAATTCTCCATGGTGTCAATAGTTGTGGGGTGGTATGTATACTTCTATTGTCTGCCATCAATTCTTCCTCACGTTGGCATTCTAGAGCTGTGTCAAACCTAAGCCAAAACTCAACAAAAGCGAGCCTTCGGTGAATGAAACGGTTAAAAAAAGAATTTGCACTTTCTGACCTTGAAGTGGTTCTGAGAATGCCTGCTAGAGATATGTCCATAAAGTAGGATGGTATCCAAGTCTCTCGAATACTAAACCTCTTAGTAAACCACTCATTTTCTTCCAACCCGAAATCTGTAATGATGGAATTCCATTGTGACTCAAACTCAGTTGTAGTTTCTGAACCCCAAACACATGAGTTCAGCCTCTTCCAAAATTCTGGATCCTCTCTAATCAAAGGTCCAACTTTTTCAGGCACCTTTTCCATTATATGCCACATGCACAACCTATGCACAGTGGTTGGAAGAACTTCGTCAATAGCAATCTTCATGCTACCAGCTTCATCTGTTATGATAAGCCTAGGTGCTACCCCTCCCATTGCTTTTAGGAAGGTCTGAAATAATCAAATATACGATTCATTCTTCTCATTTGCTAAGAAGGCAGCACCGAAGAATATACTTTGCAAGTGATGATTGACCCCTATAAATGGTGCAAAGATCATGTTGTACTGATTAGTGATGTACGTAGAATCAAAAGATACCACATCACCAAAGAGACTGTAGTTCTTCCCAGTGGCGAAGCTAGCTCCCGGCGACCCGGGGCAGCTGCCCGGGCTGCTCCGGCCGGTCTCCATTAAACAATACTATGTGACCAAGATTAGACCGCTAATTGTTGAGACAAATACTAGGCAACCCCACCATGCATAGACTCTGCCCCGGCTCCTTGCACGGGCTGGCTCCGCCACTGGTTCTTCCTACTTGTGGCATCTGCCCAGAATACATACTTCAACTTCCCCTCATCATTTACGTCAAAATCATAGAAAAATGCTGAGTTTACTTCCTGCTTTCTAGCTAGCTGGGCGACAAACATTTGGGCATCCGTGTTTCTAATTTTATCCCGAAGGTCGCTGTAGTAATTCTGCAAGTCTCTCTTCATGCACCCAACATTCGAAATTCCACCCTCACTAACTTGGAGTAACCTGTACGCCCGAGAGGTGCCAATGCTTGCCTTGTGACATGTAAATAGAGTATTCTTTGCCCTCTCACTAACTCTACGATTCGATCTGATCAAATGACGCTTATCAGGCGATACAAAACCGTGAACATGGTGCTCAACCCATGAATCTATCTTGTAGGTGTTCTCCCCACAAAGTCTGACAAAGATGTGTGCATCACAACCACATCGTGTGTTTGCCTGTTTACGCTTTTTCTTCGAGGGGTTATCGATCTCCTTACTATATTTGGACTTGAATCCTTCCCTGTTACACATAAAACGCTTAGTTCAGACCACCTTATTCTCAATCTTCTTCTGTTGTCCGATACGAACTCCAAAACCCGCATTATGTGCATATGCCTTGTAGAACTTCTCCACTGCCTCAAGTCCTTGAAATGTCATGCCTACTTTAGGCTTCAAATTCTCTTCACATTCAGGTGTAAAAGACAAACGCTGCAACATCAAGAAAAAATTGTGATTGCCACATTCACATATTGATCAGTAAATTGAATGAGATCAGCTGTGAGGTACAAACTAATCAAACTTACAGCTAGGGGTATGGCTGCATTCTTTTTGGGTGTGCCAAACTGTTCTTCGTTCATATGCGTTTGCATGTAACTGGTTGGCTCCATGTGAGTGCAAACACACCAATAGGATCAAGCTTTCGCACATGGCAATGACACATGCTTCATAATATGTATGCAAAGACTGGATTTTTTTGTTGTTGTGTTACCAGGAACTTGTGGTGTCGTAATGCTGCTGGTTGATACTGATCACGTGGTCGTTCATTCAAGAAACTAGCTGCTCTAGCATATAAGATCTGCTTAGACCGTGGACCTGCAGAGGAAGGATACAGAGATCAAAACAATTACGTACATTTATGCATGGGCCGACGGCTGCCGACAAACGCCAAGATCATTGTCAGCTGGGAAGATCAGTACTTGCTTGGGGCGGCGCCCGCCGGTGGACGCCGTCGTGCCAAACTAAGAGCACAGGGGCGTGGCCATTCGTCCTAGGGTTCCACGCCGCCGCGGGAGAGATAAATACCGATCGGGAGTAGTCTATTATGGCGCTTGATACAGTCCTGCGTCCAGAGTTGTTTTTGCAAAGTAAAACTGTTGGTATAGGCTACAGGCGGGCGTGTCAATGCAAAATAACAGGAAATTAACCAAAACCAAAGGATTCAGATCGGGGGGCTGAGAACAGAGGGATGCAGGGGTACACATATGGAGCGGATTCACAAGATATGTTGCCATTTGTGCAAGGCAAGGGATACTATTAAAGTTTAGTCCCACATTGCTAGTTTAGTGGGAGTTGGACCTCCTTATAAGTGAGGTTTTTTCCCCACTTGTACGAGCATTGAGAACAAGAGGGATATCCACGCGCGCTCCTCCGCTCACTTGTACGGGAGAAGGATGATAAGGTTTTTGGGGAGCGCTCAACGCGACTACTGGCTGCTTCATCACGGACGATCCGATCGCCGACGACTTCTTCCCCGACGTCCACGACCTCCTCGACGACATGGCAGACGAGGACACCGACCCCAAGTCTAGCGCTTCTTCTGCTGCTGTCCCGTACGTGTTCTTGTCTTTCCTGTTAAAGGTTCTGCCGCAGTTCCTTGTTCTAATCCTTGTCCTACACATGATAGGTTCTACTTCATATATACTACTTGCTATACTGTCTGCTTTAAATATGATAGGCTACGATTCATATATGCAGAAGCTATTTACCTTCTCTCTGTCAGAATGTATAACTTATTTTATCTTTACTATATTAATCATGTTTTATCTAGTATTTCTGTTAATAAATTATTTAATAAATTGCTTATATTTTCAACACTGGCGGCCGGGTCTAGGGTCTTCAAGGCCGAGCTCTTTGGCCCAATGAAGGAGAGCACGGCAGCTGACCACACCATACGTGTAGAGGAGATGGAGCCTCAGGTTTTCAGGGCGATGCTTGAGTTCATTTACAATGACTCTGAGCCGGAGGACAAGGACAAGGACAACGATGACGACGCGATGTGGCGGTGGCAGCACCTGCTCGCCGCGGCGGATAGGTATGATATGCAGCGGCTGAAGCTCATCTGTGAAGATAAGCTGTGTGGGTTCATTGAGGTGAATAGCACCACTGCCATCCTGTCACTAGCTGAGCAACACTGCTGTGACGGGCTGAAGAAGGGGTGCTACGTTTTCCTGGGCACGCTGGGAAACCTGAGGGCTGTCGCGGCCACGGATGGCTTCGATGATCTCATCAGGAACCACCCCTCCGTTATGAAGGAGCTGATTACCATGTTTGCGCCTTTTTGAGTAACGCCTGGATTGAGCTATCAATTGGTCAGTTAATAATGGGTTTCTGGACTTGCAAGTTCTTTGGTCCTGGTTTTTGCCTCATGATACAGTTATTCATTAGGTGTAACAAGTGGGTGCTGCAAGTCATCTGACTTTGTTTCTTTTCCTCTATGAGATGCAAGATAAGTTTTGTCTCTGTTTTGTTATTAACCGGTCGTGCACTTGGCTGAAGAAGTTCTTCAAAATTCAGAAAGAATGTGAGAACATGCAAAAAGAGGCCGTGAGTGTTAAAAGACTAAAACAGACTTGGCGTCGCAAAAACCATCATGTATTCATGTTCCATAACCTTTTTTGTCCTTTTTTTTTCTCTTTTTAGATGCATCATAGTCTTTGCTAGAAGTTTTTCAGATGCAAGTATTTCCTAGAATTGCATGGATTTTCTCCCCTTGGTTCGTCCTGCAGAATGGTTGAAGTGCAGAAGAAAAAGAGAGCCTATTCTCGAGGGTTGCAACTTCATCACAGCCATGTCAGGTCCCTGCTTTGTTGGTCCCGGAGTTTATTGATAATGCCAATGACTTGTGCTGCCGAATGTGCAGAATGTTCTTCACCAATTCGCAAATGCAGCAACCCTACAGTACACATATTAGATGGATTTTCACTGCAAGCTTGTGACAAGATGGCTTTTCAGTGATACTTTCACCTCAGCGATCGATTTCACATGGCTAGTAATTTTGTGAAAGCTTACTTATGATTTTTCCTCGGACGAAAGACTTCATATAGCAGAAGATGGGCTCCGGAGGGCCATCAAGGGGCCCACGAGGCAGGGGGGCACGCCTCCCACCCTCGTGGCCAGGGTGTGGCCCCCCTCTGGTATTTTCTTCGTCCAGTATTTTTAATTAATTCCAAAAATGACTTCCGTGAAGTTTCAGGACTTTTGGAGCTATGCAGAATAGGTCTATAATATTTGCTCCTTTTCAAGCCCAGAATTCCAGCTACCGGCATTCTCCCTCTTCATGTAAACCTTGTAAAATAAGAGAGAATAGGCATAAGTATTGTGACATAACGTGTAATAACAGCCCATAATGCAATAAATCTATACCTACTAATAAAGCAAGGTGCGTTTCTCCGATTTTTTCATCCGTTCACCGCTGAAAAGTTTTTCCCTATCCGAGGTAGTACTAAATTTATGTGCGTCCGTGTGCTAAAAAAGAAAAGGCAATTTTCGTACATGGGCCGTGCACGTTGTGGCCCATCGAAGCCAGCACACATATTTTCTTGCGCACATAGCTAGGGAAACCCTATTTACCGCATGTGGCAACAAATAGTCCGACCTTCGCACAGGGCACAAAGCTGGGACACCCTATTTAATTTTATTCTGTATGTTATTCCTATGTATTTTTTGTACCTTTCTCTATTTCTTTTTTATTATTCCCTGCAAACTTTGGACTTTTTACTTTTCTCCTTAAATACAATATTTTTAAAACAAATCTGAATTAAGATTTGTTTTTTCAATTTTTAGATAATAATTCCGATTTCCAAACTTTTATTCTTGTTTTAAAAAATGTTCAAAACTTGGATTTGTTTTGTTCTCATTCCAAATTTGTTCAAAATTACAAAAAATACAATTTTTCTTAAATGTTTGTGTTTTCCAAAAAAACCGAGATATTCAAAATAAAATTGTATTTTAGAAAATATTCCATTTTTTCAAATAAAAATTGTGTTCTCAAATTTTTTTTGGATTTTAATATATGTTCCATATTCGCTAAATATTCTTGTTTAGTGAAATGTTCACAAATTCAAAATAATGATCGTGATTAAAATAAACACATTTAAAAAATTATTATAATTTTTCAAAACATGTTCCTATATTAAAAACAATCCCAAATTCAAAAAAAGTTAGTGCTTTTTGAAAGCTCCATGTTTTGAAGAAATGTTTGTGAATTCTAAAAAAGATGTCCCTATTTCAAATGGTGTTCATCTTTTTCCAAAATGAATGAAATTTTCGAAAAAATTGGGATTTAAAAAATTGTTCATGTTTTCAAAATATTTTGCAATCCATAAATATTAATTTGTTTTAGAAAATTTCGAAAAAAAATCAAAAGAAAAGTTTTGAATATGGTGATGCAATATGTTATTTTCATGAAACTATATAATTTTTCAATTATTCACCGTGGAAAATAATTTTTTTCTACCCAAGGTGGTACAAAATTCTTATGCGTTTGTCTGCTAGTAAAAAAAGTTCGTACGTGGGCGCGCGCTGTGGCACGGCGAAGCCAACCTACTTATTTTTCCACCCACGCAGCTGGAAAAATTTTATTTTCCGCTCCAGGCAACAAGTAGTCAGAGTTTCGCACAGGACAACCAATAATGGGCTGCCCCTTTTTTCTTTTTTTTTCTGTCTTTCACTTCTATTTTTATTCTCCTTTCCATGTCTGTTTTCCACTTCCAAGTTTAATTTTCTTTTAGAATTTAATTCTTAAATTAAAACTTCACAATTGGAAAAATGTTCAGAATTTCACTATTTTGTTGCTCTTTTGAAAAATATTCAGAACTTGCAAAAAAGTTGCCCATTTAAAAAAAATCCAAATTGTTCGAGATTTCTAAAAAGAATATAGCATTTCAAAAAATACTCCAAATTTTAAAAATATTCATGTTTAGTGAAATTTAAAAAATTAAAAATATCGTTCGTGAATAAAAGATACACATTTTCTAAAGATCTTATTTATTTTCAACACATGTTCTCGTTTTTAAAAAATGTTCACAAATTCAAATAATGTTCATATTTTCACAAAAACGTTGGTGTTCTTATAAAATGTTTGTGAATTTTAAAAGATGTTTCCTTTCATATTTTATTCGCATGTGTTTCGAAAGTGTACATAATTTTCGAAAAACTGGTCAGGATTTAAAAAATTCTTCATGTTTCTGAGAATATTCAGAAACTTCATACCTTAAAATCACCTTGATTGAAAGGATTGAAAGGAAGAGTAGATTGAATAACTCATGGGCCTTCTCTGGCGTACGATGACGTAACAAAACTCTTAAATGCCTTTAATCAATGAATAAAAAAATAGTGGATTGATTATTTCACACCCGGCCAAACCGAGAAGCTAAATATTCATTTTTCGTATGCACATAGGGTTTTGCTTGCACATATAATTCTCACCAACTTTAAATGTATATTATTTTATCTCCCGTTGCAACGCATAGACATATGTGCTAGTAAATATTAATATAAAAGCATGATACAAAATGGGCGTATCATGGTGCTTAGTGAAGACTGTGAAGTTGAACCTCCACTTAGAGATTTATGCTACACTAGATCATAACTTGAATAGTGGACTATGCCTTGAACTACAAGTTTTCTGTGACTAGTTTCACATAAATTCTTGACCGATACTGGGCTGTAGCAAGGCTTCCCCGCGGGTGGAGCGTATACGTCATACTCCAGGACCTTTTCATGAATTTATTAGAGAACACCCAATTCTCACAGACTGCAACGTTAACAGTCAAATTCATATAGGTGTGTTCTTCAGAAGATGTTCTGCAGGACAACATCTCTGCTTACCTGAATAAGCCACTTGGAACACATTAAGATAAGTATCAACCTGCCATGCATATCAGAAGAGTATTGCATCTTCACGAAGTGGGATAGTTAATATAGGGATACTCTCCTCCCAGCTGACCAACAACTTGTCTCCCACTTCTACTTCATGAGATCTCCGATCACATAGAGTGGGTCACCACTATGGACAACTCATGCGGTGGGTCTTAGACCCCTCTCCATTGATGCATTATCTATCACATTACGTGATAGACCCTTTGTGAAGGGATCTGCCAAGTTTTTCGACGTTTGGATATAATCCAACGTAATAACTCCGGAGTTCCTCAATTTTCTAACAAATTTTAGTCTCCTCTTCATATGCCTTGAGGACTTCATATTATCCTTAGAACTATTTATCTTGACGATTACAATTTGATTATTGTTAAGAATAATTAACGATGAGTTAATTAGGGGATAATCCCCGCTCTCCCCGTGCATGTAATTGCAGGATGTGGGAACTGTCACAACGGTTACTCCCTAAAGCGTCGCCTCTTGGAAACGTCGTCTTCTTTGGAGACGTCTGTACATGTTGTATATAAAGGATCCAACACTATCAATAAAGACGACTTGAAACATTTCTTGTCTCTCTCGATTCTCTCTCGATCTCAATTCTAAACACGTTATCAGCACTTAATAGTCTCTACCGAGAAAGAACTATAGGGACGAGCGATGGAATCGTTCTCGCGACAGCGAACAACGGCGGTGCTCGCCCTCTCGGATGTGGGCAGCAGTTGCGCTCGACCCAGATGTCCGACCAGCGTGCAGCCCGGCTGCTCGGCGCTTGACCCGGTCCAGGCCACCGCCATGGCGCCCTTAGCGCTGGACGTGGCGATCCGATCGGCAACCGCCCCATCAATGGAGAAGTCGTACAGAAAGGAATCAGTCAGGAAATTACCTCTTTTGATCTTGTCTTCTTCTAATCAATCAATGATCTGATTGCTATTTTTCATGTACGCCTCTGCACACAAGCGAATTGCTCTCATCCAAGTGCGTAAAGAAGGAGAAAAGAAGGCACTTGCCTTGGCTCCCAGCCATGGCTCGGATCCTTGATTCGGGCTCGCATGCGACGACTGCTTCTGGCGGGCTACGGAAGTGGTGGCCAACGGCCGCTTACAGCGCGGAGTGCGGACCTTCGCCGCTTCGGTGGAGGTTGGAACCAATGTCGACCCTGTCGCCCCCTGTTGAAGTACTTCCGCCTCCGGGGAACGACATCGCCCTCCTTGACGACGACGCGCACGAGGCCGCGCCGCTGCCATCTCCGACCCTGCGGTCGTCGAGGTCACCGCCAGTCAGGCCCTCGCCTTCGTGCCGCTGGGATACCCGCGCATGTCGTCCTCCATGGGCAGCGGCTCACCCGCTACTCCTCCGTCTTTGCCGCGCGCGCGGGGGGTCGCAGCCGTCTCTTGGCACTCGGCGTCCCGCTGGTGCCCACCATCGAGCAGCCGCTCCGGCCACGCCGGACATGGTCCCCTACGGCGCTCGGTCACGCCCAGCACCTACCTCCCTGCCCTCGATGACTCCTCCTCCGAGGACGAGCGCGGCGGGAACTCTTCTCGCCGCAGGTGAACGCCGTGTGGAGGTTACGCTGGCCGGCCGTGTGCTCTTCGCCTGTTTCAGTCTCGTGAGGATTGGGGATTGAGTGGCTGGGGATTTCTTTCCCTCGTCTCTCACCTTATCTTTTCGATTGACCAGACTGACTGCCTTATGTGGCCATGTGCATACGGCTGGAGATTTAGGCAACCAGCAGCTATTGCTATCTTTGCTTATTTGCTCCTTTCATTTAGCACATTAGTAGTCTAGCAGTGATTTCATTCCTGTTTTAGACCTGTTAAATTCAGTGCATACATTTCAGTACTATTTTTCTGTCGAGTACCAGGACGTTACTTCAGATCTTAGTTGATGTATTATATTTCCACGTTCATCACGTGTTGAGAATAATTACATTTATCATTTGCAATTGAGATTTTTCTTTTATCTCTTGTAAAGATAAATTCAGTACCTGTATAGTACTGATATGTGATTGAGAATTTTCTTCTCTTGCAAAACAATCTCTTTGCGATTGAGATTAATTTTCTCTCGCAAAATATTAGTTCACCATGTTGAATTATCCTGCAACTTGATACAAGATCATCACATTTAATTTGAGGTCTATACAATTCAAGTTTTTCACTTGAACATCAAGTTTGCAACATCATTATTATTCACTACACCAGTAGTATTTTTCTGTTGAGTACCGAGATGTATTCCAGATTTTAAGTAAATGTAATACATTTCCACGTTTAACACGTGTTGAGATTAATTACGTCCATTTGCAATAGAGATATTTAATCTCTTGCAAAAAATAAATAAATTCAGTACCTCTGCAGTACTGTTTCTCCGTTGAGTACGAGGTATTCCGGAATATTTCTATGATGTATATTTTTCCATGTTAACCACGTGTCGAGATTAATACATCTATTTGCAATTGAGATTTTTAATTTCTTGCAAATCGGATGCAAAATTCAAGGTGTTTTCTTCAAATTGATGTTGAGATCACAAGGTAGTCATATGGATCTATTGCCTACGCAGATTATCGATGATTACTAATAAAGCCTATATTTTGTCATTTCGACATTATGATTGCTTTACAAAATGCTCTCTCACACATTTTTCTAAGTCATGACATAAGGCATTATGAGTGAGTATTTACTGATTTCATCATATTATACTCCGTAGTGCTATAAGATCTACTTCATTTTGAAGATTATCTTCAAGGTGTCATGCTTAGCAATTTGAGATTCACATTAATGGTTTCAAGATAACTTCTTGAAATATCCATTATTTTTGCAATATTACCATGATGGTCTTTAATTTACTAATCATAAATTAATTAACTCTAGTAATCGATGGCTAGAGAATTTGAGGCATTTGCCCTCAATGGCCACCACTGCCCTATCTAGACCATGGACATCATGATCGCTCTTGTGTCTCGTGGGATAATGTGTGCAATCCTGGATCCACCTCTAGTCAGCATCACACTGCTAATAGAAAAATGGTGTCTTATACATCATAAGGCATTAGATTCAGATCTCAGCATCTGGTTATTCTATATCAGCAATTCCTGGGATACAACGAACCTCAAGGGCAAAGGTTTGAATCTTACTTCAACCTTCAATCCGACATCACCAGCTGTGACGGGACCCTATGGGCACGGAGGATGTGATGGTTGAATATGCCTCAACCAACATGTTTGGAGACTATGAATAGTCTTTCAATCTCCTGAGTGGTCAATATAATTAATGTCCATTTACGATGTTGTAACAACAACATAAGTATTGTTGTCATCATATATTGTATATCACAATATATTGTATCAGTACTTTGGTACAAATACATTTGTATGTATTCTACATATCAGACAGTGATTTTCATATTGAGAATCTTCATGTCTATATATAGATTTCTACGGAAGTCAATCCGATGAAAAATGATATGTGCCTTGTGGACATATGCACCACAAACTCTATACACAGGGAAGTCCAATGTTTCCACTCTCATTGAGAGAAAGGAGATATCTTAAAATCGCTAGATGCGATGAGGTATTTGTTGGCTAAACTCGAGTCATATTTACTATCCCTGTGGGTACTCGAGTAACGTCGGGATGCTTTATTGCTTCCCAAGGTTTAACTCGTACCCTACTAAGCTATAGAGATATTCGTCAAAATGGTTTCCATAGCGAAACTTATGCTGACAAGAAAGAGAAATACATTCTCTTTATCATATGCAACGGATATGGCAAGCACATTCTCTATGTATCATCTGGATTGTACTACACATACTACAAAACCCGTAGCACATGTTGCGCCCAAGATAGTTTTCCAAAATGTCTTGTACATGAAAAACTTGGCAGACTCGCCTTGGTCATCGAGACATTGGGTTGAAACCGAAACTATCAGCAATTCAAATAGTTTATGATTATTATGATGCTAAATTCTAATACCATTTGGATTTTATGTGCACTACAGGTGACACAGGGAAGCTAATTTTAAGGCTCGCACACCTTAAAGTCTACGCTGAACCACTCAGACTCCTTGAATGCATCAAGTTGAGGTAAGTGACTCTTCCCATCCATTGACTGGACTATTCAAGTATTCCATGGTTCTAAAAGACATATCTACATGATGGTCTTAAGTGTGTGCTTTATTCACACGAAACCATTGGCTCATTATCCTGACATCGATTTCAAGCAAATCGAATGGATAACATTGCAGAATTCTCTTTGAGTGCCTTCTCTATGGCCCTTGGATTGAGTTTAGCAATTTGTCCTAATGTCTAGACTCAAAATGGTTTGATAGAATCCTATCCAAAGAGTTAAGCTCATTGCATTATCTTTACTTTGGAATTGCAACTTGCCAACTTTATGTTGGAGTCATGCAGTTTTACACGCTCATGACAGAACTGCATAATAGTATTCCCCTCTATCTTTGATATGTGGATATCTACCAAGTATTTTCTATCTGCGGTAATTCGGTTGCATACCGATATCACCACCCGGCATACATCATTGGCCCCTCAACATATAGTTGGGATCTATGTGAGGAATAATTGTATTCCCGTCAATACCTCAAGCCCCTCGCATGGGGAGTTATCCAAGGCCAGTATGCTAATTCAATGAGGAACATTTCCAGGCATTAGGGGGAGATTTCAAGTACCATAAAGAATGCCAGGAAATTAGTGGAATGTTCAACACATTTCTGCCTCAAATCCACGTACTCAAAGATCTGAACCATGCGTTCAGAAGATCTGCAACACATTGCAAATAACCTGCCAGATTCATTTACTGCCTATAAAGGTGTCACACAATCCTACAATCCTGAAAAATATGTCGGAAAGAGTGGAGGTACCAACTAAAACCACTCAACTCCTCGTTCAAAGCAACAGGGGAAGAAGTACGACAATAGTACATCAGGATTCAGCTTCTCGCAAGCAAGGATATCAAGGCCTGTGAATCAATAAATGCAAGTCAACTTCACGTTGACAGACACCTGATGGGTAGTATACACCCAGTGGACGGGAAACCTCCACCAACCCAGGTCATAGTGCACAAAATGACCGGGACATCGGAATACCCGACTTAATCGCATTGGGAAATCGCGAGCAGTCACTATGGGTAACGATATTTCCATCAACTACATATTGATATATAGATTCTGGAGAAACATACAACCGGAAGTCTACAATTGTCGACATACATTTCTCAACTAGATTGAAACAAACCTTTCAAGTGATTCAGGTCCAAAGACCATGGCCATGGCAAAGTGTGAACAACACTCAGACTGAACTCAAGCAAAGGGTATAATCTAGGTAGAAATAATTTTGCTCAATAATGAGAAGGTATTCATAAGCAATACCTACACCAGTTTTCTTCTGGAAACAGAATTGAGAACAACGAGGTGGTGAAACAAAGAGCAAGTATTGTAGCACAAGGGTTCACGCAGATACCCAACTATTCTCCAGAGGTGGAATCTCATTCCGATAACTTATATCATTGGCAGTACAAAATCATCTATCTCTGCAGTTGATAGATGTAGTGATTACATATCCATGTGGATCACTAGATTCAGACATATATGATTGATTCCCGGTGGGATCTCAATTCTGAATCGAAATACAAAATGCAACATACATTGTGTAAATTCAGTAAGTCACCATACGACTTATTATTGTCAGTACATATGGTACAACTGACGTAGTGAGATCCTTATACACAAGGATTACTCCTACAATGATGATTATCCATGTGTTGTGTGTCTGCAACGACGACACATGTAATCATCTAAATGATGGACTTTAAAATGAAGGATTTGGGTAAACCAAAACATCGCTCGTTACTACAACTTGAGCACCTTCATTCATACATTATGGTATACTATATTGTCTATATCCATAATATATTGGAGAAATTCATTGTGGACAAATCTTATCCATCGTTAACTCTCATGGTAGTTCATTCTCTAGACGTAGAGAATGATCTATTTAGACCAAGAGATGATGGAAATGAGATATTGGGACTCAACGTTCCATAATGCCATTGGATCCACCAAACACAATTGGTTGGTACTCAAGAATATCTTTAGATATCTCCAATGCATCAAACATCTTGTCCTGGTTTTTCAGTTTCACAGAAATGTGAACACCGATATCATTGGATACATTGATCAGATCCCTACTATGTCAGATCGTAGACAAGCTTAGTGTTCCTACTAGGTGTGGTAGCCCTCTCATGAAGAGTCTTCGAAATAGACCTCGTGGCTACATTCATCAACCATTATCTCAACGATAATGTGTCTCGTGTTGCCCGGATGCAAACAGGTTACGCAATAAGCAATATTGCTATATTGCATAGCTTGCAAGTTAAATCATGTAACTGATTTATTCATGAAGTATCTACCAACTTTTCACGGAATTGGTATGTGACGGCTTCGAATTTTGCAAGAATCAGGGGGAGTATCTTCCTGAATTGTTCCTGTTCAATGCATCATATTATACTCTTTTTCCCTTCATGAGTTTACTTTACAGGTTCTCATAAAGGTTTTTAATGAGGTAATATCAACACATGATCATATGCCATACTTTATGTTTTCCCCACCGGGGTTTTTAGGAAAGTATATATGACATATTTATTGTTCTCTAAACTCTATGGATTTTCTCATATTGAGTTAAAAGAGACAATAACCATTATATGTTGCGTCATTTTCTCCTTATTTCTCCCACTGGGTTTGAAGGAGTTTTGGCAGCATATGAAACACTATCTCCTCATATTTTTCCCACAGGGTTTTTGGAGGAGAATTTAATCAAGATAATGGATCTTAATGCAGTCAAGCGGTGATTAGGGGGAGTGTTAAGAATAATTAACGATGAGTTAATTAGGGGATAATCCCCGCTCTCCCCGTGCATGTAATTGCAGGATGTGGGAACTGTCACAACGGTTACTCCCTGGAGCTTCGCCTCTTGGAAACGTCGTCTCCTTTGGAGACGTCTGTACATGTTGTATATAAAGGATCCAACACTATCAATAAAGATGACTTGAAACATTTCTTGTCTCTCTCGATTCTCTCTCGATCTCAATTCTAAACAATTATCACAGTTCATCAGGATAGGGGGTATTGGTTTTTCAACCATAGGTAAGTCCATCAAGAGCTCATGAAGCCACTCTGCTTCAACAGTGGCAATGTCTAATGCTGTGAGTTCTGCTTCCATAGCTGACCTCGTTAAGATGGTCTGCTTGCAAGACTTCCAAGAAACAGTGCCACCACCAAGTGTAAAAACATAGAACCACTTGTGGCCTTAATCTCATCAGCATCAGATATCCAGTTTGAGTTACTATAACCCTCCAGTACCCTTGGATACCCGGTGTAGTGAATCCCATAGCTTGCGGTGCCTTTCAAATAGCGCATAACCCTCTCAAGCGCATGCCAATGATCATCTCCCGGTTTTGACACAAACCAACTCAGCTTGCTCACAGCAAATGAGATGTCAGGCCTCATGGCACTCGCCAAATACATAAGCGAGCCAATAATCTGAGAATACCTCAGTTGATCTCTAGCAATCCGTTGATTCTTTCGAAGCAACACACTAGCATCATATGGAGTTGGAGAAGGCGTGCAGTCACTATACCCAAAACGACTCAAGACCTTTTCCACATAGTGAGACTGAAGCAGTGTGATCCCACCATTCTCATCTCTCAACAGCTTGATGTTTAAGATAACATCAGCTACTCCTACATCCTTCATCTCAAAACAGCGAGATAAGAAATCCTTAACCTCCTTGATTAAATCAAATTTCGTTCCAAAGATCAATATGTCGTCCACATACACACAAAGAATAACTCCTTCGCCCCCACCATAGCGATAGTACACGCACTTGTCACCATCGTTTACTACAAAGCAGGCAGCAGTTAATGTTCTTTCGAACTTCTCATGCCACTCCTTAGGAGCTTGTTTAAGGCCATATAAAGACTTTAATAACTTGCAGACCTTCCCTTCCTGACCAGGTACTACAAAACCATTTGGTTGATCCATCACTAGTAGAAAACAGGGCTTTGGTCCAGGCCGGGTCAGCCCATTAGTCCCGGTTCAGTCCAGAACCGGGACCAATATGGGCATTGGTCCCGGTTCGTGAGCCCAGGGGGCCGGCCGGGCCACGTGGGCCACTGGTCCCGGTTCATCTGGACCTTTTGGTCCCGGTTGGTGGGATGAACCGGGACCAATGGGCCTCGCTCCTGGCCCACCACCATTGGTCCCGGTAGGTGGCTTGAACCGGGACCAAAGGCTCCCCTTTAGTCCCGGCTCATGTCACCAACCGGGACCAATGAGGTGCCTATATATACCCCTCGCTCGCGAGCAGAGCACCCCAGTGCTCTGTTTTTCTCTGGCCGAGGGGGAGAGGGCTTGGTGGTGCTCTAGCTCACCTCCTATGCACACAAGGTGTTCGATGGAATGCCCGAGCCACACTACTTAAGCTTTCTCCTCTCCAAGCTCGACCTCCAAGCTCCATTTTCCATAATATTTGTCTAGGTTTAGCGGTTCGTCACGCCCCGTCCCCGTCTTCACCGCCGTCGATCACCCGCGCCGAGCTCATCGCCGACACCACCGTGGTGAGCCTCTTGTTCTTATCTTCTTTCTGAAAGGAAAAATATTCTTACCTGTATGTTTACATAGATACTTGTATCATTTTCTTACTTTTATTATTGCATCTTATATAGTGCGATGGTTTTGGTATCCGCCCCCGTCGGCCCTCGTCCTGTCTATGATTCGGATGTGGTATATATATTATCTTTATAACTATTGGTTCATTTATTGTTTATGAAAATTATGCCGACCAACGTGACATACATTTTATTTATGTAGGATGTATGTGAATCGGAAATGCCAACCGACCCTATTGTCGAGAGGTTAAATTTAGTTGAAGAAGAAAACAATTTGTTGAAGGAAAAAATAAAAAAAAATTGAGGAGGAGAAGATGATATTGGAGTTGCATGTTGCGGATGTCGTCAATGATCACAAGATCAAGATGGATGCAATGCGCTTGAAGATTAGAAAGATTAGAAAATATGCCATTCATACCGAGGCTTGGTATCATTATGCCGTTCGATCAATTGTTACCTTGGTTGCGATTATGATCGCATTTGTTTTCGCATTGAAATGTTTTACATAGTTTCAATGTATGGTTTAATTAATTAGATGCTCCGGAGAGCTATATGTTGTTAGATGAGAACTATGTATGCACTTTGGTTTTAATGTGATGATGAACTTCTATTAATTTGGACACTTAATTATATATAATGCACGCAGATGAACCGGCAATGGATGTACGGTGACAGACACACCTGCGAGTACATTAAGGGCGTGCATGAGTTTCTCGATGCGGCTGAGGCAAACAAGCAGAATGGTTTTATGTGTTGTCCATGCACTGAATGTGGGAATACGAGGTCTTACTCTAACCGGAAAATCCTTCACTCTCACCTGCTTTACAAGGGTTTCATGCCACACTATAATGTTTGGACGAGGCACGGAGAAATAGGGGTTATGATGGAAGATGGCGAAGATGAAGAGTACGATGACAACTATGTGCCCCCTGAATACGGTGATGCTGCAACGGGGGGAGCTGGTGAAGATCAAGAGGAACCAGACGATGTGCCCAATGATGTTGCAACGGGTGAAGCTGCTGAAGATCAAGAGGAACCAGACGATGTGCCCGATGATGATGATCTCCGCCGGGTCATTGTCGCTGCAAGGACTCAATGCAAAAGTCAAAAGGAGAAGATGAAGTTCGATCGCATGTTAGAGGATCACAAAAAAGGGTTATACCCCAATTGTGAAGATGGCAACACAAAGCTCGGTACCGTACTGGAATTGCGGCAGTGGAAGGCAGAGAATGCTGTGGCTGACAAATGATTTGAGAAGCTATTGAAAATATTGAAGAAGAAGCTTCCAAAGGATAACGAATTGCCCGACAGTACATACGCAACAAAGAAGGTCGTATGCCCTCTAGGATTGGAGGTGGAGAAGATACACGCATGCCCTAATGACTGCATCCTCTACCGCGGTGCATACAAGGATCTGAACGCATGCCCGGTATGCGGTGCATTGCGGTATAAGATCAGACGAGATGACCCTGGTGATGTTGACGGCGAGCCCCCCAGGAAGAGGGTTCCTGCGAAGGTGATGTGGTATACTCCTATAATACCACGGTTGAAACGTCTGTTCAGAAACGAAGAGCATGCCAAGTTGATGCGATGGCACAGTGAGAACCGAAAGAAAGATGGGAAGTTGAGAGCACCCGCTGACGGGTCGCAGTGGAGAAAAATCGAGAGAAAGTACTGGGATGAGTTTGCAAAGGACCCAAGGAATGTATGGTTTGCTTTAAGCGCGGATGGCATTAATCCTTTCGGGGAGCAGAGCAGCAATCACAGCACCTGGCCCATGACTCTATGTATGTATAACCTTCCTCCTTGGATGTGCATGAAGCGGAAGTTCATTATGATGCCAGTTCTCATCCAAGGCCCTAAGCAACCCGGCAACAAAATTGATGTGTACCTAAGGCCATTAGTTGAAGAACTTTTACAGCTGTGGAATGGAAACGGTGTACGTATGTGGGATGAGCACAGACAGGAGGAATTTAACCTTAAGGCGTTGCTGTTCGTGAACATCAACGATTGGCCCGCTCTTAGTAACCTTTCAGGACAGACAAACAAAGGATACCACGCATGCATGCACTGTTTAGATGACACTGAAAGTATATACCTGGACAAATGCAGGAAGAATGTGTACCTGGGCCATCGTCGATTTCTTCCGACCAACCATCAATGTTGAAAGAAAGACAAGCATTTCAAAGGCGAGGCAGATCACCGGAAGAAGCTCACCATGCGTACTGGTGATCACGTACTTGCTATGGTCAATGATTTACACTACGTAATCTTTGGAAAGGGTCCTGGTGGACTAGCTGTTCCGAATGACGCTGAGGGGCACGCACCCATGTGGAAGAAGAAATCTATATTTTGGGACCTACCCTATTGGAAAGACCTAGAGGTCCGCTCTTCAATCGACGTGATGCACGTGACGAAGAACCTTTGCGTGAACCTGCTAGGCTTCTTAGGCGTGTATGGGAAGACAAAAGATACACCTGAGGCATGGGAGGACCTGCAACATTTGCACGAAAAAGACGGCATGCCTCCGAAGCAGTATAAAGGTCCTGCCAGCTACGCTCTTACGAAAGAAGAGAAAGAAATCTTCTTTGAATGCCTGCTCAGTATGAAGGTCACGACTGGCTTCTCGTCGAATATAAAGGGAATAATAAATATTCCAGAGAAAAAGTTTCAGAACCTAAAGTCTCATGACTGCCACGTGATTATGATGCAACTGCTTCCGGTTGCATTGAGGGGGCTTCTACCGGAAAACGTCCGATTAGCCATTGTGAAGCTATGTACATTCCTCAATGCAATCTCTCAGAAGGTGATCGATCCAGAAATCGTACCAAGGCTAAGGAGTGATGTGGCGCAATGTCTTGTCAGTTTCAAGCTGGTGTTCCCACCATCCTTCTTCAATATCATGACGCACGTCCTAGTTCATCTAGTCGACAAGATTGTCATCCTGGGGCCCGTATTTCTACACCATATGTTCCCCTTTGAGAGGTTCATGGGAGTCCTAAAGAAATATGTCCGTAACCGCGCTAGGCCAGAAGGAAGCATCTCCATGGGCCATCAAACAGAGGATGTTATTGGGTTTTGTGTTGACTTCATTCCTGGCCTTAAGAAGATAGGGGAGACTGACTGGAAAAGGCACTCTTGGAAGAGCCTCAATAATATGCAGGGACGGATATTCTTGGTCTCAAGCACACTACACAGTTCTACAGAACTCTACCTTGGTGACCCCGTATGTCGATGAACACAAGAACAGTCTGCGCTCCAAACACCCGGAGCAGTACGACGACTGGATTACATGTGAACACATCAGGACTTTCAGCAGTTGGTTGGAAACACGTCTCAGAGGTGACAACACTGTTTGTGATGAGTTGTACTTGTTGTCCAGGGGACTATCTTTGACTGTATTGACTTACAAAGGATACGAGATAAATGGGAATACATTTTACACGATCGCCCAAGATCAAAAGAGCACCAACCAAAATAGCGGTGTCCGCTTTGATGCAGCAACCGAGAGCGGAAAGGACACATATTATGGTTACATAGTGGACATATGGGAACTTGACTACAGACCTAATTTTAAGGTCCCTTTGTTTAAGTGCAAATGGGTCAATCTGTTAGGCGGCGGGGTACAGGTAGACCCACAGTACGGAATGACAACAGTAGATCTGAAAAATCTTGGGTACACTGACGAACCGTTCGTCCTAGCCAATGATGTGGCACAGGTTATCTATGTGAAGGACATGTCTACCAAACCGAGAAAAAGAAAAGATAAGGAAGCGAATACATCATACGATGAGCCAAAGTGCCACATAGTTCTTTCAGGAAAAAGGGACATCCTGGGAGTGGACGGTAAGACAGACATGTCTGAAGATTATGAAAAGGTTCATGAAATTCCTCCCTTCAATGTCAAGGCTGACCCAAGCATCCTGATAAACAATGAAGATTATCCATGGTTACGACGCAATAAGCAAATGACACAAGCGAAGAAAAAGTGAAGACTTTCTCCCGCAACTATTATGATGATACCATGCCAACTTTGTAACACACGAACATGCTACCAATGTCCGTTTTGTACATGCACATGCTATGTGGGTGAAATTGTGATACCATGCCAACTTTCAACTTTTTCAGAGTTCATTTGAAATGCTTTCATGTCTTATGGTTCGGCCCTCGTAATACCATGACCATTAGTCCCTGGCCCATGCCAACTTTCAACTTTCAACTTTCTAAAACTAATGGCACTAACAGAAAGTTTATAATTTTGCTCCTCGCCCCTGGCCCATGACCATTAGTCCCGGTTTGTGCCACAAACCGGGACTAAAGGGTTGGTCCTTGTTGCGGGCAGAGTTTAGTCCCACCTCGCCAACCGAAGGGGGCTCACACCGGTTTATAAGCCCTTCCCTCTCTGCCTTGTTGAGCTCCTCTCAAAGTGAAAATAGATGCCCTAATAGAGAAAAGTTTAACCTAAATTCATAGTGAATTTCTCTGAAATTCATAGAAATTTACTAGGAATTTAGGTTGAATTTTCTCTATAAGCGCATCTATTCTCATTTTTTAGTAAGTTAATCACAAACTTGTGATTCAAACAATTTTCAAAGAATTCAAATTTTAACTATTCAAATTTGAAAACTGATGGCACTAACAGAAAGTTTATAATTTTTCTAAAACTAATGGCACTAACAGAAAGTTTATAATTTTGCTAACCTAAAAGCAAACAGAATTAAAAATCAAAGCAAAAAACAAAAGAAAATAAATAATGCAAAAAATAAATCAAAAAAACAAGAAAAAAACTATTTTTATAGTAAAGTTAATCACAAAATAAAATAAATAAAGCAATAAAGAAAACAAAAAAACTAAAAAAGTGTTTTCAAATTTGAAAACTAATGGCACTAACAGAAAGTTTATAATTTTTCTAAAACTAAAAGCAAAAAGAATAAAAAAATAAAGCAAAAAACAAAAGAAAATAAATAATTTAGAAAACAAAACAAAAAAACTGGAAAAAATAGGAACAATAAGTATTTTGTTGTAAGTAGAAACAAAATAAAATAAATAAAGCAACAAAGAAAACAAAAAAAAACAAAAAAAGTGTTTTCAAATTTGAAAACTAATGGCATTAACAAAAAGTTTATAATTTTTCTAAAACTAAAAGCATAAAGAATTAAAAAATAAAGCAAAAAACAAAAGAAAATAAATAAAGCAACAAAAAATGCCACCTACTAGGCCCCCACAGCCTGAATACGACTAAAAACCCATCCAAGGGCCAGGATTCAGGCCCGCAGGAGGCCCAGTAGGCCCACAGGCATAGCAGTGACAATTAGGCCCGTAAGCCTGCAATGGAGAGGAGCTCGAGAGGGGTGCGGCAGTGGGGCTTATAAACCACTGCGCACCCCTCTCAACTAGCAAGGTGGGACTAAACTTTCGACGCAGCAGCCGCACAAGGCCTTTGGTCCCGGTTGGTGGCACCAACCGGGACTAAAGGGGGGCATTGGTCACGGTTCATGGCACAAACCGTGACCACTGCCCCCCATTAGTCCCGGTTGGTGCCACCAACCGAGACCAAAGGCCGCCGCTTCCCGCCCTTTGGGCTACTGAAAAGAGGCCTTTGGTCTCGGTTGGTGGCACCAACCGGGACTAATGCCCACCTTTAGTCCTGGTTGCTGCCACGAACCGGGACTAAAGGCTCTGCTATATAAGTCCACACTTAGGAAATTTTTGCCAACTGCTCCATTCCCCATCGCCGACGCCTCCAGGCTGCTTGTCCTCCTCGTCGCCGTCGCCGCGCCCTGCCCCATCCCCGCGTGCTTGCCGTCGCTGCGCCCTGCCCTGTCACCATTGCCGCACCCTGTCGCTGTCGTCGTCGTCGCGTCCTCCTGCCCATCGCCGGCCGCCCTGCCCCGAGCTCGCTGCCGTCCGCCCTGCCCCGAGCCCCGCCTCCTCATCCTCGTCGCCGTGTGCCGCCCTGAGCCCGCGGCCGTCCCCGTCGCCGTGTGCCACCCCGAGCCCGTCGTCCCCGTCACCGCGTGCCGCCCCGCGCACGCCGTCCCCGTCGCCGGCATCCCCGAGCCCGCCGTCCTCCTTCCCGTCGCTGGCCTCCTCTCCCCCCCGCCCCCTGCCCCCAGTGAGCTCCCCCCTTTCCCATCCCCGTCGCCGATGACGCCACCCATTGCCGCCGCTGCTCTCTGTTTATGGATATGGCTATATATGCATGTATTTTCTCTATGTATATATGTTCATATATGTAAAAGTTACATTTTTAGAAAATCATATATATATGTTCATATATGGAAAATTTCTATATGAATGTGGCTATATGTATGTTCATGGAAAATAATTTTGCTCGATGATCTTTTTGTTCACGATGTTCATATAATTTTTTTATGTATGTATAAATGTCGATATGAATTGTACCTATGATGTTTTTTTATTCATAGATGAATATGTATGTGGCTATGTATGTGTATGTGGCTATGTGAATATGCAAAGAAGAGGAGATGAAGAAGATGATATATTTTCTTATTCGTGGGTGTGTCGATAGGGTCATTGATAACTTTAGTGAATTTTAGGTTATTTTCGTTTTAGGTCATTTTAGGTCATGGGTGTGTCGAGAGGGCGGCCAAGGGGTCGAGGGTCATCGAACATGAGAGGGGGGATGATAGACGATGATGAGGGGGGGAGGGGGGACGTCGGACATTCATGAGAGAGGCGGGGAAGAAGGGGAAGAAGAGGGAGAAGAAGAGGGGGTCGAGAGGGGGTCTAGGGTCGCCGAGGGGTCGAGGGTCGTCGAACATGAGAGGAAGAAGAGGATAAAAAAAGAGGAATAAGAAAAAAAGAGGAGAAGATCTCCTCTATTCTTTCTTCTCCTCTTTTTTTCTTCTTCTTCCTCTTTTTTTATCGGGAACGAGGGTCGTCGAGGGTCACCGAGCGATAGAGGAGAAACCCTAAATAGAAAGTATCGTCGGTGTGAGATACATGTACCGTCGGTGTCATACACTACATCCACGTCCCACAAGTGGCGCGGGCTTCGACGCCCACGTCACTTGTGGGACGTGGATGTAGTGTCCGACACCGACAGCCACATGTATCTCACACCCACGATACTTGCTATTTAGGGTTTCCTCTACCGTTCGGCGACCCTGACCCTCGACGACCCTCGTTTCCTCTACCGTTCGGCTACAGAAGACCCTGAGGTGTCTTATGTCAATGATATGCAGAAAAATGATCTTTGGACTGAGCTGAAGTCAAATTTCACCCTACCACCAGAGGATGATCCAGAGAAGCCAGTTAAAGAGCAATTAATCAAGTCTTTTGCTCTTAAGAGGATGGCAGAACTATTCAGGAGGTGGAAGAAAGAGCTGAATAAGTTTGTCGAAAATAAAGAGACACCAGAATTCAAGGGCAGATATGAGAAGATCAGAGATCACTGGCCCGCATTTGTGTCCCACAAGACATCGGAAAAGAGTAAGAAGATGTCGGCGACAAACAAGCAAAATGCTGCGAAGAAGAAGCATCACCATCGCACGAGGTCAGGTGGCTACCTCGTAGCCTGACCTAAGTGGGCCAAGACTGAGAATGATCTGGTTGATAAAGGGATCGAACCAGAGACAATTAACTGGCCAGACCATTGCCGGACTTGGTTCTTCGGGGCTGGCGGAACCTTGGACCCTATAACAGGGAAGTGCATTTGGACGAACGATCAAATGGACATACCAGTCAGGAAGCTTCAGCAGTATATCGAAGCAGCACAGCAAGGGACGTTCTTTCCAGATAGAGAGAACGACGAGCTCACAATGGCCCTCGGGAATCCTGAGCACCCTGGACGGACACGAGGCACGCCAGGCTCCATTCCGTGGAAGGTTGGGTTTCCAGACGCAGGCGGTTACAAATCCCAGGAGAGGAGGAAAACATTGCAGCAGACCCAAATGCAGGCGCTGCAAGCAAGGGTACAAGCGATAGAGGAACGAGAAGCAAATCGCAGCAAATGTACTGCCGAAGCTTCCCCCGAAGCTACCCCGCCATCTCAGCGGAGAAGCAGCGTGGCTTCCACCGAGCTGCTTCAGCCGGAGCATGCCTTGATGGCTCCTGCCAGCTGTCCCGTGGATGCTATCACGGAGTCTCAAAATTGCCACCTTATGACGCAATGGATGAATTTGAAGGTCAAGGCGGTTGTTGGCTCTGTTTATCCTACTGAACCCGACACAACTTTTCACTGCCGGCCGATTCCAGAAGGATATGCTAGGGTGATGGTGGATGAAATAACGGAGGGATTTGAGGATCTCGAGCTTGACCACCCTACCGTGAAGGGGAGACTAGGCTAGGGTGTGCTCTGAAGACTCCATGCCTATGGCGGAAGGATCTCATCAACCTTCCGAACTGGACGCCTCCGCCTCCTCCTCCTCCTCCGGCAAGTCAGGGCACTCCGCCTCCACCGCCTCCTCCTCCGGTGAGCCAGGGCACTCCGCCTCCTCCACCGCCTCGTCCTCCGGCGAGTGACGATCAGGGCACTCGACCGGCTCCTTCTCCGGCGCGTGGTGGCACTCCGTCTCCTTCTCCGCCTGCGCCGACGCGCCCGAGCAGCCAGCCTCCTCCTTCTCCGCCTCGTCAGCAAGGGCGGAAGAGACCTGCCGCTGCTCCGGCTGCTCCGGCGCGTCGTAGTCCTTCTCCTCCGCCTCGTAAGAAAGTAAAGAAGACAACCGCTCCGTCTTCTCGGACGACGTCTAGCAGTACAGCCAGAGGCGGGAGGACATACAGATTCGGTCCTTCTCTGAAGACTCCAGAGAAGTTACCATACGAGAGGACCCCGGAGGAGAACGCGAAGATCGCGCGAACCGAAGTGGATGACTGGTTTCAAGGGTTGAAAGCAAAGAGACATCCACCTCCGGAGGAGAAGGTATATCCGGTGAAAGTGAAGCGCACTCTGGCTGCCCTGACAAAACCACCCAAGTCTCCGCCAAAAGGAAACTATGAGCGCATTATTGGAAAGGAATTTGCCGAAGTGGAGCGGTCGGGAAGTACTGTCAGTGATCAAAGGCTGAAAGAACGACGAGCTGGGAAACAAATTGCCCAGCTCGGCGAACAAGCGAAGCAATCGTGCCCCCCCGCTCAAGGTGCCTAGCGACAACGTCGCTAATGATCCGAGGATGGTGCCCGATTATAGCAATCTTGCCGATTACCTGCCCGACGATGTACATTATGAACCCATGGAGGTGCAGATACAAAGATACGAGTACAGGAAGCCTCTCATCAAAGATGAAAGATCTCTATCAACGATGATGCGAAGATTGCATGATTGGTACTTGAAAATCTGCAGATACTCTGGGGGAGGAGTACTTTGTATGTGAAAGTTAAAAAGGAGCATGACCTCATTGGAATTGAACTGTTGCCTATTCCATTTGAGGAGTTCTTTCAGTTTTTCAATCAATTGGCCCTCGATAAAACAAAGGTCACCTGCTACTGTTTGTAAGTAGTACTACTTCTGTCATTAAGTCTCTCTATATAGCTCAGCTCTTTCATTGCATGTATTTATAATCATCCTCACTATATTATGTAGATTGAAGATCGCAGAATTGAAGAAAAGACAAGTCGGTGATATTGGGTTCATTAACACATATCTCATAGATGCAACTCAGGTTAAATTTCATGCCACAGATACCGAGGCCAACTTGCTACGATCGTTGGTAATAAATGAAAACAAAGATATAATACTCTTTCCTTACAACTTCAAGTGAGTGTTACTGTCTTGTGCGTATTCGGTTTCCCTTATATATATATATATATATATATATTAGTCAAGGTTATAGTAATGTAATTGATGAGTTATGCATGTGTTTGCAGTTACCACTATATTCTCCTAGAGATTAAGCTTGAGCAGGGACTAGTAACTGTCTTAGACTCAAAACGAAAAATCCCCAGGACTATGCGGACATGACTCAAATGCTCGAGAAGTAAGTTAAATCGATCATTATCCACCATATCAGCAACTTTGTTCATTTCCTGATATATCAAGTAATTGTTTTCTTTGTCTGGCAGGGTTTGGAAAAAATTCTCCAAAAAAGCTCTAGGACTCCCGAAGAAGCTGCAATTTAGACACCCGAAAGTAAGTACTATCGTAGCATGTTCCGCGCATCTCCTATTGATTTGGCATTCTTGCTTATCAGTTTGATTGACCTCTATTTCTGTAGCGACCCGATCCGAATGGATCAAGTCTACTGTGCTCCGGTGTCATCCCTGGATCAGTAATGCTGACACCACACAGTACTTCGAAGGATTTATAGCAGAGTGGCAATCACACACTTATTACATCGGTGTCTCAAAGAGAACTTATTACAATAACATAGCTTAAGGCCATCTAATATCGATAACAGCGGAAGACTTGGAAGGTAAATGCGTCCATCAACTCCAACGGCATCACTGAGTATAGAACCACGACCTAAAAGCACCTTAATCATCGTGTGAAAATTCTGCAACATTAACGGTGCAGCCCGAAACGGGTCAGCACATGGAATATGCTGGCAAAGTAACACATAGAGAGTAATGGAATGAAACAGCTATACTATATGCATATTTGGCTGGTGGAAAGCTCTATGGTTACTGTTTTGCGTAAAGCCAGTTTTTCCCTACTGCAAAGGAATAAATTTATTTAACTATCATGGTGGTTGTTAAACATTGAGAATGGTTGAGAGCATTCTCAATCCCAATTAAAAGTAGTCATCAATAACCCAACAATATTAATTAGAAGTAACATGTTGAGATTCACATGATATTCAAGTACTAGATACTCAAGATGTCCATAACCGGGGACACGGCTAATCATGATTAGTTTGTTACACTCTGCAGAGGTTTGCGCACTTTTCCCCACAAGACTCGATCGCCTCCGTTGGATTTCTCGCACTACTGGTGTTTGAGAAACGGATGACCGAGACACAGTCTTTCAGAAGCGCTAGCACCTTACGATGGATAGACCGGTACACCTACTTTCCCCTACATCTGCTAGTCTACCCTGTAAGAGTTCGCACGACTTAGTCAACTATGCCAGAGCCCATAATGGCTTGTGGCTGCACACGTAAGTATTTAGCATGAAAGATCTTATGATCCCTTTGAGCCTGGGTGGTGGTCCAAAAGAAAACAGGCAAGTCCTGATAGACATCAGGTGCCTCAATCCACCCAGATGTGTGTTTAAGTTGCCACCTTAGATAAACCATTAAAATTATCAATCTCACATCTGTCATGGATATCACTCACCCAATCCACGTCTACTAGCATAGCATGGCAATATAAGCAAACGTAGAAGTAACTCCCAAAGGTTTCATAATAAATAGGTAATAGGTACTACCTCATCTACTTCCCATCCCACAATTTAATTAGATCCTAATCATGCAATGTGTGAGGATGGATCTAATGCAATAATACTGGGTTGTAGAAAAGGTATGATCAAAGTGTTACTTGCCTTGCTGATGATCCGCGAGTCCTAGAGATTCGAAGTAACAGGCGGCGCAATCTGGGTAATCTATCGCAGACAAACAACAAGCATACAATAAGTACTCATCTAATGCACAGGTAAAACTTGAACAAGAGATCGAACCAGAAAGTTCAACTTAAGAACTCCGGTTGCAAAGAAAGAACGAACCGAACAAAGCAACGGAAAACAAACGGCGGAAGAAAACAACTCGGTTCTAGCAAGTTGAAACTAGGTCAAATTTTACCATAGCAAAAACTTGTTTAAGTTGATTAGTCGGAACGGCGGTTTCGAAACGAAACTCCAGGCGCTTGAATCACCTGATTCCGATAAACGAGGGAGAAGATAAACTAGAACGAAGATCGGATCTGAGATCGCGATCGCGGAATAAATCCGACGAAAAGGAAAAGAAGAACGGTTGAACGAATGGACGTTCGTTAACCGAGAACAATCCGGTGATCACGTTCGTTAGGACGAAGGGTCTCGAGGCAACAAAACCGGAAAAGAAAAACGAATCCGATCTAGGGTTTCGGAAAAAGAAATCGAAACGAAAACCGATCTAGAAAACTGGAACGGTTTAGAAAAGCACCGGAACGATTTAGAAGAAAATCGAACCGAGGAAAAGAGATGCGGCGTGGGGCTACCTCCAGCGAGGGGCTCCGGCGAACGGCGGCGATGTAAGGCGGCGGCGGCGGTGACGCAGGTCGGCGGCAGCGCTAGGGGCGGCGGCGCGGGGTGAGGGCTTGGTGTGGGGCTTGGGGCTTGATGTGATGTTTAGAGGGGGGGTGAGTATTTATATAGGTGAGGGGGAGGGATTGCTTGGGGGAGGGGGCAAGAAATAAGAGAAGGAGAGGGAGTCCTAAAAAAACAAACCGAGTCCTACTAGGACTCTAGGGCGGCGGCGGCGGCTCCCTGGGCGCGCGTGCGCGGCGCTGGCGCGGCGGCGGGCCTGGCCTGGCCCAGGCGCGCGACGAAAAAAAATTTGTTATTATTTTTTTAAATCGGTTTCACGCGCAGAAAAACGAAAGAAAAGAGAACTAAACGAACTCCAAAACTCTCAAAGTAAATTTTTCCCGACTCCTAAAAATGAGTCGAACAAAATGAACTTTTCTCCGGGCCTAAAATGCAATTTTTGAAAACGCGCATTTTTCCCTATCCAAATAAAAGGAAAATGAAACTCCGACAAAACCAATGATCCTCTTTTTGAAATTTGAGAAAACTCAAATATGAAAATGATGAAATCTCCAACTCTCTCCGAGGGTCCTTGAGTTGCGTGAAATTTCTAGGATCAACCAAAATGCAAGAAAATATGATATGCATGATGATCTAGTGTATAACATTCCAAATTGAGAATTTGGGATGTTACAAACCTACCCCCCTTAAGATGAATCCCGCCCTCGAGATTCGGGTTGGCTAGGAAATAGGTGAGGGTGGTCCTTGAGCAAATCTTCTTCTCTCTCCCAGGTGGCTTCATCCTCTGAGTGGTGGTTCCACTGAACTTTGCAAAACTTGATAACCTTACTGCGGGTAACTCTACTAGCAAACTCGAGAATCTTGACTGGTTTCTCCTCATACGTTAAGTCGTCCTTCAACTGAATCGCTTCCCATGGCACTGTATCTCTTAATGGTACCTCTGCCGTCTCGGCGTGACATTTCTTCAGCTGAGAAACATGAAATACATCATGAACTCCTGACAGTCCCTCTGGTAATTCCAACTTATACGCGACTTCTCCCATACGTTGCAAGATCTTATATGGTCCAACGAAACGTGGTGCTAATTTTCCCTTAACTCCAAAACGCTTAACTCCTCGAAGTGGGGATACTCGGAGATATACCCTGTCTCCGGTTTCGTAAACTGTCTCCTTGCGTTTAGAATCTGCGTAGCTCTTCTGCCTGGATTGGGCTATCTTGAGCCTATCGTGAATCAACTTAACTTTCCATTCAGACTTCTTAATCAAATCTGGTTCGAAGAATTGACGGTCTCCAACTTCATCCCATGACAACGGTGTCCTGCACCTCCTTCCGTATAAAGCTTCGAAAGGTGCCATCTTCAAACTGGTTTGGTAACTGTTGTTATAAGAAAACTCTGCATACGGCGAGTTATCGTCCCAACTAGATCCATAATCTAGGGCACAAGCTCTCAGCATACCTTCCAAAATCTGATTGACTCTCTCAGTCTGTCCATCTGTGTGCGGATGAAAAGCGGTGCTGAACTCTAACCTGGTTCCCAAAGTTTCATGCAACTGCTTCCAAAACTATGAGGTAAATTGGGTTCCTCTATCTGATACAATACTCCTCGGAACTCCATGCAAACAAATGATCCTAGTCATGTATATCTTTGCCAACTTAGCACTGGTGTAAGTGGTCTTGACTGGAATGAAATGTGCTACCTTCGTCAAACGATCAACTACTACCCATATCGAGTCATATCCTACTTTCGTCCTGGGTAGTCCTGTGATAAAATCCATGCCTATATTATCCCACTTCCATTCGGGTATCGGCAATGGTTGCAACAATCCGGTTGACTTCTGATGCTCTTCCTTTACTCTATGACATATGTCACAAACTGCTACATATGCTGCAATATCCTTCTTCATTCCGGTCCACCAGAATGTCTCCTTCAAATCCAAATACATCTTGGTATTTCCTGGGTGAATCGAATAGGGTGAATCATGTGCCACTTGTAGAATCAACTTCCTGATCTCCGGGTCATTTGGCACATAAACACGGTCCTCAAACCATAGGGTATCATGCTCATCCTCACGAAATCCCTTTGCTTTTCCTTTGCTTAGTTTCTCCTTTATAGCAGCAATTTCCTTGTCAGATTTCTGAGCCTCTCTGATTTTATCCATCAATGTTGACTGAATCTCCAATGCTGCCACATAGCCTTTCGAAACTATCTCTAAACTTAGTCCACGAAGGTTTTCTGCTAACTCCTTGGGTATTTCCTCCGTTATTAACGTATTGACATGGCTCTTACGGCTCAACGCGTCAGCTACTACATTAGCTTTACCGGGATGGTAATGCAATCTCATGTCATAATCCTTGATGAGTTCCAACCATCTCCTTTGTCTGAGATTCAACTCCTTCTGCGTGAAAATGTACTTCAAACTCTTGTGATCCGTGTACACCTCACAATGATTTCAAATGAGGAAATGTCTCCATGTCTTCAATGCATGCACTACGGCTGCTAACTCCAAATCATGTGTGGCATAATTGAACTCATGAGGCTTCAGTTGTCATGAAGCATACGAAACAACTCTCCCTTCCTGCATAAGCACTCCTCCAAGTCCTCGACGTGAAGCATCGCAATACACCTCATAATCCTTGGTCTGATCTGGCAAAATCAACACTGGTGAGGTAACCAATCGTTTCTTCAACTCCTGGAAACTAGCCTCACACTCCTCAGTCCAATTGAACTTAGTATCCTTCTTCAACAACTCCGTCATAGGCTTCGCAATCTTTGAAAAGTTCTCATTGAATCTCCGGTAGTATCCTGCGAGTCCAAGAAAACTCCGGATCTCTCCAACTGTCGTTGGTGCTTCCCATTCGGTTACGGTCTCAACCTTTGCGGGGTCAACTGCTATCCCTTCTCCGGATATAACATGTCCGAGGAATCCTACTTCCTTCAACCAAAACTCACATTTGCTAAGTTTGGCATATAACTGATGTTTCCTTAGTTTCTCCAAAACCAAACGCAAATGTTCCTTATGCTCTTCTTCATTCTTTGAATAAACCAGGATATCATCAATGAACACTACGACGAACTTATCCAAAAACTCCATAAATACTTTGTTCATCAGGTTCATAAAATAGGCAGGTGCGTTAGTCAATCCAAATGACATAACGGTATACTCGTATAGTCCATATCTCGTGGTGAATGCTGTCTTAGGTATGTCCTGCTCTCGAATCTTCAACTGGTGGTACCCTGATCGCAAATCGATCTTGGAAAACACCTTAGCTCCTTGCAAACGATCAAACAGATCATTAATCATTGGCAGTGGGTACTTGTTCTTGATGGTCACTTCGTTCAATCCACGGTAATCAACAACCATCCGTAATGATCCATCCTTCTTCTCCACTAGAAGTACGGGTGATCCCCAAGGCTAATAACTTGGGTGAATGTAACCTTTCTCCAATAACTCCTAAATCTGATTCTTAATTTCTACCAAATCCTTTGCTGGCATCCGGTATGGTCTCTTTGATATTGGGCCTGTACCTGGCAATAACTCAATCAAAAACTCAATGTCTCTATCCGGTGGCATGCCTGGCAACTCTTCCGGAAATACATCAGGAAAATCCTTTACCACTAGTACTTCCTCCTGCATGACTCCTGTCAGGCAATTTACTTGTGTCCTATTTGGCGCATGCCGGGATACATACCTGATCCTTCTTCCTTCTGGCGTTGTAAGCAAAATTGTCTTACTGGCACAATCGATGTTTCCTCCATACATCGACAGCCAATCCATACCAAGAATTACATCCAAACCTTGGGATTCCAAAATAATTAAATCTGTTGGGAAAACATGCCTTCCTATGCTTAATGGCACTTGAAAGCATCCTTGACTGGCCATGTATTTTGCTCCTGGTGAACTTACTAGCATAGGTGTTTTAAGAATCCTAGTGGGCAGGCTATATTTTTCCACAAATCCCCTTGATATGTATGAATGTGATGCACCAGTATCGAAAAGAACGAGTGCGGTAAATGACTTAACCAAAAACTTACCGATTACTGCATCCGGCTGATCTTCAACCTCCTCCACGTTAACGTGGTTCACCTGTCCCCTATTGAAAGGGTTCGGCTTCTTCCCTGAGCTTCCATTGCCATTTCCATTCTGGCCTTCAGGACATTCATTGGCATAATGTCCGGTCTTGGAACACTTGAAACAGGTGACTTGACTCAGATCCCTCTTGGATGGGGTTGATGGGGTGGTCCGATTCTGGCCGTTGCTTCCTCCATTCCCATTACCATTCTTGTGGACATTGTGGTTGTGCGAACTACCTCCTCCATGGGTATGCTGAAACTGAAATCCCGATTTAGGGGTAAAACGGGGCTTCTGCTGGGCTCCAGGGTTATACTTCCCCTGTCCATACTTCCTCTTGCGGTTCTCAATCTGCTGTTGCTTCCCTTCAATCATGATGGCACGATCTACCAACTCCTGGTAGTTGTTAAAACTTGCTACCATCAACTGCATGCTTAACTCATCATTCAGTCCTTCCAGAAACTTCTCCTGCTTCGTTGCATCCGTAGCAATGTCATCTGGGGCATAACGTGCTAACTTGCTGAAGTCGTCAACGTACTGGCCAACTGTCCTTCCTCCTTGGCATAAGTTGCGAAACTCACGCTTCTTCATGGCCATAGCTCCTGCTAAAACATGTGTAGTGCGGAAAGCTTGCTGGAACTGATCCCATGTGACGGTGTCAACTGGGAAGGTGGCTGTGAAATTCTCCCACCATGCTGCCGCGGGTCCTTCTAACTGATGTGCGGCAAACTTCACTTTCTCACCATCTGTGCATCCTGCAGTGGTCAACTCCCTTCCTATCTTGCGGAGCCAATCGTCTGCTACTATCGGCTTGGTGCTACTAGAAAACACCGGCGGATTCAGCCTAAGGAAACGGGCTAAGTGGTCAACAGGGGGCGGCGGTGGTGGTGGGTTGTTGTTGTTCTGCTGGTTCTGAGCTAACATCTGCATCAATTGATTCTGTTGCTGGATCAACTGAGTGAGCTCCGGTGGAAATCCATTGTCACGTCTCGGAGGCATCTGAGGGTTTAGAAAAGACGATAAATAAGAATAGAGTGAGGTCTAAAGAGAAAACACTACCCCAATGCACATGAGCAAATTCACACAAAATCACTTCATTCAATCAAACAAGGGCATACAATCGATCTAGCTATCGCAAACGTGCTCGAACTATAATGTTTACATGGGGGGAAATACTACTAATAGTTGGTGGTCATCTAAAAATTTGAACCGGTGGAAGACTCCATGATGTCCGCTCCAGCTTCGTCTTCAAAGTCGGGTTCACTTGGATCCGAATCGGTGTCGTCGATGATGATGTAGTTGTCAGGACATGCGACGTACATGTCTTCCTTCCTGGATGCTAACTCCCTCTTGAGTTCTTCAATCTCTTGCTTAAGATCGACGTTGTGTCTTGCTAGAGCTACGATCTCGTCCATGTAGTCCTTGCGTGTAGCCTTCAGTTCTCCTTCTAGCTCGATGATCCTTGTCTTCGCATTCTTCAACTCTATCATATCATTGCACATCTGGTTCTCGTGGCGTCGAATGTGCTGGTTTAACTCCTGGATAAAAGCTACAATGGATCTATCCTTCTTGGTGGTGACTAACTCCCATTGTTCATCTCGGCGTCCGCAAATCTGGTAAATAGTGTACTTGAGGTCTTCTTGATAAACTTCTCCAATGCGTCCTATGGTGATATGGGCGGCCATGCTCCTTCCTAGACTCCAAGTTGGTGCATTGAAAACACTATCTATGGGCTTCGTGATTGGCGCGAATGTCCTTCCCGGAACGTGAGCTTGAATCTTCCAGCGCTCCTCTTAGGCAGAGTGGCGTTGAAGGTTCCCGTGAAACTTGGTAGTCCAATGTTTAGGTACTTGGTGACTTCCTTCAAGTGAAATCCAAAAGGTGTTCCTTCATCCGGTTGAGCGTACTTAATCTTTGCGTCCTTCATCCTAAAGAGTAGAAAAGATGAGGAGTTAGAAAATGAGGAGAGAATAGTGATCTGTGGCTTTAACTTAGTGGTCGTGTCCTATAGTCAGCGTGTGCTCTGATACCATCTCTGTAGCGACCCGACCCGAATGGATCAAGTCTACTGTGCTCCGGTGTCATCCCTGGATCAGTAATGCTGACACCACACAGTACTTCGAAGGATTTATAGCAGAGTGGCAATCACACACTTATTACATCGGTGTCTCAAAGAGAACTTATTACAATAACATAGCTTAAGGCATCTAATATCGATAACAGCGGAAGACTTGGAAGGTAAATGGGTCCATCAACTCCAACGGTATCACTGAGTATAGAACCACGACCTAAAAGCACCTTAATCGTCGTCTGAAAAGTCTGCAACATTAACGTTGCAGCCCGAAACGGGTCAGCACATGGAATATGCCGGCAAAGTAACACATAGAGAGTAATGGAATGAAACAGCTATACTATATGCATATTTGGCTGGTGGAAAGCTCTATGGTTACTGTTTTGCGTAAAGCCAGTTTTTCCCTACTGCAAAGGAATAAATTTATTTAACTATCATGGTGGTTGTTAAACATTGAGAATGGTTGACAGCATTCTCAATCCCAATTAAAAGTAGTCATCAATAACCCAACAATATTAATTAGAAGTAACATGCTGAGATTCACATGATATTCAAGTACTAGATACTCAAGATGTCCATAACCGGGGACATGGCTAATCATGATTAGTTTGTTACACTCTGCAGAGGTTTGCGCACTTTTCCCCACAAGACTCGATCGCCTCCGTTGGATTTCTCGCACTACTAGTGTTTGAGAAACGGATGACCGAGACACAGTCTTTCAGAAGCGCTAGCACCATATGATGGATAGACCGGTACACCTACTTTCCCCTACATCTGCTAGTCTACCCTGTAAGAGTTCGCACGACTTAGTCAACTATGCCAGAGCCCATAATGGCTTGTGGCTGCACACATAAGTATTTAGCATGAAAGATCTTATGATCCCTTTGAGCCTGGGTGGCGGTCCAAAAGAAAAACAGGCAAGTCCTGATAGACATCAGGTGCCTCAATCCACCTAGATGTGTGTTTAAGTTGCCACCTTAGATAAACCATTAAAATTATCAATCTCACATCTGTCATGGATATCACTCACCCAATCCACGTCTACTAGCATAGCATGGCAATATAAGCAAAGGTAGAAGTAACTCCCAAAGGTTTCATAATAAACAGGTAATAGGTACTACCTCATCTACTTCCCATCCCACAATTTAATTAGATCCTAATCATGCAATGTGTGAGGATGGATCTAATGCAATAAAACTGGGTTGTAGAAAAGGTATGATCAAAGTGTTACTTGCCTTGCTGATGATCCGCGAGTCCTAGAGATTCGAAGTAACAAGCGGCGCAATCTGGGTAATCTATCGCAGACAAACAACAAGCATACAATAAGTACTCATCTAATGCACAGGTAAAACTCGAACAAGAGATCGAACAAGAAAGTTCAACTTAAGAACTCCGGTTGCAAAGAAAGAACGAACCGAACAAAGCAACGGAAAACAAACGACGGAAGAAAACAACTCGGTTCTAGCAAGTTGAAACTAGGTCAAATTTTACCGTAGCAAAAACTTGTTTAAGTTGATTAGTCGGAACGGCGGTTTCGAAACGAAACTCGAGGCGCTTGAATCACCTGATTCCGATAAACGAGCGAGAAGACAAACTAGAACGAAGATCGGATATGAGATCGCGATCGCAGAATAAATCTGACGAAAAGGAAAAGAAGAACGGTTGAACGAACGGACGTTCGTTAACCGAGAAAAATCCGGTGATCACATTCGTTAGGACGAACGGTCCGGCGAATGGTCTCGAGGCAACTAAACCGGAAAAGAAAAACGAATCCGATCTAGGGTTTCGAAAAAAGAAATCGAAACGAAAACCGATCTAGAAAACCGGAACGGTTTAGAAAAGCACCGGAACGATTTAGAAGAAAATCGAACTGAGGAAAAGAGATGCGGCGCGGGGCTACCTCCGGCGAGGTCTCCGGCGAGGGGCTCCGGCAAACGGCGGTGATGTAAGGCGGCGGCGGCGGTGCTAGGGTGGCGCGGCGCTAGGGGCGGCGGCGCAGGGTGAGGGCTTGGTGTGGGGCTTGGGGCTTGATGTGATGTTTAGAGGGGGGGGGGGTGAGTATTTATATAGGTGAGGGGGAGGGATTGCTTGGGGGAGGGGGCAAGAAATAAGAGAAGGAGAGGGAGTCCTAAAAAAAACCGAGTCCTACTAGGACTCTAGGGCGGCGGCGGCTCCCTGGGCGCGCGTGCGCGGCGCTGGCGCGGCGGCCGGCCTGGCCTGGCCTGCGGCTGGGCCTTGGCCCAGGCGCGCGACGATTTTTTTTAAATCGGTTTCGCGCGCAGAAAAACGAAAGAAAAGAGAACTAAACGAACTCCAAAACTCTCAAAGTAAATTTTCCCCGACTCCTAAAAATGAGTCGAACAAAATGAACTTTTCTCCGGGCCTAAAATGCAATTTTTGAAAACGCGCATTTTTCCCTATCCAAATAAAAGGCAAATGAAACTCCGACAAAACCAATGATCCTCTTTTCGAAATTTGAGAAAACTCAAATATGAAAATGACGAAATCTCCAACTCTCTCCGAGGGTCCTTGAGTTGCGTGAAATTTCTAGGATCAACCAAAATGCAAGAAAATATGATATGCATGATGATCTAGTGTATAACATTCCAAATTGAGAATTTGGGATGTTACAATTTCTTGTAAAGTGGTTGTGGCAGGAAAAAGGGAATGATTTCTGTGGATACTATGTTTGCGAGTCCATCCTCCACACGACCTGTGAGCGGGGCTACACTGACGAACAATATGAAGTACGTAAATAACAACATTCACAATTTTATTTTATTACCATCATTTGTGTTGAGTTTCACTCATTCATATATATATGTATTGACCCACTTCTTCAAATTAGATGTTTCGGAAGCGGGATGAACTCCTAGCACCAGCTCGCATGCGAGCAATTCAAGAGGAATTGGCGGCATTCTTTCTTGACCACGTGATCGCTGAAGATGGAGAATACTATGTAGACCATGAGTCCGTATGATTATATTTGTAAGAGATAATTATTGTATATATGTAGCCGGTAGTGTCGGATAGATATACGAGAACTTGTTGTTCGACCAATCTCTCGGAGAAGGAGAGGTGGTCGATATCACTTCTCTCTGTATGCATATATGTTCATGACGAGCTTCTGTTTCCTTCGTTTTCTTACTAGCTAGCTAGCGTGTCTAGTCCTCTTTATACGTATGTATAGTATGTAGCGTCGACCAAGCACGGACATAAGAGAGGACACTTCTCTCTATTAATTATAGCTAGCTAACACAATATATGAAACACATAAATTAACCCCCCAAAACCCCCAACCCCCCCTTTCAAAAAAAAAACGAAAACCCCAGCCACAGAAATGCTCACGCGTGGATGCCTATTGGTCCCGGTTGGTGCCACCAACCGGGACCAAAGGTTCTCCTGCCTGGGCTCCGCGCACAGGCCACGTGGAGGCCCATCAGTCCCGGTTCTGGATTGAACCGGGACTAAAGGGGCAGGGCATTAGTACCGACCCTTTAGTCCCGGTTCAGGAACCGGGACAAAAGGCCCTTACGAACCGGGACAACATGCCCTTTTTCTACCAGTGCATGTAAATTTCCTCCTTCAACTCTCCATTGAGGAAAGCCATCTTAACGTCCATTTGATGAACGAGAAGACCTGCTACAGGAGCAACACCAGATGTTATGAACGTCTGGCAGAGCAAAGCTGATGACTACTCGATAGTTCAGTGTGCCATGCTTTACGGCTTAGAACCAGGACTTCAACGACGTTTTGAACATCATGGAGCATATGAGATGTTCCAGGAGTTGAAGTTAATGTTTCAAGCAAATGCCCGGATTGAGAGATATGAAGTCTCCAATAAGTTCTACAGCTGCAAGATGGAGGAGAACAGTTCTGTCAGTGAGCATATACTCAGAATATTTGGGTATAACAATCACTTGATTCAACTGGGAGTTAATCTTCCGGATGATAGCGTCATTGACAGAATTCTTCAATCACTGCCACCAAGCTACAAGAGCTTCGTGATGAACTATAACATGCAAGGGATGGATAAGACTGAAGGAAATATGCCCTAGAGGCAATAATAATGTTATTATTTTATTTCCTTATATCATGATAAATGTTTATTATTCATGCTAGAATTGTATTATCCGGAAACATAATACTTGTGTGAATACCTCGACAAACCAAACGTCACTAGTATGCCTCTACTTGACTAGCTCGTTAATCGAAGATGGTTATGTTTCCAAACCATAGACATGTGTTGTCATTTGATTAATGCGATCACATCATTTGGAGAATGATGTGATTGACATGACCCATTCCATCAGCTTAGCACCCGATCGTTTAGTATGTTGCTATTGCTTTCTTCATGACTCATACATGTTCCTATGACTATGAGATTATGCAACTCCCGTTTACCGGAGGAACACTTTGTGTGCTACCAAACGTCACAACGTAACTGGGTGATTATAAAGGAGCTCCACAGGTGTCTCCAAAGGTAAATGTTGGGTTGGCGTATTTCGAGATTAGGATTTGTCACTCCGATTGTCGGAGAGGTATCTCTGGGCCCTCTCGGTAATGCACATCACATAAGCCTTGCAAGCATTACAACTAATGAGTTAGTTGCGAGATGATGTATTATGAAACGACTAAAGAGACTTGCCGGTAATGCGATTGAACTAGGTATTGAGATACCGATGATCGAATCTCGGGCAAGTAACATACCGATGACAAAGGGAATAACGTATGTTGTTATGCGGTCTGACCGATAAAGATCTTCGTAGAATATGTAGGAGCCAATATGAGCATCCAGGTTCCGCTATTGGTTATTGATCGGAGATGTGTCTCGGTCATGTCTACATTGTTCTCGAACCCGTAGGGTCCGCACGCTTAAGGTTTCGATGACAGTTATATTATGAGTTTATGCATTTTGATGTACCGAAGTTTGTTCGGATTCCCGGATGTGATCACGGACATGACGAGGAGTCTCGAAATGGTCGAGACATAAAGATTTATATATTGAAAGCCTATATTTGGATATCGGAAGTGTTCCGGGTGAAATCGGGATTTTACCGGAGTACCGAGAGGTTACCGGAACCCCCCGGGAGGTATATGGGCCTTAGTGGGCTTTAGTGGAAGAGAGGAGAGGTGGCCAGGGCTGGGCCGCGCGCCCCTCCCCCCTAGTCCGAATAGGACAAGGAGAGGGGGGCGCCCCCCCTTCCTTCTCTCTCTCCTCTTTCCCCCTTCCCGAATCCTATTCCAACTAGGAAAGGGGGGAATCCTACTCCCGGTGGGAGTAGGACTCCTCCTGGCGCGCCCTCCTCCTGGCCGGACGCACCTCCCCTTGCTCCTTTATATACGGGGGCAGGGGGCACCCCTAGACACACAAGTTGATCCATGTGATCATATTCTTAGCCGTGTGCGGTGCCCCCTTCCACCATAATCCTCGATAATATTGTAGCGGTGCTTAGGTGAAGCCCTGCGACGGTAGAACATCAAGATCGTCACCACGCCGTCGTGCTGATGGAACTCTTCCCCTACACTTTGCTGGATCAGAGTCCGAGGATCGTCATCGAGCTGAACGTGTGCTAGAACTCGGAGGTGCCGTAGTTTCGGTGCTTGATCGGTCGGGCTGTGAAGACGTACGACTACATCAACCGCGTTGTGCTAACGCTTCCGCTGTCAGTCTACAAGGGTACGTAGATCACACTCTCCCGTCTCGTTGCTATGCATCGCAATGATCTTGCGTGTGCGTAGGAATTTTTTTGAAATTACCACGTTCCCCAACAGTGGCATCCGAGCCTAGGTTTTATGTGTTGATGTTATATGCACGAGTAGAACACAAGTGAGTTGTGGGCGATATAAGTCATACTGCTTACCAGCATGTCATACTTTGGTTCGGCGGTATTGTTGGACGAAGCGGCCCGGACCGACATTACGCGTATGCTTACGCGAGACCGGTTCTCCCGACGTGCTTTGCACAAAGGTGGCTAGCGGATGACAGTTTCTCCAACTTTAGTTGAACTGAGTGTGGCTACGCCCGGTCCTTGCGAAGGTTAAAACAACACCAACTTGACAAACTATCATTGTGGTTTTGATGCGTAGGTAAGATTGGTTCTTGCTTAAGCCCGTAGCAGCCACGTAAAACTTGCAACAACAAAGTAGAGGACGTCTAACTTGTTTTTGCAGGGCATGTTGTGATGTGATATGGTCAAGACATGATGCTAAATTTTATTGTATGAGATGATCATGTTTTGTAACCGAGTTATCGGCAACTGGCAGGAGCCATATGGTTGTCGCTTTATTGTATGGAATGCAATCGCGCTGTAATGCTTTACTTTATCACTAAGCGGTAGCGATAGTCGTGGAAGCATAAGATTGGCGAGACGACAACGATGCTACGTTGGAGACCAAGGTGTCGCGCCGGTGACGATGGTGATCAGGATGGTGCTTCGAAGATGGAGATCACAAGCACAAGATGATGATGGCCATATCATATCACTTATATTGATTGCATGTGATGTTTATCTTTTATGCATCTTATCTTACTTTGGTTGACGGTAGCATTATAAGATGATCTCTCACAAATTATCAAGAAGTGTTCTCCCTGAGTATGCACCGTTGCGAAAGTTCTTCGTGCTGAGACACCACATGATGATCGGGGGTGATAGGCTCTACGTTCAAATACAACGGGTACAAAATAGTTGCACACGCGGAATACTCAAGTTATACTTGACGAGCCAAGCATATACAGATATGGCCTCGGAACACGGAGACCGAAAGGTCGAGCGTGAATCATATAGTAGATATGATCAACATAGTGTTGTTCACCAATGAAACTACTCCATCTCACGTGATGATCGGACATGGTTTAGTTGATTTGGATCACGTAATAACTTAGAGGATTAGAGGGATGTCTATCTAAGTGGGAGTTCTTTTAGTAATATGATTAATTGAACCTAAATTTATCATGAAGTTAGTACCTGATAGTATCTTGCTTGTTTATGTTTGATTGTAGATAGATGGCCCGTGCTGTTGTTCCGTTGAATTTTAATGCGTTCCTTGAGAAAGCAAAGTTGAAAGATGATGGTAGCAATTACACGGACTAGGTCCGTAACTTGAGGATTATCCTCATTGCTGCACAAAAGAATTACGTCCTGGAAGCACCGCTGGGTGCCAGGCCTGCTGCTGGAGCAACACCAGATGTTATGAACGTCTGGCAGAGCAAAGCTGATGACTACTCGATAGTTCAGTGTGCCATGCTTTACGACTTAGAATTGGGACTTCAATGACGTTTTGAACATCATGGACCATATGAGATGTTCCAGGAGTTGAAGTTAATATTTCAAGCAAATGCCCGGATTGAGAGATATGAAGTCTCCAATAAGTTCTATAGCTGCAAGATGGAGGAGAACAGTTCTGTCAGTGAGCATATACTCAAAATGTCTGGGTATAATAATCACTTGATTCAATTGGGAGTTAATCTTCCAAGTGATTGCATCATTGACAGAATTCTCCAATCACTGCCACCAAGCTACAAGAGCTTCGTGATGAACTATAATATGCAAGGGATGAATAAGACTATTCCCGAGCTCTTCGCAATGCTGAAAGCTGCGGAGGTAGAAATCAAGAAGGAGCATCAAGTGTTGATAGTCAACAAGACCACTAGTTTCAGGAAAAAGGGCAAAGGGAAGAAGAAGGGGAACTTCAAAAATAACAGCAAGCAAGTTGCTACTCAAGAGAAGAAACCCAAACTTGGACCTAAGCCTGAAACTGAGTGCTTCTACTGCAAGCAGACTGGTCACTAGAAGCGGAACTGCCCCAAGTATTTGGCGGATAAGAAGGATGGCAAGATGAACAAAGGTATATGTGATATACATGTTATTGATGTGTACCTTACTAATGCTCGCAGTAGCACCTGGGTATTTGATACTGGTTCTGTTGCTAATATTTTCAACTCCAAACAGGGACTACGGATTAAGCGAAGATTGGCTAAGGACGAGGTGACGATGCGCGTGGGAAATGGTTCCAAAGTCGATGTGATCACAGTCGGCATGCTACCTCTACATCTACCTTCGGGATTAGTATTAGACCTAAATAATTGTTATTTGGTGCCAGCGTTAAGCATGAACATTATATCTGGATCTTGTTTGATGCGAGACGGTTATTCATTTAAATCAGAGAATAATGGTTGTTCTATTTACATGAGTAATATCTTTTATGGTCATGCACCCTTAAAGAGTGGTCTATTCTTATTAAATCTCGATAGTAGTGACACACGTATTCATAGTGTTGAAACCAAAAGATGCAGAGTTGATAATGATAGTGCAACTTATTTGTGGCACTAGCATTTGGGTCATATCGGTATAAAGCGCATGAAGAAACTCCATACTGATGGGCTTTTGGAACCACTTGATTATGAATCACTTGGTACTTGCGAACCGTGCCTTATGGGTAAGATGACAAAAACACCGTTCTCCGGTACTATGGAGAGAGCAACAGATTTATTGGAAATCATACATACAGATGTATGTGGTCCGATGAATGTTGAGGCTCGTGGCGGATATCGTTATTTTCTCACCTTCACAGATGACTTAAGCAGATATGGGTATATCTACTTAATGAAACATAAGTCTGAAACGTTTGAAAAGTTCAAAGAATTTCAGAGTGAAGTTGAAAATCATCGTAACAAGAAAATAAAATTCCTACGATTTGATCATGGAGGAGAGTATTTGAGTTACGAGTTTGGTGTACATTTGAAACAATGTGGAATAGTTTCGCAACTCACGCCACCCGGAACACCACAGCATAATGGTGTGTTCGAACGTCGTAATCGTACTTTACTAGATATGGTGCGATCTATGATGTCTCTTACTGATTTACCGCTATCATTTTGGGGATATGCTCTAGAGACGGCCGCATTCACGTCAAATAGGGCACCATCAAAATCCGTTGAGACAACGCCTTATGAACTGTGGTTTGGCAAGAAACCAAAGTTGTCGTTTCTGAAAGATTGGGGCTGCGATGCTTAAGTGAAAAAGCTTCAACCTGATAAGCTCGAACCCAAATCGGAGAAATGTGTCTTCATAGGATATCCAAAGGAAACTATTGGATACACCTTCTATCACAGATCCGAAGGCAAGACTTTTGTTGCTAAATTCGGAAACTTTTTGGAGAAGGAGTTTCTCTCGAAAGAAGTGAGTGGGAGGAAAGTAGAACTTGACAAGGTAATAGTACCTGCTCCCTTATTGGAAAGTAGTACATCAAAGAAACCTGTTTCTGTGACACCTACACCAATTAGTGAGGAAGCTAATGATAATGATCATGAAACTTCAGAACAAGATACCACTGAACCTCGTAGATCAACCAGAGTAAGATCCGCGCCGGAGTGGTATGGTAATCCTGTTCTGGAAGTCATGCTACTAGATCATGATGAACCTATGAACTATGAAGAAGCGATGGTGAGCCCAGATTCCGCAAAATGGCTTGAAGCCATGAAATCTGAGATGGGATCCATGTATGAGAACAAAGTATGGACTTTGGTTGACTTGCCCAATGATCAGTAAGCAATTGAGAGTAATGGATCTTCAAGAAGAAGACTGACGCTGACGGTAATATTACTGTCTACAAAGCTCGACTTGTCGCAAAAGGTTTTCGGCAAGTTCAAGGGATTGACTACGATGAGACCTTCTCACCCGTAGTGATGCTTAAGTCTCTCCGAATCATGTTAGCAATTGCCGCATTTTATGATTATGAAATTTGGCAAATGGATGTCAAAACTGCATTCCTGAATGGATTTCTGCAAGAAGAGTTGTATATGATGCAGCCGGAAGGTTTTGTCGATCCAAAGGGAGCTAACAAAGTGTGCAAGCTCCAGCGATCCATTTATGGACTGGTGCAAGCCTCTCGGAGTTGGAATAAACGCTTTGATAGTGTGATCAAAGCATTTGGTTTTGTACAGACTTTTGGAGAAGCCTGTATTTACAAGAAAGTGAGTGGGAGCTCTGTAGCATTTCTGATATTATATGTAGATGACATATTGCTAATCGGAAATGATATAGAATTTCTGGATAGCATAAAAGGATACTTGAATAAGAGTTTTTCAATGAAAGACCTCGGTGAAGCTGCTTACATATTGGGCATTAAGATCTATAGAGATAGATCAAGACGCTTAATTGGACTTTCACAAAGCACATACCTTGACAAAATTTTGAAGAAGTTCAAAATGGATCAAGCAAAGAAAGGATTCTTGCCTGTGTTACAAGGTGTGAAATTGAGTAAGACTCAATCCCCGACCAATGCAGAAGATAGAGAGAAAATGAAAGATGTTCCCTATGCTTCAGCCATAGGCTCTATCATGTATGCAATGCTGTGTACCGGACCTGATGTGTGTCTTGCTATAAGTCTAGCAGGGAGGTACCAAAGTAATCCAGGAGTGGATCACTGGACAACGGTCAAGAACATCCTGAAATACCTGAAAAGCACTAAGGATATGTTTCTCATATATGGAGGTGACAAAAAGCTTACCGTAAACGGTTACGTTGATGCAAGCTTTGAGACTGATCCGGACGATTCTAAATCGCAAACCGGATATGTGTTTACATTAAACGGTGGAGCTGTCAGTTGGTGCAGTTCTAAACAAAGCGTTGTGGCGGGATCTACATGTGAAGCGGAGTACATAGCTGCTTCGAAAGCAGCAAACGAAGGACTCTGGATGAAGGAGTTCATATGCGATCTAGGTGTCATACCTAGTGCATCGGGTCCAATGAAAATCTTTTGTGACAATACTGGTGCAATTGCCTTGGCAAAGGAATCCAGATTTCACAAGAGAACCAAGCACATCAAGAGACACTTCAATTCCATCCGGGATCTAGTCCAGGTGGGAGACATAGAGATTTGCAAGATACATACGGATCTGAATATAGCAGACCCGTTGACTAAGCCTCTTCCACGAGCAAAACATGATCAACACCAAAGCTCCATGGGTGTTAGAATCATTACTGTGTAATCTAGATTATTGACTCTAGTGCAAGTGGGAGACTGAAGGAAATATGCCCTGGAGGCAATAATAATGTTATTATTTTATTTCCTTATATCATGATAAATGTTTATTATTCATGGTAGAATTGTATTATCCGGAAACATAATACTTGTGTGAATACATAGACAAACCAAACGTCACTAGTATGCCTCTACTTGACTAGCTCGTTAATCGAAGATGGTTATGTTTCCTAACCATAGACATGTGTTGTCATTTGATTAATGGGATCACATCATTAGGAGAATGATGTGATTGACATGACCCATTCCATTAGCTTTCTTCATGACTCATATATGTTCCTATGACTATGAGATTATGCAATTCCCGTTTACCGGAGGAACACTTTGTGTGCTACCAAACATCACAACGTAACTGGGTGATTATAAAGGAGCTCTACAGGTGTCTCCAAAGGTAAATGTTGGGTTGGCGTATTTCGAGATTAGGATTTGTCACTCCGATTGTCGGAGAGGTATCTCTGGGCCCTCTCGGTAATGCACATCACATAAGCCTTGCAAGCATTACAACTATTGAGTTAGTTGTGAGATGATGTATTACGAAACGAGTAAAGAGACTTGCCGGTAACGAGATTGAACTAGGTATTGAGATACCGATGATCGAATCTCGGGCAAGTAACATACCGATGACAAAGGGAACAACGTATGTTGTTATGCGGTCTGACCGATAAAGATCTTCGTAGAATATGTAGGAGCCAATATGAGCATCCAGGTTCCGCTATTGGTTATTGACCGGAGACGTGTCTCGGTCATGTCTACATTGTTCTCGAACCCGTAGGGTCCGCACGCTTAAGGTTTTGATGAAGGTTATATTATGAGTTTATGCATTTTGATGTACCGAAGTTTGTTCGGAGTCCCGGATGTGATCACGGACATGACGAGGAGTCTCGAAATGGCCGAGACATAAAGATTGATATATTGGAAGCCTATATTTGGATATCGGAAGTGTTCCGGGTGAAATCGGGATTTTACCGGAATACCGGGAGGTTACCGGAGCCCCCCGGGAGGTATATGGGCCTTAGTGGGCTTTAGTGGAAGAGAGGAGAGGTGGCCAGGGCTGGGCCGCGTGCCCCTCCCACCTAGTCCAAATAGGACAAGGAGAGGGGGGCGTCGCCCCCTTGCTTCTCTCTCTCCTCTTTCCCCCTTCCCGAATCCTATTCCAACTAGGAAAGGGGGGAATCCTACTCCCGGTGGGAGTAGGACTCCTCTTGGCGCACCCTCCTCCTAGCCGGCCGCACCTTCCCTTGCTCCTTTATATACGGGGGCAGGGGGCACCCCTAGACACACAAGTTGGTCCACGTGATCATATTCTTAGCCGTGTGCGGTGCCCCCTTCCACCATAATCCTCGATAATATTGTAGCGGTGCTTAGGCGAAGCCCTGCGACGGTAGAACATCAAGATCGTCACCACGCCGTCATGTTGACGGAAGTCTTCCCCGACACTTTGCTGGATCGGAGTCCGGGGATCGTCATCGAGCTGAACGTGTGCTAGAACTCGGAGGTGCCTTAGTTTCGGTGCTTGATCGGTCGGGCCGTGAAGACGTACGACTACATCAACCGCGTTGTGCTAACGCTTCCGCTGTTGGTCTACAAGGGTACGTAGATCACACTCTCCCCTCTCGTTGCTATGCATCACCATGATCTTGTGTGTGCGTAGGAATTTTTTTGAAATTACTACATTCCCCAACAAAGACGATTCCCGAGCTCTTCGCAATGCTAAAGGCTGCGGAGGTAGAAATCAAGAAGGAGCATCAAGTGTTGATGGTCAATAAGACCACCAGTTTCAAGAATAAGAGTAAAGGGAAGAAGAAGGGGAATTTCAAGAAGACGAGGAAACAAGTTGCTGCTCAAGAGAAGAAAACCAAGTCTGGACCTAAGCCTGAGACTAAGTGCTTCTACTGTAAGCAGACTGGTCACTGGAAGCGGAACTGCCCCAAGTATTTGGTGGATAAGAAGGATGGCAAACTGAACAAAGGTATATGTGATATACATGTTATTGATGTGTACCTTACCAAAGCTCGTAGTAGCACCTGGGTATTTGATACTGGTTCTGTTGCTAATATTTGCAACTCAAAACAGGGACTAAAGATTAAGCGAACACTGGCTAAGGACGAGGTGACGATGCACATAGGAAATGGTTCCAAAGTCGATGTCATCACCGTCGGCACGATACCTCTACATCTACCTTCGGGATTAGTTTTAGACCTAAATAATTGTTATTTGGTGCCAGCATTGAGCATGAACATTATATCTGGATCTTGTTTGATGCGAGACGGTTATTCATTTAAATCTGAGAATAATGGTTGTTCTATTTATATGAGTAATATCTTTTATGGTCATGCACCCTTGAAGAGTGGTCTATTTTAGATAAATCTCGATAGTAGTGATACACATATTCATAATCTTGAAGCCAAAAGATGCAGAGTTAATAATAATAGTGCAAGTTATTTGTGGCACTGCCGTTTGGGTCATATTGGTGTAAAGCGCATGAAGAAACTCCATACTGATGGACTTTTGGAATCACTTGATTATTAATCACTTGGAACTTGCGAACCATGCCTCATGAGCAAGATGACTAAAACGCCATTCTCTGGAACTATGGAGCGAGCAACTAATTTGTTGGAGATCATACATACTGATGTATGTGGTCCAATGAATGTTGAGGCTCGCGGCGGGTATCGATATTTTCTCACCTTCACAAATGATTTAAGCAAATATGGGTATATCTACTTAATGAAACATAAGTCTGAAACATTTGAAAAGTTCAAAGAATTTCAGAGTGAAGTTGAAAATCATTGTAACAAGAAAATAAATTTTCTACGATCTGATCGGGGAGGAGCATATTTGAGTTACGAGTTTGGTCTACATTTGAAACAATACGGAATAGTTTCGCAACTCACGCCACCTGGAACACCACAGCGTAATGGTGTGTCCGAACATCGTAATCGTACTTTACTCGATATGGTGCAATCTATGATGTCTCTTACTGATTTACCGCTATAGTTTTGGGGTTATGCTTTAGAGACGGCCGCATTGACGTTAAATAGGGCACCATCGAAATCCGTTGAGACGACGCCTTATGAATTAAGGTTTGGCAAGAAACCAAAGTTGTCGTTTCTTAAAGTTTGGGGCTGCGATGCTTATGTGAAAAAGCTTCAACCTGGTAAGCTCGAACCCAAATCGGAGAAATGTGTCTTCATAGGATACCCAAAGGAAACTATTGGGTACACCTTCTATCACAAATCCGAAGGCAAGACATTCGTTGCGAAGAATGGATCCTTTCTAGGGAAGGAGTTTCTCTCGAAAGAAGTGAGTGGGAGGAAAGCAGAACTTGATGAGGTAACAGTACCTGCTCCCTTATTGGAAAGTAGTTCATCACATAAACCGGTTCCTATGACGTCTACACCAATTAGTGAGGAAGTTAATGATGATGATCATGAAACTTCAGATCAAGTTGTTACTGAACCTCATAGGTCAACCAGAGTAAGATCCGCACTAGAGTGGTATGGTAACCCTGTTTTGGAGGTTATGTTACTAGACCATGATGAAACTACGAACTATGAAGAAGCGATGGTGAGCCCAGATTCCACAAAATGGCTTGAGGCCATGAAATCTGAGATGGGATCCATGTATGAGAACAAAGTATGGACTTTGGTTGACTTGCCCGATGGTCGGCAAGCCATCAAGAATAAATGGATCTTCAAGAAGAAGACTGACGCCGACGGTAATGTTACTGTCTATAAAGCTCGACTTGTTGCAAAAGGTTTTCTACAAGTTCAAGGGATTGACTACGATGAGACCTTCTCACTCGTAGTGATGCTTAAGTCTGTCCGAATCATGTTAGCAATTGCCGCATTTTATGGTTATGAAATTTGGCAAATGAATGTCAAAACTGCATTCCTGAATGGATTTCTGGAAGAAGAGTTGTAGATGATGCAACTGGAAGGTTTTGTCGATCCAAAGGGAACTAACTAAGTATGCAAGCTCCAGCGATCCATTTATGGACTGGTGCAAGCCTCTCGGAGTTGGAATAAACGTTTTGATAGTGTGATCAAAGCATATGGTTTTATACAGACTTTTGGAGAAGCCTGTATTTACAAGAAAGTGAGTGGGAGCTCTGTAGCATTTCTGATATTATATGTGGATGACACATTGTTGATTGGAAATGATATAGAATTTCTGGATAGCATAAAGGGATATTTGAATAAGAGTTTTTCAATGAAGGACCTCAGTGAAGCTGCTTATATATTGGGCATCAAGATCTATGGAGATAGATCGAGACGCTTGATAAGTTTTTTCAATGAGTACAAACCTTGACAAGATTTTGAAGTAGTTCAAAATGGAACTGTCAAAAAAGAGTTCTTGCCTGTGTTACAAGGTGTGAAATTGAGTAAGACTCAAAGCCCAACCACCGCAGAAGATAGAAAGAGAATGAAAGTCATTCCCTATGCCTCAGCCATAGGTTCTATAAAGTATGCCATGTTGTGTACCAGATCTAGGAGTAGAATAGTGATCATCTCATACCATAGAGTTCGTTACCATTGGACTTTCACAAAGCACATACCTTGACAAAGTTTTGAAGAAGTTCAAAATGGATCAAGCAAAGAAAGGGTTCTTGCCAATGTTACAAGGTGTGAAGTTGAGTAAGACTCAATGCCCGACCACTGCAGAAGATAGAGAGAAAATGAAAGATGTTCCCTATGCTTCAACCATAGGCTCTATCATGTATGCAATGCTGTGTACCATACCTGATGTGTGCCTTGCTATTAGTTTAGCAGGGAGGTACCAAAGTAATCCAGGAGTGGATCACTGGACAGCGGTAAAGAACATCATGAAATACCTGAAAAGGACTAAGGATATGTTTCTCGTTTATGTAGGTGACAAAGTGCTCGTCGTAAATGGTTACATCGATGCAAGCTTTGACACTAATCCGGATGATTCTAAATTGCAAACCGGATACATGTTTATATTGAATGGTGGAGCTGTCAGTTGGTGCAGTTCTAAACAAAGCGTCATAGCGGGATCTACATGTGAAGCGGAGTACATAGCTGCTTCGGAAGCAACAAATGAAGGAGTGTGGATGAAGGAGTTCATATCCGATCTAGGTGTCATACCTAGTGCATCGGGTCCAATGAAAATCTTTTGTGACAATACTGGTGCAATTGCTTTGGCAAAGGAATCCAGATTTCACAAGAGAACCAATCACATCAAGAGACGCTTCAACTCCATCCGGGATCAAGTCCAGGTGGGAGACATAGAGATTTGCAAAATACATACATATCTGAATGATGCAAACCCGTTGACTAAGCCTCTTCCACGAGCAAAACATGATCAGCACCAAGGCTCCATGGGTGTTAGAATCATTACTGTGTAATCTAGATTATTGACTCTAGTGCAAGTGGCAGACTGAAGGAAATATGCCCTAGAGGCAATAATAAAGTTATTATTTATTTCCTTATTTCATGATAAATGTTTATTATTCATGCTAGAATTGTATTAACCGGAAACATAATACATGTGTGAATACATAGACAAACATAGTGTCACTAGTAGAATGATGTGATTGACTTGACCCAATCCATTAGCTTAGCACTTGATCGTTTAGTATGTTGCTATTGCTTTCTTCATGACTTATACATGTTCCTATGACTATGAGATTATGCAACACCCGTTTACCGGAGGAACACTTTGTGTGCTACCAAACGTCACAACATAACTGGGTGATTATAAAGGTGCTCTACAGGTGTCTCCGAAGGTACTTGTTGGGTTGGCGTATTTCGAGATTAGGATTTGTCACTCCGATTGTCGGAGAGGTTTCTCTGGGCCCACTCGGTAATACACATCACTATAAACCTTGCAAGCATTGCAACTAATGAGTTAGTTGCGGGATGATGTATTATGGAATGAGTAAAGAGACTTGCCGGTAACGAGATTGAACTAGGTATTGATATATCGACGATCGAATCTCGGGCAAGTAACATACCGGTGACAAAGGTAACAACGTATGTTGTTATGAGGTTTGACCGATAAAGATCTTCGTAGAGTATGTGGGAGCCAATATGAGCATCCAGGCTCTGCTATTTGTTATTGATAACCCACAAGTGTAGGGGATCGCAACAGCTTTCGAGGGTAGAGTATGTTGGGGAACGTAGTAATTTCAAAAAATTCCTATGCACACGCAAGATCATGGTGATGCATAGCAACGAGAGGGGAGAGTGTGTCCATGTACCCTCGTAGACCGAAAGCGGAAGCGTTAGCACAACGCGGTTGATGTAGTCGTACGTCTTCACAATCCGACCGATCCAAGTACCGAACGTACGGCACCTCCGAGTTCAGCACACATTCAGCTCGATGACGTCCTTCGAACTCCGATCTAGCCGAGTTTTGAGGGAGAGTTCCGTCAGCACGGCGGCGTGGTGACGATGATGATGTTCTACCAACGCAGGGCTTCGCCTAAGCACCGCTACGATATTATCGAGGTGGATTATGGTGGAGGGGGGCACCGCACACGGCTAAGAGATCCAAGGGATCAATTGTTGTGTTTCCAAGGGATGCTCCCTCCCCGTATATAAAGGAGTGGAGGAGGGGGAGGGTCGGCCCTCTCTATGGCGCGCCCTAGGAGGAGTCCTACTCCCACCGGGAGTAGGATGCCCCTCCTTCCAAGTAGTAGGAGTAGGAGTCAGGGAAAGGGGAGAGAGAAGAGAAGGAAGGAGGGGGCGCAGCCCCTCCCCCTAGTCCAATTCGGACTAGGCCTTGGGGGGCGCGCAGCCTCTCCTCTCTCTTTCCCCTAAAGCCCAATAAGGCCCATATACTCCCCGGCGAATTCCCGTAACTCTCCGGTACTCCGAAAAATACCCGAATCACTCGGAACCTTTCCGATGTCCGAATATAGTCGTCCAATATATCGATCTTTATGTCTTGGCCATTTCGAGACTCCTCGTCATGTCCCTGATCTCATCCGGGAATCCAAACTACCTTCGGTACATCAAAACACATAAACACATAATATAAGCGTCATCGAACCTTAAGCGTGCGGACCCTACGGGTTCGAGAACAATGTAGACATGACCGAGACACGTCTTCGGTCAATAAACAATAGCGGAACCTGGATGCTCATATTGGCTCCCACATATTCTACGAAGATCTTTATCGGTCAAACCGCATAACAACATACGTTGTTCCCTTTGTCATCGGTATGTTATTTTCTCGAGATTCGATCGTCGGTATCTCAATACCTAGTTCAATCTCATTACCGGCAAGTCTCTTTACTCGTTCCATAATACATCATCCCGCAACTAAATCATTAGCTGCAATGCTTGCAAGGCTTATAGTGATGTGCATTACTGAGTGGGCCCAGAGATACCTCTCCGACAATCGAAGTGACAAATCCTAATCTCGAAATACGCCAACCCAACAAGTACCTTTGCAAGCACCTGTAGAGCACCTTTATAATCACCCAGTTACGTTGTGACATTTGGTAGCATACAAAGTGTTCCTCCAGTAAACAGGAGTTGCATAATCTCATAGTCATAGGAACATGTATAAGTCATGAAGAAAGCAGTAGCAACATACTAAACGATCGAGTGCTAAGCTAACAAAATGGGTCAAGTCAACCACATCATTCTCCTAATGATGTGATCCCGTTAATCAAATAACAACTCTTTGTCCATGGTTAGGGAACATAACCATCTTTGATTTAACGAGCTAGTCAAGTAGAGGCATACTAGTAACACTATGTTTGTCTTTGTATTCACACATGTATTATGTTTCCGGTTAATACAATTCTAGCATGAATAATAAACATTTATCATGAAATAAGGAAATAAATAATAACTTTATTATTGCCTCATGGGCATATTTCCTTCAGTCTCCCACTTGCACTAGAGTCAATAATCTAGTTCACATCACCATGTGATTTAACGCCAATAGTTCACATCACCATGTGATTAACACCCATAGTTCACATCGTCATCTGACCAACACCCAAAGAGTACTAAGGTGTGATCATGTTTTGCTTGTGAGAGAAATTTAGTCAACGGGTCTGCCTCTTTCAGATCCGTATGTATTTTGCAAATTTCTATGTCAACAATGCTCTGCACGGAGCTACTCTAGCTAATTGCTCCCACTTTCAATATGTATCTAGATCGAGGCTTAGTGTCATCCAGATCAGTGTCAAAGTTTGCATCGACGTAACTCTTTACGAGGAACCTTTTGTCACCTCCATAATCGAGAAAAATATCCTTATTCCACTAAAGATAATTTTGACCGCTGTTCAGTGATCTACTCCTAGATCACTATTCTACTCCCTTGCTACTCCTAGATCTGGTACACAACATGGCATACTTTATAGAACCTATGGCTGAGGCATAGGGAATGACTTTCATTCTCTTTCTATCTTCTGCCGTGGTCGGGCTTTGAGTCTTACTCAATTTCACACCTTGTAACACAGGCAAGAACTCTTTCTTTGACGGTTCCATTTTGAACTACTTCAAAATCTTGTCAAGGTTTGTACTCATTGAAAAAACTTATAAAGCGTCTTGATCTATCTCTATAGATCTTGATGCTCAATATGTACGCAGCTTCACCGAGGTCTTTCTTTGAAAAACTCCTTTCAAACAGTCCTTTATGCTTTGCAGAATAATTCTACATTATTTCCGATCAACAATATGTCATTCACATATACTTATCAGAAATGTTGTAGTACTCCCACTCACTTTCTTGTAAATACAGGCTTCACCGCAAGTCTGTATAAAACTATATGCTTTGATCAACTTATCAAAGTGTATATTCCAACTCCGAGATGCTTGCACCAGTCCATAGAAGGATCGTTGGAGCTTGCACATTTTGTTAGCACCATTAGGATTGACAAAACCTTCTGGTTGCATTATATACAACTCTTCTTTAATAAATCCATTAAGGAATGCAGTTTTGTTTATCCATTTGCCAGATTTCATAAAATGGGGTAATTGCTAACATGATTCGGACAGACTTAAGAATAGACACGAGTGAGAAACTCTCATCGTAGTCAACACCTCGAACTTGTCAAAAACCTTTTGCGACAATTCTAGCTTTCTGGATGTGACGCCCCCGATTTGACCGTACACTAATCATGCACGCAAATGTGTACGATCAAGATCAAGGACTCACGGGTAGTTATCACAACACAACTCTACAAATAAAATAAGTCATACAAGCATCATATTACAAGCCAGGGGCCTCGAGGGCTCGAATACAAGAGCTCGATCATAGACGAGTCAGCGGAAGCAACAATATCTGAGTACAGACATAAGATAAACAAGTTTGCCTTAAGAAGGCTAGCACAAACTGGGATACAGATCGAAAGAGGCGCAGGCCTCCTGCCTGGGATCCTCCTAACTACTCCTGGTCGCCGTCAGCGGGCAGCACGTAGTAGTAGGCACCTCCGGTGTAGTAGGAGTCGTCATCGACGATGGCGTCCGGCTCCTGGGCTCCAATATCTGGTTGTGACAACCATGTAGAAGGGATAGAGGGAAAAGAGGGAGAAAGCAACCGTGAGTACTCATCCAAAGTACTCGCAAGCAAGGAGCTATACTACATATGTATGGGTATCAAATGGAATAAGGGTATCATATGTGGACTGAACTGCAGAATGCCAGAATAAGAGGGGGATAACTAATCCTGTCGAAGACTACGCTTCTGGAAGCCTCCGTCTTGCAGCATGTAGAAGAGAGTAGACTGAAGTCCTCCAAGTAGCATCGTATAGCATAATCCTACCCGATGATCCTCTCCTCGTCGCCCTATTAGAGAGCGATCACCGGTTGTCTCTGACACTTGGAAGGGTGTGTTTTATTAAGTATCCGGTTCTAGTTGTCATAAGGTCAAGGTACAACTCCGGGTCGTCCTTTTACCGAGGGACACGACTATTCGAATAGATTAACTTCCCTGCAGGGGTGCACCACATACCCCAACACGCTCGATCCCATTTGGCCGGACACACTTTTCTGGGTCATGCCCGGCCTCGGAAGATCAACACGTCGTAGCCCTACCTAGGCACAACAGAGAGGTCAGCACGCCGGTCTAAATCCTATGGCGCAGGGGTCTGGGCCCATCGCCCTTTGCACACCTGCACGTTGCGTACGCGGCCGGAAGCAGACCTAGCCTAGTGGCTTTCCAGTCCAATCCGGCGCGCGCCACTCAGTCGCTGACGTCACGAAGGCTTCGGCTGATACCATGACGCCAGGATACCCATAACTACTCCCGCGTAGATGGTTAGTGCGTATAGACCAAATGGCCAGACTTAGATCAAATACCCAGATCTCGTTAAGCGTGTTAAGTATCCGCGAACGCCGACCAGGGCCAGGCCCACCTCTCTCCTAGGTGGTCGGAACCTGCCCTGTCGCTCCGCCACAAAGTAACAGTCGGGGGCCGTCGGGAACCCAGGCCCACCACTACCTGGGTGGAACCACCTGCCCCTTCAGCCCCCATCTCCGAACAGTATCACAGGTAATGTAGCAGTGTAATGTATATAGTATATGCCCGTGATCACCTCTCGAAGTGATCACGGCCCAGTAGTATAGCAAGGCGGACGGACAAGAGTGTAGGGCCACTGATGGAACACTAGCATCCTATACTAAGCAGTAGGATAGCAGGTAATGGTAACAACAGTAGTAGTAAGGACAGGCTATGCATCAGGATAGGAATAACGGAAAGCAGTAACATGCTACACTACTCTAATGCAAGCAGTATAGAGAAGAGTAGGCGATATCTGGTGATCAAAGGGGGGGCTTGCCTGGTTGCTCTGGCAAGAAAGAGGGTCGTCAACAGCGTAGTCGAACGGGGCACCAGCAGCGGCGTCAGTCTCGTAGTCTACCGGAGAGAAGAGGGGGAAGAAACAATGAATACAATGCAAACAGATGCGCATAACGATGCATGACATGACAAGTAGCGCTGCTAGGTGTGCCCTAACGCGATATGAGGTGGTACCGATGAAGGGGGAAAACATCCGGGAACGTATTCCCGGTGTTTTGCGTTTTCGGACAGATGAACCGGAGGGGGAAAGTTGCGTGTTCGGTATGCTAGGAATGCGTGGCGGACGAACGGGTTGCGTATCCGGATTCGTCTCGTCGTTCTGAACAACTTTCATGTACAAAGTATTTTTATCTGACTTACGGATTATTTTATATGATTTTTCAAAGTTTTAATCAATTTCTAAAATTTCTGATTTATTATAATTTGTTTTAAACCGAGTTGACCAAGTCAACTTTGACTAGTCAAAAGGGCAGGGTGTGGCCCACATGTCATATGTTGTACCTAAATAAATAAATAAAACTAATCTAATTGAATGGGATCCACATGTCATTACACATAGGCTAATCTAGCCACTAATTAATACTATTAGCTAAACCTAGTACTAATAAGGGCCGGCCACTACTGGGCAGAACCTAGCCGGCCACACGCACGGCACACACGAAACAGACAACACAAATGCTAGAGGATAAATCTGTTCTCTGTTTAACAGAAGATAGCAACTTACGATTTTCATAGGATTTAATACATGTATCAAGTGGATTTGGTCCAATGGGATAAAATGAAGTTTGTCAAGCATACTACCTACCCATATTTTTGTTGGACCTGTTAACAATTATTTAATCACTGTTTAGAGGCTGTACAAAGGACTAATCAGTGTAATATTCATAAAGCTAGCCATAGCTACAGTACTCATCAGTATTAGTACAAGCGGTAGCTGTGGCTGAGCAAGCAGCAGCACTAAGTTCAGCAAAGTAGCAGCAGTCAGTGGCATGGCGCGGACGCGGCCAGGCAACACCGCCCACGGCCGGATCCGGCCCGGGCTGTGTTGCCGGAGCTAGCGGCAGGCGGAGGTGACGGCAAGGCCGAGCATGGGTGGGAGGCTGCGGAGGCGCGCGTCCGATGGTCAGGAGCAAGCGGCCCCGCGGGGGAGGGCTGCCGCGGGCGCAATGCTGGAGCGGCACGGTCAGACGAGGCGCAGGACGGCCGCAGCACGAGCAGTGGCACGTGGGTGAGCGCGGCCACGGCTCCGGCGGCTGCGACCCGGCATGACAGAGCACGCGGCTGGCGTAAGCCGCGGCTGTAGCGGGGCAGCCGGGTTGGGCGCGGGTGTCGGGCAGTTGGTCGTGGGGCGAGTGGGCGGGGCCGGAGAGGGTTGCCGCCGGCACGGGCGGCGGCGACAGGCGGGGCTGTGCGCGCGGACGGCAGGGGAGGGCGGCAGCGGACAGCGCGCCAAGCACGCGGGCGGCTGCGCGGCATCAGCAGCAGGCAGTAGCAACGCAGCGGCAGTAGTAGCAATACACAAAGCAGCGCAGCATCGGCGACGAGGCATCGGCACGGGGTTTAGACTTGAGGGACTCAAGTTCACGGCCTCGCGCACGACGAGCTGACGGGCTAGACAGATTCTATACGACACCACGAGCATGCTGACGTGCTCGGCTAAGCCCGAGGGAACCTAGAACAACGGCACGGAGCTCAGTAGCGATGGCAGAGCTCCGGCAATGGCGACGGTAACCAAGGAATGAGAATGATGGCAGAAGCAGGGGGAATGCAAAGTGCTCACATCGATGGCGGGGAGTAGCTCGGTGAAGCCGGAGGAGGTCAAGGTGCGGCAAACCGATGGTGACATCGTGCGGCTGCCGAAGAAGAAGACGAAGACAAAAGGGACGATGTAGAGCGCTCCAGCTCGAAAGGGTTGTCGTAGTCGAAGCAGCCGAGTGCAGCGGAGCTCCACGCGTAGTTTCAGTCGACTGGGGGGGGGGGGAGTGGCCGCGTGGACGGAGGAGGCGATATCGGCGATGTTGTCGGGTTTGTGCGTGAGGACGAAGCGGCGCGGGGAGGAAGAGAGGGAAGGACTAGGGTTCGCCTCGGGGTCGCGGGGTCGGTCTTATAGCCCAAGGGAGCCGGGGGATGGACGACACGGCGCCATCGTTGGCCATGGCGGCCTGGATGGCCGCCACGATCTCTTTCTCTGTAGCAAGGTAGGGGATGGCTGGTTGTGGGCTGGGCCTTGTACTGTAGGAGTAGGCCAAGTGCATAATAGCTCCTTAGGCCTTTTCTCTTTTTTTCTATTTTGTTTTCTGTTTTTATCTTTTCTTTTATTTATTTTCTCGTACTGTTTTATTTCTAGTTCCTTTTATTTTTAGTTTTATAAAAATTACAACTAGTACCTAAACTTGTATTCATAAACATTCTACTGTTAGATTAAATCTTAACCCATAATAAAATAGTTTTAATTTTTTTTATAAAATTCAATAGGCATTTGTTTAATTGTTTTCACTACTGTTTTAATTATTTTAGAGCCCTTAAACTTTTATCAAGGTTTGGTTTCTCCACCACAATTATCTATGCAATATTTGGTTCACCCCAAACATTTTTGTTTCAATGTTTGAAAACTTTTATTGTATGCCCTATTTGGAATTTGAATTTTGAATCGATTTTTTTGAACTAACGAGGGATTAGCAACAGTAACGGAGGTGATGTGGCATCATTAGCAGAGTTTTTCTGTAGCCTAATTATCCGGGCGTCACAATTCTCCTCCACTACAAGAAATCTCGTCCCGAGATTTAAGAGGTAGAGTAATGGGGAAAGTTCTGGTTACGATATCCTAACGGATCTTCTCGAAGAAGTCAATGCCTTCCGCTGATGTCTTCAATTCTTTATTCCAATGCATCATGGTGAAGTTGTCATCCTTTCTTCGGGAACTCCATCGTACTTACGAATAGGTAAGGGGCGGCTCTACAATGATAGAATGATACAAGGATAATTCACCTGGGGGGTATCCCAAGAATGAACACAAGAGTATCTCTTGAGTTGATCAAATGAAACACGTCGAGAGCAAAGTAAGAAGGTACCATAAGAAGCTCCAAGCGGATAGACAATCGTTCAATGTCTGAAACAACATGCGAAAAGGGGTCCAGAGCAATGAGATTGAATATTGCGTCTGTTACCAGAATAAATCACTAGGACGGTGGCCCGTGAATTTACATACGAAGTCAAGCGCGAGGAATAACTTTGGAAACCGGGGGTGTACAAGAAAGTTAGGTTTTTGATCCTATGGAACTGTGGGTTATGGGCCCACCATGTGGTTTAAGAGTAGGAAGGGCGATGACATCTTGCAGGATCATGTAAGCAAGGCATGTCAGAGGATAGACTATCGGTTATGTCGGCAACAACATCGGTACCAAGGGCGAGGGACGAAGAGAACCATTTTCCTGCTCGTTGAACGAGGCGGACCAATAGGCAAAGTTCTCATCCATCGGCGGCTATCGGAATGTCATCAACAATAGTCACAAGGTCTTACTGACAGAATTGTACATCGAGGTGTTTACACAAGCAAGGAATTACTACTGCTTTTATCATATAGATCACAATAAGGGTTTTAAACAACCCAATGGGAAGGGAAAAGTGTCTACTAGATTTAATCAGAACAATGGAAAGAAAAATGTGTTTATCAGATTAAACAGAACAATGGAAAGGAAAATGTCTTTAAACACATATTTCAGGGGTATATCCTTCCCAAGGACAAGCAGAGCAAGATATCCATGACAGGATATAAAGTAGAAAAGCCTTTAGGTAAGGGGAGAGAAATTTCATGACATTGCCCATACAACGACATTTGGATAATTTAGCAAGAAACATTTTGCATTAGTTTCAATGTTCTTGTTGAAAATCGGAATACCATAGACATGCTTCGAGATAGCATTGACATGGTCAACGGTTGAAGATCAGACTCTGGAGACACGAAGGATCCATCAGGAATAACTTGAAGAATAGGTCTTACAATTCCCTCATGGAAGAAGGAATAGCCTTGCTAAAAAGGAATCTATAACAACAAGTCCTCCGACCAGGTGTGATAGGCATGACCCCACCTTACCGATATATAAGGACCAATGTAATAACTCTTGGAAATATGTTCAACCATCATATCTGACCGAGATTCAGATCTGATTGGTGCCAGGATGCCTCGGACTCAGGGTGCCTGAGAAGAAAAGGTGCAACAAAATTGACGAGACGACAATGTAAGATTCTCGGGAAATGTACTATGGAAGCGAGTTCCAACACAAGAGTTCATCATTAAACCAAGGGGAGGATGAAGAGGTGGCTGATGAACTCGGAGACAATTCATTGAGATTTTCAAAAGATGGATTTCCACACTTATGTGAACAAGGAGTCAACATTTGTCGGATCAAATGATATAAGGATGTATGCTCAAGGAAAACATACACAATTAAGCATTGGTTGAAGAGTGCACCCAAAATATGGTCTTAGGTAGCATGATCAATGTTAGAATGGTGGTTCAGCAACCGATAGGCTAAGAATGAATTATCGATCATCAACTCCAAAGCAATAGGGTTGCTAGAAGGGCAAAATCCAAACAGCACCATTCACTTGTTGGTACCCCGGTTGGAATCAATACGAGGACCAAGAAAGAATGGTCATGGTGAGAAGTATCACTATACCAAGAATTCTTAAGTGGTGGAGCAATCCTCACAACATTCTTGACATCAAAGATGGTAATACTCCGCGGTAGAACATAACATAAGTTGGATAGCAAGGAACTCAAGGTACAGCACAAAACAGGAACAAGTTTTGTGTTGAACAAAAGTCAATAAGTGGTCGATGATAACACAAATCATCGAGGGCAAGGATGGTATTTCTCATCATGAATTCGATTGGTATCCTGAAAGGAGTTAAAATGTTGATGATGATCACAACAAATTTTGTCGAGAGGCTCCATGAGGATGCAATCGCTCGGCGATGACATCAAGCCAAGGGAATGGTGAAGCAAAAGGTTATTATAACCATAGATAAGATGCCATCTCAGAATTCAGAGTTGTCTCTCAAGACAAACAATATGACGGTGAAAGTTCGATGTAAGCTTAGAGCACTGTCGGGATTGTGTCCCGAGGATGAAGGACATAGGTAGAATGGTCAAGCAGTCCGCGTGACGATGATGATGTGGTCAATCAGCTGGGAATGACACGATCGAGTACAACTCGTATGTATTGAAGAATAATAAGAGTTGTTGAATCGTAGTGCGGACTCGATTCAGTTGTCGGTGTCCTTGAGGGGTTCTAACAACTGAGAACCCGTTGGAAAAATGGAATCGGCAAGAACATTGGTTGATGAAGAACTCATAAGAAGTTATGTATTCCGTGGTATCCTCGAGATACCAGGGGTAATACTCGACGACAGATCAAAGTAGAGGTTGGACTAGGGCATTGCTCTGTAGAAGACAAGTGCTCATACTTGCACGAGAAATGGAATCAAGGAGAAACATGGTCGAAACCACGTCCACAGATACAAGATGAACTTATAACAAGGGGATAATTATTTTAAGAGAAGCTTCCATGATAAGGTATACATCGTGTCCATGGGCATGAACACAGGGTTCAAGGTCGACTCCCACTTGTTCAACACATAACCTTTCACGCACCTCTCGTATTTCAAAAATGACATTAGTTCTTGAAAGTTTTTACCTGGTGCAATACCAGATACGTATGACCCGTGAAATCTTTCAGGTTCACACGGATTAGGGAAGGCGTAGGTTCAACCCATCATGGCATCTTAGGAGTATACACCACAAATTTCAAGAATAAATAACACAAGCTCGATAGTAGAGCATGCTTGAGAAAGCGGAGGATACAATTTACCAAAGGCATTATGTACCCGAGGAAAGGCTCACAGACTTATTGAACATGAAAGACGCTGTCGGATAAAATCCAACAAATGATCTGGTGGTCCTCAAGGGATCTGGTGTGAGCATCGGTACTCAATCAGAGGGAGAAACAATGCAAGGAGATCAGACTTTAGAAACAACTGACTAATTCAAGGCTCAAATGCAAAGGAATTATCAATTCCAAGACAAGGGATCAGAAGCAATGCTCTGATCAGGGATGGATAAGTTGAATAGCCTTAAGGGTACGATCGATGGTCAATGGATTGGTCGAGATCCAGCTCATGTTTAAACTGGCATCTGAGCCGGAAAGATAATTTAAAAGGATCAATTGATGATTGCGTGCATTCGCACTCATGTTGAATCAAAGGGATCAAAAGGACGGTGCCTAAGGATACTAACGATGATTGCCAGACATATGGAAAGCATCCATCACGCAAGCAGACAAGTATTGCAGAGCAATAAGCTACTAAGGATTTTTGGAGGATCGAATAGTATTTCGAAGACCATTGTGAAACACATGTATCCACTTGGGATGAGCGGATACTTAATAAGTGCGAGAAATTATTCGAAGGGTTATCCAGGTTGCAAAGAACTGCAAGGGCAATGAGCACAGGGTATTATCGGAACAAGAGAGAGAATTTTCGGGGTATCTTGTAATAACAAGATTAACTGGGAATAATAGTAAGGGTGACAGGTGTAAGTATTTATCCATAAGGATTTATCGGTGGTCGGGAATTGAAAAAGTGGTGGGCACAAGTCTCGAGAGAATATTAAAGAGTATCTTCGGAATCTTCTGGTGCAGTAGACGATCATCCTAATAAGGTGCTCTCCAGGTGGAAGTAGTAACGAGATCCTAGAGTCATAGTTAGTTAATTCATTTTAACCCGAATAGAAGAGAGATCAGAGCCCCAGAGTAAGGATCGAGGAGTAAAAGATCCTAATACCACCCAAACGGCGACATGTGCCCGTAAGACACACAGCCGTGTTAGTAAAAGTTTTTGCAATGTCTAGACTCGACTTCGGCCAAGGAGTGTGGAAGGGGGATTCCTACAGGCAGTCGGCTCTGATACCAACTTGTGACGCCCCCGATTTGACCGTACACTAATCATGCACGCAAATGTGTACGATCAAGATCAAGGACTCACGGGTAGTTATCACAACACAACTCTACAAATAAAATAAGTCATACAAGCATCATATTACAAGCCAGGGGCCTCGAGGGCTCGAATACAAGAGCTCGATCATAGACGAGTCAGCGGAAGCAACAATATCTGAGTACAGACATAAGATAAACAAGTTTGCCTTAAGAAGGCTAGCACAAACTGGGATACAGATCGAAAGAGGCGCAGGCCTCCTGCCTGGGATCCTCCTAACTACTCCTGGTTGCCGTCAGCGGGCAGCACGTAGTAGTAGGCACCTCCAGTGTAGTAGGAGTCGTCATCGACGATGGCGTCCGGCTCCTGGGCTCCAACATCTGGTTGTGACAACCATGTAGAAGGGATAGAGGGAAAAGAGGGAGAAAGCAACCGTGAGTACTCATCCAAAGTACTCGCAAGCAAGGAGCTATACTACATATGTATGGGTATCAAATGGAATAAGGGTATCATATGTGGACTGAACTGCAGAATGCCAGAATAAGAGGGGGATAACTAATCCTGTCGAAGACTACGCTTCTGGAAGCCTCCGTCTTGCAGCATGTAGAAGAGAGTAGACTGAAGTCCTCCAAGTAGCATCGTATAGCATAATCCTACCCGATGATCCTCTCCTCGTCGCCCTATTAGAGAGCGATCACCGGTTGTCTCTGACACTTGGAAGGGTGTGTTTTATTAAGTATCCGGTTCTAGTTGTCATAAGGTCAAGGTACAACTCCGGGTCGTCCTTTTACCGAGGGACACGGCTATTCGAATAGATTAACTTCCCTGCAGGGGTGCACCACATACCCCAACACGCTCGATCCCATTTGGCCGGACACACTTTTCTGGGTCATGCCCGGCCTCGGAAGATCAACACGTCGTAGCCCTACCTAGGCACAACAGAGAGGTCAGCACGCCGGTCTAAATCCTATGGCGCAGGGGTCTGGGCCCATCGCCCTTTGCACACCTGCACGTTGCGTACGCGGCCGGAAGCAGACCTAGCCTAGTGGCTTTCCAGTCCAATCCGGCGCGCGCCACTCAGTCGCTGACGTCACGAAGGCTTCGGCTGATACCATGACGTCGGGATACCCATAACTACTCCCGCGTAGATGGTTAGTGCGTATAGACCAAATGGCCAGACTTAGATCAAATACCCAGATCTCGTTAAGCGTGTTAAGTATCCGCGAACGCCGACCAGGGCCAGGCCCACCTCTCTCCTAGGTGGTCGGAACCTGCCCTGTCGCTCCGCCACAAAGTAACAGTCGGGGGCCGTCGGGAACCCAGGCCCACCACTACCTGGGTGGAACCACCTGCCCCTTCAGCCCCCATCTCCGAACAGTATCACAGGTAATGTAGCAGTGTAATGTATATAGTATATGCCCGTGATCACCTCCCGAAGTGATCACGGCCCAGTAGTATAGCAAGGCGGACGGACAAGAGTGTAGGGCCACTGATGGAACACTAGCATACTATACTAAGCAGTAGGATAGCAGGTAATGGTAACAACAGTAGTAGCAAGGACAGGCTATGCATCAGGATAGGAATAACGGAAAGCAGTAACATGCTACACTACTCTAATGCAAGCAGTATAGAGAAGAGTAGGCGATATCTGGTGATCAAAGGGGGGGCTTGCCTGGTTGCTCTGGCAAGAAAGAGGGTCGTCAACAACGTAGTCGAATGGGGCACCAGCAGCGGCGTCAGTCTCGTAGTCTACCGGAGAGAAGAGGGGGAAGAAACAATGAATACAATGCAAACAGATGCGCATAACGATGCATGACATGACAAGTAGCGCTGCTAGGTGTGCCCTAACGCGATATGAGGTGGTACCGATGAAGGGGGAAAACATCCGGGAACGTATTCCCGGTGTTTTGCGTTTTCGGACAGATGAACCGGAGGGGGAAAGTTGCGTGTTCGGTATGCTAGGAATGCGTGGCGGACGAACGGGTTGCGTATCCGGATTCGTCTCGTCGTTCTGAGCAACTTTCATGTACAAAGTATTTTTATCTGACTTACGGATTATTTTATATGATTTTTCAAAGTTTTAATCAATTTCTAAAATTTCTGATTTATTGTAATTTGTTTTAAACCGAGTTGACCAAGTCAACTTTGACTAGTCAAAAGGGCAGGGTGTGGCCCACATGTCATATGTTGTACCTAAATAAATAAATAAAACTAATCTAATTGAATGGGATCCACATGTCATTACACATAGGCTAATCTAGCCACTAATTAATACTATTAGCTAAACCTAGTACTAATAAGGGCCGGCCACTACTGGGCAGAACCTAGCCGGCCACACGCACGGCACACACGAAACAGACAACACAAATGCTAGAGGATAAATCTGTTCTCTGTTTAACAGAAGATAGCAACTTACGATTTTCATAGAATTTAATACATGTATCAAGTGGATTTGGTCCAATGGGATAAAATGAAGTTTGTCAAGCATACTACCTACCCATATTTTTGTTGGACCTGTTAACAATTATTTAATCACTGTTTAGAGGCTGTTCAAAGGACTAATCAGTGTAATATTCATAAAGCTAGCCATAGCTACAGTACTCATCAGTATTAGTACAAGCGGTAGCTGTGGCTGAGCAAGCAGCAGCACTAAGTTCAGCAAAGTAGCAGCAGTCAGTGGCATGGCGCGGACGCGGCCAGGCAACACCGCCCACGGCCGGATCCGGCCCGGGCTGTGTTGCCGGAGCTAGCGGCAGGCGGAGGTGACGGCAAGGCCGAGCATGGGTGGGAGGCTGCGGAGGCGCGCGTCCGATGGTCAGGAGCAAGCGGCCCCGCGGGGGAGGGCTGCCGCGGGCGCAATGCTGGAGCGGCACGGTCAGACGAGGCGCAGGACGGCCGCAGCACGAGCAGTGGCACGTGGGTGAGCGCGGCCACGGCTCCGGCGGCTGCGACCCGGCATGACAGAGCACGCGGCTGGGGTAAGCCGCGGCTGTAGCGGGACAGCCGGGTTGGGCGCGGGCGTCGGGCAGTTGGTCGTGGGGCGAGTGGGCGGGGCCGGAGAGGGTTGCCGCCGGCACGGGCGGCGGCGACAGGCGGGGCTGCGCGCGCGGACGGCAGGGGAGGGCGGCAGCGGACAGCGTGCCAAGCGCGCGGGCGGCTGCGCGGCATCAGCAGCAGGCAGTAGCAACGCAGCGGCAGTAGTAGCAATACACAAAGCAGCGCAGCATCGGCGATGAGGCATCGGCACGGGGTTCAGACTTGAGGGACTCAAGTTCACGGCCTCGCGCACGACGAGCTGACGGGCTAGACAGATTCTATACGACACCACGAGCATGCTGACGTGCTCGGCTAAGCCCGAGGGAACCTAGAACAACGGCACGGAGCTCAGTAGCGACGGCAGAGCTCCGGCAATGGCGACGGTAACCAAGGAACGAGAATGATGGCAGAAGCAGGGGGAATGCGAAGTGCTCACATCGATGGCGGGGAGTAGCTCGGTGAAGCCGGAGGAGGTCAAGGTGCGGCAAACCGATGGTGACATCGTGCGGCTGCCGAAGAAGAAGACGAAGACAAAAGGGACGATGTAGAGCGCTCCAGCTCGAAAGGGTTGTCGTAGTCGAAGCAGCCGAGTGCAGCGGAGCTCCACGCGTAGTTTCAGTCGACTGGGGGGGGGGGGGGGGAGTGGCCGCGTGGACGGAGGAGGCGATATCGGCGATGTTGTCGGGTTTGTGCGTGAGGACGAAGCGGCACGGGGAGGAAGAGAGGGAAGGACTAGGGTTCGCCTCGGGGTCGCGGGGTCGGTCTTATAGCCCAAGGGAGCCGGGGGATGGACGACACGGCGCCATCGTTGGCCATGGCGGCCTGGATGGCCGCCACGATCTCTTTCTCTGTAGCAAGGTAGGGGATGGCTGGTTGTGGGCTGGGCCTTGTACTGTAGGAGTAGGCCAAGTGCATAATAGCTCCTTAGGCCTTTTCTCTTTTTTTCTATTTTGTTTTCTGTTTTTATCTTTTCTTTTATTTATTTTCTCGTACTGTTTTATTTCTAGTTCCTTTTATTTTTAGTTTTATAAAAATTACAACTAGTACCTAAACTTGTATTCATAAACATTCTACTGTTAGATTAAATCTTAACCCATAATAAAATAGTTTTAATTTTTTTTATAAAATTCAATAGGCATTTGTTTAATTGTTTTCACTACTGTTTTAATTATTTTAGAGCCCTTAAACTTTTATCAAGGTTTGGTTTCTCCACCACAATTATCTATGCAATATTTGGTTCACCCCAAACATTTTTGTTTCAATGTTTGAAAACTTTTATTGTATGCCCTATTTGGAATTTGAATTTTGAATCGATTTTTTTGAACTAACGAGGGATTAGCAACAGTAACGGAGGTGACGTGGCATCATTAGCAGAGTTTTTCTGTAGCCTAATTATCCGGGCGTCACAGTGGATAGTAACACTACTATTCAGCGTCCGTCTTCCTCTTGAAGATCCATTTAATCTCAATGGATCGCCGATCATTGGGCAAGTCAATCAAAGTCCATACTATATTCTCATACATGGATCTCATCTCAGATTTCATGGCCTCAAGCCATTTCGCGGAATCTGGGCTCATCATCGCTTCCTCATAGTTCGTAGGTTCGTCATGGTCAAGTAACATGACCTCCAGAACAGGATTACCTTACTACTCTGGTGCGGATCTCACTCTTGTTTACCTACGAGGTTCGGTAGTAACTTGATCTGAAGTTACATGATCATCAAGATTAGCTTCCTCACTAATTGGTGTAGTAGTCACAGGAACAGATTTCTGTGATGAACTACTTTCCAATAAGGGAGCAGGTACAGTTACCTCATCAAGTTCTACTTTCCTCCCACTCACTTCTTTCGAGAGAAAACTCCTTCTCTAGAAAGGATCCATTCTTAGCAACAAATTTCTTGCCTTCGGATCTGTGATAGAAGGTGTACCCAAATGTCTCCTTTGGGTATCCTATGAAGACACATTTCTCCGATTTGGGTTTGAGCTTATCAAGATGAAACTTTTTCTTATGAGCATCGCAACTCCAAACTTTAAGAAACGACAACTTTGGTTTCTTGCCAAACCACAGTTCATACGGTGTCGTCTCAACGGATTTAGATGGTGCCCTTTTTACGTTAATGTAGCTGTCTCTAATGCATAACCCCAAAACTATAGTGGTAAATTGGTAAGAAACATCATAGATTGTACTATATCCAATAAAGTATAGTTATGACGTTCGAACACACCATTACACTGTGGTGTTCCAGGTGGTGTGAGTAGTGAAACTATTTTCACATTTGTTTTAACTGAATACCAAATTCGTAACTCAAATATTCATCTCCGCGATCAACTCGTAGAAACTTCATTTTCTTGTCACGATGATTTTCCACTTCACTCTGAAATTCTTTGAACTTTTCAAATGTTTCAGACTTATGTTTCATCAAGTAGATATACCCATATCTGCTCAAATCATCTGTGAAGGTCAGAAAATAAAGATACCCGCCGCGAGCCTCAACACTCATTGGATCGCATACATCAGTATGTATTATTTCCAATAAGTCCGTTGATTGTTCCATTGTTCCGAAGAATGGAGTTTTAGTCATCTTGCCCATAAGGCATGGTTCGCAAGCATCAAGTGATTCATAATAAAGTGATTCCAAAATTCCATCTGCATGGAGTTTCTTCATGCGCTTTACACCAATATGACCTAAATGGCAGTGCCACAAATAAGTTGCACTATCATTATTAGCTTTGCATCTTTTGGCTTCAATATTATGAATATGTGTATCTCTATGATCGAGATCCAACAAACCATTTTCATTGGGTGTATGACCATAGAAGGTTTTATTCATGTAAACAGAACAACAATTGTTCTCTAATTTGAATGAATAACCATATTGCAACAAACATGATCAAATCATATTCATGCTCAACGCAAACACCAAATAACACTTATTTAGGTTCAACACTAATCTTGAAAGTATAGGGAATGTGCGACGATGATCATATCAATCTTGGAACCACTTCCAACACACATCGTCACGTCACCTTAACTAGTCTCTGTTCGTTCTGCGACTCCCGTTTCGAGTTACTGCTCTTAGCAACTGAACTAGTATCAAATACTGAGGGGTTGCTATAAACACTAGTAAAGTACACATCAATAACATGTATATCAAATATACCTTTGTTCACTTTGCCATCCTTCTTGTCCGCCAAATACTTGGGGTAATTCCACTTCCAGTGACCAGTCCCTTTGCAGTAGAAGCACTTAGTTTCAGGCTTAGGTCCAGACTTGGGCTTCTTCACTTGAGAAGCAACTTGCTTGCCGTTCTACTTGAAGTTCCCCTTCTTCCCTTTGCCCTTTTCTTGAAACTAGTGGTCTTGTCAACCATCAACACTTGATGCTTTTCTTGATTTCTACCTTTGTCGATTTCAGTATCGCGAAGAGCTCAGTAATTACTTTCGTCATCCCTTGCATATTATAGTTCATCATGAAGTTCTAATAACTTGGTGATAGTGACTAGAGAATTCTATCAATTACTATCTTATCTGGAAGATTAACTCCCACTTGATTCAAGCAATTGTAGTACCCAGACAATCTGAGCACATGCTCACTAGTTGAGCTATTCTCCTCCATTTTATAGGCAAAGTATTGTCAGAGGTCTCATACCTCTCGACACGGGCATGAGTATGAAATACCAATTTCAAATCTTGGAACATCTTATATGCTCCGTGGCATTCAAAACATTTTTGATGTCCCGGTTCTAAGCCGTATATCATGGTGCACTTAACTATCAAGTAGTCATCATACCGAGCTTTTGTCAAAACATTCATAACGTCTGCATCTGCTCCTGCAATAGGTCTGTTACCTAGCGGTGCTTCAAGGACATAATTCTTCTGTGTAGCAATGAGGATAAACCTCAGATCATGGACCCAGTCCGCATCATTGCTACTATCATCTTTCAACTTAGTTTTCTCTAGGAACATATATAAAACACAGGGAAGCAACAACGCGAGCTATTGATCCATAACATAGATATGCTAATACTACCAGGACTAAGCTCATGATAAATTAAAGTTCAATTAATCATATTACTTAAGAACTCCCACTTAGATAGACATCCCTCTAATCCTCTAAGTGATCACGTGATCCAAATCAACTAAACCATGTCCGATCATCACATGAGATGGAGTAGTTTCAATGGTGAACATCACTATGTTGATCATATCTACTATATGATTCACGCTCGAACTTTCGGTCTCAGTATTCCGAGGCCATATTTGTTATATGCTAGGCTCGTCAAGTTTAACCTGAGTATTCCGCGTGTGCAACTGTTTTGCACCCGTTGTATTTGAATGTAGAGCCTATCACACCCGATCATAACGTGGTGTCTCAGCACGAAGAACTTTCACAACGGTGCATACTCAGGGAGAACACTTATACCTTGATAATTTGGTGAGAGATCATCTTATAATGCTACCATCAATCAAAGCAAGATAAGATGCATAAAAAGATAAACATCACATGCAATCAATATAAGTGATATGATATGGACATCATCATCTTGTGCTTGTGATATCCATCTTCGAAGCACCATCATGATCACCATTGTCACCGGCACGACACCTTGATCTCCATCGTAGCATCGTTGTCGTCTCGCCAACTTATGCTTCTGTGACTATCGCTACCGCTTAGTGATAAAGTAAAGCATTACAGGGCAGTTGCATTGCATACAATAAAGCAACAACCATATGGCTCCTGCCAGTTGCCGATAACTCGGTTACAAAACATGATCATCTCATACAATAAAATTCAGCATCATGCCTTGACCATATCACATCACAACATGCCCTGCAAAAACAAGTTAGACGTCCTCTACTTTGTTGTTGCAAGTTTTACGTGGCTGCTACGGGCTGAGCAAGAACCATTCTTACCTACGCATCAAAACCACAACGATAGTTCGCCAAGTTAGTGTTGTTTTAACCTTCTCAAGGAACGGGCGTAGCCACACTCGGTTCAACTAAAGTTAGAGAAACTGACACCCGCCAGCCACCTGTGTGCAAAGCACGTCGGTAGAACCAGTCTCACGTAAGGGTACGCGTAATGTCGGTCCGGGCGGCTTCATCCAACAATACCGCCGAACCAAAGTGTGACATGCTGGTAAGAAGTATGACTTGTATCACCCAAAACTCACTTGTGTTCTACTCGTGCACATAACATCAATGCATAAAACCAGGCTTGGATGCCACTATTGGGAAACGTAGTAATTTCAAAAAATTCCTACGCACACGCAAGATCATGGTGCCCCCCTTGGATACACAACAATTGATCTCTTGATCTCTTAGCTGTGTACGGTGCCCCCTCCACTAGAATCCACCTCGATAATATCATAGCGGTGCTTAGGCAAAGCCCTGCGTTGGTAGAACATCATCATCGTCACCATGCCGTCGTGCTGACGGAACTCTCCCACAAAGCTCGGCTGGATCAGAGTTCAAGGGACGTCATCGAGTTGAACGTGTGTTGAAATCGGAGGTGCCGTGCGTTTGGTACTTGATTGGTCGAATCGTGAAGATGTCCGACTACATCAACCACGTTTTGCTAATGCTTCTGCTTTCGGTCTACGAGGGTACGTGGACAACACTCTCCCCTCTCGTTGCTATGCATCACCATGATCTTGCGTGTGCGTAGGAATGTTTTTGAAATTACTACGTTCCCCAACAGTGGTATCAGAGCCTGGTTTTATGCGTTGATGTCATATGCACGAGTAGAACACAAGTGAGTTGTGGGCGATATAAGTTTTACTGCTTACCAGCATGCCATACTTTGCTTCGGCGGTATTGTTGGATGAAGCGGCCCGGACCGACATTACGCATACGCTTACGCGAGACTGGTTCTACTGACGTGCTTTGCACACAGGTGGCTGGCGGGTATCAGTTTCTCCAACTTTAGTTGAACTGAGTGTGGTTACGCCCGGTCCTTGAGAAGGTTAAAACAACACTAACTTGACGAACTATCATTGTGGTTTTGATGCGTAGGTAAGAACGGTTCTTGCTCAGCCCGTAGCAGCCATGTAAAACTTGCAACAACAAAGTAGAGGACGTCTAACTTGTTTTTGCATGGCATGTTGTGATGTGATATGGTCAAGACATGATGCTAAATTTTATTGTATGAGATGATCATGTTTCGTAACCGAGTTATCGGCAACTGGCAGGAGCCATATGGTTGTCGCTTTATTGTATGCAATGCAATCGCCCTGTAATGCTTTACTTTATCACTAAGCGGTAGCGATAGTCGTAGAAGCATAAGATTGGCGAGACGACAACGATGCTACGATGGAGATCAAGGTGTCGCGGCGGTGACGATGGTGATCATGACGGTGCTTCGAAGATGGAGATCACAAGCACAAGATGACGATGGCCATATCATATCACTTATATTGATTGCATGTGATGTTTATCTTTTATGCATCTTATGTTGCTTTGATTGACGGTAGCATTATAACATGATCTCTCACTAAATTTCAAGATAAAAGTGTTCTCCCTGAGTATGCACCGTTGCCAAAGTTCGTCGTGCCCACACACCACGTGATGATCGGGTGTGATAAGCTCTACGTCCATCTACAATGGTGCATGCCAGTTTTGCACACGAAAAATACTCAGGTTAAACTTGACGAGCCTAGCATATGCAGATATGGCCTCGGAACACTGAGACTGAAAGGTCGAGCGTGAATCATATAGTAGATATGATCAACATAGTGATGTTCACCATTGAAAACTACTCCATTTCGCGTGATGGTCGGTTATGGTTTAGTTGATTTGGATCACGTGATCACTTAGATGATTAGAGGGATGTCTATCTAAGTGGGAGTTCTTAAGTAATATGATTAATTGAACTTTAATTTATCATGAACTTAGTCCTGGTAGTACTAGCATATCTATGTTGTAGATCAATAGCTCGTGTGTAGCTCGCCTATTTTATTTTTGATATGTTTCTAGAGAAAACTAAGTTGAAAGATCTTAGTAGCAATGATGCGGATTGGATCCATGGTCTGAGGTTTATCCTCATTGCTGCATAGAAGAATTATGTCCTTGATGCACCACTAGGTGACAGACCTATTGCAGGACCAGATGCAGACATTATGAACGTTTGGCTAGCTCAATATGATGACTACTTGATAGTTTAGTGCACCATGCTTAACGGCTTAGAATCGGGACTTCAAAGATGTTTTGAACATCATGGACCATATGAGATGTTCCAGGAGTTGAAGTTAATATTTCAAGAAAATACCCGAGTTGAGAGATATGAAGTGTCCAACAAGTTCTATATCTAAAAGATGGAGGAGAATAGCTCAACCAGTGAGCATGTGCTCAGATTGTGTGAGTACTACAATTGCTTGAATCAAGTGGGAGTTAATCTTGCAGATAAGATAGTAATTGACAAAGTTCTCTAGTCACTATAACCAAGTTACTAGAACTTCGTGGTGAACTATAATATGCAAGGGATGATGAAAACAATTCCCAAGCTCTCCGCGATGCTAAAATCGGCGAAGGTAGAAATCAAAGAAAAACATCAAGTGTTGATGGTTGACAAGATCACTAGTTTCAAGAAAAGGGCAAAGGGAAGAAGGGGAACTTTAAGAAGAATGGCAAGCAAGTTTCTACTCAAGTAAAGAAGCCCAAATATGGACCAAAGCCTGAGAGTAAGTGCTTCGACTGTAAAGGGACTGGTTACTGGAAGCGGAACTACCCCAAGTATTTGGCGGATAAGAAGGATGGCAAAGTGAACAAAGGTATATTTGATATACATGTTATTGTTGTGTACTTTACTAGTGTTTATAGCAACCCCTCGGTATTTGATACTAGTTCAGTTGCTAAGAGTAGTAACTTGAAACGGGAGTTGCAGAATGAACAGAGATTAGTTAAGGGTGAAGTGACGATGCGTGTTGGAAGTAGTTCCAAGATTGATATGATCATCATCACACACTCCCTATACTTTCGGGATTAGTGTTGAACCTAAATAAATGTTATTTGGTGTTTGCGTTAAGCATGAATATGATTTGATCATGTTTATTGCAATATGGTTATTCATTTAAGTTAGAGAATAATTGTTGTTCTGTTTACATGAATAAAACCTTCTATGGTTATACACCCAACAAAAATGGTTCGTTGGATCTCGATCGTAGTGATACACATATTCATAATATTGAAGCCAAAAGATGCAAAGTTAATAATGATAGTGCAACTTATTTGTGGCACTGCCATTTAGGTCATATTGGTGTAAAGCGCATGAAGAAACTCCATGCTGATGGGCTTTTGGAATCACTTGATTATGGATCACTTGATGCTTGCAAACCATGCCTCTTGGGCAACTTGACTAAAAACGCCGTTCTTCGGAACAATGGAGCGAGCAACATATTTGTTCGAAATCATACATACTGATGTATATGGTCCGATGAATATTGAGGCTCGCAGCGGGCATCGTTATTTTCTAACCTTCACAGATGATTTGAGCAGATATGGGTATATCTACTTGATGAAACATAAGTCTGAAACATTTGAAAAGTTCAAAGAATTTCAGAGTGAAGTGGAAAATCATCATGACAAGAAAATAAAGTTTCTACGATCTGATCGCAGAGATAAATATTTGAGTTACGAGTTTGGTCTTCAATTAAAACAATGAGGAATAGTTTCACAAATTCATGCCACCTAGAACACCACAGCATAATGGTGTGTACGAATGTCATAACCATACTTTATTGGATATAGTGCAATCTATGATGTTTCTGATCGATTTACCACTATACTTTTGGGGTTATGCATTAGAGACAGCTGCATTCACGTAAAAAAAGGGCACCATCTAAATCCGTTGAGATGACACCATATGAACTGTGGTTTGGCAAGAAACCAAAGTTGTCATTTCTTAAAGTTTGGGGTTGCTTATAAGAAAATTTTTCATCCTGACAAGCTCAAACCCAAATCAGAGATATGTGTCTTCGTAGGATACCCAAAGAGACAGTTGGGTACACCTTCTATCATAGATCCGAAGGCAAGATATTTGTTGCTAAGAATAGATCCTTTCTAGAGAAGGAGTTTCTCTCAAAAGAAGTGAGTGGGAGGAAAGTAGAACTTGATGAGGTAACAGTACCTGCTCCCTTATTGGAAAATAGTTCATCACAGAAACCGGTTCCTGTGACGTCTACACCAATTAGTGAGGAAGTTAATGATGATGATCATGAAACTTCAGATCAAGTTATTACTGAACCTCGTAGGTCAACCAGAGTAAGATCCGCACCAGAGTGATACGGTAATCCTGTTCTGGAGGTTATGTTACTACACCATGACGAACCTACGAACTATGAGGAAGCGATGATGAGCCCAGATTCCGTGAAATGGCTTGAGGCCATGAAATCTGAGATGAGATCCATGTGTGAGAACAAAGTATGGACTTTGATTGACTTGCCCAATGATCGGCGAGCCATTGAGATTAAATGGATTTTCAAGAGGAAGATGGACACTGATAGTAGTGTTACTATCTACAAAGCTAGAATTGTCGCAAAAGGTTTTCGACAAGTTCAAGGTGTTGACTACGATGAGAGTTTCTCACTCGTATCTAGGCTTAAGTCTGTCCGAATCATGTAAGCAATTGCCGCATTTTATGAAATCTGGCAAATGGATAAACAAAACTGCATTCCTTAATGGATTTATTAAAGAAGAGTTGTATATGATGCAACCAGAAGGTTTTGTCAATCCTAAAGGTGCTAACAAAATATGCAAGCTCTAGCGATCCATCTATGGACTGGTGCAAGCATCTCGGAGTTGGAATATACGCTTTGATGAGTTGATCAAAGGATATAGTTTTATACAGACTTGCGGTGAAGCCTGTATTTACAGGAAAGTGAGTGGGAGCACTACAACATTTCTGATAAGTATATGTGAATGACATATTGTTGATCAGAAATAATGTAGAATTTTCTGAAAAACATAAAGGAGTATTTGAAAGGATTTTTTCAAAGAAAGACCTCGGTGAAGCTGCTTACATATTGAGCATCAAGGTCTATAGTGATAGATCAAGACGCTTGATAAGTTTTTTCAATGAGTACATACCTTGACAAGATTTTGAAGTAGTTCAAAATGGAACAGTCGAAGAAGGAGTTCTTGCCTATGTTGCTAGGTGTGAAGTTGGTTAAGACTCAAAACCCGACCACAGCAGAAAATAGAAAGAGAATGAAAAGTAATTCCCTATGCCTCAGTCATAGGTTCTATAAAGTATGCTATGCTATGTACCAGATCTATTGTATACCCTGCCCTGAGTTTGGCAAGGAAGTACAATAGTGATCTAGGAGTAGATCACTGGACAACGGTCAAAAATTATCCTTAGTGAAATAAGGATATATTTCTCGGTTATGGAGGTGATAAAGAGTCGTCGTAAAGAGTTACGTCGATGCAAGCTTTTACATCGATCTGGATGACTCTAAGTCTCGATCTATACATATTGAAAGTGGGATCTATTAGCTAGATTAGCTCCGTACAGAGCATTGTAGACATAGAAATTTGCAAAATACTTACGGATCTAAATATGACAGATCCGTTGACTAAGCTTCTCTCACAAGCAAAACATGATCACACCTTAGTACTCTTTGGGTGTTAATCACATAGCGATGTGAACTAGATTATTGACTCTAGTAAACCCTTTGGGTGTTGGTCACATAGTGATGTGAACTACTGGTGTTAAATCACATGGCGATGTGAACTAGATTATTTACTCTAGCGCAAGTGGGAGACTGAAGGAAATATGCCCTAGAGGCAATAATAAAGTTATTACTTATTTCCTTATATCATGATAAATGTTTATTATTCATGCTAGAATTGTATTAAACGTAAACATAATACATGTGTGAATACATAGACAAACAGAGTGTCACTAGTATGCCTCGACTCGACTAGCTCATTGATCAAAGATGGTTATGTTTCCTAGCCATGGACAAAGAGTTGTCATTTGATTAATGGGATCACATCATTAGGAGAATGATGTGATTGACTTGACCCATTCCGTTAGCTTAGCACTCGATCGTTTAGTATGTTGCTATTGCTTTCTTCATGACTTATACATGTTCCTATGACTATGAGATTATGCAACTCCCGTTTACCGGAGGAACACTTTGTGTGCTACCAAACGTCACAACGTAACTGGGTGATTATACAGGTGTCTCCAAAGGTACTTGTTGGGTTGGTGTATTTCGAGAATAGGATTTGTCACTCCGATTGTCGGAGAGGTATCTCTGGGCCCACTCGGTAATGCACATCACTATAAGCCTTGCAAGCATTCCAACTAATGAGTTAGTTGCGAGATGATGTATTACGGAACGAGTAAAGAGACTTGCCGGTAACGAGATTGAACTAGGTATTGAGATACCGACGATCGATTCTCGGGCAAGTAACATACCGATGACAAAGGGAACAACGTATGTTGTTATGCGGTTTAACCGATAAAGATCTTCGTAGAATATGTGGGAGCCAATATGAGCATCCAGGTTCCGCTATTGGTTATTGACCGGAGGCATCTCTCGGTCATGTCTACATAGTTCTCGAACCCGTAGGGTCCGCACGCTTAAAGTTCGATGACGGTTATATTATGAGTTTATGTGTTTTGATGTATCGAAGGTAGTTCGGAGTCTCCGATGAGATCGGGGACATGACGAGGAGTCTCGAAATGGTCGAGACATAAAGATCGATATATTGGACGACTATATTCGGACATTGGAAAGGTTCCGAGTGATTCGGATATTTTTCAGAGTACCCGAGAGTTACGGGAATTCGCCGAGGAGTATATGGGCCTTATTGGGCTTTAGGGAAAAGAGAGAGGAGAGGCTGCGCGCCCCCCAAGGCCTAGTCCGATTTGGACTAGGGGGAGGGGCTGCGCCCCCTCCTTCCTTCTCTTCTCTCTTCCCTTGCCTTGACTCCTACTCCTACTACTTGGAAGGGGGGAACCCTACTCCCGGTGGGAGTAGGACTCCTCCTAGGGCGCGCCATAGAGAGGGCCCTCCCCCTCCTCCACTCCTTTATATACAGGGAGGGGGCACCCCTTGGAGACACAACAATTGATCTCTTGATCACTTAGCCGTGTGCGGTGCCCCCTCCACTAGAATACACCTCGATAATATCATAGCGGTGCTTAGGCGAAGTCCTGCGTCAGTAGAACATCATCATCGTCACCATGCCGTCGTGCTGACGGAACTATCCCTCAAAGCTTGGCTGGATCGGAGTTCGAGGGACGTCATCGAGTTGAACGTGTGCTGAACTCGGAGGTGCCGTGCGTTCGGTACTTGATCGGTCAGATCATGAAGATGTACGACTACACCAACCGCGTTGTGCTAATGCTTCCGCTTTCGGTCTACGAGGGTACATGGACAACACTCTCACCTCTCGTTGCTATGCATCACCATGATCTTGCGTGTGCGTAGTAAATTTTTTGAAATTACTACGTTGCCCAACAGGTGATGCATAGCAACGAGAGGGGAGAGTGTGTCCACGTACCCTCATAGACCGAAAGCGGAAGCGTTAGCACAACGCGGTTGATGTAGTCGTATGTCTTCACGATCCGACCGATCCAAGTACCAAACGTACGTCACCTCAGGAAATATAAGGGATTGTGATAGGTACTTGGTATGTTGACTTTTGCGTAGACTCCCCGGCAACGACGCCAGAAATCTTCCTGCTACCTCTTCAGCACTGCGTTGGATTTCCTTGAAGAGGAAAGGGTGATGCAGCAGAGTAGAGTAAGTATTTCCCTCAGTTTTTGAGAACCAAGGTATCAATCTAGTAGGAGGCTACGCGTGAGTCCCTCGTACCTACACAAAGCAAATGACTCCTCGCAACCAACGCGATAAGGGGTTGCCAATCCCTTCACGGTCACTTACGAGAGTGAGATCTGATATAGATGATAGATAATATTTTTGGTATTTTTGATATAAAGATGCAAGGTAAAAGTAAAAAAGCAAAACAATAATAAAGTGATAGAAGATTTATATGATGAGAATAGACCCGGGGGCCATAGATTTCACTAGTGGCTTCTCTCAAGAGCATAAGTATTCTACGGTGGGTGAACAAATTACTGTTGAGCAATCGACAAAATTGAGCATAGTTATGAGAGTATCTAGGTATGATCATGTATATAGGCATCACGTCTGAGACAAGCAGACCGACTCCTGCCTGCATCTACTACTATTACTCCACTCATCGACCGCTATCCAGCATGCATCTAGAGTATTAAGTTTAAGAAAACAGAGTAACACCTTAAGCAAGATGACATGATGTAGAGGAATAAATTCATGCAATATGATAAATACCCCATCTTGTTATCCTCGATGGCAACAATACAATACGTGCCTTCCTGCCCCTACTGTCACTGGGAGAGGACACCGCAAGATTGAACCCAAAGCTAAACACTTCTCCCATTGCAAGAAAAACCAATCTAGTAGGCCAAACCAAACTGATAATTCGAAGATACTTGCAAAGATAACCAATCATACATAAAAGAATTCAGAGAAGATTCAAATATTGCTCATAGATAATCTTGATCATAAACTCACAATTCATCGGTCTCAACAAACACACCACAAAAAGAAGATTACATCGAATAGATCTCCACGAGAGAGGGGGAGAACATTGTATGGAGATCCAAAAAGAGAGAAGAAGCCATCTAGCTACTAACTATGGACCCGAAGGTCTGAGGTAAACTACTCACACTTCATCGGAGGGGCTATGGTGATGATGTAGAAGCCCTCCATGGTGGATTCCCCTTCCAGTGGAGCTCCGGAACAGGCCCCAAGATGGGATCTCGTGGGTACAGAAGGTTGCGGCAGTGGAATTATGTTTTTGGCTCCATATCTGATTGTTTGGGGGTACGTAGGTATATATAGGAGGAAGGAGTACGTCAGTGGAGCTTCGGGGGGCCCACGAGGCAGGGGGCGCGCCCTAGGGGGGCGCCCTCCACCCTCGTGACCGCCTCCCTCCTTTCTTCACGGAGGGTCCAAGTCTCCTAGATCATATTTGTTGAGAAAATCACATTCCCGAAGGTTTCATTCCGTTTGGACTCCGTTTGATACTCCGTTTCTTTGAAACACTGAAATAGGAAAAAAAACAATTCTGGGCTGGGCCTCCGGTTAATAGGTTAGTCCCAAAAGTAATATAAAGTGGAAAATAAAGCCCAATATGGTCCAAAACAGTAGATAATATAGCATGGATCAATCAAAAATTATAGATACGTTGGAGACGTATCAGGCATCCCCAAGCTTAATTCCTTCTCGTCCTCGAGTAGGTAAATGATAAAAAGAGAATTTTTGATGCGGAGTGCTACTTGGCATAATTTCAATGTAATTCTTCTTAATTGTGGCATGAATATTCAGATCTGAAAGATTCAAGACAAAAGTTCATATTGACATAAAAATAATAATACTTCAAGCATACTAACAAAGCAATTACGTCTTATCAAAATAACATGGCCAAAGAAAGTTATCCCTACAAAATCATATAGTCTGGCTATGCTCTATCTTGACCACACAAAGTATTTAAATCATGCACAACCCCGATGACAAACCAAGCAATTGTTTCATACTTTTGACATTTTCAAAACTTTTTCAATCTTCACGCAATACATGAGCGTGAGCAATGGATATAGCACTATATGTGGAATAGAATGGTGGTTGTGGAGAAGACAAAAAGAGGGGAAGATAGTCTCACATCAACTAGGCGTATCAACGGGCTATTGAGATGCCCATCAATAGATATCAATGTGAGTGAGTAGGGATTTCCATGCAACGGATGCACTAGAGCGATAAGTATATGAAAGCTCATCAAAAGAAACTAAGTGGGTGTGCATCCAACTCGCTTGCTCATGAAGACCTAGGGCGCCCTGGCCGTACGTATGCGCGAGTAGGCGTTGGAGACCCTGCCAGTATGTACACATACGTGGCCGTATTTTCTTTCTTGCACCTTGGCCGCTGTACGTACGTGTACATGCTACATGCACGCCTCTACTACGACACGTGCACGCCTCTACATCGACCAGTATGTACGTACACGTTCGCGACCAGAATGACAATGCTACATACGCTTCGACCAGGTGGGTCCCGACTGTCAGCCACTTCCTTGCCTGCAAAGATGTAGCTGGTGGATCCTAGCAGTCAAGGGGAAATGTTTTTTTCACAAAATACGATGGCCCGTCCGGTGGGTCCCCGCTGTCAGGTGGAGGAATCATTATTTTGTGCGTGATAAGGAGGCACTTCCTTGCTGCGGCCGTGGACCCAGCTGTCCGCCTCTCCACGTACAGTCCACGTCTGATGGAAGTCGTTCCTTGACCACGTTAACCACACCGCGCCGAGAGCACCACGGCGGTGGACGACGGCGAGGACTAGGAAGGGGACGACTCGGAGTCGGGGAAGACGCAGCAGTGGATGCCCACGCGAAGAGGAGTACGAGGGTTCACTGGTTCGGCTGCGGTGTGAGGCTGCTGTCGCCGCAGAATAATAGGGGGTATGGGTGAGTAGAGGGATGGCCTGGCCAGCGGTGGGAGTAGTAGGGGGCGGTGAGGCCTCCGTGGCATCACAGCCGGCCACGGGAGGCAGGAGCACGCGGCACGACCGGCGCTGGTTTGGGCGGCTGGAGCAAGAAGACCAGAGGTTGAAGAAGCACTACGGCTGTTGGATGAACATCGTACCGTAACAGGAGCTAGAATCGTTCATATTGACTAAGTTGACAAAGCCCTCCATCCCCGTCAACTTGGTAGGCCCACAAGTCAGCCTCCCACTATGCTGGGTTCTAGCTGGCAGGGGGAATATTCATTTTTTTGTGCGTAATAAGGAGGCACTTCCTTGCGTGCGAAGATAGCTGGTGGGTCCGACATGTCAGCGGGGGGCACGTTATTTTCGTGAAATACAGAGGCCCTTCCGGTGGGTCCCAGATGTCAGGTGGAGGAATCATTATTTTGCGCGTAATAAGGAGGCATTTCCTTGTGTGCGGCCGTGGACCCAACTGTCAGCCTCTCCACGCACAGTATACTTCCGATGGTGTTGTTCGTTGACCACGTTGACCATGCCGCGCCGAGCGCATCCAAGGTGGTGGACGACGGCGAGGCCCCGGACAGCAACGGGCCGGAGATGGGAAGACGCGGGAGTAGAGTCGCAGACGGAGAGGTGTATGAGGGTTAACTGGTTCTAGTGCGGTGTGGTTCGGCAGTCGGTGGGGAAGAACAGGAGGTGTGGAGGGGTGGAAGGATGGCCTGGCCAACGGTGGAGTAGCGCTTAATAGTGAAGCATGCTAAGCAGAGCTACTAGCAGCAGGAGGCGGGAGGTGGTCACGGCGGAGCTGGAGGAAGAAGACGAGAGATTGAAGATGGATGCCGGTCTGTAACATCCCAAATTTTCAATTTGGAATGTTATACATTAGATCATCATGCATATCATATTTTATTTTGCTTTTGGTTTGATCCTAGAAAATCCTAAGCAACTCAAGGACCCACGGAGAGAGTTGGGGATTTTGTTATTTACATATTTGAGTCTTCTCAAATTTTGTAAACAGGATCATTTGATTTTATTTATTTTATCCTCAATTATTTCTATTACAAAGATATGAGAGAGGGAATAAAATGACTTTCGCAAAATATAGAAATATTGAGGATTTAATAAAAAAATCAAATAAGTTTTATTTCGGAGTTTTCGGTATTTTTAATTGAATTTAGGAAAAATACGCATTTTTCAAAGTTGTATTTTGGGCCCAAATAAATGTTCACTTTATCGGGCTTGATTTTAGAAACCCGGCAAAATTTATTTCATGATTTTTGGAGTCCGGTTAGTATTTCTTTTTATTTTTTTTCCGAGCGTAATTATTAAAAAAAATGAAACCGACTATGGGCCGTACCCAAGCGGGACTCCGCCCGAGGCGCCTTTAAATAGCGAGGCACCCGGCGCCCCAGCCCATAACCGCGCCCGCGCCCGAAACCCTAGCCCGCCGCCGCCGGACCCGCCGCCGACTCGCCGGAGTTGCACGCCGCCCGAGGTTCGCCGCCGCCTCGACTTCCATGCCGAATTTTTTTTAAAAAATATTTTTTTCATCGGTTTTATTTTTCGATTTTTTATTTATTATTTTAATATTATTTTTAATATTTTTTTATTATTTTAATTATTTTTGGATTAGGTTAATTAACGATTAATCTGTTCGTCGTTTTTCTTTTTCGTCGGATTTTCCGCGGTTATTTTCTGATCGAGATTTCTGATCCGATTTTCGTTTTAGTATAACTTTTCGCTCGTTTATCGGAATGAGGCGATTCAAGCGCCCGGAGTTTCGTCTCGAAACCCTCTTTCCGAATAATCAACTTAAACAAGTTTTTGCTACTGTAAAATTTGACTTAGATCCAGATTACTAGAACAAAGTTGATTTTTTTTCGCTGTTTGATTTCTTTTGCTTCGTTCGATTTGATTCTTTTTGCAAACCAGGGTTTTTAAGTTGAACTTTCTGGTTAGATCTTCTATTTGAGTTTTACCTGTGCATTAGTTGAGTACTTATTGTATGCTTGTTTGTTTGTCTGCGATAGAATACCCGGAGTGCGCCGCCTGTTACTTCGAATCGTTAGGTTTCGCGGATCATCAGCAAGGCAAGTAACACTTTGATCATACCTTTTCTACAACCCAGTTTTATTGCATTAGATCAATCCTCACACATTGCATGATTAGGATCTAATTAAATTGTGGGATGTGAAGTAGATGAGGTAGTACCTATTACCTGTTTATTATCAAACCTTTGGGAGTTATTTCTACGTTTGCTTATTATGCCATGCTATGCTAGTAGACGTGGATTGGGTGAGTGATATCCATGACAGATGTGAGATTGTTAATTAATGGTTTATCTAAGGTGGCAACCTAAACACACATCTGGGTGGATTGAGGCACCTGGGTATTCCAGGACTTGACTGTTTTTCTTTTGGACCGCCACCCAGGCTCAAAGGGATCATGAGATTATTCATACTAGAAACTTTCGTGTGTAGCCACAAGCCATTATGGGCTCTGGCATAGTTGATTAAGTCATGCGAACTCTTACAGGGTAGACTAGCAGATGTAGGGGAAAGTAGGTGTACCGGTCTATCCATCGTAAGGTGCTAGCGCTTCTGAAAGACTGTGTCTCGGTCATCCGTTTCTCAAACACCATGTAGTGCGAGAAATCCAACGGAGGCGATCGAGTCTTGTGGGGAAAAGTGCGCAAACCTCTGCAGAGTGTAATAAACTAATCATGGTTAGCCGTGTCCCCGGTTATGGACATCTTGAGTATCTAGTACCTGGATTATCATGTGAATCTCAACATGTTACTCTAAAGTTAATTTTGTTGGGTTTGTTAAATGATGATGCTTAATTGGGATTGAGAATGCTGTCAACCATTCTCAATGTTTAACAACCACCATGATAGTAATTAAATTTATTCCTTTGAAGTAGGGAAAAATTGGCTTTACGCAAAAACTATAACCATAGAGCTTTCCACCAGCCAAATATGCATATAGTATAGTTGTTTCATTCCATTACTCTCTATGTGTTACCTTGCCAGCATATTCCATGTGCTGACCCATTCTCGGGCTGCAACGTTAATGTTGTAGACTTTTCAGACGACGATTAAGGAGTTTTAGGTCGTGGTTCTATACTCAGTGATGCTGTTGGAGTTGATGGACTCATTTATCTTCCAAGCCTTCCACTGTTATCGTTATTAGATGGCCTTAAGCCATATTTATTGTAATAAGTTCTCTTTTGAGACACTCGATGTAATAAGTGTGTGATTGCTACTCTGCTATAAATCCTCCGAGTACTGTATGGTGTCAGCATTACAGATCCAGGGATGACACCGGAGCACAGAGATTAGACTGTTTGAGGTCTGGTCGCTACAAAGATGGTATCAGAGCACACGCTGACTATAGGACACGACCACTAAGCTAAAAGACCTAGATCACTACTCACTCTCTTCTCTTCTGACTTCTCATCTTTTCTACTCTTTAGGATGGCGGATGCAAGGAACAAGTTCACACAACCAGATGAAGATACACCCTTTGGACGCCACTTGAAGGAAGTCACTAGATACCTGAACATAGGAGTACCAAGCTTCACGGGAACCTACAACGCCACTTTACCTGAAGAAGAGCGCTGGATGATTCAAGTTCAAGTTCCAGGAAGGACGTCCATGCCAGTCACTAAGCCCATAGAGTTTTCTTTTGATGCACCAACTTGGAGTCTAGGAAAGAGTATGGGAGCTCACATTGCCATGGGACGCATTGGAGAAGTCTACCGCAAGGATCTCAAGGATACTATCTACCAGATTTGCGGACGCCGAGATGAACACTGGGAGATGATCAGCACCAGGAAAGATAGATCAATTGCAGCTTTTATCCAGGAGTTACACCAGCACATTCGACGACAGGAGAATCAGATGTGCGCCGACATGATAGATCTGAAGAAGGCTAAGACTAGAATCAAGGAACTGGAGGAAGAACTCAAGGCTACACGTGAAGATTATGAAGAAGAAATTGAAGTATTGGTGGAGACGAATGACGACCTGATCAAGAAGATTGAATATTTATGGGAGGCCCGACACCAGTAGATGAAGACGAAGAACCGAAGGAGATTAGCCCGAAAGACTACATCATCATCCAAGCCTTCCGCTGTTATCGTTATTAGATGGCCTTAAGCCATATTTATTGTAATAAGTTCTCTTTTGAGACACTCGATGTAATAACTGTGTGATTGCTACTCTGCTATAAATCCTCCAAGTACTGTGTGGTGTCAGCATTACTGATCCAGGGATGACACCGGAGCACAGAGATCAGACTGTTTGAGGTCTGGTCGCTACACGGTCGTTGGATGTAAATCCAACGGCTAACATGTCAGAATCATTTGTTGACTAAATTGACAACGAATTGCGTTGGCTTCGACCTATTGGCCCACATTTCAGCCTCCAAAAATGTGGCACGTATTCAACCCATTTTTTCAGAATTTACAGTCTTTTTTTGCGCGGTAGAATTACAGTCAATTTGATATTTTTTGAATTACAGCCATTAGCTGGGCTAGGCGAACAAATATTGTAGCGTCCTTGCAGCCCTTTTATTTTATTTCCTAAAAAATTATAGGCCATTTGCACTTTCTCGAATTACACGATTTTGCTGGGCTTATTCTAATTATAATGTTGGGTTGGGCCAGCAATGTTATCAAAAAATAAAAAGGGGCTTAGCATTTTTTATAGATATATTTAAATAATAAGTGATATTATTAAATTCGTCCTTAAATCTTACCAAGCTTTTGTACACAATCACTAGGATTTTCGTGCCAAAATAATCCAGGATTTTATTTGTTAAGAAATTATTTTTATAAGTTAATAAGATGTGGAATATTGTTTTCTTACATATGTAAGTATCCGTTAAATATATGATGACAATAAAAATAATATATAATAACATATAAAAACAGGGAGCATCTCCCCGGTTCCATTGCTGAGAACGAAACCACAACATATTCTGATACAGCAGCTCAAAGAGCAGTTCGAAAGCAAAGGTAGAAAAGCTACAAACTAGGGGGGTGGATGAACAAGTTCTCTGAATAACACAAATCACCCGAGCGGTGCCAAAGGCAGAGCGGATAGAGCACTCAAATGACACAAGGAGGGTCCAACGAAGCCTTCGTGGTCTTCAGCCGAGGGGCCGTGTCAGCCTGCGATGACCAATAAGCAAGCGGAGACACCGGGCTGGAAGGCGTAGCATGGTGGATGTCACTCTTTTTCGGCGCCAGGTGCCCATCATCTTCATCAGAGATCTTGAGACGAACCCACGGGTCCAGTCCTAGAGCAGGTCGAGCCTTGTTCAACCACAAGTGATCGCCAACGGTTTCTGGAGGGATCTTGTTAGGGTTTCCATGAAGCTCATCAACTTGTCCTTGTCCGATCCGGAGGAGAGAATCGCCCAGTTCCTCACCATGTTCCTAATCAACCTCAAGACCTGCAGAATGGAAATCCAGGAGGTGTTACTAAAAATCATAGCATTTCTATATTTCAAGAGGCACCAAAGGACAGCTGAGCTAACAGTGTTTAAAACTGAGCACTTTTTGGTAGCAATCCAGAATCTGGCAACAGATTCGAAGGATGAGCCAATCTGACTAGAGAAATATTCCTCAATGTGGGCCCAGAGATGTTTAGCAACTATACATTCAAAAAATAGGTGAGAACAAGACTCTTGTTCCAAGCAGTAAACACAATCAAGGGGTTCGATGATGTGTCTCTTCCTAAGGTTATCCCTAGTCATCAATTTGTTTTTGGAGAGAAGCCAGAGAAATACAAGAATTTTAGGGGGAACTCTCAACTTCCAGACAACAGGGACAAACACGGGTTGAACCCCTCTAAAGTTGATAACATGATAGAGGGAGCTGGAGGAATACTTCCCCTTATTGTCCAGCTGCCAAATCAGGGCATCCGGCTCGGCAGTAAAGGTAATGCTTTTGGCAATTTCCTCCAACTGGAACCATTGTTCCATGAGACTATCACTGAAGTTCCTTCTAAAAGAGAGTTTTAGGCATTGACCGTCCCAAACTTCATTGACACTTTTGTTAAGCTCATTGCAGACAGAGTAAATACGCCAAAATTGGACTGCTAGGGGGGATGTGCCAAACCAAGTATCTTCCTAGAACCTGGTTCTGCTCCCATCCCCTATGTTCCATCTGTAGCCAAATTTCAGAGCATGCATAATAGATTTTAATCCTTTCCAGAATCTAGAGGTCTTAGGGTTGGAGGAAGGGACAAAAATATTAGGTTTATTTCCTAGGCATTTATGGGCAATAAGAAGCTTCCAGGGTTTCAGGTATTCCTCATAGAATCTTTTAATCCAAGACCCTAGAAGACAGATGTTAATTTCTTGGAGGTTAGGTATGCCTAGGCGTCCAAAATATTTTTTCATAGAGACTAGGGCCCAATTAGCAAGGTGTAGCTTCCTATTTCCCTCAAAATCATTCCACAAGCAATGAGACATCTGAGAATTGATGAGGTTCACTGACCATTTAGGGAACTTGAAGAAGGAGAGGAGATACACTGGAATGCTAGCCAAATAAGCTTGTATGAGGATCAATCTACCTCTGTAAGAGAGAAGTTTGCCCCTCCACCCAGCAATCCTTTTAATGATTTTATCTAGAAGGGGTTGGATTGTTGGGGAACATAGTAATTTCAAAAAATTTCCTACGCACACGCAAGATCATGGTGATGCACAGCAACGAGGGGGAGAGTGTTGTCTACGTACCAACGCAGACCGACTGCGGAAGTGATCACACAACGTAGAGGAAGTAGTCGTACGTCTTCTTCCCGATCCAACCGATCCAAGCACCGTTACTCCGGCACCTCCGAGTTCTTAGCACACGTACAGCTCGATGACGATCCCCGGGCTCCGATCCAGCAAAGCTTTGGGGAGGAGTTCCGTCAGCACGACGGCGTGGTGACGATCTTGATGTACTACCGACGCAGGGCTTCGCCTAAGCACTACAACGGTATGATCGAGGTGGAATTTGGTGGCAGGGGGCACCGCACACGGCTAAGGAACGATCTCAAGGATCAACTTGTGTGTCATGGGGTGCCCCCTGCCCCCGTATATAAAGGATCCAAGGGGAGGGGCTGGCCGGCCAAGCTAGGAGGCGCAGGAGGAGTCCTACTCCTACCGGGAGTAGGACTCCCCCCCCCAATCCTATTCCTAATAGGACTCTCAAGTGGAAAGAGAGGGAGAGAGGTGGCCGGCCCCTTCTCCTAGTCCTAATAGGACTAGGGGGAGGGGGAGGCGCACAGCCCTTGTGGGCTGCCCTTTCACCTTTCCACTAAGTCCCATGTTGGCCCATTTGGCTCCCGGGGGGTTCTGGTAACCCTCCCGGTAATCCGGTAAAATCCCGATTTCACCCGGAACACTTCCGATGTCCAAACATAGGCTTCCAATATATCAATCTTTATGTCTCGACCATTTCGAGACTCCTCATCATGTCCGTGATCACATCCGGGACTCCGAACAACCTTCGGTACATCAAAATGCATAAACTCATAATAACTGTCATCGTAACGTTAAGCGTGCGGACCCTACGGTTCGAGAACAATGTAGACATGACCGAGACATGTCTCTGGTCAATAACCAATAGCGGGACCTGGACGCCCATATTGGCTCCTACATATTCTACGAAGATCTTTATCGGTCAGACCGCATAACAACATACGTTGTTCCTTTTGTCATCGGTATGTTACTTGCCCGAGATTCGATCGTCGGTATCCAATACCTAGTTCAATCTCGTTACCGGCAAGTCTCTTTACTCGTTCCGTAATACAACATCCCACAACTAACTCATTAGTTGCAATGCTTGCAAGGCTTAAGTGATGTGCATTACCGAGAGGGCCCAGAGATACCTCTCCGACAATCGGAGTGACAAATCCTAATCTCGAAATACGCCGACCCAACATCTACCTTTGGAGACACCTGTAGTACTCCTTTATAATCACCCAGTTACGTTGTGACGTTTGGTAGCACCCAAAGTGTTCCTCCGGTAAACGGGAGTTGCATAATCTCATAGTCATAGGAACATGTATAAGTCATGAAGAATAGCAACAGCAACATACTAAATGATCGGGTGCTAAGCTAATGGAATGGGTCATGTCAATCAGATCATTCAACTAATGATGTGACCTCGTTAATCAAATAACAACTCTTTTGTCCATGGTTAGGAAACATAACCATCTTTGATTAACGAGCTAGTCAAGTAGAGGCATACTAGTGACACTCTGTTTGTCTATGTATTCACACATGTATTATGTTTCCGGTTAATACAATTCTAGCATGAATAATAAACATTTATCATGATATAAGGAAATAAATAATAACTTTATTATTGCCTCTAGGGCATATTTCCTTCATGGATATCCTCTCTCCTCAGTTTATCATAGTGGAGAGGGATACCTAGGTACTTAATGGGGAAGTTACCTTTATTACAGACTAGAATAGAGAGGAAGTCAGCTAACTCCTGATCTTCCATGTTGATAGGGATGAGTTCACTTTTATAGTAGTTGATTCTCATGCCTGAGACTTGTTCAAAACAGGTTAGAACAGTTTTCAGATTGCTAGCATGTGTGGAGTCATTGTCTAAGAAAAGGATGGTATCATCTGCATATTGAAGGCAGATGATGCCACCAGGGCAGACCTTAGGACAGAGCCCTGCAATCAGACTATGATCAGCAGCTTTGCTCAGCATTTTAGTAAGAATGCCCACTACTAAATTAAACAAAACCGGGAGATGGGGTCACCTTGCCTAAGGCCTTACCAGTAAGGAAAAAATCACTTCCACAGTTATTTAACTTGACCCCAACCGACCCCCCATGAGTAAGTTGCCGGATCCAACTCTCCTCTATGAAAGGCTTGGAAAAGATCTAAGAGATCATTTTTCACCAAGTCCCAAAAATGCTGGTAAAACAAGAAGGGAATCCCATCAGGACCAGGAGCCCCATCAGGATAAGAGCTAAAAATGGCTTCCATCACCGCTGTCTCTGAAAAAGGGGCTTCTAGCAGCTCATTTTCAGCAGGAGAGACTTTTTCAGAAGTAGAGAAAAAGTTGTTTTGTATAGAGAACCCAGAAGGGTTTTCTTTCTTAAACAGATCATTGTAGAAGTCACTAGCCACTTTCAGCATCTCATCTACCTCAGTAACAGGGCCATTAGGGCCATCAAGGGAGTGAATGAGGGTTTTCCTCCTCCTCTGGTTAGCTACTGCATGGAAGTAAGCAGTATTTCTATCACCCTCCTTAATGTTCCTATCTCTAGACCTTTGTTTGGCTTTGATTTCTTCTTGAAGCCAAATTTTCTTGAGCTCTCCATGGACAAAGTTAATCTATTAGTCTCAGCCTCAGAGAGGTCAGTGGTTTCTGCCTTAATATCTAGAGAATCAAACTCAAGGAGGAGAAGCCTTTTGTATCTTCTAAGATTAGCTTCCTCATTGGAGTTCCACCCTTTGGTAGTTCTTCTAAATCTCCTGATTTTGATCTGCCAATTTTCTAGGGGGCAGCTGCTCATAGTAGGCTCATTCCAGATTTTACTGACTAGCTCAGTAAAATCTTCTCTAAGCAACCACCACTTTTCAAATTTAAAACTATTGCTCTTTGGAGTTTGGTTAAGACCAGAGTCCCAGAGCAAAGGAGTGTGGTCACTACCACATCTGGGCAGAGCTCTACAACTAGAAAGGGGAAAGAAACTATCTAATTCTGTGTCACAGAAAATTCTGTCAATGGTGGACATAATCCTGGAGCAGCACTTCCAACATATCTAGCAGAACTGTGAGTTTTCCTTCTGACAGGGTAATTGTCAACTTTATGGGTAACCACTTTGTAGATAAAACAACTCTTGGGCTTGACACATTTATCCAAATGATGCCCTAGTTCCCCATAGTTGTAGCAGATCACCTCAGAGTATGCCATAAGGCCCGAAGCAGGGGTAGAAGCAGTTTTCTGGATGTCCTATCTCTTCTTTTGCTGATTCTTGCCTTGATATTTCCCACTGATCTGAGAGTCAAAACCACCAGCAGATTGATCTTGGGCTATTAGAGGAGCCTGCCCAGATTGTGCCCCCATTTGGGGCGGAGGTGGACCGTACCACTGCCCAACCGCCCCCCCATTGTGATAAGGGAAATTCATCGGAGTTCCTGGTTCCCTCTCATCCTCCAGCAAGATGTTGTCTCTCAGGAAGCAGAAATAACCACCCGACAGCTCAATTGAAGCAGATTGCAAGCCTAATTTCAATTTTCTGCAGGTTTGGGGGAGAGGTAAGGTAGGGGATCCACCTGCTCCGGCTCCGGTGGTGTGCTGGTGGGCATGAGTCCAGTCAAGCATTCCCATCTCGCAGCACGGCGTGGATCTCCTGAATTCACTTCTCCTTTCGCCCATCGAACGAACGCAATCGGCGGCTCACTGGGGTGGGGCATCCTGTGCTTCTCCGAGAAATATCCTTCGAAGTAGATCCGTAGGGCTAGATTCAGCAGCTCCCAATCCACATGATCCTTGCACATCCGAGCATACCTGCGCGAGTGAGAGAACGGATTCGGTCCCTCCTCGACTTCCTCCCTCGTAGCTTCCTCCTCTGCTTCCCTCCATTCGCGCGTGCACTAGGTCCAAGAGAGAGCGTCGTTGCGGATCCGCATCGCCGCTCCCTCCATCTCCTCCCTCGAGTCTCCCGCAGCACCATCGACGCGACGGAGTTGAGCGGCTGGAGCATCCGCGGGAAGGCTTTGTAGACATGTGGGAGATGCATCTTGTACATCTGCCTGTCTTCCAGCCATTCCCCCGTGGATATGGCCGGCGACTCCATGGGGCGCGCGAGCGGACTTCCTGAGGGGGGCAGGCGCGCCCGGAGTCAGACCTCTGTGTTTTCTTTAAAAAATACATAAATTGGGCTGCCAAAAATAAAACCTCGGATGGGAGGTCCATAGGCCGGTCGATACATGATGGCCCTAAGAAAATACAAACAGACCTATGGACCTCCCATCCGAGGTCGTGGGCTGTGCATGTTAAAAATGAAAGCCTAGACGGGGCAGCCCAAAGCCACGTCCAACACTTGCCAAAACTTCGTCCCTCGTTTTCTCTGTGTTTCGCACACTCGACATTGTGTGGGCATTTTGACTGTGCATCATATGAAGATGTGCTATGCATGAATGTTGATCAGCATGATGTTAACTGGCTGGTAGTTCCATTTTCGACCATGAATAAAACTTCCAACATGATGTTAACCCTCTTTGAAAAGGCCGTGTTAATATAAATGCTCTGCCTCTGAAAGTTGCAGTTTCTTATCTGAAACTGAACTTGCAGTTTCTTATCTGAAACTGAAACTTGTAGTTTCTTCTCTGAGAATCACATTGTCTGCACTTTTATACTCCTATGAAACTACATTTTTTAAGTGCTAAAAATATATCTCTAGAATTCATAAAATACTTCATATGCTCAATACTGCAAATCTAAAATACAAAAGACATTCATATCTGAAAGTACTCTCAAAATACACAACACAAAACACAATTCACAACCTGCAAATACTGACAACCCTATGCTCCTCCTGGCAATTCACAACCTACCCGACTATTGGGCTGAGGGGGGGCAGCCCCCTCCTATTCCTCGGTGGTAGACAGCCGCCCCGTGAGACGATGTGAACGGCAAGGGAGACGATGGCGGGGAAGCGTCATCGGGCCAACTACTTTTCTCCTCTTGCAATTGGGTTCGGTCGACGAAGACTCCACCGGCTCGCTTTGGCAGGACACCCTCACAAACGGCACGCTGTAGATGCTTGATCCTTCAATCTCTGGTGGATGCTCCATCTGGGATCGATACTCCCACTACCGCTCCCTCATGATCGGATTCGGTGAATCTGTTTGCTCCATGGCCAAGAGGAGCAGCTCTATGTACTCCGGCGCGACTCCCTCCGGGAGTATCACCGCCTTTTCGCTCTGTTGCAGATATTTGTCCATGGATGTCGCCGTCACCGCTAGTTGGTCCTTGTTGCCAAACCAAGACTGTATCTCCAACATCCTAACTAGCTTCACAGGGTCGCCGTCTGCGATCCTCACGTATCGGTTGTACTCCTCCATCGATCTTCCACAGCACCTTCACTCACCGGCGGTGGTTTTTGAATGGAAGAGGAGAGGAGCAGCGCTGGTTTTGGATTAGAACGGGAGAGGAGCGACGCTGGTTTTGGTATGGAACAGGAGAGGAGGGGCGGTGGTTTTGAAATGGAAGAGGAGAGGAGCGGCGCTGCATTTAGATTGGAACAGGAGAGGAGTGACGGTGGTTTAAGAGGAGAAGAGCGGAAGAGCGGCGCTGGTCTTGGAAGTATTTTTTTGTTGTTTTGCGTATTTTGGGTCAAAGTTTGACCACGTACTATATTTGACAAGCAAAATGTGAATGCATGTCACCAAAAATTGTATCGTTTGGTTCGTATCTGAATGTACTTTCAAACTATATTATTTTTGCAACGTATAACATATATTTTATGTGCGAAAATCATGGTCAATTATGACCCAGAATAAAAGGGAGACTAGTTAATGTGGGGTCGCTTTATTAATTGAAGGGTAAATTGATTTTGATTTTGATCCAGTCACAGCGCGCCGGCCCTCTCGTCCAATCCTAAATCGCTGCCACATGCACATCTCCCTCTTCTCCATTGCAAAACCACCTCCTCTCATCTCCATCATCCCCATTCCAAAACCACCATCTCGCCTCTCCCTCTTGGCCTCTTCTGATCTTCTCCATTGCAAAACCACCTCCTCTCCTCTCCATCATCTCCATTCCAAAACCACCGTCTCGCCTCACCCTCTTCTCTATTGCAAGACCACCGTCTCTCCTCCGTTTTCTAGACGCTTTGCTCCATGGCGCGGGCGCAATCCACGAATACAAAATTAGTATACTGTATACTATTTAAAAGTCGAGGGCGGGGCTTTTCCTGCGCGGTAGGCGGCGGGGCAGTTTCGCCTAGTCGGTTCGACAGAGATGCGAGAAGACGAGGGAGTAGGCTGCTGCAAACGTAGCGCTGTGTGATTTGACAGCGAGTTACTGTTGGACAGGTGGGGCCCCATGATTTGACTTGCCATTATCATTTTAACTGCGGTGCTACGACCGGCGTGAGTCTCCTGATTCCTGACCACCTACATACAGGTGCCTCTCCCAATGCTCCACCATATAGTAGAGGCTGGCTCTTGCATGAGAGCCCACTTCTCCACTTTTTCCTTGCCTCTCTTTCCTCCACATATGCAAAAATGCCATGTAAAGCGTACTATTGTACTTACTTTTACTTGCTCCTACAGGTGCTTAAGCTTGCCACATAGGCATAAAGTCTGTAGGACCTTGAAGTAGATGTGTCTAGAGGGGGGTGATTAGACACTTCATGCCAAAGTTGCAATTTTTAAGCTTTTTCGGTTTGAGTGGAGGTTAAGCATAATTTCAACACTCACAATACATATCAAGCAAGTATGCAAAGTGTATATAGGCAGCGGAAAGTAAAGCATGCAACTTGCAAGAATGTAAAGGGAAGGGTTTGGAGAATTCAAACGCAATCGGAGACACGGATGTTTTTCCCGTGGTTCGGATAGGTGGTGCTATCCTACATCCACGTTGATGGAGACTTCAACCCACGAAGGGTAACGGTTGCGCGAGTCCACGGAGGGCTCCACCCACGAAGGGTCCACGAAGAAGCAACCTTGTCTATCCCACCATGGCCATCGCCCACGAAGGACTTGCCTCACTAGCGGTAGATCTTCACGAAGTAGGCGATCTCGTTGCCCTTACAAACTCCTTGGTTCAACTCCACAATCTTGTCGGAGGCTCCCAAGTGACACCTAGCCAATCAAGGAGACACCACTCTCCAAGAAGTAACAGATGGTGTGTTGATGATGAACTCCTTGCTCTTGTGCTTCAAATGATAGTCTCCCCAACACTCAACTCTCTCTCATAGGATTTGGATCTGGTGGAAAGAAGATTTGAGTGGAAAGAAACTTGGGGAAGGCTAGAGATCAAGATTCATATGATAGGAATGGAATATCTTGGCCTCAACACATGAGTAGGTAGTTCTCTCTCAGAAATAGGATGCTGGAAGTGTAGGCTTAGTCTGATAGCTCTCTCTACGAGTGAAGAGGAGGTGGAGGGGTATTTATAGCCTCCACACAAATCCAACCGTTACAAACACTTTTCCAATCTCGGTGGGACCGAATCAACAAACTCGGTTGGACCGAAAAGGTAAACCTAGTGACCGTTAGAGATCTCGGTGGGACCGATTGGAACAACTCGGTGGGACCGATGTGCTAGGGTTAGGGAAAATCCAAAACTCGGTTTGACCGATTACTCAAACTCGGTGGGACCGATTTGGGTAATAAGCGAAACAGAGAGTTGGCCAAGCAAACTCGGTGGGACCGTGTCGGTGTACTAAAGTAGGGTTACCTTAGTATCCCGAACTTGTGCACGGGCAGTCGCAGCGTCCCGCGGCAAGGCTTGCCGGGCGACCGCCAAGATCCTCCGTGGTTCCTTTGGAGCCATTCAAGAACAAAGTATCCAAGGCCCCGGCAAGAAGAGCTTGCCGGGAAGGAGACAAGACCCCGGCAAGAGGAGCTTGTCGGGAAGGCCAACCAAGGCCCGGTGAGCGACAAACTCCCGGACGCGACAAGACAACAAACGCGGCAAGGCTCTTGCCACGGCAAGCCCCCACTCTGTACCTGCGCTCCAGCACATCCACCAATGTGTCGCTCTGGGACCCTTCCAGAGCATACGTGGCGGGAAGCTGTGCAGCCAGAGGTACACGGTGGCAAGCGGCGCTGACAAGATTGCCATCGTGGCAAGCAGTGGCGTCCCTGGCGGTCCCTTTTTGCACCGTCTAGGCCACGCAGACATGCATTTAATGCCTTTGTCCCCTGCCGTCAGGGTTAGGTATGATACAACTGTAGTAGGCGGTGGTGCCAACTGCCACGCCTTTTCCATTTTTACCCTCATCTATGTTGCCACCTGTCGGTGACCCCTTTAACATATAAAAGGAGGCCCATGCGCAACGTAGGGGGGGGGGGTACGACCGTTCTCACACTCGGTCTCGCTAGCTGCTGGTGTGTACTGTAGTAATTAGTGCTCCCGAGCAAGAAATCAATACAAACACAAAGCAGGAGTAGGGTTTTACGCATCCGTGCGGCCCGAACCTGGGTAAACTGATCGTGTCGCTCGTGCGCTTCGCCTCGATCTGCTCTTCGTGCTCTCTCCGCCCCCTGCCGAACCGAAAGGGGCCCGGTCCGCCGTGGTCCCATAGGTGTCCGTGGGATCAGCACCCCCGAAATCTTTGGCGCGCCAGGTAGGGGTGCGTCGAGGTTGTGTGAACCTGATCCGGCGTTCGCACGGGCTAAATCTTCATCGTCTTCATCGACATGCCGCCGAAGAAGAAGGCTTCGGAGGCGGCTGCTCCGTCCGCGCCGAGCCCACCATCGCCGGAGCTAACGGCTGGTGGGGGAGACACCGGCGGAAGAATGGGCGTCGACGAGGGAGCTCACGGTGCTGCCAGGTCCATGGACAAGGCTGCGCTGCACATTGGCGGCACAGTCGGCTCCCACAACGACCGGGCGCACTCCAAGACTTCGGCGTCCGTACACGCACCGCGCCCATCCCAGGAGGCGCGGGACCGGCAGCGTCATGATACTCATGGTACCATACGCTTGCTGGATCAAGACCGACCTGGCGGATCTCGGAGTGCTCAAGACCAGCATGCACGCCGACATGCTGGCGCGAGCGGGGCACGGTCGCCAGGGCGAGATACTGCTCCTTCTAACGTGGTTAGAAGTCCGAGCATATCCCGCTCCTCGCACCGTTCGCCGCCACCGCCCGCCACTTCAGCAGAAGCTTTGGCGCGAGCTCAGCTACTCCTAGACTACCCTCCAGCGCCAGACAAGATCGACGACTGGAGGGCCACTATCCAGAGTCTCATCGGCTTGCGCCAACGGCGACAACCCACGGCAGCCGAGCACATCGCAGCCGCGGCAAGTCAGCCAGGCGCGAGCCGGTGGCGACAAGACCGGGGAGGGTGCAACCACTGTGCACTCTCCGCCTCGAAGGCCAAGATCGCCGACTCGCCGGATCCACCACGACAGCGACTCCACCGCTCATCTGATCCATGAGCTCGTCGCGATCAGCGCCAAGTTCTTCACGAACGACAGCAAGAAGACGCTCGTACCCGCATCGAGCGCCGAAGAGAAGCGCGGCGTCAATCAGACCTGCGCGTTGGGCCCTCTGTCGACATGCATGCGCCAGGGGAACTAGGCGACTTGCCGTACACGGTAGGTTGCCCTGCGTTTACCCGTGAGCTGCGGCAAGTCCAGTGGCCCAGCCAGAAGAATTTCAAGCCAGACGTACCAGAGAAGTACGACGGCAAGTCGCACCTGTCGGAGTTCCTCAGCATCTACACCATCGCGGTGCAAGCTGCCGGGGGGCGAGACGACAAGGTCCTTGCCAACTACTTCCCGCTGGTGCTCAAGCCCGAAGTCAGGTCCTGGCTCATGCACTTGCCGGACAACTCCATATCCTCTTGGGCAGACTTGTGCCATCAGTTTGTTGGCGCCTTTACAGGCGGCCACAAACCTCATGGCCAAGAGAGTGACCTTCACCTGCTCGCCCAGAAGGAAGGAGAGCCCCTGCGCAAGTATATTCAGAGATTCAGCCATGTACAGCGCAACATCCCAGACATCCACCCTGCCGCGGTCATCAGCGCGTTCCATCAGAACGTGCGTAACCGCAGGATGCGGAAGGAGATGGCGATGAGCAGGATCAGATATGTCAGTGAGCTATATGCCCTGGCCGACAAGTGTGCACGTGCTGAAGAAGGGAGGAAACTCCCCGGAGAGAATACTGGAGCAGGAGGATCTGACAGCGAGGATGCTGCCCCGGCAAAGAAGAACCGGCGGCGGAACAACAGGAAGAAGAAAAGCAAAGAGGTGCTAGTCGTCGAGCAGTCCGGCAACGAAGGTGGTGCCAACAAAGCCAAAGTTGGTAGCTCCGGCAAGGAGGTTGCCGCATGCACCAACTGCCAGGCTGTGGCGGTCGCCGACAAGCAGGACGACACCGACAAGCAGTACTGCAAGATCCATCGCACCAAGGGCCATGACCTCCAGAGCTGCAAGAAGGTCGAGCAGCTTGTCCAGCAACAAAAAGCTAAGTACGAGCGGCGCGACAAGGAGAGGGCCCAAGGAGGCGCTGGAGAATCCGGCAAGAAACGCGCCGGCCGGGGGGGACGCCGCAGCAAGGCCAAGCAGCGGCAAGGAGACAGACCTCCCCGCGGCCGCGACAAGGATGAAGACGACGACGACGACGAAGACATGGATGATGTTGAGACCAGTGAGCAGGAGTTCCAGAAAGCCACAGAAGTCTTGTGCGTGGACGGCGGTGCTTCTCTGCATACTTCCCACTGCCAACTCAAACAGTGGGCGCGGGAAGTCAATGCGGCGGAACCACCTGTCGAATCGCGCAAGCTTCTGAAATGGTCCAGCACGCCTATCATCTTTGACATTGAGGACCACCCTGATCGCACAACTGCGGTCGGGTGCTTGCCGTTGTTGGTTTCACCAACCATTCGTAACCTCAAGGTCACTAAGATGTTAGTTGACGGCGGGGCCGTCTTGAACCTGATCTCCTCCGCTGTACTCCAGAAACTTCAGATCCCTGACAGCGAGCTCGAAGAGACCGGCACATTCCAACGAATCAACCCGGGAAGGAGCAAGCCGAAAGGGAAGGTCATGTTGCCGGTAAAATTTGGCAGCGAGATGAACTTCAGGACTGAGAGGGTCACTTTTGACATCGCCAATTTTCCATTGCCTTACAATGGAATACTCGGCCGTCCAGCACTCGCCAAGTTCATGGCGGCCTCTCACTATGCATACAACATGCTCAAGATGCCAGGCCCGATAAGCGTCATCGCTGTCCCTGGCGACAAGAAGGATGCTCTTATCTGCGCGAACAAGATCTATCGGGAAGCAGCTGCCGCAACAGATTGCAAGACACTTGCCGCTGAAGCTCCCGGGAGGAAGAAGAAGACCAAGTCCGGCAAGAGCTCTGATGCCCACTCCGGCAAGCGCACCTCTTCGGAGTGCTGTGCTACCGTCGAGGACGCACCATCGAGCTCCACCGGCAAGTGTAAGAAGGCAATGGCAGCTCCACCAGAGACCAAGAAAATATCCGCCAAGGAGGACGGCACTGGTGGTACTTTCACCATCAGTGCCACTCTCGACCCCAAATAGGAAAGCGCGCTCATTGCTTTCCTGCGGGCGAATGTCGACGTGTTTGCATGGCAACCGTCTGACATCCCCTGTGTTCCCAGGAAAGTAATTGAGCACCATCTTGCCGTTTGTCCTCATGCACGGCCCGTCAAGCAGAAGGTCAGGAAGCAAGCAGTGGAGCGCCAAGAATTCATAGCAGAAGAAATCAAGAAATTGGAAGCAGCAGGCCTTGTCAGAGGAGTGCTCCATCCCACGTGGTTGGCCAATCCTGTAGTCGTGCGCAAGGCAAACGGGAAATGGAGGCTTTGTATTGACTTTACTGATGTTAATAAAGCTTGTCCCAAAGACCCATTTCCCTTGCCGCGCATTGACCAGATTGTCGACTCCACGGCCGAATGTGATTTGCTTTCATTTCTTGACGCATACTCAGGATACCATCAAATCTTCATGGCAGAAGAGGACCGCATTCATTACTCCGTGTGGCACGTATTGTTTCATACGGATGCCTTTCGGTTTAAAGAATGCTGGTTCAACATTTGCAAGAGTAGTCCATGTCGCTCTGAAGCCGTAAATACACAGAAATGTGGAAGCCTACATGGATGACATAGTGGTCAAGAGCAAGGACAGGGCAACTCTAGTTCAAGATTTAGACGAGACCTTTGCAAATTTGCGCAAGATCAACCTCAAGCTTAACCCCGAGAAGTGTGTGTTTGGAGTCCCCTATGGCAAGCTTCTCGGGTTCTTTGTGTCTCAGCGGGGAATTGAAGCCAATCCCGACAAGATCAAGGCCATTGAGCAAATCGAAGCACCGAAGCGCGTCAAGGATGTATGAAAACTTGCCGGTTGCGTGGCTGCTCTCAGCAGGTTTATCTCTCGGTCCGCTGAGCGTGCCCTGCCGTTTTTCAAAATTTTGAAAAAGGCAGGTCCAATGAAATGGACTCCGGAAGCGGAGGCTGCGCTGCAGGACTTGAAGAGATACCTGTCCTCCACTCCAACACTTGTCGCACCTAAGCCGCAAGAGAAGTTGCTGCTGTATATAGCGGCAACCAATCAAGTGGTTAATGCTGCGTTAGTGGCAGAGAGGGAGGCAGATGACGAGCCAGCAACCGCGGCAAGCGCATCCAGCGACAAGCAGGGGGCTTCCCCGACAAGCTCTGGTCCCGACAAGGATGGATCTGCGCAGGTGTGCGAGGAAATACAGAAGAGAATGGTGCAGCGACCAGTTTACTTTGTCAGTTCCCTTCTGCAGGGGGCTAGGTCAAGGTATTCTGGTGTGCAGAAGTTTCTTTTCGCCCTTCTCATGGCCTCGAGAAAGCTGCGCCACTACTTCCAAGCACATGAAATCACAGTTGTCACTAGCTTTCCGCTGAAGAGGATACTGCAGAATCCAGAAGCGATAGGCAGGATTGTCGAGTGGGCAATGGAAGTGTCAAGCTTTGGCCTCAAGTTTGAGAGTACTTCAACTATCCAAAGCAGAGCATTGGCAGAATTCATAGCAGAGTGGACGCCAACACCAGATGAAGAAATTCCAGAGACGAGCATCCCCGTCAAGGAGGCAAGCAAAGAGTGGCTCATGTACTTTGACGGTGCCTTCTCGCTGCAAGGCGCCGGTGCTGGCGTGCTGCTTGTCGCACCCACCAGAGAGCACCTCAAGTACGTAGTCCAGATGCACTTTCCCAAGGAGCAAGCGACAAACAATACTGCAGAGTATGAAGGCTTGCTTGCCGGTCTCAGGATCGCGGCAGACCTTGGGATCAAGAAGCTCATTGTCAGGGGTGAATCGCAGCTTGTCGTCCGCCAAGTGAACAAGAGTTATTAGAGTCTGTTGTTGGAAGCCTACGTTGACGAAGTGAGAAAGCTAGAAGAGCACTTTGACGGCCTACAGATGGAGCATGTCCCAAGAGCTCAGAACGACATTGCCGATGGCCTGTCAAAATGCGCCGCACTTAAGTTACCTGTGGAACTAGGGATCTTTGTGCTCAAGCTGACTCAACCGTCCGTAACACCGTCAACTGGATAGAGCAAGAAGAGGAAGTTGGTTTCTGGTGACTATTTTCCGGCAGAGCTTCCCGAAGCCGCCGCCAAGAAGGTCCCCAAGATCAACACCCTGAGTGCTGAGGAGCAGTCTGCTCCGGCAAGCCCTAGGGTTTGTTTCGTTGAAGCAGACGCACCCGACAAGTTTTGCTCCGGCAAGCTTGTCGGGAAACGTCAAGCTCCGGCAAAGCCGCAGGCTCTTGCCGTAGAAGCGGATGTTCTCGCAGCAGCAGATATGCCTTTAGTCCTTGTTGTCGAGCCACAAGCTCCAACATGGGCACAGCAGATTGTCCGTTTCCTTCAGACAGGAGAACTTCCCGAAGAGCAAGAAGAAGCGGAAAGAATAGCCCGGCAGTCTAGTATGTACCAGTTTGTCGATAACACACTGTGCAGAAGAAGACTCAACGGTGTGAAATTGAAGTGTATTCCCCGGGAAGATGGACAAAAGCTGTTGGCAGAGATACATGGAGGTATATGTGGTCACCACATTGGCGCAAGGGCACTTGCCGGCAAAGCATTCCGGCAAGGTTTCTTTTGGCCGACAGCCCTCCAGGATGCAACTGCACAAGTAACCAAGTGTGAAGCGTGCCAGTTCCATTCCAAGCAGATACACCAGCCAGCTCAAGCTCTCTAGACGATCCCTTTATCCTGGCCATTTTCGGTCTAGGGGCTCGACATCCTCGGCCCCTTTCCCCGAGCAGTCGGGGGCTTTGAGTACTTGTACGTTGCAATCGACAAGTTCACAAAGTGGCCGGAAGTGGAACCAGTGAGGAAGGTGACATCACAGTCAGCAGTCAAGTTCTTCAGGTCGATTGTTTGCCGTTTCGGGATCCCTAACAGGATAATTACCGACAACGGTACGCAATTTACGAGCCGCACCTTCACGTAGTACGTCCAAGATCTTGGCGCCAAGGTCTGCTTCGCTTCTGTTTCTCACCCGAGAAGCAACGGTCAAGCGGAGAGGGCAAATGCTGAAGTGTTGCGTGGGCTCAAGACCTGAACTTTCGACAGGCTGCACAAGTGCTGAAGAAACTGGATCGAGGAGCTGCCGGTGGTTCTTTGGTCGATCAGGACGACACCAAATCGAGCCACTGGCCAGACACCTTTCGCACTAGTCTATGGAGCAGAGGCAGTTCTCCCCACGAAACTCGTATACGATGAGCTTGAGCAAGAGCAGCTGCGGCAAGATGACGCGCTGCTCCTTAAGGAAGACCATCTTCAGGCTGCTGTGCGAGCTGCTCGCTACCAGCAAGCTTTGCGCCGCTACCATAGCCGCAAAGTTAACGCCAGAAGTCTCGAGGAAGGCGACCTTGTTCTTCGGCGCGTTCGGTCCGCCAAGAATTCCAACAAGTTGACGCCAAAGTGGGAAGGCCCTTACCGGGTGAAACGAGTCACTAGGCCTGGCACTGTCCGCCTGGAGACCGAAGATGGCATCCCAGTGAGCAACTCCTAGAATATTGAGCATCTTCGGAAATTTTACCCGTAGGGCGCAGTTGCCGGAACCCGTTCCGGCAACCACCTTTTGTACAAGTCTTGCCGCAGTTGCATGTAATCCTTTGTACAAAGCCGGGCGCAGATCCCGTGCATAAAGATCATGTGCTCCGCACACTTTGTCGATTCCATGTGTTTTTTTATTTTGCATGTGTTATCTAACACTTTGTGCAGCACCTATCCTCGGTAAGCAACAACGAGCCATAAGGCTCCATATCTTTTTCTCCTTCTTCTTTTTTCTCTCAAGGAAAGGAAGGTTCTCTCGCGCACAAGTTTGCCCGGGGGGGGGGAGGGGAGGAGAAGATACGGTATGGACTAGGCGTCGTTCAAGAAGGTTTCGCCTTGCCGGGAAGCAAACGACAGAAAAGATAAGTTGCCAAAGTTTGAGCAATTAGATATTTTTTAATTTTTAAGTTATCTTCCTTGAACGACTGTACTTTGTATGGAAAACCTGTGCACGGAGGGACCAACTCGTAGCTAGTTGCGCCCTTACTGTCGTTTCGAGTCCGCTCAACGACTTAAGTGAGCTGCGACTAGCTGCGACAAGGTTTCTTGTTGGCTGCGGCACCGCTAGCAGGCTGCTGACGTTCCGCACTCAGCGCTCGCGGCAAAGGTGCATGCACCGGCAAGTTCCCTAAAAAGCGTAGGGTAAAAACATACAAAGGAAGGAATCAAGTAAAGGAAATAACATTGCAATCATTGCACAGGATAAAGTTATATTACAGAATAGCTTGTCGCGGCCCTAATAAATTGTTCTCATGACATGACTAGCAGCGACAAGAAGAGAAGGAAATGGGCAGCCTAGTCTACGCGGTCACCCTCGCCCTCTTGATCCCGCTCACCCTGTCCACAATGGGTGCGACAAGGGTCTTGAGCGCCTCCAGATCAGCATCCGGCGGCAAGGACCTGAGGACGTTGGTGAGGTTGAGATCCGGATTGCGGAACGCCACCTTCATCAGCACCTTCTGAAGAGCTCCCGCGCAGATCTTGCGTGACTCGTCGGCAAGCTGCTTCGGGATCCCTTCCCGGAGTCGCCGGAGTGCCGTCGCCACGCCCTTGAAGAACGAAGTGAGCTTGGCGCTGGGTTGGAGGTTCTCGTCGGAGGAGTACCCGAGATCCTCCATTCCCAGCTGCGCCAGCTCCTTGTCAATGCCGGCGGCAACATCCACGAGCCCTTCCGTCCAGTGCTCCACATTCTCCCGGAAGGTGCTCTGGGCGGCAGCGGCGCTCGCCAGCAGCGCCTTGCCGGCCTTGACTTCCTCCTTCAGGGCCGTCTCCTGCTCCTTGGCACTGTCCAGCGTCTTGGTCAAAGCGATCAGCTTCAACTCAAGGTCTGCATTGGAGTCCTTGGCGGCGTCAAGCTCTTGGCCCTTCTTGGCGAGGCGGGTCTGCAGCTCCAAGTAGCTGACGACGTCCTTCTTGCGCTCAAGCTTGAGCGCGGCAAGCTCGTCGCCGCCCGCCTTGAGATCCGCCTCCAGCTGCACCACTTTCGCCTCCAGCTCCTTCTTGGCGGCGTCGGCAGCTGCGGCAGCGTCTTCTGCTTGTTTGAGGGCTCCGCCAACTATTCACTCGCGCACGGCAAGCTCCTCCTCATGGTTGTCGAGGTGGACCTTCCGCTGCACCAGCTCGCCTTCTTGCACCGCCAACTTCTCAGCGGCAAGCCGTTGCTGCTCTTCGGCTTCGGCCTTCTCAAGAAGGAAGGCCTCCCGCTCCTCGGCAAGTCGCGCCCGCTCCGCTGCCAAGGATCGGAGAGCTTCCTGATTGGCACCCTGGAGCTCCTCCGCGCGCTTCTCGATATCCTCTCCCTCCTTCGCGACAAGCGCTGCGCGGGATTCCAGCTTGGCCTGACGGGCGCGGTAGAGTGATACTAGCTTCCGCAGCAGCCGCTCCTCCTCAGGCTCGCCGCTGCTGCTGCTTGGCGCGTCGACCAGCGCCAGGCCGGCGGAGGCAAGCACTTCTCCGTCGAAGACCTCTCCTTCGACCGGCGCCCTAGAGCTTGACGCCCAAGGGAGGTTGATGAAGATGTCGTCGCCAGCCTTCAAGTAGACGCTGGGCTGGGGCTCTTCGGAGCCTGGCGCTGCGGCAGCGGCGGAGGGGTCAGCGGTCGGTGCAGCGCCTGGCGCTCCTGCGGCCTCCGGGTCATCAGTATGATCGCCGGACCCCCCGCCTGCTTCTGCGGCAGCAGCCCTGGCGGCCTCTTCGCCGGCAGGCTCGTCGGCGCCGGCTGCTTCCTCGGCGGCAATGGCGTCATCGATGGCAACTTCGGTCTCCATCGGCTCTGCAGCAGATGGATCTGACAGCCAGAAAAGGGGAGAAGAATCAAGCAAATATCCAAAAAAGAAGATCAAAAGAAGAAGAAACTGCCCACGATCTCTCCCACGACGCCGCGTTCGACGCGTGCCGTTCGGGGAGGGCGCGGTGGATGCGGAGTGAGATACGGCGTAACCCAGGCCGCGCGTGCCCGTGCCCTGTTTTGGGCCTGGCCCAACAGCGCTCGGCACCGTGTATGGCCCAGGCCCGGGGGCTCCTGTCGGTGTACTAAAGTAGGGGTACCTTAGTATCCTGAACTTGTGCACGGGCAGTCGCAGCGTTCCGCAGCAAGGCTTGCCGGGCGACCGCCAAGATCCTCCGTGGTTCCTTTGGAGCCATTCAAGAACAAAGTATCCAAGGCCCCGGCAAGAAGAGCTTGCCGGGAAGGAGACAAGACCCCGGCAAGAGGAGCTTGCCGGGAAGGCCAACCAAGGCCCGGTGAGCGACAAACTCCCGGACGCGACAAGACAACAAACGCGGCAAGGCTCTTGCCGCGGCAAGCCCCAACTCTGTACCTGCGCTCCAGCACATCCACCAACGTGTTGCTCTGGGACCCTTCCAGAGCATACGTGGCGGGAAGCTGTGCAGCCAGAGGTACACGGTGGCAAGCGGCGCTGACAAGATTGCCATCGTGGCAAGCAGTGGCGTCCCTGGCGGTCCCTTTCTGCACCGTCTAGGTAATGCAGACAGGCATTTAATGCCTTTGTCCCCTGTCGTCAGGGTTAGGTATGATACAACTATAGTAGGCGGTGGTGCCAACCGCCACCCCTTTTCTATTTTTACCCTCATCTATGTTGCCACCTGTCGGTGACCCCTTTAACATATAAAAGGAGGCCCATGCGCAACGTAGGGGGGAACGACCATTCTCACACTCGGTCTCGCTAGCTGCTGGTGTGTACTGTAGCAATCAGCGCTCCCGAGCAAGAAATCAATACAAACACAAAGGAGGAGTAGGGTTTTACGCATTCGTGCGGCCCGAACCTGGGTAAACTGATCGTGTCGCTCGTGCGCTTCGCCTCGATCTGCTCTTCGTGCTCTCTCCGCCCCTTGCCGAACTGAAAGGGCCCGGTCCGCCATGGTCCCATAGGTGTCCGTGGGATCAGCACCCCCGACAGACCGATTGCATATCTCAGTTGGACCGAAGATATTGCAACAGGTAACAGAGAGTTTGCAAGCCCATCTCGGTGAGACCGAGATCCCATCGGTGAGACCGAATTGCTAGGGTTTGGCAGTGGCAAATGACAAGTGAAACTCGGTGGCGCCGGATAGATAGAATTGGTATGACCGAGTTTGGCTTAGGGTTTAGGTCATTTGTGGATATGGGAAAGTAGCTGAGGATTTTGGAGCATATCATTAAGCACTTGAGCAAGAGGCTCATTAAGCAACACCTCATCCCTCCTTGATAGTATTGGCTTTTCCTATGGACTCAATGTGATCTTGGATCACTAAAATGTAAAATGAAGAGTCTTGAACTTCAAGCTTTAGCCAATCCTTTGTCCTTAGTATGTTGGAGACCTTCCCACACCCTTTAGTCCATGCCACTCCATTGTTGAACTTATCTGAAACATACTAGATGAAAACGTTAGTCCAACAAGAGATATGTTGTCATCAATTATCAAAACCACCTAGGGAGCACTTGTGCTTTCAATCTCCCCCTTTTTGGTAATTGATGGCAACATACATCAAAGCTTTAGATAAAGATACAAAGAATAGTAAGTAAAGCTTTGGAAGGACATGTAACAAACATAGGCTCCCCCTACATGTATGCAATCATGTGAATATAAAATATAGAAGCATGTGAGAGCATAATCATGACAGAGTAGGCAATGTGTTACATGTATCTTGGCCATATGCATCAGAGCAAAAGATTATTAAGGAAAATACCTTCATGCTCACGAGTCCTTCTTGCAAATAGTATGTACATAAGCAAGAATTCCTCATACTCATGATTTTGATGCATACACTTACCTTGTAGTCTTAAGTTGGCTTAGGATGGAATGAACCTGCACAAACAAGGTTAGATAACACAGGTACACCCACTAACCAGAGCAAACAAAAGAAACCACAAGAATACCAAGACTGGGATGACATGTAGAGAGTAAGTACTAGGTACTACATTGAATTCAACATGTCCCCAAGAATAAAGATATGCAATGAATTTGACTGATTTCTTTCCCATGGGTGTCTTGCTCCCCCTGAATCTTTCATGGGATATTGGGAGAAGATAGGGAACAGAAAATCAGAGCTGAAAGATACAAATGAATATGTCTTTCCCCCTAAAAAGACATGTGACATCTCTCCTCTTGAACATCAAGCATCTGGGATCCTTGAGTATTGTCTCTCCCCCTAGAGATCTCTTTCTCCCCCTTAATACATTATCTGGGACATCTGGGATCCTTGAGACTTTCTCTCCCCCTTTAGTGCTTTGATGTGATCTCTCTCTCCCCGAAGATAGGCTTTGATGTGATCTCTCTCTCCCCCATTGACATCAATTTCCATGAAGGTTTTTCTGGAATCCGTCGAATAGGGTTGGTCCTTGAGACTCAGCATAAAGCAAAGAATATAATTGTGATGCTTGTAGAGGACAAGATTCATTGAGTGGAGCTGGATGAGAAGAAATGTAGAACAAGTGGCAAACTGTTTTTCTGACTGCAAAGTCAGTGGCACCGAGTGGCATAATGCGGTGGTACCGAAAAGATTTGGTTGGACCAAAAATTGCAAGTCGGTGAAACCGAGTTTACACAGAGAAAAACACTTGTCACCTCAGCTCACTAGACATGTAGGAGCTCACAAAGATTTGCAATGAATTAAATGCAGAAAATGCAGAACAAAAACAAAAGGAAAAGAGAAGAGACTGAAAGATCTAGATGAAGTTTTTTTAAAAAAGAAGGGAACAAATAAACAAGCATGAGACAAATGCAATAACACAAAGAAGGAACACAAGAGAACTTCATCTAGAGTTGGGCGGTGACATAGTCACCTATGTGAGAGTATATTGACTTAGGAGTCAAGTGAGTACACTTGATCATAGGTCATACTCATCGTTTAAGCTCAAAATGGGGTTACCATTTTTCGTTTAAGCATCTTGATGTATTCACATCTTGTTGAGTTGCTTTGACTCATGTCTCGGAGTAAAGCTTCTCTAAGATGGAATAACATACCTTGGGTGGTGGTGTGGTTCTTTCTCATGTAGTTGAACTTGTGTGGGTGCTCATGGTTGATGTAGCCCATCAAGAGTTTGGAGCACCACTTGGAGTTTGAGTTCATCTACCTACATGGATTAGTTCTTGCAAGGAAAAGCACTTGTGTATCCAAAAATGACATTCATGAAGCTCAACATAGGATTTGTCAAAGGATATGTTTGAATGATTTTGTGCGTCCTTGTCTTCAACCACCATCTTGTAAAGACTTGGTGATGTAGAGATTGCTCAAGATGTGAGTGAGTCGCAATCTCATGGAATTAGATTCAGCCAAGCACCTACATGGGTTAGACAACATGCAAGGTACAAATATATCCAAGACATAAGATAGTCATCATAAGAGATATATCATGGATTAGTCATAAGCTCATGTCTTGCATGTATCCAATGGAGTTCCTACTCCAAGTTTGAAGCATCAATGATGTTCAATTCTCCTCTCAACCTGCAAAACACTTTCTCATCAAGTGGTTTAGTGAATATATCCGCTAATTGCTTATCAGTGCGAACATGCTTAAGATTTATGTCACCCTTAGCAACATGATCTTGAATGAAATGATGACGAACTTCAATATGCTTAGTTCGAGAATGTTGTACAGGATTATGACCAATTTTGATAGCACTTTCATTGTCACAAAGCAGTGGAACATGTTTAACATAGATTCCATAATCTTTAAGAGTTTGGGTCATCCAAAGTAATTGAGCACAACATGAACCAGCGGCAATGTATTCCGCTTCGGCGGTGGATAAGGATACGGAGTTTTGTTTCTTGGAAGACCAAGACAGAAGAGATCTACCAAGAAATTGACAAGTACCCGAAGTTGACTTTCTATCAACCTTGTCTCCAGCATAATCTGAGTCAGAATAGCCAACAAGATCAAAAGAAGACCTCTTAGGATACCAAATGCCAAAATTTGGTGTATGAATTAAGTATCTAACTATCCTTTTCACGGCCTTAAGATGACATTCTTTAGGGGCAGCTTGATATCTTGCACACATGCACACACTTAGCATAATATCGAGATGAGAAGCACATAGGTATAACAATGAACCAATCATAGAGCGATAAACCTTTTGATCAACCGGTTCACCATCTTTGGTCAAATCATTATGTCCACTAGTAGGCATGGGTGTAGACATACCTTTGCATTCTTGCATATTGAACTTCTTGAATAGGTCCGTGGTGTACTTCGTTTGAGAGACAAATGTACCTTCCTTAGTTTGCTTGATTTGCAAACCGAGAAAGAATTTGAGTTCACTCATCATAGACATCTCAAACTTCTCTGACATTAGCTTTCCAAATTTTCACTAAAGAGAGGGTTAGTTGAACCAAATATGATATCATCAACATAAATTTGGCATACAAATAGTTCTCCATTAACCCTTTTAGTAAAAAGAGTAGAATCAATTTTACCAATTTCGAAACCACTTGCAATAAGGAACTTGGTCAAGCATTTATACCATGCTCTTGGAGCTTGTTTAAGACCATAAAGAGCTTTGTGAAGTTTGTAAACATGATTAGGTTTCTTAGGATTGACAAAGCCGGGAGGTTGTTTGACATAAAATTCCTCCTCTATTTCACCATTTAGAAAAGCACTTTTAATGTCCATTTGGTACAAGGTGATGTTATGGTGATTGGCATAGGCAAGTAAGATGCGAATGGACTCAAGTCTAGCAACGGGAGCATATGCCTCACCATAGTCCATACCTTCGACTTGTGTGTATCCTTGGGCAACGAGGCGTGCTTTGTTGCGAACCACTTGTCCATCTTCATCTGGCTTGTTGCGAAACACCCATTTGGTACCAATGATGTTTATCCAATGTCCAAACTTGGTTTCTCTCAAAGTTGTGTAGCTCTTCATGCATGGCGTTTATCCAATCCGGATCTTCCAATGCTTCTTCAACCTTCATAGGTTCAATGCTAGAGATGAATGAATAGTTTTCACAAAAGTTAGCTAAATGAGTTTCTGAGCGAGTGATTCTCCCGGTTTGTATATCATTGAAGATTTGCTCGATGGGATGATCTTTGGCAATTCTTGCTCGAACTCGTGAGAGCTTTTGCTTGGGTCTTCGTTGAACATTTTCTTCATCTTGTTCTTCTTCTTGGCCTTCTTCATTGTTGACGTTGTCATTGTCTTGTCGTGGTGGAGAAGGAGTTTGTTGATGTTCGTCTTGATGCATTTCCTTGTCTTCTTCATCTTGGTGTGTCCCACTTGTGGATGCTTCCGTATCAATTCTTGGTTCACCTTGTTGTGAAGTAGAAGCCTCCACTTGGACAGATGAAGTACTCTCCTTCACCTCCGTTGGACGAACTTTGCCTATGGACAAGTCTTGGATTGCTTCTGAAGGGTCTTTGTCTCCTACATCAATTGGCAATTGCTCTACTTGCGAGCCATTAGATTCATCAAACTTCACATCTACCGTCTCTTCAACCTTTCGGGTGAAATTGTTGTAGACACGGTAAGTGTGAGAGTTTGAGCCATAACCAAGTAGAAAACCTTCATGAGATTTAGGAGCAAACTTTGAACGACGATGCTTATCAAGAATGTAGCACTTTGAGCCGAATACTCGAAAGTATCCAACTTGGGGTTTGTTACCGGTGAGGAGCTCGTATGTTGTCTTGCCAAGTAGCTTGTGAAGATACAAGCGATTTGTTGCGTGACAAGCTGTCTCAACCGCTTCTGCCCAAAATTGCTTCGGCGTCTTGTATTCATCAAGCATTGTTCTTGCCATTTTGATGAGCGTCCGGTTCTTCCTCTCAACAACTCCATTTTGTTGAGGTGTGTACGTAGCCGAGAACTCGTGTGAAATCCCTTCCTCGTCAAGAAAGGTATCCACATTTGCGTTCTTGAACTCCGTTCCATTGTCACTTCGAACCTTCTTGATCTTCATGTCAAACTGATTTTGGGCCTTCCTAGCGAAGTTTTTGAAGATCTTCTGGACCTGCGACTTGTCATTAAGAAAGAACACCCACGTAAATCTTGAAAAATCATCAACTATAACTAGACCAAAAGAATTTCCACCGAGACTCTTGTAGGCATTGGGACCAAAAAGATCCATATGAAGTAGCTCGAGTGGCCTCCTTGTGGTCATGATGTTCTTCACGGGATGCCTTCCTCCAACCTGTTTACCTGCTTGACAAGCACTGCAAAGTCTATCCTTATCAAATATAACATCGTTAACTGCAAGGATATGATTTCCCTTAATAAGCTTGTCAAGGTTTCTCATGCCAACGTGACCTAGTCGTCTATGCCACAACCAACCTTTTGAGGATTTAGCAATAAAGCAAGTTTTAGGTTGTGCCTTTTTAGAGAAATCGACAATGTACAGATCACCTCTACGCATACCGGTAAAGACCATTTTATGATTATCTCGATGAAACACTTGGCAATCTACCTCAGTAAATAGGACATTTAAACCGAAATCAGCAAGTCTAGATACTGAGAGTAAGTTGTAGTCGAGAGATTCAACGGGCATGACATTTTGAATGGAACTATCATGTGAGATGGCCACCTTACCAAGGCCAACCACTTTACCCTTTGAATTATCACCAAAGGTGACATATTTCTGAGGGCCGTCGTTTTCAGCAAGCTCATGGAACATCTCTTTATCTCCAGTCATATGATCAGTACATCCACTATCAAGAACCCATTCCTTTCCTCCTGACGCATATCCTTGAAGATTTGCCGTAAGACCAAAATGTCTCATTGCATCATCAAGATCGAAGTCACTATAATCATCATCATCATAGTATCCATGTTCACCATGATCTTGTGACTCATCATTTCCTAGAGAGGGTAATTCATTAGATAAATGATCATCAAAGTGGTCACTTTTATGAATTATTATAGCTTCAAATATAATATCACTAATGATTCCAACATCTCCTTTAGCATGCTTGAGATTGGTAAGCTCAAATAGACAATCACCAAAACTAGGATCACTAGAGTTCATTTTACTCAAGGCAATAGATTTATGGAGAATTTCATCCAAATTTTTCAAGGAATGATCGGGAAATCGTTCCTCAAGAAATTTCCATATAGTATGGGCACAATTTAGAGTAGGCAAACTAGCAATCAAATTTTTGGGCAATCCTCTAATGATGAGCTCAATAGTTCTAAGATTGCGAATCATGTCAATATCTTCATCTAAGGTAGGATGCAAAGGATCAATGTGAGGTGCACAAGGGCTAGCAATATACTTGTTCAAATGATATTGGTTGAAGATTACAAGCATCTCATTCTTCGACTCATGAAAATATTCTCCATCGAGAATAGGCACTCTATGTCTAAGACTCCCTAAAGTAGACACATCCATCTTCCCCCAATGGTGATTAAACCAAGGCAATGGAAACCAAAGCTCTGATACCACTTGTAGGACCTTGAAGTAGATGTGTCTAGAGGGGGGTGATTAGACACTTCATGCCAAAGTTGCAATTTTTAAGCTTTTTCGGTTTGAGTGGAGGTTAAGCATAATTTCAACACTCACAATACATATCAAGCAAGTATGCAAAGTGTATATAGGCAGCGGAAAGTAAAGCATGCAACTTGCAAGAATGTAAAGGGAAGGGTTTGGAGAATTCAAACGCAATCGGAGACACGGATGTTTTTCCTGTGGTTCGGATAGGTGGTGCTATCCTACATCCACGTTGATGGAGACTTCAACCCATGAAGGGTAACGGTTGCGCGAGTCTACGGAGGGCTCCACCCACGAAGGGTCCACGAAGAAGCAACCTTGTCTATCATGGCCATCACCCATGAAGGACTTGCCTCACTAGCGGTAGATCTTCACGAAGTAGGCGATCTCCTTGCCCTTACAAACTCCTTGGTTCAACTCGACAATCTTGTCGGAGGCTCCCAAGTGACACCTAGCCAATCTAGGAGACACCACTCTCCAAGAAGTAACAGATGGTGTGTTGATGATGAACTCCTTGCTCTTGTGCTTCAAATGATAGTCTCTCCAACACTCAAATCTCTCTCATAGGATTTGGATCTGGTGGAAAGAAGATTTGAGTGGAAAGCAACTTGGGGAAGGCTAGAGATCAAGATTCATATGATAGGAATGGAATATCTTGGCCTCAACACATGAGTAGCTAGTTCTCTCTCAGAAATAGGATGCTGGAAGTGTAGGCTTAGTCTGATAGCTCTCTCTACGAGTGAAGAGGAGGTGGAGGGGTATTTATAGCCTCCACACAAAATCCAACCGTTACACACAGTTTTCCAATCTCGGTGGGACCGAATCAACAAACTCAGTCGGACCGAAAAGGTAAACCTAGTGACCGTTAGAGATCTTGGTGGGACCGATTGGAACAACTCGGTGGGACCGATGTGCTAGGGTTAGGGAAAATCCAAAACTCGGTTTGACCGATTACTCAAACTCGGTGGGACCGATTTGGGTAATAAGCGAAACAGAGAGTTGGCCAAGCAAACTCGGTGGGACCGATTGCATATCTCGGTTGGACCGAAGATATTGCAACGGGTAACAGAGAGTTTGCAAGCCCATCTCGATGAGACCGAGATCCCATCGGTGAGACCGAATTGCTAGGGCTTGGCAGTGGCAAATGACAAGTGAAACTCGGTGGTGCCGGATAGATAGAATCGGTATGACCGAGTTTGGCTTAGGGTTTAGGTCATTTGTGGATATGGGAAAGTAGTTGAGGATTTTGGAGCATATCATTAAGCACTTGAGCAAGAGGCTCATTAAGCAACACCTCATCCCTCCTTGATAGTATTGGCTTTTCCTATGGACTCAATGTGATCTTGGATCACTAAAATGTAAAATGAAGAGTCTTGAACTTCAAGCTTTAGCCAATCCTTTGTCCTTAGTATCGTGGAGACCTTCCCACACCCTTTAGTCCATGCCACTCCATTGTTGAACTTATCTGAAACATACTAGATGAAAACGTTAGTCCAACAAGAGATATGTTGTCATCAATTATCAAAACCACCTAGGGAGCACTTATGCTTTCAAAGTCTAATGTGGCAAGTTAATCAAAAAATACACTTATAGCCAACCTTGTTGTAGTATGAGTGACTAAGTGATGACTATGTCTGACATGCCAACATCAGATAGCCTAACGCACCCTATTAAATCTCCAAGGGCGCGACCGCGCGAGCGACGCAACGGTCGTGGTAGGCGCGACCATGATACGGGCTGCTGGCAGCCCTTGGATCTGAGATCAAACGGTCGCATGCTAAGTTGTTGAAAATTTGCAGAATAACCCTCCAGGATAGGATATTCACCCATAGGTCTAGAATCACGCCATGCAACCGTTCGATCTCAGATCCAAGGGCTCTCGGAAGCCCATATCATGGGAGAAGGGAAAGCCACTACCCTGCCGTTCACACGCTGGCAGTTCGCTCCTACTCGTCCCCACACGTCCTTCAATACTATGGCGGTTCGCTCCTAGTCGTCCCGTCCATTCACAATACGACAATTGCACTAATCCTAACCCTCCTCCCAATTCCATGGCGTCCCAAATCTCCATGATTGGCAGTGAGTACAAGATTAGAACCATCATCGGCGATGAGTTCGACGTCATCTACACCTGTTCTTCCATGACGGTGAAAGGATGCCTTTCTCGCTTCAGACGCATGTTCGAAGACTCAGATGATGAGTGGGTCGCTGGGCTAGATGTTGAGTACACCACAGTCCTGGGATGAGAGAAGGATCTAAAGGAAGAAGAGAGGAAGAAGCCTGCCGTGATCCAGGTTTGCGTGCATGACTTATGCTTGGTCTACCACATATGCCATGCCGACGTTGAGTGCCAGGATTTTAAGGACTTCCTTGAGAGCAACCTAGTCAAATTCGTTAATGTAGACTTTGGTAACGACAAAGAAGTCCTGCGTCGGATAAGCCTCATTGTAGGCAACACCTTTGACCTCCAGAAGAATCGGCTGGTGTCCTCTCGTCAGCCTTCAATGCTGACCCTGGCAGGAGCCATGGTTCATCCTTCGTACGGTAAACTGGAGAAACCTCATTACACGTTTCATCGTCATGCATGGCAGCGGAATGTACTAGATATAGACCACATCCACTACGCTGCAATGGATGGCTACCTTTGCTTCAATATCTACAAGGGTTGGATGAAGAGCAACAACCAAGTGTGCGGTTCAAGCAAAGAAGTATCAGCCAAGAGGAAGAGGGACAAGGACGAAGTCGAGGACGTGGACGAGGACTCCGAGTAAGGTGGCAGTGTCATTGCTCATGGTGGTTCTAATGCAGTGTCTACCGGAATAGTTGCAAAGTTTAATTTCAGGTGTGCTTAATTTAGTTTGAGGGGTGTGTTGTGCCGAGCCCCCGGCAGAACTATGTTATGTTTCTTCTCGTTACTTTAACTTTTCAGTACGTACATACTAGTATTTCTTACGTTGGCACCAGCCTAAGCAAGCTTCACCTCATCCTGCGAGCCACCGCGCCCGTGGGCGGGGGAGACGGCGTACTAAGCAAGCTTCTCCTCGTTCTACGAGTTGACGGGACACATCATTTTTAATAGTACTATATGCATAATTTGGCGACGAGCGCTCTCTATATGTACCACCTTTTTTATTTCAAGTTTTGCTCCATGGCGCAATCCATCGATACTACTGTTGTACAAAAGTATACATTTTTTGAAAGGCTAGAGGCCAGGGCAGTCTAGCTTGGTCGGTTTCACAAGAGGCGAGGGCCTTTGTGATTTGACGGCTCATTACTGCTGGAAGGCGGGGCCTTGTGATTTGACTGCTCATATAAATGCGCCGACGACCTGATCGAGGAGGAGCAAAGAACCGTGCGGTATACTCAAGTTTTCCACTAGAGTAGTACTGCGATGGAGGAGCACGAAACATGGCAGCCTAGTGCCATATGGCGATAAAAAATGATCCAATTTGCTAGTCATCTTATTGTTAGCATTGTTCTATTCATTCCCTCAAAAAAACCATTGTTCTATTCATGCCTCGCAGAGAACGTGACACGTGCGGCGAAACACCCTAAGCAAAAGATGAAACATAGGAGCAAAAGAAGAAGGAAGATTATCACCCCAAATGATCTAATTCGCCGTGGAGTCGTAACTGCTTCTTCATCGCCTCCACGAGCTCCATTTCCTTGTGCGTCTCCTCCGCCATCTTCATCATTGTGTCCATGACGCAGGATTTCTCGACGCGAACCTTCATCATCTGTTCCACGGCCGCATTGCGTACCTTGACAGTAGCCGGGTGCTCGATGCGGAGCTTCGCCAACTCCTCCTTCTATTCCATGACGAGGGCCTGTAGCATCCTCATCGAGGAACTACTATTCTCATGCAGCTTCTTCCAGCCGGCGTTCTTCTCCTTCAACTGGTCGATCTTGTGGCAGAGCTTCGCATTGTCCTCCCGAAGTCGCAGGATTTCGTTGGTCGCCTTCTTCTCCGAGGCAATGCTCTTCTTCAGCAGCATCACCAAGCCGGCGGTCAACTCCCCCTGCTGATTGAGCTCAGCGGGCATGTCGTCGAGGCTCGCCTTCAGCAACTCCATCAAGCCTTGGATGAACTCCTTCTACTTATTGAGCTGATCGGGCATGCCGTCGAGGGATAATGACTCCAGCTCCGCCGGCTTGGCATGTTCGCCTCCGTGGCTAGGGCGCTCCTGGGAGCCATCGCCTGCCCGTGAGATATCTTTCGAGGTCTCTGCATGGCGGCGAGCCCTCTCTTTTTTTCCACAGCCTTGGTTGCCGCTCCCTTGTTACGAGTAGTTCTCGACCTAGAGCTCTGCTCACTGGCCATGGCAACGACGGGCGAAGAAGAAGCACTTATGAGGAGGAAAGGTAGAGTAATTTTCGGTTAGGTCGTTCCCCTTTTTATAACCTAAGTACTAGCACTAGTACTAATACTTGCATAGTGGGAACACGTTCAGGTTTGGTATGTACTAGTAGGTGTGAGCAGGCTTTCGAATGTGATCGGAAGAAGGTAAAGATTAATTGATGGTTTTGGTTTCGAGGCCCGAAACGGCTCCCGATGAGTTTAGCGGAACATAAATTTCTAGTACTACACTGCTCAAATGCGTAAATATTATGTTACTATCAAAAATTGGCACAAAATACGAAGGAGACCAATGGAAGTACTACTAGCAAGTAGCAACCCACGATTTAACTACTCGCATGCGCGCAGTGGAGTAATAATGTCTTTCTTCCGCCCTCTTGTCCACTCAATTTGCATGCGCTATATTAATTGACCATCAACGAAGTGAACGACTTTACACGGGTCAAATTATCACATGGGATGGATCTTGGTACAAAATAGCATCCGCCCGTGTACCCGCGTGTGCGTGCGAGGGAATGAGTACGTGCGTGGCGTGCGTGCACATCTTCGCTTCATGCATGTACCGCCAGTATGGCTCAGCGAGGACGAGTACATTCTTCTAGAACCAACAACACGTCACTGTGATCAATCCACGCAAGGAGGTCGCGACAACGCCTCCACATGTGCCACGTGGCTTCATGAACTGTAAGAGAGACACTATGTAGCGTGCCATTGGTATTCTAATTTACCTGTTTTGCACATACTCGAAGTACTAGTAAGGTACACGTGCATTGCACGCATCAGATTTTGCAACCAAATTATGAACAAATACCACACTATAGCACGTAAGCTCCGAGTCATATATGCCTGATGTAGCCCTTCGTTTAATTCTTATAGTTCATCTCATTCAAAATCAATTAGTTTTTATAAAAAAGCTAAGAACGCGGGAATAGGAAAAACATGGGATTATAGTGGAATGTCGTCTTGAATCCTACAGGATTGTACGAGCGTTTGATTGTGCATAGAAAAAACGTAGAATTCTTTCAAAGAGGTTTGAGTGGATGGGATGTTTCCAATGAAATCTAGTGCAAATGAATCATATGGAAAAATTCCTATGGTTTACACTCCTACGAATACAAACAACCAAGATAGGAAAAAATCCTAATGATTAGAATCCTGCAAAATTCCTTTGAGAATCCTTTGAATCAAAGAAGCCCTTAATCTATTTTATGATTCATGGAATTGTGTGTTGTAAAGCATAAAGTAAAAACAAATAATGGCAATTCAACTAGAAAAAAAGTTTGGGCAGTTATGATACGGAAGATTCTAGAACAAAAGAGAACCACTGTTGTTTTGAGGTTTGTGCATTATGCTTAAGTTCAACCATGGAGTCTGCTAGATTGTACATGTGGCAAAATCCGGTGGGGGCTAGAAGATGGTGCGAGGGGCCGAGTGGAGGGAGACTATGAAGGAATGCACAAGTGCAAGATCGATATTTAGAGAGAGGGGGCGAACACATGCGCTGGTGCGCGCAGTGGCGGAGCCATGAAAAATAAATGAGCTAGGGGGCCAAGCATTGCTAATCCTTTACGAGGAGGGTCAATTCATGATCTTAAACCATTTTAGGAGCAATTGTCTAATGATCACATTCATATTAGCCTTGATATATAGTGATGTTAGGGGGGAGGGGGGCAGGGCCCTTACTGCCCCCTGTCTTCGCCATTGTGCACGCGTCTGAGAGATGAAGCGGAAGGCATGGATGATGAGAGGGGGATGTTGGATATATAATTAATGTGGGTGTATTAGCTATATATGTTAATCCTATATAGAGACGTATAGATTGATCGATGTGGACGTGGGAAAGAGGGTGAGACCTCACTGGATATATCGATTGATCGGTTTGTGTGGAAAACTATGAAAGACCTAGCTATATACACACATACATAGAGGAACATAGATCATTGCGCATGCACGCGTGAGAGATAAAGAATGCCCGATATGATGGAGAGGGGGATGTGTGTGGGTGTGTGCTTTCATGGGAGACCGACCTGAAGAAAAAGATTGCATGCGTGCGATGGATAATGCCGACTAGTAGTGTGTGTGAATGCATGCACGAGAGAAAGTTAGTGGTACAATTATAAAGAGAAGACTACTGTGTGGGTGTAAAAGAATAGCTGAATAGGTGAGGTCATAATCAATGTAAAGTTGAATTCAAATATTTGAATAAGAGATCCTGATGTTTGAAACCCATGCATGCATGAATATAACGGAGATCTATGTGGTGTGGTTTCGAAATGAGCATGTTGTAATGTATACACATTGAACAAGGTCAGACTGATTTGAATTTGAGATACCGATGGCAGACATCATTTGGCCACGTCGCATCCGTGCATGGACACACTATTCTAATTGGAGATGATGGGCGGCTTTCACATCACATATCTATATCTATACCCCTATATATACTATATTTTTTATTTTTTATATTGTGTGCGGGTAAATTTAACTTTGAAAGATGGTCGTTGGATGAGATGAATCTGATGGTCCAAAGATTGCAAATTTGAGCACTACTGGCCGTTGGATATCATCTAGATTCCACCAGATTTCGCCATACGTATAATCTAGAAGACTCCATGGTTGAACTTAAGCATAATGCACAAACATCAAAACACAGTCACTTCTTATTTGTTCTAGAATCTTCCGTATCAGAATTGCCCAAATGTTTTTCTACATGATTTGCCATTATTTCTTTTTACTTTATGTCTTACGGCGCACAATTCCATGAATCTTAAAATAGATTAGCTTTCTTATAAAACCAGATGATTTTGAATGAAATGAACTATAAGAATTAAACGAACATCCACATCATGCATATATGACTCAAAGCTTGCATGCTATAATGTGGTATTTATTCATAATTTGGTTGCCAAATCTCATGCGTGCAATGCACGTGTACCTTACTCTAGTCTAAATGGTGTTTGTGTGTGTGTTGTGCGTGTTGAGGTGCAAATTGTCTTTTTTGGGGGTACACGTTAAGCTTGTTCTTTTGAAATTTCAAGCCGCGCCTTGTTATGCCAAAAATTCAAGCTAGCGTCTCTGTCTATCATGCTGCGAAACTCCCGCCTCTTCAACCCGCGCCTTGTTAGCCCAAAATATTTAAGATATATCCTTGTCTCGTTGTGCTCCGACAACTCCCTCCATCTCAACCTGCGCCTTGCTATTCTGAAATTACAACGCGCGTGAAAACTCCTACCTCCTGTGAAATCCCGACACGTGAAATGCCCGTGGTACCCCTGAACCGAAAGAACCGCCTCAAATCGGTGGGGGTACTTTCATAACTTACCCCACATTTTGGACAAGCGCGTCTCTAAGCCATGGTTCCCCACTGACATCCCATCCGCCCACCCATCCGTACACTGAGGCCGTGAAAACCCATGACGAAACCCCACACCCTGCTCCGTCCGCCACCTAGCCGGAGCCTCTTCCCCGACGACATCGTCCACAGCAACACCTCGACGTCCCTCATCCATCGTACCGGATGAGGATCTGTCGTTGATCTCATCGTCCCGCTGGTTCAGCCACCCCGTCCTCCACCTCCAAGGAGCTGCCCCGACGTTCCCCTCGTCTTTCGCGCCACCTCCATTCCCACACCGCCGTCTTCACCTGCACCACAGGAAGAGCATCATCATCACCATTTCCTCGGATGAAGCTGAGGCCTAATCGGCGCCACCAAAGAGGTTATACACTAATCACCGCATTTTCTTCTTGATTCGATTTTACGGTGCTGTCGGAGCTCGGTCCTGAGCCGACACGGTGCAACTCCATCCACGGCGGCATCGCCGGCCACTTCCTCCACGGCGTCGCTCCCTTGGCGGCGACGTCCACATCAGTAGGAGCTGCTGCTGCTTTAGCTCTCACTCGTGCTGCTGCTCTGCTCTTGCTCTTGGTCCCCTGCCTGGTCTGCTCTTGCTATTGCTCTTGCTCGCGCTACTGCTCACGCTCTTGCTCTTGCTTGCGATGTTGCTCCGATTTAGCTACACTTCAGTCGACTGAATCGACTTTTGGGTCAGTCGATTTTCAGGGGGTGGGGGGGCTCGCCGGGGTGAAGGAAGAACCAGCCGCAGCGGGGAGGGGGCTCGCCAGAGAGGTACCCCACTATCTATCTTAGGGTTCAGGATGGGGGCAGTGGTCGTCGGCGGTGGCGGGGCGTTGGTGGGGCGGTGGCGTGGGGATCGCCAGAGAAAAAGCTCGGCACGAGAGAGCCTAGAGGGATGGCCAGGGCGGCAGTGGACCGGTGGTGGGGAGTGTTTTCGAGGCGTGCGGGGCGGCGCACCGCCGGCCGTAGGCAGCGGGGGGCTGTTGTTTGGCCGGTGGTGGCTAGCGGCTCAGGGGGGTGGAGGTTGAAGATGAACCACAGGCCCTTGATTTCGTATCCAACGGCTGTAAAATTGACTTACCAAAGATGAAGAAGTCAGTCGACCGACGTGTAGCCTCACCTTGCTAGTGCGTTCAGTTTCGACAGCAAAATTCAGTTTCGACAGCAAAATTCACTTTCGACAGTTAAGTTCAGTTTCGACAGTTAAGTTCAATTTCGATAGTTAAATTCAGTTTTGACAGTTAAGTTCGGAGATGAGCGGATGATGTATTTTACATCTAGCACTTTGTGGTTATGTATTTTACGTGAACGTATTGGAGATGCTATTAGAATTCCACTTAGGTTAACGTTGTCCGTTGTCTCTCTTGTCCTGCTTCAGCCTCGGCATCGTACAACTCACCGGAGATGCTCCAATGACGAAGCCCTCCATCACAGCGGAGCAGTACCTCGGGCTCCATCTCCAGACGCCTAAGATCTTCTTCCCCTCCTCCGACAGCCAAGTCAGCCAGAGCATCCTCACCGGCCAACCCAATCATGCTGAGATCGACATGGCTTCGCCAAAGAGGTTGTACACTTGTTGCATCTCTTTTTTACTCTACATGTTATATATATTGTCCACTGAGCACTCGTAGTAACGGGAAATACGATTATTTTATCCTACTATATGACAAGCAGTGAGGTACCAGGCAACTTAGCTATCCGTGATGGACTCTCTTGAACGCCATCATTATTTATCTCTGCGCGTTTGAGCTGTGCATTTGTCGATGGGCCTGGGAGTTGAGCTAGTATGGCAGTGGCATGGGTCCAAAGTAATAGAAGTAGCACAAAAACATTTTTTTAGAGTAGGATTTTCCTTGCTCAAGCCTGCCTACTAGAATCGGCAGTGCTTGAAAGGAAAAGTGAATGAAAAACATCGGAATTGGAAAGTTTCCTATGGTACTACTTTTCATGAATTTGGTGCAAAGGAATGGAGCAAAGGAAAAGTGTAGGATTTGTTCCTTTAGTGTCTCCTTGAAAGAAAAACCGTAGGAATTATAATTTCCACTTCTCCTCCTTTTCATGTTCCTATTCATCAATAGTAGCATAATAGTATTATAACCGTACATTTTCTTGTGGTTTGACTTAATCTCACCATGCTTTTTTGCATCATGTGATCTTCCAATTGTTGTGAATCAAACACCCAGATTGGCAGAAATCCTGTGTTTTTAAATTCTCTGTTTTGCACGTGCATTCCTATCCTATTCCTGTCTATTTCCTATCCCTGCATTTTTAGAATCCTCAAATTCAAACAAGCCCTTACTCAATTACTTCTGTTACAAATATGTGTCAAAGAAAACCTTGTGTGGTTTGTCCTGCTCCTGCGGCACTGTGTTCTACCCCAGCTCAGCTGCTCCAACAACGGAAGGGTTCACCACAGCAGGGGTCCGCTCTCCAGGCTGTCTTTCACCGCCTCAGATCTTCTTCCCCGCCGCCGGCAGCCACGGCAACTGCATTACCATCATCAACTGAGCAGATGACCTTGAGGACTACACGGGTCCGCAAGAGAGGTCGCACTCTTCCGTGTCTGCTTACGCTATACGTCGCTTAATATGATGACATGCTACATTATCGTCGTGTTCGCCTATTAGACTCCGAGTCAGGTCCAAACTAATGCTGAAACTTGAGTTTTTAAATGGTTGTGGGGTACATATTGGGGCAGCAATCAGTACTATCTGTCTACTATCTTGTTAATCTCCGGTGTCTACTATGAGTTTCATGTTGGGTGCAAACAAACATTAAAGGAGCCATTATCTGTATTTTTTAACTAAAGCTATTATCTGCCTGCTATCATTGGTTTTGGGTCTATCCACAGTTTGCTACCATCACTCTGGATTTGTGCATGCACTCCTTACATATTCATATGCATGCCATTTATTGTACACAATGAAACTGATCATGTAGAGCAAAAGAGACAAGCCTTGCGTGGCACTAAAATTTCATGCAGACGTCGTTCCATGGTGGGCGCAAAGGCAGCCCCCCTCCACCCATTTCGGATCATAATCAAGAGGAAGATAACTGTTATGAGGGTGCTTCAGAAGGATAAGACCACTCCTATTTACCCCATGAGGTCTTCACTCTAACTTGGCATGCTGATGTTGGTAATATCATGCATATGGTGCCTTGCATTGCTTACTGCATACATTAAAGATGTCATCTGCTTAGTTTAGACATGCTTTGTGTCAATGCCATCTGTTTAGTTTCTTTATCATATATGTGAACCATGCAGTGCCATCTTGTCTAGCCATGCATCATATATGTGAATTTTGCAATGCCACCCTGGTTAGCCAGTCATCTTATATGTGAATTATATCATGCCATCATTTTTTTATTACGTGCTAAATTTTCAACAATTTTAGTACATTCAATTACTCTTCCTGTGCATCAGCCATTCGGCACGGTCATGGAAAAATCTGGAGTGAAAACAAGGTCTTCAGAGCAGACAATGCTATCTGACGAAGCGCATGTCTTGCTGGTTACCGTTAGCTCCTCAGAGGAGGAGATGACCAGTCATATCCCCCCCCCCCCGAGGTGCATGCCCTAACTTGGCAGGGTTATGTTGCTCATATCGTGTGTATGGTATCTTGCATTGCTATGTCATTTGCTTAGTTTAGACATGCTTTGTGTGAATGCCACCTGTTTAGTGTCTAATTACCATATATGTGAATTATGCAATGCCATCTTGTTGCAAGACATTATATATGTGAATTATGCAATGTTATCTTGTTGCAAGGCATTATGTATGTGAATTATGCAATGTCATGCTGTTTAGGCAAGCGTCATATATGTGAATTATATCATGCCGTCCTTTTTTTTGTATTTCTCATTGCTTTTGTCGACAATATTTGTATATTCAACTGCTCTTCCTGTGCATCAGCCATTTGAATTGGTGATGGAGAAATATGGAGTGAAAACAAGGTCTTCAGAGCAGACAATGGTACCTGTTGAATGATACGTCTCCAACGTATCTATAATTTTTTATTGCTCCATGCTATATTATCTACTGTTTCGGGCAATATTGGGCTTTATTTTCCACTTTTATATTATTTTTGGGACTAACCTATTAACCGGAGGCCCAACCCAGATTTGTTGTTTTTTGCCTATTTCAGTGTTTCGAAGAAAAGGAATATCAAACGGTGTCGAAACGGAACGAAATCAACTAGAGAAGTAATTTTTGGGAGGAAACCAACCTGATGGAATTGGACTCTATGTCAGGGGATACGGGAGGTGCTCACGAGGGTGGGGGCGCCCCCCCCCCCCTTAGGGCGTTCCCCCTGCCTCGTGGGGCCCCCGTAGCTCCTCCGACGTACCCTCTGCACCCATATATACTCTCGTACCCTAAAACTTCCAGAACGGAGATTAGATCAGAAGTTCCGCCGCCGCAAGCCTGTGTAGCCACGAGAAACCAATCTAGGCCCTCTCCGGCACCCAGCCGGAGGGGGCCATCATCACCGGTGGCCATGGAGGAGTATCCCGGAGGGGTCTTCATCACCATGAAGGCCAAGGACCAGAAGGTGGAGGCCATGGAGGAAGAAGCACAAGGGGGAGAACCACTCCTCCTCTCTTCCGGTGGGCCTAGAGTGCCATCGGGAGGGGAATCATCGCCATGGTGATCGTCTTCATCAACATCACCATCATCATCACCATCCTCATCTCTTTTACGCGGTCCACTCTCCCGCACCCCGCTGTAATCCCTACTTGAACATGGTGCTTTATGCCACATATTATGATCCAATGATGTGTTGCCATCCTATGATGTTTTGAGTAGATATCTTTAGTCTTTGGGTTGATTGATGATCTAGAATGGTATGAGTTGTATGTTTTACTTTGATGCTATCCTATGGTGCCCTCCGTGTCGCGCAAGCGTGAGGGGTTCCCGCTGTAGGGTGTTGCAATATGTTCATGATTTGCTAATAGTGGGTTGGTGAGTGAACAGAAGCACAAACCCGAGTAAGAGGGATTGTTGCGTATGGGAATAAAGAGGACTTGATGCTTTAATGCTATGGTTTTTACCTTAATGATCTTTAGTAGTTGCGGATGCTTGCTAGAGTTCCAATCATAAGTGCATATGATCCAAGTAGAGAAAGTATGTTAGCTTATGCCTCTCCCTCATATAAAACTGCAATAGTGATTACCGGTCTTGTTAACAATTGCCTAGGACAATTCCGCAGATCCACCATTATTCCACACTCGCTATTTATAATACTAAGCAATATATTCTAACTTTATGATAACATCACCTACTTTTATGTTTTAGCTCTCCGTTACCATGCAAAGTTATCCTCTTCATACCCACAACGTAGTTCTATTTCTCGTTGCTAGTTGGAAGCAAACGTTCGGTGCACGTAGAGTCGTATCAGTGGCAGATAGGGCTTGAGAGAATATTGATCTTACCTTTAGATCCTTGTGGGTTCGACACTCCATACTTATCACTTCCATCTTTGGGAAGTGCTACGATGATTCCTTGCACTTGGGGATTATCACTGAAGCAGATATCTTGCTGGTTACAGATAGCTCTTCAGAGGATGATTTAGAGGCAGATGACCAGTCCTATTATCCCCCTGAGGTGTATGCTCAAACTTGGCAGCATTATATTACTCATATAATGCATATGTTGTATTGTGATGCTTAGTTTTTACATCATATACACAATATTGAATGCCATCTCCTTAGTTGACACATCATATATGCGATTGCCCTCTGCTCACTTCCTTAGAATATAAATCATATATTTGAATTATGTCATGCCATGATGTTTACATAGACAGCATGTATCTGAATTATGGCATGCCAACCCATTTTCTAAAGACATAATATAGTTATATCGTCTCATCTTGTTTACATAGTCATCATATTTTAAATTATGTCATTCTATCCATGAATTATACCATACCATCATGTTTCCATCGACGGCATGTTTGTGATTTATGGCATGCCAACCACTTTAATAGACACATCGTATAGTTATATCATGTCATCCTGTTTACATAGTCATCATATTTTGAAGTATGTCATTCTATCTGAAAGTGCAACTATCCCTGGGTGGTTTTGGTAATTCCTAACAACATATAGCTCATTGAGCTAACATTATTCCAAGATTAATATTTCAGGAAAAGCTCAATGAATGGCACGGCATGGATGAGGAAAGTGGATCCCTCAAAATTCTAAAGGCAAAGGATTGGCTCAAGCTCAAAAGCTCAAGACTCTACATTTTCTATTTTAGTGATCCAAGATCACATTGAGTCTATAGGAAAAGCCAATACTATCAAGGAGGGATGAGGTGTTGTGTAATGAGCCTCTTGCTTCATGTTCTTAGTGATATGCTCCAAAACCCTCAACTACCTTCCCACATCCACATATGACCTAAACCAAAAGTCAATCTCGGCCCCACCGATTCTTTCTATCCAGCGCCACCGGGTTTCGAATGTCATAGCCACTGCCACAAACCCTAGCCAAATCGGTCTCACCGATAGGGATCTCGGTCTCACCGAGATGGGATTGTAATCTCTCTGTTTCCCTTTGTAACGTTTTGGTCTAACCAAAGTGAGCGATCTGTCCCACCGAGATTGTAATGTAAACTCTCTATTTCCTTTTGTAACATTTCGGTCTCATCGAGATGAGCGAATCGGTCCCACCGAGTTTACTCGACCAACTCTCTGGTTAGCTTATTACCAAAATCGGTCCCACCGAGTTTGTGTAATCGGTCACACTGAGATTACGTTATGCCCTAACCCTAACCATATTGGTCCTACCGAGTTGCATCTTAGTCCCACCGAAAATCCTAACGGTCACTAGGTTTGCTGAATCGGTCCGACCGAGTTTAACCATTCGGTCCCACCGAGTTTGGCAGATTGTGTGTAACGGTTAGATTTTGTGTGGAGGCTATATATACCCCTCCACCCACTCTTCATTCATGGAGAAAGCCATCAGAACATATCTACACTTCCAATACACATTTTCTGAGAGAGAACCACCTACACTTGTGTTGAGCTCAAGATATTCCATTCCTACCATATGAATCTTGATCTCTAGCCTTCCCCAAGTTGCTTTCCACTCAAATCTTCTTTCCACCAAATCCAAATTCTGTGAGAGATTGTTGAGTGTTGGGGAGACTATCATTTGAAGCACAAGAGCAAGGAGTTCATCATCAACACACCATTTGTTACTTCTTGGAGAGTGGTGTCTCCTAGATTGGCTAGGTGTCACTTGGGAGCCTCCGACAAGATTGTGGAGTTGAACCAAGGAGTTTGTAAGGGCAAGGAGATCGCCTACTTCGTGAAGATCTACCGCTAGTGAGGCAAGTCCTTCGTGGGCGACGACCGTGATGGAATAGACAAGTTTGCTTCTTCGTGGACCCTTCGTGGGTGGAGCCCTCCGTGGACTCGCGCAACCGTTACCCTCCGTGGGTTGAAGTCTCCATCAACATGGATGTATGATAGCACCACCTATCGGAACCAGGACAAAAACATCTGTGTCTCCAATTGCGTTTGAATCCTCCAAACCCTTCCCTTTACATTCTTGCAAGTTGCATGCTTTACTTTCCGCTGCTCATATACTCTTTTGCATGCTTGCTTGAATTGTGTGGAGATTGCTTGACTTGTGCTAAGATAACTAAAATCTGCCCAGAACTAAAATTGGGAAAAGGCTAGATTTTTATTTGGTCAAGTAGTCTAATCACCCCCCCTCTAGACATACTTCCGATCCTACAAGTGGTATCAGATCTTTGGTCTCCATTTGCTTTGATTTCCATAGCTTTTGGTGGTCATAGCCTTGGTTTCACAACCTAGGAGAGTATGGCGTCTAGCGAGGGAAATTATCACCGTAGAGGTACTTACTTTGATGGTACTAATTTTGCTAGTTGGAAGCATAAGATGAAAATGCATATTCTTGGACATAACCCCGCCATTTGGGCTATTGTGTGTATTGGTTTGCAAGGTGAATTCTTTGATGGGAAAGATCCGAACTGTGAAGCTACCGCGGAAGAGTTGAAGATGCTGCAATACAACGCTCAAGCTTGTGATATCCTCTTCAACGGATTGTGCCCCGAAGAATTCAACAAAATCAGCCGTCTTGAGAATGCAAAGGAAATTTGGGATACTTTGATTGATATGCACGAAGGTACCGACTCCGTCAAGGAATCCAAATTGGATGTGCTTCAAAGTCAACTTGACAAGTCCAAAATGAAGGATGGTGAAGGTGTCGCTGAAATGTACTCTAGGCTTGCTCTTATCACAAATGAGATTGCTGGATTAGGGAGTGAAGAGATGACCGATAGATTCATCATCAAGAAGATCCTAAGAGCCTTGGATGGAAAATATGATACCGTGTGCACATTGATCCAAATGATGCCCAATTACAAAGATCTCAAGCCAACGGAAGTCATCGGAAGAATTGTTGCTCATGAGATGACACTCAAGGATAAAGAGGAACTTCACAACAAATCAAGTGGTGCTTACAAAGCCTCATGTGAAGCCCCCACATCATCAAGTGAGAAACAAACCTTCAATGAAGAATTGAGCTTAATGGTGAAGAACTTCAACAAGTTCTACAAGAATAGAAGCAAAGATAGAAGCTCCAAGTCAAGGTCCTACAATGACAAAAGATCTTCTAGTCGAGAGCGAAACTGCTACAATTGTGGAAGGCCCGGACACTATTCCAATGAGTGTACGGCTCCCTACAAGAGAAGAGAAGAAGTAGAAGAGAAGAATCACCATCGAGAGAAAGAAGGAGTAGAGATGATCGTTATGAATGAAGACCCTCACGGAGAAGCAAGGATTTGGAAAGAAAGGACAAGTCATGAAGGAGCTACACAAAACGAAGACATCAAGCTCATGTTGGTGAATGGGTATCTGGCTCCGACTCCGACAACCACTCTGAGAGAAGCTATCACTCCGATTCCGAATATACTCAAGATGAAGGTGTTGCCGATCTAACACTTGTGACAACCAACTCCTATGACATATTTGACTCACCAAGTGAAGGAGTTGGAACATGCTTCATGGCCAAAGGCCCAAAGGTATCACACCCCGAGTATGTTGATTTCAATAGTGATGAAGATGACTTGTTAGGTGATGGTGATTTACTTGTTGACAACTCTAGTGATGAATACTATGATGAAACGTCAATTAATCATGCTAATCAAGATAAAACGAATGACATTGATAAGGAGAAGATTGAGTCTCTAACTAAAGAACTAAACACTCTTAAGTTAGCTCATGAAACTATCTTAGGAGATCATCGAGAACTTTTAAGGACTCATGAGAAATTACGCTTTGAAAAGCTCAACCTTGAGCAAGAGCATGAGTTCTTAAAAGCAATCAATGATGACCTTCGTAAGAAAAGTTCTTCTTACATTGCCAACCGTTTACTCTTATCCACTTACATGCCTCAAGTCAAGTCTAGTAACAAGAACAAGAAAGATTCTTCCTCTAGTAGTAACAATAATCATGTTGAATCCAATATTGTTGCTTCTAGTAGTTCTCTTGATTCCACTAATGATTCTCTTAGCCAAGTTACACTTGAGCAAGAAAATAGCTTATTGAAAGGAATTATAGAGAAAGGTGTTTACAAGAGCCTTGCCGAAAGTAAGCAATTCGAGGAAATTGTACGCAAGCAAGGAAGGCACCGGAAGAATCAAGGTGTTGGTTTTGAACGAAAGTTCAATGCCAATGGAGTTGAGTGGGAAGAAGATCAATACCCCAAGACGAAGTTTGTTCCTCAACAAGAGAAGTGTGATCCTACTTCTTTCAAAGGGACAAAAGCTCAAGATGATCTTCCACCACAAGACCACAAACAAAAAGGAAAGGACAAGCTTCAAGAGGAAATTGATGCATTTGAAGAAGCTCCTAAGGCCTTGGTCAAGTGGGTTCCCAATACTACTTCAAGTTCCACTTCATCAAGTACAACTACAACTCGGAGGATTCCCATCAAGATGGTGTGGATCCAGAAGAAGAAGAACTAGAGAGTTCTTGAGGGTGACTCCGCCAACATACTTCACTCTTATCATCTTGGCAAGAACAAGTGCAATCAACTTCCACATCTTGCACTAGTTCAAGGAGTCACAAACCCTCTTGTTGGTAAGACAAGGGACAAGGTAACATAAAAGCTTTCGTAGACATCATCTTGTGTGTGCATCACTGTATGTCTATGGATATCCTTGTTTGTTCCTTGTGGGACTAACCCGTGTAGGTATTGAAAGTGCAACTCACTCCAATGGATAGCTCCAAATGATCTACATCAACACTGAGCATCCACATCTTCAACATCTACATGAAGTCATCATCGACAAAACCCAAGGTTAGTTCATCCCTCTTAGGGGGGATCTCACATCTAGGGGGAGCTTTACTCTAAGAATTGAGCTAAAGCAACTCTAATGGTGTGAACACAACAATGCTTTATGTAAAAGTGGTAACCCCACTTGCGCTTAAACGATGAGTATGACCTATGATCAAATGTTCTCATTTGACTCCTAAGTCAATATACTCATATATAGATGACCTAGTCATCGCCAATTGCTTGATAGATGCTAGAATTGGTTGTGCATGCTTTGCCACATATTTCAATTGCCATTTTATTGTGTGAGCATGTTGATTGCATATTTTACTTATTCGAGGACATCCACTTGTTGTTTTGATTGATTGGTTTTCTTTTCTTTTGCCAAGTGGATGGACAAGAATGCCTAAGAACCCTCTCTAGCTATCTATGCTTTTCTCGTCTCAAACTCTATTCATGCTACATCACAAAATTTGATCAAGTCAGATTCGAACCACTCTGTGTGAGGAGCACTCGGAGTCCCCGATTTGTCATAGACTTAAACTTCCAAAACTTCTTTGTGTGTTTCAGTCTGACCGATTCCTCCATTTCGGTCATACCGAGATCACTAAGTTGATCTAGGTTTTCAATCTCGGTGCAACCGATTTGAACTCTTCGGTCACACCGAGTTGCTGTAACTGTCAACAGTTATGCATCTCGGTGCCACCGAGTTGTTCCACTCGGTCACACCGACAGGGTCAGGCTATATATACTCATGGGAAAAATTGTGGAAATTTCTCCTAAACCCCTTCGCCCGCGCATAGCTCGCTCTGCCTCCTGGGTCTCCGGATCGACCTCCTCGTCGCCAGCCGCGTCCTGTCGCTGGTCTCCACCGTCGTCAACGGATTTCGTCTCTGCCCTTGCCGTCGTAGCGAGTTCATCGCCGAACTAGGGTATGGACTCGATCATAGTGCTATCCTCGTCCAATTCCTAGCACATTGTGTTCATTATGATTCTTGCCACGATTGAAACACCTCTATCCAGTCAAAACAATCCTTAGAATAGATGCAATTCGAAAATTTAGGGTTAGTTTTCCGCCGAAACCATCTCGGACCCGCCGGGTTGCAGAACTTGGTTCCACCGATTCGGCCAAGGCCATTGCACATGTGGTTCTTGGTCTGACCGAGAATTGCAAATCGGTGTGACCGAGTTCAGGACTTCGTGAAACCCTAGCAGTCTCGGTGCCACCGAACTATGACTCGGTCTGACCGAGTTCACTAGTTTTGGTTCCAATAGCTGCTTCGGTATCACCGAGTTTGCAAATCGGTTGATCCGAAATGCTTTTTGTGGAAAACTAAAACTAAGTTTTTGACTCATCCTTTTTGCAAAAATCTCTGCATTTTGTGATGCTCATCCACTCTATCTCATCTACAATCTATTCACAGGGTCTGCAGTCAGTGTTTGCAACATGTCTGACCAAAGTGACAGCCAGAACAAGTCAGAGGAGCAGGTTCACTTGAGTGAGGGCACTAGTCCCTCTAGCAGCTCGGATGAGGGTAGCAGAAGCACCCCAAGCAACTTGCCAAAGGCTGCCACTAGAGCAAGCAAGAAAAGGACTTCAGAGTCTGAAGATGATGATTATGTTGCAGAGGAAGAGCTGCAGCCACAAAGCCAGGTATGCAGAAGAAGGCACCTGCAAGGAGAGTTCCCACTTCCAAACCTAGGAAGGTTGCCACTGGAGAAACCATGAAATTTACCATGGAGTCAGAAGAGGAAGCTGTTGGCCAAGACAAAAAGAAAAAGAGAGTCAGAACCACTACTGCCAGAGTTCTTGGCAAACCCTCCATGAGAAGAGATTCTGAGGAAGAAGAAGAGGAAGAAGGTTGCTGCACCAGCACCCAAGGCACATAAGCTGATGGGTGATGCTATAAAGTTAGGGGCTGCAACATCAAAGCCCAAAGAATCACACAAAGCTGCCTCCAAGCCCAAAAGTGCACCTAAGAGGAATAGCAGGAGTATACCAGCTGCTGAGAAGAACAAGGCCCCAGTGCTTGATGTTGCTGCTGAGGAAGATGATGAAGGACAAGTTCTAAGAAAGCTCAAACCCAAGATTCCAGACCACAACGATGCTCATCCTGTGGCTGAGAACATGAAGATCAGGAGAGATTCAGGGTTGAGGAAATGGAGAGAGACAGATCCATATGCTACAAGAAGAAGGACTGCTGTTGATTACAGGTTCCATACAAAGGAACAACAAGACTTCTATGAGATAGTGCTGCTGGACAAGAAACCAATAGTGTGTGATATGAGGTGGGTCGACTGGACCTATATCAAGGAAAATGAGGCACACTATCCTGGTGTGTATGACAACTTCAAAGCTTGTGGAGTTGCAGACTTTGTTGGGCAGAAGCTCACAAAGTGGAATGAGGAGCTCATAATGCAATTCTACTCCACAGCACATTTCTATCTAGATGGCAGGATAGTATGGATGTCTGAAGGTACAACGTACCAATCAACTATTGAGGAATGGGCTCAGTTGATCAATGCCCCAGAAGAGCAAGAAGATGACTTGGATGTTTATGCCAAGAAGAAGATGGATCACAATTCTATGTCAAACATGTATAAGGAGATCCCAAACAAAGCTCTTGAGACTTTCAAGTTTGGATCAGTCCATTTTCTTCTGTCAGGGTGTCTACAATCAACTGGATCCTAAGGCACACTCTTTTACCCAAGTCAGGTGACCACAACATGATCAGAGGGCATGCAATTAACTTGCTACATATATTTGATGTGCCTCAGAAGTTCAAGGTCATGAGCCTCATAGTTGAGACTATCAAGAGGATAGAAGCTGATCAAAAGAGAAGTTGTGGATATGCCCCACATATTCAGGAGTTGATTAACTCGAAGATGGGCACAGGCACATACCTGTTGGATAAGGAACACTTGCCCATCCATCCAGACTTTGAAGACAATCAAGTTGTGATGAATGAGAATGAACCATCATCAGTACAAGCTCAAGCAAAGAAGGAGAATGCAAAGATGGAGAAAGCTGCCAAGATGCCAACTCAAGAGGAGGCATCTGAGTACTTTCTGAAGAACAAGCAGGAGCAGCTCGGTTATCTGATAGCATCAACTCTGAGGATTGAGAAAGGACTGGCCACCCTGACTCGAAACCAAGAGAGCTTGGAAAGGATCATGGAACAGAAGTTCTATGACTTAGATGTGAAAGTAATTGAGATTCAGTCTGCTGTGGAGCAACTACAGGATGTCATGCAGGAGAGGAAGGGGAAAACAACAACTGATGCATTTGCCAGAGTGTCTAGAGCTCAGAGATCATCTGCAGTGCCAGTAACTGACACCAGAGCCACTTCATCTGCACCGGCTACAACTTCAGTGCCACCAGCTCCAACACCTACACCAGCTCCAGCTCCATCTACTTCAACTGAAGCCTTCGTCCTCGGTGTTATCCGGACTCCACCACCTGAAGACCAAGCCTGAGAGTCATTTTAGTGCTATGCATTTTCTATCAACCTTTTGGTAACTTGTTGCCAAAGGGGGAGAAAAATGTATAGATCATAGACTTCGAGAGAGAGAGAGAGTTTGTTTGCTTTTGTTCTCTCTTGTCTTCTTGGTTGAACTTTGTTTGCTTTTGATTGCTTGAGATACTATGCTATTATCTGTGAGACATTGATGATCATGTGGTTGATCATAAGCTACACTTATGCTTGTTGGATGATATTATCTTACTTATCCTTATATGATCATTCACTTTGCTTGGTGATGAGTGCATGTATTTAATTCTTATCATTTTGAGCGCTCCACCAAGATGTACGTGACATGGAAGAGTAACCCATGATCCTAACTCATTGTGCATTTGCAGTCCAAAGCAAATCTTAAGATATGCACAAATTTAGGGGGAGCTCTTGCTTTTCACATACTTCTCAAAGCGACAATATCTTTCACTCTTATTATCATTTGTCGAAGCTTTGATCTATATGTTGTCATCAATTACCAAAAAGGGGGAGATTGAAAGTGCAACTATCCGTGGGTGGTTTTGGTAATTCCTAACAACATATAGCTCATTGAGCTAACATTATTCCAAGATTAATATTTCAAGCTCAATGAATGGCATGGCATGGTTGAGGAAAGTGGATCCCTCAAAATTCTAAGGACAAAGGATTGGCTCAAGCTCAAAAGCTCAAGACTCTAAATTTTCTATTTTAGTGATCCAAGATCACACTGACTCTATAGGAAAAGCCAATACTGTCAAGGAGGGATGAGGTGTTGTGTAATGAGCCTCTTGCTTCATGTGCTTAGTGATATGCTCCAAAACCCTCAACTACCTTCCCACATCCACATATGACCTAAACCAAAAGTCAATCTCGGCCCCACCGATTCTTTCTATCCAGCGCCACCGAGTTTCAAATGTCATAGCCACTGCCACAAACCCTAGCCAAATCGGTCTCACCAATAGGGATCTCGGTCTCACCGAGATGGGATTGTAATCTCTCTGTTTCCCTTCGTAACGTTTCGGTCTAACCGAAGTGAGCAATCGGTCCCACCGAGATTGCAATGTAAACTCTCTGTTTCCCTTTTGTAACATTTCGGTCTCACCGAGATGAGCGAATCGGTCCCACCGAGTTGACCCGACCAACTCTCTGGTTAGCTTATTACCAAAATCGGTCCCACCGAGTTTGTGTAATCGGTCACACCGAGATTACGTTATGCCCTAACCCTAACCATATCGGTCCTACTGAGTTGCATCTCTGTCCCACCGAAAATCCTAACGGTCGCTAGGTTTGCTGAATCGGTCCGACCGAGTTTAACCATTCGGTCCCACCGAGTTTGGCAGATTGTGTGTAACGTTTAGATTTTGTGTGGAGGCTATATATACGCCTCAACCCACTCTTAATTCGTGGAGAAAGCCATCAAAACATATCTACACTTTCAATACACATTTTCTAAGAGAGAACCACCTACACTTGTGTTGAGCTCAAGATATTCCATTCCTACCATATGAATCTTGATCTCTAGCCTTCCCCAAGTTGCTTTCCACTCAAATCTTCTTTCCACCAAATCCAAATCATATGAGAGAGAGTTGAGTGTTGGGGAGACTATCATTTGAAGCACAAGAGCAAGGAGTTCATCATCAACACACCATTTGTTACTTCTTGGAGAGTGGTGTCTCCTAGATTGGCTAGGTGTCACTTGGGAGCCTCCGACAAGATTGTGGAGTTGAACCAAGGAGTTTGTAAGGTCAAGGAGATCGCCTACTTCGTGAAGATCTACCGCTAGTGAGGCAAGTCCTTCGTGGGTGACGGCCGTGATGGAATAGACAAGGTTGCTTCTTCGTGGACCCTTCATGGGTGGAGCCCTCCGTGGACTCGCGCAACCGTTACCCTCCGTGGGTTGAAGTCTCCATCAACGTGGATGTACGATAGCACCACCTATCGGAACCACGACAAAAACATCCGTGTCTCCAATTGCGTTTGAATCATCCAAACCCTTCCCTTTACATTCTTGCAAGTTGCATGCTTTACTTTCCGCTACTCATATACTCTTTTGCATGCTTGCTTGAATTGTGTGGAGATTGCTTGACTTGTGCTAAGATAAGTAAAATCTGCCAAGAACTAAAATTTGGAAAAGAGCTAGATTTTTATTTGGTCAAGTAGTCTAATCACCCCCCTCTAGACATACTTCCGATCCTACACTATCCTATTTAGTTAGCCATCATACATGTGAAATTGTGTCATGCTATCCTATTTAATTAGCCATCACATATGTGAAATTATGTCCTGCTATTCTGTTTGCTTAGACAACATAAATGTGAATTATTTCATGCCCTATTTTCTTCCCTACTATCCATTACACCTGTCTATCTTACAATGTCTGTACATTCAATTACTTTTCTTGTTTATCAGCCATTTCAATTGGAGGGAGTGATGGCAGTATCTGTGGGAGTAGAAACACGGTCTTCAGAAAATATCGTGCTACCTGTCGATGCAGATAGAACCACGGTTGTACTTGCCCAAGAACAAGCCCCACCACACATAACCCACACTCATCCAGATTGTACACTACCCAGTTGGACAGAGAACCAGCTACACCCCTTCTAACCCCAACCCCAGCAGATAGACACCCAGTTCCCGTTGCCACGGCACCGTCTCCACCACAGAGCACCCAAACACGAGCAGTTAGTAAGGCAACTGCAGTGCCCAAATCACGAGGACCACCACTCCGAACCCGAAGTCAATGCTTAAAGCAGAAGAAGAATTGTTCTCAGGTCAGGTTCCGTAGTTATGGTTCATACTACTTTCCTCTTGCATCACTGTATTTACTGATACCAACTAATTTCAAATTTGAAGGATGCAATTGAAACTCCAATGGCGCAACAGGTATGTTTTAAACCTGTTTCTTCAATGTGTTTGGCTGTTTGCTGTTGTAACTTGCTCCATGTTGATTTTAGTTTCAATTGAATAAACAGTTATGTTCTCATGCCATGCACATTACAAGTGTTGTTATTGCTGTGTAGTTTCCCACACTTATATTCTGTCTATGTTGCTTTGTCTTAAATAGATATGATTCGAACTGTATCTATCTTGATTTGGCAACATAAACTAGAATTATATAGACCATACAGTGACCATACTACATAGATATATGTTTGTTTCATGTTGTTATCCTGTCCACCTTACTACTATACTGGTTTACCAAAATGAGTTTCATATACTACATTGTAAACCTGAGATGTGTTTGTTTGTTTCTCTTTTAGAACACGGATAAAATATTGGAGAAGAGTACCCTGTTATGCAATGGTAAAGGAAGTAATGCAGATAAGGTTCAAGATAGTGAGACATCCCTATTGGTCTCCAAGAAAGATGATAAAAACTATATTGAAGACACTGAGACAACCTCAAAGTCCTGTCTTGATGTAGTGTTCGAGTTACTAGCTACCACTGCTGGCACCAGCTCTTCGAACTCGTTGCCTGAATTAGTTCGGCTTCTTGAGTCTCAAATTCAAGTTGAAAGACATCGATCAGATGTTATGCGATAGGAAGCCGAAGGACTGAGGAAGTCCCTGCAGAATTCAGATGCATACTTTCTGGTGCAACAATAAGCGCTGGAGGACTTAAGGGCCAAACAAGAGAAAGTTAATAAGCTTGCTAAGCATCTTGCCAGCATTATGGGTACCCAGGATATTGTTTCTTGAGCTCTTCTGAAGTGGTTTTAGTTCTGGACTTGTTTTGCTACGGCGTTTATATGCTGTTGTGTTACCTATATTTGCACTGGTGGCGAACTTTGATGCCCAGTGGATGTAATATGTGTAATAGCTGTGATAGCCTAGTGTAAGTTGCTTGCTTATTTATTTCATTGTTGTCTTGTTTATTTGTTTGCTTGTAGTCAGTGCAGTTCTTTTTCTGCAGTTTGCTAGTGGCTGCAATAACCTATTTTTTAAAACTAGGCCACAATAACCATGGGCTAATATTTACTGTAGTGACACTGGGCCTCCTACGGGCCGTAGAAACAGTGGGCCTTCTACGGGCCGTATAAATACTGGGCCTTCTACGGGCCGTAGAAACAGTGGGCCTTCTATGGGCCGTAGAAAAATGGGCCTTCTACGGGCCGTATCATCAATGGGCCTTATACGGGCCGTATGATCGATTGGCCAAACATGGGCCAAACAGACTGCATTCTGGCCGTAAATGGGCTAGAGTTGGAATCGTCCGTTCATGGGCTGACCATAATGGGCCATCGTTAATAGGCCGTATTTGATGACGCTATGAAAATGGCCCAACATATTAACGGACCACAAATGGGCCGACTGTAACCACGGGCTGAATTTGGCCCACAAGCAGAAAATGAAAGTAATGGGCCGTAAGTAAACGAATGCTGGAAAATAGCCCAAGAATAAACGGGCTCTGAGAAGGCAGAAAGATAACATGGGTTGGAAATGGCCCAACGGAATAACGGGCCATTAATGGGTATAAAGTGATACCCTGTTCTTTACGGGCGAGTTTCACCACGGGCCGTTAATGGGTGTAAAGTGATACACTGTTCATTACAGGCCAGTTTCACCACGGGCTGTTAATAGGCCAAGAGTTACATAGGGCCTCATATGGGCCGAAAGACGTCATGCGCCATACATGGACCAGAAGTGAAAACGGGCTGGAATCATATTGGATGGCCTAGATGACGCTACTGGGTCTAATTCGAATAGGGCGTAATGGGCCTTGGGTTAGCGGGCTGTAAATGGGCTATATGCGAACATGCCGTTAATAGGCTTTCCATGGGCTGGCCCGCCACCTTTTGACCAAGTCAAATGGGCCGGCCTTTTCATAGGAATGGGCCTCTGTTGGGCCGTGCCACGTGTCTCATCTGGCCAATAAGAATTTTACACATGGAAATTTCCCATTGGTCGGGGCTGTTAACGGGTTATCGGATCCAAAACCCGACCCGATAGCTTAACGGTGTTTCATTACGGTGGATGCCATGTGTCGGTCACCCTTGATGAAAGCACTTCCGTGACGCGTGATTTATCGTCATGGAAGTGGACACTTCCGTGATGATAATTTTGGTAATGTCATGGAACACTTCTACGACAGCACAGGTATGACTATCTTGATTCTGTCATAAATTTGTCATGGATGTACATGCATGACAAAAAACGCGACCTACTGTGACAAACACGTATCATCATGGAAGTGTATTTTTTTGTAGTGAGAGCATAAGTATTCTATGGTGGGTGAACAAATTACTATTGAGCAATTGACAGAATTGAGCAATTTGGCCCACGCCGACAAAGTGTATTTTTTTGTAGTGAGAGCATAAGTATGTAGGTATGATCATGTATATAGGCATCACGTCCGAGACAAGTACACCGACTCCTGCCTGCATCTACTACTATTACTCCACTCATCGACCGCTATCCAGCATGCATCTAGAGTATTAAGTTTAAGAAAACAGAGTAACACCTTAAGCAAGATGACATGATGTAGAGGAATAAATTCATGCAATATGATAAATACCCCATCTTGTTATCCTCGATGGCAACAATACAATACGTGCCTTGCTGCCCCTACTGTCACTGGGAAAGGACATCGCAAGATTGAACCCAAAGCTAAACACTTCTCCCATTGCAAGAAAAACCAATCTAGTAGGCCAAACCAAACTGATAATTCGAAGAGACTTGCAAAGATAACCAATCATACAAAAAAGAATTCACAGAAGATTAAAATATTGCTCATAGATAATCTTGATCATAAAACCACAATTCATCGGTCTCAACAAACACACCGCAAAAAGAAGATTACATCGAATAGATCTCCATGAGAGAGGGGGAGAACATTGTATTGAGATCCAAAAAGAGAGAAGAAGCCATCTAGCTACTAACTATGGACCCGAAGGTCTGAGGTAAACTACTCACACTTTGTCGGCGTTCTGGGAACGGGGGTCCCCAGACTTGCCTGCCTGCGGCCTGCGGGAGGCCCAGCATGGCCCACCTTCATCAACGCAAGACTCAAGACCATCGCGAGGGGCCAAGCCTCGCGGGGCAGACGACACGGCGCATCCTCAGGCGCAGCCTCCTCAGGCTGGCTCGCGAGGAGGCGGAGAAATCAAGGCAGGGTACCTCGCAAGGTGCCCATGATGCAAGCCATGACGATCGATGGTGCCAAGCGGGCGCCAGCGCGTGCAGCGTCCTTCTTTCCTCTTTGGTGCAAAGGGGGCAAGTGCAGCCGCGGAGTACCGAGGCGTCAGGCAAAGGTTGCCATTTCGGTGCAACAAGACCAAGACTAGGAGGACTACGAGACGGGGGTCACCATGGAGCCCAGCACGATGTCACCACAGAGCCTTTGGCAGGCGAAGACCAACTTTAGTTAGGATAAGTGTACTAGATATTCCCCTTTGAATTGGCCAATTGTTGGCGCCCTTCCCGCTCAATATTTGGGAAGAGGCCCAGGGCCTTTGCCTATAAATAGGACCGGCCACCCACGTAGCAAGGGGGGTTGGTTCGCTCGGTTTGCAAGCAGAGAGAGTGAGTGAGAGAGAGAGAGAAGGGTGACTGAACTCCTCCTAGCGGTTCATCGCCCCAGCCAAGAACAGACCCTCGCGAGGCTGTTCTTCCTTGTATTGTTCATCATCACCAGCCCCAGGAGGCAATCCACCAACCACACACTGGAGTAGGGTATTACACCACAACGGTGGCCCGAACGAGTATAAACTTTGTGTCCCTTGTGCAGTTCTTTCAGTAGTTTAGATCTTTGTGAGACGGGGAGGTAGAAGGCGTGATCTCCGCGCACACCCCAGTGTTCGAACCTTAAGGGTCTGCCGGAACCCGTGATCCGACATTTGACGCGGCAGGTAGGGGTGCGCCGGAATCTGTCCTCCACCACTCCGTTCTCCTCCGACCGTCGCGTCCATGTCCGACCCTCGTCGGGCCCGCGCCGAGTGCCGGGCCGCCATCGCTTCTCGCGTCGCCCAGACGGCCCCCGTCGGTGGGTGTCCTCGTCGTTCCCCATCGCCCGCCGTCAATGCCGCCACCGGCCCAGCGGGGGGCGAGCAGCAAGCGTCGTCTCAGCATCCATCCGTGCGCCAAGACGGCCGCACCGCTACTCCATCGCTCGCACCAGCTGGCTCTTCGTCCCGCGCGCTCCGCGCACCCTTGGAGGCTGGAGCCACGCTCCTCGCGGCAAACGAGCTCCTGCGCTACCGCCCCGTCGACGACGTCTACGAAGAGTGGCTCGACCGCGTCGCCGAGCTTGTCCGCGCCGCAGGGGGCTCTTCCGCGCCGTCCGTTCCTCTGCGCCACACCCCGCCCCGCGCGGGCAACGAAGCTCCAGAGGCGCACCAGCCGCCTCCTCTCCAAGAAGAAGCCATGGCTCCAAGGCACGTGGCCCCTGGGTGGAACCCACTCCGTCAGGTGCCAGCGCAACAAGAACGGAGTTGCCAAGAAGTCCCTCGCCCGCAAGGAGCTGCCCGGGCGCTCCCTGCTCCGGCACGCCGCGACCCTGCTCCAGCTCCGGCACGCCAAGACCCCGCTCTGCTCCTAGCTGCAGCACGTGGGGACCCTCAAGACCAAGCTCTCCACCAACCGAAGCCTCCCGTAGCCACCGCCGGCTGCCGCGCCTACACCACCGAGCTGCGCAGTGTCGCGTGGCCCGGCAAGTTCAAGCCAGACCCGCCTCCTCGTTACGACGGCACAACTAACCCCGCAGAGTTCCTCCAGCTCTATGAGCTGGGCATCGAGGCTGCCAGCAGGGATGAAAAGGTCATGGCGAACTGGTTCCCCATGGCGCTCAAGGAAGGAGCTCGAACCTGGCTCCTGAATCTGGCTCCGGGCACGATCTCCTCCTGGGACCAGATGCGCACCCGGCCAACTTCCAAGGTACTCACGACCGGCCACCCGCCGTGAGCGACATGCGCCGCATCAAGCAACAACCTGGGGAAACCCTGCAAAAGTACATCCAGCGCTTCAACAGTGCGCGCCTCAAGATCCCCAAGGTGTCCGAGGAAGCCATCATCTCGGCCTTCTCCGATGGCGTGCGCGACGTCAAGATCAAGGAGGAGCTGGCGATGCACGAAGACCTCTACACCTCCCTGGAGCTGTTCAACTTGGCGACCAAGTGCGCCAGGGCTGAGGAGGGACGTCTCTCCCTCCTCGAGCTACCTGCCGCGGACCCAGAAGAGAAGAAGCCCAAGGCCAAGGACGTGAAGCGCAAGGGGGCTGCCGTGCTCGCAGCAGAACCAGACACCAAGCGGGGCAAGGATCTGCCCGAACCCTCCAAGGGCAGCCGGTACTGTGTGTACCATGACCTCCACACCCACAACACCAACGAATGTCAAGAACTCAGCGTCGTGCGAGAAGGAAGGATCGGCTGTCGCCCTGACCATGCTGACCGAGGCTACGCCCGAGGAGGAGGAAGAAACCCAGGACGCTGGGAAGATCGCAGCCCGCGCCAGGGGTGGCGCGGCCAACCTCGCGAGGACCGCTGGCGGGACCTGCCTCATGAGGGAGACTTGAGGGATCAGCCTCGTGAGGATCGCCCTCATGGCAACGCAGGCCTACCTCCGCTGCCGCCTCAGCCAAGGAGGAACGAAGACCGCCATCAAGACGAGGGGGATGGGGGCTTCCAAGAGCCGCGCGCAATCGCCTGCATCCTGGGCGGAGCTTAAGCCCCAGCCTCTCAATGTATCTTCAAGCAGTTTCCCGTGAAGTGAATGCAGCTCTCCCCAAGCTCGAAGCAACGCGCCCCCTCAGGTGGTCGGCGTGCGCCATCACGTTCAGCTCAGCGGACCAGCTCAAGTGCGCGGCCACGACCGGAGTCCTCCCGATGCTTTGCTCCCCAGTCATCAGCAATGTGCTGGTCACCAGGACCCTCATCGACGGAGGGGCAGGGCTCAACGTCCTGTCCATGGAAACATTCGACAACCTCCAGGTGCCCTATGACCAGCTTCAGCCAGCCAAGCCTTTCTCCGGAATCACCGGCGGTTCCATAGTCCCGATCAGGCAGGTCCGCCTCCCTGTCACCTTTGGGGCTCGCAGCAACTACTGCACTGAGCTCATCGACTTCGACGTTGCCCACATCCGCCTGCCGTACAACGCCATCCTCGGGTACCCAGCGCTGGCCAAGTTCATGGCCGTAACTCACCACGGCTATAACATCCTCAAGATGCCAGGAAGTGGCGGCGTCATCACGGTGCCCTGTGAAGAGAAGGATGCAGTGTGTTCCCTGGAGCGAGCCTATCAGGCCGCGTCGCTAGAAGACCCACATCGCGGAAGCAGGAGGCTTCCTGAGACCACCCCCAAGAAGAAGAAGACATCATCAGACTCAGCCCCTCAGGAGGCAGGCCCTTCAGGGCCCGTGTCAGCCCAGGGGGACCCCCCATCCATCGCATAGGAAAGCGCGCCCGACGCCCTCCTCAGGCAGAGCTCGGGGGCTCTCACCTGGAGGGCCAACGACCTAGCCGGGGTCATGAGGGAGGCGCTTGGGCACCATGTGGAGGCATGCTTCGAAGCACGTTTCCCTCGAGAAGGAGCCAGGCAAGGAAGGTCAGACCAGCAGGAGTTCGTTAACGAGGCCATTCAAGAACTACAGGAGTCAAGGATCATGAGAGGTTGCCGCCGTCTACCAGCTGTGGCCCCACATCCAGGCGAGGATGGTGGGCTGCGCGTCTACGTCGACGTACCAGGGCTCAATCAGATCGCTACGATGGAGCATCTCTGGCCCTCGCAAGTGGGGCGCTGCGGGGGTCCACCCCACGGCTATGTTCGCATGCCTTACGGCCTGCCGAGCATGGCTGCGGCGTACCAGCGCCTCATGAGGGGCATCATGGAGGCTCAGGAAGACAGGCGTTCCGCGGCCTTGGCGGAGATGAAGACAGCTCGCGAGGAGTCACCGGTGCCTCCGGAGCCTCCCGAGGCCCCGGGGCCTGGGGGCTCGTGAGGATCAGCTTCCGCAGCCCACCGAGTCTGCTGCACCAACGCCACTTCACCGACGACATCCTCAAGTGACATCGTTCAAGCTTCATTCCCAGCTTGGAGCACCCTCCCAGGGTTGCATCACTCCCAGGCCGCGTGGGTCCGTCCCTGCGGCATGTATCCCCTTTTATTTTTCGGTCGTTAGTTTGCCTTGATGGGGGCGCCCCTCGGGCTGCATCATCCCCAAGCCGCTCGGGCTAGGCCCAGCGGCGTGTATCTCCCTCGCGTTTATTTCCAATTATGCATTCGCCTATCACGCTTGATTGCTTGATGCCTGTCCGCGGCATCCCTTCTTCTCCATGTCGGCCACTTGCACGTTAAAGCGGGGGTGCCTGAGCATCACAACTCAGGGCTCTTACTGGCTCTCCAGCCCTCACCCTCTGGCCTTGTCCACGGCATCGCGACCTGGCATACCAGCGACGGCTGAGACAAGCTCGAGGGCCGGGACCCGAGGACGTAGAGTACCGACATCTAACCAAAATTTTGCAGGGACACATCTCAAGATACGGCCCAGTGCCAGGCACAACCCGCCTAGAGGTAGGGCCTCATGAGTCCCGCGCTGGTTCACGGGTGCCCATATACACCTCACCTAGCCCTACCATGCCGGCCACGTGTCAGGGCGGGGCTGTACACGCCCCGGGGGCTCCTCCCGGAGGGGAGGCCCCTCCCACATACCAGTGGAAGCACCATGCTCCGCGCTGGCTGATGACACTGCCGAGGAGCGGCTATGCCCGTACACATACGGAAGCGCTACGCTCCGCGTTGGTGATAAACAACTGGGGGTGGCCTCCGAGCCGCATTAACCTCAGGGAGCCCAGAGCTCAGTGGCTGGCCTCATCGCAACGCCTCCCCTCGGGAGTGCCGCACGAGGGGGCTAGGCACGGGGGCTACGACTGGGTCACGCCCAGACGTACGCCGCCCAGCCAGGCCCCTCGGGCCTGGTTCGTCACGCGTCTCTCCCTGAGCGGAGCCAACGTATGAAGGCCATTTGCGCGTCAAGGGGGGCCCCTGAGCATCGCGACTCAGGGGCCTAACTGTTCCCGTAGCCCCTCACTCCTTAGTTCCAAAAGGCTATGCTGGGTGAGGTACGCGCGGGGCCGGGCTCTGCAGATGTAGAACGGTAGCCCCGCTTACATTGCACCACATCACCCGCTGTTTGCGCGTCAAGGGGGGCTCCTGAGCATCGCGACTCAGGAGCCTAACTGGCTCCATAGCCCCTCACTCCTTAGTTCCGAAAGGCTATGCTGGGTGAGGTACGCGCGGAGCCGGGCTCTGCAGACGTAGAACGGAAGATACACCTACATCGCGCCTCCCTACTTGTTGTTCGCACGCCAAGGGGGACTCCTGAGCATCGCGACTCAGGAGCCTAACTTGTCATGTAGCCCCTCACTCCTTTGGTCCCGTCCTGGTTTCCGGTCAGGGCTAATTCTGGGTGAGGCACGCGCGGGGCCGGGCTCTGCCGGCGTAGAACACAAGCAAGTAGGGAAGAAAAACATAAAATTCAAGGAATTTAAAAGCAAATATTACAACCCATACTGTCGTCTCAATACCAAAAGCAAGTTTAAAAGCCTCCCCGAGGCGTGATGCATGTGCAGGAATTGAAAGAAGAACAGGGATGGAACGGAGTCACTTGTCGGCGGTGAAGCTATGCGGAGTGGCTTCGCCTCGTGGAGCAGCAGGGCCAGCAGCGCCTTGCTTTGGCTTGATGCTGAAGGCCCGGAACTTCCCCAGCAGCACCTCCGCGCGCCCCTTCACGGCTTGGACAGCGGCTGCAGCACCCTCGCCGCTCACCGGTTCCAGCAGGCCGTCGAGGTCGGCATTGGGATCACGAAGGTAGATGTGGGCGAAGACCCGCGTCAGCGCAGCAGAAGACAGGACGCGCGCCTCGGCCTCGGCTGTGGGGCCGATGCCAAGGACGACGTCCCCAAGGGCCTTAACCGGGAAAGGAAGCAGCTTGGCGGGGCCGTCACCATCACCGGCTAGCGGGTTGTCCAGGCCGCTCTCATAAAGCCTCTTCGACGAAGCGCGGGCATCTTTCTCCATGTCCGCGAAGGCCACACGATCCTTGGCAAGAACCTTGGCCTTGCTATCCAGCTCGACCCTCGTCGCCTCCAGCTCCTCCCCCAGCGCACTTAGACGGTCGCGGCGCTTCTTGAGCTTGGCCTCCCGGCCCTCGATGGCCGCCTCGCGAGCCTTCATGCCTTCTTCTTGTTCTTGGCGAAGACGAACCTCCTTCGCGAGCTGGTCCCGCAGGCCTTGCAGCTCGTCCTCCAGCACCTTGCGATGACCGCGGACTTCAACCACCTCTCCCAGGGCCGCGTCTCGGGCAGCCTTCGCCTGGAGGGTGGCCTCCCTCTCTCCATCATAGGCCGTTGAGGCCTGAACCAACGCCGCCCGAATCGAAGCATCAGAACAAATCCATCCCGAAGCTAGTTCCAGGCGCCCGGCCACCAGGCGAGGGTCGGCGCCAAGAAGATCCTGCCATAGCCGGTCCAGTTCAGCAACGGCACGCTCCAAGATGGAAGAAGGAGGCGGAGAAACATCGGTGCGCCCCAAGACAACAGGAGGAGTTGGGGAAGCAACGGTCGGTGGAACGGGAGGAGAAAGTAGCGGCGGCGAGGCCGCAGTGTCCCAAGGCGGAGTCCGCTGCGCCTCCACAGCCGTAGCAGCGGCGCCAGACGAGGGCGCCTCGGGAGTCGTTTGAGCCATGGGGGTTGGGCTCGCCCCAGCCAGCTCAGCCAAGCCTCGCAAGGAAGAGCGGGCAGGAGAGGCCCGCACGTCACGATCTCCCTCCCCTGCAGGCGAAGGTGTCGCCGCAGATGGGGCCTCGGGGGCTCCCTTCGGCTTCTTCGCCGCTGGCGCCAGCCTATTCAAGAGAAGCAATCATCAAGCCTCGTCGACGGAACGAGAAACAAAAGATCAAGGATCAAGCACTTACGGGTCATCGCCGGTGAGCTCGGGCAGCCTCTGGCCCAACTTGAAGCCTGACAGCCGGCTGGAAGGGTCGACCTCAGAAGCAAAAGGCGCGTCCACGGTTCGCCCCGGAGTCAGGACGGACCCGCGGGGGATCGACCCGGTCCTGCCCCTCTCCGGGATCGTGGGCGAGCTCCCGCTACCCAGTACGTCATCATCATCATCATCATCATCGCTCGGCGGAAGGCGGAGAGTGCGGGACCCGCGCCGGGAGAGGGGAGCCCTCGACTCTCCATCAGTCGCCCCAGAGTCGGGCCCCTCTCCCCGCTCCTCTTCCTCCTCCTCATTGCTGGAGTCGCCGGAGGGCACATCCACCGGTCCTTCGGAAGCCGCCACGGGCACGAGCCCGTCCCCGTTAAAAACAGGCATGGACTTCACCACCTGCTCCCAGTCGTCGCAAAGGAACAAGGGCTTGGGAGCGCCCTTCAACCTTGCCACCTCACCCCCGACCAGAGATTGGAGAACCGCGGTCACATCCTCTTCATCCACGGCCTCGGGGCTCGGATGAGGCCTCCACATTGGAGAAGGGTACCGCCGGAGCGGAGCCAGCTGGTGCTCCAGGAACTCCTTCAGCAGCGACGCACCGGTCAACTTCGCCGCCACCATGCTGGCCGGCCTCAGGTCCGCGTCCATCTTCTCCAACACCAGTTTCACGCGGGGGTCCGTGAGCTCCGCTCGGCACCAGTTGCTGGAGCTCACGGGCTGCTCCGCGGGCAAGATCAGCCGAGGGTGGATGCGCCCGGCATCTGCCAAGACCCGCTTGCTCCTGAAGCCCTCAATCCTCTTCCTGGGATTTGAGATGGCAATGGTGCCGCCATACGCGACGAAGCCCGCGCACGCAGAAGGAGAGCTGCCGGTGACCCGGAGGGAGAAGTAGTGGTGCAGCAAGGCCACCGAAGGCTACAACCCTACATGGGCCTCGCAGTAGTAAGCGAAGATCGCCAGAAGAAGGACAGAGTTGGGGTGGAGATGCAGAGCCTGCAAGTTGTAATGGCGGAGGACAGAGTAGAAGAACTCGGAGAAGAGAGGCACCAGGCCCGCAGCAATGGAGCTTACAAAGAGAGGATAAAAGGTGCTCCCTCGGCCCTCAGGGGTGGCGGAGCCGGCCTTGAACACCTTCATCCCATTGATGCCCTGCGCCGCCGCCATCCGGCGCAGCCGGGCAAGGCCTGCCTTGGACACATTCGGCAAGTCCAGAGCAAGAGAATACCAAGCTTCGGCCGGAGGCTGGCGAGGCGCCATGGCTTCCTAGGTCGCGCAGCTGGAGTAGATCTAGAAGTTTGGAGGAAGAAAGGGAAGGCACAAGAAAGGGGATCTGAGCAGCAACCGGAGAAAGCAAAGGGCAAGTCTGGGCAGAGGCCGCTCCTTTATCAACCTGCGCGGTTGCTGAAGCACTTGCGTCCAATCAACCTGCGCGGTTGCTGAAGCACTTGCGTCCAATCAACCGCCACGTGGCGCCCAAGGCCGCAGGCTATTAGGGCCCGTGGCGCTTCGCCCTTGCCCTTTTGCCTCTCGGCACGGCCAAGTCCATGCGCGCCTTGGGCCCGGGGGCTACTGTCGGCGTTCTGGGAGCGGGGGTCCCCAGACTTGCCTGTCTGCAGCCTGCGGCGTGGCTCAAAGGAGGCCCAACATGGCCCACCTTCATCAACACAAGAGTCAAGACCCTCGCGAAGGGCCAAGCCTCGCGGGGCGGACGACACGGCGCATCCTCAGGCGCAGCCTCCTCAGGCTGGCTCGCGAGGAGGCGGAGAAATCAAGGCAGGGTACCTCGCGAGGTGCCCATGACGCAAGCCATGACGATCGATAGTGCCAGGCGGGCGCCAGCGCGCGCAGCGACCTTCTTTCCTCTTTGGTGCAAAGGGGGCAAGCACAGCCGCGGAGTACCGAGGCGTCAGGCAAAGGTTGCCATTTCGATGCAACGAGACCAAGACCAGGAGGACTATGAGACGGGGGTCACCATGGAGCCCAGCATGGCGTCACCACAGAGCCTTTGGCAGGCGAAGACCAACTTTAGTCAGGATAAGTGTACTAGATGTTCCCCTTCGAATTGGCCAATTGTTGGCACCCTTCCCGCTCAATATTTGGGAAGAGGCCCAGGGCCTTTGCCTATAAATAGGACGGGCCACCCACGTAGCAAGGGGGGTTGGTTCGCTCGGTTTGCAAGTAGAGAGAGTGAGTGAGTGAGAGAGAGAAGGGTGACTGAACTCCTCCTAGCGGTTCATCGCCCCAGCCAAGAACAAACCCTCGCGAGGCTGTTCTTCCTTGTATTGTTCATCATCACCAGCCCCAGGAGGCAATCCACCAACCACACACTAGAGTAGGGTATTACACCACAACGGTGGCCCGAACCAGTATAAACTTTGTGTCTCTTGTGCAGTTCTTTCAGTAGTTTAGATCTTTGTGAGACGGGGAGGTAGAAGGCGTGATCTCCGTGCGCAACCCAGTGTTCGAACCTTAAGGGTCTGCCGGAACCCATGATCCGACACACTTCATCGGAGGGGCTATGGTGATGATGTAGAAGCCCTCCGTGGTGGATTCCCCTTCCCGCGGAGCTCCGGAATAGGCCCCAAGATGGGATCTTGTGGGTACAGAAGGTTGCGGCGGTGGAATTAGGTTTTTGGCTCCGTATCTGATCGTTTGAGGGTATGTAGGTATATATAGGAGGAAGGAGTACGCCGGTGGAGCTTCGGGGGGGGGCACGAGGCAGGGGGCGCGCCCTCCACCCTCGTGACTGCCTCCATCCTTTCTTGACGGAGGGTCCAAGTCTCCTGGATCATATTTGTTGAGAAAATTACGTTCCTGAAGGTTTCATTCCGTTTGGACACCGTTTGATATTCCGTTTCTTCGAAACACTGAAATAGGCAAAAAACAGCAATTCTGGGCAGGGCCTCCGGTTAATAGGTTAGTCCCAAAAGTAATATAAAAGTGGAAACTAAAGCCCAATATGGTCCAAACAGTAGATAATATAGCATGGAGCAATCAAAAGTTATAGATACGTTGGAGACGTATCTGTTGGGGAACGTAGTAATTTCAAAAAAATTCCTATGCACACGCAAGATCATGGTGATGCATAGCAACGAGGGGGAGAGTCTGATCTACGTACTCTTGTAGATCGCAACGGAAGCATTGACACAACATAGAGGAAGTAGTCGTACGTCTTCTTCCCGATCCGACCGATCCAAGCACCGTTACTCCGGCACCTCCGAGTTCTTAGCACATGTACAGCTCGATGACGATCCCCGGGCTCCGATCCAGCAAAGCTTCGGGGAGGAGTTCCGTCAGCACGACGGCGTGATGACGATCTTGATGTTCTACCGACGCAGGGCTTCGCCTAAGCACTACAACGATATGATCGAGGTGGAATATGGTGGCGGGGGGCACCGCACACGGCTAAAGAACGATCTCAATGATCAACTTGTGTGTCTAGAGGTGCCCCCTGCCTCCGTATATAAAGGAGCCAAGGGGGAGGGTGCGGCCGGCCAGGAGGAGGGCGCAGGAGGAGTCCTACTCCTACCGGGAGTAGGACTCCCCCCCAATCCTAGTTGGACTAGGATTCCCCGAGGGGGAAAGAGAGAGCGGGGGGCGGCCACCTCTCCTAGTCCTAATAGGACTAGGGGAGGGGGCAGGCGCGCTGCCACCTTGGGCTGCCCCTTTCTCCTTTCCACTAAAGCCCATTAAGGCCCATATGGCTGCCGAGTGGTTCGGGTAACCTCCTGGTACTCCGGTAAAATCCCGATTTCACCCGGAACACTTGCGATATCCAAATATAGGCTTCCAATATATCAATCTTTATGTCTCGACCATTTCGATACTCCTCGTCATGTCCGTGATCACATCCGAGACTCCGAACTAACTTTGGTACATCAAAATGCATAAACTCATAATAACTGTCATCGTAACGTTAAGCGTGCGGACCCTACGGTTCGAGAACAATGTAGACATGACCGAGACACATCTCCGGTCAATAACCAATAGCGGGACCTGGATGCCCATATTGGCTCCTACATATTCTACGAAGATCTTTATCGGTCAGACCACATAACAACATACGTTGTTCCCTTTGTCATCGGTATGTTACTTGCCCGAGATTCGATCGTCGGTATCCAATACCTAGTTCAATCTTGTTACCGGCAAGTCTCTTTACTCATTTCGTAATACATCATCTCGCAACTAACTCATTAGTCACAATGCTTGCAAGGCTTATGTGATATGCATTACCGAGAGGGCCCAGAGATACCTCTCCGACAATCGGAGTGACAAATCCTAATCTCGAAATACGCCAACCCAACATCTACCTTTGGAGACACCTGTAGAGCTCCTTTATAATCACCCAGTTACGTTGTGACGTTTGGTAGCACACAAAGTGTTCCTCCAGTAAACGGGAGTTGCATAATCTTAGAGTCATAGGAACATGTATAAATCATGAAGAAAGCAATAGCAACATACTAAACGATCGGGTGCTAAGCTAATGAAATGGGTCATGTCAATCAGATCATTCAACTAATGATGTGACCTCGTTAATCAAATAACAACACTTTGTTCATTGTTAGGAAACATAACCATCTTTGATTAACGAGCTAGTCAAGTAGAGGCATACTAGCGACACTAAGTTTGTCTATGTATTCACACATGTATTATGTTTTCGATTAATACAATTCTAGCATGAATAATAAACATTTATCATGATATAAGATAATAAATAATAACTTTATTATTGCCTCTAGGGCATATTTCCTTCAGTACCAGCAACGGAAAAGTAAATAAGCGAAGAACAAAATAGGAAAATCTCGTAGGCATTGGATCGGTGATTATGTCGGATGCGGTTCGTCATCTAATAGTCATCACATAGGGTGACACAGAACTCGCTCCAATTCATCAATGTAATGTAGGCATGTATTCCGAATATAGTCATACGTGCTTATGGAAAAGAACTTGCATGACATCTTTTGTCCTACCCTCCCGTGGCAGCGGGGTCCTATTGGAAACTAAGGGATATTAAGGCCTCCATTTAATAGAGTACCGGAACAAAGCATTAACACATAGTGAATACATGAACTCCTCAAACTGCGGTCATCACCGTGAGTGGTCCCGATTATTGTCACTTCGGGGTTGCCGGATCATAACACATAGTAGGTGACTATAGACTTGCAAGATAGGATCAAGAACTCAAATATATTCATGAAAACATAATAGGTTCAGATCTGAAATCATGTCACTCGGGCCCTAGTGACAAGCATTAAGCATAGCAAAGTCATAGCGACATCAATCTCAGAACATAATGGCTACTAGGGATCAAACCCTAACAAAACTAACTCGATTACATGATAGATCTCATCCAACCCATCACCGTCCAGCAAGCCTACGATGGAATTACGCACGCACGGCGATGAGCATCATGAAATTGGTGATGGGGGATGGTTGATGATGACAACGGCGACGAATCCCCCTCTCTGGAGCCCCGAATGGACTCCAGATCAGCTCTCCCAAGAGAGTTTAGGGCTTGGCGGCGGCTCTGTATCGTAAAACGTGATGAATCCTTCTCTCTGATTTTTTTTCTCCCCGAACACGAATATATGGAGTTGGAGTTGACGTCGGTGGAGCGTCAGGGGGGCCACGAGGTAGGGGGCGCGCCCTCCACCCTCGTGGACAGGGTGCGGGCCCCCTGACGTGGATTCTTCTTCCAGTATTTTTCTTATTTTCCAAAAATATGTTCCGTGGAGTTTCAGGTCATTCCGAGAACTTTTGTTTCTGCACATAAATAACACCATGGAAAGTCTGCTGAAACAGCGTCAGTCTGGGTTAGTTCCATCCAAATCATGCAAGTTAGAGTCCAAATCAAGGGCAAAAGTGTTTGGAAAAGTAGATATGACGAAGACGTATCAACTCCCCCAAGCTTAAACCTTTGCTTGTCCTCAAGCAATTTAGTTGATAAACTAAAAGTGATAAAGAAAAACTTTTACAAACACTGTTTGCTCTTGTGGTTGTAAATATGTAAAGCCAGCATTCAAGTTTTCAGCAAAGATCATGACTAGCCACATTCACAATAACTCTTAGGTCTCATGTTTACTCATATCAATGGCATAATCAACTAGCGAGCGATAATAATAAATCTCGGATGACAACACTTTCTCAAAACAATCATAATATGATATAATAGGATGGTATCTCGCTAGCCCTTTCTAAGAGCGCAAAACATAAATGCAGAGCACCTTTAAAGATCAAGGACTGACTAGACATTGTAATTCATGGTAAAAGAGATCCAATCATAGTCATACCCAATATGAATTAATAGTAATGGATGCAAATGACCGCAGTGCTCTCTAACTGGTGCTTTTTAATAAGAGGGTGATGACTCAACATAAAAGTAAATAGATAGGCCCTTCGCAAAGGGAAGCAGGGATTTGCAGAGGTTCCAGAGCTCGATTTTGAAATAGAGATAAATAATATTTTGAGCGGCATACTTTCATTGTCAACATATCAACCAAGAGATGGAGATATCTTCCATGCTACACACATTATAGGCGGTTCCCAAACATAATGGTAAAGTTTATACTCCCCCACCACCAACAAGCACACTCCACAGCCATCCGAAACAACGGGGTACCGTCCAACTAACAACAGGCCTGGGGGAGTTTTGTTTGCAATTATTTTGATTTAATTTGCATAAAGCATGGGACTGGGCATCCCGGTGACCAGCCATGTTCTCGTGAATGAGGAGCGGAGTCCACTCCTCTTGAGAATAACCCACCTAGCATGGAAGATACAGACAACCCTAGTTGATACATTAGCTATTCGAGCATACAAAACAGAATTTCATTTGAAGGTTTAGAGTTTGGCACATACAAATTTACTTGGAACGGCGGGTAAATACCGCATATAGGAAGGTATGGTGGACTCATATGGCATAACTTTGGGGTTTAAGGGATTGGGTGCGCAAGTAGTATTCCCGCTTAGTACAAGTGACGGCTAGCAAAAGACTGGGAAGCGACCAACTAGAGAGCGTTAACAGTCATGAACATGCATTAAAATTAATAAACATTGAGTGCAAGCATGAGTAGGATATAATCCACCATGAACATAAATATCGTGAAGGCTATGTTGATTTTGTTTCAACTACATGCGTGAACATGTGCCAAGTCAAGTCACTTAAATCATTCAAAGGAGGATACCACCCCACTATACCACATCACAACCATTTTAATAGCATGTTGGCACGCAAGGTAAACCATTATAACTCACAGCTAATTAAGCATGGCTTAAGTAACTATAATCTCTAATTGTCATTGCAAACATGTTCATTCATGATAGACTGAATCAGGAATGATGAACTAATCATATTTACAAAAACAAGAGAGGTCGAGTTCATACCAGCTTCTCCCATCTCAATCAATTTATCATATATCGTCATTATTGCCTTTCACTTGCACGACCGAACGATGTGTAAAATAATAATAGTGCACGTGCATTGGACTAAGCTGGAATCTGTGAGCATTCAATAAACAGAAGAAGACAAGGCAATATGGGCTCTTGGTTAAATCAACAATAATGCATATAAGAGCCACTTCACCAAATTAATTAAGGTCTTCTCCTATCGACCCCCAAAGAAAAGAAAAGAAATAAAACTATTTACACGGGAAAGCTCCCAACAAGCAAAAGAAGAACGGGAAATCTTTTTGGGTTTTTCTTTTAATTATTACTACTACGAGCATGAAAAGTAAACTAGCTAAAAGTGACAACTAATTTTTTTCTTAAGGTTTTTCTAACACGCAAGAAGAAAGCGTAAAAAGAAAATGAACTAGCATGGATATTACAATGAAAGAGTATGAGCACCGACAACTAGCAATGAGTGTGTGAACATGAATGTTATGTCGGTGAGAAATACGTAGGCTTTTGGCCTAAGTTGGTTTATTGCCACGGATGGCCTGGCAGATATCCAAAGTTGTAGTTGGGGTTGTACTGAGAAGAGGAGGACTCTGATTGCCACTGGTTGGCAATCATCTCCGGATCCCACTGGTAGTTAGACTGTCGTGGAGGTTCAAATTGTGGTTCCGGTTCAGGTTCTGTGGTTGATGTAGGATTCCGGTGGGCGTGAATGTCCGCCAGCGAAACGAGATACGGACCTGCAGATAAATCAAACAAGGAAGGAGCAGGCAAGTTAATAGTCTCAGGGTGATGTTTATCAAAGAACAATTTGTATTTAAGCGTCCCTTACCTGTTCTTAACAATAAAATCATGTGCTACCATACTCTTATAATCTAAATAAATAGTGGGCAGCAATTTTTCTTCTTTTTCATAATGCCTAATGGGTATGTTAAAATGTGCAGCTAGGTGTGAAGCATAGATACCTCCAAAGATTGGTCCCTTTGTACGGTTTAAACTTAACCGTTTGGCAATAATACCGCCCATACTAACAGTGTTATCGCAGAATAAACCATGGAACAAAATGATAATATCAGGAACACTAAGGTTTCCATAGTTTCCGCGACCAATTAAGCAACGACTAGCAAATATGGCGAAGTAGCATAAAACAGGAAAATGTATGCTAGTGATTCTTGCATCGGAAACCTTCCTAGTTTCCCCCACAGTAATTGTCGTGGTTTTGTCACGGCAGATGTCCTAGAGAAAGGACTTAGTCGTGGAGCCATCGCAACGGGTTAACTTGAAGGGGTTAAAGCGGACACAGGGACGCAAGAGAGTTTATACTAGTTCGGCCCCTTCGATGAAGGTAAAAGCCTACGTCTAGTTGTAATGGAATTGATGGGGTTTCGATGACTAGGGAGCAAACAAGCTTCGCCTAAGTCTCGAGTTGTTGTCTGTTGTCCTTGAACCGCCGCCGGGTCGTCCCCTTATATATACGAGTGACGCCCGTCGGTTCACAGAGTCCCAATACCGGCTCATAGATGTGTCCGGTTTGGTCTCTACTTATTCCTAACTTATAATACAAGTTAAATACCAACACCGGTTTACGGCTACAGGCCTTGAACCGACTATGGGCCTTGAGCTCTCATCTGCCTTCTTGGGCTTTAACCTAATTAACTACTGATGAAGTTAACCCGGCCCAGATAGGCCGGTTTACGCCCAGTAGTAATATCCCCAACATTAGGCCCCAGATTGATTTGAACAGGTTCATGTCAATCCTTAGCAAAAATCTTCATCTTCAACATCTTCTTGTAGTTTGTTGAACCGCCGTGATGTCATCTTCTCTGGTCGTTGTAAACCGGCGTGACATCACCTGTTATAAAGAACCTTATCCATGATACCCCCTTTTTGTTTTTTTGTTTAATAGGTCTGCGACAATTAAGGCGACAGCTTCGTTTCCAAACCCACGGTCCCTTGATTTTCGCGCCTGACTCCTGTCCCTTGCCTTAAAAATAGGACCAAAGGGTCATTTCTTTTTCCCTTTCGTGCCCTTCTGCTTCGTCTTCCCCGCGTCGTCCAGCTTCGGAGCTCCGCCGCCGTCGACGACCTCTGCTCCAACCTTGGCCGCTGCATCACCCTGGTTGTACCAGAGCATCGCGGCGACCTTCTGTTTCTTCCTCGGCTCCGGTGAGTTCTTCACCTTTTCCTCCATAGATCCGTTCTAGCGTTTCCAAGTTCTTCAGTGTCCATCGTCTGCTTCGTACTCATATGATAGATCCTAGATGAACCTGTGAACCTTTGCTCTGTGTAGCGGTAGTTCTTAGCATCCGCCTTTACTTATATGCCTCAAGACCATAGATCTACATGTATCTCTGCCCATTGATTCGGTACTGTTCTTTTTTGAACCTTGAATATTTTCCTTCTTTTCTGAACTTGCTTCAGATCCGTCGCTGTAGAGAAATCTTGTGAAATCTGTTTCTGTACACTTATCTATCTGCAATCTCAACTGTTTCAATGCTTAGATCCGGCGGTTTAACTTTGTAGAAAAATTGCCAAACCGGTATATACCATTAGTCCCCTTGTTGAACCGCCAGATGCTGTTGCTTCATAAAACTCCGGTTTAGATAGAGTTGTATCCGGTTTAACATTGTACATATCAGTGCACTTTAATCAATGCATTCTTGAACCGGAATTACCTATCTTGTAGATTTCATCATGGCCAAGCAAGTATATGAGTGAAACTGGGTTCCTTCTCGCATCACAGAGACTCAACTGAACAATTTAGTCCTGGTCGGCGCTTTAGGCAGCAAAAACACCATCCATTGGAGAGCCCCTCGCAAAGAATGCCCTCCCACACCTCAAGAAGGAGAGGTCGTCGTTTTCGTAGATCACTTAGCCCGGGGCTTTAAGCCGCCCGGTTCTAAATTTTACCGGGACGTTTTAGCCGATTTTCAACTCCACCCACAAGACACTGGTCCCAACTCTGTTACAAACATGTGTCACTTCCAAGTGCTCTGTGAGGTGTTCTTTCAAGAGGAGCCCACAGTGGAGTTGTTCAGAGACTGTTTCCATCTAAACCGCCGTACTGAGTTTTCTGACGGTTCCAATACGGAATTGGGCGGTGTGGCGATTCAGAAAAGGAAAGAGGTCACATACCCTCACGCCAAGCTGCACAGCCGCCCCAAAGAGTGGAATCAAACATGGTTCTATTGCAAAGACACCTCCCCTGCTGGTGAAAATCCTTTGCCTGGCTTTCGTCCGGAGCGGCTTAGAAATACACACCCTTTCCGCAAAGGTTGAGTGCCAAGGAGAGAAGCAAATACGCTCCTCAACTGTCCAAGCTCAGAGCCTTCATGGCCAATGGTTTAACAGGAGTTGATCTCGCTCGCTGTTGGATATCATGGAGCATACTGCCCCTTAGTCAGCACTCCAGTTTGATGTGCGAGTATACTGGAAGTGTTGATGACCCACTGCGACATGCCAACATCCAGCTTACCAACGAATAAATCACAGAGGCTGTCAATAATATGCTGAATGAACCGGAACACGTCTGTGCTCGAACCGGCCTGCTTCCCTTCTGTGCCACCAACAAACCGCCAGCTGTAAGAATTTGATTTTTTTTCTTTTTACTGAACCTGTTATTGATATATCTGGTCATTGTTTAATATCAATGTCTGTTTAAACAGGGTAATGATCCATTTTGGAGCAAGAAACTTCCCCAGGAGAAGCCAGAAAAACCAGACAAACCGGAGCGACCAACCCGGCCAAAGACTAAAGTCGTGAAACGGCCTACTCACAAGAAGAAAACCACTGCATCTTCTGATCCGGCCCCTAATGATCATGTGGATAATCCGGACCTTGAGGTAGAGCTTGACTCACTTGGCTTATTTTTCATGCATCTTATTGATGATGATATTTGTCAGGATGATGCCGAAGCCAGCCATGCTGATGCTGCAGAGGTAATTATTCTCTCTTCCGATTCAGAACCTTTGCCTTCACTAAAAATCCGTCAGGCAAACCGGAAAGTTAAATTTTCTCATCCTCTTGCTTACTTGGATCCCAAATTTCTTATGAAGACCCAACAGCACGAAGCTTGCCGCACAACCCGGCACAGCGGCCAGGTAGTTACCTCCGCCGGTTTACCGAACACTCCGGTTCGGAAACGCCGTTCAGAGGTCTCTAATTTGCTTGTCAGTGCTTGTCCTAAAGCGGGCTGTTTTTGTCAACCTCTTAATCCATCTGACTCCGATTATCAGGTTACTTCCCACTCATCCTCTCGCGAGTCATCGGCTACTCAGCTGCCACCGCTCAAAATGGTGCTTGGGTAAGCTATACTTATCATAATATTTCCGGTACATCACCTTGGAACATACGCTGTATTTGACTTTGTTGTTCCTTTCAGGGCCAAACCTAGGCCGAGCAAGAAGGCTCGCCTGGATAAAGCGGCCGAGGAGGATGCCGTCCCTGAACCGGGCAAAACACCAGATCTTGAAGCGGCTATTCCTGGAGATATACCCAATGATCCACCGCAGCGAGATGACGATCTTATTGCTGAAGAGAGGCCTATTGATACCTCAAGTCCTGTCAACCAGCCCACAAGCCCCATCTGGATTGAGAAATCCACCAATCCATCAAAGCCTACTGATAAGCCAACGGCCCCAGTGCAAACCGGCGATGCCAAGGATGATGATGTTGTTATTACTGGCATTGGTCGCACAGAGCCAGGCAATCCCGTTGCTTTATCCAGACACACTGGCAAGGAAGAATTTGCTGCCATTGGCAAGGGAAAATGGAATGCCGATCTGACAACTTATGCCGCTTTGAACGCCCAAGATCTCCATTCCGGCTATCTGAACCGGCTATACACCAGCCGTGACTATGAAGCTGGTCTGGTTAATATGATGAAAGAGAAATTTGAGGTAACTTCCATGTGCTTTTTCCTGTTTGGATATTTCAATCTTGTTGACTCTCCTAGCCCCCAAGGGCCGGTTTAGAATCTGCATCCAAATCGGGACTTGTTAATATAAATCCCAATGCTTCGGAACTCGTTGATGTAGCCCCCAAGGGCCGGTTCAACTTAGTGTAGTTAAACCGGGACTTGCTAATATAAATCCCGATGCTTCAGAATTCGCTGATGTAGCCCCCAAGGGCCGGTTTAACTTAGTGTAGTTAAACCGGGACTTTAAGTAATTGAGATCACCGCGTCAGAATATATTCGAGCAAATAGCCATTAGCCCCCAAGTGCCAAGTTGAATACTTGTATTGATCTTGGGACTTTATAATCAAGTCAAATATGAAGATCAAATAGGCATTAGCCCCCAAGCGCCAAGTGCATAACTTGTTATGTGGTTGGTGCTTCAATTCTGGCACTGCTTGCTGAATCATATAACTGTCTGTATGCAGGCTGAGCTGAAGACAAAAGAGACCCAAATCGTCGATCTCCAAGAAAATCTAAAGTCCCAACAAACTGAAACCTCAAAAACAAAAGAGGAGTTGACCAGCGCCTTGAGCGTCATGGAACAGCATAAGAAGGATTTCAATAAGGAGCAGGCGGATTGGGCTACTGAAAAATCCGCTTTAACCAAACGAGCAGAAGACGCCTAGGCTGCACTAAAACCGGTGGTGGACGAATTGGCCAGCATAAAGCGGCACGTGCATGCCATGACCACTGCTATCTTTGGTAAGCCGGGTTGATTTCTGAATTGATTCGGCCGTCTTACAGAGTTGCCGGTTTGTTAACCCTTTGTGATATTTCAGGGACACGCATTGGTCACTTGGGGTCAGATGTGCGGAAGAAATTGAAAGCCGCCTACACGTTGATCGAACAACTGTACACTGGTGCACAGCGGATCATCTGTACTGCATCCCACAACAATCCGGCGCCCACTTTGATTCAGGACACTCTGAAGAAACTGTCGGTGCTTCCTGCCCGGGTTGAAGAGCTGAAGAAATCTGCTGCTCGAACCGGTGCGATCAATGCCTTGATCGGGGCAAAAGCTTGGGTGCCGGATTTTGATCCTATTGAAGCAGCTCAGGGCTATCCCAGCTTGAAGGAAGACGGGTCAGAGTTTAGTGAAGCGGATCTGCGAGTAATAAACCGGGAGGTGCGTCCGCTAGCTTGTCAATTGGTTGAAGAAGCAGACTTGTCTCACTATCAAGCCCATTATAACAATCAAAACAAGCGAGTAGCTGCACCAATTCATGAAGCGGAAATCTTATCCCTCCAATCCGTAAGCATACTTACGCTCCCAATATTGAACCGTCGTTGCTGATCCATGATGAAGCTGTCTTTCGAGCATTAATGGGAATCGACTGGACAACTATTGATTTCCAGCCGTTGGGTAGAGAAACTGAAGTTGAAGCGGCGCGGGGTGACCCACAACCATCAGGCCAGGCTGGTGACCAAGCTTGAACCGGAAGCCGGTTTAAACTGCTTCTCCTTTGAAAAAACAATGATCTTATTTTGGGTAGCGTGTTGCCTTGTAATAGGCTAGCTGACACTCTTATCTTAATATGCCTTCGTGCATAACCACTACAACTTGTGCTTCCTTTGGGTGATGAACTTTCCAAAGTATTTTCTGCAACATAAAAAATCTTAAAGTGCCACCGCGGTTGTACCATCAGGCGGAGTATGATGTCTGCATATATAAAATCAAAATATCTGAAATTTAAGCATATGATCAAATCTTTGAGATACATAATACCTGCCATCGTTGGGCATGAAGTTGGCTTAGCCAATCTTGAAGCAGAGGTTCATAAACCCACACTGTTGGAGGAGATAGCCACTCCTGTATATAATGCCGGTTTACCATGTAAACCGTGCCGGGTTATAAGAAAACACCGTGTTACTCCATAATAGGATGTTAATAAAAAAATCAAATCGGGCAAATAGTCTCCGGATTAAAAATGGACCGTGTTCCGTCAATTGTTAGTGTGAACCGGTTTAAAATTTTGTCGGTTTAAAAAACGCAACAAAAAGAAAGAAATATCTATCAAAAAAATTGTGAAGCAAAGGCAATGATAAAACCGTTTGCAAAAAGAGGCTTATTTGAGCCGATCAGATGGCGTTACCATGGTCGAACACGACCAAGCGCCCGATGGGTGTAGCTATGGTTCAAGTCAGCCAGGTCCCCAAATGAAACCGTGGCATTTATGCCGATCAAGAGGCGTGGCAATGGTTCGGGTTCGACCAAGACCCCAAGTGATTCTGTGGCCTTAGGCCGATCAAGAGGTGTGACTGGTTCAGATGTGACCAAGTCTCCAAGTGATCTGGTGGCTCTCGCCTATCAAGAGGTGTTGCATTGGTTTGGACATGACCAAGCCCCCAAGTGATATAACATGATGCTTTTGAAAAGCTAACTCAAGGGGTAAATCGGAGGCCGCTTTAGAACAACTCCGTGTAACCACACATGATGTAAAAGAACAGATACCCCGCTTTAGCTGAGGTTCCGGTTTATTATATTTAATCATAATATATACATCGTCGTAATATGTACATAAGTAGAGCCAATGGCTCAGGTATAGTAAGGTCAAAGATGAGCTATGTTCCACGGCCTGTTGGTCTCCTCCTCTGATGTACGTGAGTCTTTATGCTCTCGAATATCGATCAGATAGTATGACCCATTGTGCAGATTCTTGCTGACCACGAAAGGTCCCTCCCAAGGTGGGGATAGCTTATGCATATCAGTCTAACCTTGGATGAGCCGAAGCACCAAATCTCCTTCCTGAAAGGTTCTGGTTCTGACTCGGTGACTGTGATAACAACGAAGATCCTATTGGTAAATCGCCGAGCGGGCGGCTGCTATGTCACGTTCTTCATCCAACAGGTCCAAAGCGTCTTGCCGTGCTGTCTCATTGTCCGCTTCAACATAAGCCGCCACACGAGGTGAATCATGATGGATATCACTGGGGAGGACCGCCTCCGCTCCGTAAACCATGAAGAACGGTGTGTATCCTGTTGATCTGTTGGGTGTAGTATTGATGCTCCATAACACAGATGGTAACTCTTCTACCCAACAACCCGGTGTTCTCTGCAAAGGAACCATAAGCCGGGGCTTGATGCCTTTCAAGATCTCTTGATTAGCCCTTTCTGCTTGACCATTGGACTGTGGGTCTGCCACTGATGAAACGTCAAGACGGATGTGCTCCCGTTCGTAGAACTCCTTCATGGCACCCTTGGACAAATTGGTACCATTATCTATGATGATACTGTGTGGAAAGCCAAACCGGAAAATCACTTTTTTGATGAACTGAACCGTCGTGGCCGCATCACACTTGCTAACAGGTTCTGCCTCCACCCACTTTGTAAACTTGTCAACCGCCACCAGGAGGTGGGTCTTCTTATCTTTGGACCTTTTGAAAGGCCCAACCATATCCAGCCCCTAAGTCGCGAATGGCCAAGTAATTGGAATCATTCTCAATTCTTGAGCCGACACATGAGCACGTCTTGAAAACTTTTGGCAATCGTCACATCGTCTGACCAGATCCTCCGCATCAGCATGAGCAGTTAACCAATAGAAGCCATGGCGAAATGCTTTAGATACCAAAGATTTTGAACCGGCGTGGTGACCACAATCTCCTTCGTGGATCTCATGCAAAATTTCACAACCTTCTTTAGGAGACACACAGCGTTGAAACGCCCTTGATACACTGCAATGATGCAACTCGCCATTGACAATAGTCATGGACTTGGACCGCCGGATTATTTGTCGAGCCAGAGTCTCATCCTCTGGTAACTCGCCCCGGTTCATGTACGCCGGGTAAGGAAGCATCCAATCCAGAATGACATGAAGAGCTGCCACCAATTGAGCCTCCGGATCAGGAATAGCCAAATCTGCTTCACCAGGGAGCTTGACCGACGGGGTGTGCAGCACATCCAGAAAAACATTGGGCGGGACCAGTTTGCGCTGAGAGCCCAGCCGACTTAAAGCGTCCGCCGCTTCATTCTTCCGTCGGTCCACGTGGTCCACCTGATATCCTTTAAAGTGACCTGCAACAATATCCACCTCACGACGATATGCTGCCATGAGTGGGTCCTTGGAGTCCCAAGTGCCAGATACTTGTTGAGCCACGAGGTCCGAGTCACCGAAGCACTTAACTCGACTTAGATTCATCTCCTTAGCCATCCAGAGACCATGGAGCTGTTGGGGAACATAGTAATTTCAAAAAATTTCCTACGCACACGCAAGATCATGGTGATGCATAGCAACGAAGGGGAGAGTCTGATCTACGTACCCTTGTAGATCACAACGGAAGCGTTGACACAACATAGAGGAAGTAGTCGTACGTTTTCTTCCCGGTCCGACCGATCCAAGCACCGTTACTCCGGCACCTCCGAGTTCTTAGCACACGTTCAGCTCGATGACGTTCCTCGGGCTCCGATCCAGCAAAGCGTCGAGGAAGAGTTCCGTCAGCACGACGGCGTGGTGACGATCTTGATGTACTACCGACGCAGGGCTTCGCCTAAGCATTGTAACGGTATGATCGAGGTGGAATTTGGTGGCAGGGGGCACCGCACACGGCTAAGGAACGATCTCAAGGATCAACTTGTGTGTCTTGGGGTGTCCCCTGCCCCCGTATATAAAGGATGAAGGGGGGAGGCTGGCCGGCCAAAGGAGGGAGGCGCAGGAGGAGTCCTACTCCTACCGGGAGTAGGACTCCCCCCCCCCCCAATCCTATTCCAACTAGGAATCCTTGGGAAAAAGAGAGAGGGAAAGAGAGAGAGGTGGCCGGCCACCTCTCCTAGTCCTAATAGGACTAGGGGAGGGGGGAGGCGCGCAGCCCTCTTTGGCAGCCCCTTTCACCTTTCCACAATGGCCCATGTAGGCCCATTTGGCTCCCGGGGGGTTCCGGTAACCCTCCCGGTAATCCGGTAAAATCCCGATTTCACCCGGAACACTTCCGATGTCCAAACATAGGCTTCCAATATATCAATCTTTACGTCTCGACCATTTCGAGACTCCTCGTCATGTCCGTGATCACATCCGGGACTCCGAACAACCTTCGGTACATCAAAATGCATAAACTCATAATAACTGTCATTGTAACGTTAAGCGTGCGGACCCTACGGTTTGAGAACAATGTAGACATGACCGAGACACGTCTCCGGTCAATAACCAATAGCGGGACCTGGATGCCCATATTGGCTCCTACATATTCTACGAAGATCTTTATCGGTCAGACCGCATAACAACATACGTTGTTCCCTTTGTCATCGGTATGTTACTTGCCCGAGATTCGATCATCGGTATCCGATACCTAGTTCAATCTCGTTACCGGCAAGTCTCTTTACTCGTTCCGTAATACATCATCCCGCAACTAACTCATTAGTTGCAATGCTTGCAAGGCTTAAGTGATATGCATTACCGAGAGGGCCCAGAGATACCTCTCCGACAATCGGAGTGACAAATCCTAATCTCAAAATACGCCAACCCAACATCTACCTTTGGAGCCACCTGTAGTACTCCTTTATAATCACCCAGTTACGTTGTGACGTTTGGTAGTACCCAAAGTGTTCCTCCGGCAATCGGGAGTTGCATAATCTCATAGTCATAGGAACATGTATAAGTCATGAAGAAAAGCAATAGCAACATACTAAACGATCGGGTGCTAAGCTAATGGAATGGGTCATGTCAATCAGATCATTCAACTAATGATGTGACCTCATTAATCAAATAACAACTCTTTGTTCATGGTTAGGAAACATAACCATCTTTGATTAACGAGCTAGTCAAGCAGAGGCATACTAGTGACACTCTGTTGGTCTATGTATTCACACATGTATTATGTTTCCGGTTAATACAATTCTAGCATGAATAATAAACATTTATCATGATATAAGGAAATAAATAATAACTTTATTATTGCCTCTAGGGCATATTTCCTTCAGTCTCCCACTTGCACTAGAGTCAATAATCTAGATTACACAGTAATGATTCTAACACCCATGGAGCCTTGGTGCTGATCATGTTTTGCTCGTGGAAGAGGCTTAGTCAACGGGTCTGCAACATTCAGATCCGTATGTATCTTGCAAATCTCTATGTCTCCCACCTGGACTAGATCCCAGATGGAATTGAAGCGTCTCTTGATGTGTTTGGTCCTTTTGTGAAATCTGGATTCCTTTGCCAAAGCAATTGCACCAGTATTGTCACAAAAGATTTTCATTGGACCCGATGCACTAGGTATGACAGCTAGATCGGATATGAACTCCTTCATCCAGACTCCTTCGTTCGCTGCTTCTGAAGCAGCTATGTACTCCGCTTCACATGTAGATCCCGCTACGACGCTTTGTTTAGAACTGCACCAACTGACAGCTCCACCGTTTAAAGTAAACACGTATCTGGTTTGCGATTTAGAATCGTCCGGATCAGTGTCAAAGCTTGCATCAACATAACCTCTCACGGTGAGCTCTTTGTCACCTCCATATATGAGAAACATATCCTTAGTCCTTTTCAGGTATTTCAGGATGTTCTTGACCGCTGTCCAGTGATCCACTCCTGGATTACTTTGGTACCTTCCTGCTATACTTATAGCAAGGCACACATCAGGTCTGGTACACAGCATTGCATACATGATAGAGCCTATGGCTGAAGCATAGGGAACATCTTTCATTTTCTCTCTATCTTCTGCAGTGGTCGGGCATTGAGTCTGACTCAACTTCACACCTTGTAACACAGGCAAGAACCCTTTCTTTGCTTGATCCATTTTGAACTTCTTCAAAATCTTGTCAAGGTATGTGCTTTGTGAAAGTCCAATTAAGCGTCTTGATCTATCTCTATAGATCTTTATGCCTAATATGTAAGCAGCTTCACCGAGGTCTTTCATTGAAAAACTTTTATTCAAGTATCCCTTTATGCTATCCAGAAATTCTATATCATTTCCAATCAGTAATATGTCATCCACATATAATATCAGAAATGCTACAGAGCTCCCACTCACTTTCTTGTAAATACAGGCTTCTCCAAAAGTCTGTATAAAACCAAATGTTTTGATCACACTATCAAAGCGTTTATTCCAACTCCGAGATGCTTGCACCAGTCCATAAATGGATCGCTGGAGTTTGCACACTTTGTTAGCTCCCTTTGGATCGACAAAACCTTCCGGTTGCATCATATACAACTCTTCTTCCAGAGATCCATTCAGGAATGCAGTTTTTACATCCATTTGCCAAATTTCATAATCATAAAATGCGGCAATTGCTAACATGATTCTGACAGACTTAAGCGAAAGTCCATACTCCTTGAACTTGTCGAAAACCTTTTGCGACAAGTCAAGCTTTGTAGACAGTAACATTACCATCAGCGTCAGTCTTCTTCTTAAAGATCCATTTATTCTCAATTGCTTTCCGATCATCGGGCAAGTCAACCAAAGTCCATACTTTGTTCTCATACATGGATCCCATCTCAGATTTCATGGCTTCAAGCCACTTTGCGGAATCTGGGCTCACCATCGCTTCTTCATAGTTCGTAGGTTCATCATGATCTAGTAGCATGACCTCCAGAACAGGATTACCATACCACTCTGGTGCGGATCTTACTCTGGTTGATCTACAAGGTCCAGTAGTATCTTGATCTAAAGTTTCATGATCATCATCATTAACTTCCTCTCTTATTGGTGTAGGTCTCACAGAAACAGTTTTCTGTGATGTACTATTTCCCAATAACGGAGTAGGTACAGTTACCTCGTCAAGTTCTACTTTCCTCCCACTCACTTCTTTCGAGAGAAACTCCTTCTCAAGAAAGTTTCCGAATTTAGCAACAAAAAGTCTTGCCTTCGGATCTGTGATAGAAGGTGTATCCAATAGTTTCCTTTGGATATCCTATGAAGACACATTTCTCCGATTTGGGTTCGAGCTTATCAGGTTGAAGCTTTTTCACATAAGCATCGCAGCCCCAAACTTTAAGAAACAACAACTTTGGTTTCTTGCCAAACCACAGTTCATAAGGCGTCGTCTCAATGGATTTTTATGGTGCCCTATTTAGCGTGAATGCGGCCGTCTCTAAAGCATAACCCCAAAACGATAGCGGTAAATCAGTAAGAGACATCATAGATCGCACCATATCTAGTAAAGTACGACTACGACGTTTGGACACACCATTACGCTGTGGTGTTCCGGGTGGCGTGAGTTGCGAAACTATTCCACAATTTTTCAAATGTACACCAAACTCATAACTCAAATATTCTCCTCCACGATCAGATCATAGAAACCTTATTTTCTTGTTACGATGATTTTCAACTTCACTCTGAAATTCTTTGAACTTTTCAAACGTTTCTGATTTGTGTTTCATTAAGTAGATATACCCATATCTGCTTAAATCATCTGTGAAAGTGAGAAAATAACGATATCCACCACGAGCCTCAATATTCATCGGACCACATACATCGGTATGTATGATTTCCAACAAATCTGTTGCTCACTCCATAGTACCGGAGAACGGTGTTTTAGTCATCTTGCCCATGAGGCACGGTTCGCAAGTACCAAGTGATTCATAATCAAGTGGTTCCAAAAGCCCATCAGTATGGAGTTTCTTGATGCGCTTTACACCGATATGACCTAAACGGCAGTGCCACAAATAAGTTGCACTATCATTATCAACTCTGCATCTTTTGGCTTCAACATTATGAATATGTGTATCACTACTATCGAGATTCATCAAAAATAGACCACTTTTCAAAGGTGCATGACCATAAAAGATATTACTCATATAAATAGAACAACCATTATTCTCTGATTTAAATGAATAACCGTCTTGCATCAAACAAGATCCAGATATAATGTTCATGCTCAACGCTGGCACCAAATAACAATTATTTAGGTCTCATATTAATCCCGAAGGTAGATGTAGACGTAGCGTGCCGACCGCGATCACATCGACTTTGGAACCGTTTCCCACGCGCATCGTCACCTCGTCCTTTTCTAGTGTCCGCTTATTCTGTAGTCCCTGTTTCGAGTTGCAAATATTAGCAACAGACCAGTATCAAATACCCAGGTGCTACTGCGAGCATTAGTAAGGTACACATCAATAACATGTATATCACATATACCTTTGTTCACCTTGCCATCCTTCTTATCCGCCAAATACTTGGGGCAGTTCCGCTTCCAGTGACCAGTCTGCTTGCAGTAGAAGCACTCAGTTTCAGGCTTAGGTCCAGACTTGGGTTTCTTCTCTTGAGCAGCAACTTGCTTGCCGTTCTTCTTGAAGTTCCCCTTCTTCTTCCCTTTGCCCTTTTTCTTGAAACTAGTGGTTTTGTTAACCATCAACACTTGATGCTCCTTCTTGATTTCTACCTCCGCAGCTTTCAGCATTGCGAAGAGCTCGGGAATAGTCTTGTTCATCCCTTGCATATTATAGTTCATCACAAAGCTCTTGTAGCTTGGTGGCAGTGATTGGAGAATTCTGTCAATGACGCAATCATCCGGAAGTGTAACTCCCAATTGAATCAAGTGATTATTATACCCAGACATTTTGAGTATATGCTCACTGACAGAACTGTTCTCCTCCATCTTGCAGCTATAGAACTTATTGGAGACTTCATATCTCTCAATCCGTGAGACGCCCGGGTAATAAAGCTACAGTGATCCTTTGCTAATGATGCCATGTCACCACTATTACTGTTACTAATCTCACGTTGATCCAAATCCGGTTCCAATTCAAATTCAAATAATAAGAGAAATTCTAAACTTCTCAAACATGAAAACTAAAATGATCATCATGTGGCAAATAATCCCTAACTTATTTTAGATGTTGGAACCAACCTTTTCCAAAATGTTTAAGTGCCTAAACAATATAAAAACAGGGGCTAAAACATCTATTAAATATTTTTAAATAATAAACAAATGTAAAACTAATTTATTTAGTGCCAAATTAATTATGAAAGTAGCCTAACTAATAATGCTAATTTAGGGACTGAGTTGATATATTATAAAACTACATATAAAGTAAATCTAAAAGAAACAGAAAATAGATAAACAGAAATAAAAGAAAAAGAAAATACAAGAGAAAACAAAGCAAATCAAAAAAAAAGGAAAACAGGACCCCCCCTCGCTAGGCCAAGTAGCCCAGCTGGCCTCAGCTGCCCGAACGGGCCGGCTCACACCACGGCCCAGCCCCCCCCCCCCCCACGCCTCCCTTATCCCCCCCCCCACTAACCATAGCCGCCACCCACTTCCCCCCCTCGTCCCACTCCTCCCACTCTCCTTTCCTCGATCTGGATCGGGGCAACCTCCCGATCCCGCCCCGCCCACCGTTGCTCCGCTCCGGCCGCGACCACGCCTCACGCGCTCCGGCCCCGCAGTCACCGCGGTCGGGCCGCGCCCTGCCCACGCGCGGCGCCGTCCGGCCGTACCCGTCGCCTCGCGGTCACCGCGCCGCCCGCCGCCCCGTTTCGCTCCGCCCACGGGTGAGCCCTACCCCGCGCTGGCCAGCCGCTGCCGCCGCGCCTGACCCCATGGCCTTCCGCTCATCGCCGCGGCACCCTGCGCCACCCGTGCAGCCTCGTCGCTACCGCAGCGCCTGACCCCGCTCCATCCCACGACCCCGCCCCGTCTGTTCCGGCCGGCCGCGCCCCCTTGGCCGCGCGCGCCCATCCCCTTGCCGTGCTGCTCCGGCGCGCCGCCGTGGCCGGCGCCCCCTGGTAGCGAGGGCGTGCGCCCAAACGGGCTAGCGCCAGCGCCCGCACGCCCGTACCCCCAGCGCCCGACCCGCATTGGCCACAGGGGCCTATGACAGCTGGGCCCCGCCCCCTAAAAACGTTTTATATATAAAAAAATAATAAAAAAAGTATAAATAATAATTAAAATAATCAATTAATTAATTAATTATGTTAATTAATCATGTTTAAATTAATCTAATTAATTAGTTAGTTAATTAAACAGTAACTGGATTAGCTAAACCCTAACTAACCTAAACAGAGGATGACAGGTGGGTCCCGCTGGACCCACGGGCCAGGTTTGACTCTGGTCAGCTGGGTTTGACCTGCTGACGTCATGGTGATGTCATGCTGACATCACCTTTCACTATTCTGATAATGTTGAATTAAATTAATTAAATAAATTCTAAAAATGATTTAAAACTTTAGAAAATCATATAAAATAAACCGTAGCTCGGATGGAAAAACTTTGTACATGAAGATTGCTCAGAACGACGAGACGAACCCGGATACGCAGCCCGTTCGTCCGTCACGCATCCCTAGCATAGCAAACTCGCCACTTTCCCCCTCCGGCTCCTCTGCTCGAAAACGCAAAACACCGGGGATACTTTCCCGGATATCATCCCCCTTCACCGGTATCACCTACTACCGCGTTAGGGCACCTCTAACGCCGTTACTTGTCATGTCATGCATCACTATGCATATGCTTGCTTAAATATTTATTGTTTCTCCCCCCTCTTCTCTCGATAGACACCGAGACCGACGCCGCTGCTACCCAGTACGACTACGGTGTTGACGACCCCTCTCTCTTGCCAGAGCAACCAGGCAAGCCCCCCCTTTGATCACCAGATACCGCCTACTCTTCTCTATACTGCTTGCATTAGAGTAGTGTAGCATGTTACTGCTTCCCGTTAATCCTATACTGATGCATAGCCTGTCCTTGCTACTACTGTTGTTACCTTTACCTGCAAACCTAATGCTTAGTATAGGATGCTAGTTTATCATCAGTGGCCCTACATTCTTGTCCGTCTGCCATGCTATACTATCGGGCCGTGATCACTCGGGAGGTGATCACGGGTATATACTATATACTTTATACATGATACATGTGGTGACTAAAGACGGGTAGGCTCGTAGGAGCACCCGCGAGTGGATCTTTGAGGCGGAGCGACAGGGCAGGTTCCGACCACCTAGGAGAGAGGTGGGCCTGGCCCTGGTCGGTGTCCGCGGATACTTAACACGCTTAACAAGATCTGGGTATTTGATCTGAGTCTGGCCATTTGGTCTATACGCACTAACCATCTACGTGGGAGCAGTTATGGGTATCCCGACGTCGTGGTATCAGCCGAAGCCTTCGTGACGTCAGCGACTGAGTGGCGCGCGCCGGATTGGACTAGAAAGCCACTAGGCTAGGTCTGCTTCCGGCCGCGTACGCAACGTGCAGGTGTGCAAAGGGCGATGGGCCCAGACCCCTGCGCCATAGGATTTAGACCGGCGTGCTGACCTCTCTGTTGTGCCTAGGTAGGGCTGCGACGTGTTGATCTTCCGAGGCCGGGCATGACCCAGAAAAGTGTGTCCGGCCAAATGGGATCGAGCGTGTTGGGGTATGTGGTGCACCCCTGCAGGGAAGTTTATCTATTCGAATAGCCGTGTCCCTCGGTAAAAGGACGACCCGGAGTTGTACTTTGACCTTATGACAACTAGAACCGGATACTTAATAAAACACACCCTTCCAAGTGCCAGATACAACCGGTGATCGCTCTCTCACAGGGCGACGAGGAGAGGATCATCGGTTAGGATTATGCTATATGATGCTACTTGGAGGACTTCAGTCTACTCTCTTCTACATGCTGCAAGACGGAGGCTGCCAGAAGCGTAGTCTTCGAAAGGACTAGCTATCCCCCTCTTATTCCGGCTTTCTGCAGTTCAGTCCACTTATAATAGTCTTATCCCAGTTGATACCAATGCATACATATGTAGTGTAGCTCCTTGCTTGCGAGTACTTTGGATGAGTACTCACGGTTGCTTTCTCCTTCTTTTCCCTCTATCCCTTCTACCTGGTTGTCGCAACCAGATGTTGGAGCCCAGGAGCTAGACGCCACCGTCGAGAACGACTCCTACTACACCGGAGGTGCCTACTACTACGTGCTGCCCGCTGACGACGACCAGGAGTAGTTAGGAGGATCCCAGGCAGGAGGCCTGCGCCTCTTTCGATCTGTATCCCAGTTTGTGCTAGCCTTCTTAAGGCAGACTTGTTTAACTTATGTCTGTACTCAGATATTGTTGCTTCCGCTGACTCGTCTATGGTCGAGCTCTTATATTCGAGCCCTCGAGGCCCCTGGCTTGTAATATGATGCTTGTATGACTTATTTTATTTGTAGAGTTGTGTTGTGATATCCACCCGTGAGTCCCTGATCTTGATCGTACACGTTTGCGTGTATGATTAGTGTACGATTAAATCGGGGGCGTCACAAGTTGGTATCAGAGCCGACTGCCTGTAGGAATCCCCCTTCCACACTCCTTGGCCGAAGTCGAGTCTAGACATTACAAAACTTTTACTAACATGGCTGTGCGGCTTGCGGGCCCACGTCGCCATTTGGGTGGTATTAGAATCTTTTATTCCTCGCCTTTACTCTGGGACTCTGAACTCTCTTCTATTCAGGTTAAATGGTTTTGCTAACTCTAACTCTAGGTTCTCGTAAATACTTTCTCCTGAAGAGCCCCTTCATTCCAGATGATGGCCTGCTTCACCAGAAGATTCCGAAGATACTCTTTGCTATTCCTCTCGAGACTTTGTGCCAATCACTTTTGCTATTCCCGACCATCGATAAATCCTTATGGATAACTACTTACACTTGCCATTCATACGATCATCCCCCATTGATATTGTTATTACAAGATACCCCGAAGTCTTCTCTATTGTTCCGAGAATACTTTGTGCCTACTGCCTAGCAGTTCCTTGTCACCTGAATACCCCTACGGATAATTCTCACACTTATCGAGTATCCGCTCATCCCCCAGTTGTTCATGTGTTTCACAATGGTCATCGAAATACTATTCGATCCTCCAAAAATCCTTCGTAGCTTATTGCTTTTCAATACTTGTCTGTTTGCATGATGGATGCTTTCCATATGTCTGACAATATTCGTTAGTATCCTTAGACACCGTCATTTTGATCCCTTTGATTCAACATGAGTGCGAATGCACGCAATCATCAGTTGATCCTTCTAAATTATCTTTCCGGCTCAGACGTTATTTTAAAACATGAGCTGGATCTCGACCAATCAAATGGCTGTCGATTGTACCCTTAAGGCTATTCAACTTATCCATCCCTGATCAGAGCATTGCTTCTGATCCCTTGTCTTGGAATTGATAATTCCTTTGCATTTGAGCCTTGAATTAGTCAGTTGTTTCTAAAGTCTGATCTCCTTGCATGGTTTCTCCCTCTGGTTGAGTACCGATGCTCGCACCAGATTCCTTGAGAACCACCAGATCATTTGCGGGATTTTATCCGACAACGTCCTTCATATTCAACAAGTCTGTGAGCCTTTCCTCGGATACATAATACCTTTGGTAAATTGTATCCTCTGCTTTCTCAAACATGCTCTACTATCGAGCTGGTGTTATTTATTCTTGAAATTTGTGGTATATACTCCTAAGATGCCCTGATGGGTTGAACATATGCCTTCCCTAAACTGTGTGAACTCGAAAGTTTTCACGAGTCATACTCTTCTGGTATTTTGCTAGAGAAAATTTCTATACTACAGCTTCATCAAAAGCGAGAAGTAAAATGAAAGGTTATGCATGGAAGAATTGGGAGTCGACCTTGAGCCTTTGCGTTCATGCCCATGGACCCGATGTGAAATTTATCATCGAAGCTTCTTGTAGATGATATTAGTTCCCTTGGTATAAGTTCATCTTATATCTGGAATCCGGCCTTTTACAATCGTGGTTCCGACCATGTTCTCTTTTAAATACCATTTTCGATGCAAGTGTAAGCACTTGACTCATGTGGATCAATACCTCGGTCCAACCTCTACTTTGATCCGTCTTCGAGTATTACCCCCTAGTATCTCGAGATTATCTTGAAACTGCATAACTTCTTATGAGTTCTTCATCAAGTACTACCTTCTCACTGATTACAGTTTTCATGGGCTCTGAGTTACTAAACACTCAAAGACACCGATAACTGGACCGAGTCTGCCCTACGGTTCAGCAACTCTTGATAATCTTCTTTAAGTCCGAGTTTGTACTCGATCATGTCATTCCTAGCCTGATCGGCTATATCATTATCGTGCTAAATTTTAACTGTGCTACCTGGTCCCTAATCCCGGAGCACAACTTTCGATGATGAGCTAAGCTTACGTCGATCTTCCTCGTCATATCAATTCACCTTGAACAACAAGCTTGATTTCAAGTTTGTGCCCTACCCATGGTTCCAATAACCTTCCGCTTCATCATTCCTTTGATTTGATGATGTCACTGATTGATTACATCTTGAAATCTCTCGACCAATGTGCCGTGAAGATCATCAACCTTATGAGGTCTTCCTGGATATCAATTGAATTCATGATGAGAAATACCATCCTGGCCCCCGATGAATTGTATTATCATCGGCCACTTTATTGCCTTCCCTCCAACACAAACTTATTCGTGTTTTGAGTTATACCTTGAGGTCCTTGCTATACAGCATTTGTTCTTCTTTACCTTGGAATGTTACCACCTTTTATGTCAAGAATGTCGTGGTAATTTTACCACCTCTTGAGAATTCTTGATATAGTAATATCTCTCGCCTTTTGCGTTCATTTCTTGGTCTCCGTATTGTTTCTAACCGGAATACCGACTAATGGTCTGTGTTGTGCAAATTCTAAACTTCTAGCAACCCTATTGCTTGAAGTTATTGGTCTACAGTTTCATTCTAAGTCTATTGATTATTGAATCATCATTCAAACATTGATCGTGCTACCTAGTCCAGATTCCTGGTTGCACCCTTCTATCATTGTTCAGTTGTGTATGTTACCCTCGAGCATACATCATTATGACATTTGATCCGACAAATGATATTTCCTTGTTCACATAATTGTGGAAATCAATCCTTTGGAAATCGCGATGATTTGTTGCTGAGCCTATCAGCCACCTCCTCATCCTCTCCTTGGGTTACTGATGAACTCTTGTTTCGGAACTCGCTTCCATAGTTCATTTCCCGAGAATCTTACAATGTCATCTCGTCAAATTGTGCCGCACCTTTTCTTCTCAGGCATCCTAAGTCTGAGGTATCGTGACACCAATCAGATCTGAATCTCGGTCAGATATGATGGTTGGAACTTATTTCCAAGAGTTATAATGTTGGTCTTTATATATGACCCGGTAAGGTTATGTCAGGCCTAGCACACCTGGCCGGAGGACCTATTGTTGTAGTATCCTTTTTAGCAAGTTTAGCCATTCTTCCGTGAGGGAATGGTAAGACCTATCCTACAAGTTGTTCCTGATGGATACTTTTTGTTTCCAAAGTCTGATTTTCACCTGTTGACCATGTCAGTGCTATCTCGAAGCACGTCTATGGTACTCCGTTCTTCAAAGGAACATTTGAAGCCCAATGCTAATTGTTTCTTGCTCAATTATCCAAACACCGTTGTATGGGTAATGTTATGAAATTTCTCTCCCCTGACTTAAAGGGTTTTCTACATGATATCCTGCCACGGATATCATGCTCTGCTTGTCCTTGGGAAGGATATACCCCTGAAATTTGTGCTTAAACACATTTTTCCTTTCCATTGTTCTGTTTAACCTTCTTGAGGTTTATATGATCTAAGCCGAAATATTCTCCTGCTTATGTAAACACCTCGGTGTACATTTCTGTCAGCAAGACCCTGTTACTATTGTTGATGACATTCTGGTAACCCCCCGATGGACGAGAACTTTGCCTATTGGTCCGCCTCGTTCAACGAGCAGGAAAATGGTTCTCTTCGTCCCTCACCCTTGGTACCGATGTTGTTGCCGACATAACCGATAGGCTGATCCACTGACATGCCTTGCTATCATGACCATGCAAGATGTCAACGCCCATCCCTATTTTAACCCACATGGTGGGCCCATAACCCACAGTTCCACAGGATCGAAACCTGACTGTCCTGTACACCCCCTATTTCCAAAGTTATTTACTCGCACGTGGCCTCGTATGTAATTCCCGGGCCACCGTCCTAGCGATCTATTCTAGAATCAGACACAATACTTATTCCCAATGCTCTGAACCCCTTTCACACTAAGTTTCAGGCAATGAACGATTGCCTATCCGCTCAAAACTTCTTATTGCACTGTCCTACTTTGCTCTCGATGTGTATCATTTGTTCAACTCGAGAGATACTCATATGTTCGTTCTTGGGATACCCCAGATGATTTTCCCTTATAACATCCTATCGTGGTAGAGCTGCCCCTTACCTATTCGTAAGTACGATGGAGTTCCCCGAAGGAAGGACGACAACTTCATCATGATGCATTGGAATAAAGAATTGAAGACATCAACGAAAGGGGTTAACTTCTTCGAGAAGATCCGTTAGAATATCGTAACCAGAACTTTCCCCTTACTCCCCTCTTAAATCTCGGGACGAGATTTCTTGTAGTGGAGGAGATTTGAGACGCCCGGGTAATAAAGCTACAGTGATCCTTTGCTAATGATGCCATGTCACCACTATTACTGTTACTAATCTCACGTTGATCCAAATCCGGTTCCAATTCAAATTCAAATAATAAGAGAAATTCTAAACTTCTCAAACATGAAAACTAAAATGATCATCATGTGGCAAATAATCCCTAACTTATTTTAGATGTTGGAAACAACCTTTTCCAAAATGTTTAAGTGCCTAAACAATATAAAAACAGGGGCTAAAACATCTATTAAATATTTTTAAATAATAAACAAATGTAAAACTAATTTATTTAGTGCCAAATTAATTATGAAAGTAGCCTAACTAATAATGCTAATTTAGGGACTGAGTTGATATATTATAAAACTACATATAAAGTAAATCTAAAAGAAACAGAAAATAGATAAACAGAAATAAATGAAAAAGAAAATACAAGAGAAAACAAAGCAAATCAAAAAAAAGGAAAACAGGACCCCCCCCTCGCTAGGCCAAGTGGCCCAGCTGGCCTCAGCTGCCCGAACGGGCCGGCTCACACCACGGCCCAGCCGCCCGCCCCCCCCCCACGCCTCCCTTATCCCCCCCCCCACTAACCCTAGCCGCCACCCACTTCCCCCCCTCGTCCCACTCCTCCCACTCGCCTTTCCCCGATCTGGATCGGGGCAACCTCCCGATCCCGCCCCGCCCACCGTTGCTCCGCTCCGGCCGCGACCACGCCTCACGCGCTCCGGCCCCGCAGTCACCGCGGTCGGGCCGCGCCCTGCCCACGCGCGGCGCCGTCCGGCCGTACCCGTCGCCTCGCGGTCACCGCGCCGCCCGCCGCCCCGTTTCGCTCCGCCCACGGGTGAGCCCTACCCCGCGCTGGCCAGCCGCTGCCGCCGCGCCTGACCCCATGGCCTTCCGCTCATCGCCGCGGCACCCTGCGCCACCCGTGCAGCCTCGTCGCTACCGCAGCGCCTGACCCCGCTCCATCCCACGACCCCGCCCCGTCTGTTCCGGCCGGCCGCGCCCCCTTGGCCGCGCGCGCCCATCCCCTTGCCGTGCTGCTCCGGCGCGCCGCCGTGGCCGGCGCCCCCTGGTAGCGAGGGCGTGCGCCCAAACGGGCTAGCGCCAGCGCCCGCACGCCCGTACCCCCAGCGCCCGACCCGCATTGGCCACAGGGGCCTATGACAGCTGGGCCCCGCCCCCTAAAAACGTTTTATATATAAAAAAATAATAAAAAAAGTATAAATAATAATTAAAATAATCAATTAATTAATTAATTATGTTAATTAATCATGTTTAAATTAATCTAATTAATTAGTTAGTTAATTAAACAGTAACTGGATTAGCTAAACCCTAACTAACCTAAATAGAGGATGACAGGTGGGTCCCGCTGGACCCACGGGCCAGGTTTGACTCTGGTCAGCTGGGTTTGACCTGCTGACGTCATGGTGATGTCATGCTGACATCACCTTTCACTATTCTGATAATGTTGAATTAAATTAATTAAATAAATTCTAAAAATGATTTAAAACTTTAGAAAATCATATAAAATAAACCGTAGCTCGGATGGAAAAACTTTGTACATGAAGATTGCTCAGAACGACGAGACGAACCCGGATACGCAGCCCGTTCGTCCGTCACGCATCCCTAGCATAGCAAACTCGCCACTTTCCCCCTCCGGCTCCTCTGCTCGAAAACGCAAAACACCGGGGATACTTTCCCGGATATCATCCCCCTTCACCGGTATCACCTACTACCGCGTTAGGGCACCTCTAACGCCGTTACTTGTCATGTCATGCATCACTATGCATATGCTTGCTTAAATATTTATTGTTTCTCCCCCCCTCTTCTCTCGATAGACACCGAGACCGACGCCGCTGCTACCCAGTACGACTACGGTGTTGACGACCCCTCTCTCTTGCCAGAGCAACCAGGCAAGCCCCCCCTTTGATCACCAGATACCGCCTACTCTTCTCTACACTGCTTGCATTAGAGTAGTGTAGCATGTTACTGCTTCCCGTTAATCCTATACTGATGCATAGCCTGTCCTTGCTACTACTGTTGTTACCTTTACCTGCAAACCTAATGCTTAGTATAGGATGCTAGTTTATCATCAGTGGCCCTACATTCTTGTCCGTCTGCCATGCTATACTATCGGGCCGTGATCACTCGGGAGGTGATCACGGGTATATACTATATACTTTATACATGATACATGTGGTGACTAAAGACGGGTAGGCTCGTAGGAGCACCCGCGAGTGGATCTTTGAGGCGGAGCGACAGGGCAGGTTCCGACCACCTAGGAGAGAGGTGGGCCTGGCCCTGGTCGGTGTCCGAGGATACTTAACACGCTTAACGAGATCTGGGTATTTGATCTGAGTCTGGCCATTTGGTCTATACGCACTAACCATCTACGTGGGAGCAGTTATGGGTATCCCGACGTCGTGGTATCAGCCGAAGCCTTCGTGACGTCAGCGACTGAGTGGCGCGTGCCGGATTGGACTAGAAAGCCACTAGCCTAGGTCTGCTTCCGGCCGCGTACGCAACGTGCAGGTGTGCAAAGGGCGATGGGCCCAGACCCCTGCGCCATAGGATTTAGACCGGCGTGCTGACCTCTCTGTTGTGCCTAGGTAGGGCTGCGACGTGTTGATCTTCCGAGGCCGGGCATGACCCAGAAAAGTGTGTCCGGCCAAATGGGATCGAGCGTGTTGGGGTATGTGGTGCACCCCTGCAGGGAATTTTATCTATTCGAATAGCCGTGTCCCTCGGTAAAAGGACGACCCGGAGTTGTACTTTGACCTTATGACAACTAGAACCGGATACTTAATAAAACACACCCTTCCAAGTGCCAGATACAACCGGTGATCGCTCTCTCACAGGGCGACGAGGAGAGGATCATCGGTTAGGATTATGCTATATGATGCTACTTGGAGGACTTCAGTCTACTCTCTTCTACATGCTGCAAGACGGAGGCTGCCAGAAGCGTAGTCTTCGAAAGGACTAGCTATCCCCCTCTTATTCCGGCTTTCTGCAGTTCAGTCCACTTATAATAGTCTTATCCCAGTTGATACCAATGCATACATATGTAGTGTAGCTCCTTGCTTGCGAGTACTTTGGATGAGTACTCACGGTTGCTTTCTCCTTCTTTTCCCTCTATCCCTTCTACCTGGTTGTCGCAACCAGATGTTGGAGCCCAGGAGCCAGACGCCACTGTCGAGAACGACTCCTACTACACCGGAGGTGCCTACTACTACGTGCTGCCCGCTGACGATGACCAGGAGTAGTTAGGAGGATCCCAGGCAGGAGGCCTGCGCCTCTTTCGATCTGTATCCCAGTTTGTGCTAGCCTTCTTAAGGCAGACTTGTTTAACTTATGTCTGTACTCAGATATTGTTGCTTCCGCTGACTCGTCTATGATCGAGCTCTTATATTCGAGCCCTCGAGGCCCCTGGCTTGTAATATGATGCTTGTATGACTTATTTTATTTGTAGAGTTGTGTTGTGATATCCACCCGTGAGTCCCTGATCTTGATCGTACATGTTTGCGTGTATGATTAGTGTACGATTAAATCGGGGGCGTCACAATCCGGGCATTTGCTTGAAATATTAACTTCAACTCCTGGAACATCTCATATGCTCCATGACGTTCAAAACGTCGTTGAAGTCCCGGTTCTAAGCCGTAAAGCATGGCACACTGAACTATTGAGTAGTCATCAGCTTTGCTCTGCCAGACGTTCATAACTTCTGGTATTGCTCTAGCAGCAGGCCTCGCACTCAGCGGTGCTTCCAGGACGTAATTCTTCTGTGTAGCAATGAGGATAATCCTCAAGTTACGGACCCAGTCCGTGTAATTGCTACTATCATCTTTCAACTTTGCTTTCTCAAGGAACGCATTAAAATTCAACGGAACAACAGCACGAGCCATCTATCTGCAATCAACATAAACAAGCAAGATACTATCAGGTACTAAGTTCATGATAAATTTAAGTTCAGTTAATCAAATTTACTTAAGAACTCCCACTTAGATAGACATCCCTCTAATCCTCTAAGTGATCACGTGATCCAAATCAACTAAACCATAACCGATCATCACGTGAGATGGAGTAGTTTTCAATGGTGAACATCATTATGTTGATCATATCTACTATATGATTCACGCTCGACCTTTCGGTCTCCGTGTTCCGAGGCCATATCTGTATATGCTTGGCTCGTCAAGTATAACCTGAGTATTCCGCGTGTGCAACTGTTTTGCACCCGCTGTATTTGAACGTAGAGCCTATCACACCCGATCATCACGTGGTGTCTCAGCACGAAGAACTTTTGCAATGGTGCATACTCAGGGAGAACACTTCTTGATAATTTAGTGAGAGATCATCTTATAATGCTACCGTCAATCAAAGCAAGATAAGATGCATAAAAAAGATAAACATCACATGCAATCAATATAAGTGATATGATATGGCCATCATCATCTTGTGCTTTGTGATCTCCATCTCCGAAGCACCGTCATGATCACCATCATCACCGGCGCGACACCTTGATCTCCATCGTAGCATCGTTGTCGTCTCGCCAATCTTATGCTTCCACGACTATCACTACCACTTAGTAATAAAGTAAAGCATTACATCATGATTGCATTGCATACAATAAAGCGACAACCATATGGATCCTGCCAGTTGCCGATAACTCGGTTACAAAACATGATCATATCATACAATAAAATCAGCATCATGCCTTGACCATATCACATCACAACATGCCCTGCAAAAACAAGTTAGACGTCCTCTACTTTGTTGTTGCAAGTTTTACGTGGCTGCTACGGGCTTAAGTAAGAACTCATCTCACCTACGCATCAAAACCACAACGATAGTTCGTCAAATAGACTCCGTTTTAACCTTCTCAAGGACCGGGCGTAGCCACACTTGGTTCAACTAAAGTTGGAGAGACAGTCTTCCGCAAGCCATCTATGTGCAAAGCACGTCGAGGGAACCGGTCTCACGTAAGAGTACGCGTAAGGTTGGTCCGGATCGTCTCGTCCAACAATACCGCCGAACCAAAGTATGACATGCTGGTAGGCAGTATGACTTGTATCGCCCACAACTCACTTGTGTTCTACTCGTGCAAATAACATCAAACCATAAAAACCTAGGCTCGGATGCCACTGTTGGGGAACGTAGTAATTTCAAAAAAATTCCTACACACACGCAAGATCATGGTGATGCATAGCAACGAAGGGGAGAGTCTGATCTACGTACCCTTGTAGATCACAACGGAAGCGTTGACATAACATAGAGGAAGTAGTCGTACGTTTTCTTCCCGGTCTGACCGATCCAAGCACCGTTACTCCGGCACCTCCGAGTTCTTAGCACACGTTCAGCTCGATGACGTTCCTCGGGCTCCGATCCAGCAAAGCGTCGAGGAAGAGTTCCGTCAGCACGACGGCGTGGTGACGATCTTGATGTACTACCGACGCAGGGCTTCGCCTAAGCACTGTAACGGTATGATCGAGGTGGAATTTGGTGGCAGGGGGCACCGCACACGGCTAAGGAACGATCTCAAGGATCAACTTGTGTGTCTTGGGGTGTCCCCTGCCTCCGTATATAAAGGATGAAGGGGGGAGGCTGGCCGGCCAAAGGAGGGAGGCGCAGGAGGAGTCCTACTCCTACCGGGAGTAGGACTCCCCCCCCCCCCAATCCTATTCCAACTAGGAATCCTTGGGAAAAAGAGAGAGGGAAAGAGAGAGAGGTGGCCGGCCACCTCTCCTAGTCCTAATAGGACTAGGGGAGGGGGGAGGCGCGCAGCCCTCTTTGGCAGCCCCTTTCACCTTTCCACAATGGCCCATGTAGGCCCATTTGGCTCCCGGGGGGTTCCGGTAACCCTCCCGGTAATCCGGTAAAATCCCGATTTCACCCGGAACACTTCCGATGTCCAAACATAGGCTTCCAATATATCAATCTTTACATCTCGACCATTTCGAGACTCCTCTTCATGTCCGTGATCACATCCGGGACTCCGAACAACCTTCGGTACATCAAAATGCATAAACTCATAATAACTGTCATCGTAATGTTAAGCGTGCGGACCCTACGGTTCGAGAACAATGTAGACATGACCGAGACACGTCTCCGGTCAATAACCAATAGCGGGACCTGGATGCCCATATTGGCTCCTACATATTCTATGAAGATCTTTATCGGTCAGACCGCATAACAACATACGTTGTTCCCTTTGTCATCGGTATGTTACTTGCCCGAGATTCGATCGTCGGTATCCGATACCTAGTTCAATCTCGTTACCGGCAAGTCTCTTTACTCGTTCCGTAATACATCATCCCGCAACTAACTCATTAGTTGCAATGCTTGCAAGGCTTAAGTGATGTGCATTACCGAGAGGGCCCAGAGATACCTCTCCGACAATCGGAGTGACAAATCCTAATCTCGAAATACGCCAACCCAACATCTACCTTTGGAGCCACCTGTAGTACTCCTTTATAATCACCCAGTTACGTTGTGACGTTTGGTAGTACCCAAAGTGTTCCTCCGGCAAACGGGAGTTGCATAATCTCATAGTCATAGGAACATGTATAAGTCATGAAGAAAAGCAATAGCAACATACTAAACGATCGGGTGCTAAGCTAATGGAATGGGTCATGTCAATCAGATCATTCAACTAATGATGTGACCTTGTTAATCAAATAACAACTCTTTGTTCATGGTTAGGAAACATAACCATCTTTGATTAACGAGCTAGTCAAGTAGAGGCATACTAGTGACACTCTGTTGGTCTATGTATTCACACATGTATTATGTTTCCAGTTAATACAATTCTAGCATGAATAATAAACATTTATCATGATATAAGGAAATAAATAATAACTTTATTGTTGCCTCTAGGGCATATTTCCTTCAGGAGCAAGGCTTCATACTCAGCTGCATTGTTAGTACAAGGGAAGATTAAGCGTGGAACGTAACAAAACTTATCACCTCGTGGGGAAGTTAATACGACTCCAGCCCCTGAGCCTTCCAATTGCCTGGATCCGTCAAAATGGATGGTCCAATATGTGTGATCCGGCTTTTCTTCAGGTGCTTGCAGTTCCGTCCAATCATTGATGAAATCAACAAGTGCTTGAGATTTAACCGCCGTCCGAGGCACATACTTCAATCCGTGCGGCCCAAGCTCTATAGCCCACTTGGCAATCTGGCCAGTTGCTTCCCGGTTCTAGATGATATCCCCCAAAGGAGCAGAACTGAACACCGTAATTGGGTGACCTTGGAAGTATTGCTTAAGCTTCCGGCTTGCCATAAAAACTCCGTACACCAGCTTCTGGCAATGCGGATACCTTTTCTTGGACTCAATGAGTACCTCGCTAATATAATAGACCGGACGTTGAACCGGATGCTCCTTACCTGCCTCCTTTCGCTCCACCACAATAGCCACGCTGACCGCACGAGCATTAGCAGCTACATATAGCAGTAACGGTTCCTTATCAATGGGAGCGGCGAGCACAGGCGGATTGGCCAATTGCCGCTTTAAGTCCTCAAATGCTTCATCAGCAGCGGAACTCCAGAAGAACTGATCCGTCTTCTTCAACATCTGATACAAAGGGATTGCCTTCTCACCAAGGCGGCTAATAAACCGGCTTAACGTGGCAATCCGGCCTGCCAGGCATTGAACATCATTGATACACTTTAGTTTAGCCAGGGAGGTGATGGCTGTGATCTTCTCCGGATTAGCCTCAATCCCCTGTTGGACACCAGAAAACCCAATAACTTGCCTGCCGATACACCAAAGACACACTTGGCCAGATTAAGCATCATCTTGTACATCCTCAGGTTATCAAAGGTTTCCTTCAAATCGTCAACCAAAGTCTCCTTCTCCCTGGACTTAACCACGATATCATCCACGTAAGTGTGTACATTACGGCCAATCTGCTTGTGAAGACAATTTTGTACACATCGTTGATAAGTTGCCTGGGCACTCTTGAGCCCAAAGGGCATAGACACATAGCAGAAGGCTCCAAAGGGAGTTATGAATGCCGTCTTCTCCTGGTCCTTAACTGCCATTTTGATCTGATGATAGCCAGAATATGCATCCAAAAAACTTAAACGCTCACAACCCGCCGTAGCATCAATAATTTGATCAATACGGGGGAGGGCAAAAGGATCTTCTGGACAAGCCTTATTAAGATCTGTGTAATCCACACACATGCGCCAGGTGTCGTTTTTCTGAAGGACCAGCACCGGATTGGCAAGCCACTCAGGGTGAAAAACTTCAACAATAAAGCCAGTTGCTAAGAGCCTGGCTACCTCTTCTCCAATCGCCTTGCGTCTTTCTTTGTTAAACCGGCGGAGGAACTGTTTCACCGGTTTGTATTTAGGATCCACATTAAGGGTGTGCTCAGTGAGTTGCCTCGGTACACCTGGCATGTCAGAGGGCTTCCATGCAAACATGTCCCAATTCTCACTGATGAACTCGATGAGCGCGCTTTCCTATTTCAGATCCAAGTTGGCACTCATGCTGAACTGCTTGGACGAATCACCAGGCACGAAGTCAACAAGCTTAGTTTTAGCTGCCGATTTAAACTTCAGGGCCGGATCATGCTCCGTAGTTGGCTTTTTTAATGGAGTCATGTCCGCCGGATCAACATTGTCCTTATAATATTTCAGCTCCTTGGTGGCACAAACCGACTCTGCATAGGCCGCATCTCCTTCCTCGCACTCCAAAGCGATTTTACGGCTTCCGTGAACCGTTATTGTCCCCTTGTGACCCGGCATCTTGAGCTGCAAATACACATAACATGGCCGTGCCATAAACTTGGCGTAGGCCGGTCGCCCAAACAGGGCGTGATATGGACTTTGGATTTTCACCACTTCAAACGTCAATGTTTTCGACCTAGAATCATGATCATCTCCAAAGGCCACTTCCAGAGCTATCTTACCAACAGGATATGCTGACTTGCCAGGTACCACACCGTGGAACACCGTATTGGACGGTTTGAGATTTTTATCTGTTAGTCCCATACGACGGAAGGTCTCATAGTACAAGATATTAATGTTGCTCCCTCCATCCATGAGCACCTTGGTGAACTTGAAACCTCCCACCTGAGGTGCCACCACCAGAGCCAACTGACCTGGATTATCAACCTAGGGAGGGTGATCCTCTCTGCTCCATATGATTGGCTGTTCAGACCAGCGTAGATAACGGGGCACGGCCGGTTCAACAGACTTGACTGCCCACCTCTGAACCTTCCGGTCTCGCTTGTCCAAACTAGTGGTGAAGACATGGTACTGCCCACTATTCAATTGCTTTGGGTTGCTCTGGTAACCCGACTATTGCTGCTGCTGGTTGTAACCACCCTGGTTGTTCTGACTATTTTGATTGTTATGTCCGCCCGGATTACCATTAAATCCTGAACCGGAATTTCCTCCACCGTAACCCGGCCCGGATCCTGAGCCACCGCCGGAGCCGTGATCATACCGGAACGCATTAGAATTCTTGAACTCCTACATAATGAAGCAATCCTTCCAAAGGTGGTTTGCTAGCACCTCCTTCGTCCCATGCTTAGGACAGGGCTGGTTCAATAGATAATTTAAGCGGTCCGGGTTAGGGTTAGGCGCTCCACTGCGATTCGGCGGTTTACCCTTGCGTCGCTGACCCTTGTCCTGCGCGTTAGTATTAGCCACGAAGTCCATGTTGCCATCCGCTTTACGCTTGCCTCCGTTGCCGTTATCTGCCGAGTGGTGCTGTTGACCTTTGGAGTTGTTGTTCTTCTTTCCCTTCCCGGTCTTGTCGTCATCAGACTCGGGATCCTTGGTACTATCATAATCAGCATACTTTACCAAGGCAGCCATGAGGGTCCCCATGTCAGTGCAGTGGCGCTTCATCCGTCCTAATTTCAGCTTTAGGGGCCCAAACCGGCAATTGCCTTCTAGGGTTATAACCGCGGTGTCAGCGTTGATGCGGTCTGATGAATGCAGAACCTGCGAGACCCGGCGCACCCAATGAGTCATTGATTCTCCTTCCTCCTGGACACAGGCAGCTAAGTCCACTATCGACATAGGCTGCTTACATGTATCCTTGAAATTACTGATAAACTGGGCTCGTAATTGGTCCCATGAACTGATAGAATTGGCCGGTAAGCTTTTTAACCAAGTACGGGCCGTTCCTTCGAGGATCATGGTGAAGTACTTCGCACATGCCGCATCATCCACATCAAGCATTTCCATGGCCATCTCATAGCTCTCTACCCATGTCTCTGGAGGTTGATCCACCGTGTAATTTGGTACCTTGCGCGGGTCTTTGAAATCCTTGGGCAGACACACATTGCGTAAAGCGGGGACAAGGCAAGGTACCCCCAAAGAACTAGAAGTAACACCAGGTTCGATCGAGATAGTTGGACGAACCGGCGTAAGCTACCGAGCCTAATACTGTGCAGCTAACTCGGCCTCCCTGCGCGCTCGGGCACGGTCCACCACTTCCTGAGCGTTATCGGCACCACCCGCCGGGTTGTTGCCGCGGGGTGCTCCGCGTCGTTCATTACTTGATACTGCCGGTTCATCCATACGCCTGCTATAACTCTGGCTTGGACGAGGGGTCGAGTGGATCCGGTCGCGGCTGTACGAGTATGCTTCCTGTTGGACCAAAGCTGTCCTAAGAAGCTCTTTGACCCGTCGCGTCTGTACCGTCTGCGGCGAGTCACCTTCAATTGGAATGGCCTCCAGTCGTGCAGCAGCGGCAACGAGATTGTCCATCGGGTTGGAGTAGTGACCCGGAGGTGTTGAAATAGCCTGAGGTATAACAGTGTTTTGACGGGATAGATCCATCAGACGGGGCTGAACCGGCGCGCCGGTCCCAGGAGCCTCCGCCTGGTTTCCCTCCAGCGAGTTAATGGTTCCTGCTCTTGGGGTGTTGAAAAGGTCTCTGGCCTCGAAGACCGAAGGCAAACGGGACTGGTACTTCCTCCTCATGACTTCATGCGACGCGTTCTGGTCCAGCATGAGCCTGTAGGCTTGTGCGTCTAAAGCGGCCCGCTCTGTGGTCATCCTGGCATTCTCAGCTGCCAGGTCCGCCTTGGCCTAGGTGATCTGTTCCTTCACCTTTGCAATCTCCGTGTTGTGGACGTCCTGATCTGCCGGGTTAGCTTCTGCCATAAGCGCGGCCAATGCATCAAATAGATCTGACAGAACTTGAGCCGGCGGGCGTACAGAGCTTCCTGCCCCGGCAGCCGTCGCCGCTACTGAACCGGAGGTCATTGGCGCAGCGGTCGAAGAATGAAGCGCTGCTTGTGTGCCAGCCATGAATATTCCGACTCGGTTGGGTAGATCAGAGGAGTCCGGAATATTGTCGCCATCGAAACAGCCCCCAATCCGGCCATCTTGTAGCTGATATAGAGATTCGGTTTCTCCGGTTGATGACTCATCGCCAGAATAAACGACGGTCTCGCCACGAGATTCCGATCCATCCTCGTAACTTCCTCCATGGATGACTCCCATGAAGGCACGCTTCACGGTCGGTTTAACCCGGGCGGACCACGCACGCTGAGCCATTTCAACGAGGTCGGTGCAGATGTCCGGCTCAGGGCCCGGTTCACTGATCTTGCCGACGAAAACGTGTATGCCACCAAAGGGGACCCGGTACCCGTACTCAACTGAGCCGGCCTCGGGGCCCCAGCCTACATCATCAATGTAGAGCTTGCCGTGACGACTCTTAGTCATCCGGCCTACGGCGTAGCCCTCGAGTCCTTCAAAGCGGCCCTCCAAGAACTTGAAACCATCGTGCGATAGCCCCACGGTGGGCGCCAACTGTCGTGGTTTTGTCACGGCAGATGTCCTAGAGAAAGGACTTAGTCGTGGATCCATCGCAACGGGTTAACTTGAAGGGGTTAAAGCGGACACAGGGACGCAAGAGAGTTTATACTAGTTCGGTCCCTTCGATGAAGGTAAAAGCCTACGTCTAGTTGTAATGGAATTGATGGGGTTTCGATGACTAGGGAGCAAACAAGCTTCGCCTAAGTCTCGAGTTGTTGTCTGTTGTCCTTCAACCGCCGCCGGGTCGTCCCCTTATATATACGGGTGACGCCCGTTGGTTCACAAAGTCCCAATACCGGCTCATAGATGTGTCCGGTTTGGTCTCTACTTATTCCTAACTTATAATACAAGTTAAATACCAACACCGGTTTACGGCTACAGGCCTTGAACCGACTATGGGCCTTGATCTCTCATCTTCCTTCTTGGGCTTTAACATAATTAACTACTGATGAAGTTAACCCGGCCCAGATAGGCCGGTTTACGCCCAGTAGTAATATCCCCAACAGTAATAGTGTCAATAAACCCGTCCACATCTTTACGATGTGGTTCCTCTAAGTCACCCTCAAAGGGTATTTGGCAAACCTTGCAAAATTCTTCTAATGACATCTTCTTAACCACATCATATAAATGAAACTCTACTGAAGGAGGTGATTCCTTAGGATAATAGTAGAAGTTTTGCACAAAAGTATTGGTGAGTAAGAGATACAGTTTGCATTGGTCGTGGAGGAAGTCGGTGAGGCCTGCATTCTGAGCCAATTCATAAAAATCATCATAAATCCCGGCTTCTCTCAAGAAATCATCGGAAGGCCATTCACACGGCCGAACCTCCGCAGTGCGAGGCAAATTATATTTGGGCCTCTCTGCTTCTTCATTTTGCTTTTCTTCGAGCTTCGGCTCGATGAGCCCCTCAAAAACCTCTTCATTATATTCTGAAAATTTCTGAAATTTTTAGTAACTTCAAATAAAAGTGAACCAAACTCAACAAAATTGATAGCAACTACTCCCACAAGTAGTTGCTATCAATGCATTAGAACTACTTGGAACCATATAAATTTGACATGCAAGCTCAAGAACCTGGTCACCTAAGTAGCAAAAATATGCAATGAATAAAGCACTAGAACAAAAACTAATTGGACCATTGGAGGAGTCACATACCAAGGAACAATCCCCCAAAGCAGTTTTATGAGAGGTGCTTTGAGCAAGGACATCGAAAATTGCAGCAAAATGAGCTAGAACTCGTGCTTGAACTAGATGATGATTATTTTTGGGAGGAAGAAGAAGTGTATGGGTGCAGGAATAAGTGGAGGAGGGTCACCGTGGGCCCACGAGGCAGGGGGCGCGCCCAGGGGGTGGGCGTGCCTTGGACCCTCGTGGCCAGGTGCCATCTCTCCCTTATGTGTTCTGAGTGCCAAATATTCTCAAATATTCTAGAAAAACTCATATTTCATTTTCGGGGCATTTGGAGAACTTTTACTTTCGGGGTATTTTTATATTGCACGGATAAATCAGAAAACAGACAGAAAATACTAATTTTACTTTATTTCTTCTAAGTAAAAGGAGGTTGTAGAAAGTTGTGCTTTCTAACTTCATCCATCTCATGCTCATCAAAAGGAATCCACTAACAAGGTTGATCAGGTCTTGTTAACAAACTCATTCCGAATCACATGAAACTGGAGAAATTTCGAATAACACTATGTTACCTCGACGGGGATATGCACATCCCCAACAATTAGAATATCATATTTCTTCTTGATAGTAGGAAGAGGAAATTCAAAACCTCCAATAATAATTGATGGAATTTTTCCAATAGAATTGATACTGTGAACTTGAGGTTGTTTCCTTGGAAAGTGTACCGTATGTTCATTACCATTAACATGAAAAGTGACATTGCCTTTGTTGCAATCAATAACAGCACCTGCAGTATTCAAAAAGGGTCTTCCAAGAATAATCGACATACTATCGTCCTCGGGAATATCAAGAATAACAAAGTCTGTTAAAATAGTAACGTTTGCAACCACAATAGGCACATCCTCACAAATACCGACAGGGATAGCAATTGATTTATCAACCATTTGCAAAGATATTTCAGTACGTGTCAACTTATTCAATTCAAGTCTACGATATAAAGAGAGAGGCATAACACTAACACCGGCTCCAAGATCACATAAGGCAGTTTTAACATAGTTTCTTTTAATGGAGCATGGTATAGTTGGTACTCCTGGATCTCCTAGTTTCTTAGATATTCCACCCTTAAACGTATAATTAGCATGCATGGTGGAAATTTCAGCTTCCGGTATCTTTCTCTTATTTGTGATAATATCCTTCATATATTTAGCATAAGGATTTGTTTTGAGCATATCAGTTAATCACATACGCAAAAAGATAGGTCTAATCATTTCAGCAAAGCGCTCAAAATCCTCATCATCCTTTTTCTTGGATGGTTTGGGAGGAAAAGGCATGGGTTTCTGAACCCATGGTTCTCTTTGTTTACTGTGTTTCCTAGCAACAAAGTCTCTCTTATCATAACGTTGATTCTTTGATTGTGGGTTATCAAGATCAATAGCAAGTTCAATTTCTACATCATTATCATTGCTAGGTTGAGCATCATCATGAACATCATCATTAATATTACCACTAGGTTCATGTTCATTACCAGATTCTGTTTCAGCATCAGAAATAGAAATATCATTTGGATTCTCAGGTTTATCTATAACAGGTTCACTAGAATCATGCAAAGTCCTATCATTTTTCTTTTTCTTTTTCTTAGAAGGACTAGGTGCATCTATATCATTTCTCTGAGAATCTTGCTTAATTCTCTTAGGATGGCCTTCAGGATACAAAGGTTCCTGAGTCATTCTACCAGTTCTAGTAGCCACTCTAGCAGCATAATCATTATTCTTACTATTTAATTCATTGAGCAAATCATTTTGAGCCCTAAGTACTTGTTCTACTTGAGTGGTAACCATAGAAGCATGTTTAGTAATGAGTTTAAGTTCACCTTTAACTCTAGACATATAATCACTCAAGTGTTCAAACATATAAGAATTACATTTTAATTCCCTACCAAAATAAGCATTGAAGTTTTCTTGCTTAACCATAAAGTCATCAAATTCATCTAAGCATTGGCTAGCAAACTTAGTAGGAGGGATTTCAGCTTTATCATATCTATAGAGAGAATTTACCTTCACTACCTGTGTCGGGTTATCAAGACCATGAGTTTCTTCAATAGGTAATGGATTAAGATCATATGTTTCTTCAACAGGCGGTAAATTAATACCATGGATTTCTTTGATAGGAGGTAAATTCTTAACATCTTTAGCTTTTATACCTTTTTCTTTCATAGATTTCTTTGCCTCTTACATATCTTTAGGACTGAGAAATAAAACACCTCTCTTCTTCGGAGTTGGTTTAGGAGTGGGATCAGGAATTGGCTTAGGGAGTGTCCAATTCTTTTCATTAGTCAACATATTATTCAATAGGATTTCAGCTTCATCCGGTGTTCTTTCCCTGAAAACACAACCAGCACAACTATCCAAGTGGTCCTTGGAAGCATTGGTTAGTCCATTATAAAAGATATCAAGTATTTCATTTTTCTTAAGAGGATGGCCAGCAAAGCTTTCAGCAATTGGAGAAGCCTCCCCCAAGCTTGTGGGAGACTCTCTTCTTCAATTTGCATAAAATCATATATTTCCCTTAAGGCAGCTTGTTTCTTATGAGCGGGGAAATATTTAGCAGAGAAGTAATAAATCATATCTTGGGGACTACGCACACAACCAGGAGCAAGAGAATTAAACCATACCTTAGCATCACCCTTTAATGAGAACAGAAATATTTTAAGGATATAAAAGTAGCGAGTTCTCTCATCATTAGTGAATAGGGTGGCTATATCATTTAATTTAGTAAGATGTGCCACAACAGTTTTAGATTCATAGCCATAAAAAGGATCAGATTGAACCAAAGTAATTATCTCAGGATCAACAGAGAATTCATAATCCTTATCGGTAACACAGATAGGTGAAGTAGCAAAAGTAGGGTCGGGTTTCATTTTAGCATTAAGAGATTGCTACTTCATTTAGCTAATAATTTTATAACATCATACCTATCATTGCAAGAAAAAATTTCTTTAGCAATTTCTTCATCCATAACATAGCCCTCAGGCACAACAGGTAATTCATATTTATTAGGGGGAGAGTCTTCATCATTATTATCAGTTTCAATAATTTCATTCTCTCTAGCCCTAGCAAGTTGTTCATCAAGAAATTCACCAAGTGGCACAGTAGTATCAAACATGGAAGTAGTTTCATCATAAGTACCATGCATAGCAGAAGTGGCATCATCAATAACATGCGACATATCAGAATTAATAGCGGTAGTAGGTTTAGGTGTCGCAAGCTTACCCAAAACAGAAGGAGAATCAAGCGCAGAGCTAGATGGTAGTTCCTTACCTCCCCTCGTAGTTGAGGGATCAATTGTTGTTTTAGCGTCTTTCAAGTTCTTCATAGTAACCAGCTGATATAAATCTCAAGTGACTCAAGGAATAGAGCTATGCTCCCCGGCAACGACGCCAGAAATTAGTCTTGATAACCCACAAGTGTAGGGGATCGCAATAGCTTTCAAGGGTAGAGTATTCAACCCAAATTTATTGATTCGACACAAGGGGAGCCAAAGAATACTCTCAAGTACTAGCAGCTGAGTTGTCAATTCAACCACACCTGGAAACTTAGTATCTGGAGCAAAGTGTTTAGTAGCAAAGTAGTATGATAGTGGTGGTAACGGTAGCAAAATTAACGGTAGCAGAAGTAATATTTTTGGGTTTTTGTAATGATTGTAACAGTAGCAACGGAAAAGTAAATAAGCGAAGAACAACATAGGAAAAGCTCGTAGGCATTGGATCGGTGATTATGTTGGATGCGGTTCATCATGTAACAGTCATAACATAGGGTGACACAGAACTAGCTCCAATTCATCAATGTAATGTAGGCATGTATTCCGAATATAGTCATACGTGCTTATGGAAAAGAACTTGCATGACATCTTTTGTCCTACCCTCCCGTGGCAGCGGTGTCGGGGGTGTCTGATCCCTCGCACACCTATGGGGATCGGCGGCCCGAGCCCCTTTTGGTTCGGCAGGGGCGGTGGATGCACAAAGAGCAGATCGAGGCGAAACACACGGGCGAGACGATCGATTTACCCAGGTTCGGGCCGCACGGATGCGTAAAACCCTACTCCTGCTTTGGTGGTTGTATTGAGTTCTTGCTCGGGAGCGGCGAGTGCTACAGTACACTCAAGCAGCTGGCGAGACCGAGCGTGAGAATGGCCGTCCTCCCCTCTCTGTTGCGCATGGGCCTCCTTTTATATGTCTAAGGGGTCACCGACATGTGGCAACAAAGGTGAGGGTAAAAATGTAAAAGGGGTGGTAGTTGGCTCCACCGCCTACATGTCGCATCCTACCTAACTCTGACGGCAGGGGACGAGGGCATTAAATGCCCGTCTGTGTCACCTTGACGGCCCAGAGAGGGACCGCTAGGAACGCCACCGTTTGCCACGACGTTCCTTGTCAGCGTCTGCTTGCCACAGCATGCCCCCGGCTGCACAGCCTTCCGCCACGTACGCCAGGAAAGGTCCCAGGGCGACACGTTGGTGGGTGAGCTGGAGCGCGGGCTGCGGGGTAGTAGCTTGCTGCGGCAAGCGCCTTGCCGCGGATGTTGCCTTGTTGTGTCCGGGAGCTTGTCGCTCACCGGGCCTTGTCGGGGTGCGCGGTGCGCCACAGCGAGCTTCTTGAGATGCTTTGGTTGGTCTTCCCGGCAAGCTCCTCTTGCCGGGGTCTCGCTTCCCTCCCGGCAAGCTCCTCTTGCCGGGGCCTTGTCTCCCTCCCGGCAAGCTCCTCTTGCCGGGGCCTTGTTTTGCTCTTGGATACTTTGTTCTTGAATGGCTCCAAAGGAACCACGAAGGGTTTTGGCGGTCGCCCGGCAAGCCTTGCCGCGGGTCGCTGCGACTGCCCGTGCATAAGTTCGGGGTACTAAGGTACCCCTACTTTAGTACACCGACAGGAGCCCCCGGGCCTGGGCCATACACGGTGCGAAGCGCTGTTGGGCCAGGCCCAAAACAGTGCACGGGCACGCGCGGCCTAGGGTACGCCATAACTCACTCCGCATCCACCGCGCTCTCCCCAAACGACACGCGTCAAATGCGACATCGTGGGAGAGATCGCGGGCGGTTTTTGAGGTGCCCACTCCCCACGATCACGGGGTGGGAAGAGGCCGCCCCATTCGTCGCTTCGGTTCTGCACGCCCGCCACGCGGTTCCCATGCACTTGGGGTCGCGGGCGGCGGAGGCGGGAAACGGGGCCGTCGTGGGGCGAGGGAGCGGGTCGGCCCCAGCTCCCTGCCTCCCCGCGTCTTGATTCGCTGAGCGGGGTGGCCGAGCCCCCACCTTGCTCCTTTATAAAGAGCGGGAGGGGAGGACGGGAGCCCACATCCTCCCATCTTCTCCTTCCTTCAGCTTCTGCTTCCCCTCCTCCCATTCGCCATGGAGAGAGGGAACCCTGGTCCTTCGTCAGTAGCGGCAAGGGTTGCCGCCAGGCAGCGCATCCCTCCCTCTCCCGCACCCGTGGTGGCGGAGCCAGCCGTAAGGGGAAGAGGGAGGGGGCGAGGTCATGGACGAGGCCGTGGCGCTCGGGGAAGAGGTGGACGAGGCGGTGCGTCGGCTTCGCCTCCGCCGGCGGCTCCTCTTCCCGTGGTGGCCCATGCCAGGGACGACCCTTGCGAGTTCTTCGTCAGGCTGCGCCGGGCGCCTCGTCGTCGCCTCCGACTCCCGGATCCGTTTGCAGAAGTGGTGGAGTTGGACCCGCCCGAGACGCTGAGGCTGCAGATGAGGGGCTGTGGGATCAGCGGCACGCGGGTCCGCGCCGAATTCCCAGCCCCCGGTGTGATGTATCTCGGCCGAGGGTGGAAGATGTTCACCCGCATCCATAGCTTGACGTCGGGGCTCACCCTCCACTTTAAGTTGGTGGAGAGCGATCTCCTCTCAGTCAAGGTCTTCGGGTGCTTCGGCGTCCGGGCCCGGTGCTGCGTGGAAAGCTCCTCCGACAGCGAAAGCTCCTCCTCGAGCAAGAGTGACGAGGAGGGGAGCGACAGCGACGACGAGGGGAACGGGCGGCAGGATGGCGGGTCCGACTAGGTGTCGGGCGCCGCTCCGTGCGGCACCGGTGACCCTATCATCCGTGTCGCCGGCTCCTTGAACTCCCCGGGGGCGTCTCCTTGGGCGGCTGGCGTAGGGAGGCTGCGGAAGAGGAAGAGGGCTGGCGGCAAGGCCGTCAAGCCGGAGTACGAGGGCGTGGTGCCCTCGACAGCATGCTGACGTCCTGCCGCCTCGTCTTCGAGCCCTGCTTCCGGCGCTGCCATCACCGTCCAGCCTTGACGGCCCCCGGGATGTTCTCTTGGTGTCTTCTGGCACCCGTAGTTCGCCTAGGCGCTCCTTTTGCCCTTCTCGCCTCCTTGACCTACCTCCTGAAGAGAGGGACGGGAAAAGGATTATGGGCATCTTATGTTTTTAATTTGTAAGCCTTCGGGCCTTAGCTGCATCTAAAACTTGTAATCCTCTCTTTCATGTTCTTCATTCTCTATGGACTGTACCTGCGTGGAATGTTTTAATGAAAAGGGGATGTTTGCCGGGTCATTTGTCTCGCGGGTAGAACCCACGCCAAGGAGCAGATCCTTGGTATCTTTCAGATAGACACTCCTTCCCCGGCAACAGGCCCTGCCGGCTTCCCATGTCGCTCGACCTTTCTCACGCTTTTGACGGAGGCAGGGACGAGACGGGTGCGGCCCCTCGTTTCATCCCTTTCCTGCCGCGACTACGACCAAAACTTGGCCCTGGGGCCCCAGGGACCAAAGCTAAGGGACCACGATGGCTTTCGGGAAGAAACGAGGTTTCGTATTCCCAGTCCAAAAGAGAATGCATGAAGAGGGATGAAAGACTTATCTGAGACTGCAGCCCCCGGCAACTCTGGCTTGCCGTGGGGTGAACCTTGGTACTTGCAGCCCCCGGCAACATTGGCTTGCCGGGGCCCAGATGTCGGCACGTCCTTCTTCTCCTTTTCATCCCCATGCGGTCCGGCAAGGATACGCGAGTCCTGCGAACCAAAGGAAACGAAAGAAAGGCAAAAGGACGCACACTCGACCTCTAAGTTAGGGGTTAACTGCAGTTAGGCACTATCAACCCTAATCGAGGACTCGACTCGACCTAGCATGTATGCTATCACTCTGGGCGCCAGCGCTTCATTATCTTGTGCTCAGGGTCTGCGCCTGGCTTTGTACAAAGGATTACATGCAACAGCGGCAAGACTTGTACAAAAGGGTGGTTGCCGGACAGGGTCCGACAACCGCGCCTTACGGGTAAAACTTGCGAAGAAGCTCGATATTCCAGGAGTTGCTCACTGGTACGCCATCTTTGGTCTCCAGACGGACAGCGCCAGGCCTGGTGACTCGTTTCACCCGGTAAGGGCCTTCCCACTTCGGCGTCAACTTGTTGGAATTCTTGGCAGACTGAACGCGCTGAAGAACAAGGTCGCCTTCCTCGAGGCTCCTCGCGTTAACTTTGCAGCTATGATAGCGGCGCAAAGCTTGCTGGTAGCGAGCGGCTTGCACAGCAGCCTAGAGACGATCTTCCTCAAGGAGCAGCGTGTCATCTTGCCGCAGCCGCTCTTGCTCAAGCTCATCATAAGCGAGCACTCGAGGTGACCCGTATACGAGTTCCGTGGGGGTAACTGCCTCCGCTCCATAGACTAGAGCGAAGGGTGTCTGCCCGGTGGCTCGATTTGGCGTCGTCCTGATCGACCAAAGAACCACCGACAGCTCCTCGATCCAGTTGCGTCCGCGCTTGTGCAGCCTGTCAAATGTTCTGGTCTTGAGCCCGCGCAGCACTTCAGCATTTGCCCTCTCAGCTTGGCTGTTGCTTCTCGGGTGAGCGACAGAAGCAAAGCAGAACTTGGCGCCGAGATCTTGGATGTACTGCATGAAGGTGCGGCTCGTGAATTGTGTACCGTTGTCGGTAATTATCCTGTTAGGGATCCCAAAATGGCAAACAATCGACCTGAAGAATTTGATCGCGGACTGCGCCGTCACCTTTCTCACTGGTTCCACTTCCGGCCACTTTGTGAACTTGTCGATTGCAACGTACAAGTACTCAAAGCCCCCGACAGCTCGGGGGAAGGGGGCGAGGATATCGAGCCCCTAGACCGAAAATGGCCAGGATAAAGGGATCGTCTGGAGAGCTTGAGCTGGCTGGTGTATCTGCTTGGAATGGAACTGGCACGCTTCACACTTGGTTACTTGTGCAGTTGCATCCTGGAGGGCTGTCGGCCAGAAGAAGCCTTGCCGGAATGCTTTTCCGATAAGAGCTCTTGCGCCAATGTGGTGACCACATATGCCTCCGTGTATCTCTGCCAACAGCTTCTGTCCATCTTCTCGAGGAATACACTTCAATTTCACACCGTTGAGTCTTCTTCTACATAGTGTGTTGTCGACAAACTAGTACATACTAGACTGCCGGGCTACTCTTTCCGCTTCTTCTGGTTCCTCGGGAAGCCCTCCTGTCTGGAGGAAACGGACAATCTGCTGCGCCCATGTTGGAGCCTGTGGCTCGACAACAAGGACTAAAGGCACATCTGCTGCTGTGGGAACGTCTGCTTCTACGGCGAGAACCTGCGACTCTGCCGGAGCTTAACGCTCCTCGACAAGCTTGCCGGAGCAGAGCTTGTCGGGAGAATCTGCCTCAACGGAACAAACCCTGGGGCTTGCCGGAGTAGATTGCTCCTCAGCATCCTTGGCGTCGATCTTGGGGACCTTCTTGGCGGCGGCTTCGGGAAGCTCTGCCGGAAGATAGTCGCCAGAGATCAACTTCCTCTTCTTGCTCTGTCCAGTTGATGGTGTTACGGATGGCTGAGTCAGCTTGAGCACAAAAATCCCTGGTTCCACAGGTAACTTAAGTGCTGCGCACTTTGACAGGCCATCGGCAATGTCGTTCTCAGCTCTTGGAACATGTTCCATTTGCAGGCCGTCAAAGCACTCTTCCAGCTTCCTCACTTCATCAATGTAAGGTTCCATCAACGGACTCTAGTAATCTTTGTTCACTTGGCCGATGACAAGTTGCGAGTCACCCCTGACAATGAGCTTCTTAATCCCAAGTTCTGCCGCGATCCTGAGACCGGCAAGCAAGCCTTCATACTCTGCAGTATTGTTTGTCGCTTGCTCCTTGGGAAAGTGCATCTGGACTATGTACTTGAGATGCTCTCCGGTGGGTGCGACAAGCAGTACACCAGCATCGGCGCCTTGCAGCGAGAAGGCACCGTCAAAGTACATGAGCCACTCTTTGCTTGCTTCCTTGGCGGGGATGCTCGTCTCCGGAATTTCTTCGTCTGGAGTTGGCGTCCACTCTGCTATGAACTCTGCCAATGCTCTGCTCTGGATTGTTGATGTACTTTCAAACTTGAGACCAAAGCTTGACAGTTCCAGTGCCCACTCGACAATCCTGCCTATTGCTTCTGGATTTTGCAATATCCTCTTCAGCGGAAAGCGAGTGACAACTGTGACCTCGTGTGCTTGGAAGTAATGGCGCAGCTTTCTCGAGTCCATGAGGAGGCCGAAAAGCAGCTTTTGCACACCAGAGTACCTTGACCTAGCCCCCTGTAAAAGGGAGCTGACAAAGTAGACTGGGCGCTGCACCATTCTCTTCTGTATCTCCTCTTGTATCTGCGCAGATCCTTGCTTGTCGGGACCAGAGCTTGTCGGGGAAGCCCCCTTCTTGTCACTGGACGTGCTTGCCGCGGTCGCTGGCTCGTCGTCGGCCTCCCTTTCCGATACTAACGCAACACTAACCACTTGATTGGTTGCCGCTATGTACAACAGCAACTTCTCTTGTGCTTTAGGTGCGACAAGTGTTGGAGTGGAGGACAGGTATCTCTTCAGGTCTTGCAGCGCAGCCTCCGCTTCCGGGGTCCATGTCATTGGACCTGCCCTTTTCAAAATTTTGAAAAAGCGCAGGGCGTGCTCAGCAGACCGAGAGATAAACCTGCTAAGAGCAGCTACGCAGCCGGCGAGCTTCCGTACGTCCTTGACGCGCTTTGGTGCCTCGATCTGCTCAATGGCCCTGATCTTCTTGGGGTTGGCTTCGATTCCCCGCTGATACACAAAGAACCCAAGAAGCTTGCCGGAAGGGACTCCAAACACACACTTCTCGGGGTTGAGCTTGAGGTTGATCTTGCGCAGATTTGCAAAAGTCTCTTCTAAGTCTTGGATCAGAGTTGCCCTGTCTTTGCTCTTGACCACTATGTCATCCATGTAAGCTTCTACATTTCTGTGTATCTGTGGCTTCAAAGCAATATGGACTACTCTGGCAAATGTTGAACCAGCATTCTTTAATTCGAAAGGCATCCGTACGAAACAGTACGTGCCACATGGAGTAATGAATGCGGTTTTCTCCTCATCATCTTCCGCCATGAAGATCTGATGGTATCCTGAGTATGCATCAAGAAATGAAAGCAACTCACATCCGGCTGTGGAGTCAACAATCTGGTCAATGCGCGGCAAGGGAAATGGATCTTTGGGACAAGCTTTATTAACATCAGTAAAGTCAATACAAAGCCTCCACTTCCCGTTCGCCTTGCGCACTACAACCGGATTGGCCAACCACGTTGGATGGAGCACCCCTCTGACAAGGCCTGCTGCTTCCAATTTCTTGATTTCTTCTGCTATGAATTCTTGGCGCTCCACCGCCTGCTTCCTGACTTTCTGCTTGACGGGCCGCGCATGAGGACAAACTGCAAGGTGGTGCTCAATTACCTTCCTGGGAACACCGGTGATGTCAGACGGTTGCCATGCAATCACGTCGACATTCGCCCGCAGGAAAGTAACGAGCGCGCTTTCCTATTTAGGGTCAAGCGTGGCACTGATGGTGAAGGTACCACCAGTGCAGTCCTGCTTGGCGGGCACCTTCTTGGTAAGCGGTGGAGCTGCCATCGTCTTCTTGCTCTTGCCAGCGGAGCTCGATGGTGCGTCCTCGACGGCAGCGCAGCACTCCGAAGAGGTGGGCTTGCCGGAGTAGGCATCAGAGCACTCGCGGGACTTGGTCTTCTTCTTGCCGGTGGGGCTCGATGGTGCGTCCTCGACGGCAGCGCAGCACTCCGAAGAGGCGCGCTTGCCGGAGTGGGCACCAGAGCTCTTGCCGGACTTGGTCTTCTTCCCCCCGGGAGCTTCAGCGGCAAGTGTCTCGCGGTCTGTCGCGGCGGCAGCTTCCCGGTAGATCTTGTCGACGCAGATAAGGGCGTCCTTCTTGTCGCCAGGGACAGAGATGACGCTTATCGGGCCTGGCATCTTGAGCATGTTGTAGGCATAGTGATAGGCCGCCATGAACTTGGCGAGTGCGGCACGGCCAAGTATCCCATTGTAGGGCAATGGGAAATCGACAACATCGAAGGTGACCCTCTCAGTCCTGAAGTTCATCTCGCTGCCGAATGTCACCGGCAGCGTGACTTTTCCCTTCGGCTTGCTCCTTCCCGGGTTAATTCCTTGGAATGTACCGGTTTCTTCGAGCTCGCTGTCCGGGATCTGGAGTTTCTGGAGCACAGCGGAGGAGATCAGATTCAGGCCGGCCCCGCCGTCAACTAGCATCTTGGTGACCTTGAGGTTGCGGATTGTTGGGGAAACCAACAATGGCAGGCACCCGACCGCAGTTGTGCGATCAGGGTGGTCCTCAATGTCAAAGATGATAGGCGTGCTGGACCACTTCAGAAGCTTGCGTGATTCGACAGGTGGCTCTGCCGCATTAACTTCCCAGAGCCACTATTTGAGTTGGCGGTGGGAAGTATGCAGAGAAGCGCCACCGTCAACACACAAGACTTCTGTAGCCTTCTGAAACTCCTGCTCGCTGTTCTCAACATCATCCATGTCTTCATCGTCGTCTTCGTCTTCGTCCTTGTCGCGGCCGCGGGGAGGTCTGTCTCCTTGCCGCTGCTTGGCCTTGCCGCGGCTTCCTCCCGGGCCAGCGCGCTTCTTGCCGGCTTCTCCACCGCCTCCTTGGGATCTCTCCTTGTCGCACCGCTCGTACTCAGCTTTTTGTTGCTGGACAAGCTGCTCAACCCTCTTGCAGTTCTGGAGATCATGGCCCTTGGTGCGGTGGATCTTGCAGTACTGCTTGTCGGAGCTGCCCTGCTTGTCGGCGGCCGCCACAGCCTGGCAGTTGGTGCACGCGGCAACCTCCTTGCCGGAGCTACCAACTTTGGCTTGCTTGGCGGGGCCGTCATCGCTGGACTGCTCAACGACTAGTACCTCTTTGCCGCTCTTCTTCCTATTGCGCCTCCGGTTTTTCCTTGCCGGGGCGGCATCCTCGCTGTTAGATCCCCCTGCTCCAGCATCCTCTCCGGGGAGTTTCCTCCCTTCTTCAGCGTGTGCACACTTGTCGGCCAGGGCGTACAGCTCGCTGACGTCCCTGATCCTGCTCATCGCCATCTCCTCCCGCATCCTGCGATTACGCACGTTCTGATGGAACGCGCTGATAACCGCGACAGGGTGGATGTCTGGGATGTTGCGCTGCACGCGGCTGAATCTCTGGATATACTTGCGCAGGGGTTCTCCTTCCTTCTGGGCAAGCAGGTGGAGGTCACTCTCTTGGCCATGTGGTTTGTGGCCGCCTGTAAAGGCGCCGACAAACTGATGGCACAAGTCCGCCCAAGAGGATATGGAGTTGTCCGGCAAGTGCATGAGCCAGGATCTGACTTCGGGCTTGAGCACGAGCGGGAAGTAGTTGGCAAGGACCTTGTCGTCTCGCCCCCCGGCAGCTTGCACCGCAATGGTGTAGATGCTGAGGAACTCCGACGGGTGCGACTTGCCGTCGTACTTCTCCGGCACGTCTGGCTTGAAATGCTTCTGGTTGGGCCACTGGACTTGCCGCAGCTCACGGGTGAACGCAGGACAACCTGCCGCGTACGGCAAGTTACCTAGCTCTCCGGGTGCATGCACGTCAACAGAGGGCCCAGCGCGCAGGTCTGATTGACGCCACGCTTCCCTTCGGCGCTCGATGCGTGTTCGAGCGTCTTCTTGCTGTCGCTCATGAAGAACTTGGCGTTGATCGCGACGAGCTCGCGGATCTGACGACGCGGTGGAGTAGCTGTCGAGGTGGATCCGGTGAGCCGGCGATCTTGGCCTTCGGGGCGGAGAGTGCACAGTGGTTGCACCCTCGCCGGTCTTGCCGCCACCGGCTCGCGCCTGGCTGATTTGCCGCGGCAGCGATGCACTCGGCTGCCGCGGGTTGTCGCCGTTGGCGAAGCCGATGAGACTCTAAATAGTGGCCCTGCAGTCATCGATCTTCTCTGGTGCTGGAGGGTAGTCTAGGAGTAGCTGGGCACGCGCTAACGCTTCCGCCGGAGTGGTGGGCGGCGGCAGCGAACGATGCGAGGAGCGAGATATGCTCGGACTCCTAACTACGTTAGAAGGAGCAACATCTTGTCCAAGAGACCGCGCCACGCTCGTGCCAGCGTGTTGGCATGCATGCAGGTCCTGAGCACTCCGGGACCCGCCAGCTTGATCTTGGCCCAGCAGACGTATGGTACCGTGGGTACCATGATGCTGCTGGTCCCGCGCCTCCTGGGATGGGCGCGGCGCGTGTACGGACGCCGAGGTCTTGGAGTGCGCGCGGTCGTTGTGGGAGGCGACCGTGCCACCGACGTGCGGCGCAGCCTGGTCCTTGGACCTGGCAGCGCCACGAGTCTTCCCATCGGCGCCCGCTCTTCCGCCGGCACCTGCTCCACCAGCCGTCCGCTCTGGCGACGGCGGGCTCGGCGCAGACGGAGCGGCTGCCTCCGAAATCTTCTTCTTCGGCGGCATGTTGATGAAGACGATGAAGATTCGGCTCGTGCGAACGCCGGATCAGGTTCGCACAACCTCGACGCACCCCCTACCTGGCGCGCCAAAGATGTCGGGGGTGTCTGATCCCTCGCACACCTATGGGGATCGACGGACCGAGCCCCTTTTGGTTCGGTAGGGGGCGGTGGATGCACAAAGAGCAGATCGAGGCGAAACACACGGGCGAGACGATCAATTTACCCAGGTTCGGGCTGCACGGATGCGTAAAACCCTACTCCTGCTTTGGTGGTTGTATTGAGCTCTTGCTCGGGAGCGGCGAGTGCTACAGTACACTCAAGCAGCTGGCGAGACCGAGCGTGAGAATGGCCGTCCTCCCCTCTCTGTTGCGCATGGGCCTCCTTTTATATGTCTAAGGGGTCACCGACATGTGGCAACAGAGGTGAGGGTAAAAATGTAAAAGGGGTGGTAGTTGGCTCCACCGCCTACATGTCGCATCCTACCTAACTCTGACGGCAGGGGACAAGGGCATTAAATGCCCGTCTGTGTCACCTTGACGGCCCAGAGAGGGACCGCTAGGAACGCCACCGTTTGCCACGACGGTCCCTTGTTAGCGTCTGCTTGCCACCGCATGCCCCCGGCTGCACAGCCTTCCGCCACGTACGCCAGGAATGGTCCCAGGGCGACACATTGGTGGGTGAGCTGGAGCGCGGGCTGCGGGGTAGTAGCTTGCCGCGGCAAGCGCCTTGCCGCGGATGTTGCCTTGTCGCGTCCGGGAGCTTGTCGCTCACCGGGCCTTGTCGGGGCGCGCGGTGCGCCGCAGCGAGCTTCTTGAGATGCTTTGGTTAGTCTTCCCGGCAAGCTCCTCTTGCCGGGGTCTCGCTTCCCTCCCGGCAAGCTCCTCTTGTCGGGGCCTTGTCTCCCTCCCGGCAAGCTCCTCTTGCCGGGGCCTTGTTTTGCTCTTGGATACTTTGTTCTTGAATGGCTCCAAAGGAACCACGGAGGGTTTTGGCGGTCGCCCGGCAAGCCTTGCCGCGGGTCGCTGCGACTGCCCGTGCACAAGTTCGGGGTACTAAGGTACCCCTACTTTAGTACACCGACAAGCGGGGTCCTATTGGAAACTAAGGGATATTAACGCCTCCTTTTAATAGAGTACCGAAACAAAGCATTAACACATAGTGAATACATGAACTCCTCAAACTATGGTCATCACCGGGAGTGGTCCCGATTATTGTCACTTCGGGGTTGCCGGATCATAACACATAGTAGGTGACTATAGACTGGCAAGATAGGAGCAAGAACTCAAATATATTTATGAAAACATAAAAGGTTCAGATCTGAAATCATGGCACTTGGGCCCTAGTGACAAGCATTAAGCATAGCAAAGTCATAGCAACATCATTCTCAGAACATAATGGATACTAGGGATCAAACCCTAACAAAACTAACTCGATTACATGATAGATCTCATCCAACCCATCACCGTACAGCAAGCCTACGATGGAATTACTCACGCACGGCGGTGAGCATCATGAAATTAGTGATGGAGGATGGTTGATGATGACGACGGCGACGAATCCCCCTCTCCGGAGCCCCGAACGGACTCCAGATCAGCCCTCCCGAGAGAGTTTAGGGCTTGGCGGCGGCTCCGTATCGTAAAACGCGATGAATCCTTCTCTCTGTTTTTTTCTCCCTGAACACGAATATATGGAGATGGAGTTGAGGTCGGTGGAGCATCAGGGGGCCCACGAGGTAGGGGGCGTGCCCTAGGGGGAGGGACGCGCCCTCCACCCTCGTGGACAGGGTGTGGGCCCCCTGACGTGGATTCTTCTTCCAATATTTTTCTTATTTTCCTAAAATATGTTCCGTGGAGTTTCAGGTCATTCCGAGAACGTTTGTTTCTGCACATAAATAACACCATGGAAAGTCTGCTGAAAACAGCATCAGTCCGGGTTAGTTCCATTCAAATCATGCAAGTTAGAGTCCAAAACAAGGGCAAAAGTGTTTGGAAAAGTAGATATGACGGAGACGTATCAGTTATTGACCGGAGACGTGTCTCGGTCATGTCTACATAGTTCTCGAACCCATAGGGTCCGCACGCTTAAAGTTTGATGACGGTTATACTATGAGTTCATGTGTTTTGATGTACCGAAGGTAGTTCGGAGTCCCGGATGTGATCATGGACATGATGAGGAGTCTCGAAATGGTCGAGACATAAAGATCGATATATTGGACGACTATATTTGGACACCAGAATGGTTCCGGGTGAGATCGCGATAATACCGGAGTATCGGGAGGTTATCGGAACCCCCCGAGAGGTATATGGGCCTTAATGGGCTTTAGTGGAAAGGAGGGGAAAGGAGCAAGGGAGCCCCCCCCCCCAAGCCCAATCCGAATTGGGAGGGGGGTCGCCCCCCCCCCCTTTCCTTCCTCCCTTCTTCCTCTTCCTTCCCTCTCCCTCTCCAAATAGGAAAAGGAGGAGTCCTACTCCCGGTGGGAGTAGGAATCCCTCCTTGGGCGCGCCTCCTCCTCTTGGCCAGCCCCCTCCTCTCCTCCTTTATATACGGAGGAGGGGGCACCGATAGACACAACAATTGATCCCTTGGATCTCTTAGCCATGTGCGGTGCTGATACGTCTCCGTCGTATCTATAATTTTTGACTGTCCCATGCCAATATTCTACAACTTTCATATACTTTAGGCAACTTTTTATACTATTTTTGGGACTAACATATTGATCCAGTGCCCAGTGCCAGTTCATGTTTGTTGCATGTTTTTGGTTTCGCAGAATATCCATATCAAACGGAGTCCAAACGGGATAAAAACGGACGGAGAATTATTTCGGAATATTTATGAGTTTTGGGAAGTAAAATCAACGCGAGACGATGCCCGAGGGGGATGAGGAAAATCTGGGTGAAAGATTCACCCCAATCGGAGTTACGGATCTCCGGATATAAAAGAAACGGTGAAAGGGAAGAATCTGACAACGAAGAAACAGAGAGAGACAGATAGATAGATCCAATCTCGGAGGGGCTCTCGCCCCTCCCATGCCATGGAGACCAAGGACCAGAGGGGAAACCCTTCTCCCATCTAGGGAGGAGGTCAAGGAAGAAGAAGAAGAAGGGGGGCCCTCTCCCCCTCTCTTCCGGTGGCGCCGGAACGCTGTCGTGGCCATCATCATCACCGCCATCTTCACCAACAACTCCACCGCCATCATCACCAACTCTTCCCCCCTCTATGCAGCGGTGTAACCTCTCTCTTACCCACTGTAATCTCTACTTAAACATGGTGCTCAACGCTATATATTAGTTCCCAATGATGTATGGCTATCCTATGATGTTTGAGTAGATCCGTTTTGTCCTATGGGCTATTTGACGATCAAGATTGGTTTGAGTTGCATGTTTTATTATTGGTGTTGTCCTATGGTGCTCCCCGTGTCGCGCAAGCATGAGGGATCCCCGCTGTAGGGTTTGCAATATGTTTATGATTTGCTTATGGTGGGTGGCGTGAGTGACAAAAGCACAGACCCGAGTAAGTATGTAGGTTGTTTACGTATGGGATAAAGAGGACTTGTTACTTTAATGCTATGGTTGGGTTTTACCTTAATGATCTTTAGTAGTTGCGGATGCTTGCTAGAGTTTCAATCATAAGTGCATATGATCCAAGTAGAGAAAGTATGTTAGCTTATGCCTCTCCCTCAAATAAAATTCCAATAGTGATTACCGGTCCAGTTATCGATTGCCTAGGGACAAATAACTTTCTCATAACAAAAAGATCTCTACTAAAACTAATTTAGTTGTGTCTTTATCTAAACAGCCCCTAGATTTTATTTACGTGCTCTTTATTACCTTGCAAGCTTACCCAAAAACACCTACAAAGTACTTATAGTTTCATACTTGTTTACGATAAAGCGAACGTCAAGCGTGCGTAGAGTTGTATCGGTGGTCGATAGAACTTGAGGGAATATTTATTCTACCTTTAGCTCCTCGTTGGGTTCGACACTCTTACTTATCGAAAACTGTTCCGATCCTCTATACTTGTGGGTTATCAAGACCTTTTTCTGGCGCCGTTGCCGGGGAGCAATAGCGTGGGGTGAATATTCTCGTGTGTGCTTGTTTGCTTTATCACTAAGTAATTTTTATTTGATGTTCTTAGTTGTTCTTTATCTTTAGTTATGGATATGGAACACGAAATACCAAAAATTAGGTGTAGTTGCTGCTCATGGAGATGGGGAACCTCCTAAAACCCTCGATGCTGGTTATGTGAAAGATATTATGTACTACTTTAATAATCCTGAGAAAACCCCATTCAATTATGTAATGGGAGTAACGTTGGATCAACATGAATACTTTAGGGATTATCGCTTGACACAAAAAGGGAAACTATTATGGGATCAAATTCATATATTGAAGTGGTATGCTAGACAACTATGCTTGAGATATGATTATACTTGTTGCTCTAGGATGAAGGCTCCACACCTTCCCTTTTCATGCAAATTTAATGATAATAAAACCTTAGCTTCTTATGCTAATGGTATATATGATTACTATGATGTGGAACAAATAGAAGAATTTGTTGCTTTTATGGGTGCTTATGAAATTGAATCTATGTTTAAAGAGTTTGAAGATTTTGATGATTCGGTTTATAGACCTGAAAATTGAGCTCTCCTTAAATATTGTTATGAGAATTATGAATACAATTACGATATTAATGCACTTATTGAGAAAGTCTCCGCTGTCCAAGAAGGGACTAATATTTTGCAGGAATCTATGAAAGAAGAAGTTGACGAAACTATGAGCTCATTGGATGAAAAAGATGAGGAGGAGAGCGAAGAACAAAAGGAGGAAGAGCGGATTGATCACCCGTGCCCACCTTCTAATGAGAGTAACTCTTCAACTCATACATTTTTTAATTCCCCTTCATGCTTACCGAAGGATGATTGCTATGATGACTGTTATGATCCCTTTGATTCTTTTGAAATATCCCTTTTTGATGATGTTTGCTATGCTTGTGGCCAAGATGCCGATATAAATTATGCTTATGGAGATGAACTTGCTATAGTTCCTTATGTTAAACATGAAATTGTTGCTATTGCACCCATGCATGATAGTCCTATTATCTTTTTGAATTCTCCCGACTACACTATATCGGAGAAGTTTGTGCTTATCAAGGATTATATTGATGGGTTGCGTTTTACTACCACACATGATGATTTTGATAGATATAATATGCATGTGCTTGCTGCTCCGACTTGCAATTATTATGAGAGAGGAACTACATCTCCGCCTCTTTATGTTTCCAATACGGTAAAATTGCAAGAAACTGTTTATACTATGCATTGGCCTTTACTTTGTGTGGGTGAATTGTTCTTTTATGACATGCTGATGCATAGGAAGAGAGTTATACTTCGTCATTACTTGATATATGTTACTTTGTGCTCACTACTAAATTACAAATCATTGCTAATTAAAATTGGCTTTGATATACCTTGGGATCCGGGTGGATCCATTACTTGAGCACTATATGCCTAGCTTAATGGCTTTAAAGAAAGAGCTGCCAGGGAGACAACCTAGAAGTTTTAGAGAGTCATTTATTTCTGTTGAGTGCTTTTATATAGTTTAAAAACAAAAAAATAAAGAGGGGAACCCAAAACTTTTCAAAAAGAAAAGCGAAAGTGAGAGAGACGAGCATTGTTGAAGTGGGAGCTAGCCTTGAACTTTGTTCATGCTCACGGAAACTTTGTGAATCTTGATTACAGAAACTTTTCATCAAAAATATTTATCCCCTTGTACAATTCCATTGTATTATAAAAATAATGTGCCAAGGTTTGCCTTTAGGATGTTTACAATGCTTGTTGGTTTGTGCGGTGCAGGACAGAAACTTTGGCTGTAGTGCGCGATTTTTAATTTTTTGCTGGAATGCCAAATGATTCTGATTCTTTTTGCACTGTCTTTTTTTGCAAATGTTTTATTTTTCCTAATTTTGGCAGAATTTGTTAAGTACAGAAGTATGGTGAATGTTCATATTTCTACAGACTGTTCTGTTTTAGACAGATTCTATTTTTGCTGCATAGTTTGCTTGTTTTGATGAAACTATCAATTTATATCAGTGGATTAAGCCATGAAAAAGTTATACTAAAGTAGACACAATGCAAAAACAAAATATGAATTGGTTTACAACAGTACTTCGAGTAGTGATTTGCTTTATTATACTAACGGATCTTACCGAGTTTTCTGTTGAAGTTTTGTGTGGATGAAGTGTTCGATGATCGAGAAGGTCTCGATGTGAGGAGAAGAAGGAGAGGCAAGAGCTCAAGCCTGGGGATGACCAAGGCACCCCAAGTAAATATTCAAGGAGACTCAAGCGTCTAAGCTTGGGGATGCCCCAGAAGGCATCCCCTCTTTCTTCAACAAGTATTGGTATGTTTTCGGATTCGTTTCATTCATGCATTATTTGCAAGTCTTGGAGCGTGTTTTGCATTTAGTTTTCAGTTTTTCTTTTATGCACCATGCTGGTATGAGATAGTCCTTGGTTGATTTATAGAATGCTCGTTGCACTTCACTTATATCTTTTGAGTATGGCTTTATAGAATGCTTCATGTGCTTCATTTATATCATTTGAAGTTTGGATTGCCTGTTTCTCTTTACATAGACAACCGCCATTTGTAGAATGCTCTTTTGCTTCACTTATATTTGTTAGAGCGTGGGCATATCTTTTGTAGAAATAATTAAACTCTCTTGCTTTGCTTCACTTATATCTATTTAGAGAGATGATAGGAATTGGTCATTCACATGGTTAGTCATAAAATCCTACATAAAACTTGTAGATCACTGATTATGATATGTTTGATTCCTTGCAATAGTTTTGCGATATAAAGGTGGTGATATTAGAGTGTGCTAGTGGGTAGTTGTGGATTAGTAGAAATACTTGTGTTGAGTTTTGTGATTCCCGTAGCATGCACGTATGGTGAACCGTTATGTAACAAAGTTGGAGCATGAGGTATCTATTGATTGTCTTCCCTTGTGTGGAGGTCAGGGGCGCGCGATGGTTAACTCCTACCAACCTCCCCCCTAGGGGCATGTGTAGTAGTACTTTGCTTCGAGGGCTAATAGACTTTTGCAATAAGCATATGAGTTCTTTATGACTAATGTTGATTCCATGGATTATACACACTCTCACCCTTCCACCATTGCTAGCCTCTCTAGTACCGCGCAACTTTCGCCGGTGCATTACACCCACCATATATCTTCCTCAAAACAGCCACCATACCTACCTATCATGGCATTTCCATAGCCATTCCGAGATATATTGCCATGCAACTTCCATCACATCATATACATGACTTGAGCATCATTGTCATATTGCTTTGCATGATCGTAAGACAGCTAGCATGATGTTTTCATGGCTTGTCTGATTTTTGATGTCATTGCTATGCTAGATCATTGCACATCGCGGTACACCATCGAAGGCATTCATATAGAGTCATATCTTTGTTCTAGTATCGAGTTGTAATATTGAGTTGTAAGTAAATAGAAGTGTGATGATCATCATTATTAGAGCATTGTCCCCCCAAAAAAAAGAGGCCAAAGAAGCCTAAATAAAAAAATGGGGCCAAAGAAGCCCGCAAAAAAAGAAAAAAAGAAAAGGGGCAATGCTACTATCCTTTTACCACACTTGTGCTTCAAAGTAGCACCATGTTCTTCATATAGAGAGTTTCTTGAGTTATCACTTTCATATACTAGTGGGAATTTTCATTATAGAACTTGGCTTGTATATTCCGATGATGGGCTTCCTCAAATGCTCGAGGTCTTCATGAGCAAGCAAGTTGGATGCACACCTACTTAGTTTCCAGTTTGAGCTTTCATATACTTATATCTCTAGTGCATCCGTTGCATGGCAATCCCTACTCATCGCACTGATATCTATTGATGGGCATCTCCATAGCCCATTGATACGCCTAGTTGATGTGAGACTATCTTCCTCCTTTTTGTCTTCTCCACAACCACCATATTCTATTCCACCCATAGTGCTATATCCATGGCTCATGCTCATGTATTGCGTGAGGGTTGAAAAGGCTGGAGCGCGTTAAAAAGTATGAAACAATTGCTTGGCTAAAACCGGGGTTGTGCATGATTTGAATATTTTGTGTGATGAAGATGGAGCATAGCCAGACAATATGATTTTGTAGGGACAGCTTTCTTTGGCCATGTTATTTTCAAAAGGCATGATTGCTTTATTAGTATGCTTGAAGTATTATTGTTTTTATGTCAAATGATAGACTATTGCTTTGAATCACTCATGTCTTAATATTCATGCCATGATTAGATACATGATCAAGATTATGCTAGGTAGCATTCCACATCAAAAATTATCTTTTTATCATTTAACTAATCAAGGAGGAGCAGGAATTAAGCTTGGGGATGCTGATACGTCTCCGTCGTATCTATAATTTTTTATTGTTCCATGCCAATATTCTACAACTTTCGTATACTTTTGGCAACTTTTTATACTATTTTTGGGACTAACATATTGATCCAGTGCCCAGTGCCAGTTCCTATTTGTTGCATGTTTTTGGTTTCGCAAAATATCCATATCAAATGGAGTCCAAACGGGATAAAAACGGACGGAGAATTATTTTGGAAAATTTATGATTTTTGGGAAGTAAAATCAACGCGAGATGGTGCCCGAGGGGGCCATGAGGCAGGGGGCGCGCCCCAGGGGGGTAGGCGCGCCCTGGACCCTCGTGGGCACCCCATAAGGCGATTGATGCTCTTCTTTTACCGCAAGAAAGCTAATTTTCTGAGGAAAATCTGGGCGAAAGATTCACCCCAATCGGAGTTACGGATCTCCGGATATAAAAGAAACGGTGAAAGGGAAGAATCTGACAACGAAGAAACAGAGAGAGACAGAGAGATAGATCCAATCTCGGAGGGGCTCTCGCCCCTCCCATGCCATGGAGACCAAGGACCAGAGGGGAAACCCTTCTCCCATCTAGGGAGGAGGTCAAGGAAGAAGAAGAAGAAGAAGAAGAAGAAGGGGGGCCCCTCCACCTCTCTTCCGGTGGCGCCGGAACGCTGCCGTGGCCATCATCATCACCGCCATCTTCACCAACAAATTCACCGCCATCATCACCAACTCTTCCCCCTCTATGCAGCGGTGTAACCTCTCTCTTACCCGTTGTAATCTCTACTTAAACATGGTGCTCAACGCTATATATTATTTCCCAATGATGTATGGCTATCCTATGATGTTTGAGTAGATCCGTTTTGTCCTATGGGCTATTTGATGATCAAGATTGGTTTGAATTGCATGTTTTATTATTGGTGTTGTCCTATGGTGCTCCCCGTGTCGCGCAAGCATGAGGGATCCCCGCTGTAGGGTTTGCAATATGTTTATGATTTGCTTATGGTGGGTGGCGTGAGTGACAGAAGCACAGACCCGAGTAAGTACGTAGGTTGTTTACGTATGGGATAAAGAGGACTTGATACTTTAATGCTATGGTTGGGTTTTACCTTAATGATCTTTAGTAGTTGCGGATGCTTGCTAGAGTTTCAATCATAAGTGCATATGATCCAAGTAGAGAAAGTATGTTAGCTTATGCCTCTCCCTCAAATAAAATTCCAATAGTGATTACCGGTCCAGTTATCGATTGCCTAAGGACAAATAACTTTCTCATAACAAAAAGATCTCTACTAAAACTAATTTAGTTGTGTCTTTATCTAAACAACCCCTAGCTTTTATTTACGTGCTCTTTATTACCTTCCAAGCTTACCCAAAAACACCTACAAAGTACTTCTAGTTTCATACTTATTTCCGGTAAAGTGAACGTCAAGCATGCGTAGAGTCGTATCGGTGGTCGATAGAACTTGAGGGAATATTTATTCTACCTTTAGCTCCTCATTGGGTTCGACACTCTTACTTATCGAAAACTGTTGTGATCCCCTATACTTGTGGGTTATCTGGTGCCCCCCTCCACCATAATCCACCTCGATTATATCGTAGCAGTGCTTAGGCAAAGCCCTGCATCGGTAGAACATCATCATCATCACCACGCTGTCGTGCTGACGGAAGTCTCCCTCAAAGCTCGACTGGATTGGAGTTCAAGGGACGCCATCGAGTTGGGCGTGTGTTGAACTCGGAGGTGCCGTGCGTTCGGTACTTGATCGGTCGGATCGTGAAGATGTACGACTACATCAACCACGTTGTGCTAACGCTTCCGTTTTCGGTCTACGAGGGTACGTGGACACACTCTCCCCTCTCGTTGCTATGCATCACCATGATCTTGCGTGTGCGTAGGAATTTTTTTGAAATTACTACGTTCCCCAACAGCCCAGCCCATGGTCTGAAACTAGTAGACTGCTCTTGTACGCCACCTCTTATATTGCACCGCCTTAAAGGCAGGTGACTTCAGATGCGCAGCAAAACCACTCGGAGTAAATTGCCTATAATCAGGTTTTTGGATTGTTGGAAATATGAGCAAATTACTATGAGATTTAATCCGAATAAACAAAAGATAAATCATGACTACAGTAGCAGAGACTGAACTAATCATGTGAACTAGCATAGCAGATGAACAGATCACATCTAGGGCACATACTAGAAACATGAATTCTACCACGATCTCGAACAAGAAGGAAAGAAACACATACAGTGCAGTGGGAGCAGCACTGCCGGCGTTGACGTTGTCGCCCATGTCGTCGAGGATGAGGTTGATGAGGTCGGGCAAGAAGTCGTCGTTCGTGAAGTCGTCACTGCCAGCAGTCGCGCGAGTGCGCTCCCCAAAAACCTGATCGCCCCTCTCCCGTACAGGATCACGAGAGGCGGGGTTCCGGAGGCCTGCTGTCGCTTCTCCCGGTGCACACCGAAAGGAGGGATGGAGAAGACTTGCTTGGCGGTGCAATGATCTCGAACGGCGGTGAGAAACCATACGAAGCGGCGGCGGCGGCTAGGGTAGACGTGTGCCTGACTATAAGAATCAAAAACGGTTCAGTGATTAATGCGTCCGTTAATTATTAATTAGTGACTCATTAATTTTTCCTGAGCAGCAAAAATATAGACAATGTGCATAGCTCTGTCCTCGGCTCGGCTCAATCCCACAACCCGCGGCGCGGCACGGCGCGTCGTGACGAGGCGAGGCGAGGCGTGGTGTGGTGTGGTGAGGCAAGCGAGGAGGAGGAGCGCGTGTAGGTCTCCTCTTCTCATGCTCATACAAGTGGTAGAAGAGCTCACCTTATAAAGAGATGCAATTCTCTCTCAACTTATGAGGTGGGACTAAACTTTAGCCTCACTCACTCCACTCACATGTGTGCATGAATAGGCCAAGAGAATTTCAGAATTTTAGTTGGGCTTTGGGCCAAAAGGCCACTAGCAAATTCCAACACCTTATTACAAAAAATTGCAACAACATCTCCGCCACATCTAATTTTCTACAACAAGACACATGTTGCAAAAATTGCAACACATCTTCGGCCGCGTCACGCACTTGCACAGTCATCCTTCGCTGCCACCTTTCTGCAACAACATCGTTGTTGCAAAACAAGGATGAGGGAGAGAGATGTGTGTGGTCAAGCAGGCCATGCGAGGTGGCGGATGCCTCGCACCAGATCGGCTGGCTGATTAGAATCATTTCCCAAAAAGTATAACACCTCCAGGATGACAAATAAACATAGTTTGCTATTTATCAACTACTAATTATCTGCACAAGAAGAACACAACACTCAGCTGGAAATGTAAGAAATAGATTATAGCGAATTGAATAATCGACCAACGGTGGAAATCTGTAGGATTGCTTTTACATTGTTGTCATATAAGAGCTGATTTTGAGTGCAACCAAACTAATTGGTGTATTGGAAAAGGAAAATGTTTGGAGCCGGACTGCCGGCCGAAACGTTGCGCTGGTCTGACGCAACCCACTCGATCGATCGCGATCATGTGGCCAGCAAACAACGCGCCCCTCCCTTATCCACATTGAATGCTTTCTTCCTCGCAGCGCAGCTCACCCTCGGAGCTCCTTCGTCCCGCACCACCGGCGTCGCCGCCACGGCCCTCCTCTCCCATCTAGAAAATATCTCCCTCTTCCCCTGTCCTTTTTTCTCGGGGACCTGCAACCGCGCCACCGGGAGAGCTGAAAACGGCGATGCCCGTGCTACAACCTTGGACTGAAAAAGCTATATACAGTTAGGGGTTTGCTGGAACAAGCGCGGGGAGGGGGATGCTGGGACCAGTTTTGGCCGGGAGCTGCAAACGTTGCCGGGGGAAGCTCGAACTAGTGTTGTAGGAAGCTGCAACCGTTGGCTGGAACCAGTAGGCAAAAAAGCTGGAACCGAAAACCACCGGAGTTGCACTCGTAAGCAATGATGCCATGGTGGCAACCTTTTTTGCTACAACCATCGTCAGATTTTTCTACTATCGGGGAGGAAATTTGCTACATCTACCATAAGCGGCGCTGCATGGTGCCACGACCGGAAGACTTTTTTTTGCTTGGACTGGCTACTAGTGGAGCTGCAACCATGCAATTAGGATGTTGGAATCGCTGCCCTACGAAAGCTGGAACTAGTGTCTTTTTTTTGCTTCAATCCAGGAAACGGTGCTGGGACGACGACGGGCGTCACCGCGGTGAGCTGCAATCGGCACCAGAAAAGCTACATCCCACTTTTGTTTTGCTCCAATGATTCTAATGGGCGAAGCTTAATCCTAGGACGGCAAAGGTCAGCGAACGGCGCCACCTACCCGTCGAGCGTTGATGGCAAGGGCGGTGGGGCAGCACTATTAGCCTACTGTATGCCGTAGTGTACGCGCTCTGTATAGTCTTCGCGTTCGCGTACCTGCTCTAGATCGTGGCTGCCAAGTAGTGGCGCACGTCCTGTTAGACTGTATATACACATAGCCTCTGTATACATGTACTGTAACATTGTATTGTACCCCTTGGGTACCTCTATATAATGAGATAGCCACACCCCGGGTTATGGGTGTCGAGCAGTTCCCAAATCATATGTCTAACATGGTATCAGATTAGGTTACGATGTCTTCCGCTGCCGCCGCCGCCGTCGCGCCGACCTCGGTTGCTTCCACCGCCGTGGTGTCGGGCCTCGCTACTTCCTCACCGTTCATCACCTCGCAGCCTCTCGCAATGGCCTATGGTGCCTCGTCGTTGCCTCACTCCCTGATCGGATCGGGAGACCACGCCGCCACCCTGACCGGTGTGGTGCCCCTTGGCGTCTTGTTCCTCTAGTGTCTGGTGTCAACGTCATTGATTCCAAGTGGGTTTTCAAAGTCAAGAGACATGCTGATGGCTCCATTGAACGCTACAAGGCACGGTTAGTTGCCAATGGCTTCAAACAGAGGTATGGTCTTGATTATGAAGACACATTCAGTCCAGTCATCAAGCCTACTACCATTCGATTACTACTATCTCTTGCGGTTACTCGCGGATGGTTCCTTCATCAGCTTGATGTGCAGAACGCTTTCCTACATGGCATTCTGGAGGAGGAGGTTTATATGCGTCAGCCGCCTGGTTTTGTTGATCCGACACGACCTCATCATCTCTGTCGTCTGGTTAAGGCACTGTATGGACTCAAACAAGCTCCTCGTGCATGGCATGCTCGCCTTGGATCTGTTCTTCGGGCTCTTGGGTTTACTCCCTCCACTGTTGATACGTCACTGTTTCTCCTACATTGCCCTGAGGTTACGATGTATCTCTTGGTTTATGTTGATGACATCATTCTCATCAGTTCCTCTTCTGCTACTGCTGATCGTCTTGTGATTGCTCTCCGTGATGATTTTGCTGTCAAGGATTTAGGTGCTCTTCATTTTGTCCTTGGTCTTGAGGTTTCACGGTCCTCTGCTGGTTTGACTCTCACTCAGAAAAAGTACTCCTTGGACTTGTTGCGTCGTGCTGGAATGCTCAAATGCAAACATGTTAACACTCCGATGTCTGCCACTGATCGGTTGTCTGCTCTTGATGGTGACTCTCTCTCATCTGATGATGCTACTGAGTTTCGCAGTCTCGTTGGTGGTCTGCAATACCTTACTATTACCAGGCCTGATATCTTCTATGCAGTCAACCGTGTCTGTCAGTTTCTGCATGCACCCAAGACGTCTCACTGGTCAGCTATGAAGCGTATTTTGCGCTATGTCAGTCTTACTGCCTCCTATGGCTTGCTTCTTCAGTCTGCACCATCGTATGAGCTCTCAGCTTTTTCTGATGCAGATTGGGCTGGTAGTCCTGATGACAGGCGATCCACGGGGGGTTATGCGGTATTTTTGGGTCCTAACTTGATCGCCTGGAATGCTCACAAGCAAGCAACAGTGTCTCACAGTAGTACTGAGGCTGATTACAAAGCTGTTGCTGATGCGACAGTTGAGATCATATGGGTACAGTCTCTGTTGAGAGAGTTGTGTGTCCCTCAAGCTCGTCCTCTGGTCCTGTGGTGTGACAACATTGGTGCTACATATCTTTCTTCTACCCCAGTGTTTCATGCTAGGACAAAACACATTGAGGTGGATTATCACTTTGTTCGGGAACGTGTTGCACAGAAGCTACTCTGTATCAAGTTCATCTCATCAAAGGATCAACTTGCTGACATCTTCAGAAGCCTCTTCCACAACCACAGTTTCTAGGCTGTAGGCGCAATCTTAACTTTCTTTGTACTCCAGGACATAGTTAAGATTGAGGGAGGGTGTTAGACTGTATATACACGTAGCCTCTGTATACATGTACTGTAACGTTGTATTGTACCCCTTGGGTACCTCTATATAATGAGATAGCCACACCCCGGGTTAGGGGTGTCGAGCAGTTCCCAAATCATATGTCTAACACGTCCAAGCTGTACATATACCCCTGCCTGTGATCAATCAAAGTGTGGTGAAATTCTCCCTATTCTCTCCTCATAACATGGTATCAGACGTTCCCGACCTGCACAACCCATTTGCGCAGGCCACTGATCCTGCTTCCGCTGCCATGGCGCCGGCCGCCGACACCGACGATCTCCATGCCATCCCTATGGCCGCTGCGCCGCCTGCCGTTGCATCTCCTCCCGCAGCCCCGGGCGCGCCCGTGTCTTCCACGCCCGTACCTACACCGGCCCTTCCCGCCCCACCTCCTGCCGTCTCCATGCCGGTTGTGCGTGCTCCTGCACCGGCTCTCCCGTCGGCCATCGTCGTGCCGACCTCCCTTCCCTCGTCGGTCTTGCAGACCTTCAACATCCATCGCCACGTCCCCGTCACTCTCAACCTCCTAGGCGGCAACTACTCCCAGTGGCGCCGCCACTTCAACACAGTCATCGACATGTTCGGGCTCCACGACCACCTCGACTCTGCGGCGGTTCCACGCCACGACGACCCCGAGTGGCGCATGGCTGACCACGTCGTGGTGCACTGGCTCTACACCACCATCTCGCCGGAGCTCCTCGACGCCGTCATGCAGCCCGAGGACACCACGCTCACGGTTTGGACCGCGGTCGATGGCATCTTTCGCGACAACCACCTCGCTCGCGCCGTCTACGTCAACGCCGAGTACCATGCGCTTGTCCAGGGCGACCTGACGATGATGCAGTACTACACCAAACTCAAGTCCTTCACCGATCATCTGCGCAACCTTGGGCAGCCCGTGACGGAGACGCGCCAGGTCTTCCACCTCCTTCGCGGCCTCAACCGCTAGTACCACGCCGGGATCCCCCACATCACCTCGCAGGTGCCCCTGCCCTCCTTCCTCCAGGTGCGTTTGTTCCTTCTTCTGGAGGAGCACCATGCAGAGCAGTCGGCGCGCCTGCTGAGGGAGTCCTGGATTAGGGGGTATCCGGACAGCCGGACTATATCCTTTAGCCGGACTGTTGGACTATGAAGATACAAGATTGAAGACGTCGTCTCGTGTCCGGATGGGACTCTCCTTGGCGTGGAAGGCAAGCTTGGCGATACGGATACGTAGATCTCCTCTCATTGTAACCGACTCTGTGTAACCCTAGCCCCCTCTGGTGTCTATATAAACCGGAGGGTTTAGTCCATAGGACAACAACAATCATACCATAGGCTAGCTTCTAGGGTTTAGCCTTTACGATCTCGTGGTAGATCAACTCTTGTACTACTCATATCATCAAGATCAACCAAGTAGGAAGTAGGGTATTACCGCCATAGAGAGGGCCCGAACCTAGGTAAACATCGTGTCCCTTGCCTCTTGTTACCATCCGCCTTAGACACACAGTTTGGGACCCCCTACCCAAGATCCACTGGTTTTGACACCGACATTGGTGCTTTCATTGAGAGTTCCACTGTGCCGTCACCGTAAGGAAGGATGCCTTGTCTCATTGTCAAGGACGGCGTCACCTCTGGGGAACCTTGGCTGTCGACCAAACTCTCCGGCTAGGTGGTTTCATCATGACCGCCCGTTCGGCTGCTGCACCGATGATGACTTCTCGGGTCATCGAAAACAGCCTCCACGTCAGCTCGGAACTTGCCGAGTAGATGAATCCAATAGAGCTCTCCTCCCTAAACGAGCTCTTGGATCGAATCGCCGCTTTGGGAGTCGCTACGGACTCTGATCGGATTGGGCTTAAACCCGACCAAAGGGAGATTAGCTCTCCGCCGGTCACCCATCAGGTAGCGTTGGTGGAGGAACGATGCGGCAATTCCTCCTCTATCTTGAGGACAAACTATGTCCGGATTCCAGAGCTCTCCGAGCCGGATACTCGTCTACGGAAGGACATCGCCCAAGCCTCGAGCCTAGAATCAGGTAGTGGTTCAGACCTATTGGGCGACATCTCGGAGCCCAAACTTCCAAGATCGGAAACTCCCATGCCCCTGGGTCTCAAATCGGGTCAGGGTCCGGACTTAAATTCGCCCACCCACCCAGATACAAGCGATCTCTCCTACATTAGACAGGAGCCCCAGGAAACAGTACATCACTATTGGGCCAGATCCTCCTTGTAATGAACAAGGTCAAGGACTGTCGCGAGGAAGACGCAATCTCATTCTTCTACAATAATTGCACGGACAAGGGAATCCTTAACGCCATAAGCCGCCGCAACATAGCACACTTCGCTGACTTGGCGGCCATAGTACGAAAGTACTGTGCGATGGAAAGTGCCTGGAAAACCGAAACCAAATTTTGGGATAATCCGGCTCTGACTAAACACCCAGTCCGAATTAAAAGGGTGCATCCTCGTAAGTCACCCGATTCAATTGCAAAAAAGAAAAAGCCCACTACAGGGCATGGAACCGTATTGGAGGGATGGCTTAACGGACCCTGCAAAATTCACAGTACGGTGGATACCATACCAACACACAGCCTTAGAGCTTGTTGGGTACTCCGGCAGGTCACCAAAAGAGGTGAGGATCTCCTCATTCAAAATACCGCAAAGCAACATCCCGCGGACTACAATACAGTTTTTACATCTTCGAGACATTCGCCTCAAATAATAGACGCAAGCGAGCACTCCGCAGCCTTGCCGAGATCTGCCAGGTGGCAGCAACAAATCCATGGAGCGACACGGCTATCACTTTCAATGCCAGTGACGAACCTAAATTCCGAACAGCCCGGGCACCTGCCGCATTGGTCCTTAGTACAATTGTGGATGGCTTTCGGCTTACTAAAGTGCTCATGGACGGCGGCAGCGGATTAAACCTCATTTATGAAGAAACTCTTCAAAAAATGGAAATCGCTTGGAACCGCATTGAGCAAAGCAGCACAACCTTTAGAGGAATCATCCCCAGTCGGGAAGCACGTTGCGCTGGGAAAATCACACTAGATGTGGTATTCGGCACGCCGGAAAATTACAGGTCTGAAGAAATCACATTCCAAGTGGCCCCGTTCAGTAGCGGATACCACGCCCTTTTAGGGAGGGAGACATTCACGATCTTCCAAGCCATACCCCATTATGGGTACATGAAGCTCAAAATGCCTGGGCCCAGTGGAATTATCACTCTAGCTAGTGATCCGGACATAGCGCTCCGCGCTGAAAACAAAACAGCCGCACTGGCCCTCGAGGCACTATCTGAAGCCCTCGTGGCAGAGGAGTTAACTGCGCTACGCTCGACCATGGATAGGGATGACGTGATACTCGACAAGAGATCCAAATCCACCTCTTTCAAACTAGCGGATGAAATAGTCAAATTCCAGGTCCACCCAATGGACCCTACGAAAACAGCCCCCATTGGGGCACAGTTAAACCCTGCCGTGGACGCCGCAGTGCGGGAGTTCCTGCGCGAGAACTGGGATATATTTTCCTGGCACCCATCAGATATGCCAGGAATCCCACGCAGGCTAGCCGAACACAGCCTTAACATTCTAAAAGGATTCAAGCCGGTCAAGCAGACTCTTCAGCGTTTCTCTGAACCTAAGCGACAAGCCATGGGAGAGGAGCTAGCCAAGTTATTGGAGGCCGGATTCATCAGAGAAATAAAACACCCGGACTGGCACCAAACCTGGTGATGGTACCAAAGAAGGACAAATCCTGGCGCCTATGCGTTGATTTCAAGGACCTCAATAAGGCTTGCCCAGAGGATCCCTTCCCCCTCCACCGCATCGATCAAATTATCGATGCTACCGCAGGACACAATTCATTGTGCTTCCTCGACGCATACTCCGGCTACCACAAAATTAAGATGGCGGAGTCCGACCAAGCCGCAACAGCATTTATCACGCCATACGGCCCCTTCTGTTTCAACACAATGCCTTTTGGGCTTAAAAATGTCGATGCAACGTATCAACGCATGATTTAGACATGCCTGGAAAAGCAGATCAGCAAAACAGTGGAGGCATATGTAGACGATGTGGTTGTTAAAACCAAACACATCGACTCTTTAATAGACGACTTAAGGCTCACGTTCGACAATCTCCGAACATACGATATCAAGCTCAACCCAGAAAAATGCATCTTCGCCGTACCCGCCGGAAAGCTCCTGGGTTTCATCGGCTCCAGTAGAGGAATTGAAGCAAATCCGGCTAAAATCTGAGCCCTGTCACAATTGGCCATCCCAACTGACCTCAAGCAAATCCAGAAATTAACTGGATGTGTGGCGGCCCTAAGCCGCTTTATCTCCCGCTTAGGAGAGAAGGCGTTACCGCTTTATCGCCTCCTTCGGCGCACCGAACACTTCGAGTGGACGGACACGGCCACGGCCGGACTGGAAGAAATAAAGGCCATTCTGGCCACCAACCCAATCTTGGCCATGCCAAGCGTCGGCGAACCAATGCTGCTGTACATAGCAGCAACTCATCAAGTTGTAAGCGCAGTGCTCGTTGTCGAACGAGAAACGGACGGACAAAAGTTCCCCCTTCAAAAGCCGGTATATTATGTATCCACCGTCCTCACTCCGTGCAAATCATGGTACCCGCATTATCAGAAGATAGCATATGTGGTATTCATGGCATCCCGGAAGCTACGACACTACTTTCAAGAGTGTTCAATTACAGTAGCCTCAGAAGTTCCACTGAATGACATAATAAACAACTGCGATGCCACGGGCCGGATTGCCAAATGGGCCATTAAGCTCCTCCCGTTCGACATAACATATAAACCTCGGCGAGCCATTAAGTCGCAGGTATTGGCCGATTTTGTCGCCGAATGGACAGAGGCCGAACTCCCTAAAGAGTACGGCGCATACTCTAATTGGATTATGCACTTCGACGGCTCTAAAATGCTGGCCGGTCTAGGGGCTGGCGTCGTCCTGACGTCCCCTACCGGAGATACAGTCCAATATGTACTCCAAATACTGTACACAGACTCCAACAATGCAGCCGAATACGAGGCCCTGCTACATGGTCTCCGGATGGCAGTCTCCATGGGCATTCGACGCTTGGAGGTGCGTGGGGACTCGAACCTCGCAATATCCCAGATAAATGGAGACTTCGACACTAAAGATCTGAAAATGGTGGCTTATCGCAATGTCGTCCTCAAGATGTCAGCTCAGTTCGAGGGGCTCGAATTCCACCATGTGGCTCGGGAAAACAATCAGGCGGCGGATATCCTCGCCCATATTGGTGCTAAGCGCGATACGGTCCCACCCAACATCTTCTTGGAAAGGCTGTTTAAGCCATCCGTGGTATGGGAAGGGGACACCGGCAACAACAGTCCGGACCCGGCTACAACGCCAGATACCGAACACTCTGACATAATCGGTGGCTCCGCCACCGAAATAACACCTTCAGCCCACGTAATAATGGCCGTCATCGGCCCATGGACTGAACCATTCCTGGCCTACCTAACCAGGCAGGAACTTCCCGAGGACCAAAATGAGGCACGCTGCATTGTGCGGTGATCTAAAGCTTACAAAGTCCACGAGGGAGAGCTTTATAAGAAAAGTACCACCGAAGTCCTTCAAACATGCATCTTTGAAGAGGAAGGGTGGAAGCTTCTGGCAGAAATCCATGCCGGACTCAGTGGACACCATGCCGCAGCCCAGGCCCTCGTAAGTAAGGCCTTCCGTATAGGATTCTATTGGCCGACGGCCCGCGCGGATGCTCAGGACTTGGTCCAACGCTGCGTCGGTTGCCATCTTTTTGCAAACCAAAGCCATATGTCGCTCGTCGCCCTACAAACAATCCCCATCACCTGGCCTTTCGCAGTCTGGGGGCTGGACATGGTTGGACCCCTTAAAGGGGGAACCCATAAGAAAAAATACTTACTGGTCATGGTGGATAAATTCACCAAATGGATAGAAGCCAAACCTGTTAAGACCGCCGAATTCGGACCGGTGATAGACTTCATATCCGGGATTGTACACCGTTATGGCGTCCCCCATAGCATCATCACTGACAACAGCACGAACTTCACTGCCGACGAAGTAAAACTATGGTGCAGCAACATGGGCATCAAGCTCGATTACGCTTCCGTATATCACCCACAAACCAACGGTCAAGTCGAGCGAGCAAATGGTCTTATCATGAGTGGCATTAAACCCAGATTAGTGTGGTCCTTAAAGGAATCAAACACGCACTGGGTAGAGGAGCTCGACTCTGTACTCTGGGGGCTGCGGACCACGCCGAATCGCACTACCAGATACACACCATTCTTCATGGTGTACGGCGCAGAGGCGGTTCTGCCCTGCGACATAATTCATGACTCACCTCGAGTGTGCATGTATGAAGAAAGAGAGGCCGAGCTCGATCGACAGGACAGTTTGGATGCCCTCGAGGAAGAGCGTGACATGGCACAAGCGTGTTCCGCATTCTATCAGCAACAGGCTCGAAGATACCAAAGAAGAGAAGTACGGGCCAAAACTTATAATGTTGGCAAGCTAGTTCTACGACTGCCGGAGAAGAAAAAGGACAAGCTCAAGCCCAAATGGGAGGGTCCCTTCATTATCGACCAAGTTCTGACTGGCGGAGCGTACCGTCTGCGGGATGCATCGGATAACCAACTCAAGACAAACCCATGGAACGCTGCCAGACTCCGAAAATTCTACGCCTAGAGCCGGACTCTATGTTCGTCTCCTTCCCCTGTCCATTTTTTGCATATACGTTATCTGTCTTCTCTCTCTTTTTTCTTCTTTCTCCTCAAGGCCTCAAAAGGCTAATTTGTGTCTCATCTACACAATCTTGATGCGCTAGCCACGCTCCTTATACCTGGGGGCTTCTTGTATAGAAGCTTAATTATTTTATGGGCTTCATGCCCCGAGCATGTGTTATTCTTCCGCATGTACCTTTTTTCGCCATGATATGCATCGATATGACTTAAGTTTTGGCCAAGCTGGGTTGTCTGGCTCTTGTATTTATGCCCTACGTTCCCGTTAATTCGGCTAGGGCATAAGGGGAGCACCTCTGTGATTGTTACTGCCGGGCCAACCGAATGTGTACCTCAGACTGGGTGAAGCCGAAAGCTAGTGTTCTTAAGGGAATATTCGGTCGGTGAATAAAAGATGACTTTTTATTATTTTTCCACTTGCCCCCAGATGTTTTTTGCCTGCGTCTCTTCTCCCAGTTCGGACATGCACATTAGGGCATGCGTACCCAGGGAAAGGAACCCTTAACGGAACTATTCTCCCTGGAAGATGTTTCTTACTACCCATGTAATATAGCATAACTAGTTGGGTACTTGTCTGTTCAAGCACTTATGGCCCCTACGCCTGGTCTCCACGCATACCCCGGTTTTTACATAACTGAGCGGGTATTCGGATACACTCTGGACTATCGTATCCGGAGGTCGAAGCGAAAAGGTCTGCCATGACAAATGATTTACAATCCGGCTAGAGACATTCTACATGTCATTTAAATTACATAGTCACTTCGATTGACTAAATTTTTCTTCTATACCATCCAACAGGCTGTCTAGCCTACAATCCTGTTGGGAATACTTGGCGGCTAATTCTACTTGGTGATACACCAAACTGACGTGGATCTCTTTCCCATCAGGCCCCACAGGTCTGACCTCGGCCATGTGGTTTGGGTCAGCCTTGGTATACCGCGTCTTCACCATGGCCCAGGCTTCCCTGGCACCTTGACGGCAGGCCGATATCTTCCATAATCGAAAGCGCTGCCGCGCTCCCTTGAGCTTCTCCGCAAGCTCTCCAATGCCTTCAGGCAAGGAGACGGATGGCCACAAGGCCAGGGCAATACCTTGCATCACCTGCCGAACTTGTTCGTGCAGTTGCGAGAGCTCCGGTAGAAGATCACCCGCAGACCCGGGCATCTCCTCTGCGGGACGACCCGTCAGCACGCCTGCAGACATAATTCTGTTAGACGGCTTCTTTGCGGAACTCTTTTTAAAGTTTGTTCAAGCACTTACTGAAAATGCCGCGTCGAAGCTGCTTATTCTCCTTAACGGAGTCCGACAGCTGGGCGCGAACATCCTTTAGTTCCACACTCAGCTGGGTATTGGCATCTTGGAGATTGTTTTTCTCCTCAATGACGCGCGTATGTACGCGCTCGCCAGCCTTTCGCTGTTGTATGGCATGTTGCTCCTCCGGATTCATTCCGGCGTCATCTGCAATTTCATTGTCAGATTTGCAGGCATGCCGCACTCTATAGGTACCTATCATTCTTTGAAACAAGTGTTACCAGAGGAGGCCTTCTTGGAATCCTTCAATGCGGCAACTGCGACCCGTAGCTGGGCCCTGCACTCTTCGAGCTCATGAGACAATTGGGTATTCTTCTCTGAAAGAACCTGCACAAGTAATGATCCTTAAATCAGTTGTGCTAACTGTTTCAAGTCTGAGGGGCTACTGCTATACATAATCATCAAATTTTCTTACCCGTATATCCTTTACATACTGATGCGTGGCTCTGGCAAGTCCATTTTGAGCAGCACGGATGTACGCGTCTCTTGAGTTGAAAGCATCAAAAGCCTCTTGGGAGAAGCACGCGTCATGGAGTACGGCCCAGCGACGCCTGTGATTCATGGCGCTCTCCACTTCGGAATTTGTGGCGGATATTTTATCCGCATCCTCTGTCAGAGGAGCATCTGGCGGGTGCCCCGTGTTAGCTTCGGCCTCTGTGTCCGGCCTTGGAGCCCGGCTAGTAGAGGCGTGATCGGCGATCTCTCCGGATATAGTCCGGCGAGCGCTTTTCCTTCATCGAAACATGGGCATTACTGTGTTTTAAAATATGATGATCATGGAGTGAGGTTTTGTAAAGTACCTCTGTGCCGATGTCTCTGTCCGGATTGCCTTCCGTTTCAGCCTGCCCGGCTTCGGCACCCCTCGTTGGCGATTTACCACGGGCTCAGCATGGTGTCCCAAGGACCTTCCCTGTAGAACACCGTACATATACGGTAGGTGAAGTGCGTGAAAGGGGATACTTCTCAAAGGTTGGGACTCTGGTCTCACTTACCTGCGAGGCAAGGAGTAGCCCGGGACAGTCGGCTGTAATAGCAACCATGGCCTCGTCGCAGCTTAATTAATAAAATATCCTGTCAATCAGCTCCACGAATATGTCAGTATCCTCTTGGAGGTCGGGGTCGAGGGACCGTTCAGGATCCTCTAGTTGTGGAGGCGGGTTTTTGATCTCCCTTACTGCTTTATGCAGCTCCTGCGGTGAACGGGCAAAGTAAGATATTTGTTGCAAAAATGCGGAAAGGAAGGGTATAAAAAGCGGCGGCTTACCCAGCTCGGAGGGTTGTACATGGAGAATCCGTCCCGCGGCTTGATGCGGAGGAACTCCTCTTCTTCTCCCTTGTACAAGCCGGACAGTATCTTTGCTAGAGCGACAATGGAGTCCGGCCCCTTACGACCAGAGTGGGTGGCATCATCTTCCCCATTAAAATCCCACATAGGGTGGCCTCGATACTGAAGTGGCTGCACCCCCGCATAATGCATATTGACATAACCTTGGTTATGGTCAGTCCTGATTGAGGCAACACCTTTATCCGGCCCATCAGGTAAAAAAACATCTCTGTCATCTTCCTCTTGAGGGCTCCGTGGTCGCCAGCTTAGGCACTTCTTTAAAGGGGCGTTGTCAAACTCGGGAAGGCTGGTCCGAATAGGATCCGGGAGGGGAACGTCCTCCATATAAAACCACTCTGAAGGCCAGTCTTCGGACGCCTTCTTCGGGGTACCGGATAGGTATCCGGTCTCAGCGATGCACCATATTTCGGCCCCGTCCACTTTATATATTGACCCCCTGGGTACGGGGCACGAGGAGCTTCTTCCACAACACGAAGTGCGCTTCGCAGCCCAGAAATAGCTCGCAAAGGGCTACATAACAAGCGATGTGTAATACGGAGGCAGGGGTGAGATTATGCAAATGGAGGCCGTAAAACTCCAAGAGCCCTCGGAGGAACGGATGGATGGGAAATCTGACCCCCCCCCCTTAATAAATAAGGAACGAGGCATACCCGCTCCCCCTTGGAGGGGTTGGGAAAGCTCTCCGCCTGCTCCCCGGCATTATAGGTGGCAAGCCCGACTCGAACAGGGACCATGTATGTTGGAGGGAGAAATCCCTGGGTCTGTAGCTCCACTAGTTGACTGTGCGGGACGGAACACTTCTTCCAATCTCCGGGCTTAGGGCTACGGGAGCGAGATGAGGAGCCGCGCTGGCCGGCCATGTTGGAATGGATTTTTTTGGGTGCGCTCCAATGAATGCTCGCTGAGAGAAGATGGTGTGATATGGATCTGAGAATCCCCGTCTCTTTAAATAGACAGTCTGTTCATGCAGCTAGGGTGGTAAATGTAAAAATGCCCTGGCCGCTCGCATTCGTTCGACACGTGGAAGATGGACCTTATTGGACGCGGAAGCCAAGAAGCACAACATTTATGAGAAGCCGGACACTATTTAACAGGTATTCAGAATTTGGAGAGGAACCCGCCTTGCAATGCTGAAGACAATCTGCGCGCCGGACTCATCGTCATTGAAGCCTAGTTCGGGGGCTACTGGGGGAGTCCTGGATTAGGGGGTATCCGGATAGCCGGACTATATCCTTTGGCCGGACTGTTGGACTATGAAGATACAAGATTGAAGACGTCGTCTCGTGTCCGGATGGGACTCTCCTTGGCGTGGAAGGCAAGCTTGGCAATACGGATATGTAGATCTCCTCTCATTGTAACCGACTCTATCTAACCCTAGCCCCCTTCGGTGTCTATATAAACTGGAGGGTTTAGTCCGTAGGACAACAACAATCATACCATAGGCTAGCTTCTAGAGTTTAGCCTTTACGATCTCGTGGTAGATCAACTCTTGTACTACTCATATCATCAAGATCAATCAAGCAGGAAGTAGGGTATTACCTCCATAGAGAGGGCCCGAACCTGGGTAAACATCGTGTCCCTTGCCTCCTGTTACCATCCGCCTTAGACGCACAGTTCGGGACCCCCTACCCAAGATCCGCCGATTTTGACACCGACACCTGCAGTCCTCCCACGCGCTTGTCTCCGCCTTCGCCCGCGCCCTCCACCGACAACAACCGTGGGCGGGGGCGAGAACGTCGCCGCGGTCGTGGAAACGGTGCCGCCGTTCAGGCACCCCCTGCGCCCAGCCCTGCGCCGTGCCCGCCGTCGGTCCCTGCATCGGCGCCCCGGGCTAACTTGTGGACTAGCCTCGTCTAGGCCTAGCCAGTGACATGGTGCGCTCCTGGGTCTGGTGTGCTGGGACCCCGCCCTGGCACGCCTCCTCAGCAGGCCATGTTTGCGGCGCCCCACCAGCCCGCGCTCCCGCCCTACGGCTACGGCGCCACTGGTGCTCCTGGCTACGGGGCGCCCACTGGCTACGGCCACCCAGGGGCTGGTCCGTCCTCGCTGCCATCCCCCACCTGGGACATGGCCTCGCTCCAGGCCGCGCTCCACAGCGCCACCGTCGGCCCATCCTCCTATGGCACCACGCCGGAGTGGTACCTCGACTCGGGCGCCGCTACACACATGAGCTCCTCTCTTGGTAAACTCCTCTCTGTTCGCCCCCATCTCTCTGCCTCTCAGGTTATCGTCAGCAGTAGTGACTGCCTACCGATCACGCATGTCGGTACAGGCTCGCTTATTGCTGGCACCTCTCCTCTCCAACTCCGCAACGTCCTCGTTTGCCCCTCTATCATTAAGAATCTTCTCTCTGTTCGTCAATTATGTCATGATAATCCTGTCTCTGTGGAGTTTGACCTTTTCGGTTTCTCTGTCAAGGATCTTCGAACCAAGGCGGTGATCCTCCGCTGTAATTCCGATGGTGACCTCTACCCCGTGGGCTGCGCTTCGTCGTCTTCCTCATGGTGGTTCACTGACTCCATCACCACTGATCTTTGGCACCAGCAGCTTGGACATCCAGGGTGCGCGTCGTCTGTTGCTCTCCCGTTCGAGTTCTGCAAGACCTCACCCCATGTCTGTCACGCCTGCTGTATGGGCAAACACACCCACCTCCCGTTTCAGTCGTCTAGTAGCACAAGCATGTTTCCATTTCAGCTTTCACATCTTGATGTATGGACCTCTCCTATTGTAAGCATCTCTGGCTATCAATTCTACTTAGTTATCCTAGATGATTACACGCATTATGTATGGTCGTTTCCTGTCAAACACAAGTCTGAAATATCCCAAATTCTCCTTGAGTTCTTTGCTTATGTGCAGACACAGTTCCAACTCCCCATCCTTGCCTTGCAGACTGACAATGGACGTGAGTTTGACAACTCCACCATTCGTAGTCTCCTCCCTCGCCACGGCACTCACTTCCGCCTTACCTGCCCATACACGAGCCAGCAGAACGGCAAGGCCGAGCGTGTTCTTTGCACACTCAACGACGGGGTTCGTGCTCTACTCATTCATGCATCCATGCCTGCACGTTTCTGGGCCGAGGCCCTTAGCACCTCCACTTACCTTCTCAACTGTCTCCCATACCGCACCAACTCATCCTGTGATAATCCCCAAGTGCAAGGAATCATCGTAGCACTTTCCAAAGGTGGAAGTGATAAGTATGGAGTGTCGAACCCACAAGGAGCTAAAGGTAAGATCAATATTCTCTCAAGCCCTATCTGCCACTGATACGACTCTACGTGCACCGAACGTTTACTTCCAACTAGCAACAAGAAATAAAACTACGTTGTGGGTATGAAGAGGATAACTTTGCATGGTAATGGAGAGCTAAAACATAAAAGTAGGTGATGTTATCATAAAGTTAGAATATATTACTTAGTATTATAAATAGCGAGTGTGGAATAATGGTGGATCGGTGTGCGGAATTATCCTAGGCAATTGTTAACAAGACCGGCAATCACTATTGCAGTTTCATATGAGGGAGAGGCATAAGCTAACATACTTTCTCTACTTGGATCATATGCACTTATGATTGGAACTCTAGGAAGCATCCGCAACTACTAAAGATCATTAAGGTAAAACCCAACCATAGCATTAAAGCATCAAGTCCTCTTTATTCCCATACGCAACAATCCCTCTTACTCGGGTTTAAGCTTCTGTCACTCTAGCAACCCACTATAAGCGAATCATGAACGTATTGCAACACCCTACAGCGGGAATCCCTCACGCTTGCGTGACACGGGGGGCACCATAGGACAGCACCAAAGTAAAACATACAACTCATACCAATCTAGATCATCAATCAACCCAAAGACAAAAGATATCTACTCAAAACATCATAGGATGGCAACACATCATTGGATCATAATATGTGGCATAAAGCACCATGCTCAAGTAGGGGATTACAGCGGTGTGCAGAGAGTGGACCGCATAAAAGAGATGAGGATGGTGATGTTGATGAAGACGATCACCGTGGCGATGATTCCCCTCCCGATGGCACTCCGGCGCCACCGGAAGAGAGGAGGAGAGGTTCTCCCCCTTGTGCTTCCTCCTCCAGGCCTCCACCTTCTGGTCCTTGGCCTTCATGGTGATGAAGACCCCTCCGGGATACTCCTCCATGGCCACCGGTGATGATGGCCCCCTCCAGCAGGGTGCCGGAGAGGGCCTAGATTGACTTATCGTGGCTACAGAGGCTTGCGGCGGCGGAACTTCCGATCTAATCTCTGTTCTGGAAGTTTTAGGGTACGAGAGTATATATGGGTGCAGGGGGTACGTCGGAGGAGCTACGAGGGCCCCACGAGGCAGGGGGCGCGCGCGCCCTAAGGGGGGGCACACCCCCCACCCTCGTGAGCTCCTCCCGTATCTCCTAACGTAGAGTCCAAGTCTATCCAATGGCTTTCCTTCCAAAAATAACTTCTCCAGTTGATTTCGTTCCGTTTTGACTCCGTTTGATATTCCTTTTCTTCGAAACACTGAAATAGGCAAAAAACAACAAATCTGGGCTGGGCCTCTGGTTAGTAGGTTAGTCTCGGAAATAATATAAAAGTGGATAATAAAGCCCAATAATGCCCGAAACAGTGGATAATATAGCATGGAGAAATCAAAAATTATAGATACGTTGGAGACGTATCACCCTGCACGCTGCATGAACTCTTGCTTGGTGTCGCCCCTGACTACTCGTTGCTCCGCGTGTTCGGTTGCCTCTGCTATCCCAGCCTCACATCCACCTTACGCCACAAGCTTGACACACGCTCTGCGGCCTACGTTTTTCTCGGGTACCCCTCGGATCATCGCGGCTACCGTTGTTTCGATCCCATCTCCCATCGTGTTCTCACGCCGCGCCATGTGGTCTTCCATGAAACAGTGTTCCCCTTCGCCATCCCTATCTCCCCTAACATCGCTGCACCGCCTGCTCTGTCACACTCTGTCTTGCAGGTTCCGCTCATCGTCGGGTCATCCGTTGCACGCACAACGCCCTGTTCAACTACGGCGGTGCGATCGCCATTCGACGGCTCTCTCCATGCCTCGCCTTGCGCGGGAACCCCGCGTTCAACCACAGACATGGGATCAGCAACGGACGGCTCCCTCCATGCCTCGCCTCGCGCGGGAACCCCGCGTTCAACCACGAGCGTGGGATCGGCGACGAACGGCTCCGCGCGCTCCCCTCATAGCGTGCCAAGTGCGGATTCAAGCTCCGTCGTTCGATCTTCTGCGAGCGGTGCTGCTTCCACTGCGCCAAGCACGTTGTCTTCCTGTCCAAGCTCGGACCCGCCTGTTGCGCCCGTCGGCGCTACTGCTTCGTCACCTCCGGCGGCCCCGCGACCGATGGTCACCAGTGCTCAGCGCGGCATCTTTCGGCCGAACCCATGCTACTACGACGTCGCGCCTGCCGTCACCACCGCGGCACCCTCGCCCGTTCCTCGCTCCGTCCGCACTGCGGTTCGAGACCCCAACTGGTTCGCCGCCATGCGCGACGAGTATGACGCGCTAGTGCGGAACCATACTTGGGAGCTCGTGCCATGGCCTACCGGTGCCAATCTCATCATCGGCAAGTGGATCTTCAAGCACAAGAACAACGCCGATGGCTCCCTCGCCCGCTACAAGGCCCGGTGGGTCGTGCATGCGTTTCGTCAACGCGCCGGCATCGACTACGGCGAGACGTTCTCACCAGTCGTCAAGCCGGCCACCATCTGCACCGTCCTCACCCTGGCGGCTTCGCGTGGCTGGCCTGTGCACCAGCTCGACGTTTCAAATGCCTTTCTGCACGACAACTTGGAGGAGGAGGTCTACTGCCTCCAGCCCGCTGGCTTCGTCGATAGTGCGCATCCTCACCACGTCTGCCGCCTCTCCAAGTCCCTCTATGGCCTGAAGCAGGCGCCTCACGCGTGGTTCCTCCACTTTACTGGCTTCATCAAGACGCTCGGGTTCACCGCCACTCGCTCGGACTCCTCCCTGTTCACGCTTCGCCATGGCTCGGACACGGTGTACCTGCTCCTCTACGTGGATGATATCATGCTCACTGCATCCACTCCGGCCCTGCTTTGCCGCGAGGTCGCCGGCCTCACCAGCGAGTTCGCCATGAAGGATCTTGGGCCCCTTCACTTCTTCCTCGGCATCAAGGTGTCCCGCACTCCCGCTAGCTTCTTCCTCTGTCAACAACAGTATGCGGATGAGGTTCTCGATCGCGCCGGCATGGACACATGCCACCCCTCGCCGACCCCGATCGACACCAAGAGCAAGCTTCCGACCGCCGACGAGCCCTGTGTGGACGACGCCTCCGCGTACCGCAGCATTGCTGGAGCCCTGCAGTACCTCACCATCACCATGCCCGAGATCGCCTACGTCGTGCAGCAGATATGCCTGCATATGCACGATCCCCGTGAGTGCCATCTCATGCTGGTCAAGCGTGTGCTCCGGTACGTCCGCGGCACGGCTCACCTCGGCCTTCATCTGCGCGCCTCCACCACTCTGGATCTTCGTGCCTTCACCGACGCCGACTGGGCCGGCTGCCCCGACACCCGGCGCTCCACCTCGGGCTTCTGCGTCTATCTTGGCGACGCACTCGTTTCCTGGTCCTCCAAGCGCCAGGCAACGGTGTCGCGCTCTAGCGCGGAAGCCGAGTATCGCGGTGTGGCCAACGCCGTGGCGGAGTGCGTCTGGCTCCGACAGCTGCTCGGCGAGCTCTTCGCGCCGGTCACCAAGGCGACTCTGGTCTTGTGCGACAATGTGTCTGCAGTGTACCTCTCTGCGAACCCAGTTCACCATCGACGCACGAAGCACGTGGAGCTGGACATCCACTTTCGTTCGCGAGCGTGTGGCCCTCGGCGAGTTCCGCGTTCTTCATGTGCCCACGCGCCAACAGCTCGCCGACATCATGACCAAGGGCCTGTCGTCGGATGTGTTCTGTGAATTTCGCTCCATTCTTTGCGTCGTTGCCGCTGACGATGCGACTGCGGGGGGTATTAGCCTACTGTATGTCGTAGCATACGTGCTCTGTATAGTCTCCGCGTACGCGTACGTGCTCTAGATCGTGGCTGCCAAGTAGTGGCGCACGTCCAAGGTGCACGTGAGAGTGGTTTTTGTAGGACGAGCTACACTGTACCCCCTATCAGAGCCGTTCAATCTGAGCTCTTGTGCATCTGGATATGTGCATAAGATTCAAATATCAGCAGCTAGGCAGGTGCTCAACGCTTAATATTCTGGCACCGGATGGACGCCGATAGCGACGCGCAAGAAGGCTACCGTTTCTGACACCATGCAGCACTGTCATGGCTACAGTACTACACAAATAAAAAACACTCTCTCTGGTGACCTGCTCTCTTGCTAGTTGACTTGCTGGCTATCTACAAGAAGGAATCTTTCCTCACAAAAAACTCTCTCAATCTTCACATGCAACTGGAATCTACATCCGCATGCCAACATGTGCATGCTCTCTCTCTCACACATATGCTATTTCACCTTCGTAAATAAAAGCTTCCTTCCACACAAAAAAGCTTCCTCACACAACTGCTCTCTCTCTCTCTCTCTTCTCTCTGATAAAAAAATTAGAGTCTTCTCTCGTTGTGACATGCTACCTGCGTCTTCAAATTTTGCAAAGAATTTTCTCTCTCTCTTTGAGTCTCCACGTAGGCACTTTCTTTTCTCTCAAAGAAAATTTCTCAATGATTTTTTTCTCACTCTTAAATGCTACTCCTCTCTCTTCACTTTGCCCGCAGGGGCTCCACCCTTTTTTACTAGCTTTAGCCCACTCTTTGTCTGTCTTTCACTGTTGCAACAGAGAGCCTGGGGAGTAGGGATATGACATAACATTGTAGCCATGCAGACAGGACAGCACCTCCTGCTAATGACACTGCCGCAAACAGCTGCACTCCTCGTGATGCTTTTTTCTGCACAAATCCTGAAGCAAACGAACAGTCCAGATAAAAGGTACCGCGTAGCTCGTGCTAGGAAGAAACTTTGTGCACCTCCAAGGTAGTTGTTCGCCCCATGATCTCCACTAGGCAGTGGCGCTCCAAGCTATACATATACCCCTGCCTGTGATCAATCAAAGTGTGGTGAAATTCTCCCTATTCTCTCCTCATAACAAGAACAACCTGATGCTACAATCATGGAGCCGCGCCCTACAACCCATTGCCGGCCACAACTACGAACGACACTGCTGAAGCAAGCGGCGCATCCACGGGCAGAAGATGCAGATGAGGCGGTGATGGCGAGGGGCGTGAACAGCGACGGCGAGGTAGACGACGGCTGGGAGCGGGACGGCTTGCAGCGCTTGTCGTGGCTCCTCTCACCAGCGTTTTCTCGAGGGAAAGGACAACACAGGAGGTAGACGACGATGCAGGGAGGGATTGATATCACGGTTCAGAGGCAGTGCATCAGACGCTTGGGGCGCGACCGGCCCAACTATTGGGCCGGCGCGCACTGACACCTTAGTACTGGCCATTGGAAAAAGAAGTTAACATATTAATTTGTGTTTCCAAATATTGGGACCGTAAGTTGTGCCCCCAAATGTCATAGGCGCATCGGGCAATATACAACAAAACCAGTGGAAAAAATGATTGAACAAAGGCATTTTTTTCTATAGTTTTGCTAAGTCTCAGTCGACTGAGACTTCATTATGTCTCAGTCGACTGAGACTTTGTTATGTCTCAGTCAATGCAATCTTTCTTTGATTTTGTATGGAATTCATAATTTTTGTCAGTTTTTCTTTTGCTTCTTACACTAGTAGAAAACAGGGGTTTCGTCCACTCTCAATGTACACATTATCCCTGTTGCATTACAAACCGGGACTAATGTGAGCATTACACTAGTAGAAAAAGGATCAAACGTGAAGCACATTAGTGCCGGTTCATGGCGGCGATCAATAGTACCGGTTCGTGGCGAACCTTTAGTACCGGTTCATGCAACGAACCGGTACTAAAGAGGCTGTGTCATCCTGCGGTCAGGCTATGGCCCCACCATCACCATTTAGTGCCGGTTCGTACCACGAACCGGTACTAATGAGGTTATGGCAAGCTGTTTTTAGTCCCACCTCGCCAAGAGAGAGGCAGTATGAGCGGTTTATAAGCCGTGAGTGCACAGACAATGACAAAGAGTTGTAATGCTCACCTACATGTTGATTAGCTTCAAGCCTTGCGGAATAGCATAGATTGCACTGAGCTATGTGCAGTGGCTTAGTGCAATCTACACTATTCCGAATGGCTTGAAGCAAATTAACCAGCATTGCACCTCTTTTTTATTTTTAATAACTTATTTAAACTCCGGACTTCTTTTGTGTTCAGTATGCAGCATTTAAAACTTGTTATGCCTCAAGGTTGTTATGGTTTGGAAATTATGGATTTGACAACCATGAATCATAGCTTTTTGTGTAAGTGACTTGGGAAACTCAAGTTTGGCAAACTCTATTGACTAGTAGAAAAACGGTCAAATGTGAAGCACATTATAGTGCCGGTTTGAATTTGAGCTGGCACGAATGTGACCATTAGTGCCGATTCCAACGGCTAGGCGGGCTGCTACCATTAGTACCAGTTCGTTGCCAATCTTTAGCACCGGTTCGTGGCACGAACCGATACTAATGTGCATCCCACCAATCAGGAAGAATCACACGGATCGTGTGTTTCTTTCTAGGTCTTGCGAGTCGTTGGATCAAGGGTGTGTTTCTTCCTAGCTCATGTGAGTCGTTGGATCGAAACTACCACAATCACTTTGTGAGCCAGACGACCCTATATATAGCCCATCTCTCGCCTTCCCTGCATAAGTCTTTCAATTCATCGACTACATACATCTACCAGTTCATCGACTACATACATCTACCAGCTCATCGACTGAATACAAATCATTCGGATTCGCCATCATACGCCCAACCGTGCATTTGATATGCATATATATGCATCACGAGCCACAGTAGGGCTGTATGATGGCGATACCGATTGGTTTGTTCTAGATCCGACATAAAAGGTTTGATACAACTTCTTTTTTGTGACATAAGATCTAACATTGTTGCTTCTAGTAGTTCTCTTGATTTCACTAATGATTCTCTTAGCGAAGTTACACTTGAGCAAGAAAATAGCTTATTGAAGGGAATTATAGAGAAAGGAGTGTACAAAAGCCTTGCCGAGAGTAAGCAATTCGAGGAAATTGTGCGCAAGCAAGGAAGGCACCGGAAGAATCAAGGTGTTGGTTTTGAACGAAAGTTCAATGCCAATGGAGTTGAGTGGGAAGAAGATCAATACCCCAAGACAAAGTTTGTTCCTCAACAAGAAAAGTATCCTACTTCCTTCAAGGGGACACAAGCTCAAGATGATCTTCCACCACAAGACTACAAGCAAAAAGGCAAGGACAAGCTTCAAGAGGAAATTGATGAGGTTATGGCAAGTTGTTTTTAGTCCCACCTCGCCAAGAGAGAGGCAGTATGAGCGGTTTGTAAGCCGTGAGTGCACAGACAATGATGAAGAGTTGCAATGCTCATCTACATGTTGATTAGCTTCAAACCTTGCGGAATAGCATAGATTGCACTGAGCTATGTGCAGTGCAGTCTACACTATTCTGAATGGCTTGAAGCAAATTAACCAGCATTGCACCTCTGTTACATGGCCACTTCAATGTTTTTTAAACTCATATGAACTCCGGACTTCTTTTGTGTTCAGTATGCAGCATTTAAAGCGACGTCATCAATTTCCAACATGTTCTGACATCATTTGTTGTTTTTCGGTCATTTACCTAATTGTTTAGAGAGCTAAATGACCGTGAAATTGAAAATCACTATAAAATGAATCCTGAAAATGTTGAAACTTGGCATGGTATCATCGTATCACCCGCATAGCATGCACGAAAGAGTAGAGAGGGTCACGGCAAAAACTGGACGCACTTCGTGTACAAACTGGACAAACTCTTTCCGAGTATCAGGGTTTCGGACGAGAACTCATCTGTTACATGGCCACTTCAATGTTTTTTAAACTTATTTGAACTCCGGACTTCTTTTGTGTTCAGTATGCAACATTTAAAGCGACGTCATCAATTTCCAACATGTTCTGACATCATTTGTTGTTTTTCGGTCATTTACCTAATTGTTTAGAGAGCTAAATGACCGTGAAATTGAAAATCACTACAAAATGAATCCTGAAAATGTTGAAACTTGGCATGGTATCATCGTATCACCCGCATAGCATGCGCGAAAGAGTAGAGAGGGTCACGGCAAATAAATAATGCAGAAAAGAAAAAACAATATAAAAAAACTACTCAAAAATAAATAAAAGAAAATAAGTAATGCAGAAAAGAAAAAACTATATAAAAAATTTGTTGGCGCACTGCCCTGTGGGTCTACCAGACCTAGGGTGTGCAAATGCAGGCCTAGAAGGGCCAGCAGACTCATAGGGCAGCGCGCCCTAATTAATTAGGCCTAGAAGCCTGCTATATAGAGGAGTTCGAAGAGGTAGCCGCGGCTGGGTTTATAAACCAGTGCGGCTGCCCTTCGCCGGACGAGGTGGGACTAAATTTTGGGGTGGCAGTGCAAACTCTAAATACAGCAAAAAACAACTAAAAATAAATAAAACAAAATAAATAAAGCAGAAAAGAAAAAATGAAATGAAAAAAGCCCACCTACTGGGCCACAGCGGCCTGCATACGACTAGAAACCCAACCTGTTGTTGGGCCAGGATGCAGGCCCGCAAGCCCAATAGGCCCCACAGGGCAGAGTAGAAGAGGTAGGCCCAGAAGGCCTGCTTTAGAGAGGAGCTCGAGACAGCAGCGACGGCGGGGCTTATAAGTAGGTGTGTGCGCCCTTCGGCTAGCGAGGTGGGACTAAATTTCTGCGCCCCTCGCCTGGCAGCGCACACCCTTTAGTACCGGTTGGAGCCACCAACCGGTACTAAAGGCCCCCCCTTTAGTACCGGTTGGTGGCTCCAACCAGTACTAAAAGCCTTCGTTACCCGCCGCTTGGCCTGGGGAAAATAGGCCTTTAGTACCGGTTGGAGCCACGAACCGGTACTAAAGGCCAATCCTATATATATAGCACTTAAGAAAATTTCAGTTTCAACTCCGCACTTCGTCTCCACCCTCCGCCGCGCGCGCCGCTCGATCCCGTCATCGCCGCCCGTCGCCCGTACCATCGTCCGTCGTCATCGTCGCTGTCCCCGCCGCCGCCCGTCGTCGTCGTCGTCTCGCGCTGCCGCCCCGAACGCCGCCGCCGTCCATCGTCATCGCCGCGGACGTACGTCTCTCTCTCGCTCCCGCACACACATACACACACATACACACACACACCGGCGCCCCCGCCCCGTACGCCGGCGCCCCCGCTCGTACGTACGGGGCGGCGGCATATGGGGCCGCACACACACACACATATACCACACACACACACGCATACACACACATACACACATACGTACACACATATATGTATATATACACACACATGCATACATACACACATACACACACACACAATTTTTTTTACTTATTTTCTGTTTTTTAGAAAAGTTAATTAGATGATCGAATGTTAGATTAATGTCGAATGTTAGATGAATTAGCTAGCTAGATAGAAAAATCGTCGAACTAGAGATTAGAACTAGTTGAATAATTAATATAACTAGTTTATTTTTAATAAGAAAATTTAGGTATATGAGATTAGAACTAATTGAATAATTAATATAACTAGTTTATTTTTAATAAGGAAATTTAAGTATATGAGATTAGAACTAGTTGAATAATTAATATAACTAGTTTATTCTTAGTAAGAAAATTTAGGTATATGAGATTAGAACTAGTTGAATAATTAATATAACTAGTTTATTTTTAGTAAGAAAATTTAGGTATATGAGATTTGATGATCTAATTAAAATATTATTTATTAATGAGTTTTTCTGTTTATTTAATTTTTTATATATTTTGAGTTTATATAAATGTTAGATTAATGTCAAATGTTAGATGAATTAGATAGAAAAGTTAAATATATAGTAATGTCAATTGAATATATAGTTAGATATATTAATGTCAAATGTTAGATGAATATATATTTGGCTAGATATAGGTGTTTAATGTTTCACCTATATGAACATAGGAAATGTCATCTGACGACGAAAAAGATTTTATTATGTGCGAACACTGTGAAGACCAGCGCGGCCTGTGCGACCAAAATTTCCTTGTTGATGGTAGGCGCTTCAGCATCAAGCTGGATGAGACATTCGAAGTTGATACAGTAAGTCACTTTATCAATTATTATTTGAATGCAAAACTTATGCTTCATTTGCTTCAACTTATAATTTTAAATTTTCACTATTCTACTAGCGCATCCCCTGCCATGCAAGAATTTTTGTCTTGGATAAGATAGGTTTCAGTGCTATAGATGATATGGAGGTAAAGAGAGTTTACTTGAAGACGCAGCATGGGTATACTTTCAACGTCAAATTATATAATGGAGACACATACACCCATTTTGAATGCAAAACTTGGCAAGCACTATGCAAGGCTTATGCATTTGAGCCTGATATGGTTATCACCTTTGATATTCGTCCGGAAAATGATATTGAAGGTAATATAGACATCTGGGTCAATGTGCAAACGCCTCCAGTTCTACCATTTGGTGAGTTTTTCTCAACCATGCATGCATATGTTTATGTATTTCATACAGTTTATTCAAAAATAGTTGACAACTATTTTGTATTGTCAGCTTATTTCGGTTCAAGCAAACATGTCCGACGCTTGGTAGACAGGACCTACTACTGCCCCGGGGCTCAATTAAACTGCGAGGAGATAAGTCATTATGTTTCATGGCTTGAGGATCTTAATACTGTCAAGACAAATTTTTCCCTACACTTAGAAATGTTAGTACTCAAAACGTGCGACCAATGGTGATCGTATTGAACTACGGTCACATCTATAATCAAAAGATGGTAAGATTTTAAATATTTGTCCTTAATTAGTGCATCTTTTGCATACATTATTTTTGAAGCTAAACTTTCATTGCTTAGTATATTAATTACTATACGATGTTGTTCAACAGGGACTTCCGATGACAGTTGTGCCTTAGTGGATCGAGACAAAAGGTCGCATGTCAATGGTTAGCTTACGACCAAGATTTCCTACATTGCACATGAGTGCATTCCGGATTTCTAAAAGCGAAGAATGCTTAATAGTGAAAGATTGGAGCAAAATTGTTAACGATCGCAGAGAAGTACTAGGGGGCAGTAAGGAGAAGCGCAACCCAAGATTAGGAGACAGATTCATCTGCATGCTCCAATATGATGAATCAGGAGAGCTATACATGTTCTATGCTATTCTACCTGAGAGGGAGCAGCAGGATCAATAGCTACTCTTCATGCTCTTAATTAGTACTTGTCTCATGGATCCGTGTCCTGAACTTCGATGTTGGTGATGATTATGTTGAACTTGATGATATCTTTTTGCTTCTGTTACAAAGTGAATGTTTCCTCTTTATGCTAGCCAACGTTGATGATGAATTACATAGCTAGCGGTAATGACTATGATAATTAAATAATGGTAATTAGACGACCACGATGATTTTTAGCTAGCTAGAGTTTATTTATTTATTAATATGCGATGATGATGATGATGATGATGACGACTACAACTCATTATAACGTAAAACAATCCTAAATTAAATTGATAACACAAATTTAATTAAAAAATACAAAATAAAACAAAAACCCACAACCATTTAGTACCGGTTGGTTTTACCACCAACCGGTACTAAAGGGCTCCCGGCCCCCGGAGCTGGCTCGTGCCACGTGGTACCCCTTTAGCACCGGTTCGTGCTGAACCGGTACTAAAGGGGGGGGGCCTTTAGTGCCGAAATAATAGTGCCGGTTCCTAAGCTGGCACTAAAGGGCCTTACGAGCCGGTGCTATTGCCCGGTTTTCTACTAGTGTTAGTCCCGGTTCGAGCGGCTAGGGCGTCGGAAAGGCATTAGTCCCGGTTCAAATGGGACCTTTAGTCCCGGTTTGAGACACGAACTAGGACTAAAGGGTGTGATGCCTTTTAGTTCAGATTAGTGTCTCAAACTCTACCCCCCCCCACCCCCCCCCCCCGCCCTGTGTATCGCCATTTTAGTTTTGAAAAAAAAGAAAATGATAAAGCTTCAAAAATTAAAATCCTTCGAGATGTAGTTATGTTACTACATCTACTAGTTAGGAAAATTAAAAAACATAAATTTGGGCATGTTTTGCAAAAAAGTATGATGAAAAAGTAAAACGACTATATTTTTTGCATACGATGTAAAAAAAGTATAATATATCAAAATGTTCACCACGGAAATCCGTATTTGATTTTGACTGCCATAGGCCGTTTAGCAAATTTTTAGAATCCTTAAATTCTAAAAGGGAAAAAGTTATGCTCAAATTTCAGTTTTCTTGAATTTTTGATTAAATCTGGTCAAACTGTGGTCAAACTACTTATTCAAAAAATATTAGTGATACTAAAAAATTATTCAAGAATATTAGTGTTATTAAATAATTATAATAGTGCCGGTTCCTAAGCCGGCACTAAAGGGCCTTACGAGCCGGTGCTATTGCCCGGTTTTCTACTAGTGTTAGTCCCGGTTCGAGCGGCTAGGGCGTCGGAAAGGCATTAGTCCCGGTTCAAATGGGACCTTTAGTCCCGGTTTGAGACACGAACTAGGACTAAAGGGTGTGATGCCTTTTAGTTCAGATTAGTGTCTCAAACTCTACCCCCCCACCCCCCCCCCCCCCGCCCTGTGTATCGCCATTTTAGTTTTGAAAAAAAAGAAAATGATAAAGCTTCAAAAATTAAAATCCTTCGAGATGTAGTTATGTTACTACATCTACTAGTTAGGAAAATTAAAAAACATAAATTTGGGCATGTTTTGCAAAAAAGTATGATGAAAAAGTAAAACGACTATATTTTTTGCATACGATGTAAAAAAAGTATAATATATCAAAATGTTCACCACGGAAATCCGTATTTGATTTTGACTGCCATAGGCCGTTTAGCAAATTTTTAGAATCCTTAAATTCTAAAAGGAAAAAAGTTATGCTCAAATTTCAGTTTTCTTGAATTTTTGATTAAATCTGGTCAAACTGTGGTCAAACTACTTATTCAAAAAATATTAGTGATACTAAAAAATTATTCAAGAATATTAGTGTTATTAAATAATTATTTCAGTTTTTTGAATTTTAGTCAAATCTGATCAAATTGTGGTCAAACTATGGTCAAACCACTTATTCAAGAAATATTAGTGTTACTAAATAATTATTGGTTTTAAGAATAATAGTTTCAAACTCAAACGGTGTAACTGTGACTTCATGCTCAACTTTAACACCTACGGGTTAATATGGTTGACAGCTTACTATTGTCAGGAAAACAACAATTGCAGACATGGAAACAAAGGAGAATAGAACTCGAAAGTTAAGCTTTCTCAGGCTGGAGTTTTTTTTCTCGAATACGCACGAGTATGCGTATCATCTTGTATAGAAGAAGGGGGGAAGAATCCCAGCCACCGTTGATGTTACATAGATTCAAACACTACAATAACATCAACACACAGCACAGCCATCAGTCCACCTACGCAACACCTAACCCGACTACTCGCTACCTGCCCACCCTACTAGAAGCTGAAACGTGCTGTCTACTTCACCTTTCAACAGGCTCGCCTGCTGCCAAGCTCTACCCTCCACGACGACACGCCTAACGACCACCTCTAGTGATGCAGAGGCAACGTCAAAGATAATCGCATTCCTGTGTTTCCAAAGCTCCCAAAGCCCGAGGGTAAGAAGCGCCCTCAAGTCCTTCGGCTTATGCACGCCTGACGTTCTTGCAACACACCACTCCTTGAGGGTGTCTTGTGCAGTTGGTGCCCACTGCGGTTTCCCAAGGGCTGAGCACAGGGTTCTTCAGACAGTCCTAGCGAACACACACGTCAGAAGAATGTGGTCGATGGTTTCCTCCTCTTGCTCACAAAATAGGCATGCATTCTAGTGCGGGAGGCCGCGTCTGGCTAGTCGATCTGAAGTCCAACATCTGTTCCTCATGGCCAGCCAGGTGAAGAAGCGGCACTTGAGAGGTGCCCTAGATCTCCAACAAAAGTCCGCCGTAGGCATCACCTCCTTGCCAGCATGGGTGACCGGCCGGGAAGTTAGACGATTTGAAATGATGAGGGGTGATTAGAGATTAGAGATTAAATTGAGTAGTGATGAGGAGTGATTAGAGGTTAAATACAAATAATTCAGAAAATTGAAAATTGAGAAAAAAATTATTTTTTTCTAAAAAAATCCTTTAGTCCAGGTTGATGTTGTTGAGCTCCAGACAACGGCCACGTGGAGAGCCTTTAGTCCCGATTCGTAACACAACCGAGACTAAAGGGGGGTCTTTAGTCCCGGTTCCAGAACCGGGACTAAAGGCCCGTTTTCTACTAGTGTTATATAATATATCACTTGACTGAGACCTAGCCACACCTTTTTTTTAAATATGATTGGACAAAAGAATATATTGTACAAATTTATGTTTGTTCAAACTTGGACTACTTCCGTGTGCTCTGCAGGACAGCCGGCGGGAGACGTACCTGTCGACACACCGCATCTCCGTGCTTGTCGGTCAGACCTCACCACGGGGCACGCGCGCCTGCCATGCAGCACGCACGGACACATTCACAAGAGCCCAGCACGTAGCACACGCACACACCAAGCCAACGCATACGTAGCGCACGGGGCGTCAGAGCGCAGGACCAAGAGAGAGCGAGGAGAGGCAGTCCTCATGTGCTCGTCATCCTGCCATTGACGGGGAGGCCGCGCCACGAATCGGACCGTGGAGGTGAGACCTCGCCGCCCTCCTGCGGTGGCGCCGAGCGCAGGGACGCGGCCATGCGAGCTCTCGGTCACGAGTCACGACCATATGCATGCGAGTTTGATGCGTCCGAGCGAGCGCAGGGACCATGGCAGCAACCAGCCCTCGGCAGCGCAGACCATTGGCATGTAGTACATGAGAGACGATGCAGAGGCGGGCGCCGTCGCCGAGCAACGTGGTCGACCGGGAGGGAGGCGACGGCGCGAACACATCGATCCCTCGACTGCATGGACCAGAGCACACACATTTTTTTTTAGAAAATGAGAATGACCCGGCCTCTGCATCTGGGCAACGCATACGGTCACTTTATTAATTATTCTTACAAGACCTTACAAAATGATACAACAGTAAGACTAAAGCCACCGTCTAAGCAACAGACTGTCGCTACACCTATCCAGCTGATAAATGGGTGCAGATAGCTTGGGCTTAATACCAAACAGACATCGCAGCCAAGCCTAACATTTAAGACCTGAGACCCCAACCTAGCCACTTGCCGGGTCTGGGGCACACACTGGTCCGCCGTGCTCTCAGAGGCCGCCGCCGCCAACTGCCACCGCTCCATCTTCAGAACTGTACTGATGCATCAACCTTGCTCGGTCAAAGCTATCGTCGACGCCACCACGGCGCCCAACGGCACCTCCTTCATGCGCGCAAACAGCTGAGCACATCGCGGTCGCCACTGATACACCTCAGCGCCATGCTGCCATGTACCACCAGCCGACACAGCTTGAAGTCCTTGAAAGATCTGTCGTGCGTAGCACCTGCCGACCAGACATGACAAAGCGTAGCACCTGTCGGTCAGGCATGACTTGACATCTCCACCGAAGCTCCGTGCAAGACGAAGCCGCTCCACCTCCTGCCTCTGATTTCTAGCGCTGCTCCACAAACGATGCTCCCAAGAGAGAAACGACACCGCAGTGCCGCCATCGTCCGAACTGGAAAACCATATCATAGGGTTTCCCCCGGAGCAGCACGAGTGGGTCGACAGTAGTTACAGAACGATGCCTTCATGAAGGTAACGGCGCAGAACGCCGCCATCGTCCGCCATCGGTTCGGTTTTCAGCGGCAACTATGTCTCTCCGACTCGTAGCCGGGACTAGATTACAGATCTCGAGATCCGATCATCCAGTCTCAGGTCGACCACCTCCGACGTAGGAGATGACCACCACCGCCATAATCCTCGTGATGCGATGCAGACCCGGAGTGCTTCAGCGAGCCGTCGCCGAATCCGATGAGATGCAGCAGTTTGAGGACGTAACGGCAGCCCGGGACGCGCCCCGGCCGCCGCTGCCGCCATCTCATACTACTCCCGCCGGCTGCAGCCAAACCCCCCGTCGCGCCCCGGCCGCCGCTGCCCGCCATCCTCGTCGGGAGGGAGATCCAAATCAGGCCGCCGCCGCCTCAGATCTCAGGACGCCAGAGGAAGTCCGCCGCCGCCGCGCCACGGGGCCTTCGCCCAACGACGTTGCCGGCGACGGCGGAGGGAGGCGGGTGCACGGGAAGTCGAGGAAAGATTGGGATGTGGCCGCCTGGCGGCGGCCGCACGGGGTCGGGAGGAGGGCGGATGTGTAGTACCGGAGCAGACACATGGGGCGCAGATGAAGCAAACGCAGGCGCCGTCGCCCCACGCCGTGGTTGACCAGGAGGGAGTGGATGGCCCGGACGTGGCCGCCCGCTAGCCACGGACGGGGCCCTAGACACCATGATGACATGGCTTACCACCGTTGCCCCAGAGCGGAACGGACGACAAAGGGTCCACATGCGGGAGGCCCTGCTCCGTCGACGAAGCCCGCTCCGGACAGAACTACCGCGAACCCTCAATCCAAGAGCCACTACAGGGTAAAGACTAGGACACAGCAGCAGCACGCGCACGCGACACAACACGGACGACAGAGCCCACGGCATATATAAACAACAAAGAAGAAGCAGCCGCAGTTGATGCCGAAGCGGAGGGGCAAGAAGCAAGGCGCCTCCTCACGTCGGCTTTGTAGGCAGCACCTCTCCACGACGACGTCGCGGGCGGCTCCGATGGCGCTGGTCGGCAAAGCAACGTCGGCGTCAAGCTAGTGGCGGCGGGGCGCCGTCGGCATGGAAGGTCGCGAGCCCGCCGCGTCAGCCGACAGGACGTGCTCGAGGTCAAGATCGCCGGCGCATGGGACCATGACGATGGCAAGGGCATCGTCGAAAACGGCGGTGGAAAGGTATGCCGCCTCAGCCTGCGAGAAGGAGACGTGGTCATTTGTGAGCAGAGACGGGGGCTCCGTCGACTGCTGACTTCCTGGGTCACGAACCGGTGGGGAGGTGGAGATGGATGTAGCTGCTGCGGAGGCATCGATGGGAAGAAGAGAATTTGTTGTTGCGACGGGCCGGGGTGTATACAAGGGAATATATACTCCACTATGCATGAATCGATCCTTGTCCGCATCTAGATCTCAATCTTTGAGTCACGTATTGGTGTATCACATGCCAATGCCATGCACAAAGCAGACGCGTGGCCGGCCGACCGGCGGAGCTCAACTCGCGTACGTGCAACCCGACCCGATAAAAGCTAGCAGAAGCTGACGTTAGATAAAGCATGCATGTCATGGAATACAACAAAAAGTGATTAGGAAAAAGAGCACCGCGTGCGTACGTGCGTACGTGCGCTCTCCGAAATAAGAAAAGGACATGATGATGTCATTGGAAGTTATGCATGCGTGGCCCTGGAATAATATCCAGTGTGCAACCGGCTTGAAAAAAAGTGAATGCCTTGTGTTTATAGGAGTATAATAAACCAGTCATGACAAGGCAAAGGAAGAAAAGGGCAAAAAGGCGAAATCTAAACAGGAAAAAAAAGGAAAACAAGAAAGCACTCGCGCCTTACCGGGCCGGCCCATCAGCATACAACAACAACAATCGTGATAAACTCTCTACTGGAATTCCCTATTCGCCGCTTACTGCGGCAAGTAGTCGCCGCTTCGCACAGGGCGCAGCTCACCCTGGGCCGGCCCATTTGAGTGGTTTCACCTCGCGAGATGAACCGGAAAAAAACTATGGCGCTAGGGATCAAACCTACGACCTCCAGTAGCGATACACACTCGCTAGCCACCGCGACCGGCTCGTGGATCTGTAAGAGAGCAATGCTAAACTTAAAGAAACTAAGAGCGACAAAAACCCATATGTTCCTTGTACTGTTTTTTCTTCAGTCTTATTCTGTTCTTTCTTGTTTTCTTGTTTTCTTTGTTTTTCTTTTTCAATATTTTTTACTTTTTCTTTGTAAGCTTTTCGAAAAGTTCAAATATGGTTCAGAATTTTCGAAAATGTTCTTTTTGTCAAAAATTGTTCATATTTCTGAAATAGTGTTCACATTACAAAATTTTGTTCAGAATTTCGAAAATTTTCATGCTTTCTTTGTTTGTTTGTTCTGATTTTCAAAATTTTGTTCACATTTGAATTTTTTTTAAAATTAATTCAAAAAATGTTCGAGTTTCAAATCTTGTTCGCATTTTCAAAAAACGTTCACAATTCGAAATAATGTTCGCATTGCCAAATTCTGTTCAGAGTTACAAAAAATGTTCCCTTTCTCAAAAATTGTTCACAGATCCAAAAATATGTTCGCTTTCTTCAAATTTTGTTCCAAGCTTCAAAAAAATGTTCGAGTTTCAAATCTTGTTCGCATTTTCAAAAAATGTTAACAATTCAAAATAATGTTCGCATTGCCAAATTTTGTTCAGAGTTACAAAAAATGTTCCCTTTCTCAAAAATTGTTCACAGATCCAAAAATATGTTCACTTTCTTCAAATTTTGTTCCAAGTTTCAAAAAATGTTTGCTTTTTCTATTTTTCGTTTAAAATTTTATGAAATGTTCTTGTTTTGCAAAATTTGTTCAACATTAAAAAAAACTTTGCTGCTTTTCAAAAAAAAAATCAAAGGTCAAAAAATGTTCAACATTTTAAAAAAATTATTCGCTATTTTTGGAATTGTCTGCGTTCAAAAAAAGATACAGGTTTTGAAAACGAACTGCGTTTTTCCTGCAAAAAAAGAATGAACTGCGTTCGGACTTCTATAAAAGTTTAGATCTGTCGTGGATTATGTTCTTATAGTATTTGCTGCTTAGTGTTGGCAAAGAACGTTTAGTGGTGCAATGGCTACCGCACGCGGGTACTAAACGGGAGGTCTCGAGTTCAATTCTCCGGTTGCCCTCACATTTTTGCGTTGTATTTTATGTCAGTAGCTGCTCCTTCGTGGGCCGGCCCAAACGAAGCACCCCCTGTGCGAAGCCCCTCCAGTCTGCCGCAGAGATAGGAGGTCCCCTCTCTACTACCTCCTCCCCCACGAAAGATGAGGAGTTTGGGCCGGGCCTGGCGGATTGTGATGATAATATAATAAATACGGCGCCGGCCGTGGCCTCCTTCATCCCCCTGAGGGCCAAGAACCAACCTAGCCGCACCAACGACCAACAAGCCAAGATCCATAGTCGCCGTTGACCGAAGATGGCGATGGCGGCTCTCCGATGCGCCGCCGGAAGGAGGCTCGCCGGTGGCGGCCGCCTTCTACCGCCGGCGCTCAGCCGGCTTCGCCCCGCCGCTCCCGGCTTGGGCCGCCCGAATCTCACGCTCACGCAGGTGCTAGTCCGATCTCGAAATCCCTAGTTATCCAGTCTTCTTTTCTTTTCTTATTAATCTTAATGATGATGAAAATAATTAGATACATGATGTGTGCCAAACTAACTAGGCCTTGTCATCGCACGGGAAAGAAGAAGCCGGGAGGGAGGTCCTGGAGCAGATCCAGGAGAAGAAGGAGAGGCTCTACGACCTCATCCTGCGCCACGGCTATAAGCGCAACGACGGCTCCATGTGCTACTCAAACGTTCAGCTCATGCACCATCTCTCGGCGCACATCAAACCTAGGCCCCAAAGCATCGCCTGGTACAGTACATATTTTCTTTGCCCTTTTTTCTTTCTTTCTTTATTAGTTATTCATGCCATCTGTTGTTTTTCATCTTTTATTTATATGACTACTATGAATAAATGTTTGTTGCATCTCACCTGGACGATATATAGGCGTTACCTTCGGAAAGTTCATAGCCTCTATATTCTCTGGATGTGCTTAAGCCCTGGCATAAGCGCCTACGCAATCTGGAACATATATAAAGCGGGGGGAAACAACTTGGGTGCTGTTCAACAGGGAGGACAAGAATTGAGTAACAAGAATTGCATCGGTTAGGGGGAAGAAGTGGTTGTCTGCTGAAGCTTGTCACTCAAGACTGTCAATGGACTAATGGAGAATCGGTTGATAGTGATGTCTTTGAGAATTGCCGGTCGCCTCAGGTTGCCAAAAGTCTTGTGGAGAATTGGTCACTCGCCTCCCTTTCTGTTTCCTTGACTATCCTCTGACGTTGTGTAATGATGCTTAACTGATATCTATATATATTTTGTGAGATTTGCATGTCCATATGGTTGTGGTGGTCTCTGCATTATTATTTTTATTATTTACCACTCCACATTGATAAATATTTATATATGATATACATTATATCAGTAGTATGTAAATAAAATATAATTCTTTTTAGAAAAACAAACAAACTTCTTATTTTCACTTGCATTGAGCCAACTTAAGGTCTCAATGTACATTTGAGCTGATGTCATTACTTTAACCCTGTCAAAGTAATCCGTACAAATAAAAATTTACCACTCTACAATTTGTGTGTAAAAGACCACTTTGGTTGGAGAAGCTACTTGGTCTATATCTGTAATATGGAAGTTGGACAATGAACATTAGAGCTGATATCATTACTTCAACCCTGTGCAAGTAATCCATACAAATGAAAAATTTACCAATCTACAATTTGTAAGGTTGCTTTTACCAATGTAAAAGATCACCTTGGTTGGATATATATATTAACATGGAAGTTCGACAATGTCTTTGCTTGTTTGTTCGACGGCGAGGGCACCGGCTGGGCCATGAAGAGTATCACCTCCAGGACGATATGACTCCTTTTCGCATCAGCAAGCGATTTATTAGCTCGCCCCCATGACAACAGATGGTTGATCTGATCAATGTATTGGGTGCTTATTCGTTTTTTGAATTTTGGTGACTTTATTTATCCAATAATCATGCTTTTTACAAGAATTGGAATCAGGAACTGAGGCAGCTGATCCATCCACACCTCCTCTGTCCTTTGATAAGAAATCTGAAACTACAGCTGATCTTTAGTTGTTACTTTTGAGATGTGGTTGATGTGAGATTAAAGTAAAGAAAACTAAGCAAAAGCTTAGATATATGCTTATCACCAAGAAAAGTTGCGTTTCTCCTTGATCAGAAATACAGGAAAGATTGCTGCTAGGTGTGAGTAGGTGCAGGTCTGCAATTGATCTGAAACCTAATTTTCCGCCCCGGCCCAACGGCTGGATCAAGACGCACATCATGATGCTGTCATCTAAGTGATTGAAATTTCTATAAACTGATTGGGCCAGAGTAGGGGTTTCCAACACCACCAATTCCACAGCTATCATGACTCCTTTCTTTTGGTACTCCACATTGTTCGTGATTGCTACTTTGAGACCCATGATTAAATGCTTGTCGCCTCCAAGCAAGCACATCGCTAGTGTAGCTCTATCACAATGAGGGTGAAAATATGTGTTTCGGGAAAGAACAATTCCCTAACAAAACAAGATAGTCAGCCAACTGGCAAGGACAGGCGCAAAGGCGCTGTAATCGGCTACGAGAAGTCGTTCGGCTTCAATATTGCTTGTGCGCCCAACGACGAGCGCACCAACATCTTTTTGCACGTTTGTTCTTCTATATTTTTTGCAGCTTATGAGATGTGAGATTCTATTGTAGTCTTGATGCTCGTTCATTCCTATTCTTAAGCCTGTGTCACCCCACTGAACACCATGGCGTCCTGTGGATCCAGATTAAATTGTTGTAACCTAGTGTCAAGTGTCAACAAATGAAGAAGGGAAGAGGGATACTAAGGACTCTGTGAGGAACCTCGTTACTGCAGCAGAGGAGGGGTTTGCTGAAGTTTTTTTTTTTGAGCCAACAAGACTTAACTGACGAAGAGTGGTTTGCTGAAGTGTTAACTGACGAAGAGGTACCATATGAACGAAGAAGCTCAAGGAGGAACAAGTTTTCAGAAACAAAGGAGAAAACAGACTACTCAAAGTTTTCTCATCTGTTCCCTCGGGTACGCAAAGTTTGCTCTGTGTTGACTGAAAGGGGAATGGGGCGGGGCGGTGAAACCTTCCCCTCCACCCAATCAGCTTCAATCCCAATCCCAACCCAATCCTATCCAAGTAATAAAAAATCATCATTGTTTGTATAGCTAGATTTATGTTCTTCGGATGCAAAGGTCCTTTGAGCAGCAAAGACATCTCAACGTGACATACCAGCCGGTAGCAGCTACAACGGTACTTTCCGCTGCTCCACAGCAACAGGACGTGCACCCTTTTTTTTTCCATGCATAAGCCTCAACCACCCCGACTGGATGCAAATTTGGCCTGTTTGGTTGACTATGTTCACTATTTGGCCCACATCACACAAAGTTTAAAGCACCTCTCAGCCAAGCTCTCTTGGAATGACCGAATCAGTCGTTTTCTCCCAGCCAGGCTTGCGGCGTGCAGAGGGGAAGCATGCCACCAAGCTGATGCGAGGAGGGGATGGCGCGTGTCCACAAAAAAAGCAGCGTGAGAAATTGGATCACCTCCCGCTGAATCCGATGTCCTTGTTGGGAATTTTGCACATTTGGCAAAATCTATCAAATGTCATTTCATATGGGATATCGTAGAGATGGAATGTTATGGTGGGCATCTCTCTCCTAGGATAAAAGTGGAAATTTGTGCGCTAAAGTATTGGTAAGGAGGAGATACTGATCACACTTATCTTCAAGGAATGGAGTGAGCCCGGTATTACTTGCCGAATAATCGAAATCCTCTTGAATCACTGCATCTCTCAAGAATGTATCACTTGGCCATTCGAACAGCCGAGCGAGGTTGTATTTGGACATCTCCTTTGGAGTTTCTTGGGAACTCCAGCTCGAGGATCCTCTCAACATCCACCTATACCAACAAAATAATCAAAGAGTATATACTGCCATTTGTTTAAGAATTATATACTACATTTTTTGGAAGAGCGTGCTGCAGTTTCTTTCTTCAGAAGTGTACACCAAAAAAAAAGTATATGTAGTGCATCAAAAGGAGCATACATATATGCATTCATCCATTCTGAGAACAATTACAATTAGTATATCCATCTGAAATAAAAGGTAAGTTCATGAAAAAAATAAGTCCATATGCATCAGAAGGAGCACATATACATCATCAATTTTTTGCAGGGAACATATACGTCATCATCAATAAGAAACATGACTCGATTATATGGGTGCAAAGGAAGCTCGCAACTGTTTCTCATGTGTACGTACTACTCCCTCCGTTCCTAAATATTTGTCATTTTAGACATTTCAAATGGACTACAACATACGGATGTATGTTGACATATTTTAGAGTGTAGATTCACTCATTTTGCTCCGTATGTAGTCACTTGTTGAAACCTCTAGAAAGTGTTGATAGTCAAATTTGGCAGATTGAAAATATGGATCATGATGCTAATGTGCTGAGCTGAAGATTGTTTTTTAACTGAAGATATGCACACGCTGATGGAGTTGGGGAGGTAGAGTACAGGAAGTTGAAGATTTATACTTCAGTTTTGTTCACATACAACCAGCATCAGGTATAAGATGAAGACGGGGCTACGGTTGAGATATGCTTGATTATTTTGGAGCACAGAGAGGAGCGGACGTCGCTGGTTATACTATTTTTATTATCAAGGAAACCAGGTTCTGTTTAGATTTTGAATGTACAGATAAGGACCAAATCTTGTAAAACAGAGTTGTAACCAGATCGGTCTCCTGATCGATCAAGGATCAAAGTCCAGATCGCCCTATATATACGTAGGGTCAGAGGCCGGTAGAGGGACACCCAACATCGACAAAAACATATTTACTTTATTTCCACGCACAGCTTTCCTTTCGTTCGTTTTTCCCCATCGACTTCTCTGCTCTTGCCTGCAAGTTCAGAGATCGCCGTGGCAGTAGGCCAACCCTACGCCGCTGCACCCGGAAAACGGGACCTAGACGTCGCTTAGGTTCCGTTTGCCGTTGATCCGTTTAAAATCCAACCAGAAGAATCAAGTTTTCTTTGAGATCAGCAAGAAGAAGGCCGTTCTGTTCCTCATACAGAAAAAGACAGCAAAAGAAAAGACCGGCTAGATTGTTGATCTGTTCAGGAATTGAGTGTGTTGCCGTGCATACAATTTTGCCATCAACAGAAAGACAAATATTTGGGAACGAAGGGAGTAGCAAATTGATGTCATGCACACAATATATTATAGGGCATGGATCAAACAGGCACCATCGCTAGCTAGGAGATCCATGGTGATTATGTGTTCTTCAATCTGACGTCATATTTCCACGGCGTGTGCGGTGTGCCAGCCTTGGAGAGAGCAGACCCGAGGGAAGGCTGCGACACTGCAGCTGCAGATGAGATCGGGCAAGTCAGATCACTCGTCGCGCATGCATGAAACTTCACCATGGCCGCTCCGCCGCACATGGCCGCCGGCGTCGTCGTCGTAATAAGTACATCCAAAGACATACACCCTGCATGTACAAATTAGATTGAATGGCATTAATTCATTGAAGTGCACCTAAATACAATCGGATGGCATCCCTAATTGTTTACCACAATTTAGAATTAAATTCATACAAACCATGAAAAGAAGAAAAATCCCCATCTGAATTTTGGACTATTTGCATGTGGCATATGGGCATAGAAGGCATCTTCATGTTTGATTGACCCTACAAAAATTACACGAGAAAGAGTTGCCAACCTGTACGAGGAGATACAACCCTGTCGTGCCACCATATCAGATCCATGATGGTTCTTGGCATAACCTGAAAGAAGGAATAAGAAGAAGATTAGTCGGAGTTAATGAAGCTCTATGAGAATTGTTGCCGTGAGGAATTTATGTATGTATTTCCTCCGTCCGGAATTACTTGTCATCAAAATATATGTATCTAAAACTAAAATACATCTAGATACATCCATTTCAATGACAAGTATTTCTGGACGAAGAAAGTATATGGTAGTGAGACAAATCGACCAGGTACCTGGCATATGATTGGTGGACTTCAAAAGCAGCTACTTGCGGTTGGAGAACTTGGAGCAGGATTCAACATCAACAGAAAAAGAACAAGGCTTCGCTGAAGTGAGTGCACCTCCAATATTATTTCACCCATGGCCGCCGTGCTGAAAAACTACCTGGTCAGTCACGTCACCACAATTGGCCGGTGAGAAGATGGACCTCCCGACCGAACTGTTCTTGGCCGGCGCCGCTACCGCCCATCCATGTGAACATTCTATAGTATTGGTAAGAGGAGGAAGGGTTAAGGGTTTACCCGGTGTGAGATATCGCATTATTCGAGGAAACCCTAGATGCTGTCGCAGTAAAGAATCGTCAAGGCATTCTAGTGTGTTGTAGATTCTTATACAAGACTTGTATCATTTGAGGATGCCATGTGAATCGCTAGAAACATGTGAAGTGTATGGCTAACCCAATAATGAAAGTTCCGTAAGGGGACTGAAGCAGGCTACCATGAGACAAAAGATCCTCCTCTCAAGAGATTCAATTCGGAACTCTTATATGTCCAAGGTCAATATGGAAATTCTTTCAAAGGTTTTTCCTTACTTTGTCTGTGTCAACAAACAATTCGTAATACCTCGACTTTTTCAGAACATGTCCGAGTCAAATAGCAATGATTCGAATCACTTCTTTTTTCCATTACACTATTTCGGATCCTAAGGGCTCGATCGTATGGATATGGAAAATACAGGATTTTCGATCCTATCGGGAAAAGGAGGGAAACAAATACTCAATTTAAAGTGAGTAAACAGAATTCCATACTCGATCTCATAGATCCCTATAGAATTCTGTGGAAAGTCATATTCAATGAAAGTCGTATGTATGGCTTGGAGGGAGATCTTTTATCTTTCGAGATTCACCCTACAATATGGGTCAAAAAGCCAAAAAAAGTGATTTTAGCCCTTATAAAAAGAAAACAGATTCTTGAACCTTTTTCACGCTCATGTCACGTCGAGGTACTGCCCAAAAAAGGACTGCAAAGTCCGATCCAATTTTTCATAATCGATTAGTTAACATGGTGGTTAACCGTATTATGAAAGATGGAAAAAAAATCATTGGCTTATCAAATTCTCTATCAAGCCTGAAAAAGATTCAACAAAAGACAGAAACAAATCCACTATTGGTTTTACACCAAGCAATACATAAAGTAACTCCCAATATAAAAGTAAAAACAAGACATAATAAAAAAGGATCGACGCGGAAAGTTCCGATTGAAATAAGATCTAAACAAGGAAGAGCAATTTCCATTCTTTGGTTATTAGAAGCATCCCAAAAGCGTCCGGGTCGAAATATGACTTTCAAATTAAGTTTCGAATTAGTAGATGCTGCCAATGGGAGTGGGGGTGCCCTACGCAAAAAGGAAGCGACTCATAGAATGGCAGAGGCAAATAGAGCTCTTGCACATTTTCGTTAATCCATGAACATAATCTATGTATGTGGACACATGGATCCGTACATCTCGATCGGAAAAGAATCAATACAAGGAGAATCGGGCGATATCTTTCTCGAAACAAACAAGAAGGAAAAGAAAGAGAAACATATCCTTAGTCCTTTTCAGGTATTTCAGGATGTTCTTGACCGCTGTCCAGTGATCCACTCCTAGATTACTTTGGTACCTCCATGCTAAACTAATAGCAAGGCACACATCAGGTCTGGTATACAACATTGCATAATGATAGAACCTATAGCTGAAGCATAGGGAATCAATACTAGGGAAAACCTTATACACAGAATCTTAACAGCAGCGCGGCCTAAAAACAGACGGTACTGCTAATTAGCAGCAACGAGCTTTAGAAAAGAGCGCTGCTAATGACTGAGTAGCAGTAGCGCTCTAGGTGAAAAGAGCGCTACTACTATAATTGCCACGGTGTTGCCTCCAGGCTAGATATAGTAGTAGCGCCCTTCCTGTGGACGCGCTACTGCTAAAGAACTTAGTAGCAGCGGTTTTGCTCAAAACTCGCTACTGGTAAGTATGACCGCAACTAATTAAGTTTAGTCCCATACTGCTAAGCGAACAAGGTGTTTACCACCTTAAATATGTTGCTTCTCAACCTATCTCGAGCACTTGGTCTTCATTGAACTATATGTGTATGATGGTTGCAATATGAATCCTCGCCTGTACCTATACAGGTACAGTGAGGATTCATGTTGACTATTTAGATTATACACAAAAAGATCAATGATGACCAATGTATATTTTTGATGTTTTTACTAAACAAAAGAAATAACTGCTTCCATTAGCAGTAGCGGTTTTATCCAAAATGCGCTGTAGATAAGTTAGCTATAGTGCGTTTTCTATACGTGCGCTACTGCTAGTTCAAGTTAACCACCCCCGCATCAAAATTTCGCTAAGTCCTCCTTTCCCCCCTACCGGCCTGTTCCCCTACTCCCTGTCACCGCCGCCCGAGCCCGAGTGCGCTTGCGCCCTCACCGCCGCCGCCGCCCGCCCTCAACCTCACCGCCGCCGCTCTCGACCACAATGTCGCCGCCCTCGACCTCACCGCTGCCGCCCTCGACCGAGCCCGCCGCCCAGGACCGCCGCCCTCCCGATCCCGAGCCCGCCCTCGCCGCCCCTCCGTCGCCGGGCACCTCCCCGCCACTGTCTCTCCCTCTGTAAGCCCCCCACCCCTCCCCAACCCCCTCTCTCTTTGCTTAGTTAGTAGATGATTTCAGTAGTAGTAGATATTAATTTAGGGTTCATAGATAATGATTTTTAGAAGTAGTGGATATTAATTACTAGTAGTGATGGTAAACTAGTTGTATAATTAGCAGTAGTACATGTTAATTAGTAGTAGATGTAGTAGTTAGATGTTAATTAGTAGTAGTAGACGTGCTAGTTTCTTTCTATTTATAGTAAGTTTATATTTAGTAAGAACTAGTTGAATTAATAGAACTAGTTTAGTTTTAGTTGAACTAGTTAAGTTTTAGTTGAACTAGTATAGTAAGTAAATTAATAACTAGTTGAACTACTTCATTTTTAGAAAGAACCAGTTTTTTTTCTTTTTATACTAAGTTTATATTTAGTAAGAACTAGTTGAATTAATAGAACTAGTTGAACATGCCATATTTGGTGTTATTTTTTAGTTTAAGCAATTATTTCATGTTTCGGTTACACCTCCGAGTGGCCTATGTTTTGCCAGAGTGTTGATTAATTTCCATTCCGGCAAATTTCAGGCGCTCGATATGTCCTTTTTTAGCAAAGGTCATGCCGGATTTTTCCGTGAATTCTGGCATGACTTGTGCTAGAATATGTGGGAAATATCGAGTGGCCTGGATTTTCTTTGAAAAATAATGATCTAATTTAGGTTTTTTAGTACATATATTTAATTGTACAAGTTTAATCTTTGAATTATGAACGTAGGAAATGTCGTACTCGGACGACGACAGTCTCCCGAGGGAGTGCAGCTGGTGCCACGACGATCGAGGTATGTGCGACAAGTTCGTTGAGCTGGACGAAGATCGGCGCTTCAGCATTAAGCTCGAGGAGACCTTCGATGTTGAAACGGTACGCAACAACGACAAGTGTTTTTTCGTAATTAAGCATGACTTCAACTATTTCAACGTCTAATTTTCATCTTTTACAATTCGACTAGCTTATCCCATGCCATGCAGGACGCTATGTCTTGGAGAGGATGGGTTTTGAAGACCATGAAAAATTTCAAACAAAGAAAATACACCTAAGGACCCATCATGATATCGATTTTGAAGTAAATCTGTATAATTCTCATAGCGTAACCCATTTTGGTTGTCAAAATTGGGAAGCACTTTGCAAAATGTATGGTTTTTATGAGGGTATGATTGTCACCATGGATCTTGGTCATCCTGACATCGAGCAAGACAATATGGACATTTGGGTCCTTGTTGATACGCTTCCGATTCTACCGCAATGTGAGTTTCTCAAACATAGTTATTAACTAATTTATATTGTTTATTTCAAAATAGTTGACAGCTTATTTTGAATCTTCAAAGAATGTGCAGAAGATGGTAGACAAAACCCACTACACTGATGGCTCTGACTTAACTTATAAGGAGAAAAATCATCTGATTGCTTATTGTACTTTTTTGAGAATTACAATACTTATTATCGAACTCCTCCAAATTATGGTGAATACGTGCCATTAGTGCACGTGTTGAACCACGATAACTTCTATGGAGATACCCTGGTAAGATATTTTACTATTATGACATCCGTGCATCTTTTGCATACTTCTAAAACTAGTACATCATTGCTAACTACGAAGTTATTACTATGTTTTTCAACAGAAAATCCCGATGGATTGTGTGCCTCATCTGATGTATTACAATGGTCGCCTTGAAGTTCTGAACCTACAGCCAGGTCATCCTACGGATCTCACCTGTGCATATCGAATTTCTGAAATCGGTGAACACATGCTAATCAAAGAGTGGAAAAAATGTTTTTGCATTCGTAAGGAGGTTCTTGGAAGCAACATTAAGCGAAAGGCAAGAATTGGAGACATGATAATCTTCATTCTCCATAATGGAGAGCGAGGGGCTATATTGTTTTTTGCTATTTTACCTTAGAGAATATAGTAGGTCCTAAGAGAATGTAGTAGGTCCTATGAGGTACAATATGTTTATTATGTGATACAATGTGTTAGAGTTGAAGATGTCAGGAGTACTTGTGATTACGACTAGTGACCAGTGATATGATGATGATGATGATAAGTTGTTAATGATATGATAATGATGATGATATTTATTATATCATTGGGTGAAAGAACCGCGGATTAGTTTCAAGTGGATGTCCGTCCACTTGAAACTAGTCCACACAGTTCTTTCACCCCGTGATGTAATAACTCATTATGATGTAAAAACAATTTGTAAATTCCTGTTGTATGAAAATTTGTGTAAAGGTGTACGAATACAACATGAAATAAAAAAGAAATAAAATACGAAATAATAGTAGTAGCGCGGGCAGAGAGAAGCGCTACTACTAATTACCAGCAGCGCTCCTCCTGGAACTCGCTGCTACTAAGTCGATTTAGCCGTAGCATGGGTGGAGGCACGCTACTGCTATTCGTTAGCTGTAGCGCCTTATCAGTAGCGCACCACCCCGCGCTACTGATAGGTCTAAAATCCGCGCTGCTGCTAGCCTTTTCCCTAGACTTTCATTTTCTCTCTATCTTCTGCAGTGGTCGGGCGTTGAGTCTGACTCAATTCACACCTTGTAACACAGGCAAGAACCCTTTCTTTGCTTGATCCATTTTGAACTTCTTCAAAACTTTATCAAGGTATGTGCTTTGTGAAAATCCAATTAAGCGTCTTGATCTATCTCTATAGATCTTGATGCCCAATATATAAGCAGCTTCACCGAGGTCTGTCATCGAAAAATTCTTATTTAAGTATCCTTTTATGCTATTCAGAAATTCAGTATCATTTTCGATCAACAATATGTCATCCACATATAATATCAGAAATGCTACAGAGCTCCCACTCACTTTCTTGTAAATACAGGCTTCTCCAAAAGTCTGTATAAAACCATATGCTTTGATCACACTATCAAAGCGTATATTCCAACACCGAGATGCTTGCACCAGTCCATAAATGGATCGCTGGAGCTCGCACACTTTGTTAGCACCTTTTGGATTGACAAAACCTTCTGGTTGTATCATATACAACTCTTCTTTACGATATCCATTAAGGAATGCTGTTTTGACATCCATTTGCCAAATTTCATAATCATAAAATGCGACAATTGCTAACATGATTCAGACAGACTTAAGCATCGCTACGGTGAGAAGGTCTCATCGTAGTCAACTCCTTGAACTTGTCGAAAACCTTTTGCAACAAATCAAGCTTTGTAGACAGTAACATTACCATCAGCGTCAGTCTTCTTCTTGAAGATCCATTTATTCTCTATGGCTTGCCGATCATCGGGCAAGTCAACCAAAGTCCACACTTTGTTCTCATACATGGATCCCATCTCAGATTTCATGGCCTCAAGCCATTTTGCGGAATCTGGGCTCATCATCGCTTCCTCATAATTCGTAGGTTCGTCATGGTCAAGTAACATGACCTCCATAACAGGATTACCGTACCACTCTGGTGCGGATCTTTACTCTGGTTGACCTACGAGGTTCGGTAGTAACTTGATCAGAAGTTTCATGATCATCATTGCTAGCTTCCTCACTAATTGGTGTAGGAATCACTGGAACTGATTTCTGTGATGAACTACTTTCCAATAAGGGAGCAGGTACAATTACCTCATCAAGTTCTACTTTCCTCTCACTCACTTCTTTCGAAAGAAACTCCTTCTCTAGAAAGGATCCATTCTTAGCAACGAATATCTTGCCTTCGGATCTGTGATAGAAGGTGTACCCAACAGTCTCCTTTGGGTATCCTATAAAGACACATTTCTCCGATTTGGGTTCGAGCTTATCAGGTTGAAGCTTTTTCACATAAGCATTGTAGTCCCAAACTTTAAGAAACGACAACTTGGGTTTCTTGCCAAACCATAGTTCATATGGCGTCGTCTCAAAGGATTTAGATGGTGCCCTATTTAACGTGAATGCAGCCGTCTCTAGAGCATAACCCCAAAACGATAGCAGTAAATCAGTAAGAGACATCTGATGTCTACTACGCAACCTTGTTCTTGTAGACGTTGTTGGGCCTCCAAGTACAGAGGTTTGTAGGAGAGTAGCAAATTTCCCTCAAGTGGATGACCTAAGGTTTATCAATCCTTGGGAGGCGTAGGATGAAGATGGTCTCTCTCAAGCAACCCTGCAACCAAATAACAAAGAGTCTCTTGCGTCTCCAACACACCCAATACAATGGTAAATTGTATAGGTGCACTAGTTTGGCGAAGAGATGATGATACAAGTGCAATATGGATGGTAGATATAGGTTTTTGGTAATCTGAAAATATAAAAACAGCAAGGTAACTAATGATAAAAGTGAGCGCAAATGGTATTGCAATGCTAGGAAACAAGGCCTAGGGTTCATACTTTCACTAGTGCAAGTTCTCTCAACAATAATAACATAATTGGATCATAAAACTATCCCTCAACATGCAACAAAGAGTCACTCCAAAGTCACTAATAGCGGAGAACAAATGAAGATATTATTGTAGGGTATGAAACCACCTCAAAGTTATTCTTTCGGATCGATCTATTCAAGAGTCCATAGTAAAATAACACAAAGCTATTCTTTCCGTTCGATCTATCCTAGAGTTCATACTAGAATAACACCTTAAGACACAAATAAAACAAAACCCTAATGTCACCTAGATACTCCAATGTCACCTCGAGTATCTGTGGGTATGATTATACGATATGCATCACACAATCTCAGATTCATCTATTCAACCAACACATAGAACTTCAAAGAGTGCCCCAAATTTTCTACCAGAGAGTCAAGACGAAAACGTGTGCCAACCCCTATGCATAGATTCCCAAGGTCACGGAACCCACAAGTTGATCACCAAAACATACATCAAGTGAATCAATAGAATACCCCATTGTCACCATGGGTATCCCACGCAAGACATACATCAAGTGTTCTCAAATCCTTAAAGACTCAATCTGATAAGATAACTTCAAAGGGAAAACTCAATCCATTACAAGAGAGTAGAGGGGGAGAAACATCATAAGATCCAACTATAATAGCAAAGCTCGCGATACATCAAGATCGTACCACCTCAAGAACACGAGAGAGAGAGAGAGAGAGATCAAACACATAGCTACTGGTACATACCCTCAACCCCGAGGGTGAACTACTCCCTCCTCGTCATGGAGAGCGTCGGGATGATGGAGATGGCCACCGGTGAGGGTTCCCCCCTCCGGCAGGGTGCCAGAACAGGGTACCGATTGGTTTTTGGTGGCTACAGAGTCTTGCGGCGGCGGAACTCCCGATCTATTCTGCTCCCCGATGTTTTTAGGGTATATGGATATATATAGGCGAAAGAAGTCGGTCAGGGGAGCCACGAGGGGCCCACAAGGGTGGGGGGCGCACCCAGGGGGTAGGGCACGCCTCCTTGCCTCGTGGCTTCCTCGAAGCTTCCCTGACGTCTACTCCAAGTCTCCTGGATTGTTTCCGTTCCAAAAATAACTCTCCCGAAGGTTTCATTCCGTTTGGACTCCGTTTGATATTCCTTTTCTTTGAAACACTAAAATAGGCAAGAAAACAACAATTTGGGCTGGGCCTCCGGTTAATAGGTTAGTCCCAAAAATAATATAAAAGTGTTTAGTAAAGCCCATAAACATCCAAAACAGATGATATAATAGCATGAATACTTCATAAATTATAGATACTTTGGAGACGTATCAGCATCCCCAAGCTTAATTCCTGCTCGTCCTCGAGTAGGTAAATGATAAAAGAAATAATTTATGAAGTGTGAATGCTAGCAGGTGCACAAGTTTGATCAATGATAATTTCAATCACCTTTTCTAGCATCATCATATGTCATAACAGTAGCTCATCTCATAAAACTTTTCATGATCAAGTAACAAACTATTCACATGTTAAAGTATAGATCATAAACTTTTTTGAAAACTACCAAACCGTGTTATTAGTCATCAAACAATTACAATTCATCTTATTTTCAGGAAGGGTCTATGTCAGAGCTTTGATTTAGCAAACTTCACATACTCAACTATCATTTAGTCTTTCAAAATTGCTAACACTCACATGATATTTATGGTTTCAAAGTTTTAATCAGACACAGAGAAAGATAGGGGCTTATAGATTCGCCTCCCAACCTTTTACCTCAAGGGTAATGTCAACAATAATAGTTCATGATGCCTTACATCCAATTGGATATATATATCAGGATCTTTCCAACACAATGTGCTTGCCAAAGGATAAAATGTAAAAAGGAAAGGTGAAGATCACCACGACTCTTGCATAAGGTATAAGACAAGAATAAAAGGTAGGCCCTTCGCAGAGGGAAGCAGAGGTTGTCATGCGCTTTTATAGTTGGATGCACAAAATCTTAATGCAAAAGAACGTCACTTTATATTGCCACTTGTGATAGGGACCTTTATTATGCAGTCCGTCGCTTTTATTACTTCCACATCACAAGATTGTATAAAGCTTATTTTCTCCACACTAATAGATCATACATATTTAGAGAGCAATTTTTATTGCATGCACCGATGACAACTTACTTGAAGGATCTTACTCAATCCATAGGTAGGTATGGTGGACTGTCATGGCAATACTGGTTTAAGGGATGTTTGGAAGCACAAGTAGTATCTCTACTTGGTGCAAAGAATTTGGCTAGCATGAGGGGGAAAGGCAAGCTCATCATGTTGAATGATCCATGACAATATACTTTATTTCAGATATAAGAAAACATAACCCATTACGTTGTCTTCCTTGTCCAACATCAACACTTTAACATGTCATAGTTTAATGAGTGCTCACAATTACAAAATATGTACAAGATAGTATATTTATATGTGAAATCTCTCTTCCCTCAGTATTCTTTCATGAATTGTTCAAGTGACCAATACAATGTTTGCTAACCTTCAATAAATTTACCACCTCTACTTCTTATATGTGAAGTCATTACTCCCCATGGGATAAGCATATGAAACATATATAATTTCAGATTTATTATATTCAATTCATTCAACCATTTACTCATAGGATATATGTGAAGCACGTGAATGAATAACAAACTACTCCAAAAAGATATAAGTGAAGATCAATGAGTAGTTAAATAATTATTTAGCTATGTGAAGAATCTCCCATTTAATAATTTCAGATCTTGATATTTTATTCAAACAACAAGCAAAAAAAATGACATTCTAAGAATAGCAAACATCATGTGAAGAAGCAAAAATTTAGGATCAACCGATACTAACCGATAGTTGTTGAAGAAGAAAGGTGGGATGCCAACCGGGGCATCCCCAAGCTTAGACGCTTCAGACTTCTTGAAATATTATCTTGGGATGCCTCGGGCATCCCCAAGCTTGAGCTTTTGTGTCTCCTTAATTCCTCTCATATCACGGTCTCCCTAAATCTCAAAAGCTTCATCCACACAAAACTCAACAAGGACTCGTGAGATAAGTTAGTATAACCAATGCAAAAACCTTATCATACTATATGATACGTCTCCAACGTATCTATAATTTATGAAGTATTCATGCTATTATATTATCCATCTTAGATGTTTTATATGCATTTATATGCTATTTTATATGATTTTTGGGACTAACCTATTAACCTAGAGCCCAGTGCCAGTTTCTATTTTCTCCTTCTTTTTGAGTTTTGCAGAAAAGTAATACCAAACGGAGTCCAATTGACGTGCCAATTTTTGTTGGGCCAAAAGAAGACCACGGAGCATCAGAGTTGGGCCAGAAGAGTCTCGAGCTGCCCATGAGGGTGGGGGCACGCCCACCCCCTGGGCGTGTGGGCCTGCCTCGTGGACAGCTCGGGCACCTCCTTGATGTGAGACCGACGCCAAAAATTCCTATAAATACAGAAACCTTGGAAAATTAACCTAGATCAGGAGTTCCGCCGCCAGAAGCCTCTGTAGCCATGAGAAATCAATCTAGGCCCTCTCCGGCACCCTGCCGGAGGGGGCCATCATCGCCGGAGGCCATGGAGGAGTATCCTGGAGAGGCCATCATCGCCACGAAGGCCAAGGATCAGAGGGAGAACCTTTCCCCATCTAGGGGGTAGGCCATGGAGGAGGAATCACAAGGGGGAGAACCTCTGAAAGCACAAGTGCTCCCTAGGTGGTTTTGGTAATTAATATCAACATATCTCTTGTTGGACTAACACTTTTACCTAGTATGTTTCAGATAAGTTCAATAATGGAGTGGCATGGACTAGAGGATGTGGAACCCCTTCAAGATGCTAAGGACAAAGGATTGGCTCAAGCTTCAAGATCAAGACTCTACATTTTCTATTTTAGTGATCCAAGATCACATTGAGTCTATAGGAAAAGCTAGTACTATCAAGAAGGGATGAGGTGTTGCTTAATGAGCCTCTTGCTTCATGTACTTAGTGATATGCTCCAAAATCCTCAACTACCTTCCCACATCCACATATGACCTAAACCAAAAGTCAAACTCGGCCCCACCGATTCTTTCTATTCGGGGCCACCGAGTTTCACATGTCATAGCCACTGCCACAAACCCTAGCAAATCGGTCTCACCGATAGGGATCTCGGTCTCAACGAGATGGGATTGTAATCTCTCTATGTACGTCCATTACCAAAATCGGTCTCACCGAGTTTGAGCAATCGATACTACCGAGATTACAATGCAAATCCTCTGGTTAGCTTATTACCAAAATCGGTCTCACCGAGTTTGTGTAATCGGTCTCACCGAGTTTGCCTGACCAACTCTCTGGTTAGCTTATTACCAAAATCGGTCTCACCGAGTTTGTGAAATCGGTCACACCGAGATTACGTTATGCCCTAACCCTAACCAGATCGGTCCTACCGAGTTGCATCTCAGTCCCACCGAAAATCCTAACGGTCACCAGGTTTGCTGAATCGGTCTGACCGAGTTTAACCATTCGGTCCCACTGAGTTTGGCAGATTGTGTGTAACGGTTAGATTTTGTGTGGAGGCTATATATGCCCCTCCACCCACTCTTCATACGTGGAGAGAGCCATCAGAACATACCTACACTTCCAATACACATTTTCTGAGAGAGAACCACCTACACTTGTGTTGAGCTCAAGATATTCCATTCCAACCATATGAATCTTGATCTCCAGCCTTCCCCAAGTTGCTTTCCACTCAAGTCTTCTTTCCACCAAATCCAAATCCCGTGAGAGAGAGTTGAGTGTTGGGGAGACTATCATTTGAAGCACAAGAGCAAGGAGTTCATCATCAACACACCATTTGTTATTTCTTGGAGAGTGGTGTCTCCTAGATTGGCTAGGTGTCACTTGGGAGCCTCCGACAAGATTGTGGAGTTGAACCAAGGAGTTTGTAAAGGCAAGGAGATCGCCTACTTCGTGAAGATCTACCGCTAGTGAGGCAAGTCCTTCGTGGGTGATGACCGTGATGGAATAGACAAGGTTGCTTCTTCATGGACCCTTCATGGGTGGAGCCCTCCGTGGACTCGCGCAACCGTTACCCTCCGTGGGTTGAAGTCTCCATCAACGTGGATGTACGATAGCACCACCTATCGGAACCACGACAAAAACATCCATGTCTCCAATTGCGTTTGAATACTCCAAACCCTTCCCTTTACATTCTTGCAAGTTGCATGCTTTACTTTCTGCTGCTCATATACTCATTGCATGCTTGCTTGATATGTATTGTGTTTGTTAAACTTGTGCTTAAACTCCACCTAAACTTAAGAATATTAAAAACTGCAACTTTTGGCACTTAGTGTCTAATCACCCCCCTCTAGAAACCTCTTCTCGATCCTTTCAATTGGTATCAGAGCTTTGGTCTCCATTGCCTTGGTTTAAACACCTTTGGAGGAAGATGGATGTGTCTACTTTGGGAAGTCTTAGACATAGAGTGCCTATTCTTGATGGAGAATATTTTCATGAGTGGAAAAATGAAATGCTTGAGATTTTCAATGAATATCATTTGAACAAGTACATTACTTGCCCTTGTGCACCTCATATTGATCCCTTGCATCCCACATCCGAAGAAGATCTTGACATGATTCGCAGTCTTAGAACCATCAATCTTATCATAAGAGGATTGCCCAAAAATTTGATTGCTAGTTTTCCTACTCTTGATTGTGCCTATACTATATGGAAATTTCTTGAGGAACGATTTCCCGATTATTTCTTAAAAAATGTAGACGAAATTCTCCATAAGTCTATTGCTTTGAGTAAGATGAACTCTAGTGATCCTAGTTTTGGTGATTGTCTATTTGAGCTTACCAATCTCATGCGTGCTAAAGGAAATGTTGGAATCATTAGCGATATCATATCCGAAGCTATTAGAATTCATAAAGGTAACCATTGTGATGATCATTTATCTAATGAATTACCCTCTCTAGGAATTGATCAATCACAAGAAGATGTTGAACATGGATACTATGATGAAGATGATGGTAGTGACTATGATCTTGATGATGCAATGAGGCATTTTGGTCTTATGGCAAATCTTTGTGGCTACATGGATGGAGGAAAGGAATGGGTCCTTGATAGTGGATGTACTGATCATATGACCGGAGATGAAGAGATGTTCCTTGAGCTTGCTGAAAACGACGGCCCTCGAAAATATGTCACTTTTGGTGATAATTCAAAGGGTAAGGTGGTTGGCCTTGGTAAGGTGGCCATCTCACATGATAGCTCCATACAAAATGTCATGCTCGTTGAATCCCTTGGATACAATTTACTTTCAGTTTCCAGACTTTCTGATTTCGGTTTCAATGTCCTATTCACTGAAGTAGATTGCCAAGTGTTTCGTAGAGACAATCATAAAATGGTCTTTACCGGTATACGTAGAGGAGATCTTTACATTGTTGATTTCACTAAAAAGGCTCAACCTAAAACTTGCTTAATTGCTAAATCTTCTAAAGGCTGGTTGTGACATAGAAGACTAGGTCATGTTGGAATGCGAAATCTTGATAAGCTTATTAAAGGTGATCATATCCTTGGAATAAAAGATGTCATATTTGACAAGGATAGACTTTGTAGTGCTTGTCAAGCAGGAAAACAAGTTGGAGGAAGTCACCGCGTGAAGAACATCATGACCACAAGAAGACCACTCGAGCTACTTCACATGGATCTCTTTGGTCCAAATGCCTACAAGAGTCTCGGTGGTAACTCATTTGGTCTAGTCATAGTTGATGATTTTTCAAGATTTACGTGGGTGTTCTTTCTTGATGACAAGTCGCAGGTTCAAAAGATCTTCAAAAATTTCGCTATGAAGGCCCAAAATCAGTTTGACGTGAAGATCAAGAAGGTTCGGAGCGACAACGGAACGGAGTTCAAGAACGCAAATGTGGACACCTTTATTGACAAAGAAGGGATTTCACATGAGTTCTCGGCTACGTACACACCTCAACAAAATGGAGTTGTTGAGAGGAAGAACCGGACTCTTATCGAGATGGCAAGAACGATGCTTGATGAGTACAAAATGCCAAAGCACTTTTAGGCGGAAGCGTTGAGACAACTTGTCATGCAACAAATCGCTTGTATCTTCACAAGCTACTCGGCAAGACAGCATACGAGCTCCTCACCGGTAACAAACCCCAAGTTGGATACTTTTGAGTATTTGGCTCAGAGTGCTACATTCTTGATAAGCATCATCGTTCTAAATTTGCTCCTAAATCTCATGAAGGTTTCCTACTTGGTTATGGCTCAAACTCTCACACTTACCGTGTCTACAAAAATTTCACCCGAAAGGTTGAAGAGACGGTAGATGTGAAGTTTGATGAATCTAACGGCTCGCAAGTAGAGCAATTGCCAATTGATGTAGGAGACAAAGACCCTTCGGAAGCAATTCAAGACTTGTCCATTGGCAAGATTCATCCAATGGAAGGAAAGGAGAGTACCTCGTCCGTCCAAGTGGAAGCTTCTACCTCACGACAAGGTGAACCAAGAGTTGATACGGAAGCATCCACAAGTGGGACACGCCAAGATGTAGAAAACGAGAAAGTACACCAAGATGAACATCAACAACCTCCTTCTCCACCACAACAAGAGAAAGACAACATCAACAATGAAGAAGGCCAAGAAGAAGAAAAAGATGAAGAGGGTGTTCCACCCCGACCCAAGCAAAAGCTTTCACGAGTTCGAGCAAGAATTGCCAAAGATCATCCCGTCGAGCAAATCTACAATGATATTCAAACCGGGAGAATCACTCGCTCTAAAACTTGTTTAGCTAACTTTTGTGAACATTACTCATTCATCTCTAGCATTGAACCTATGAAGGTTGAAGAAGCATTGAAGGATCCGGATTGGATAAACGCTATGCATGAAGAGCTACACAACTTTGAGAGAAATCAGGTGTGGACCTTGGTCGAGAAGCCCGACAACAACCACAACATCATTGGTACCAAATGGGTGTTTCGCAACAAGCAAGATGAAGATGGAAAAGTGGTTCGCAACAAAGCACATCTCGTCGCCCAAGGCTATACACAAGTTGAAGGTATGGACTATGGTGAGACATATGCTCCCGTTGCTAGACTTGAGTCCATTTGCATCTTACTTGCCTATGCTAATCACCATGATATCACCTTGTACCAAATGGACATTAAAAGTGCTTTTCTAAATGGCAAAATTGAGGAGGAAGTTTATGTTAAACAACCTCCCGGCTTCGTCAATCCTAAGAAACCTAATCATGTTTACAAACTTCACAAAGCCCTTTATGGTCTTAAACAAGCTCCTAGAGCATGGTATAAATGCTTGACCAAGTTCCTTACTGAAAAAGGCTTTGAAATTGGTAAAATTGATTCTACTCTTTTTACTAAAAGGGTTAATGGAGAACTATTTGTGTGCCAAATTTATGTTGATAATATCATATTTGGTTCAACTAACCCTCATTTTAGTGAGAAGTTTGGAAAGCTAATGTTGGAGAAGTTTGAGATGTCTATGATGAGTGAACTCAAATTCTTTCTCGGTTTGCAAATCAAGCAAACTAAGGAAGGTACCTTTGTCTCTCAAACGAAGTACACCAAGGACTTATTCAAGAAGTTCAATATGCAAGAATGCAAAGGTATGACTACACCCATGCCTACTAGTGGACATCTTGATTTGACCAAAGATGGTGAACCGGTTGATCAAAAAGTTTATCGCTCTATGATTGGTTCATTATGTTGGGGAACACAGTAATTTCAAAAATTTTCCTACGCACACGCAAGATCATGGTGATGCACAGCAACGAGAGGGGAGAGTGTTGTCTACGTACCAACGCAGACCGACTGCGGAAGCGATCACACAACATAGAGGAAGTAGTCGTACGTCTTCTTCTCGATCCGACCGATCCAAGCACCGTTACTCCGGCACCTCCGAGTTCTTAGCACACGTTCAGCTTGATGACGTTCCTCGGGCTCCGATCCAGCAAAGCGTCGAGGAAGAGTTTCGTCAGCACGACGGCGTGATGACGATCTTGATGTACTACCGACGCAGGGCTTCGCCTAAGCACTACAACGGTACGATCGAGGTGGAATTTGGTGGCAGGGGGCACCGCACACGGCTAAGGAACGATCTCAAGGATCAAGTTGTGTGTCTATGGGGTGCCCCCTGCCCCCGTATATAAAGGCCAGGGGCAAGGGGGTCGGCCGGCTAGGAGGGAGGCGCAGGGAGGAGTCCCACTCCTACCGGGAGTAGGACTCCTTCCCTCAAATCCTATTCCTAATAGGACTCTTCGGGAGAAAGAGAAGAGAGGGGGGCCGGCCCCTTCTCCTAGTCCTAATAGGACTAGGGAAGGGGGGTTCGACCGGCTAGCCTGTGGGCTGCCCCTTCTCTCTTTTCCACTAAGGCCCAATAGGCCCATTTGCCTCCCGGGGGGTTCCGGTAACCCTCCCGGTAATCCGGTAAAATCCCGATTTCACCCGGAACACTTCCGGTGCCCAAACATAGGCTTCCAATATATCAATCTTTACGTCTCGACCATTTCGAGACTCCTCGTCATGTCCGTGATCTCATCCGGGACTCCGAACAACCTTCGGTACATCAAAATGCATAAACTCATAATAACTGTCATCGTAACGTTAAGCGTGCGGACCCTACGGTTCGAGAACAATGTAGACATGACCGAGACACGTCTCCGGTCAATAACCAATAGCGGGACCTGGATGCCCATATTGGCTCCTACATATTCTACGAAGATCTTTATCGGTCAGACCGCATAACAACATACGTTGTTCCCTTTGTCACCGGTATGTTACTTGCCCGAGATTCGATCGTCGGTATCCAATACCTAGTTCAATCTCGTTACCGGCAAGTCTCTTTACTCGTTCCGTAATACATCATCTCACAACTAACTTATTAGTTGCAGTGCTTGCAAGGCTTATGTGATGTGCATTACCGAGAGGGCCCAGAGATACCTCTCCGACAATCGGAGTGACAAACCCTAATCTCGAAATACGCCAACCCAACATCTACCATTGGAGACACCTGTAGTACTCCTTTATAATCACCCAGTTACGTTGTGACGTTTGGTAGTACCCAAAGTGTTCCTCCGGTAAACGGGAGTTGCATAATCTCATAGTTACAGGAACATGTATAAGTCATGAAGAAAGCAATAGCAACATACTAAACGATCGGGTGCTAAGCTAATGGAATGGGTCATGTCAATCAGATCATTCTACTAATGATGTGACCTCGTTAATCAAATAACAACTCCTTGTTCATGGTTAGGAAACATAACCATCTTTGATTAACGAGCTAGTCAAGTAGAGGCATACTAGTGACACTCTGTTGGTCTATGTATTCACACATGTATTATGTTTCCGGTTAATACAATTCTAGCATGAATAATAAACATTTATCATGATGTAAGGAAATAAATAATAACTTTATTATTGCCTCTAGGGCATATTTCCTTCAGTCTCCCACTTGCACTAGAGTCAATAATCTAGATTACACTGTAATGATTCTAACACCCATGGAGCCTTGGTGCTGATCATGTTTTGCTCGTGGAAGAGGCTTAGTCAACGGGTCTTGCAACATTCAGATCCGTATGTATCTTGCAAATCTCTATGTCTCCCACCTGGACTAAATCCCGGATGGAGTTGAAGCGTCTCTTGATGTGTTTGGTTCTTTTGTGAAATCTGGATTCCTTTGCCAAGGCAATTGCACCAGTATTGTCACAGAAGATTTTCATTGGACCCGATGCACTAGGTATGACACCTAGATCGGATATGAACTCCTTCATCCAGACTCCTTCGTTCGCTGCTTCCGAAGCAGCTATGTACTCCGCTTCACATGTAGATCCCGCTACGACGCTTTGTTTAGAACTGCACCAACTAACAGCTCCACCGTTTAAAGTAAACACGTATCGGGTTTGCGATTTAGAATCGTCCGGATCAGTGTCAAAGCTTGCATCAACGTAACCTCTTACGGTGAGCTCTTTGTCACCTCCATATACGAGAAACATATCCTTAGTCCTTTTCAGGTATTTCAGGATGTTCTTGACCGCTGTCCAGTGATCCATTCCAGGATTACTTTGGTACCTCCCTGCTAAACTTATAGCAAGGCACACATCAGGTCTGGTACACAGCATTGCATACATGATAGAGCATATGGCTGAAGCATAGGGAACATCTTTCATTTTCTCTCTATCTTCTGCAGTGGTCGGGCATTGAGTCTTACTCAACTTCACACCTTGTAGCACAGGCAAGAACCCTTTCTTTGCTTGATCCATCTTGAACTTCTTCAAAATTTTGTCAAGGTATGTGCATTGTGAAAGTCCAATTAAGCGTTTTGATCTATCTCTATAGATCTTTATGCCTAATATGTATGCAGCTTCCCCGAGGTCTTTCATCGAAAAACTTTTATTCAAGTATCCCTTTATGCTATCCAGAAATTCTATATCATTTCCAATTAGCAATATGTCATCCACATATAATATCAGAAATGCTACAGAGCTCCCACTCACTTTCTTGTAAATACAGGCTTCTCCAAAAGTCTGTATAAAGCCAAATGCTTTGATCACACTATCAAAGCGTTTATTCCAACTCCGAGATGCTTGCACCAGTCCATAAATGGATCGCTGGAGTTTGCATACTTTGTTAGCTCCTTTTGGATCGACAAAACCTTCTGGTTGTACCATATACAACTCTTCTTCCAGAAATCCATTCAGGAATGCAGTTTTGACATCCATTTGCCATATTTCATAATCATAAAATGCGGCAATTGCTAACATAATTCTGACGGACTTAAGCATCGCTACGGGTGAGAAGGTCTCATCGTAGTCAACCCCTTGAACTTGTCGAAAACCTTTTGCGACAAGTCGAGCTTTATAGACAGTAACATTACTGTCAGCGTCAGTCTTTTTCTTGAAGATCCATTTATTCTCAATTGCTTGCCGATCATCGGGCAAGTCAACCAAAGTCCATACTTTGTTCTCATACATGGATCCCATCTCAGATTTCATGGCCTCAAGCCACTTTGCGGAATCTGGGCTCACCATCGCTTCTTCATAGTTCGTAGGTTCATCATGATCTAGCATCATGACTTCCAGAACTGGATTACCGTACCACTCTGGTGCGGATCTCACTCTGGTTGATCTACGTGGTTCAGTAGAATCTTGATCTGAAGCTTCATGATCATCATCATTAGCTTCCTCACTGATTGGCATAGGTGTCGCAGAAACAGTTTTCTGTGATGTACTATTTTCCAATAAGGGAGCAGGTACAGTTACCTCGTCAAGTTCTACTTTCCTCCCACTCACTTATTTCGAGAGAAACTCCTTCTCTAGAAATGATTCATTCTTAGCAACGAATGTCTTGCCTTTGGATCTGTGATAGAAGGTATACCCAACAGTTTCCTTTGGGTATCCTATGAAGACACATTTCTCCGCTTTGGGTTCGAGCTTATCAGGTTGAAGCTTTTTCACATACGCATCGCAGCCCCAAACTTTAAGAAACGACAACTTTGGTTTCTTGCCAAACCATAGTTCATAAGGCGTCGTCTCAACGGATTTTGATGGTGCCCTATTTAACGTGAATGCGGCCGTCTCTAAAGCATAACTCCAAAACGATAGCGGTAAATCAGTAAGAGACATCATAGATCGCACCATATCTAGTAAAGTACGATTACGACGTTCGGACACACCATTACGCTGTGGTGTTCCGGGTGGCGTGAGTTGCGAAACTATTCCACAATTTTTCAAATGTATACCAAACTCGTAACTCAAATATTCTCCTCCACGATCAGATCGTAGAAATTTTATTTTCTTGTTACGATGATTTTCAACTTCACTCTGAAATTCCTTGAACTTTTCAAATGTTTCAGACTTATGTTTCATTAGGTAGATATACCCATATCTGCTTAAATCATCTGTGAAGGTGAGAAAATAACGATATCCGCCGCGAGCCTCAATATTCATCGGACCACATACATCGGTATGTATGATTTCCAACAAATCTGTTGCTCTCTCCATAGTACCGGAGAACGGTGTTTTAGTCATCTTGCCTATGAGGCACGGTTCGCAAGTACCAAGTGATTCATAATCAAGTGATTCCAAAAGCCCATCAGTATGGAGTTTCTTCATGCGCTTTACACCGATATGACCTAAACGGCAGTGCCACAAATAAGTTGCACTATCATTATTAACTTTGCATCTTTTGGCTTCTACATTATGAATATGTGTATCACTATCTTCGAGATTCAACAAGAATAGACCACTCTTCAAAGGTGCATGACCATAAAAGATATTATTCATATAAATAGAACAACCATTATTCTCTGATTTAAATGAATAACCGTCTCGCATTAAACAAGATCCAGATATAATGTTCATGCTCAACGCTGGCACCAAATAACAATTATTTAGGTCTAATATTAATCTCGAAGGTAGATGTAGAGGTAGCATGCCGACCGCGATCACATCGACTTTGGAACCGTTTCCCACGCGCATCGTCACCTCGTCCTTTGCTAGTGTCCGCTTATTCCGTAGTCCCTGTTTCGAGTTGCAAATATTAGCAACAGAACCAGTATCAAATACCCAGGTGCTACTGCGAGCTCTAGTAAGGTACACGTCAATAACATGTATATCACATATACCTTTGCTCACTTTGCCATCCTTCTTATCCGCCAAATACTTGGGGCAGTTCCGCTTCCAGTGACCAGTCTGCTTGCAGTAGAAGCACTCAGTTTCAGGCTTAGGTCCAGACTTGGGTTTCTTCTCCTGAGCAGCAACTTGCTTGCTGTTCTTCTTGAAGTTTCCCTTCTTCTTCCCTTTGCCCTTTTTCTTGAAACTAGTGGTTTTGTTAACCATCAACACTTGATGCTCCTTCTTGATTTCTACCTCCGCAGCTTTTAGCATTGCGAAGAGCTCGGGAATAGTCTTGTTCATCCCTTGCATATTATAGTTCATCACGAAGCTCTTGTAGCTTGGTGGCAGTGATTGGAGAATTCTGTCAATGACGCAGTCATCTGGAAGATTAACTCCCATCTGAATCAAGTGATTATTATACCCAGACATCTTGAGTATATGCTCACTGACAGAACTGTTCTCCTCCATCTTACAGCTATGGAACTTATTGGAGACTTCATATCTCTCAATTCGGGCATTTGCCTGAAATATTAACTTCAACTCCTGGAACATCTCATATGCTCCATGACGTTCAAAACGTCGTTGAAGTCCCGATTCTAAGCCGTAAAGCATGGCACACTGAACTATCGAGTAGTCATCAGCTTTGCTTTGCCAGACGTTCATAACATCTGGCGTTGCTCTAGTAGCAGGCCTGTCACCCAGCGGTGCTTCCAGGACGTAATTCTTCTGTGCAGCAATGAGGATAATCCTCAGGTTACGGACCCAGTCCGTGTAATTGCTACCATCATCTTTCAACTTTGCTTTCTCAAGGAACGCATTAAAATTCAACGGAACAATAGCACGAGCCATCTATCTACAAGCAACATAAACAAGCAAGATACTATCAGGTACTAAGTTCATGATAAGTTTAAGTTCAGTTAATCAAATTACTTAGGAACTCCCACTTAGATAGACATCCCTCTAATCCTCTAAGTGATCACGTGATCCAAATCAACTAAACCATAACCGATCATCACGTGAGATGGTGTAGTTTTCAATGGTGAACATCGTCATGTTGATCATATCTACTATATGATTCACGCTCGACCTTTCTGAAGGAAATATGCCCTAGAGGCAATAATAAAGTTATTATTTATTTCCTTATATCATGATAAATGTTTATTATTCATGCTAGAATTGTATTAACCGGAAACATAATACATGTGTGAATACATAGACCAACAGAGTGTCACTAGTATGCCTCTACTAGACTAGCTCGTTAATCAAAGATGGTTATGTTTCCTAACCATGAACAAAGAGTTGTTATTTGATTAACGGGATCACATCATTAGGAGAATGATGTGATTGACATGACCCATTCCATTAGCTTAGCACCCGATCCTTTAGTATGTTGCTATTGCTTTCTTCATGACTTATACATGTTACTGTGACTATGCGATTATGCAAGTCCCGTTTACCGGAGGAACACTTTGTGTGCTACCAAACGTCACAACGTAACTGGGTGATTATAAAGGTGATCTACAGGTGTCTCCAAAGGTACATGTTGGGTTGGCGTATTTCGAGATTAGGATTTGTCACTCTGATTGTCGGAGAGGTATCTCTGGGCCCTCTCGGTAATGCACATCACTTAAGCCTTGCAAGCAATGCAACTAATGAGTTAGTTGCGAGATGATGTATTACGGAACGAGTAAAGAGACTTGCCGGTAACGAGATTGAACTAGGTATTGAGATACCGACGATCGAATCTCGGGCAAGTAACATACCGATGACAAGGGGAACAACGTATGTTGTTATGCGGTCTGACCGATAAAGATCTTCGTAGAATATGTAGGAGCCAATATGAGCATCCAGGTTCCACTATTGGTTATTGACCGGAGACGTGTCTCGGTCATGTCTACATTGTTCTCGAACCCGTAGGGTCCGCACGCTTAACGTTACGATGACAATTTCATTATGAGTTTATATATTTTGATGTACCAAATGTTGTTCGGAGTCCCGGATTTGATCACGGACATGACAAGGAGTCTCGAAATGGTCGAGACATAAAGATCGATATATTGGACGGCTATATTCGGACACCGGAAGTGTTCCAGGTGATTTCGGAGAAAACCAGAGTGCCGGAAGGGTTACCGGAACCCCCCAGGGAAGTATTGGGCCTTAGTGGGCCTGAGGGGAGAGAGAGGGCAGTAGCCCAGGAGGTGGCGCGCCCCCTCCCATGGGGAGTCCGAATTAGACTAGGGGAGGGGGGCGCGGCCCCTCTCCCTCTCCCTCTCTTTCCTCCCCCCTTCTCTCTTCCTAGTTGGACTAGGAAAGGGGAGTCCTACTCCTACTAGGAGGAGGACTCCCCCCTCCTTGGCGCGCCCCAAGGGCCGGCCGGCCTCCCCCCTTGCTCCTTTATATACGGGGGAAGGGGGGCACCTCTAGATACACAAGTTGATCTTCGTGATCGTTCTCTTAGCTGTGTGCGGTGCCCCCCTCCACCATAATCCTCGATAATATTATAACGGTGCTTAGGCGAAGCCCTGCGACGGTAGAACATCAAGATCATCACCACGCCATCGTGCTGACGGAACTCTTCCCCGACACTTTGCTGGATCGGAGTCCGGGGATTGTCATCGAGCTGAACGTGTGCTAGAACTCGAAGGTGCCATAGTTTCGGTGCTTGATCGGTCGGGCCATGAAGACGTACGACTACATCAACCGCGTTGTCATAACGCTTCCGCCGTCGGTCTACGAGGGTACGTAGACAACATTCTCCCCTCTTGTTGCTATGCATCACCACAATCTTGCATGTGTGTAGGAATTTTTTTGAAATTACTACGTTCCCCAACAGTGGCATCCGAGCCTAGGTTTTATGTGTTGATGTTATATGCACGAGTAGAACACAAGTGAGTTGTGGGCGATATAAGTCATACTGCTTACCAGCATGTCATACTTTGGTTCGGCGGTATTGTTAGATGAAGCGGCCCGGACCGACACTACGCGTACGCTTACGCGAGACTGGTTCTACCGACGTGCTTTGCACACAGGTGGCTAGCGGGTGTCAGTTTCTCCAACTTTAGTTGAACCGAGTGTGGCTACGCCCGGTCCTTGCGAAGGTTAAAACAACACCAACTTGACAAACTATCGTTGTGGTTTTGATGCGTAGGTAAGATTGGTTCTTGCTTAAACCCGTAGCAGCCACGTAAAACTTGCAACAAACAAAGTAGAGGACATCTAACTTGTTTTTGCAGGGCATGTTGTGATGTGATATGGTCAAGGCATGATGCTAAATTTTATTGTATGAGATGATCATGTTTTGTAATCGAGTTATCGGCAACTGGCAGGAGCCATATGGTTGTCGCTTTATTGTATGCAATGCAATCGCTCTGTAATGCTTTACTTTATCACTAAGCGGTAGCGATAGTCGTAGAAGCATAAGATTGGCGAGACGACAACGATGCTACGATGGAGATCAAGGTGTCACGCCGGTGACGATGGTGATCATGACGATGCTTCGGAGATGGAGATCACAAGCACAAGATAATGATGGCCATATCATATCACTTATATTGATTGCATGTGATGTTTATCTTTTTATGCATCTTATCTTGCTTTGATTGACGGTAGCATTATAAGATGATCTCTCACTAAATTTCAAGATAAAAGTGTTCTCCCTGAGTATGCACCATTGCCAAAGTTCGTCGTGCCCAGACACCACGTGATGATCGGGTGTGATAAGCTCTACGTCCATCTACAACGGGTGCGAGCTAGTTTTGCACACGCAGAATACTCAGGTTAAACTTGACGAGCCTAGCATATGCAGATATGGCCTCAGAACACTGAGACCTAAAGGTCGAGCATGAATCATATAGTAGATATGATCAACATAGTGATGTTCACCATTGAAAACTACTCCATTTCACGTGATGATCGGTTATGGTTTAGTTGATTTGGATCACGTGATCACTTAGAAGATTAGAGGGATGTCTTTCTAAGTGGGAGTTCTTAAGTAATATGATTAATTGAACTTAAATTTATCATGAACTCGGTACCTGATAGTATCTTGCTTGTTTATGTTTGATTGTAGATAGATGGCCCGTGCTATTGTTCCATTGAATTTTAATGCATTCCTTGAGAAAGCAAAGTTGAAAGATGATGGTAGCAATTACATGGACTGGGTCCATAACTTCAGGATTATCCTCATTGCTGCACACAAGAATTACGTCCTGGAAGCACCGCTGGGTGCCAGGCCTGCTGCTGATGCAACTGACGATGTTAAGAACGTATGAAAGAGCAAAGCTGATGACTACTCGATAGTTCAATGTGCCATGCTTTACAGCTTAGAACCGAGTCTTCAACGATGTTTTGAACGTCATGGAGCATATGAGATGTTCCAGGAGTTGAAGTTAATATTTCAAGCAAATGCCCGGATTGAGAGATATGAAGTCTCCAATAAGTTCTATAGCTGCAAGATGGAGGAGAACAGTTCTGTCAGTGAGCATATACTCAAAATCTCTGGGTATAATAATCACTTGATTCAACTGGGAGTTAATCTTCCGGATGACTGCGTCATTGACAGAATTCTCCAATCACTTCCACCTAGCTACAAGAGCTTTGTGATGAACTATAATATGCAAGGGATGGATAAGACAATTCCCGAGCTCTTCGCAATGCTGAAAGCTGCGGAGGTAGAAATCAAGAAGGAGCATCAAGTGTTGATGGTCAACAAGACCACTAGTTTCAAGAAAAAGGGCAAAGGGAAAAAGAAGGGGAACTTCAAGAAGAACAGCAAGCAAGTTGCTGCTCAAGAGAAGAAACCCAAGTCTGGACCTAAGCCTGAAAGTGAGTGCTTCTACTGCAAGCAGACTGGTCACTGGAAGTGGAACTGCCCCAAGTATTTGGCAGATAAGAAGGATGGCAAGGTGAACAAAGGTATATGTGATATACATGTTATTTATGTGTACCTTACTAGAGCTCGCAGTAGCACCTGGGTATTTGATACTGGTTCTGTTGCTAATATTTGCAACTCGAAACAGGGACTACAGATTAAGCGAATAGTGGCGAAGGACAAGGTGACGATGCGCGTGGGAAATGGTTCCAAAGTCGATGTGATCGCGGTTGGCACGCTACCTCTACATCTACCATCGGGATTAGTATTAGACCTAAATAATTGTTATTTGGTGCCAGCGTTGAGCATGAGCATTATATCTGGATCTTGTTTGATGCGAGACGGTTATTCATTTAAATCAAAGAATAATGGTTGTTCTATTTATATGAGTAATATCTTTTATGGTCATGCACCCTTGAAGAGTGGTCTATTTTTGATGAATCTCGATAGTAGTGATACACATATTCATAATGTTGAAGCCAAAAGATGCAGAGTTGATAATGATAGTGCGACTTATTTGTGGCACTGCCGTTTAGGTCATATCGGTGTAAAGCGCATGAAGAAACTCCATACTGATGGACTTTTGGAACCACTTGATTATGAATCACTTGGTACTTGCGAACCGTGCCTCATGGGCAAGATGACTAAAACACTGTTCTCCGGTACTATGGAGAGAGCAACAGATTTGTTGGAAATCATACATATAGATGTATGTGGTCCAATGAATGTTGAAGCTCGTGGCGGATATCGTTATTTTCTCACCTTCACAGATGATTTAAGCAGATATGGGTATATCTACTTAATGAAACATAAGTCTGAAACATTTGAAAAGTTCAAAGAATTTCAGACTGAATTGAAAATCATCGTAACAAGAAAATAAAGTTTCTACAATCTGATCATGGAGGAGAATATTTGAGTTACGAGTTTGGTCTACATTTGAAACAATGCGGAATAGTTTCGCAACTCACGCCACCCGGAACACCACAGCATAATGGTGTGTCCGAACGTCGTAATCGTACTTTACTTGATATGGTGCGATCTATGATGTCTCTTACATATTTACCGCTGTCGTTTTGGGGTTATGCTTTAGAGACGGCCGCATTCACGTTAAATAGGGCACCATCAAAATCTTTTGAGAGGAAGCCTTATGAACTGTGGTTTGGCAAGAAACCAAAGTTGTCATTTCTGAAAGTTTGGGGCTGCGATGCTTATGTGAAAAAACTTCAACCTGATAAGCTTGAACCCAAATCGGAGAAATGTGTCTTCATAGGATACCCAAAGGAGACTGTTGGGTACACCTTCTATCCCAGATCCGAAGGCAAGACATTTGTTGCCAAGAATGGATCCTTTCTAGAGAAGGAGTTTCTCTTGAAAGAAGTGAGTGGGAGGAAAGTAGAACTTGATGAGGTAACTGTACCTGCTCCCTTATTGGAAAATAGTACATCGCAGAAACTGGTTTCTGTGACACCTACACCAATTAGTGAGGAAGCTAATGATAATGATCATGAAACTTCAGAACAAGTTACCACTGAACCTCGTAGATCAAACAGAGTAAGATCCGCACCAGAGTGGTATGGTAATCCTGTTCTGGAAGTCATGCTACTAGATCATGATGAACCTACGAACTATGAAGAAGCGATGGTGAGCCCAGATTCCGCAAAATGGCTTGAAGCCATGAAATCTGAGATGGGATCCATGTATGAGAACAAAGTATGGACTTTGGTTGACTTTCCCAATGATCGGCAAGCAATTGAGAATAAATGGATCTTCAAGAAGAAGACTGATGCTGACGGTAATGTTACTGTCTACAAAGCTCGACTTGTCGCAAAAGGTTTTCAACAAGTTCAAGGGATTGACTACGATGAGACCTTCTCACCCGTAGCGATGCTTAAGTCTGCCCAAATCATGTTAGCGATTGCTGCATTTTATGATTATGAAATTTGGCAGATGGATGTCAAAACTGCATTCCTGAATGGATTTTCGGAAGAAGAGTTGTATATGATGCAACCGGAAGGTTTTGTCGATCCAAAAGGAGCTAAAAAAGTGTGCAAGCTCCAGCGATCCATTTATGGACTGGTGCAAGTCTCTCGGAGTTGGAATAAACGCTTTGATAGTGTAATCAAATCATTTGGTTTTATACAGACTTTTGGAGAATCCTGTTTTTACAAGAAAGTGAGTGGGAGCTCTATAGCATTTCTGATATTATATGTAGATGGCATATTGCTAATCGGAAATGATATAGAATTTCTGGATAGCATAAAGGGATACTTGAATAAGAGTTTTTCAATGAAAGACCTTGGTGAAGCTGCTTACATATTGGGCATTAAGATCTATAGAGATAGATCAAGACGCTTAATTGGACATTCACGAAGCACATACCTTGACAAAGTTTTGAAGAAGTTCAAAATGGATCAAGCAAAGAAAGGATTCTTGCCTGTGTTACAAGGTGTGAAGTTGAGTAAGATTCAATGCCCGACCACTGCAGAAGATAGAGAGAAAATGAAAGATGTTCCCTATGCTTCAGCCATAGGCTCTATCATGTATGCAATGCTGTGTACCAGACCTGATGTGTGTCTTGCTATAAGTCTAGCAGGGAGGTACCAAAGTAATCCAGGAGTGGATCACTGGACAGCGGTCAAGAACATCCTGAAATACCTGAAAAGGACTAAGGATATGTTTCTCGTATATGGAGGTGACAAAGAGCTCATCGTAAATGGTTATGTTGATGCAAGCTTTGACAGTGATCCGGACGATTCTAAATCGCAAACAGGACACGTATTTACATTAAACGGTGGAGCTGTCAGTTGGTGCAGTTCTAAACAAAGCGTTGTGGCGGGATCTACATGTGAAGCAGAGTACATAGCTGCTTCGGAAGCAGCAAACGAAGGAGTCTGGATGAAGGAGTTCATATCCGATCTAGGTGTCATACCTAGTGCATCGGGTCCAATGAAAATCTTTTGTGACAATACTGGTGCAATTGCCTTGGCAAAGGAATCCAGATTTCACAAGAGAACCAAGCACATCAAGAGACGCTTCAATTCCATCCGGGATCTAGTCCAGGTGGGAGACATAGAGATTTGCAAGATACATACGGATCTGAATGTAGCAGACCCGTTGACTAAGCCCCTTCCACGAGCAAAACATGTTCAGCACAAAGGCTCCATGGGTGTTAGAATCATTACTGTGTAATCTAGATTATTGACTCTAGTGCAAGTGGGAGACTGAAGGAAATATGCCCTAGAGGCAATAAAAAAGTTATTATTTATTTCCTTATATCATGATAATTGTTTATTATTCATGCTAGAATTGTATTAACCGGAAACATAATACTTGTGTGAATACATAGACAAAGTAAACGTCACTAGTATGGCTCTACTTGACTAGCTCGTTAATCGAAGATGGTTATGTTTCCTAACCATAGACATGTGTTGTCATTTGATTAACGGGATCACATCATTAGGAGAATGATGTGATTGACATGGCCCATTCCATTAGCTTAGCACCCGATCATTTAGTATGTTGCTATTGCTTTCTTCATGACTTATACATGTTCCTATGACTATGAGATTATGCAACTCCCGTTTACCGGAGGAACACTTTGTGTGCTACCAAACGTCACAACGTAACTGGGTGATTATAAAGGTGCTCTACATGTGTCTCCAAAGGTACATGTTGGGTTGGCGTATTTCGAGATTAGGATTTGTCACTCCGATTGTCGGAGAGGTATCTCTGGGCCCTCTCGGTAATGCACATCACTTAAGCCTTGTAGGCAATGCAACTAATGATTTAGTTGCGAGATGATGTATTACGGAATGAGTAAAGAGACTTGCCGGTAACGAGATTGAACTAGGTATTGAGATACCGACGATCGAATCTCGGGCAAGTAACATACCGATGACAAAGGGAACGACGTATGTTGTTATGCGGTCTGACCGATATAGATCTTCGAAGAATATGTAGGAGCCAATATGAGCATCCAGGTTCCGCTATTGGTCATTGACCGGAGACGTGTCTCGGTCATGTCTACATTGTTCTCGAACCCGTAGGGTCCGCACGCTTAACGTTACGATGACAGTTTCATTATGAGTTTATATATTTTGATGTACTGAATGTTGTTCGGAGTCCTGGATTTGATCACGGACATGACGAGGAGTCTCGAAATGGTCGAGACATAAAGATCGATATATTGGATGGCTATATTCGGACACCAGAAGTGTTCCGGGTGATTTCAGAGAAAACCGGAGTGCCGGAAGGGTTACCGGAACCCCCCGGGGAAGTATTGGGCCTTAGTGGGCCTGAGGGGAGAGAGAGGGCAGCAGCCCAGGAGGTGGCGTGCCCCTTCCCATGGGGAGTCCGAATTGGACTAGGGGAGGGGGCGCGGCGCCTCTTTCCCTCTCCCTCTCCCTCTCTTTCCTTCCCCCTTCTCTCTTCTTAGTTGGACTAGGAAAGGGGAGTCCTACTCCTACTAGGAGGAGGACTCCCCCCTCCTTGGCGCGCCCCAAGGGCCGGCCGGCCTCCCCCCTTGCTCCTTTATATACGGGGGCAGGGGGGCACCTCTAGACACACAAGTTGATCTTCATGATCGTTCTCTTAGCTGTGTGCGGAGCCCCCCTCCACCATAATCCTTGATAATATTATAGCGGTGCTTAGGTGAAGCCCTACGACGGTAGAACATCAAGATCGTCACCATGCCGTCGTGCTGACGGAACTCTTCCCCGACACTTTGCTGGATCGAAGTCTGGGGATTGTCATCGAGCTGAACGTGTGCTAGAACTCAGAGGTGCCGTAGTTTCGGTGCTTGATCGGTCGGGCCGTGAAGACGTACGACTACATCAACCGCGTTGTCATAATGCTACCGCTGTCGGTCTACGAGGGTACGTAGACAGCAGTCTCCCCTCTCGTTGCTATGCATCACCATAATCTTGCGTGTGCGTAGGAATTTTTTTGAAATTACTACGTTCCCCAACACCACTCTCCCGCACCCCGTTGTAATCCCTACTTGAACATGGTTCTTTATGCCACATATTATGATCCAATGATGTGTTGCCATCCTATGATGTTTTGAGTAGATATCCTTTGTCTTTGGGTTGATTGATGATCTAGATTGGTACGAGTTGTATGTTTTATTTTGGTGCTGTCCTATGGTGCCCTCCGTGTCGCGCAAGCGTGAGGGATTCCCGCTGTAGGGTGTTGCAATACGTTCATGATTCGCTTATAGTGGGTTGCTTGAGTGACAGAACCATAAACCCGAGTAAGGGGGTTGTTGCGTATGGGATAAAGGGGACTTGATGCTTTAATGCTATGGTTGGGTTTTACCTTAATGATCTTTAGTAGCTGCGGATGCTTGCTAGAGTTCCAATCATAAGTGCATATGATCCAAGAAGAGAAAGTATGTTAGCTTATGCCTCTCCCTCATATGAAATTGCAATGATGACTATCAGTCTTGTTAACGATTGCCTAGGACAATTTCGCACACCGATACACCATTATTCCACACCCGCTATTTATAATATTTAGTATTATATTCTAACTTTATGATAACAGCACCTACTTTTATATTTTAGCTCTCCGATATCATACAAAGTTATCCTCTTCATACCCACAACATAGTTTTATTTCTCGTTGCTAGTTGGAAGAAAACGTTCGGTGTACGTAGAGTCGTATCAGTGGCAGATAGGGCTTGAGAGAATATTGATCTTACCTTTAGCTCCTTGTGGGTTCGAGACTCCATACTTGTCACTTCCACCTTTGGAAATTGCTACGGTAATTCCTTGCACTTGGGGATTATCAAGCTCTTTTTTGGCGCCGTTGCCGGGGAGCAATAGCGTGGGGTTGATATTCTCGTGTGTGCTTGTTTGCTTTCTTCACTAAGTAGATTTTGTTTTTCCTTTTTGTTTCTGTTTAGTTGTGGGTGAAACATACAAAAAAAATAAAGAATGAAAATACAAAAAAAAATTATTTGCCTCTCATGCCTAAAAAGTTTTCCAAAAAGAGAAGTGATTGTAAAGTTATGCATTGAAGAAGTGAGGGTCGACCTTGAGCACTTGTGTTCATGCTCACAGAAACAATGTAGAATTTTTCATGGAAGTTTCTCTGTAATTAATTATCCCCTTGTATATATCCATTGTATTATAAAAATAAATGTGCCAAGCTTTGGTTTTAGGATGATTAGATTGCTTGTTTACTATGTGCAGAACAAAAACAGAAACTTTGGCTGTAGTGCATGAATTTACATTTTTTACTGGAAGGTAAAATGGGTCTGAAACTTTTTGCACATTACTTATGTACAAATTTTGCAAATTTTCAAATTTATTTCATAATTTTAGAAGTTACAGAAGTTTACTAAACTTCCAGATTACTACAGACTGTCCTGTTTTTGACAGATTCTGTTTTTCGCGTGTTGTTTGCTTATTTTGATGAATCTATGGCTAGTATCGGGGGGTATGAACCATAGAGAAGTTGGAATAGAGTAGTTTTAACACCAATATAAATAAATAATGAGTTCATTACAGTACCTTAAAGTGGTAGTTTGCTTTATTACACTAACAGATCTCACAAAGTTTTTGGTAAAGTTTTGTGTGGATGAAGTGTTCGAAGAACGAGGAGTCACCAATGTGAGAAGAATAAAGAGAGGCAAATAGCTGCTACGCTACTAATAAGGTGCTACAACTATTGCTTAGCAGTAACGCGTGCCGCATGCGCTACTGCTAGGACAAATAGCTGCAGCGCTTGTTCACCCCCACGCTACTACTAATGTAACTACTGGCAGCGTGTTTTCTCTCCATCGCTACTAGTATTGTTTTTTTAGTGTATTTATGTGCCATCGTACAAATATTGGTACAATACCAGTTATGAGGTTTACATCATTATGTCCATAACAGTGTGTCAAATGAAGGTGGATTAGGTTCAAGTGGAGGCAATATGTGGTGCATGTCAAAAGTATACTACTAATCCAAACTTGATCTAGTTTGGACTAGTAGTACTTTCGATGTGCACCACATGTTGCCTCCATTTGAATCTAATCCGCCAACACAAGCTATTTAATCATCATCATAATCATTACCACCAACAATATTTATTTAATCACCACAAACACTAGCTAATAATAATCATCAGTCATTACCACCAACACTAGCTATTTTATCATCATAGTAATAGTATAGCACATCATCATCCTCAAACTCATTTCTAGCTAATCACTCCTGCTGCTCTCTCTTAGGTAAAACAACATAAAACATGTGTAGCTCTCCTCCTTGATCAAGTTGGAGCATGCAGATGAACCTGTCTCCTAATTTTGGGTAGCACATCTGTTTGTTGCCCCCTAGTACTTCTCTGTGCTCCCCCATCACATATCTGGTCCAGTCTTGCACTATTAAGCATTCATTGCTGATCTTGAATGCACTAAAGTAACATGTAGGATATCTTGGTCGTAAGCTAATAATACTCATGGTACCTTTAGTCTCGATCCCATAAGGCACAACATTCATCGGGAGTCCCTGTTGAAGAACATCGTATGGTCACATACTTAGCAATGAAGTTTAGCTTCACAAATAATGTATGGAAAAGATGCACTGAGGACAAATAGTAAAAATCTTACCATCCTTCCTAAATAGATGTGACCGTAGTTCATTACGAACACTATTGGTCGCACGTTTTCAGTACTAACATTTCTAAGTCCAGGAAGAAAATTTGTCTTGACAGTATCAAGATCCTCAAGCCATGAAACATAATGACTTAGCTCCTCGCAGTTTAGTTCAGCCTCGGGATAGTAGTAGGTCCTGTCTACCAAGCGCTGGACATGTTTGCTTGCACCGAAATAAGCTGACAATACAAATTAGTTGTCAACTATTTTTGAATAAACAATATCAAAGACATAAATATGGTTGAGAAACTTACATAATGGTGTAACTGGAGGCGTCTGCACATCAACCCAGATGTCGGTATTACCTTCAATATCATCTTCCGGATGGATATCAAAGGTGATAACCATATCAGGCTCAAATGCATAAGTCTTGCATAGTGCTCGCCATGTTTTGCATCCAAAATAGGTGTAGTCGTCTGAATTGTATAATTTTTCGTGGAAAATATAACCATGCTCGGTCTTCAAGTAAACTTTCTTTACCTCCATAGTATGACTGAAACCTATCTTATCCAATACAAAAACTCTTGCATGGCAGGGGATACGCTAGTAGAATAGTAAAAAAAATATAAGTTGAAGCAAATGAAGCAGATGTCATGCTTAATTACGAAAAAAGACTTGTCGTTGTGACTTACTGTATCCACTTCAAAGTTCTCGTCCAGCTTGATGCTGAAGCGCCTATCATCATCTAGGAAGATTCCGTCGCACAGGCCGCGCTCATCTTCCCAGTATTTGCAAATACCGAAATCCTTTTTGTCGTCAGACATTTCCTATGTTCATAGTTAAAACATTAATTGAAAATTGATAGAAGACAACTACCAGGATACTCAACACACAAATCCGGGGCACTCGATATTTCCTACATATTCTGGAAAAAGTCATGCCAAAATTCACGGAAAAATCCAGCATGACCTTTGCTAAAATAGGACATATCGAGCGCCCGAAATTTGCCGGAACGGAAATGAATCAACACTCCGGCAAAACATAGGCCACTCGGAGGTGTAACCTGCAAACATGACCGGCCACTTGGACATTGAGCAACACAAGATATACATTTCAAAATATCTTATAAGACTCAAATTAGCATGCATTCAATAAGCAAAAGTAAATCATCTCATGCGTCCGTACATCGTCGAATATTATCAGTAATACATCCCGAATAGTGTCATACATATAACATCACTAGTACAACTAAAACCCTAGCACACGACGGGCATTGGCGCGGGCGGTGGACACCCACAGAGAAGGAACCATCACGGGATCATAGCTCCAGTGAGATCCCTGGAGAACCTGCCAGGTATTGGAGAATCTGTGCTCCAACGCAAACAAGTAGCGACGGACGTGCGCGTCCTCCTCACTGACACGGTGACGCACCACCTCCGCGGAGTCCTCGATCCTCTGGACCATCACTGGCCCACGCGACCGCCACCAAAGAAGGCTCAGGTCAACAACAGGCTGGCTGCTCACCAACTTGCGCCCCCCGGTAGGTAGCGCCTCCCAGTACCACCCCGACGGAGCCCAGTCCCGGACATGGCCCATCTGGTCAAGCAGGTGTCGTCCTTCGCTGACTCGACAACGAGGATGCGGGATAGGCATCGTCCACGTTGATGCAGGAAAATTGCTTTAACTAAAAAAATAGCAACACGTTCTTACTAACTAGTTCTATTAATTCAACTAGTTCTTACTAAAAATAAATTTACTATAAATAAAAATATTCTAGTACCTAATTAGTACCTAGTTCTTACTAACTAATTAGTACCTAGGAACTACTGCCCTAATTACCATCTAATTTGATGAACCTATAGGGGTGGAAAGTGGTAGCGGATATTCCAATTATCCAACTATAAAGTGAAATAAGTGGTCAAATTTTACCCGTTTTATGATTCATCTTAGAAATTTGATTTGTTTCCACCCTTACATGAACCCTAACTCATTTGAGCCGCATCCGCATCCGATTCGTTTCCACCCTTATATGAACCCTAACTAATTTGATGGAGGTAGAAACCCTAGGCAGAGGTAGGGGAGAGGGAGGAGCAGGCGTGCTCACCTCGGGTGCCTGCGACGAGGGAGGGGCAGGCGGCGTCGAGGTCGTGGTCGGGGCTCCAGGGCAGCGTTGAGGTCGGGGGCGGGGCGGCGTCCGGGGCGGCGTTGAGGTCGGGGTCGGGGGCGGCGTCCGGGGCGGCGTTGAGGTCGGGGGCGGGGGCGGCGTTGAATCTGGGGTCGGGGGCGGCGTAGAGGGTGTGCGGAGAGCGCGCGGCGGCCGAGGGGCGACGACAGCGGCGAGAGTGGCGTTGGATTTGGGGGATGAAGTGGCCGTGGGGAAGGACGAACCCCGTGGTTAAGTCAGAAGTACCAGTAGCGCGTTCCAGAAAGGGCGCTACTGCTACGTTAGCTACAACGCGTTCTGGAATACACGCTACTGGTACACCATTCTCTTTTTTCCCCTTTTTCATTTAGTTTTCTTCACATTTTATTTTTTTCCTTTCACCTTATTCTATTTCTTTCATTTTCAATTACCTTTCTATTTGCTTTCCATTTAATTATATATCCTCTATCAGTAGCGATTTTAGACTAAAACGCGCTGCTACAAAGAAAGTAGCAGTAGCGCGGTTCGTTATAGGTCGCTACTACTATGTGTAGCCTATCGGCTTAGCCGTGGGAATTTTAGTAGTAACGTGTTTAGAAGAAGATGCGCTACTGCTAGAACTTTATCTGCAGCGCGGTTTGCGCCGGCGCGCTATTGCTACTTAGCACCAGCGTGCTTTTTTGACCCTCGCTACTGCTAAAGTTCTGTGTATAAGGTATTCCCTAGTAGTGATCTATTTACTTTTATATTGAGTCATCACCCTCTTATTAAAAAGCACTACCTGGAGAGCGCAACTGTCATTTGCATCCATTACTATTGATTTATATTGGGTATGACTATGATTGGATCTCTTTTACCATGAATTACAATGTCTAGTCAGTCCTTGATCTTTAAAGGTGCTCTGCATTTATGTTTTGCGGTCTCAGAAAGGGCCACGAGATACCATCTTGTTATATCATATCATGATTGTTTTGAGAAAGTGTTGTCATCTGAGATTTATTATTATTGCTCGCTAGTTGATTATGCCATTGATATGAGTAAACATGAGACCTAAGAGTTATTGTGAATGTGGTTAGTCATAATCTTTGCTGAAAACTTGAATGCTGGCTTTCCATATTTACAACAACAAGAGCAAACAGAGTTTGTAAAAGTTTTTCTTTATCACTTTCAGTTTATCAACTGAATTGCTTGAGGATAAGCAAATGTTTAAGCTTGGGGGAGTTGATACGTCTCCGTCGTATCTACTTTTCCAAACACTTTTGCACTTGTTTTGGAGTCTAACTTGCATGATTTGAATGGAACTAACCCGGACTGACGTTGTTTTCAGCAGACTTTTCATGGTGTTATTTATGTGCAGAAACAAAAGTTCTCGGAATGACCTAAAACTCCACAGAACATCTTTTTGGGACATATTAAAAATACTGGAAGAAAAATCCACGTCAGGGGGCCCACACCCTGTCCACGAGGGTGGGGGCGTGCCTGCCTCCCTGGGCTCGCCCCCTACCTCGTGGGCCCCCTGACGCTCCACCGACCTCAACTCCAACTCCATATATTCACTTTCGGGGAGAAAAAACCAGAGAGAAGGATTCATCGTGTTTTATGATACGGAGCCGCCGCCAAGCCCTAAAACCTCTAGGGAGGGCTGATCTGGAGTCCGTTTGGGGCTCTGGAGAGGGGGATTCGTCGTCGTCATCATCAACCATCCTCCATCACCAATTTCATGATGCTCACCATCGTGAGTGAGTAATTCCATCGTAAGCTTGCTGGACCATGATGGGTTGGATGAGATCTATCATGTAATCGAGTTAGTTTTGTTAGGGTTTGATCCCTAGTATCCACTATGTTCTGAGATCGATGTTGCTATGACTTTGCTATGCTTAATGCTTGTCACTAGGTCCCGAGTGCCATGATTTCAGATCTGAACCTATTATGTTTTCATGAATATATGTCAGTTCTTGATCCTATCTTGCAAGTCTATAGTCACCTACTATGTGTTATGATCCGGAAACCCTGAAGTGACAATAATCGGAACCACTCCCGGTGATGACCATAGTTTGAGGAGTTCATGTATTCACTATGTGCTAATGCTTTGTTCCGGTACTCTATTAAAATGAGGCCTTACTATCCCTTAGTTTCCATTAGGACCCCGCTGCCACGGGAGGGTAGGACAAAAGATGTCATGCAAGTTGTTTTCCATAAGCACGTATGACTATATTCGGAATACATGCCTACATTATATTCATGAATTGGAGCTAGTTCTGTGTCACCCTATGTTATGACTGTTACATGATGAACCGCATCCGGCATAATTCTCCATCACCAATCCAATGCCTACGAGCTTTTCACATATTGTTCTTCGCTTGTTTACTTTTCTGTTGCTACTGTTACAATCACTACAAAACCCAAAAATATTACTTTTGCTACTATTACCGTTACTTCCATATTACTTTGCTACTAAATATTTGCTGCAGATACTAAGTTATCCAGGTGTGGTTGAATTGACAACTCAACTGCTAATACTTGAGAATATTCTTTGGCTCCCCTTGTGCCAAATCAATAAATTTTGGGTTGAATACTCTACCCTCGAAAACTTTTGCGATCCCCTATACTTGTGGGTTATCAACATGCTGGTAAGCATTATGACTATTATCGTGCACAACTCTTTGTGTTCTACTCATGCATATAACATCTACGCATAGACCTGGCTCGGATGCCACTGTTTGGGAACACAGTATTTCAAATTTTTTTACTTATGATCATGCAAGATCTATCTAGGAGATGCATAGCAATGAGAGGGAAGACTGTGTCCACGTACCCTCGTAGACCGAAAGTGGAAGCGTTTAGTAACGCAGTTGATGTAGTCGAACGTCTTCACGATCCAACCGATCCAAGTACCGAACACACGACACCTCCGCGATCTGCACATGTTTAGCTCGATGACGTCCCTCGAACGCCTGATCCAGTTGAGGCCGAGGGAGAGTTTCGTCAGCACGACGGTGTGGTGACGGTGATGATGAAGTTATCGGCGCAGTGCTTCGCCTAAGCACTACGACAATATGACCGAGGTGTAAAACTATGGAGAGGGGCACTGCACATGGCTAAAGATCAACTTCTGTGTCTATGTGGTGCCCCCCTCCCCCATATATAAAGGAGGGGAGGAGGAGGCCGGCCGAGCCTAGGGGGCGTGCCCAAGGAGGGAATTCCTACTAGGACTTGTAGTCCTAGCTAGTAGGATTCCAGCAAGAGGGAGAGAGGGGGAAGGAAGGAGAGGGAGAAGGAAAGGGGGGCGCCGCCCCCTTCCCCTGTCCAATTCGGACTGCAGGGGGCGGCCTGCCCTGGCTGCCCTCCTCTCTCTCCACTAAGGCCCATGGTGGCACATTCGTTCCCCCGAGGGTTCCGGTAACCCCTCCGGCACTCCGGTTTTACCCAAAACAATCTGGAACACTTCCGATGTCTGAATAACATGGTCCAATATATCAATCTTTATGTCTCGACCATTTTGAGACTCTTCATCATGTCCGTGAATTCATCCGGGACTCTGAACAACCTTCGGTACATCAAATCACATAACTCATAATACAAATCGTCACTGAACGTTAAGCGTGCGGACCCTACGGGTTCGAGAACTATGTAGACATGACCGAGACACATCTCTGGTAAATAACCAATAGCGGAACCTGGATGCTCATATTGGCTCCTACATATTCTACAAAGATCTTTATCAGTCAAATCGCATAACAACATACGTTGTTCCCTTTGTCATCGGTATGTTACTTGCCCGAGATTCGATCATCGGTATCATCATACCTAGTTCAATCTCGTTACCCGCAAGTCTCTTCACTCGTTTCGTAATGCATCATCCTGCAACTAACTCATTTTTCACATTGCTTGCAAGGCTTATAGTGATGTGCATTACCGAGAGGGCCCAGAGATACCTCCCCGACAATCGGAGTGACAAATCCTAATCTCGATCTATGCCAACTCAACAAACACCATCGGAGACACCTGTAGAGCATCTTTATAATCACCCAGTTACGTTGTGACGTTTGATAGCACACTAAGTGTTCCTCCAGTATTCGGGAGTTGCATAATTTCATAGTCATAGGAACATGTATAGGTCATGAAGAAAACAATAGCAATAAACTAAACGATCATAGTGCTAAGCTAACGGATGGGTCTTGTCCATCACATCATTCTCTAATGATGTGATCCTGTTCATCAAATGACAAAAGATACGTCTCCTTCATATCTCTAATTTTTGATTGTTCCATGCCAATATTCTACAACTTTCATATACTGTTGGCAACTTTTTATACTATTTTTGGGGACTAACATATTGATCCAGTGCCCAATGCCAGTTCCTATTTGTTGCATGTTTTTGGTTTCGCGGAATATCCATATCAAACAGAATCCAAACGGGATAAAAACGGACGCAGAATATTTTTGGACTATTTGGAGAATTCCGGAAGAAGAATCAACACGAGACAGTGCCCGAGGTGGCCACGAGGCAGGGGGCGCGCCGACCCCCTGGACGCGCCCCTGACCCTCGTGGGCCACCCGTAAGGCGGTTGATGCCCTTCTTCGGCCGCAAGAAAGCTATTTTTTCATAAAAAATCATGGCGAAGGTTTCAGTCCAATCGGATTTATGGATCTCCATATATATACGAGACAGTGAAAGGGCAGCAGAGGAGAACGCAGAAATAGAGAGAGACAGAGAGACATATCCAATCTCGGAGGGGCTCTCGCCCCTCCCATGACATGGAGGCCAAGGACCAGAGGGGAAACCCTTCTCCCATCTAGGGAGGAGGTCAAGGAAGAAGAGGAAGAAGGGGGGCCCTCTCCCCCTCTCCTTCGGTGGCGCCGGAACGCTGTCGTGGCCACCATCATCATCACCGCGATCTTCACCAACACCTCCGCCATCTTCACCAACATCTCCATCACCTTCCCCCCTCTATCTACAGCGGTCCACTCTCCCGCAACCCACTATACCCTCTACTTGAACATGGTGCTTTATGCTTCATATTATTATCCAATGATGTGTTGCCATCCTATGATGTCTGAGTAGATTTTCGTTGTCCTATCGGTGGTTGATGAATTGCTATGATTGATTTAATTTGCTTGTGGTTATGTTGCTGTCCTTTGGTGCCCATCATATGAGCGCGCGCGTGGATCACACCATAGGGTTAGTTGTATGTTGATAGGACTATGTATTGGAGGGCAAGGGTGACAGAAGCTTCAGCCTAGCATAGAAATTGATGCATACGGGATTGAAGGGGGACCAATATATCTTAATTCTATGGTTGGGTTTTACCTTAATGAACATTAGTAGTTGCGGACGCTTGCTAATAGTTCCAATCATAAGTGCATAGAATTCCAAGTCAGGGATGACATGCTAGCAGTGGCCTCTCCCACATTAAACTTGCTATCGGTCTAGTAAAGTAGTTAATTGCTTAGGGACAATTTCACAACTCCTACCACCACTTCTCCACACTCGCTATATTTACTTTATTGTGTTTTTATCTAAACAGCCCCTAGTTTTTATTTATGTGCTCTTTATATTCTTGCAAACCTATCCAACAACATCTACAAAGTACTTCTAGTTTCATACTTGTTTTAGGTAAAGCGAACGTCAAGCGTGCGTAGAGTTGTATTGATGGTCGATAGAACTTGAGGGAATATTTTTTCTACCTTTAGCTCCTCGTTGGGTTCGACACTCTTACTTATCGAAAACTGTTGCGATCCCCTATACTTGTGGGTTATCAAGACCTTTTTCTGGCGCCGTTGCCGGGGAGCAATAGCATGGGGTGAATATTCTCGTGTGCACTTGTTTGCTTTATCACTAAGTAATTTTTATTTGTTGTTCTTAGTTGTTTTCTATCTTTAGTTATGGGTAGGAAACACAAAATACCAAAAAAATTAGTTGTACCTACTAAACCAATGGTTGAAGAACCACTCAAAATCTATCGTACTCCTGAAGCTTATTACTTGCATCATCTTCGACCCTATGTGCTCGTGATGAAACCCCAACTAGTTTAGTTGAGGGCAGATCTTTAGATGAGCATGCTTGTTATGTTCGACACCGCATATCCGAAAAAGGGAAAATTCTATTGGGTCAAATTCATCGTTTGCAATGCTATGCTTGGAATTTATGCGAAATATATGATATTACTTGTTGTTCTGAAAACCCTAAGAAACACCTTCCCTATCAATGTGAGTTTAGTGATAATGGAATAGTATCTTCGTATGCTAAGGGTGTTTATAGTTACTATGATGTTCAACAAATTGAAGAATTTGTTGCTTTTAAGGGTGCTTATGAAATTGCTTCTTTGATTGAAACGTATGATGCTACTCTTTACAAATCTGAAAATTTTGCCATACTTAAATATTGCTATGATAATTATGCTTATAACACTAAAAAAATACACTTCCGTGACGATACGTGTTTGTCACAGTAGGTCGCTTTTTTTGTCATGCATGTACATCCATGACAAATTTATGACAGAATCAAGATAGTCATACCTGTGTTGTCGTAGAAGTGTTCCATGACATTACCAAAATTATCATCACGGAAGTGTCCACTTCCATGACGATAAATCGCGTGTCACCGAAGTGCTTTCGTCAAGGGTGACCGACACGTGGCATCCACCGTAACGGAACACCGTTAAGCTATCGGGTCGGGTTTTGGATCCGATAACCCGTTAACAGCCCCGACCAATGGGAAATTTCCACGTGTAAAATTCTTACTGGCCGGATGAAACACGTGTCAGCTCGTTAGTGGGCCAGATAGGCGCCTATGATACGTCGACACATGGCACGGCCCAACAGAGGCCCATTCCTATGACAAGGCCGGCCCGTTTGACTTGGTCAAAAGCTGGCGGGCCAGCCCATGGAAAGCCTGTTAACGACCTGTTCTCATATAGCCCATTTACAGCTCGCTAACCCAAGGCCCATTACGCCCTATTCGAATTAGGCCCAGTAGCGTCATCTGGGCCATCCAATATGATTCCAGCCCGTTTTCACTTCTGGCCCATGTATGGCCCATGACGTCTTTCGGCCCATATGAGGCCCTATGTAACTCTTGGCCTATTAACGGCCCGTGGTGAAACTGGCCTGTAATGAACAGTGTATCACTTTACACCCATTAACGGCACTTTACACCCATTAACGGCCCGTGGTGAAACTGGCCCGTGATGAACAGTGTATTGCTTTATACCCATTAACGGCCCGTTATTCTGTTGGGCCGTTTCCAGCCCATGTTATCTTTCGGCCTTCTCAGAGCCCATTTATTCTTGGGCTCATTTCCAGCATTTGTTTACTTACGGCCCGTTACTGTCATTTTCTACTTGTGGGCCAAATTCAGCCCGTGGTTACAGTAGGCCCGTTTGTGGTTCGTTAATACGTTGGGCCATTTTCATAGCATCATTAAATACGGCCTATTAACGATGGCCCGTTACGGTCGGCCCATGAACGGACGATTCCAACTCTAGCCCGTTTACGGCCATAATGCGGCCTGTTATTGGCCCATGTTTGGCCAATCGATCATACAGCCCGTATAAGGCCCATGGATGATACGGCCCGTAGAAGGCCCATTGTTTCTATGGCCCGTAGAAGGCCTATTGTTTCTACGGCCCATAGAAGGCCCACTGTTTCTACGGCCCGTAGGAGGCCCAGTGTCACTACAGTAAATATTAGCCCATGGTTATTGTGGCCTAGTTTTAAAAAATAGGTTATTGCAGCCACTAGTTAACCGTGGAAAAATATCTGCAATGACTAGAAGCAAACAAATAAACAAGACAACAAGGAAATAAATAAGCAAGCAACTAACGCTAGGCTATCACGGCTATTACACATATTACGTCCGCTGGGCATCAAAGTTCGCCACCAGTGCAAATATAGGGAACAAAGCAGCATATCATATACACTGGCCGTCAAAATTGGCCACCAGTGCAAATAAACGCGGCAGAAAAACAAGAGCATAACTGAAACAACTTCAGAAGAGCTCAAGAAACGTTATCCTGGGTATCCACCATGCTGGCAATAAGCTTAGCAAGCTGATTAGCTTTGTCCTATTTGGCACTAAAATCCTCCAACGCTTGCTGTTGCACCAGAAAGTATGCATCTGAATGCTCCAGGGACTTCCGCAGTCCTTCCGCTTCTTGTCGCAGCACAGCTGATCGATGTCTTTCAGCTTCTAGTTGAGACTCAAGAAACCGAACTGATTCAGACAGTGAGTTTGAATAGCTTGTGCAAGCGGTAGTGGCCATTAACTCCAACACTAAACCAAGACAGGATGTGTCACTATCCTGAACCTTATCTGCATTACTTCCTTTACCGTTGCTTAATAAGGCACTCTTCCCCAATGTTCTGTCAGCATTCTAAAAGAAGAAACAAGCAGACACATAACAAGTTTAGCATGTACTTGTATATGAAACTCATTTCGGTGAACCAGTTCATTAGTAAGGTGGACAGGATTAAACTACCAAGTCTTCTATTGCCAAGTACTAGTACATAATAAAAGCATCAAACAAACACATATCTATGTCCTATGGTAGCTATGGAATCTTAAATTAGAACAGTTGTTCTTCAGGTTTAGGCACTTGTTCTACATGAACAAAGTACAGTAAGACGCAAGAATATAATACTTAAAAATAGAAAATGAGCTCATAGACCTTACCACATTCTTGGTTTGGGACCAGTACAGAACAAGGCGTTCCCAGTCATCGTCCAGTAAATGTGTCTCAGGAGAACGTAAGGGAATTTGATGAGTTTCTTTTCTGGTGAAGTACGTTTTCTTCAGGTAATTCCGATACTGCCACCAAGAATTCTTGAAGATAGCAGAGGTATTATCACAGGTAACCTCATCCTGAGTTTCCAAATCGGTCCTTCTCTATTGAGAAAAATGGGAAAATTTGCTGTATTATAACCATCATGGAGGTAGGATGTATGGGACGAAGCAAAGTAATTGCCATGAATAACATTACTTATACATAACTCCTGGACAAACACCTGCAACTGGCATTTTCCTTCATCTTCAGCATAATATTTCCAAGATGGGAAGATACGCACATATGATTTAACAACATCAAATGCGATAGATGCTAAACTACGACTAGCTGGTTGTGCTTCCTCCACAGGAATAGGCGTATTAACTGGTGGAGTTGGGGTTCGCCGTGATAGTACTGGCCCTTCGGGCACTGGAACTACCTTACTAACTGCTCTTGTTTGGGAGCTCTGTGGTGGAGATGGTGTTGTGTCAACAGGAACTGGGTTACTATCGGCTGGGGTTGGGGTTAGATTGGGTGAAGCTGGTTCTTTGTCCATCATAGTAGGGGTACAATCTGCGAGAGTTTGGGTTATGTGTGGTAGGGCTGGTTCTTGTGCATGTACAACCGGGGTGCTATCTCCACCAAGAGGTAGCACTGTTTTATTTGAAGACCGTGTTTTTAATCCGCTAGATACTGGCATCACCCGCTCCAATTCAAATGGCTGATAAACAGGAAACATAGTTGAATGTACATACATTGTATGAGAGACAGATGCAATAGATAGTGTGGAAAAAAGAGGGCATGAAATAGTTGATATGTATATTGTTTAACTAAAACGGATAGCATGACATAATTTCACATATGTGATGTCTATCTAAACTGGATAGCATAGCATAACATAATTCCAAGATATGATGAATAACTAAACATGATTGCCTGACATAGTTCACCTACATGTTATCTAAGTAATCAGGATCGCATCATTTAATTCACATATATGATTTATATGCTAAACAGAGGGCATTCGATATGATGTCTGACTAAGAACATGGTGTTGAATATTGTGTATATAATGTCTAAACTATGTAATGCAAGACACCGTATGCATGATATGAGCAATATAACCGTGCCAAGTTAGAGCATACACCTCAGTGGGGGAATAGGACTGGTCATCTGTCTCTGAATCCATCTCTGAGGAGCTATCGGGACCCAGCAAGAGATCTGCTTCGACAGGTAGCACTATCTGCTTTGAAGGCCTTGTTTTCACTCCATATTTTTCCATCTCCCACCCAAATGGCTGATTCACAAGAAGAGTAGTTTAATGTACAAACATTGTCGACAAATGGAAATGTAATGAAGAAAAGGATGGGCAAGATATCATTCAAATATATGATGCCTAGTTAAACAGGATGGCATTGCACATTTCACATGTATTATGGCTGGCTAAAAGACATGAGACTGCATAATTCCCATATATGATATAGAAACTAAACAGGTAGCATTACAGAACATGTCTAAACTAAGCAGATGACATATATGATGTCAAAAGTAGGCACTACAAGGCAACATATGCATCATATGACTAACATCATCATGCCAAGGTAGAGAAAACACCTTGGGGGGTAAATAGGAGTGGTCAGCGGCGTCCGAATCCGCCTCAGAACAGATATCTTCCTCTGGATTACAATCTGGAGAGGGGTGGGGAGGGTTTGCCATTGAACCCACCATGGAGCAATGTTTGCATGACATTGTATTGCCGCGCAAAACTCTTCTCTTTTTCTCTACATGTTCAGCATGACTGTGTACAATATCTGACATGCATACAAAAAAATATGGTGAGATTATGTAAGGAGAGCATGCAGAAATTTAGAGTGATGGTAACAACCAGTGGATCGATATTTTTCCGTTGAACTAAAATGGCCCTAATGGATTGACGTGAATGTATAGTAATAAGTGATGCAACAAGTGTACAACCTCTTTGCCATAGCCGTGTCGACCTCAGCATCATTGGGTTAGTCGCTGAAGCAGTTGAGGAAGAGGTGGCTGTCGGAGGTGTGGAGGAAGATATGAGGAATCTGTAGACAGCGTCCAGGGCACTGCTCTATTGTGATGGATCGTTCTGTCATTGGAGCAGCTCCGGTGAGCCGTAAGACGTCAAGGCTGAAGCAGCACAAGATAGACATCATCAACCTCAAGTGGGATTCTAATAGCATCTCCAATAGATGATGTAAAATTAACATCACCAAAAACCACCTAACTACAACAGATGAGGTAAAAATTGTTGACTCTGAACTTAACTGTCAAAACTGAAATTTACTGTGGAATCTGAATGCTACTGTCGAAACTGAACGCAACGGTAGCAGAGAGGCACTTGACATGTAGTTTAGGGAGGGCCCGCAGTTCATCTTCAACCTGCACCCCCCTGAGCCGCCAGCCACCACCGGCCGAACCGCCGGCCCTAGCACCGCCTCGCCGCCCCGAAACAACTCGCCACCGCCGCCCCGGCCAGCCCTCTAGGACCCCCCCACCGTGAACCCTAAGATAGATAGTGGGGTACCTCTCCGGCGAGACCCCGTCCCCGTCGCGGGTGGTTCTTCCTTAACTCCGGCGAGCCCCCCAACCCCTGAAAATCAACTGACCCAAAAGTCAATTCAGTCGACTGAAGTGTGGCTTAATCGGAGCAGAGCAGCAGCACGAGCGAGGGGGAGAGCAGCAGCAGCAGCTGGGCGAGCGAGCGATCGAGCGAGAGCCGGAGCAGCAGTAGCAGATCCGGCTGGTATGGCCGCCGCCGCCGAAGGGGCCTCGCACTGGGGGAGAGCCGCTGTGGAGATGTCGCCCGTGGCGCCGGCTTCAAGGTAGCCGCTCCATGGGGGTGTGAGATGGAGCACCGTCGGCGCCGGGAGGTCGAGTTAAGGAGAAGGTGCGATGCGATGAGTGTACAACCTCTTTGGTGGCGCCGAGTAGGCCTTGGCTTCGTCCGAGGAGTCGGTGAGGATGTTGCGGTTCTGGTGGAGCAGGTTAAGGCGGTGCTGTGGGGATGGAGTAGCCGCGATAGACAAGGCGATCGTCGGAGCAGCTCCTTGGAGGTGGAGGACGGGGCGGCTGAACCGGCGGGACGGTGAGATGGACGACAGATCCTCATCCAGGAAGGTGGACGAGGGACGTCGAGCTGTTGCGGTGGACGACATCATCGGGGAAGAGGCTCCGGCTGGGCAGCGGTGACGTGGCGGATGGAGGAGGGTGGGTTTTCGCGGCTGGAGCAGAGAGGTTATGGCGGCCTGGGATTTCGAATGGCGGAAAGGGGGTGATGGGAGGGGGTGAAGCATGACTTAGGAACGCGCTTGTCCAAAATGTAGGGTGTGTTACAAAAGTACCCCCCCACCAATTTGAACTGGCGGCGCTTTTGGCTCAGGGTTAGAAGGGGGATTTCGCGTGTCGGGATTTGGCAGCTAGAGGGAGTTTTCGTGCGCGTTGTAATTTCGGGATAGCAAGGCGCGGGTTGTGAAGGCGCCAGTTTTGGGAGCACGATATCTGAATTTTCGGGATATAACAAGACGCGGGTTGAATTTTAGGGACAAGCCTAACGTGTCGTAATATTGTACTTGTACGTACCAAATCAATTCGCACTTCCCTCAACCAAAAAGAAAAAGAAAAAAATAAAACTATTCACACCACACAAAGAGAGAGTCTTGCCTCGTTTTACTATACAAATGCTATTCAAAGCTACTCCCTCCTTCCATCTATATAGGGCCTAATGCGTTTTTCGATGCTAACTTTTGGTCAGATATTAGAGCAATGATATATGACATGCAACTTACACAAAGCACACCGTTAAATTCGTCTGTGAAAAGTTCTTTCAATGATATAATTTTCACATTGTGCATGTCATGTACTATTAATCTTGTCAATAGTCAAAGGTGGTCTTAAAAATCTCATTACACCCTATGTAGATGAAAGGAGGGAGTATGAATCCATGTTATGTCCGATTAAATTTTTTCGCTTGCTGTATAATGAATGTAACCTACTCATACCAACATTTTAGTGCATTCCAAGTGTCTATACTACCGCTACAATTCGAACTAAATTTGAATTCGTTTCTCTATTTCAATAAGAATCGACAATCATGATTGTTGCCAACTTAAACCATCATAGTTTCCTGGCTATCCGCCAGATATAAATCAGACGACCTATAATGCAGGATGGCAGGCACACCATCATCAACAACTCCATTTTTTATAAGAGTAGAGATAAAATATATTAAATGTAGTATACCATGTTCATAACCACACCATGTGTATCACCGTTATATATATTCACACATCCGTCGGTTTGAAACACTATGATAAATTCTTCAAATATCCGAATTCACTTTTTATAATGAAGTATATATGATCTCTATTTGTCTTTTACACCCACACAACCCTCTTATCTTTGTAGCTAGCGCTAACTTTCTCTTGTGCATGCACACGCCCGCATCCCTCTCACCCTCCCTCAGCATTCTCTAGCTCCATCATGCAAATTCGTCTTTTCACTTTAGGTTGTTCACCCATGGTGTGTGTAGGCCCCCCCAGCTCCTTCTTTACGACACACATCGATCGATATGCCTCTCTAGCCAGGTGTGCCTAGCACAAACACAAGCTTCCCCTCTTCTCTTGTCACCGTCCATGCCTCACTCCCACCACTCTTTTCATCGTTCTCGTACTCGCACACTCCTCCCCCTCGATATAGTATGCCTCTCGTACCACCTCCTACATGCATCCCTCTCTCTCTATCCTTCTCCTCATGCCTCATTTGCTTCTAACACACACATGCATGTATACCGATCAATCTCCCAACATATACCTAGATCGACTTTAACTACCCCCCATCGATCGACGTACCTCACAAGTTATGTCTCTCCTTTCTCTTACAAAGGGCGATTGATCTTCCTATGTAGTTACGTCTGCTTACCACAGCCACATCATCCCCCCTCATCATTCGTGCATGCCTCCTGGGCCGTCTCTCACACGCACGTGCACAGACAACAAGCAGCCATCTCCTCTCTTATTGATATTGCGGGTGTGCCCTCCGTTTGTCTAGCAAGCCTATCCCACCATTTGTTAGAAGCAACTCCACTACCACCCCCTCCAACACTCTAGCTCTTTCTCTCTCCCAACCTTATTCATCTCCTGCACATATGCATGGATGCCGATCGATCTCCCTTAATACATGAGGCAGACCGATCTCCTTAATACATGAGGTAGGCCTCTCTCCTCCTCCACACATATACCGGCCATTGTACCTCTATAGTTAATTGGGCCTCCCTCTTCCCCCACCACACACCGATAGTCAAGCGCTGTAGGTAGGTATCCATGCCACAGAGACAAACTGCACATGTCCCATTTCACATTCCAGTAGGCCAGCCACTCTATACCTTTGACGTGGGCACACACAAATTCGATGGCACTCTTTATCGATCGCGCGCGCGCGCACACACACACACATCATCCCTCACTTCGATTCTATAGACAGCTCAAGCCGATGATACCTCCACTCTCTTCTCGTGGATCACCCCTCTATATATATGTTATATCCAGGACTCTATTTCACAGACATTGCATATGTTAAATTTTTTGATTGACCCCCCCCCAAACTCTCAAGAACCCACACACTATATCTCTCTAGGTTTGTGTCTCTCTCACACAACCCCACATAGGTGATGTACGTATACAAGAAGAGAATAGGTGCACCGTGCACGTACTCATGCTTCGTGCCCAGCCACACCCGCGCGGGTACACGGTGGAGCTCATTTCTTTACGAAATGGCAGCCCACGTGCTAATTTGAACGCCTGTAGCGGTTGTTTACCTATCGAGTCATGTACCACGCGTGCACGAAACAAAGTTCGACTTGACACGTTGCCGCGTTATTTTTAAATAAAGTTATAGCGCTCAATGGCACGTACACAGAATATAAAACGATGTTTATGGAGGAAAAGGTAGTCCGCTCTTCAAAGTATCTCACACAAGGCTCCGGTGGCCTCTCTCTCACCGTTGGTCACTGATCCGGCCGCATCCCGTCCGCCTGAGGAAAGGGAGTGCGGTGGCCTCTCTCTCTCTCTCATGTTGGTCACTGATCCGGCCGCATCTCGTCCGCATGGGAAAGCGAGTGCGGTGGCCTCTCTCTCTCTCTCTCACCATTGGTCACTGATCCGGCCGCATCCCGTCTGCCGGGGGAAAGGGAGTGCGGTGGCCTCTCTCTCTCACCGTTGGTCACTGATCCGGCCGCATCCCATCAGCCAGGGGAAAGGGAGTGCCGTGGCCTCTCTCTCTCTCTCATCGTTGGTCACTGATCCGGCCGCATCCCGTCCGCCGGGGGAAAGGGAGGAAGTGCATCGTTTCTCTGTTCGACGGCGTTGAGGCAACACGTCCCGATCTGCGGTACACGCCGTTCTATTTGACCAAGCTCCGGCGTGGCAGGGCCTATGCCACCTGCTCGCAGATTCCGCCCGCCACTGCTCACCTAGTTACATCCCGATGACCTCCAGGTATCCCCTCCGGCCTTGCTCCACTGCCCGTTTTCCCACGTCGCTGCATGTGGATCTTCCATAGTTCTTTGCCCAAAACATAGCTCGTCCGGCGTACTTTCCATATTGCATTCTCGTCCTCACCTCACACCATTTTAGACAAACACAGCCATGTTGTTATCTTCCCTTAGGACAAGGAATATGCTTATTTTTTGTCGTCGCATGTGTCATCAACTGTTATTGGCCAGTAATTGTTTCCTTTCTACCTCTTTTTTGCAAACAAGGCTATCCATTTCACCTCGTTGCTACTGCGACCTTTTGGTGAACTGCACAAATCACTTTTTTCTTAAGAGTGTTTTGTGCAGTTGTACTAAAATGTCACACGGGCAACGTCTCTACATTTCAGTGCGACTGCACAAAGGGAGATTGGTTTTGCTCTATCCTCCTCATCCAACTCCGAGCCTAATCTTCTCCAACTAGTTAGTCTTAAGAGAGACCGCAAAGGTGACCGGCTTCTATTTGTGTGTTTATTGTTTCATCAGCGGTCCTCTATTATCGTAATCACACTTGATATCTTTGGAACAGGGACGCTCAGCTCTATTTTAGTGGAACTGCACAAAATGATCAGAATGTTGCATGCTCCAGATAGCTACTTTTATTCCCAACATGCCTTGTTGATTTAGACAGAGCTGGGGGGATGTTGCTGCCAATGAAAGCATGGATCAATTTTAATTTAACACCTTCTCACAACTTTGTCTTCAGTTGTGATGTAATTATTAGCTCTGATCTGCTAATAATTGACATGCATTAGCAAGGAAGTTAGTTTTTTATTGTTTCCGAAAGAGCATCGATGGCAAGACACGCGAAACAAAAGCTGAAAGCTCACACCATTGTACAATTTCATGTCACTGGAAAATTATTTGTATAGTACGTCGATTATGTAAACAAATGATGGAAGCTTGATAGCATTGCCAGAAGCCTCTTCATCATCCGGGTCCATGTGCCATGCACAAAATTATACTCCTTCGTTCCTAAATATTTGTCTTTTACAAATTTCACACGGGCATATCTTAGAGTGTAGATTCACTCATTTTGCTTTGTATGTGTACTCCCTCCGTTCCTAAATATTCTATTCATCTTTCTAGAGATTTCAACAAGTGACTACATACGGAGCAAAATGAGTGAATCTAGACTCTAAAATATGTCTATATACATCCGTATGTGCCAGTCCATTTGAAATCTCTAAAAAGACAAATATTTGAGTAGTCATTCATTGAAATCTCTAGAAAGACAAATACTCCAGAGTATATTTAAGAACCGAGGGGGTAGTGCACAACCGCATGGGAGACTCAGCCCGGTCGTTGCGCCGCATTAATAGTGAGTAATGAGTAGTCAAATCATAAGCCCCACCTTTCCCACTGTAAGTTGCTCTGAAGAAGCAACCATCAATATGCTCTTCTTTCAATCCGCTCATACTACTCCATCCGTCACTGTTTATACAGCGCGCTTCAGAAAAAAGAAAAAAAATTGTGGGACCAAGGCGACTAGCGATCGGCCTGAAAAATAGCATTGGTAGTTATAGCACGGCGTCTATTACTAGAGGGAATAATGCATACACACATGCATGCAGTGCTTCCACCCCGGGTACACACATGCATGCACTCCATAGTAGTATAGTACATGGAGAGAATTGTGGACTTGATTGCGGTTACCACGCCCTAATTAATTGAGCATTAAACCAAACGCATCTAAAGTCTCTCTGGTGGTGGAAATGCATTGAGAGAAATGCATCATAATTAAGCGCGCCCTGTAAACTGTGACAGAGGGTGGAGTAGTATGAAGGTGCAAAACCAAGTACGCGTACTAGTACTGCGCTTGGCTCTTCGCCCCTTGGTGAAGTCGAACAATGATGGTACTCCGCATGTTGGGTACTACAGTGTATGCCTGACACCGAATGGATTGATGCATGTCCACCGAGGGTAGGTTGCATTAGTCAAAAGGCGTAAGCGAGCTTCACCTTGTCCTGCAAGCTTCTCCTCATTCAGCAAGTTGACGGGGCACACCAAAAAGTAGTGCTAGTCCATACTCCCTCCTTTCTGGTTAATATGGCTTAATCTTTTTTGCGGGTAAATGATAGAGCTTTATTCATATATAAGCATTCTTAGGACGATCAGCCAAGACACTGGTCACTAGGAAGCCAAAAAAAGAAGTAGGAAGCGAGGTGTTTCATCAAGCCAGCTCTCGGCCACATTCAAAGTGCAGCAAGCACGGTTCGCACGAAGATGTGCCGCAAGGTTTGCTGACCTGTTTACATGTTGAATAACAAAAAAAAGAGGAAATATTACTGAGCGCTACTATTTGTAATAGGATATGAGCCAGAATTAAGCGAGAATTGTGGCGAGTGTTCCATGCAATCAACTTCCATTATCACATGCGAGAACCCTCGAAGAGAACCAAATGTGTTGAAGATTGCTTTATCATATTTTAAAATTATAATAAGAGTGCATATGCTCCTCCATCCGGTTCCTAGTAGTATAGTGTAGTATGCTTCAGGCAATCTGACACCGAATTAACTGTTGCACGTCCACCGCCTGAGCGAGGGAGAGCTTGCATTAGTCAAAAGTTTCTCCTTGTCCTGCAAGCCACTGCGCACAAGCTTCTCCCGTCCTGCAACCTTCTCCTCGTTCGGCAAGTTGATGGGACACAACAAAGTAATGCTAGTCCATGCTGCCTCCTCTTCGGTTAACATGGCTTAATTTCAAACGAGATAAATATACTGTCTGTCACTATATATTTGTAAAAATACGGTCAGTGGACTTCATAATACGCTCATTGCGCTCAATATATATATTTTCCAGTGTTCATACGGTCACTAGCTCACCCTAACTGAGTATGTGTGTGCATGCACGTGTAGTTTGAGCACTTGAGCGTCACAGTGTGTGTTCCGTCGTGTGCTCGGACATGCATGCATTAGGGCATCGCGCGCGTTTTTGCGTCCATGTGTACGTGTGACTATTGCATACACGTAGGGGGAGTACATGTAGGGGCCACTAAGGAGCAGTCAAATCACACAGTAAGTTAGTCGAAAGAAGCAACCATCATTTCACTCTTGAATGACATGTACGCAATATAAAATGGTTGATATGGAGAGAAAAATAAAACCACTATATATACACTAGCAGGGTGCGTGTGGGAGACGGGTCAGGAGGTGAATGACATGTGGCCCCAGGGGGTGGCTGGCCCACCTATCATACTGCCAAAGGCAGGTGCAGTAGAGGCCCGAGGAGTAGTATGAAATCCAACGCACCTACGCACGCTAACCAAGGGCTGAGTGATCACTCGAATCGCAAGATCAGTTGACTAGAAGCTACGCTAGACCCATGGAGGCGATGAGCACGATGTCCACGACGCCGGCCTGCGGCCCGGCAGGTAGTATTGCTTGAGGCCGCCAGGGCGAGGGGCCGCTTGGACGACAGCTTCGTCTCCTTGTTCGACGAGGTCCTCGTCGGTTTCCTCGACAAGTTCACCGTCGTCAAGAAGCTTGCGGACGACTTTGACGTAAGCCTCCAGCCAACGCGCCCAGGCTCTGCGATGCCCGCCACCCTCAACGGCCACTATGGTAACAACCTCTTCGACGCACTAGTGGCCGTGCGACTGCCCGCCATCGCGTCGGAGAATGTCCACCTCGAGGTCGCGCTCGCCGCGTAGCGCCTGGCGCAGCAAGACACCATCGACATAATCACCCACGTCTACACGCAAATTATCTTACCTTTCGCATCAACTTCATAATTTTCGTACGTACTCCAGGCATGAACGGCGCCAGAAGCAAACTTCTCATTACTCTAGGCAAAATCGTTATTTTCTATCTATCGGTCGCACCATGGAGCAGAACCAAATTTTACAAGTTACGAGTTCAAAAGGAAAAGCCTGCCGTGTTCGCGTCGCACCCCCACACGGTTGGTCCGGCATGCCTCTCAAGCGGGAATGCGTGCGGTGTTGCATTTTCACTTACAAGTGGGACCGCAGTTGAGCAAACCGACTATCGGCAAACCCCCACCCCGCCCACCGCGCGATGGTTGAGAAAAGAGGACAGGAGGGAGAAGAGATGGCTGTAGCACAGACTCCAAGAAAATTGGTGTCGGATGGGACTCGTGTGGGTGGCGTGTATCGTACTGCTAGACGTGAATGCTAGTTATGGCCCATGCCACCCCACTATATTGAGCCTATATCGAGGTACGTAGAACAAATTTGCTGTAGTCCATGCTCACCCCTCCTCTATCTCTATTCTCAGCTAGCCAGCGGACGCGCGGAGCCCATCGTCTGTTTGCTCACATGCGACCCCACATGTCAGTGAAAACGCAAGAGGACCCACTGAACCTGCACATCTTTCACCTCGACGTGCTGGTGATGAAAAACAAATCCAGTAAAGATCTTCGGTGGCCGCTTTTGGAGTTACTCAAGAGTAGTAAGATTCTACTTACAGTTTAACCCAAGATGCACATCTCGTGGCTTCAACTACCACTCTATTTTCTTTCATAACACGACCTGGATGCTGGATGTCCCACGTGTCGGCAAAAGGAGGAAGAACCCGACCAAATCTTCGGTTCTGCTCTCGGATTAGACTAGTTGTGCTAACTTAAAAATTTTATTGTGTACTCCCTCCGTTCCAAAATACTTGACTTCCATTTGTCCAAAAATGGATGTACCTATATACTAAGACATGTCTAGATACATATATATTTTGACAAATAGAAGGCATGTATTGTGCAACGGAGGGAGTAGAATGGATGTACCTAGCTATATACTAAGACATGTCTAGATACATATATATTTTGACAAATAGAAGGCATGTATTATGCAACGGAGGGAGTAGAATGGATGCAAGTTTTTGTATTGGGAAGAAGAGTACATCCATATATTGATAGAGCGCAATTTAGTAGATGTTCTATCACTTTTAGCTAGTATATAATAGAGGCTAGACATGAGACTAGATGCGAGGAAGCAACATCTACTTATTTACACTCAAAGAAGAAAGAATCACGCTAGATCGAGCCTCCGCAGATCAACAATGAATGCATCGAGAAGGCACTAATCCAACTTACTACAGGAGTAGTAAAATGTATTCTTGTGGTTCTTGTTTTCTTTGGTCTTGCTTTTCTAGTCAAAACTATCGTTGGAGTTCGTGCAAAATGGAGGTCCGTTTGGGGTCGTGCGTTGGAGTTGGCCTTACAAGTGGGACCGCAGTTAAGGAAACCGACTATCGGCAAACCCCCACCTCGCCCGCCGCGCGATGGCTGAAGTTAGAGAAATGACGAGGTTGAAGAGATTGCTCTCGCACGGACTCCAAGAAATAATATGGTGTCAGATGGATGTCGTGGTGGTGGCGTGTGCCGTACTCCTGGATGTGAATGCTTGTTCTGGCCCATGCCACCCTACTACTCCTACTACTTACTCCTACTATATACTATACTACTAGTATATCAAGGATTCGAGGTGCTGGTTACGTACAACGAACACATTAACATATGGCTACAGTAAAAACACCCGCCCGATGCGCGAAGCATGTGAAGCTAGTACAAATAGTGTACTACTATTGTTGATTGGCCTCATCCGATAACCTGTTGCAATGCACGTACAATTATGTATTCGAAAAATATTTTTTTGCCTCGTCGCTCCACTCACTCAGAGAAGCGACTCGAAAGCCATTCATAAATTTAGTAAGTTTATCACAGGCATATCATTTTATTACATAGAACAACAGGTCATCAACCCACATCGACAACGAGGATACATTATAAATACTTAAGTTTTCACCCCACAACAAATAACAAGCAATGAAATGAACTTCAACTCAACTATTCCGCGGCATTGGAAACATTTGCTTTGAACCACAAGTGATTCTCTGGGACGGGCCATCCGTTGTCGATCTGGAGACCAACGCAGGACTGATCATCCAGGCTGAAGCGGCCTACTATATCAGTACCAGGGTAGGGAACCACCCAAATGTCCGAGGTATAGACACAGTTGCTTCTCATAAATGTGTCAACAGCAGTTGGATCGCCTTTCACCATCATCGGATAGTTTTGTCCAAGGAAGAGCGAGTTTTCTCCAAGACTATCAATTCTGTGCGAGGGAGAAGGAGTTGGCGCTAGCACACTAGTATCCATCCCGAATACCATGCAACGGGTGTTGGAATAGGCCCGGAGAGTGCGACCATGGGAGACTACACCTACTTCCTTAGTAGTAACATCATCAGTGGGCTGTATACACACAAGAAGAGGTGATCCATCAGAATTAGTTGCCAGGCGCCACAGAGTATATCGGCGCTGCTCGTCCTCATGCTCGAGGTCATCACCATCGTCATCTCCCCCTTGGTTATAAAAATCTTCAAGTATAGGTGGTGGGATGTTCACAGGACCTTGGAAACACAAGAAGAAGGTTAATTGGTAAAGGGAAACTTGCTAACCCGCATGCATGTGGACGAAACAATTATAATTACGGTGGAAGACAAACGTACCAAAACAACGAGGATGCCATGCATAAAGAGTGCCACGAGTGGTGCAAGAAAACACAAGGCCCTCGTATTCAATTGCATCACAGTACTCCTTCGTGCACAGAAACTGATTTTTTAGCAATATCCATCGAGACAAACCATCAAGGACGGCAACAAGCTTGTCAAAGATAGCAACAACATCATAGTCTTTGTAATTCCAAGAGCGGTTGGGAACTCTACAAATTGCTATCTTCCGTAGAAGACAGTCACCATGATCATATTTGAACGTGCGTACATTACCAGTGTGCTCAACCTCTGGGCAGTGTGCTGAGATTTTTGGAAGTGGAACCCAGTGACGATTGTACACATTCACAAGTTCCCACTCGCGGTTGTACCCAATGTAAACAACCCAATCACCATTTGCACCCTCCCAAGCCTTGCCCTCAAGCGATGGCATCTTAACATCACACGTATCATTATCAAGCGGCATCAACTTGCACAAGGCGAGGCCTCCGTCGTGCCGGCGCCAGTCATCAGGGTCACGGCGAAGAAGATAGGGGAGATCAAACCGCTCCTTGACCCTTGGGTTCCTTGCAATGATGTTATTAGTTGAGTCGAGAATGGGCTTGAACGAACCTGCCATGCTAGCCGAGGTGATGACGTCGCACCGATCAATGAGTTCCTCCACCACTTCATCTTTCAGATCGAGGCAAGAATAGCGGGGTCATTTCCGGCCTATTCCCTCCATGGAGAAGACGATCAAACAATGGCAAAAGAAAGGGTGAAGGGCTGAAGGAAAATGGAGGAGGGAGAGGAAGATCGTGCGACAGCAGTTCCAAATTGAGAGGGAAAGGCGAAGAGTCGGTGGACGGTTGCGAGTTTGCCACGGTTCACGAAGAGGCGGCCCGGCCTACACGTCCATTCGGAAATACTCCTACTACTCGCCATCGTCTCATTGATATGTTGGAACGGGACCACATGTCAACGAAACATGGTGTGTAATTTCTCGTGCAAAATGCGATCTGGCCGCGTTGGCTCGAGGTGCCGCATTAGTTATCGACCTTTATTTTTTTTAATGGTGTGCCGATCAGTTTTGAATCACGACTAACTGGTACTGTATGCAGAGAAAATATAAACTACTCTACCACTACCCCACCTCCAGTACTAATAGTCTAAAAAAGATATATAGGCTGGAGCTTCAGCGCTTTCTTGCTAAGGGCTGCCCACTTGCTTCTCACACTACCACCCTCTCTCCAGATCTAAAAAAGACGCCCCCTCTCTCCCTCCTCACCGGTGGTCACAGATCCGCCGGGGAAGAGAAGGACATGCAGTGTTGACGCACTCATCATCGGCGAGCAAGGTCACGCACTGACGACAAGGCCGTCCTCTCAGACCTAGCGCCCGCGTGGGATGGCCTCCGTCCCCAAGCTCGCTGCCGTAGTGTGTGCGGAGGACGACGACCACGAGCGAAGCCACTTCCCGCCGACCCTCAGGTATGCTACCTCTTTTAGAGCCATAACCTTGTTCTATTGCCCCATCTGCTACGTCGTTGCATGTGGATCTTTTTCCACTCCACCATCTTCCCAATTTGCTATCCTCTACTCTGCTGGCCACGCAGACGAAAACCATAATTTGCACTATTAAAGGAAACCCTACTTCATGCAGACTAATCCATGCCTGGGTTGAATAAGGAAAGGAAGGGAGACTATACTGTCCAAGAGAGTAGGCATCGAACCCGCATCTAGGTTGAAAAGGGGAAAATCAGTAGCTAAGGAATGAGTCTCGTGTCTCTTGGTTGAAGAAGGGTAGAAAGGCATGACAACGCAATAGAGAATGACTAGTCGATCGGTTTGTTGTCCTCGCATAGGAAAAAGGTGGCTAAAGAGAACAAAAATGGGACCGTAATCCACATATGCTGCCTGGATATTTGTTGCTCTTGGCAACCATACCTCCCTCACCACTCTGCGTCCGTGGAGGTACATCGTACTGGTGCCTCCCATGCTCTTATTGCCACTTTTTTTGCTATTAGTATAATGCCAGCAGTCAAGTCAAGCAATGCTACTGCTAAAGTGATGCCACATTTAACTAATGCCGCTCTCAGTCTAATGCCACCCATAAATTTAAGCAATGCCATTTAATGTCACTGGATTATTTCAGGGTTAGCTGTTGATTGTGGATGTATTAAAGATTTTTCAGCTATAAGGCATTCTAATGCTGTTGCACAGCCAGTATACCAATGATGAAACTTGTTACTCCCGTCAGATTTTTGCACTGTTAATGCTTATAGATTACATACCTCACTTTCATGAGATAAGTTAATTTTTTTGTATAGTGTCACCAAAATGCCAAGCGCTGATGTCATTTTATTTTGGTTAAACTGCACAGACAATTATGAAGACAAGAGGAAAGGTCAAGAGTGGGCACCTCCTCCTCCGGCTATTCTCTTGAGGAGGTCTGTAGTTTGACTCTAATGCCTGTCCACTACATACCTGACATCATGATATAATGTTAAGTCATTTCCTTTTGTACAGTGTCACTGAATTGTCAAGGCGGTGATGGCATTTTATTTTAGTAGAACTGCACAAAATTTGCTTAAAAGAAGAGGAAAGGTTAGGAATGGCTCAGTTTTTCAGAAAAAACTACTGTATGTATGCCTTCCTGACATCAGCCATTGTTGCTTTATTTATTCCTTCAAACAGGTGGTTAGAAACAGTCTTGCTACCTTTTCCATTAAGAAATTGGAATGCTTATATTTGTGAGTCTATGCTTCAACTAGTGCCACTTTTAGAGTAACCACACTTTCAATATCTATGCAAACAGGGATGCTCGATTTTAGTGGAACTGCACAAAAAGTCCAACTGGTTCAACATTAGGAGCATGTTTTTTCCCAACCTTCATATCCAATTGGTGGCACTATGAGCTGTTCATTACGAAGGTACATGGTTTGCTACTATTTTTGTACTATCATTAGATAGTAACACTAGTGGTTTGCATGTGAATTTATTGGCAGGGTGGACCTACATTGGAGGTGCAGGACAGGATTCAATGATTGGATGCTCAATTTCGGTTGTATCGATTTCACCTCTTCCATCACTGCGAGCATGGATATCCTTGGTCTGATGAAGAATAGGCGCAATATTTCTGCTCTGAACCAGCAAATGAATTCAGTATGAAATTGTCCAGGGCAAAACATAACTGTATCAGATTGTCCAGTGCAGAACATGACAGATGCTAAGCGGAAGAGACATGTTTAAACCGAAAATACAAGGTGTGGTATATGTTTACTAGCTGCTTGATATTTGTGCAGATAGAGATGTCTGCCCATTGCTATTTGGCAAACCAGCAAAGTGCCCGCAATTTTGCTTGAACTACACAAGAGAATAGTATAGTCACTGCATGCAGTGCCATTTGAAAATAGACATAGAAAGATTGGATATTCACTTCATGGACTGTAGAAAAGTAGTACTGTACTATTTATTGGCCAACACTAGGTGCTTCATTGCTTTGGTCTGATTATACAATGGGCATCATTTTGCCTAAGTTAAAGTTTGTATTCCGAAAATAGTCTCGCAATGTGATCGAGGGAAGACCAAATCATATTGCAGTGCATGTTCCTCCATCATGTCTGGTTCATTCTCATGGTTCCAGCTATTGGTGAAACCACTTACGTTTGCAAGAGGAATTGTAGACTTCACAAACAAATTTGTCTTTCAGTCTATACTGAATGTTGGCCAATAGAAGCATCCATGTTAGTAGGAAGAACAGATGTTTTTTCTAGATCTTTGCTTTTGGAGCTACATATTTGTATATGATGTGTGAGTCATTGAGATGCATTAACATGTTGATCTTATGTACGGGAATCGTACTAGTTAGTTTTAGTTGCGACGCAAGATCCGAAGTGGCTGATCTTTGCTTTTGGAGCTACATATTTTTATATGATCTGTGAATCATTGAGATGCATTAACAGTTACTTATTTCTGTTCGCTCAGTGTTTACAAGTTACTGATCGATCACTAGCTAGCCTACAAATGCGCTCCTGGCAGTTTTATTTGCGACGCAAGATGTGAAGTGGCAGTTTTTTGAATAAAAATGCCTACCTCTTAAGAAACTAACAAGCTCGTACGCAAGCAAGTGCCTCCTTATTTCAAGCCAATAAAAAAATGGCTCCTCCTAGTGGATTTCTGACATCTGGGTCCCATGCCATTGTCAACGTAGTCAATAAACGAGAGAATTGCACAACGAGCGGCTGACACCAGGGACCTAGCAGCTCGTCCAATTATTTTTGTTTTGGGTTAATTTGATAAATGCCACTCAAAATCTGGTGTATCCGAGAAATGCCACTGCAATTTCCAAACTTTGAAAAATGCCATTTCATGCCATTTCTAGTGGCATTTTTCGAAGTCTGGAGTGGCGTTTTTCAAAGTTTGCAAACTGCAGTGGCGTTTTTCAAAGTTTGCAAAAATTGCAGTGGCATTTTTCAAAGTTTGGAAATTGCAGTGGCATTTTTATGAATCGCCATAATTGGAGTGGCATTTATCTAATTTGTTTTTGAGATGGAAGCAGGGTGTCAACTAGGCTGTGCGGGACACTCTGGCCTGTCTAGACAACCTTTTCTTTTATGTATACCACAGACCAGACCAGTAGTTTTTTTTGTTTTTGAAAATGGCTAGCCCAGTTTTTTTGTGATTTGTCAAGTAAGTCGCTTTATCAGGCCTGTTGGGCTGCAAATCTTTCAAGACGAGGAGAGTGGCCTATCAGTAATGAGAAACGGGTTGTACATTTTTAAAACACATCAAACTGGCAATTATTTTCAAATATCTTTTGTTCATTTCGAGATTTTAAATTGCATTGATTTTTATGCGTGGACAATTTATTGGATTTTATATTGATATACATTTATTTTTAAAATCAGTCTGAATGTGACTTGAAATTTCGGGATTAAAAATAGTTCAGACCGCACCGACATATGCAAAATTTCGTATAATTTTTTAACCATGGCCACAATATGGGTTGTAATGCTAACATAAAGAATATGGGCTCCAAAACAACCCATAAGAATTAGCAAATGGGCTGTAAATTATTTGAAATAATGGCAGATGGGCTGTATGCTGTTTTCCACAGATTTGAGGCTTTCCACAAATGGCCTATATACTGTTGGATGTCCATCCAACGGCTGTCGTGCTTCTTTAATATCTGCTCTTCCTGCTCCAGCTGCTCAAACAAGCGCCGGCGGGACTGCCTGCTCCCTCCTCCCCGTGGTCGGCTGTGCTGTCGCGCAGGCCTCAACGCCCCACCGTACTCCCATCGCTGGCCTAGCCATCCCTCTACCCACCCACACCTGTTGTTATTCTCCGGCGACGGCAGACGAACCAGTAAACCCTCGTACAGTCGTACTCCCCTCCGCGTGGGAAAGAAAAACAACGGTCGAGTCTTCCCTGCCTCCGTGTCGTTCCCTTCCTAGGCCTCGCCGTCGTCCACCGCCCTGGTGCTCTCGGCGTGGCGTGGTCAGCGTGGTCAACGACCGACATGCATCTGAAGTGGACTGTACGTGGAGAGGCTGACAGCTAGGTCCACGGCCGCATGCAAGGAAATGCGTCCTTATTACGCGCAAAATAATGACTTCCTCCACCTGACATCTGGGACCCACCGAAACGGCCTTTGTATTTCGTGAAAAAAACGTTACCGCCGCTGACAGCTCGGACCCACCAGCTATATCTTAGCAAGCAAGGAAGTGCCTCCTTATTATGCACAAAAAAAAGAATACTCCCCCTGCTAGCTGGGACCCAGTATAGTGGGCCTACTAAGTTGACGGGGACGAAGGGCTTTGTCAACTTAGTCAATATGCACGATTCTAGCTCGACTGACCGTACGATGTCCATCCAACGGTCGTAGTGCTTCTTCAACCTCTGGTCTTCTTGCTCCAGCTGCCCAAAGCAGCGCCGGTCGTGCCGCCTGCTCCTGCCTCCCGTGGCCGGCTGTGCTGCCGCGGAGGCCTCCCCCATACTACTCCCACCGCTGGCCAGGCCATCCCTCCACTCCACTCACCCACACCCCCTGTTATTCTGCAGTGACGGCAGCGCAGCCGAACCAGTGAACCCTCGTACTCCTCTCCGCGTGGGCATCCACTGCCGCGTCTTCCCCGGCTCCGCGTCGTCCCCTTCCTAGGCCTCGCCGTCATCCACCGCCGTGGTGCTGTCGGCGCGCCATGGTCAATGTGGTCAACGACCGCATTCCATCGGAAGAATACTGTACATGGAGAGGCTGACAGCTGGGTCCACGGTAGCCGCAAGGAAGTGCCTCCTTGTTACGCGGAAAATAATTATTCCTCCACCTGACAGCAGGGACCCACTGGACGCCCACCAGTATATCGCGAAAAAAACATTTGCCCCTGACTGCTGGGACCCACCCGATGGGCCACCGTATTTCGCGAACAAAACGTCCCCCCTGCTGTCAGCTCGAACCCACCGGAAGTGCCTCCTTATTACGCACAAAAAAATGAATACCCCCTGCTAGCTAGGACCCACCTTGGTGGGAGGCTGACTTGTGGGCCTACTAAGTTGATGGGGATAGAGGGCTTTGTCAACTTAGTCAATATGCACGATTCTAGCTCCATTGACCATACGATGTCCATCCAACGGCCGTAGTGCTTCTTCAACCTCTGGTCTTCTTGCTCCAGCCGCCCAAAGTAGCGCCGGTCGTGCCGCCTGCTCCTGCCTCCCGTGGCCGGCTCTGCTGCCGCGGAGGCCTCACCGCCCCCTACTATTCCCACCGCTGGCCAGGCCCTGCGTGATGGCAGCCTCACAGCGCAGCTGAACGAGTGAACCCTCATACTCCTCTCCGCGTGGGCATCCACTGCCGCGTCTTCACCGGCTCCGTGTCGTCCCCTTCCTAGGCCTCGCCGTCGTCCACCACCCTGGTGCTCTCGGCGCGGCATGGTCAACGTGGTCAAGGAACGACTTCCATCGGACGTGGACTGTACGTGGAGAGGCTGACAGCTGGGTCCACGACGGCAGCAAGGAAGTGCCTCCTTATTATGCGGAAAATAATGATTCCTCCACCTGACAGCAGGGACCGACCGGACGGGCCACCGTATTTTGCGAAAAAAATGTTTCCCCCCTAACTGCTGGGACCCACCAGCTACACCATCGCATGCAAGAAAGTGCATCCGGGCAAAAAAATGATTCGCCCCCTGACTGCTGGGACCCACCAGCTACATCTTCGCACGCAAGGAAGTGCGTCCGGGCAAAAAAAGATTTTACATTTTTATCTGGAACGTCAAATGGTTCAGATTCTTTTTGCACTGTCTTTCTATACAAATTGTTTATTTTTCCTAATTTTGGCAGAACTTTTCAAGTATCATAAGTATGGTGAATGTTCAGATTGTTACAGACTGTTCTGTTTTAGACAGATTCTGTTTTTGATGCATAGTTTGCTTGTTTTGATGAAACTAACGATTTATATCAGTGGATTAAGCCATGGAACAGTTATATTACAGTAGACACAATGCAAAAACAAAATATGAATTGGTTTGCAACAGTACTTAGAGTAGTGATTTGCTTTATTATACTAACAGATCTTACAGAGTTTTCTGTTGAAGTTTTGTGTGGATGAAGTGTTCGATGATCGAGAAGGTCTCGATGTGAGAAGAAGGAAGAGAGGAAAGAGCTCAAGCTTGGGGATGCCCGAGGCACTCCAAGTAAATATTCAAGGAGACTCAAGCGTCTAAGCTTGGGGATGCCCCGGAAGGCATCCCCTCCTTCTTCAACAAGTATCGGTATGTTTTCAGATTCGTTTCGTTCATGCGATATGTGCAATCTTGGAGCGTCTTTTGCATTTAGTTTTCATTTTTCTTTTATGCACCATGCTGGTATGAGATAGTCCTTGGTTGATTTATAGAATGCTCATTGCACTTCACTTATATCTTTTGAGTATGGCTTTATAGAATGCTTCATGTGCTTCACTTATATCATTTGAAGTTTGGATTGCCTGTTTCTCTTTACATAGACAACCGCCATTTGTAGAATGCTCTTTTGCTTCACTTATACTTGTTTGAGTGTGGGAATATCTTTTGTAGAAAGAATTAAACTCTCTTGCTAGTGGGTAGTTGTGGATCGTAGAAATACTTGTGTTGAGGTTTGTGATTCACGTAGCATGCACGTATGGTGAACCGTTATGTAACGAAGTTGGAGCATGAGGTATTTATTGATTGTCTTCCTTATGAGTGGCGGTAGGGGACGAGCGATGGTCTTTTCCTACCAATCTATCCCCCTAGGAGCATGCACATAGTACTTTGTTTCGATAGCTAATAGACTTTTGCAATAAGTATGTGAGTTCTTTATGACTAATGTTGAGTCCATGGATTATACGCACTCTCACCCTTCCATCATTGCTAGCCTCTTCGGTAACGTGCATTGCCCTTTCTCACCTCGAGAGTTGGTGCAAACTTCGCCGGTACATCCAAACCCCGTGATACGATACGCTCTGTCACACATAAGCCTCATTATATCTTCCTCAAAACGGCCACCATACCTACCTATCATGGCATTTCCATAGCCATTCCGAGATATATTGCCATGCAACTTCCATCATCATATACATGACTTGAGCATTTATTGTCATATTGCTTTGCATGATCGTAAGATAGCTAGCATGATGTTTTTATGGCTTGTCTGTTTTTTGATGTCATTGCTACGCTAGATCATTGCACATATAGAGTCATTCATATAGAATCATATCTTTGTTCTAGTATCGAGTTGTAATATTGAGTTGTAAGTAAATAGAAGTGTGATGATCATCATTATTAGAGCATTGCCCCAGTGAGGAAAGGATGATGGAGACTATGATTCCCCCACAAGTCGGGATGAGACTCTGGACGAAAAAAAGAGAAAGGCCAAAAAAAGAGAAGGCCCAAAAAAAAGAAAATGAAAAAATGAGAGAAAAATAGAGAAGGGGCAATGTTACTATCCTTTTACCACACTTGTGCTTCAAAGTAGCACCATGTTCTTCATATAGAGAGTATCTTGAGTTATCACTTTCATATACTAGTGGGAATTTTCATTATAGAACTTGGATTGTATATTCCGATGATGGGCTTCCTCAAATGCCCAAGGTCTTCACGAGCAAGCAAGTTGGATGCACACCCACTTAGTTTCAGTTTGAGCTTTCATATACTTATAGCTCTTAGTGCATCCGTTGCATGGCAATCCCTACTCCTCGCATTGACATCAATTGATGGGCATCTCCATAGCCCATTGATTAGCCGCGTCGATGTGAGACTTTCTTCCTTTTTTGCCTTCTCCACATAACCCCCATCATCATATTCTATTCCACCTATAGTGCTATGTCCACGGCTCACGCTCATGTATTGCGTGAAAGTTGAAAAGGTTTGAAAAACGTAAAAAGTGTGAAACAATTGCTTGGCTTGTCATCGGGGTTGTGCATGATGTGAATATTTTGTGTGGTGAAGATGGAGCATAGCCAGGCTATATGATTTTGTAGGGATAACTTTCTTTGGCCATGTTATTTTGAAAAGACATGATTGCTTTATTAGTAGGCTTGAAATATTATTGTTTTTATGTCAAATGATAGACTATTGCTTTGAATCACTCGTGTCTTAATATTCATGCCATGATTAGAAACATGATCAAGATTATGCTAGGTAGCATTCCACATCAAAAATTATCTTTTTTATCATTTACCTACTCGAGGACGAGCAGGAATTAAGCTTGGGGATGCTGATACGTCTCCATCGTATCTATAATTTTTGATTGTTCCATGCCAATATTCTACAACTTTCATGTACTATTGGCAACTTTTTATACTATTTTTGGGGACTAACATATTGATCCAGTGCCCAGTGCCAGTTCCTGTTTGTTGCATGTTTTTGGTTTCGCAGAATATCTATATCAAACGGAATCCAAATGGGATAAAAACGGATGGAGAATATTTTTGGAATATTTGGAGAATTCCGGAAGAAGAATCAACGTGAGAGGTGCCCGAGGTGGCCATGAGGCAGGGGGGCGCACCTGCCCCCCTGGGCGCGCCCTTGACCCTCGTGAGCCACCCGTAAGGCGGTTGATGCCCTTCTTCGGCCGCAAGAAAGCTAATTTTTGATAAAAAAATCACGGCGAAGGTTTCAGTCCAATCGGAGTTACGGATCCCCATATATATATATATATATATATATACGAAACGGTGAAAGGGCAGCAGAGGAGAACGCAAAAACAGAGAGAGACAGAGAGACAAATCCAATCACTGAGGGATGAGAGTCTCGCCCCTCCCATGCCATGGAGGCCAAGGACCAGAGGGGAAACCCTTCTCCCATCTAGGGAGGAGGTCAAGGAAGAAGAGGAAGAAGGGGGCCCCTCTCCCCCTCTCCTCTGGTGGCGCCGGAACGCTGTCGTGGCCACCATCATCATTACCGCGATCTTCACCAACACCTCCGCCATCTTCACCAACATCTCCATCACCTTCCCCCCTCTATGTACAACGGTCCACTCTCCCGCAACCCGCTGTACCCTCTACTTGAACATGGTGCTTTATGCTTCATATTATTATCCATTGATGTGTTGCCATCCTATGATGTATGAGTAGATTTTCGTTGTCCTATCGGTGGTTGATGAATTGCTATGATTGATTTAATTTGCTTGTGGTTATGTTGCTGTCCTTTGGTGCCCATCATATGATGCGCGCGTGGATCACACCATAGGGTTAGTTGTATGTTGATAGGACTATGTATTGGAGGGCAAGGGTGACAGAAGCTTCAGCCTAGCATAGAAATTGATGCATACGGGATTGAAGGGGGACCAATATATCTTAATGCTATGGTTGGGTTTTACCTTAATGAACATTAGTAGTTGCGGACGCTTGCTAATAGTTCCAATCATAAGTGCATAGAATTCCAAGTCAGGGATGACATGCTAGCAGTGGCCTCTCCCACATTAAACTTGCTATCAGTCTAGTAAAGTAGTCAATTGCTTCGGGACAATTTCACAACTCCTACCACCACTTTTCCACACTCGCTATATTTACTTTATTGTGTTTTTATCTAAACAGCCCCTAGTTTTTATTTACGTGCTCTTTATATTCTTGCAAACCTATCCAACAACATCTACAAAGTACTTCTAGTTTCATACTTGTTCTAGGTAAAGTGAACGTCAAGCGTGCGTAGAGTTGTATCGGTGATCGATAGAACTTGAGGGAATATTTGTTCTACCTTTAGCTCCTCGTTGGGTTCGACACTCTTACTTATCGAAAATTGTTGCGATCCCCTATACTTGTGGGTTATCAACAACTCATGTCTATGGTTAGGAAACTTAACCATCTTTGATTAACGAGCTAGTCTAGTAGAGGCATACTAGGGATACTCTGTTTGTCTATGTATTCACACATGTACTAAGTTTCCGGTTAATACAATTCTAGCATGAATAATAAACATTTATCATGATATAAGGAAATATAAATAAAAACTTTATTATTGCCTCTAGGGCATATTTCCTTCAATAATAGGTTCACATCTGAGATCACACTACTAGGGAAAAGGCTAGCAGCCGCGCGGGTTTTAGGTGTATCAGTAGCGCGTGGACCAGCGCTACTAATAAGGCGCTACAGCTAATAGGTAGCAGTAGCGCGTGCTCACCAGCGCTACTGCTAGACAAGTGTAGCAGCAGTGCGCTTAACGGAAGCTCGCTACTGCTAATAGCTATAGCGCGCTTCTCCCGTGCGCACTACTGCTACTACCGCGCTGCTGCTAACTTTTCTCCACTCGCTACTGCTAATTTTAGTAGTTTTTTGTTTTCTCGGCATATTTGTTTTGTATTTGAACAGGCTTTATAGAAGAATATTTAGCACATACAAATGTCATCATGATACACATACAAATGCCTGCGAGACCACAGATGTAATCATAGCATATACATACAAATAGTCTCATCATAATCATCATCCAACACAAAGTGGTCTCTCATCATCATCTCGAAAATAGCGATACAAGTCTCGATTACTTGCAAATACATCGTCATCCATCTAAACAATGATATACGCGAGAAGAGCTATCACTTTGAGTACATGAGTTCGTATCCCTCTCTCGCATTAGCATGAACCTAGCTAAACTAACTACTGCCTGTTGCTCGAAAACCGGAAACCGGTACACCTGGGCCTGACACTCCGGCCACTTGTCGTATATATACTCCTGGTGTAGCACTTCTTCGCCATCTATGATCTATGCACCTGCATTGTCACATGAGTCGATGATATGCAACATATATAGTCGAGCAACAGAAAGGGACAGGCTTGGTAAAAATAGAAACAACATATCATAAGCATAAATAAAAAAGTTCATCGTACCCCAAAATGACCTAACTAGAGTCATTTTCACTAGTCGAGGAGGAGGACGGTTTAATTACATCACAAATAAAGTTTCACCGTGCATAACTCAAAGTTTTGTCATACAGAAAGTATGGACTAAACGGACACATTGTCATATATCAACAATCACTCCAACATGTCGTTCCATCCATCCAAGTCAGGGAGATAGTCCCCGAGCCTAGTGAAAGGCTTCAGGTCGAGACGCTGAGAGGCTATCCATGTTCGGACGTCTTCCCGTGACATTTGTCCTTCTCCGTAGAACATCCATGTTTTTCCGACGACCTCCTTCATGATGATTTGGGCAAGTTCGCGCTGGATGTTATAGAACTCAGCTCGAAGTCGATGATCCTCGATATCTCCTATGTCCTTTGCCCATTGCAGAATATCGGCATCGCCGGATCTATGTGACATGCGAAGGTTCTGGTGATCCCGTCTGTACTCCAGCATGTGGTGTAGGACATAGAATCCATCATTAAGAGAATCGTCCGGTTACTGGATGCACCAGAAGTCGGTCTTATGGCCGAAGGCGACCCTGCCGCCCCTTCTCTTCTTGTCCCCGACCTCTCCACCCATTGATTGGTAGTAATACATAGCACTGTCGAGAACATCCTTGATGTGGGTGTAATCCTTTTTGTGAATGTTCTTCGACGAGTCCAAGTAAAGAGCATGGGAGAATTGGGGGTAGAGGATGATGAGGACGGCGCGCCCGCCGCTGCGCAAAATAAGTACACCTCAAATTAATTAGCCTCCACCGTGGAAATGAATGATTGAAATCGAAGGAAGGATAGCAGCGCAGATGACTTACACGGGATGATAAGGCACGAGAATCGCCCCCTTGTCCTTATTGGCGAGCATGAAACTGACGATGTAATCCCTCGCGTATTGACGGTGCTTTGTGCAGACTCCCAAGAAGCCCTCGTGCATGTAGTACGGGTCAGCGACACAGATATGAGGTATCTGCTCAACCCCGATGATGTAGTTCATGTGCAAGGCATAAAGGCGGACAAACGTAAAATCCAGCTTCTTCACGTGAAACATGTCGAATATGTAATCGAATCGGAGAAAGAACTTATCCGCGGGGAAGCTGTCGACGTACGACATTTGCCGCAGAACGTTAACCACGTAGAGTGTGTATCTTGGATCTTTCGAGGCGATGAGGCCTTTCTCTACCCGCAGCACATCGTCATGAAGTCTCCTTAGATCGCCGAATCTGACCCGTAGCGCTGTTGCGGGTAGGATTGGTTGACCGAGGATATGCTATTTATCCGCATCGGGGATATCTATACGGCCTTGAAGCCGAGGCCGCTGAGGCGGCTGGATCATAGAATCAACTTTTTTGCCTTTCCTCGCTCTCTTCCTAGACTTCTTTACTACCGGAAGGTCGTCCTTAATACGTTGAGGCGGCAATTCAGGCACCGACTCATGACGCTCAAACCCTGAGGAGGCGCTAGTATAGACATACTGTTCAGCGCCATCATCGTCCTCATCCTCATCCATGGCGACGTCATCAGCGACTAATGGAGCCTCCTCCTTACCCCGTACGCTATCACCCAACCCGACACCCGACGCTAATTGGGTAGGTGGGGTGTTGATGTTCATACCTTGATGAGGCTGTGTGCTCGTGGGTGTGCTCCTGGCCGCCTCCAGACAAAGCAGACTCTTTGGCCACAACAGGACCCACCCAGCATTGCAACAATCACCAAGCCGCCGCGGTGTCTCGTCGTCATCCCCCACTAGTACTGGAGGAGGCAAATTCTCGTGGCCCGGCTTGACACTAGCCACGGAAACCTTGAAGACGTTCGGGGGGATCGGCCGGTTGTGGAACAATGGTTCCTTCGGCTCCACTATCGTCGCCTTCCCCACGTCCACCTTCTGGTCGCCGATGGTGTAAAATATGGTGCACGGGGTTTCGTCGGCCTGCAAAGAAAAGTCTGTAACGTGAGACATCCGAAAGGCAATGAAAACGGGAGGTTATACATTTATATTGCAGGGGGCCGGTGTGACGGATACCGTGAGGGCGTCGAGCTCAGCCAAAGACGAAGCACCGCCGAGCACGTCCGGTGCGGGAGCAGGTGCAGCTGTAGGTGCTGGTGCAATGCTAGTCGAGCTGCTCCCCGCCAAGAAGTCAGCAAGGGGAAAGTCTGCTGTATTTTTTTCTGGATTTTGCCTGGTCCAATTGAAAACGGCCGGAACCAAGGAAGTAGAAATATCTACAGCCACCTGTTTTGCGGCAGCTGCCGCTGTTGCGACTGTCTGAGTTGATTTCTTCTCAACCGCAATCTCAACCCTCTTGTCGATGTTTTCTTCATTTAACCTCCGTCTTTCCTTTCTCTCCTCCGTGGTCTCACGGTAGTACTTCTTCCACGTGGCGCCGTCTCCGACACCGTGCATGCGTCCATACGATGGTCGAGTATCCACCGGTTGTTGTTTCAATATGTTCAATGCCCGGTTGAATGTAGTGTCCCACTTGGGCCTCGCCAATGCCTCAGATGGCGAGTCGCTTTCGGCCGCAATCCTGTGCTGCTCTCTCTGCAAAAGGCACAAAGATCGTTTACAAATATGACTAACGTGTGCAGTCGAATTGATCAGAACCTAAAATTACCAGCAGTCTCATGAACTCCGTAATGACCGGTTTTGTCTCGTAAACCTTCTTCACTGGGTCCCAACGGTGCCGGGCCCTGAGGACGTCACGCTCCTGCGGGACGGTGAACTCCACCAAGGGGTCTGGGATGCCCAGACTCGCGGCTTCCGCGTCCTCCTTGGCCCATTTGGACCTCTTTCCGCCGTAACCACGGCTTCCGAGGTGGTGGCTCCCAAAGTTCCTCTCTTGAAGCCCCTTCATGTACTTAGACTTTTTTTGGCAGCTTCAGCCTCGCAAGCCTCCTTGAATATTTTAAACTGCTCTTCTATGATTGTCAGATTATCCTTTACAATCTCGGAGTAGGGTTCCTTCTTGTCGATGATCCTTGCTTTCACTCGATTTTTCCAGGCGGCCAACGCGTCGCTAAACTTGGTCATGGCGTGTTTGTTTATCTTCTTCATTGCCGGGTTCTCATCTGGATCTTTATAATCCTTCTCATTCCGGCCCGGGAACAAGAATATCTGGTGAAACTTCTTTAGGAGGGAGCTCCTCATATTTTCTATCTTCTGTAGTTTCTCATCGTTGATGGTGGCGGTTGTCCATACGATGCAGCCTATTTGATTGTCGTAGCATCGACGCGATTCCTCGGGCGCCTTTGGCTCAAAATTGCCGCCGCCCACCTCCGTGACCACCAGTCTAGTAGTCCTGAGTTTGTTAGGAACTCGTTGCCTCTTTGCTTTCGGTTCTACACCGGCTCCGCTCCCCGAGGCAGCACCGGTCTCAGTCTCAGTGCCGGTCTCGATGCCGGTCTGAGCGTCGGTCTCAGTCTCAGCACCGGTCTGCGTGTCCGTCTCAGTCCCCAATGCCACCGGTGGGCCCAGCAATAACATTGATTGATCGTCGGTAAGGCTAAAAAATTCGTCTGCCGCCCGGTAGGCATCGTCGCAATCACCAGAACCCTGTCCTTCATCGTTGCTAGACATGTTTCCTATGATTAAATCTAGTCAATTAATTCTAGACCTAATAAAATGAATAATGACATAAAAATGCCTATTGTTTTACAGGAATGTTGACTTCTTCCTGGTGCGGCAAATCCCGGGCACTCGATATGTCCTAGTTTTTAGCACAAGTCATGCCGAAATTCACGGAAAATTTCGGCATGACCTTTGCTAAAAAGTGGACAAATCAAGAACCTGAAATTTGCCGTAATAGAAATGAATCAACATTCTAGCAAAACATAGGCCACTGAGCATCATTCCCTAGAAACAGTGTTCAAATATCCCTCTTCGACACCGCAACACATGTCCAAATATACACAAGCAATCACATGTCCAAATTTCACAAGCTAATTCAAAAACAAAGTGTAGAAGAAAATTCATTTAACTACCAATAGAACAAAATTCAGTTGAATTTAGTGCTCTATAATGATGAAAGGCAAAAATTCAGTTAACTACTAATTTCATTCATTTAGGTTATTCATTTAACATCACCTAATTAACCTACTGTACCACTACTACTAGCAGCACTACTAACCTAATTAACCTAGCAAAACTCTAGTGCCCTAACTGAAAAACATCTAATTAACATCTACTAGTACCACTATTGCCCTAACCTAATTAACATCTACTAGTATCACTATATACTATACAAGCAGCATCTACCCTAATTAAACCCTACTGCCCTAACTAACTTTTGTTGTAAACCAAATTTTTTGCTCTAAACTAATTTTTGCTCTAACATCTACTACTTAACATCCTTTGCTCTAAACTAAATTTTTTGCTATAAACAAACTTTTTCTCTACTAATTTTTTCTCTAAAATGCAGAGAGAGGGAAGTGGGGGGAGGGGTGGGGGACTTACAGAGAGGGGAGAGACGGTGGCGGGGAGGTGCTCGATGAGGGAGGCAGGGGCGGAGGGGGCGGGCTCGGGCACGGGCAACGGTGGTCCTGGGCGGGCTCGGGCGGCGGTGAGGTGGAGGGCGCCGACGGTGACGTCGAGGGCGGCCTCGGGCGGCGGCGGTGAGGCTGAGGGCGGCCTTGGGCGGCGGCGGTGAGGATGACTGCGGCCTTGGGGGGAGACGGTGAGGTTGCGGGCGTCCACGCCGGCAGGAGACAACGGCGAAGTGGGGCGACGGCGAATTGGGGAGACGGTGGCGAGGGCGAGGGATTTGGGGAAGAAGTGGTGGTCGGGGGCGGGGGGAACCGCTGTTTAAGTGAAACGTAACGGTAGCGCGTTTTCGAAAACGCGCTATAGCTAAGTTAGCTACAACGCATTTCCTGAAACCCGCTACTGCTATTCCTTTCTCCTTTTCCCTTTTTTTCTTTTATTTTTCTTTACATTTTTTCCTTTCTCCTTTTTCTATTTCTTTCATTTTCATTTACTTTTCTACTTGTTTTTCACTTTATTTTATTTCCGTTAGCAGTAGCGCCTTACACGTAAGCGTGCTACAGCAAAGGAGAGTAGCAGTAGTGCTAGGCCAGTATACACGCTACTGCTAGGTTGGGCTAGTCATGTGCACCCAGTTCAAACATAGCAGCAACGCTTTTTGCTAGTACGCGCTACTGCTAAAGTCATAGCAGTAGCGCGGTTTATTTACGCGCGCTGCTACTAAGTAGCTGTAGCGTTTGATTTTGTACAACGCTGCTGGTAACATTCTGTGTATAAGGTTTTCCCTAGTAGTGTCATGTCACTTGGGCCCTAGTGACAAGCATTAAGCATAGCAACATCAATCTCAGAACATAGTGGATACTAGGGATCAAACCCTAACAAAACTAACTTGATTACATGACAAATCTCATCCAACCCATCACCCTCCAGCAAACCTACGATGGAATTACTCACGCACGGCGGTAAGCATCATGAAATTGGTGATGGAGGATGGTTGATGATGACGACGGCATCAATTTCCCCTCTCCGGAGGCCCAAACGGACCACAGATCTGCCCTCTAGATGAAGAACAGGAGGTGGCGGCGGCTCTGTATCGTGAAATGCGATGAACTCTTCTCTCTGATTTTTTCTCCCCGAACGTGAATATACGAAGTTGAAGTTGAGGTCGGTGGAGCTTCGTGGGAGCCACCAGCCAGGGGGCGCGCCCCCACCCTTGTGGTCACCTGGTGGGTCCCCTCGGATTGATTCTTTCGCCAGTATTTTTTATATATGCCAAAAATATTCTCCATAATTTTTCAGGTCATTCCGAGAACTTTTATTTCTGCATAAAAATAACACCATGGAAGTTCTGCTGAAAACAACGTTAGTCCAGGTTAGTTCCATTCAAGTCATGCAAATTAGAGTCCAAAATAAGGGCAAAAGAGTTTGGAAAAGTAGATATGATGAAGACATATCAACTTCCCCAAGCTTAACCCATTGCTTGTCCTCAAGCAATTCAGTTAATAAACTGAAAGTGATAAAGCAACAAACTTTTACAAACTCTGTTTGATCTTTTTTTACCATGGAAACTGTAGGGCTTGACCCCACATTATTTTATTAATAAAAAAGAAAGCAGAGTCATATATACAAATCCACAAGCAGTGGAAACAGAAATAGAAAATGCTAGGCTAAACTAGGCTACAAGACAAAGCGAAAGAAGAGAATCCTCAACGTGGCAGGAAAGCAATCCAGTGAAGAAGCTCCTCCTTGTGTCTTGATTTTATCCTATGTGCCATGAGGGAGATATCATGAATGATCCCAGCCTTTCATCTACCAAAAGAACTCTGTTTGATCTTGTTGTTGCAAATATGTAAAGCCAGCATTCAGGTTTTCTGCAAAGATCATGAACTAACCATATTCAAACATATAGGTAGGTCTCATATTTACTCATATCAATGACAAAATTAACTAGCGAGCAATAATAATAAATCTCGGATGACAACATTTTCTCAAAACAATCATGATATAATATGACAAAGATGGTATCTCGCTAGCCCTTTCTGAGACCGCAAAACATAAATGCAGAGCACCCCTGAAGATCAAGGACTGACTAGGCATCGTAATTCATGGTAAAAGAGATCCAGTCACAGTCAAACTCAATAGTAATTAATAACAATGCACACAAATGATAGTGGTGCTTTCTAACTGGTGCTTTTTATAAGAGGATGATGACTCAGCGATAAAAATAAATAGATAGGCCCTTCGCAGAGGAAAGCAGAGATTTGTAGAGGTGCCAGAGCTCGAGTTTTTGAAACATAGATAAATAATATTTTGAGCGGTATGTTTTCATTGTCAACATAACAATCAAGAGATTTCGGTATCTTCCATACTAGATACATTATAGGCCGTTCCTAAACAGAATGGTAAATTTTATACTCCCCACCACCAACAAGCACATTTCACGGCTGGTCCAAAACAACGGGTACCGTCCAACTAACAACAATCCTGGAGAAGTTTTGTTTAATTATTTTGATTTGACCTTGAGCATGGGACTTGGCATCCCGAATACTAGTCATTTTCTCGTGAATGACAAGCGGGGTCCACTCATCATGAGAATAACCCACCTAGCATGGAAGATACTGACAGCCCCCAGTCGCCACATGAGCAATTCGGGCATACAAAACAGATTATTATTTGAAGGTTTAGGGTTTGGCAGATGCAAATTTACTTAGAACGACAGGTAAATACCGCATATAGGAAGGTATGATGGACTCATATAGAATAATTTTGGGTTTATGGAAGTGGATGCATAAGCAGTATTCCCGCTTAATACAAGTGAAGGCTAGCAAAACACTAGGGAGCGACCAACTAGAGAGCGACAACGATGACGTGGGGTGGTTCGTATTCTTGTGGCTATGAGGAACACTAAAATTTTGGCAAAGGACAAGGATGATGTCGGGCCGTTCGTTGCAACGGATGTGGTGGTTAAGCTCGCTCAAGGGCTATGCATTTAGGTTCAGGAGAGAACCAACAGGTTATGTCGGATCCAGACTTTATACTGTTTATTTGGAGATGCAAGGGTGATGATACTGCGATGATGGCAGTGCAAAGGAGAAGGACGATGACATGGACACCTCGGATAACTTCGGAAACCCATCCAACCAACCTTCGTCTAATGATGCTCCTACAAATGACAATCATGCAAACGTTGTCTCTCGTGGTGCTCCGGGAGGTAGTTCTATGATTTTGGCAGTGACCCCGTTTAACTCCTCACCGCAGACACCGAGGAGCATGGAGCTCGCCGCGGAACTTCGAGCTAACTCCAATCCAGTTGGGGAGTGGCTTAACCAAACAAGGCCTTATCGGTAAGCTTCCGCTGCCGGCCACCGTCATCTCAGCCTCCATTTGATGCAAAAGGGTGAGGGCTGAGGAAGGAGAACCATCAGATTGCAAAGGACGGTGGATTTCGATAGCTGGAGAGGAGCCGAACCCCCCAAACTGGACTGTCAACAAAATTATCACCGATCTATCTCCACGTCACATCTTTGGCCAGATTCAATGAAACCCCACGCTTTCTCCTCATGCAGCTTCAAACGGCCAAGAGTTACCCATCTTTCAGAGCAGAAATCACAAAAAACCTGGCTGAAAAACAAACCCCAATCTCCCAGTCTTACAATCTTTCATATAAATCACAAAATCCTGATTGCGAACCAAATCCCAAATCTCCGAGTCTTACAATCTTCCATAAATCACAAAATCCTGATTGAAAACCAAATCCCCAATCTCCCAAGTCTTACAACCTTCCATAAATCACAAAATCCTGATTGCAAACCAAACCCCAGATCATCCCTTCCGAGGCCTGGGGGTGCCCAGTACGGGAACTTACGGGAAAACAAACAGGGGGGGGGGGGGGGGGGGGGGGGTCACAAAGTGAATGGATCGCAAAAGGGCACCATACATTTTGCTTAGAGATACTCAACCTTCTAAGATGACTGGAATGTGATCCTCTACTAAAATAAGGCGGTAACGCCACCAACAATGCATGCATATATGTTCACATCACCGGTCCGGTCCGGTCCGAACAAACAGATATATAGAGAAATAGAGTAGCATGCGACGTCACGCACCATCAGAAAGATAGCATAGTGCTAGGTAGCCAAACTGCAGGTGATGATTAGAGACTGAAGAACAAGCTGGGGCGCCATCCATGTTGGGCTTGTCAATTTGCGGCCTTCACTTCAGTGGTGGTTTCCCCTGACATCAACTCTTCGGTCTTCATGCTGCTGAGAGTAACGAAGGAAAGAGCAAACACCACGAAGACGGCCGTCTTGGAAGTTAACTCTATCACACCCAGAGCTCTTCTTCCATACATCTTAAGGCGCCTGCGGGTAGAGAGAGGTATTATGGAGGACAAGTGAGGTTATAGATAAACTCATGTCAGACAAAGAGGAAACTGAGGAAGAAATGGATCCAGGTATATATCCTACTCATAGCCGGTCCGTGGCGCAGAAAGAGCAGAAAGATGCTTCTCGCCAGTAGGATCCCCCGCCTTAACTAAGGCATCATTGAACTCCTTCCGCTTAAGCTCCGCATAAGACACCGCGTCATACAGCGCCTCCTTCTTCTGCTGGATCTCTTGCGCTTGCTGGATTCATGAACACAGATAATAATCAATCAATGTTGTTACTTTGTAGCATCATCAATCATTAAGAGTAAATAATACTACCAGCAAGTGCAGGAAGCAGAAGTACATGTTGCAGTTAATAAATTGATAAAGGGGTGAGCTGCTCAGATCAGGCAGGACAATAAGTAAGGTTGGCAGATGATATGATTTGCAAGCGGCAGTAGGTTGAGGTAAGGATAAACAAGTATGAGGATGATAAGCAAGTGATTTTGCTCTTGTTTCTTCTAGTTAATACAAGAAGATAGAGATGATTTGTGCTGTTTGTATTGTCGCACAGAAGAATTCGATCATCGCTGGCTACAGTCGTGAGATGATTTGTGAGAAGAAGAAAAGAAAGAAATGTCGATTTTGGTCAAGATACCTCAGTGGTGAGGTGGCGGGAGCGCATGAGCCTGCTTGGCACGAGCCGGCGTCGCTCCTCCGCCTGCGCTCGCTGGAGCAGGGAGCCACCGAGCCTCCTCGCCGCGCATCGAACCGCCGCCATCGTCTCCGGCCTGCCAACAATTGCTTAGGGATCAGGATAAAAAAAGTCCGTCAAGAATCGCCACCGCCGGCCGGCCAGACGGCCGCGGCTCCGCAGCCCCCCACCCCCACACACCATCAATCGGGATGCAGCCGAGGAGAATGCGGTAGGTTTTGGTGAGCGTACCTTGCGGATCTGGTCGTTCCTTCTTTCTCGCGCGGCTAGGGTTCCTCATTCGCCTCCGCCTCCGCCGAGAAGAATGGAAAGATGCGGTGCGCTAGGCCCGGCCCAACTATGCGCTTGCTATAATTTTTCTTTTCACAAAAAAGGCCCTGTTCGTCGCGAAACGACTTTGTGAGCATGTACAATGTCGAGAGGTACGTGCTAAGTTTTTGTTTGAAATTTTTGACATTTCAAAATATATTTAAAACATATTTAAAAAACCAGGAGCGCGCGCACCCATGTGCCAAAACACCACTCTCCTAATTGCCCTGCCTATAGTGCTTGAATTCTATCTCGCTCTTCCTATTTAAAAAAATAAAATAAGAAAAATAGGAGGAAAAGATATGACAGAAAATATAGGAGAGAAAAGAAACCTGAGAGAAGCAAAAGTAACTTTTGAAGGTTTAGTTGCGGAAGCCCTGCCCAATGGAATGTTCCGCATTCAGCTAGAGAATGACACCATCATCCTAGACTATATTTCAGAAAAGAAACAGTCTAATTATATATGAATACTGATAAGGAGTAGGGTCAAAATTGAAGTAAGTCGTTATGATTCAAGCAAGGGACGTATAATTTATAGACTTCTCCATAAGGATTCAAAGCGTATCAAAGACTCGAAGGATAGCGAAGTTGAAGGATATCAAAGATTCAAAGGATTAGCTTTTTTCTAGGGTTTATCTGTCGGATATATAAACGGTAAAGCTAGCGGGTGAATGCTCGCTGGGGGTGAGGCCCCAGCAAACGCCCCCGGAGTCACACGATCAAGATCCAGCGGATGGGAGTTTCGGGCGAAAATTTGCACTAAAAAGAAGGAAATGGCGCGCATTTTTAAAAACTGTCATCACTCTTACCACTAAAAAAACCCACCCCTTCTTGAAAAACTTGACATAATCCTGATTGATAATTAGTGGTAGAAAATGTTTTCCCCAGTACATGTTAAAACTCCGCCTAGAATTGTCTTTGTTCATTACTCTCTAGTTGTAGATTAAAAAAACTCTCATATATTAATAATTAAAATGTTCATACAATCATCTGTTACAGCTTTCACCATATAGCAGGGCAGAACACTATTAAGAAGCACACCATCACACCCGCAATCCCAGTGCAACCTTATTGGCCTTCTTGTCAATTTTGGCCCTCTAGTTGTAGATTTAGGTCTTAATATTCCTAGAAATTAACATACTCACTTAGTCCATAATTCTTGAACTAAAACCACGACAAGAATTATGACGTGGTCAGTAAAGTTGGGCACTCTTTTCATTTTGGTAGAACTGTGATGGATAAATGGCAAGATAGAGATGGAGTTTTGAGGAATAGTAAAAGGGTTGAATATTAATCATGAAAGTTACATAAGAAACAGAGGAAAGTATTAATCATGAAAGTTATATAAGAAACAGAGGAAAGTGCTAGAAGATGGCATAGACAACACTGATAGGGAGAGTGAGATAACTGGACTTTTCTTGGAATAATATAATACCACAACAACTTAGATGCACATTGGTGACCCATTATGAAGGAGGAACATGTTAGGTGGTATCATAGAGCTAAAGACAATGATTTATGCAAGGCAACTGTTGACTTCTTACTTCATGGCAAGAGCTAGTGGTAGAAAAATAAGATGACGTCTTTGCAACAAGAGAGGGCTTGATAATAGGAGATTATAATATTACGCAATATGCTACAAAATTCTATAGAGGTCTCTTTGGTCCTAGTCATCGTATAGTTAATGTTTTTGTAGATATTCCTATTTAGTGTGTCCTTGATGAGATGTATGGAGAGTTTGTAGCCTAACCTTTTATTGTCGGGGAAGTTAAGAGTACTATTTTCCAAATGAAGCATAAAAAGACACACATGCCTAATGATTTTCCCATAGAGTTCTTCCAACATTGCTGGGGTTTAATTTTTTTATAATCTTATGACTCTTTTCCATGATTTTTAATGGTAAGTTAGACATATGAAAGCTTACCTATGGGGTAATTTCTCTTTTATCCAAGTGTGTTGCCATTGAAATATTTAGGAGTTCATTTCAATGAGAAAAAACTAAGAAATAGTGACTGAAAACCTTCATAGAGAAAATAGAGAAAAAAATAGGGACATGGAAAGACAAGTTGATGTGCTATAGTGGTAGATAATTACTGCTTAAATCTTTTGTTTATAGTGTCCCATTTCATATGTTTTTTATGTATGATCTTCCTAAAGGTCCCGAGAAGAGAATGAATTTCTATCGTAGTAGAATGTCTTGCAAGAGGACAAGGATGTGAAGAAGTATCACCTAGTAAATTGGCAAGAGATTTATCAACCTCGGGATATGGCGGGATTAGGTGTAATAGATCTAGTTGTTATGAATACCTGCTTACTTAGTAGATTCCTTTGGAAATTAGAGAATGTGAAGGGGCTTTGGCAGGATATTATGAAAAAGTGTCTAAGTAATGTTACATTATCTCAATGTAAGCTAAATCCTATTCATTCACACTTCTGCATGTGAATGTGAAGGGTTTATTTTTCAAGTTTTGTAAAAGAAAAGTAGGTAATGGTCAAAGAACTAGATTATGGGAAGACATGTCTAGCATGCTAGCATTAGCTTTGTTGTTAACTATCACATGATGTATATCTGATTTATGTAACAATAGGAATGTTAGAGTAGATAAAGTCTTTGCTGAAGGGTGGACTATCTTTAGCCTTAAAGAAATCTTTGTGGGAGTTGGCTATTATGTGGGATCGGATGCAAAATGATTGTGATAATGCCTTGCTTAATGACAAGGGTCATAGATGTGTTTGGACTCTGGTGAAGTCTGGTGTGTTTACCATCAAGTCAATGTATAGTGCTATTAAGGCTAGAGAAGTGCAATACCCTTTAAAGACTAAGGTTTATTAAAGTTCCCCTTAAGATTAAAGTCTTCTTGTGATTAGTTAGTAACGGAAAATTAGACCGACTAAAGTACTGCACTCACGATGGAAAGGAAGTGCAATTTGTACGTTTTATGATACTAGAGAAGGGATAGATCACCTATTCTTCTCGTGCTCCATTGCTAGATGTACATGGAATGTGATTAAATGTACTTTTGGCTTGCAAGAGGTACCTAGCGTTTTTTAATATATCCCTATATGGCTTAGTAAGTCCATGTTAGTAGTAGAGGATTTATATGCTGTGTAATAGTTGTTGTGGTTTGTCAATTTGGAAGAGTAGGAACAATGTGTGTCTTAACGGAATCATGCCCTTACATCTATTCGTATTGTGTGTTTATATCAACTACTGATCTGGTTTGTAGAGAGAAAAAGCTGAAAACTGTGTTGCAGCGTGGCAAGCATTGCTGGTCATGGTGGCCCATGAGTTCTTTAGCCGGAGACATGGATGTGTGCTTGCCATTCCCGGGCTTGGAGGGCCCTGGTAATGGAAGTGTGTGATGGTAGCTTTGATGTTCTGGAAGTGAAACGGAACTCCTCTTGTGACTCGATGTAATTGATGTTTAGCCTGTGAATATGTGTGAAAACCCCCAAAAAAAGTATAAATGGATTGACTGTCTATAGAGTAGTGTATAATCTGCCACCCCCAACGCAACCAGCCATTGCAAGAAGATGTGAGATTAAAAAACAGGATAGTAGAAACCTAACCTTTTCTATGGATTTGGTATTTGTTAGTTGTCTAAAATAATTATTTGGAAGGTTAGTTGACTTACTTTTTAAGGAATCTAAAGTCAGTCAACTACTTCAGAAGGGACTGAAGCTTGGGGTGGAATGTTCTAAATCCATGGGCATATGAACCCACTTTTAAAAATTCCATTTTAGATGCATTTTAAAATGTCAAAAAAATCGAACCAAAATTCACGCATACATCTTCGAAACATGTGTGTGTGGCACAAAGTTTTGTGAAAAGAATCTCTTTTTTATTTTGCCTCCATGAAAAGGACAAATTCCAATGTTTCTAAATGGCGTTCCACGACACATTTTTGTGTCTTTTTTGCAGATGGCAAATAAAAATTAGTTTTTCTGCAAAACTTTCTGTGCACACATAGAATGTGAAGGTGTATGCATGGAACTTTTTTTAGATTTTTTTTGGCATTTAGAAAGAGTTTTTTGAAGTGGGCTCATATGCCCATGAGTTTATCCATGTACTTCCTCTGAAGTTTATAGAAAATCTAGTCGTGGAATCAGATTAGCTGGAGTCTATTCAAGCATGCACGGAGACTTATAAGCCCGTATTTCAGCGAGGACAACCTTCAAAGCCACTTTACCTGATGTGCTAATCCGTTTGAAGAAAATAATACCACTGATGAGAGGTTTGTCTCGGTCTTTTATACTCTCTCCGCCTCAAAATAAGTGTCTTAACTTTTTTTTAATTGAAATATCTCAACCTTAGTACAATGTCTTATGATGGATTAGTAATGGTGCCAAAGGATTGTGACCCACAACCATCAACTCCAACAAAAGCCTCGAAACATTTCCTTATATCTTTTTTCTTGGGATCGTGTCTCACCTCAATACTTTTCATATCTCTCGAGACTAATCATCAACAGTGAAGACTTGAATGTCCTTTCACCAGCAAAAGGAAAAAAGAAAACTGTCAAACTCTTTTTTAAAGAAAAAACTCAACTTAAATTCAAGAATAATTGGGAAAAAAGGTAGAAGCGGATTTTGCCCTGAAAATATATTGGGAATCTACAAAATTATATAGAATCCAACTGTATTGAATGAAGAATTACTAGTAAAATAAAAAAAGTATTAGGAAATATAAATATTCTAAAAACTAAAAATACAAAAACAGAGAAGAAAAATAAAAATAATTGAATTTACAAATTCCCGTTTTTTATATTCACTAGCATATGAGTTCGGTGAATGACTAAAATCAATGGTAGCTTTTCAAGAACACTTACACTCGTCCTTCTAATTATTATTTTTAATATTCACTGCTGAGAAGCGCCGGCAACGTGGATGAGAAGGGATCCATTTTAAATCATACCGTGTGATCTCTAGAGCGGGAAGAGAAGAAGAAGATCAAAAGATACAGGACAAACTTGCAGATGCCTTAAGATGGTGATCTCAAATTTTTGTTTCATCAGCCTTTGTTAGGAAGGCAATGACTAAGAGATCTCCACTTATTTAGATCAGTTTATCCACATTCATGAATAACATCATGCTGATCAAAAAACGCCCATAAAGAATAGATCAAGACCATAATGAATAGATCAAGACGACCCTGCCCCTTGATGACAGAATAACATAGACGGAATAAGGCAGTGACAGCAACAATGCTTTGCCAGTGACCCAGCGGTGGCATGTTCACATCAAAGTGCTCACGCTACGGTTTCATGAACCCAATCTGCTGGGGTAGATAGAGAGATACCATGTCGCACTATCGCAAAGATAACTTAGTGCTAGCTAGCCAAACTGCAGGTCATAACTAAGCTGAAACAAGCCGGGGCCATCTTTGGTTGTCATTTTTGGATCTTGTCTTCACTTGCTTTCCTCCGTGGCAGGGGCCTGGGCGCGGGCGCGGGCAACCCCCCTGTTGCGGCCGATACCAACAACAGCAGTAGTAAGGAAAGCGTAGAATGTGAGCTTGGCGGCCGCATTGTGTATTGCAGCCGGCGCCTGTCCTGCGTCTGTCAACTAAGGGTATCTCCAGCCGTTGGCCCTCCAGGACGCATAAAAATCGCCCTCTGAGGCGAGCCGGCGATACAATCGGCGCTGGGGACGGTTTTGTGCCCAGTTGTCGCTCTCAGCTCGCCCTCAGGCGCTGAAATTGGCCCAATTTGCAGCCCAATTTCGGCGAATAAAGGGTCCATATGGGCGAGAATAGGCCCATATTCGACGTGGTTTCGCCGTGTCTCGGCGTTCAATTATCAACACAATTATTTCTTATCACATATTTCACCACAGAAAAATCAAATACTTCAACAAAATAGTACAACAACAAATAGTTCAATACAAATTATATAGTTCAACAAATAAAAACTCGTATTTCATCACACGGCGTCCCCCTTGAGCCTCCATAGGTGATCAATCAGATCTTTCTGCAGTTGATGATGCACCTGTGGGTCTCGGATCTCCTGATGCATACTGAGATAGGCAGTCCAAGTTGCCGGTAGCTGGTGATCAACTTCGGCTAGAGGACCCTGCCTGTAGTATGGTTCAGTGTCAAACACTGGGTCTTCTTGCTCGCTCTCGATGATCATGTTGTGCAAGATGACACAGCAAGTCATAATCTCCCACATTTGATCTTTGGACCAGGTCTGAGCGGGGTACCGAACAACAGCAAATCGAGATTGGAGCACACCAAATGCCCGCTCGACATCCTTCCTGCAAGCCTCCTGAAGCTTCGCAAACCAGGCGTTCTTGCCTCCTGCCACAGGGTTTGAGATCGTCTTCACAAATGTCGACCATCTCGGATAGATGCCGTCAGCTGGATAGTACCCCTTGTTGTATTGGTGCCCATTGATCTCGAAGTTCACCGGAGGAGAATGGCCCTCAACGAGCTTGGCAAAAACAGGAGAGCACTGCAGCACGTTGATGTCATTGTGAGTTCCTGGCATACCAAAGAAGGAGTGCCAAATCCAGAGGTCCTGTGTGGCTACCGCCTCAAGCACCACACTGCAACCGCCTTTGGCGGCTTTGTACATCCCCTGCCAACCAAATGGGCAATTCTTCCATTTCCAATGCATGCAGTCGATGCTTCCAAGCATCCCAGGAAATCCTCTTGCTGCATTCTAGGCTAGGATCCGAGCAGTGTCTTCCGTATTGGGTGTTCTCAAGTATTGTGGCCCAAACACTGCCACTACTGCCCGACAGAACTTGTAGAAACACTCTATGCTGGTGGACTCGGCCATGCGCCCATAGTCGTCGAGTGAATCACTGGGAGCTCCATATGCAAGCATCCTCATTGTTGTCGTGCATTTCTGAATGGAGGTGAATCCAAGAGCGCCAGTGCAATCCATCTTGCACTTGAAGTAGTTGTCGAACTCCCGGATGGAATTCACAATCCTGAGGAAGAGCTTTCGGCTCATCCGATAACGGCGCCGAAATGTTCTCTCGCCATGAAGTGAAGCATCGGCGAAGTAGTCGGAGTAGAGCATGCAACAGCCTTGGAGACGATGCCGGTTCTTTGCTTTCACCCGCCCCGGCGCCGAGCCACCTCGCCATGGCTTTTCATTTCTCGCCAGCAGCTGGGCGAGGGCGGTGAGCACCATGAGATGCTCTTCTTCCTGAACGTCGGCCGCGGCTTCCTCCTCCAGCAGCGCGGCGAGCTCTTCCTCCTCATTCGAGTCCATCGCCGAGACAGGCAAAACGTCGAACACCTTGCGCTCGATGGGCGTGTACCCGCCGTTAACCGCGCCTCCGCGGCCGGAAATGCCCAGCTACTGTGGGAGGGGCTGCCGGGGCGAAACGCTGCTATTTTCCAGCGTGGAATGGCTATCTAGCGGAGTAGGGCAGCGGCCGTCGCCGGGATATAGCTAGTGGTGGCCGAGGGCGCGGGGGTGCGAGGCGAGTCGGGGGAAGAAAACCTTGACTTTTCCCCTATCGGTGTGGGCCAGGCGTGCTTTTCCCTAGCGCCGGAGCCCCCAACTGCTTCCCAGCGCGCCGGGTTCGGCCTGTGACCGCCGGGCGGAAAAAAGGTCCGAACCGGCGATTTTCGGCGTCCTGGGGGCGCGACTGGGCCTTTTTTCGACGCCGGCGCCAAAAAATTGGCCTGGGGGGCCCTGTTGGGGACGCGGCTGGAGATGCTCTAAGTGAGGTTTGACATATACAAAATGCATCACAGGGACGAGCAAAAAGCCATCATTCTCAGATGGACCAGGAAAAATACAAGGTTGCTTAACGATATGATCTGAACGCGGTCCTGTTGCTAGAACGTCAGGGTGTACAGGTTTAGGTCAGGTTAAATAAGTATGGCCATGATAAGCAAGTAATTTTGCTCTTGTCTCTAGTGCAATACTACCTCTGTTCCTAAATACTGTCCTACTTATTAGCCAAAACTGAAACAAGTATGGCCCTGATAAGCAAGTAAGTAATTTTTCTCTTATAACAAGTATGGCCCTGTGTCTGAACTCTGAACAGAGGGTGTAGCTAATAGAAGCGTCACATGCATGCTGCTGTTTCCATTGTACAGGATTTGACTATCGCTGGCTACGTCCTTGAAGTCGGGAGATAAATCATGAGCAAAAAGATGTCGATTAACTAATTTGTGTCAGTGTTCAAATTTAACTGAATACAAAAGCAACAAAATCAACATTGATAACTTGTTTCCTGCATATCAAAGCTACAAACCCAAGTTCACAGCATACTAAGAAACAAAAGCAACATTGGTAAATTGCTAACTTATGTGCTGAATGTATACCTAATTAGGCTTCACTTGTTTTGCAACTTCTTCAGTTCTTCAGAAGCTCTGAACGGCACGAACAACGCAATGCTAAAGTCAGTCACGCCAATCAACAGTCATACCAAACCACCGAGGTTACTCTGCTTCTCCAGGCGCACGACGGTAGAAATCACATATTTGACCTGAGGGCGAAATCAAATCACAAACTGACCTGCTCTCGAAAAAATTTCACTCTGCTGATCCTTTAGTGTGGCACCTGACAGTGAGGCGCCGCACCCAACGCTGCAGTACCCTTCCCTTAGGCGTCGCACATCCAGCCAGCGTGGCAGCCCTGGTCCATTTGTGGCCCACAGACAACAGTGCAGTGCCTAAGGCTTGGGCGCCACAGTGTGTAAAGTGCACCGCCTATTGCTTAGGCGCTGCACATTGACTTAAGCCGCATCGTGCCAGCCCCTCCCAGACAGTTCTTCCCCCTCTAAGGAAGTTGCTCTCTGTACAGAGAGCGGCGGCGGCGCCCCCTTCGGACCCCCCCCCACACCCCTCTCAGATCTAAAGTTTTGAGGCCCGGATTCGATCTCCAATCCCTCCTACTAGGTAAACTCCCCCGTTCCCTTTCTTTTCCTCCATAAATTCGTTGCAATTTTAGGGATTTGCCCAAGATTAGGTGGAACCTTTGATTTGGTTGGTTTGGATCTTTGTTTACCCAAGATTAGGTGGAACCTTTGATCCCCCCCCCCCACACACTATATGATTCTTGTTAGTGAAACCTAGATTGTATATTTTTTTAGATATATATGAGATGCCTAGTTTTGTAGATAATTATGAGATGTTGAGTTTTGTAGCTATATGTGAGATGTTGAGTTTTTTTAGATATATATTAAATGTTGAGTTTATTTGAAATATGAGATGTTGATTTACTTGAACACATATGACATAATATATATATATATATATATATATATATATATATATATATGAGAATTTACAATCATTTATTCATTGTGTGAGAAGGAGATGTTGAGATTCTTGTAGATGAATACGTATGAGATGTTTAGATGAACACATATGAAATGTTGAGTGTTTACCGATATTTGAGATGAACTCATATATGTTTATTGTTTGAATTTGTAAGGATGGTTTGGCTTCTCGATGATGTCTACGACACGAAACACCGGGCCTACATGATGCGCGAGAAGGAGATGGTAATAATGAGTAATCTAAATATTTTGCAAATTTTCCTTAAGTTGAAATTTACATGCCCTAAGATTTTTTATTACTTGTTTTTTTGCAGAAGCTTGAACCTCTGAAGATTTGGTATCACGGGGTCCCTGGTCCTGCCATGCCTTACGATGAGCGGTACACACCGTACATCAAGGAGGAAGGACTACTCCCGTGGATTCAGTTGGTCAGCCGGTACACGCCGAATCTGAACGCTCCACTGGTGTCCGCTCTTGCTGATCGGTGGAGGCCGGAGACACACAATTTCCATCTTTGGACTGGGGAGATGACCGTGACGCTCGAGGATGTCTTGTTGATCACCGGTCTTGCTATCGACGGGAGGCCTCTCTATATGAGCACCGATTCTGATGGGTGGCGCGAGCAGATGATTGCTCTTATCGGTATGGTTCCTACCGAGGCTGAGGCTGATGTAGAGGAGGGAAAAGAGAAGAAGAAGAGGGAAAGGAAAGCAGCCGGAGGTGCTTTCACGTGGATTCAAAATAACTTTGCGACGTGCCCTGCGGATGCCGCTGATGATGTGATCCAGACACATGCTCGTGTCTATATGTGGTACGTTGTCTCGAGGACTTTGTTTCCTGACTCCACGGGCAAGAAGGCTCCATGAATGTGGTTGAAGGCGTTGACCGTCTTAGATAGCAAATGGAGTTGCGGTTCAGTGACTCTTGCGTACTTGTACCGACAGGTAGTTGGTTTGTTTTGTTATCAACTCATTTCTTCATTACCAATGAAACCTTGCTGTCAACTTAACATTGTTTTTCTTTCATATGCAGCTGGACGATGCGTGTTGCAGGATCACAGATAGTGTAGGCATTGGTGGTAATATGCTTCTACTTTCTGTATGGAGCTGCGAGCGTCTGCCTGTTGGATGCCCGAAGAGCGTCAGGTTTAATCCTTGGTATGAAGATGAAGATGATGAATTACGGCGCCCCACTTGGGCTTACAAGTGGGATGTGGTTTCCGAGATGACGAACGATGTCAATCTCATGTACCAAAATTACATTGCTGAGTTGGACACGATTATGCCTGAGCAGGTAACGAGGTCATTACTTCAGTCATTTCTCATGCTTGCTTGAAAAAAGGTCACCAATTTTGCATTGTTGCCCTATTTCATAGGTGGAATGGCAGCCATATGGCGTCGATGATAGACTTGGGTACACCCCAGAGTTTTCCATCAACCCGATGTGCTTGCGGGATAGGGATCTCTGGCTTATGCGGTGCCCACTGATATGCAACTGGGCTGTTGAGTTTCATTTGCCACATCGCGTGTTTGGTCAGTTTGGTCTGTTCCAGCCTCACCCGCCGGAATGGGTGGATACGGACAAAGCACTTCATAGGTAAGAGAGCGTATTGACGAAGCATCGTCAGTCCTTCTTGATTTTGCTAATGTTTGGTATTGTACCATGCAGGTTGGACAGGAGAAGGCAACGGAAGATAAAGGACTGGGACAAGCATCATGCTTCGTATGTTACCCGCTTCCAGCTTTGCATGGAGCAAGCTCATAGCAGTGCACGCGCCCAGCTTCGTGAGCATAACCCACTTGCTTTTGATAACTACATACGATGGCTTCTTGAAAATACTCGAGTTGAGATATGCCCGCCGACATATAATGAGGATATTCTTGAAGAACCCGTAAACTTTGAGGATCTATCAAAGGGGAAGTACAACAGAGATGTCAGGGTAGGGCAAGGAGTCCCTGCTGTTCCGGTGATTAACTATGTGGTAAAGTGTTCCTTCTTTACTTTCCCGTTGGTCGTATTACACATGTTTGAATGGCTAACGTGTTCATTCTTTCTCATCAGCAGCACACCGAGATCAAGAAAGCAGCTGATGAGAGCCAGTCTATTCTGGAGAAAACACCGGTTGGAAAAGGCAATGATGATGGTTCACTACGAGCATTCCTCAAGGTACATAACTTAAGACAATTCAAACATTACTACGACATGGTTCACGACACATTCATTACAAATGACAAATGGCAGCTTGCCCTAGAAGATAGTTCACCAACATCTCACATGCCCTCACAAGTTCACGACACATTCGTTAGAAGATAGTTGATGACGAGTGCACCGAAGCGAAGTCCCTACTGAGTAGAGCGAGGCCATTTCCCCTTCTTGTCACGTGTCGAGTCCTCCTCTTGCGCCTCGCGAGACTTTGCAAGCTTTCTTGCCCTCTCCTCCTCACAAGCAAGTTCATTTGGCGTGCCCTCTCCTCCTCTCATTTCTTCCGTTCCATCCTCTCCTTCTGACGACGCTCTTCCTCCAAGCCTCTTCGAAATGATTCTTCGAACCTCCGCTGCCGCCTAAGATAATCTTGGTATTGGTCCTTTTTGACATCTTCTGGCACTTCAAGATCTATCCACGTGAAGTACTTGCATAGAGGAGGCGGTGGCTGCATACAATTTTTTTGTTAGTGTTGACACACATTTGAGAGTAACATTTTACTTATCGAGCTTACCGGTGGTTGGTCATAGGAGTTAGTTGGAAGTGCACCATCATAAGCATAGTTCGGTCATACAAAATATCTCCGCCCTTCCGTCCATGATTTCTTTCGGTCAGTGGACACCTTCACCTTGCAAACATCTCCACACCAACATGGCGAGATGTTGACATCTTTCTCCTTCACCTTGTCCAAAGATGCGTCCTCCCACTTGTTCGGCATGTCTTCTTGGTTAGCACACGGTGGCCTCGTCATGGAACCGGATGAATCCATGCCTACAAAACCGAGAATTATTGGTTAACCCTAACCCCCACTTAACAATAACCACAACCCTAACCATAGCATAACCCTAACACCAACATCAAACACACATAACCCTAACCCTAGCATACTATGAAAGCCTAGCCATACCAAATTAGCAAAGAAACATAACATGATTCAACACAAATTTGCAAATCCAAGCCAAAACTAGGGTTTCCCCAAAGTAGCAAGATTTGAGCAAATGTGACAATTCCTATGGATGAAAACGAGGGGATCGGAGGAGAATACCTTAAGGGAGGGGTTGGCTTCGAAATCAATGGTCAAATACTCCGGATATGAGAAGGAATTGAGAGGGGGAGACAGGAGGGCAGAGGGGAAGCACTGAGCTTTGGGTTTGTGTGGGGGCGGGGGTGTGTGGGGTGGGGATGGGTGGGAGTGGGGGTGAGTGCAGCCTAATAGATGTCCAGATGTGCAACGCCTAAGTGCAAGGCGCCACACTACACAGTGCAGCGCCTTGCTCTTAGGCGCTGCACACCTGGACATGCCAGTCCAGAGAGCAACAGAAGCGTTCCAGTAGCTTTTCGACCCAAAAATTTGCTAAGTCAGTGTGCAGCGCCAAGTGTGGCGCCTCTCCCATAGGCGCTGCACACCTGGACATGCCAGTCCAGAGAGCAACAAAAGCGTTCCAGTAGCTTTTGCACCCAAAAATTTGCTAAGTCAGTGTGCAACGCCTAAGGGAGAGGCGCTGCACTGTGTAGTGTGGCGCCTTGCCCTTAGGCGCTGCACTATCTTCTGTTGATTCACATAGATGGCACATAATCATATCCAAATCACATGTAGTAGTCCAAGACACAGAAAGAAGACATATCACATATAGCAGTCCAAATCACATAGTCATACACACATAGCAATAGAGTAGTCCAATCACATAGTCATACACAAACATTGAGCCAAAACACATAGTCATTTACGTCTCATAGCACATAGTAGCACACATTTTGGTTCATAAGAAGGTCACGGTCCTTGTCCCTTCTACTTCTTCCTCTCTTCTTCTTCTTCTTCTCCCTCCTCCGACCACCAAGGGATCTCACCTTCCCCCTCCATGTCCTCCACCCCCTTCATTGTTTCCATACCTATGAAAATGACAATATAATAGTTAGTCACACAATGCAAAATGGCAACACAAGCATTGAGCCAAAAGAACAAGATCATAGTAAGTCACATACAGCAATGGCCCATTGAGCCAAGATAACATTCCGCCACTACGGCCGCCGCCAAGGCCAAGATAACCACCACGGCCTCTACCACCACCACGGCCTAGACCACCACCACGGCCTCTGCCGCCACCACGGCCTAGACCACCATGATACGTCTCCGTCGTATCTACTTTTCTAAACACTTTTGCCCTTGCTTTGGACTCTAACTTGTATGATTTGAATGGAACTAACCCGGACTGACGCTGTTTTCAGCAGAATTGCCATGATGTTGTTTTATGTGCAGAAAACAAATATTCTCGGAATGACCTGAAACTCCACGGAACATCTTAGAAAAAATAATAAAAAATCCTCGCCAAAGATGAAGACTAGGGGGCCCACACCCTATCCACGAGGGTGGGAGGCGCCCCTCCCCCCCTATAGGGCGCGCCCCCATACCTCGTGGGCCCCCTGGATGCCCTCCGACGCCAACTCCAACTCTATATATTTGCTTTCGGAGAGAAAAAAATCAGAGAGAAGAAATCATCGCGTTTTACGATACGGAGCCGCCGCCAAACCCTAAAACCTCTCGGGAGGGCTGATCTCGAGTCCGTTCGGGGCTCCGGAGAGGGGGATTCGTCGCCGTCGTCATCATCAACCATCCTCCATCACCAATTTCATGATGCTCACCGCCGTGCGTGAGTAATTCCATCATAGGCTTGCTGGACGGTGATGGGTTGGATGAGATTTATCATGTAATCGAGTTAGTTTTGTTAGGGTTTGATCCCTAGTATCCACTATGTTCTGAGATTGATGTTGCTATGACTTTGCTATGCTTAATGCTTGTCACTAGGGCCCGAGTGCCATGATTTCAGATATGAACCTATTATGTTTTCATGAATATATGTGTGTTCTTGATCCTATCTTGCAAGTCTATAGTCACCTACTATGTGTTATGATCCGGCAACCCCAAAGTGACAATAATCGGGACCACTCCCGGTGATGACCATAGTTTGAGGAGTTCATGTATTCACTATGTGCTAATGCTTTGTTCCGGTTCTCTATTAAAGGAGGCCTTAATATCCCTTAGTTTCCATTAGGACCCCGCTGCCACGGGAGGGTAGGACAAAAGATGCCATGCAAGTTCTTTTCCATAAGCACGTATGACTATATACGAAATACATGCTTACATTACATTGATGAATTGGAGCTAGTTCTGTGCCACCCTATGTTATAACTGTTACATGATGAACCGCATCCGGCATAATTATCCATCACTAATCCGGAGCCTACGAGTTTTCCATATACTGGTTCTCGCTTATTTACTTTCCCGCTGCTACTGTTACAATCACTACAAAATACCAAAAATATTTACTATTGCTTGCACTACTCTTTTGTTACCGTTACCACCACTATCATATTACTTTGCTACTAAAAACTTTGCTGCAGATACTAAGTTTACAGGTGTGGTTGAATTGACAACTCAGCTGCTAATACTTGAGAATATTCTTTGGCTCCCCTTGTGTCGAATCAATAAATTTGGGTTGAATACTCTACCCTCGAAAACTGTTGCAATCCCCTATACTTGTGGGTTATCAAGACCTTTTTCTGGCGCCGTTGCCGGGGAGCATAGCTCTATTCTTTGAGTCACTTGGGATTTATATCTGCTGGACACTATGAAGAACTTGAAAGACGCTAAGACAACAATTTATCCCTCAACTACGAGGGGAGGTAAGGAACTACCATCTAGCCTTGCACTTGATTCACCTTCTGTTATGAGTAAGCTTGCGACACCTAAACTTGCTTCTGCTATTCGTTCTGATATGTCGCGTGTTATTGATGATGCCACTTCTGCTATGCATGATACTTATGATGAAACTGCTTCTATGCCTGATACTACTGTGTCCCTTAGTGAATTTCTTGATGAACAAATTGTTAGGGCTAGAGAGAAAGAAATTATTGAATCTGAATACGATGATGAAAGTGATGATGAAAATATGCCTGTTATTCCTGAGGGTTATGTTTTTGATAAAGAATCTTCTTTAGCTATTTTAGCTTGCAAAGATAGATATGAACTCAAGAGGCTATTAGTTAAATGGAACAAAGAATCACTTAGAGATAAAATGAAACCTGGCCCTGCTTTTGCTACTTCACCTATCTGTGTTCCTGATAAGGATTATGAATTCTCTGTTGATCCTGATATAATTACTTTGGTTGAATCTGATCCTTTTTATGGCTATGAATCTGAAACTGTTGTGGCACATCTTACTAAGTTAAATGATATAGCTGCCCTGTTCACTAATGATGAGAGATCGCTCTACTTTTATATACTTAAGATATTTCCGTTCTCATTAAAGGGTGATGCTAAGATATGGTTTAATTCTCTTGATCCTGGTTGTGTGCGTAGTCCCCAGGATATGATTTATTACTTCTCTGCTAAATATTTCCCTGCTCATAAGAAACAAGCTGCTTTGAGGGAAATATACAACTTCGTGCAAATTAAAGAAGAGAGTCTCCCACAAGCTTGGGGGAGGCTTCTCAAGTTACTTAATGCTTTGCCTGATCATCCTCTTAAGAAACCTAAAATACTTGATATCTTTTATAATGGACTAACCGATGCTTCCACAGATTACCTGGATAGTTGTGCTGGTTCTCTTTTCAGGGAAAGAACACCGGATGAAGCTGAAATTCTATTGAAAAATATGTTGACAAATGGAAATAATTGGGCACCTCCTGAGCTGTAACATCCCAAATTTTCAACTTGGAATGTATACACTAGATCATCATGCATATCATATTTTCTTGCATTTTGTCGATCCTAGAAATTTCACGCAACTCAAGGACCCTCGGAGAGAGTTGGAGATTTCGTCATTTTCATATTTGAGTTTTCTCAAATTTTGAAAAGAGGATCATTGGTTTTGTCGGAGTTTCATTTGCCTTTTTTTTGATAGGGAAAAATGTGCGTTTTCAAAATTTGCATTCTAGGTCCCGAGAAAAGTTCATTTTGTTTGACTCATTTTTAGGAGTCGGGGAAAATTTACTTTAGAAGTTTTGGAGTTCGTTTAGTTCTCTTTTCTTTTGTTTTTCTGCGCGCGAAACTGATTTAAGAAAAAAAACCAGCAGCGCGCCTTGGGCCAAGGCCCAGCCAGCAGGCCGGCCGGCCAGGCCTCGCCCGCCCCGCGCGCCAGCACCAGGGAGCCGCCGCCGCCTAGAGTCCTAGTAGGACTCGGGTTGCCTTTTTTTAGGATTCCCTCTCCTACTCTTATTTCTTGCCCCCTCCCCCAAGTCTCCTCTCCTCTCCCCTCTTTATATACCCCCACACCCCCCTCTAAACATCAAATCAAACCCCAAGCCCCAAGCCCGCGCCGCGCCCTCACCCCGCGCCACCCTAGTGCCGTCGCCTTGCCCTAGCGCCGCCACCGCCTTGCCCTAGCACCGCCGCCACCCTTGCTCGCCGCCGCCGGAGCCCCTCGCCGGAGACCTCGCCGGAGGTAGCCCCGCGCCGCGTCTCTCTTTCTTTTCCTCGGATCGTTTTTCTTCTAAATCTTTCCGATTATTTTCTTCTTTTTCGATTCGTTTTCTTTCCGATTCTTTTCTTCTCTAAACCGTTCCGGTTTTCTAATCGGTTTTTCGTTCGGTTTTCTTTTCTCGAAACCCTAGATCGGATTCATTTTCTTTTCCGGTTTAGTTTCCTCAAGACCGTTCGCCGGACCGTTCGTCCTAACGAACGTGATCACCGGATTCTTCTAGGTTAACGAACGTCCGTTCGTTTAACCGTTCTTCTTTTTCTTCTCGTCGGATTTATTCCGCGATCGCGATCTCAGATCCGATCTTCGTTCTAGTTTATCTTCTCGCTCGTTTATCGGAATCAGGTGATTCAAGCACCTGGAGTTTCGTCTCGAAACCGCCGTTCCAACTAATCAACTTAAACCAGCTTTTGTTACGGTAAAATTTGACCTAGTTTCAACTTGCTAGAACCGAGCTGTTTTCTTCCGCCGTTTGTTTTCCGTTGCTTTGTTCGGTTCGTTCTTTCTTTGCAACCGGAGTTCTTAAGTTGAACTATCTGGTTCGATCTCTTGTTCGAGTTTTACCTGTGCATTAGATGAGTACTTATTGTATGCTTGTTGTTTGTCTGTGATAGATTATCCGGATTGCGCCGCCTGTTACTTCGAATCCCTAGGACTCGCGGATCATCAGCAAGGCAAGTAACACTTTGATCATACCTTTTCTACAACCCAGTTTTATTGCATTAGATCCATCCTCACACATTGCATGATTAGGATCTAATTAAATTGTGGGATGGGAAGTAGATGAGGTAGTACCTATTACCTGTTTATTATGAAACCTTCGGGAGTTACTTTCTACGTTTGCTTATTATGCCATGCTATGCTAGTAGACGTGGATTGGGTGAGTGATATCCATGACAGATGTGAGATTGATAATTTTAATGGTTTATCTAAGGTGGCAACTTAAACACACATCTGGGTGGATTGAGGCACCTGATGTCTATCAGGACTTGCCTGTTTTTTTATGGACCGCCACCCAGGCTCAAAGGGATCATAAGATCTTTCATGCTAAATACTTACGTGTGCAGCCACAAGCCATCATGGGCTCTGGCATAGTTCACTAAGTCGTGGGAACTCTTACAGGGTAGACTAGCAGATGTAGGGGAAGTAGGTGTACCGGTCTATCCATCGTAAGGTGCTAGCGCTTCTGAAAGACTGTGTCTCGGTCATCCATTTCTCAAACACCAGTAGTGCGAGAAAACCAACGGAGGCGATTGAGTCTTGTGGGGAAAAGTGCGCAAACCTCTGCAGAGTGTAATAAACTAATCATGATTAGCCGTGTCCCCGGTTATGGACAATCTTGAGTATCTAGTACTTGAATATCATGTGAATCTCATCACATTACTTCTAATTAATATTGTTGGGTTTTAATGATTACTTTTAATTGGGATTGAGAATGCTGTCAACCATTCTCAATGTTTAACAACCACCATGATAGTTAAATAAATTTATTCCGTTGCAGTAGGGAAAAACTGGCTTTACGCAAAACAGTAACCATAGAGCTTTCCACCAGCCAAATATGCATATAGTATAGCTGTTTCATTCCATTACTCTCTATGTGTTACATTGCCAGTATATTCCATGTGGTGACCCGTTTTGGGCTGCAACATTAATGTTGCAGACTTTTCAGACAACGATTAAGGTGCTTTTAGGTCGTGGTTCTATACTCAGTGATGCCGTTGGAGTTGATGGACCCATTTATCTTCCAAGTCTTCCGCTGTTATCGACATTAGATGGCCTTAAGCCATATTATTGTAATAAGTTCTCTTCGGAGACATCGATGTAATAAGTGTGTGATTGCCACTCTGCTATAAATCCTTCGATGTACTATGTGGTGTCAGCATTACTGATCCAGGGATGACACCGGAGCACAGTAGACTTGATCCATTCGGGTCTGGTCGCTACAGAGATGGTATCAGAGCACACGCTGACTGTAGGACACGACCACTAAGTTAAAGCCATAGATCACCATTCTCTCCTCATTTTCTAACTCCTCATCTTTTCTACTCTTTAGGATGAAGGATGCGAAGATTAAGTACGCTCAACCGGATGAAGGCACACCTTTTGGATTTCACTTGAAGGAAGTCACCAAGTACCTAAACATTGGATTACGAAGTTTCACGGGAACCTTCAACGCCACTTTGCCTGAAGAGGAGCGCTGGAAGATTCAAGCTCACATTCCGGGAAGGACATTCGCGCCAATCACGAAGCCCATAGATAGTGTTTTCAATGCACCAACTTGGAGTCTAGGAAGGAGCATGGCAGCCCATATCACCATAGGACGCATTGGAGAAGTTTATCAAGAAGACCTCAAGGACACTATCTACCAGATTTGCGGACGCCGAGATGAACAATGGGAGTTAGTCACCACCAAGAAGGATAGGTCCATTGCAGCTTTCATCCAGGAGTTAAACCAGCACATTCGAGGCCACGAGAACCAAATGTGCAATGATATGATGGAGTTGAAGAATGCGAAAGCGAGGATCATCGAGCTAGAAGGATAACTGAAGGCTACACGCAAGGACTACATGGACGAGATCGTAGCTCTAGCAAGACACAACGTCGATCTTAAGCAAGAGATTGAAGAACTCAAGAGGGAGTTAGCACCCAGGAAGGAAGACATGTACGTCGCATGTCCAGACAACTACATCATCATCGACGACACCGATTCGGATCCAAGTGAACCTGAATTTGAAGACAAAGCTGGAGCGGACATCATGGAGTCTTCCACCGGTTCAAATTTTTAGATGAGCACCAAATATTAGTAGTATTTTCCCCCATGTAAACACTGTAGTTCGAGCACTTTTGCGATAGCTACATCGATTGTAAGCCCTGGTTTGATTGATTGAAGTGATTTTGTGTGAATTTGCTCATGTGCATTAGGGTAGTGTTTTCTCTTTAGACCTTATTCTATTCTTATATCTCTTCTTTTCTAAACCCTCAGATGCCTCCGAGACGTGACAATGGATTTCCACCGGAGCTCACTCAGTTGATCCAACAGCAGAATCAATTGATGCAGATGTTAGTTCAGAACCAGCAGAACAACAACAACCCACCACCACCACCCCCTGTTGACCACTTAGCCCATTTCCTTAGGCTAAATCCGCTGGTGTTTTCTAGTAGCATCGAGCCGATAGTAGCAGACGATTGGCTCCGCAAGAAAGGAAGGGAGTTGACCACTGCAGGATGCACGGATGGTGAGAAAGTGAAGTTTGCCGCACATCAGTTAGAAGGACCCGCGGCAGCATGGTGGGAGAATTTCACGGCCACCTTCCCAGTTGACACTATCACATGGGATCAGTTCCAGCAAGCTTTCCGCACTGCACATGTTTCAGCAGGAGCTATGGCCATGAAGAAGCGTGAGTTTCGCAACTTACGCCAAGGAGGAAGGACAGTTGGCCAGTATGTTGACGACTTCAGCAAGTTAGCACGTTATGCCCCCGATGACGTTGCTACGGATGCAACCAAGCAGGAGAAGTTTCTGGAAGGATTGAATGATGAGTTAAGCATGCATTTGATGGTAGGAAGTTTTAACAACTACCAGGAATTGGTAGATCGTGCCATCATGATTGAAGGGAAGCAACAGCAGATTGAGAACCGCAAGAGGAAGTATGGACAAGGGAAGTATAACTCTGGAGCCCAGCAAAAGCCCCGTTTTACCCCTAAATCGGGATTTCAGTTTCAGCATACCCATGGAGGAGGTAGTACGCACAACCACAATGGCCACAAGAGTGGTAATGGGAATGGAGGAAGCAACGGCCAGAACCGGACCACCCCATCAACCCCAGCCAAGAGAGATCTGAGTCAAGTCACCTGTTTCAAGTGTTCCAAGACCGGACATTATGCCAATGAATGTCCTGAAGGCCAGAATGGAAATGGCAATGGAAGCTCAGGGAAGAAGCCGAACCCTTTCAATAGGGGACAGGTGAACCACGTTAACGTGGAGGAGGTTGAAGATCAGCCGGATGCAGTAATCGGTAAGTTTTTGGTTAAGTCATTTACCGCACTCGTTCTTTTTGATACTGGTGCATCGCATTCATACATATCAAGGGGATTTGTGGAAAAATATAGCCTCCCCACTAGGATTCTTAAAATACCTATGCTAGTAAGTTCGCCAGGAGCAGAATACATGGCCAGTCAAGGATATTTTCAAGTGCCATTGAGCATAGGAAGGCATGTTTTCCCAACAAATTTAATTATTCTGGAATCCCAAGGTTTGGATGTAATTCTTGGTATGGATTGGCTATCGATGTATGGAGGAAACATCGATTGCGCCAGTAAGACAATTTTGCTTACAACGCCAGAAGGAAGAAGGATCAAGTATGTATCCCGACATGTGCCTAATAGGACACAAGTAAATTGCCTAACAGGAGTTCTACAGGAGGAAGTACCAGTGGTAAAGGATTTTCCTGATGTATTTCCTGAAGAGTTGCCAGGCATGCCACCGGATAGAGACATTGAGTTTTTGATTGAGTTATTGCTAGGTACATGCCCAATATCAAAGAGACCATACCGGATGCCAGCAAAGGATTTGGTAGAAATTAAGAATCAGGTTAAGGAGTTATTGGAGAAAGGTTACATACGCCCAAGTTCTTCGCCTTGGGGATCACCCGTACTTCTAGTGGAGAAGAAGGATGGATCATTAAGGATGGTTGTTGATTACCGTGGATTGAATGAAGTAACCATCAAGAACAAGTACCCACTGCCAATGATAAATGATCTGTTCGATCGTTTGCAAGGAGCTAAAGTGTTTTCCAAGATCGATTTGCGATCAGGGTACCACCGGTTGAAGATTCGAGAGCAGGACATACCTAAGACAACATTCACCACAAGATATGGACTGTATGAGTATACCGTTATGTCATTTGGATTGACTAACGCACCTGCCTATTTTATGAACCTGATGAACAAAGTGTTTATGGAGTTTTTGGATAAGTTCGTCGTAGTGTTCATTGATGATATCCTGGTTTATTCAAAGAATGAAGAAGAGCATAAGGAACATTTGCGTTTGGTTTTGGAGAAACTAAGGGAACATCAGTTATATGCCAAATTTAGCAGATGTGAGTTTTGGTTGAAGGAAGTAGGATTCCTCAGACACGTTATATCCGGAGAAGGGATAGCAGTTGACCCCGCCAAGGTTGAGACCGTAACCGAATGGGAAGCACCAACAACAGTTGGAGAGATCCGGAGTTTTCTTGGACTCGCAGGATACTACCAGAGATTCATTGAGAACTTTTCAAAGATTGCAAAGCCTATGACGGAGTTGTTGAAGAAGGATACCAAGTTCAATTGGACTGAGGAGTGTGAGGCTAGTTTCCAGGAGTTGAAGAAACAATTGGTTACCTCACCAGTGTTGATTTTGCCAGATCAGACCAAGCATTATGAGGTGTATTGCGACGCTTCACGTCGAGGACTTGGAGCGGTGCTTATGCAGGAAGGAAGAGTTGTTTCGTATGCTTCATGACAACTGAAACCTCATGAGTTGAATTATGCCACGCATGATTTAGAGTTAGCAGCCGTAGTGCATGCATTAAAAACATGGAGACATTTCCTCATTGGAAATCATTGTGAGGTGTACACGGATCATAAGAGTTTGAAGTACATTTTCACGCAGAAGGAGTTGAATCTAAGACAAAGGAGATGGTTGGAGCTCATCAAGGATTATGATATGAGATTGCATTACCATCCCGGTAAAGCTAATGTAGTAGCTGACGCATTGAGCCGCGAGAGCCGTGTCAATACGTTGATGACGGAAGAAATACCCAAGGAGTTAGCAGAAAACCTTCGTGAACTAAGTTTGGAGATAGTTCCGAAAGGCTATGTGGCAGCATTGGAGATTCAGTCCACATTGATGGATAAAATCAGAGAAGCTCAGAAATCCGACAAGGAGACTGCTTCTATAAAGGAGAAACTAAGCAAAGGAAAAGCAAAGGGATTTTGTGAGGATGAGCACGATACCCTATGGTTTGAGGACCGTGTTTATGTGCCCAATGACCCAGAGATCAGGAAGTTGATTCTACAAGAGGCACATGATTCACCATATTCGATTCACCCAGGAAATACTAAGATGTATTTGGATTTGAAGGAAACATTCTGGTGGACCGGAATGAAGAAGGATATTGCAGCATATGTAGCAGTTTGTGACGTATGTCATAGAGTGAAGGCAGAACATCAGAAGCCAGCCGGATTGTTGCAACCATTGCCGATACCCGAATGGAAGTGGGATAAGATAGGCATGGATTTTATCACAGGACTACCCAGGACAAAACCAGGATATGACTCGATATGGGTAGTAGTTGATCGTTTGACGAAGGTAGCACATTTCATTCCAGTTAAGACCACTTACACCAGTGCTAAGTTGGCAAAGATATACATGACTAGGATCATTTGTTTGCATGGAGTTCCGAGGAGTATTGTATCAGACAGAGGAACCCAATTTACCTCAAAGTTTTGGAATCAGTTGCACGAAACTTTAGGAACCAGGCTAGAGTTCAGCACCGCTTTTCATCCGCAGACAGATGGACAGACCGAGAGAGTCAATCAGATTTTGGAGGATATGCTGAGAGCTTGTGCACTAGATTATGGATCTAGTTGGGACGATAACTTGCCATATGCGGAGTTTTCTTATAACAACAGTTACCAAACCAGTTTGAAGATGGCACCTTTCGAAGCTTTATACGGAAGGAGGTGCAGGACACCGTTGTCATGGGACGAAGTTGGAGACCATCAATTCTTTGGACCAGATTTGATTAAGGAGTCTGAACAGAAAGTTAAGTTGATTCGCGATAGGCTCAAGGTAGCCCAGTCCAGGCAGAAGAGCTACGCAGATTCTAAACGCAAGGAGACAGTCTACGAAACCGGAGACAGAGTTTATCTCTGAGTATCCCCACTTCGAGGAGTTAAACGCTTTGGAGTTAAGGGAAAATTAGCACCGCGTTTCGTTGGACCATATAAGATCTTGCAACGTATGGGAGAAGTCGCTTATAAGTTGGAATTACCCGAGGAACTGTCAGGAGTTCATGATGTATTCCGTGTTTCTCAACTGAAGAAATGTCACGCCGAGATGGCGGAGGTACCGTTAAGAGATACCGTGCCATTGGAAGCGATTCAGTTGAAGGACGACTTAACGTATGAAGAGAAACCAATCAAGATTCTCGAGTTTGCCAGCCGAGTAACCCGCAGCAAGGTTATCAAGTTTTGTAAAGTCCAGTGGAACCACCACTCAGAGGATGAAGCCACCTGGGAGAGAGAAGAAGATTTGCTCAAGGACCACCCTCACCTATTTTCTAGCCAAACCGAATCTCGAGGGCGAGATTCATCTTAAGGGGGGTAGGTTTGTAACATCCCAAATTTTCAATTTGGAATGTATACACTAGATCATCATGCATATCATATTTTCTTGCATTTTGTCGATCCTAGAAATTTCACGCAACTCAAGGACCCTCGGAGAGAGTTGGAGATTTCGTCATTTTCATATTTGAGTTTTCTCAAATTTTGAAAAGAGGATCATTGGTTTTGTCGGAGTTTCATTTGCCTTTTTTTTGATAGGGAAAAATGCGCGTTTTCAAAATTTGCATTCTAGGTCCCGAGAAAAGTTCATTTTGTTTGACTCATTTTTAGGAGTCGGGGAAAATTTACTTTAGAAGTTTTGGAGTTCGTTTAGTTCTCTTTTCTTTTGTTTTTCTGCACGCGAAACCGATTTAAGAAAAAAAAAACCAGCAGCGCGCCTTGGGCCAAGGCCCAGCCAGCAGGCCAGCCGGCCAGGCCTCGCCCGCGCCGCGTGCCAGCGCCAGGGAGCCGCCGCCGCCTAGAGTCCAAGTAGGACTCGGGTTGCCTTTTTTTAGGATTCCCTCTCCTACTCTTATTTTTTGCCCCCTCCCCCAAGTCTCCTCTCCTCTGCCCTCTTTATATACCCCCACACCCCACCTCTAAACATCAAATCAAACCCCAAGCCCCAAGCCCCAAGCCCACGTCGCGCCCTCACCCCGCGCCACCCTAGCGCCGCCGCCGCCCTTGCTCGCCGCCGCCGGAGCCCCTCACCGGAGACCTCGTCGGAGGTAGCCCCGCGCCGCGTCTCTCTTTCTTTTCCTCGGATCGTTTTTCTTCTAAATCTTTCTGATTCTTTTCTTCTTTTCGGATTCGTTTTCTTTCCGATTCTTTTCTTCTCTAAACCGTTCCGGTTTTCTAGATCGGTTTTTCGTTCGGTTTTCTTTTCTCGAAACCCTAGATCGGATTCGTTTTTCTTTTCCGGTTTAGTTGCCTCGAGACTGTTCGCCGGACATTTCATCCTAACGAACATGATCACCGGATTCTTCTAGGTTAACGAACGTCCGTTCGTTTAACCGTTCTTCTTTTTCTTCTCATCGGATTTATTCCACGATCGCGATCTCAGATCCGATCTTCGTTCTAGTTTATCTTCTCGCTCGTTTATCGGAATCAGGTGATTCAAGCGCCTGGAGTTTCGTCTCGAAACCGTCGTTCCGACTAATCAACTTAAACCAGCTTTTGTTACGGTAAAATTTGACCTAGTTTCAACTTGCTAGAACCGAGCTATTTTCTTCCGCCGTTTGTTTTCGGTTGCTTTGTTTGGTTCGTTCTTGTGGGGAAAAGTGTGCAAACCTCTGCAGAGTGTAATAAACTAATCATGATTAGCCGTGTCCCCGGTTATGGACAATCTTGAGTATCTAGTACTTGAATATCATGTGAATCTCATCACGTTACTTCTAATTAATATTGTTGGGTTTTAATGATTACTTTTAATTGGGATTGAGAATGCTGTCAACCATTCTCAATGTTTAACAACCACCATGATAGTTAAATAAATTTATTCCGTTGCAGTAGGGAAAAACTGGCTTTACGCAAAACAGTAACCATAGAGCTTTCCACCAGCCAAATATGCATATAGTATAGCTGTTTCATTCCATTACTCTCTATGTGTTACATTGCCAGCATATTCCATGTGCTGACCCGTTTTGGGCTTCAACGTTAATGTTGCAGACTTTTCAGACGACGATTAAGGTGCTTTTAGGTCGTGGTTCTATACTCAGTGATGCCGTTGGAGTTGATGGACCCATTTATCTTCCAAGTCTTCCGCTGTTATCGATATTAGATGGCCTTAAGCCATATTATTGTAATAAGTTATCTTCGGAGACATCGATGTAATAAGTGTGTGATTGCCACTCTGCTATAAATCCTTCGATGTACTGTGTGGTGTCAGCATTACTGATCCAGGGATGACACCGGAGCACAGTAGACTTGATCCATTCGGGTCTGGTCGCTACATGAGCCAGCCCCTGAGCCAACTCCTGCTCCAATTACTGAGCCTATTCCTAAACCAACTCCGAAGAAGAGAGGTGTTCTATTTCTCAGTCCTGAAGATATGCAAGAGGCAAAGAAATCTATGAAAGAAAAAGGTATTAAAGCTGAAGATGTTAAGAATTTACCTCCTATTGAAGAAATACATGGTCTTAATATACCACCTGTTGAAGAAGTATATGGTCTCAATCCTTTATTTATTGAAGAACCTCCTGATTCCGATAACCCAACATAGGTAGTAAAGGTAAATTCTCTCTATTGATTTGATGAAGGTGATATTCCTCATTATAAGTCTGCTAGGCAATGCTTTGATGAGTTTGATAATTTTATTGTCAAACAAGAAAATTTTAATGCTTATTTTGGTAGACAATTGAGATACAATTCTGATATGATTAAATACTTGGGTGATTATATGGCTAATATTAGAGGTGAACTTAAACTTGTTAGCAAACATGCTTCTATGGTTACCACTCAAGTAGAACAAGTACTTAAAGCTCAAAAAGAAGTGCTTGACAAAATGAATAGTAAGAAAAATGATTATGCTGTTAGAGTGGCTACTAGAACTGGTAGAATAACTCAGGAACCTTTGTATCCTGAAGGCCACCCTAGGAGAATCGAGCAAGATTCTCGGAGAAATAATACTGATGCACCTAGTTCTTCTAAAAAGAAGAAAAAGAAAATGATAGAACTGTGCAAAATTCTAGTGAACCTATTGCTGAACCACCTGATAATCCAAATGATATATCTATGTCTGATGCTGAAACACAATCTGGTAATGAACATGAACCTAGTGAAAATATTAATGATGATGTTCATGATGATGCCCAACCTAGTAATGATAATGATGTAGAAGTTGAACCTGCTGTTGATCTTGATAACCCACAATCAAAGAATCAACGTTATGATAAGAGAGACTTTGTTGCTAGGAAACATGGTAAAGAAAGAGAACCATGGGTTCAGAAACTGTCGGGGGTGACTGATCCCCACGGACACCTATGGGACCACGGCGGACTGGGGCCCCTTTTCGGTTCGGCAGGGGGCGGAGAGTGCACGAAGAGCAGATCGAGGCGAACGCACGAGCGACGCGTTAGGTTTACCCACGTTCGGGCCACACGGATGCGTAAAACCCTACGCCTACTTTGGTTTGTATTGTGTTCTTGCTCGGGAGTGATGAATGCTACAGTACACTTGGGTGGCTAGCGAGACCCAGCGTAAGAATGATCGTCCTCCCCCCTGTTGCGCATGGGCCTCCTTTTATATGTCAAAGGGGTCACCGACAGGTGGCAACAGGGATGAGGGTAAAAAGGTAAAAGGGGTGGTAGTTGGCGCCACCGCTTACTACAGTTGTATCATACCTAACCCTGACGGCAGGGGACAAAGGCATTAAATGCCTGTCTGTGTCGTCTAGACGGTGCAGAAAGGGACCGTCAGGGGCGCCATCGTTTGCCATGATGGCTATCTTGTCAGCGCCTGCTTGCCACCGCATGCCCCTGGCTGCACAGCCTCCCGCCACGTACGCCAGGAACGGTCCCAGAGCGACACGTTGGTGGGTGAGCTGGAGCGCGGGCTGCGGGGTAGTAGCTTGCCGCGGCAAGCGCCTTGCCGCGGATGTTGTCTTGTCGCGTCCGGGAGCTTGTCGCTCACCAGGTCTTGTCGCGTTCGGGAGCTTGTCGCTCACCGGGTCTTGTCGGGACGCGCAGCGCGTCGCAGCAAGCTTCTCGAGATGTCTTGGTTGGTCTTCCCGGCAAGCTCCTCTTGCCGGGGTCTTGTCTCCTTCCCGGCAAGCTCCTCTTGCCGGGGCCTTGGATACTTTGTTCTTGAATGGCTCCAAAGGAACCACGGAGGACCTTGGCGGCCACCCGGCAAGCCTTGCCGCGGGGTGCTGCGACTGCCCGTGCACAAGTTCGGGATACTAAGGTACCCCTACTTTAGTACACCGACAGGAGCCCCCGGGCCTGGGCCATACACGGTGCCGAGCGCTGTTGGGCCAGGCCCAAAACAGTGCACGGGCACGCGCGACCTAGGTTACGCCATAACTCACTCCGCATCCACCGCCCCCCCCGAGTGGCACGCGTCGAACGCGGCGTCGTGCGTGACGTGGGCGGCGTGCGCGGGGCTAAGCCCCGCGTGCATGCGTCACGTCGTGGTAGGGGGGACGGTTTCTTTATTAGGAAACACGAAATGTCCGCCATCTCCCCCTTTATAAGAAAAGGGAAGAAGGGGTAGTGCGCCCACTCGCCCCCATTCCGCTCCAATCTTGAAAAACTCCGCCCTGCCTCCGTCTTCCCAAAACACACAGAGCGCAGCGCCCTGCCCCCCGCATTGCCACCAGCACCACCACGCCGTCGACCTCCTCCACTGCTTCCGCCATGGCTCCGAAGGGCGACAAGGGGAAGGCCGTGAAGTCGACCGAGGCGCAGCGGCTCGCGGCGCTGCGGAAGGAGCGAGCCATTCCCCCCCCCCCAAGCTCGACGCGAAGGAGCTGCGGGAGTACTATTATCTCTTTTGGGCGACGGAGACGCGAGCTCACCCGCGGACCAGGGTGCTCCCGGCTGCTACTCACGCGACGGCTCCGGACGGGTACCCTTTCTTTGCCGTCTTCTTCTACTGCGGGCTCTGCCCGCCTTTTTCCGAGTTTTTCTGTGATATCATGAACACATACAATCTCTGCCTCCCCAACTTCACTCCCAACGCCGTCCTCACCATGGCTGTTTTCGCACACCTTTGAGAGAACTTTGTCGGAGTCCACCCTAGCGTAGCCCTTTTCTGCCACTTTTTCATTCCTCGGGTAGAGAGAGGAGAGCCTCTGTCTGGCGGAATCGCCTGGATCTCAAGGCCCGGCAAGAAGGAATCTTATCTAGAGGGGGAGTTCCACGGCAAGTGGGAGGAGTGGAGAGCGGATTGGTGTTGGATTGTCGAGGAGAGCCCGCTGCCATTCACCGCCCGGCGCCAAGCAGCAGCAGTGCGCAGCAGTGACTGGAGTGACTTGGCCCCGGAAGACAGCAGGCTGAAGATTGCCGTCACCAGGATCCAGCGCCTCAGGCTTGCCGGACTCACTGTAGGGGCCGTTGGCGCAGACTTTCTTCGTCACCGCATCGCTCCCCTACAGGAACGGGGGAGGCCTGCTTGGGAGTTCAAGAACGCGGCAGACGTCATGAGGCTGCGCCCAGGCCTCAACTACAATTTCACCGTCCTTGAGCTCAACGGAATACTGCAGGAGCTCTTCAAGTACGATTCAGATCACCCCGAGGTCTTCAGGTTGCCGCAGGGCGTCGTCCCTTTGTGCAACAATTCAGCGCTTGACCGCATCAGGGCGATGATGCCACTGTGCGATTCGCACGGAATCATGCCAACTTGGCAAGAGCCAGAAGACAAGGTTGTGTAGCAGTTCTTCAACGACTTGGTGGAAGTGCCAATCCGCACCGACGAGAAGGACAGCCTCACCCGCGACACCACCGAGGCGGAGTTGGCATACATCGCCAACAGGTTGGAAGAGGCGGCGGCAGCTGCCGTGGCGGGCGAGTTCGGCTTCACCTTGGAGGAGGCAGCGGCGGCAGAGGCCGCAAACCGTGCCGAGCAGGAGGATCTTGCCGGCAAAAAGGATCTTGCCGGTAAGAAAGAGGTTGCCGGGCGCGATGCCGAACCGAGCCGGGTTGCCGGGCATGACACCGAACCGAGCGAGCCTGCCGATGATGCGAGTGGCTCTTTGGAGATCGATTCCTCCTCCACTTCGTCCTCCGACAGCACGCCGCCAACAGCGTCTCCGTCTCCACCAAGAAGGCGTCTCCGCAAGGCCGGGAATGTAGCGAGGCGGCAGGCGGGCCGGCAGTCACCGCGCCGCACGACATGCTCCACCGCGGCAAACACCGTTGCCGCGGGAGCGCCCCATGCTGTTGCTTCGACTGGAGCGGGGTCTTCCCGGACTGCCGCTTCTGCTCCCGCCAAGCGACCAAGGGAGCCTACTCCTCCACCTTCCCGCGCTAGACGCGGGCCGGATTTTGACTTCTCCGCGTTTAGCTCCAACGAGGAAGAAGAAGAGGAGTAAGTTCTTCTTATTGTACTTGCAATTCTTTGATTTCTGCTGTTTTTGTCTTGTCTTGTGTCTCACTTGCCTTTCCCTGTACCTGTTCCTTTTTAGGACTTTGGCGCAGAGAGCGGCAAAGAGAGCCAAGGCGCCGGTGATCGTCATCGAGGACGAACCCACTGCGTCAACAGGGGACGTGCCTGAGACAAACTTGCCGGACCCATCGGCTGATCTTCAGAGCAGCCCCCAGCGTAAGTGTCTTGTTTACTTCCCGCTGTCGGGCGCGCGCGAAGATCCTTGCTGTGCTGAGACTTGTTTGTTTGACTTGCGCAGGAGCAGAGCAGCCACACCAGGAGAGCCTGGAGGTCGCTCCCGAAGCGCCAAGGGAGAGTCCTCCGGCGAGGGATAGGTCTCCGGCAAGGGAGAGCCCTCCGGCAAGGGAGGAGGTTCCGACAAGGGAGGATCCCCCGGCAAGGGAGGAGGTTCCGGCAAGGGAGGAGCCCCCGGTGAGGGAGGGATCCCCGGCAAGGGACTTCGTCAGCGATCCGCCGACGATGGAGACCACTGCTGCAGACCCTGGCCCAGGTAACTTCCTTGCTTCCAAATTCCCCTTGGCTTCTTCGTCTTCTTGATCTTTCTCTTGGATTTCGTTTGAATTTTTCTTGAATCTTCTCCCCTCTTCCGGCTATCAGATCCATCTGCTGCAGAGCCGATGGAGACGAAGGTCGCCGCCGAGGAAGCAGCCGGCGCCGGTGAGGAGGCCGCCAGGGCTGCCGCCGCGGGAGCGGGCGGGGAGTCTGGCGGTCGTACTGACGACCCGGAGGCCGCAGGAGCGCCAGGCGCTGCTCCGACTACCGACTCCCCCGCCGCAGCCACCGCGCCAGGCTCTGACGAGCCCCAGCCTGGCGTCTACCTGAAGGCTGGCGAGGACGTCTTCATCAACCTTCCCTGGGCGTCAAGCTCCAGGGCGCCAATCGAAGGGGAGATGCTGGATGGAGAGGTGCTTGCCTTCGCCGGGCTGAAGCTGGTCAACGCGCCAAGCAACAGCAGCGGCGAACCTGAAGAGGAGCGCCTGCTGCGGAAGCTAGTGGCGCTCTACCGCGCCCGGCAGGCCAAGCTGGAGTCCCACGAAGTGCTCGTCGCGAAGGCCGGCGCTGATATCGAGAAGCGCGCAGAAGAGCTCCAGGGCGCCAACCAGGAAGCTCTCCGCTCCCTGGCAAAGGAGCGGGAAGATCTTGCGGAAGCGCAGCAGGCCTTCCTCCTCGAGAAGGCCGACGTCGAAGAGCGCCAACGCCTTGCCGCGGAGAAATTGTCTTCGCAAGAGGGTGACTTGGTGCAGCGGAAGGTCCACCTCGACAGCCACGAGGAGGAACTTGCCGCGCACGAGCGGGCAGTTGGCGGAGCCGTCAAGCAGGCCGAAGAAGCCGCCGCAGCCGCCGAGGCCGCCAAGGCTGAGCTGGAGCTGAAGGTGGTGCAGCTGGAGGCGGGCCTCAAGGCGAGCGGCGACGAGCTTGCCGCGCTCAAGCTCGAGGATGAGAAGGATGCCAACAGCTACTCGGAGCTGCATGCCCTTTTCGCCGAGAAGGGCAAGGAACTGGACGCCGCCAAGAACTCCAACGCTGATCTTGAAGTGAAGCTGGCGGCCCTGACCAAATCTCTGGACGGTGCCAAGGAGCAGGAGACGGCCCTGAAGGAGGAGGTCAAGGCCGGCAAGGTGCTGCTGGCGAAGGCCGCTGCCGCCCAGAAGACTTTGTCAGAGAATGTGGAGCACTGGACGGAGGGTCTGGTGAATGTCGCCGCGGACCTCGACAGGGAGCTGGCGCAATTGGGGATGGTAGATCTCGGGTACTCCTTCGACGAGAATCTCCAACCCAGCGCCAAGCTGACTCTGTTCTTCAAGGGCGTGGCGACGGTGCTCCAGCGACTCCGGGAGCAGATCCCAAAGCAGCTTGCCGACGAGTCGCGCAAGATTTGCGCGGGAGCTCTCGAGAAGGTGCTGATGAAGGTGGCCTTCCGCAACCCGGGTCTCCGCCTCACCAACGTCCTCCGAAGCTTGCCGCCAGATGCTGATCTGGAGGCGCTCAAGGCCCTTGTCGCACCTATTGTGGACAGGGTGAGCGGAATTAGGAGGGTCGAAGGCGACCGCATAGATTAGGCCAGCCATCTTTTTCTTTCTTTGTCGCTGTCAATCATGTCATGAAAAACAGTCTGTCAGAGTTGCGGCAAGTTTATTTTGTAATATACTCTATCTTGGTTGGTAATGGCTATGTTATTTCCTTTACTTGATTCCTTCCCTTGTATGTTTTTACCCTACGCTTTTAGGGAACTTGCCGGCGCGGGTACCTTTGCCGCGAGCGCTGAGTGCGGAACATCAGCAGCCTGCAGGCGGTGCTGTGGCCAGCAAGAAACCTTGTCGCAGAGCTAGTCGCAGCTCACTTAAGTTGTTGAGCGGACTCGAAACAACAGTAAGGGCGCAACTAGCTACGAGCTGTAGGCGGTGCCGCGGCCGGCAAGAAACCTTGTCGCAGATCTAGTTGCAGCTCACTTAAGTTGTTGAGCGGACTCGAAACAACAGTAAGGGCGCAACTAGCTACGAGCTGGTTCCTCCGCGCACAGGTTTCCATACAAGGGACGGTCGTCCAAGGAAGATAACTCTATAAATTTAAGAATTTGATTGCTCAAACTTTGGCAAACTTATCTTTTCTGTTGTTTGCTCCCTGGCAAGGCGAAACCTTCTTGAACGACGCCTGGTCCATACCGTATCTTCTCCCTCCCCCCCGGCAAACTTGTGCGCGATGGGTCCTTATTTTCCTTGCGAAAAAGAAGAAAGAACGAAATAACAGTATGGAGCCTTAAGGCTCGTTATTGCTTACCGGGAGTAAGTGCTGCACAAAATGTCAGATAATACATGCAAAATTTAAAAAGCATGAAATCGACAAGGTGTGCTGGGCACATAATCTTTATGCACGGGATCTGCGCCCAGCTTTGTACAAAGGATTACATGCAACAACGGCAAGACTTTGTACAAAAGGGTGGTTGCCGGACAGGGTCCGACAACCGCGCCTTACGGGTAAAACTTACGAAGAAGCTCAACATTCCAGGAGTTGCTCACTGGGATGCCATCTTCGGTCTCCAGGTGGACAGCGCCAGGCCTGGTGACTCGTTTCACCTGGTAAGGGCCTTCCCACTTCGGCGTCAACTTGTTGGAATTCTTGGCGGACCGAATGCGCCGAAGAACAAGGTCGCCTTCCTCGAGACTTCTGGCATTAACTTTGCGGCTATGGTAGCGGCGCAAAGCTTGCTGGTAGCGAGCAGCTCGCACAGCAGCCTGAAGACGGTCTTCCTCAAGGAGCAGCGCGTCGTCTTGCCGCAGCTGCTCTTGCTCAAGCTCATCATAAGCGAGCACTCGAGGTGACCTGTATACGAGTTCCGTGGGGATAACTACCTCTGCTCCATAGACTAGAGCGAAGGGCCCGTGCCAACGCTTCTGCCGGAGTGGCGGGCGGTGGCGGCGAATGGTGCGAGGAATGGGATATGCTCGGACTTCTAACTACGTTAAAAGGAGCAATATCTCGTCCAAGCGACCGCGCCACGCTCGCGCCAGCATGTTGGCGTGCATGCTGGTCTTGAGCACTCCGGGATCCGCCAGCTTGATCTTGGCCCAGCAAACGTATGGTACCGTGAGTACCATGACGCTGCTGGTCCCGCGCCTCCTGGGACGGGCGTGGTGCGTGTACGGACGCCGAGGTCTTGGAGTGCGCTCGGTCGTTGTGGGAGCCGACCGCGCCGCCGATGCGCAGCGCAGTCTTGTCCTTGGACCTGGCAGCACCACGAGCCTCCTCGTCGGCGCCTGTTCTCCCGCCGGCGTCTACCCCACCAGCCGTTCGCTCCAGCGATGGTGGGCTCGGCGCAGACGGGGCAGCTGCCTCCGAAATCTTCTTCTTCGGCGGCATGTTGATGAAGATGACGAAGATTAGGCTCGTGCGAACGTTGGATCAGGTTCACACAGCCTCGACGCACCCCTACCTGGAGCGCCAAAGATGTTGGGGGTGACTGATCCCCACGGACACCTATGGGACCACGGCGGACCGGGGCCCCTTTTCGGTTCGGCAGGGGGCGGAGAGTGCACGAAGAGCAGATCGAGGCGAACGCACGAGCGACGTGTTCGGTTTACCCAGGTTCGGGCCGCATGGATGCGTAAAACCCTACTCCTGCTTTGGTTTGTATTGTGTTCTTGCTCGGGAGTGATGAATGCTACAGTACACTTGGGTGGCTAGCGAGACCCAGCGTAAGAATGGTCGTCCTCCCCCCTGTTGCGCATGGGCCTCCTTTTATATGTCAAAGGGGTCACCGACAGGTGGCAACAGGGATGAGGGTAAAAAGGTAAAAGGGGTGGTAGTTGGCGACACCGCTTACTACAGTTGTATCATACCTAACCCTGACGGCAGGGGACAAAGGCATTAAATGCCTGTCTGTGTCGTCTAGACGGTGCAGAAAGGGACCGTCAGGGGCGCCATCGTTTGCCACGATGGCTATCTTGTCAGCGCCTGCTTGCCACCGCATGCCCCTGGCTGCACAGCCTCCTGCCACGTACGCCAGGAACGGTCCCAGAGCGACACGTTGGTGGGTGAGCTGGAGCGCGGGCTGCGGGGTAGTAGCTTGCCGCGGCAAGCGCCTTGCCGCGGATATTGTCTTGTCGCGTCCGGGAGCTTGTCGCTCACCGGGTCTTGTCGGGACACGCAGCACGTCGCAGCAAGCTTCTCGAGATGTCTTGGTTGGTCTTCCCGGTAAGCTCCTCTTGCTGGGGTCTTGTCTCCTTCCCGGCAAGCTCCTCTTGCCGGGGCCTTGGATACTTTGTTCTTGAATGGCTCCAAAGGAACCACGGAGGACCTTGGTGGTCACCCGGCAAGCCTTGCCGCGGGGTGCTGCGACTGCCCGTGCACAAGTTCAAGATACTAAGGTACCCCTACTTTAGTACACCGACAGAAACCCATGCCTTTTTGTCGGGGGTGTCTGATCCCTCGCACACCTATGGGGATCGGCGGACCGAGCCCCTTTTGGTTCGGCAGGGGGCAGTGGATGCACAAAGACCAGATCGAGGCGAAACACACGAGCGAGACGATCGATTTACCCAGGTTCGGGCCGCACGGATGCGTAAAACCCTACTCCTGCTTTGGTGGTTGTATTGAGTTCTTGCTCGGGAGCAGCGAATGCTACAGTACACTCAAGCAGCTGGCGAGACCGAGCGTGAGAATGGTTGTCCTCCCCCCCTCTGTTGCGCATGGGCCTCCTTTTATATGTCTAAGGGGTCACCGACACGTGGCAATAGAGGTGAGGGTAAAAATGTAAAAGGGGTGGTAGTTGGCTCCACCGCCCACATGTCGCATCCTACCTAACTCTGACGGCAGGGGACAAGGGCATTAAATGCCCGTCTGTGTCACCTTGACGGCCCAGAGAGGGACCGCTAGGAACGCCACCGTTTGCCACGATGGTTCCTTGTCAGCGTCTGCTTGCCACCGCGTGCCCCCGGCTGCCCAGCCTCCTGCCACGTACGCCAGGAATGGTCCCAGGGCGACACGTTGGTGGGTGAGCTGGAGTGCGGGCTGCGGGGTAGTAGCTTGCCGCGGCAAGTGCCTTGCCGCGGATGTTGTCTTGTCGCGTCCGGGAGCTTGTTGCTCACCGGGCCTTGTCGGGGCGCACGGTGCGCCGTAGCGAGCTTCTTGAGATGCTTTGGTTGGTCTTCCCGGCAAGCTCCTCTTGCCGGGGTCTCGTTTCCCTCCCGACAAGCTCCTCTTGCCGGGGCCTTGTCTCCTTCCCGGCAAGCTCCTCTTGCCGAGGCCTTGTTTTGCACTTGGATACTTTGTTCTTGAATGGCTCCGAAGGAGCCATGGAGGGTCTTGGCGGTCGCCCGACAAGCCTTGCCGCGGGTCGCTGCGACTGCCCGTGCACAAGTTCGGGGTACTAAGGTACCCCTACTTTAGTACACCGATAGGAGCCCCCGGGCCTGGGCCATACACGGTGCCGAGCGCTGTTGGGCCAGGCCCAAAACAGTGCATGGGCACGCGCGGCCTAGGTCACGCCATAACTCGTTCCGCATCCACCGCGCCCTCCCCAAACGGCATGCGTCAAACGCGGCATCGTGGGAGAGATCATGGGCGGTTTCCGAGGTGCCCACTCCCCACGATCACGGGGTGGGGAGTGGCCGCCCCATTCGTCGCCTCGGTTCTGCACGCCTGCCACGCGGCTCCCATGCACTTGGGGTCACGGACGGCGGAGGCGGGAATCGGGGCCGTCTTGGGTCGAGGCAGCGGGTCGGCCCCAGCTCCCTGCCTCCCCGCGTCTTGATTCGCTGAGCGGGGCGGCCGAGCCCCCACGTGAGCTCGCATCCTCCCATCTTCTCCTTCCTTCAGCTTCTGCTCCCCCTCCTCCCATTCGCCATGGAGAGAGGGAACCCTGGTCCTTCGTCAGTGGCGGCAAGGGTTGCCGCCAGGCAGCGCATCCCTCCCTCTCCCGCACCCGTGGTGGCGGAGCCAGCCGTAAGGGGAAGAGGGAGGGGGCGAGGTCGTGGACGAGGTCGTGGACGAGGCCGTGGCGCTCGGGGAAGAGGTGGACGAGGCGGAGCGTCGGCTTCGCCTCCGCCGGCGGCTCCTCTTCCCACGGTGGCCCATGCCGGGGACGACCCTTGCGAGTTCTTCGTCAGGCTGCGCCGGGCACCTCGCTGGCTCCTTGAACTCCCCGGGGGCGTCTCCTTGGGCGGCTGGCATAGGGAGGCTGCAGAAGAGGAAGAGGGTCGGCGGCAAGGCCGTCAAGCCGGAGTACGAGGGTGTGGTGCCCTCGACAGCGTGCTGATGTCCTGCCGCCTCATCTTCGAGCCCTGCTTCCGGCGCTGCCATCACCGTCCAGCCTTGACGGCCCCCGGGATGTTCTCTTGGTGTCTTCTGGCACCCGTAGTTCGCCTAGGCGCTCCTTTTGCCCTTTTCGCCTCCTTGACCTACCTCCTGAAAAGAGGGACTGGAAAAGGATTACGGGAATCTTATCTTTTTAATTTGTAAGCCTTCGGGCCTTAGCTGCATTTAAAACTCGTAATCCTCTCTTTTCATGTTTTTCATTCTCTATGGATTGTACCTGCGTGGAATGTTTTAATGAAAAGGGGATGTTTGCCGGGTTATTTGTCTCGCGGGTAGAACCCACGCCAAGGAGCAAATCCTTGGTATCTTTCAGATAGACACTCCTTCCCCGGCAACAGGCCCTGCCGGCTTTCCACGTTGCTCGACCTTTCTCACGCTCTTGACGGAGGCAGGGACGAGGCGGGTGCGGCCCCTCATTTCATCCCTTTCCCGCCACGACTATGACCAAAACTTGGCCCTGGGGCCCCAGGGACCAGAGCTAAGGGAGCACGGTGGCTTTCGGGAAGAAACAAGGCTTCATATTCCCAGTCCAAAAGAGAACGCATGAAGAGGGATGAAAGACTTATCTGAGACTGCAGCCCCCGGCAACTCTGGCTTGCCGTGGGGTGAACTTTGGCACTTGCAGCCCCCGGCAACACTGGCTTGCTGGGGTCTAGATGCCGGCGCATCCTTCCTCTCCTTTTCGTCCTCAGGCGGTCTGGCAAGGGTATGCGAGCCCTGCGAATCAAAGGAAATGAAAGACAGGCAAAGGGACGCACACTCGACCTCTAAGTTAGGGTTAGCTGCTGTCAGGCACTATCAACCCTAACCGAGGACTCGACTCGACCTAGCATGCATGCTGTAACTCTGGGCGCCAGTGCTTCATTATCTTGTGCTCAGGGTCTGCGCCTGGCTTTGTACAAAGGATTACATGCAACAGCGGCAAGACTTGTACAAAAGGGTGGTTGCCGGACAGGGTCCGACAACCGCGCCTTACGGGTAAAACTTACGAAGAAGCTCGATATTCCAGGAGTTGCTCACTGGTACACCATCTTCGGTCTCCAGGCGGACAGCGCCAGGCCTGGTGACTCGTTTCACCCGGTAAGGGCCTTCCCACTTCGGCGTCAACTTGTTGGAATTCTTGGCGGACTGAACGCGCCGAAGAACATGGTCGCCTTCCTCGAGACTCCTGGCGTTAACTTTGTGGCTATGATAGTGGCGCAAAGCTTGCTGGTAGCGAGCGGCTCGCACAGCAGCCTGGAGACGATCTTCCTCAAGGAGCAGCGTGTCATCTTGCCGTAGCCGCTCTTGCTCAAGCTCATCATAAGCGAGCACTCGAGGTGACCCGTATACGAGTTCCATGGGGATAACTGCCTCCGCTCCATAGACTAGAGCGAAGGGTGTCTGTCCAGTGGCTCGATTTGGCGTCATCCTGATCGACCAAAGAACCACCGGCAGCTCCTCGATCCAGTTGCGTCCGCGCTTGTGTAGCCTGTCAAAAGTTCTGGTCTTGAGCCCACGCAGCACTTCAGCATTTGCCCTCTCAGCTTGGCCGTTGCTTCTCGGGTGAGCGACAGAAGCAAAGCAGACCTTGGCGCCGAGATCCTGGACGTACTGCATGAAGGCGCGGCTCGTAAATTGTGTACCGTTGTCGGTGATTATCCTGTTAGGGATTCCGAAACGGCAAACAATCGACCTGAAGAATTTGATCGCGGACTGCGCCGTCACCTTCCTCACTGGTTCCACTTTCGGCCACTTTGTGAACTTGTCGATTGCAGCGTACAAGTACTCAAAGCCCCCGACCGCTCGGGGGAAGGGGCCGAGGATATCGAGCCCCTAGACTGAAAATGGCCAGGATAAAGGGATCGTCTGGAGAGCTTGAGCTGGCTGGTGTATCTGCTTGGAATGGAACTGGCACGCTTCACACTTGGTTACTTGTGCAGTTGCATCCTGGAGGGCTGTCGGCCAGAAGAAGCCTTGCCGGAATGCTTTTCCGACAAGAGCTCTCGCGCCGATGTGGTGACCACATATGCCTCCGTGTATCTCTGCCAACAGCTTCTGTCCATCTTCCCGAGGAATGCACTTCAATTTCATACCGTTGAGTCTTCTTCTGCACAGTGTGTTGTCGACAAACTGGTACATACTAGACTGCCGGGCTACTCTTTCCGCTTCTTCTGGTTCCTCGGGAAGCTCTCCTGTCTGAAGGAAACGGACAATCTGCTGCGCCCATGTCGGAGCCTGTGGCTCGACGACAAGGACTAAAGGCACATCTGCTGCTGCAGGAACGTCTGCTTCTACGGCGAGAGCCTACGACTCTGCCGGAGCTTGACGCTCCCCGACAAGCTTGCCGGAGCAGAGCTTGCCAGGAGAATCTGCCTCAACGGAACAAACCCTGGGGTTTGCCAGAGTAGACTGCTCCTCAGCATTCTTGGCGTCGATCTTGGGGACCTTCTTGGCGGCGGCTTCGGGAAGCTCTGCCGGAAGATAGTCACCAGAGACCAACTTCCTCTTCTTGCTCTGTCCAGTTGATGCTGTTACGGATGGCTGAGTCAGCTTGAGCACAAAGGCCCCTGGTTCCACAGGTAACTTAAGTGCTGCGCACTTTGACAGGCCATCGGCAATGTCGTTCTCAGCTCTTGGAACATGTTCCATTTGCAGGCCGTCAAAGCGCTCTTCCAGCTTCCTCACTTCATCAACGTAAGCTTCCATCAACGGACTCTGGTAATCTTTGTTTACTTGGCGGACGACAAGCTGCGAGTCACCCCTGACAATGAGCTTCTTAATCCCAAGTTCTGCCGCGATCCTAAGACCGGCAAGCAAGCCTTCGTACTCTGCAGTATTGTTTGTCGCTTGCTCCTTGGGAAAGTGCATCTGGACTATGTACTTGAGGTGCTCTCTGGTGGGCGCGACAAGCAGTACACCAGCACCGGCGCCTTGCAGCAAGAAGGCACCGTCAAAGTACATGAGCCACTCTTTGCTTGCTTCCTTGGGGGGGATGCTCGTCTCCGGAATTTCTTCGTCTGGAGTTGGCGTCCACTCTGCTATGAACTCTGCCAATGCTCTGCTCTGGATTGTTGATGTACTTTCAAACTTGAGGCCAAAGCTTGACAGTTCCAGTGCCCACTCGACAATCCTGCTTGTTGCTTCTGGATTTTGCAATATCCTCTTCAGCGGAAAGCGAGTGACAACTGTGATCTCGTGTGCTTGGAAGTAATGGCGCAGCTTTCTCGAGGCCATGAGAAGGCCGAAAAGCAGCTTCTGCACACCAGAGTACCTTGACCTAGCCCCCTGTAAAAGGGAGCTGACAAAGTAAATTGGGCGCTGCACCATTTTCTTCTGTATCTCCTCTTGTATCTGCGCAGATCCTTGCTTGTCGAGGCCAGAGCTTGTCGGGGAAGCCCCCTGCTTGCCGCTGGATGTGCTTGCCGCGGTTGCTGGCTCGTCGTCTGCCTCCCTTTCCGCCACTAACGCAGCACTAACCACTTGATTGGTTGCCGCTATGTACAGCAGCAACTTCTCTTGTGGTTTAGGCGCAACAAGTGTTGGAGTGGAGGACAGGTATCTCTTCAGGTCTTGCAGCGCAGCCTCCGCTTCCGGAGTCCATCTCATTGGACCTGCCCTTTTCAAGATTTTGAAAAACGGCAGGGCGCGCTCAGCAGAACGAGAGATAAACCTGCTGAGAGCAGCCACGCAGCCGACAAGCTTCCATACGTCCTTGACACGCTTTGGTGCTTCGATCTGCTCAATGGCCCTGATCTTGTCGGGATTAGCTTCGATTCCCCGCTAAGACACAAAGAACCTGAGAAGCTTGCCGGAAGGGACTCCAAACACACACTTCTCGGGGTTGAGCTTGAGGTTGATCTTGCGCAGATTTGCAAAAGTCTCTTCTAAGTCTTGGATCAGAGTTGCCCTGTCTTTGCTTTTGACCACTATATCATCCATGTAAGCTTCTACATTTCTGTGTATCTGTGGCTTCAAATCAATATGGACTACTCTGGCAAATGTTGAACCAGCATTCTTTAATCCGAAAGGCATCCATACGAAACAGTACATGCCACATGGAGTAATGAATGTGGTTTTCTCCTCATCCTCTTCTGCCATGAAGATCTGATGATATCCTGAATATGCGTCAAGAAATGAAAGCAGATCACATCCGGCTGTGGAGTCAACAATCTGGTCAATGCGCGGCAAGGGAAATGGATCTTTGGGACAAGCTTTATTAACATCAGTGAAGTCAATACAAAGCCTCCACTTCCCGTTTGCCTTGCGCACTACAACCGGATTGGCCAACCTCGTTGGATGGAGCACTCCTCTGACAAGGCCTACTGCTTCCAACTCCTTGATCTCTTCTGCTATGAATTCTTGGCGCTCCACTGCCTGTTTCCTAACCTTCTGCTTGACGGGCCGCGCATGAGGACAAACGGCAAGGTGGTGCTCAATTACCTTCCTGGGAACACCGGGAATGTCAGACGGTTGCCATGCAAACACGTCGACATTCGCCCGCAGGAAAGTAACGAGCGCGCTTTCCTATTTAGGATCAAGCATGGCACTGATGGTGAAGGTACCACCAGTGTCGTCCTCCTTTGCGGGCACCTTCTTGGTAAGTGGTGGAGCGGCCATCGTCTTCTTACTCTTGCCGGTGGAGCTCGATGGTGCGTCCTCGACAGTAGCGCAGCACTCCAAAGAGGCGCGCTTGCCGGAGTAGGCATCAGAGCACCCGCCAGACTTGGTCTTCTTCTTGCCGGTGGAGCTCGATGGTGCGTCCTCGACGACAGCGCAGCACCCCGAAGAGGCGCGCTTGCCGGAGTGGGCACCAGAGCTCTTGCCGGACTTGGTCTTCTTCTCCCCAGGAGCTTCAGCGGCAAGTGTCTCGCGGTCTGTCACGGCCATAGCTTCCTGGTAGATCTTGTCGGCACAGATAAGGGCGTCCTTCTTGTCGCCAGGGACAGAGATGACGCTTATCGGGCCTGGCATCTTGAGCATGTTGTAGGCATAGTGAGAGGCCGCCATGAACTTGGCGAGTGCGGGACGGCCAAGTATCCCATTGTAGGGCAATGGGAAATCGGCAACGTCGAAGGTGACCCTCTCAGTCCTGAAGTTCATCTCGTTGCCGAACGTTACCGGCAGCGCGACTTTTCCCTTCGGCTTGCTCCTTCCCGGGTTAATTCCTTGGAATGTACCGGTTTCTTTGAGCTCGCTGTCCGGGATCTGGAGTTTCTAGAGCACAGCGGAGGAGATCAGATTCAGGCCGGCCCCGCCTTCAACTAGCATCTTGGTGACCTTGAGGTTGCGGATTGTTGGGGAAACCAACAATGGCAGACACCCAACCGCAGTTGTGCGATCAGGGTGGTCCTCAATGTCAAAGATGATGGGCGTGCTGGACCACTTCAGAAGCTTGCGTGATTCAACGGGTGGCTCTACCGCATTAACTTCCCGGAGCCACTGTTTGAGTTGGCGGTGGGAAGTATGCAAAGAAGCCCCACCGTCAACACACAAGACTTCTGTAGCCTTCTGAAATTCCTGCTCGCTGTTCTCAACATCATCCATGTCTTCGTCGTCGTCTTCTTCTTCGTCCTTGTCGCGGCCGCGGGGAGGTCTGTCTCCTTGCCGCTGCTTGGCCTTGCCGCGGCTTCCTCCCGGGCCAGCGCGCTTCTTGCCAGCTTCTCCACCGCCTCCTTGGGCTCTCTCCTTGTCGCGCCGCTCGTACTCAGCTTTTTGTTGCTGGACAAGCTGCTCGACCCTCTTGCAGTTTTGGAGATCATGGCCCATGGTGTGGTGGATCTTGTAGTACTGCTTGTCGGAGCTGCCCTGCTTGTCGGCGGCCGCCAGAGCCTGGCAGTTGGTGCACGCGGCAACCTCCTTGCCGGAGCTGCCAACTTTGGCTTGCTTGGCGGGGCCGTCATCACCGGACTGCTCAACGACTAGTACCTCTTTGCCGCTCTTCTTCCTGTTGCGCCTCTGGTTCTTCCTTGCCGGGGCGGCATCTTCGCTATCAGATCCCCCCGCTCCAGCATCCTCTCCGGGGAGTTTCCTCCCTTCTTCAGCGCGCGCACACTTGTCGGCCAGGGCGTACAGCTCGCTAACGTCCCTGATCCTGCTCATCGCCATCTCCTCCCGCATCCTGCGATTACGCACGTTCTGATGGAACGCGCTGATAACAACGACAGGGTGGATGTCTGGGATGTTGCGCTGCACGCGGCTGAACCTCTGGATATACTTGCGCAGGGGCTCTCCTTCCTTCTGGGCAAGCAGGTGGAGATCACTTTCCTGGCCATGTGGTTTGTGGCCGCCCGTAAAGGCGCCGACAAACTGATGGCACAAGTCTGCCCAAGAGGATATGGAGTTGTCCGGCAAGTGCATGAGCCAGGATCTGACTTCGGGCTTGAGCACGAGCGGGAAGTAGTTGGCAAGGACCTTGTCGTCTCGCCCCCCGGCAGCTTGCACCGCAATGGTGTAGATGCTGAGGAATTCCGACGGGTGCGACTTGCCGTCGTACTTCTCTGGCACGTCTGGCTTGAAATGCTTCTGGTTGGGCCACTGGACTTGCCGCAGCTCACGGGTGAACGCAGGACAACCTGCCGCGTACGGCAAGTTACCTGGCTCTCCGGGTGCATGCACGTCAACAGAGGGCCCAGCGCGCAGGTCTGATTGACACCGCGCTTCTCTTCGGCGCTCGATGCATGTTCGAGCATCTTCTTGCTGTCTCTCATGGAGAACTTGGCGTTGATTGCGACGAGCTCACGAATCTGACGACGCGGTGGAGTAGCTATCGAGGTGGATCCAGTGAGTCGGCGACCTTGGCCTACGGGCCGGAGAGTGCACAGTGGTTGCACCCTCGCCGGTCTTGTCGCCACCGGCTCGCGCCTGGCTGACTTGCCGCGGCAGCGATGCGCTCGGCTGCCGTGGGTTGTCACCATTGGTGAAGCCGATGAGGCTCTGAATAGTGGCCCTCCAGTCATCGATCTTCTCTGGCGCTGGAGGGTAGTCTAGGAGCAGCTGGGCACGTGCCAACGCTTCCGCCGGAGTGGTGGGCGGCGGCAGCGAACGGTGCGAGGAGCGAGATATGCTCGGACTTCTAACTGCGTTAGAAGGAGCAATGTCTCGTCCGAGCGACCGCGCCATGCTCGTGCCATCGTGTTGGCGTGCATGCAGGTCCTGAGCACTCCGGGACCCGCCAGCTTGATCTTGGCCCAGCAGACGTATGGTACCGTGGGTACCATGACGCTGCTGGTCCCGCGCCTCCTGGGACGGGCGCGGTGCGTGTACGGACGCCGAGGTCTTGGAGTGGGCGCGGTCGTTGTGGGAGGCGACCGCGCCGCCGACGTGCGGTGCAGCCTGGTCCTTGGACCTGGGAGTGCCACGAGTCTCCCCGTTGGCGCCCGCTCTTCCGCCGGTGCCTGCTCCACCAGCCGTCCGCTCTGGCGACGGCGGGCTCGGCGCAGACGGAGCAGCTGCCTCCGAAATCTTCTTCTTCGGCGGCATGTTGATGAAGACGATGGAGATTTGGCTCGCACGAACGTCGGATCAGGTTCGCACAACCTCGACGCGCCCCCTACCTGGCGCGCCAAAGATATCGGGGGTGTCTGATCCCTCGCACACCTATGGGGATCAGCGGACCGAGCCCCTTTCGGTTCGGCAGGGGGCGGTGGATGCACAAAGAGCATATCGAGGCGAAACACACGAGCGAGACGATCGATTTACCCAGGTTCGGGCCACACGGATGCGTAAAACCCTACTCCTGCTTTGGTGGTTGTATTGAGTTCTTGCTCGGGAGCGGCGAATACTACAGTACACTCAAGCAGCTAGTGAGACCGAGCGTGAGAATGGCTGTCCTCCCCCCCCCTCTGTTGCGCATGGGCCTCCTTTTATATGTCTAAGGGGTCACCGACACGTGGCAATAGAGGTGAGGGTAAAAATGTAAAAGGGGTGGTAGTTGGCTCCACCGCCCACATGTCGCATCCTACCTAACTCTGACGGCAGGGGACAAGGGCATTAAATGCCCGTCTGTGTCACCTTGACGGCCTAGAGAGGGACCGCTAGGAACGCCACCGTTTGCCACGATGGTTCCTTGTCAGCGTCTGCTTGCCACCGCATGCCCCCGGCTGCCCAGCCTCCCGCCACGTACGCCAGGAATGGTCCCAGGGCGACACATTGGTGGGTGAGCTGGAGCGCGGGCTGCGTGGTAGTAGCTTGCCGCGGCAAGTGCCTTGCCGCGGATGTTGTCTTGTCGCGTCCGGGAGCTTGTTGCTCACCGGGCCTTGTCAGGGCGCGCGGTGCGCCGCAGCGAGCTTCTTGAGATGCTTTGGTTGGTCTTCCCGGCAAGCTCCTCTTGCCGGGGTCTCGTTTCCCTCCCGGCAAGCTCCTCTTGCCGGGGCCTTGTCTCCTTCCCGGCAAGCTCCTCTTGCCGAGGACTTGTTTTGCTCTTGGATACTTTGTTCTTGAATGGCTCCGAAGGAGCCACGGAGGGTCTTGGCGGTCGCCCGGCAAGCCTTGCCGCGGGTCGCTGCGACTGCCCGTGCACAAGTTCGGGATACTAAGGTACCCCTACTTTAGTACACCGACACTTTTCCTCCCAAACCATCCAAGAAAAACGATGATGAGGATTTTGAGCGCTTTGCTAAAATGATTAGACCTATCTTTCTACGTATGCGATTGACTGATGTGCTCAAAACAAATCCTTATGCTAAATATATGAAGGATATCATTACTAATAAAAGAAAGATATCAGAAGCTGAAATTTCCACCATGCTTGCTAATTATACTTTTAAGGGTGGAATACCAAAGAAACTTGGAGATCCCAAAGTACCTACTATACCTTGCTCCATTAAAAGAAATTATATTAAAACTGCTTTATGTGATCTTGGAGCCGGTGTTAGTGTTACGCCTCTCTCTTTATATCGTAGACTTGACTTGAATAAGTTGACACCTACTGAAATATCTTTGCAAATGGCTGATAAATCAACTACTATACCTGTCAGTATTTGTGAGGATGTGCCTGTTGTGGTTGCAAAGGTTACTATTTTAACGGACTTTGTTATTCTTGATATTCCCGAGGATGATAGTATGTATATTATTCTTGGAAGACCTTTTCTTAATACTGCAGGGGCTGTTATTGATTGCAACAAAGGCAATGCCACTTTTCATGTTAATGGTAATGAGCATTCGGTAAACTTTCTGAGGAAACAACCTCAAGTTCATAGTATCAACTCCATTGGACAAATTACATCGATTATAATTGGAGGTTTTGAATTTCCTCTTCCTACTGTCGAAAAGAAATATGATATACTTATTATTGGGGATGTGCATATCCCCGTTGAGGTAACTTAGTGTTATTCGAAATTTCTCCGGTTTCATGATTATCGGAATGAGTTTGTTAACAAGACTTGATCAACCTTGTTAGTGGATTCTTTTTGATGAGCATGAGATGGATGAAACTAGAAGCACAAACTTCTGTACCCCTTCTATACTTTCTGTTATTTAGTAGAAATAAAGTAAAAATAGTATTTCTTTGTCTGTTTCCTGACTTATCCATGCAATATAAAAATATCCCGAAAATAAAAGTCCTCAGAATGACATGCCAAAACTGCTTGGGGAGATTGTTCCTTGGTATGTGACTCCTCCATTGGTCCAATTAGTTTTTGTTCTAGTGCTTTATTCTTTGCAAATTTGTGCTGCATAGGTGACCATGTTCTTGAGCTTGCATGTCAAATTTATATGGTTCCAAGTAGTTCTAATGCTTGATATAGGCTCTAGGCACTTGTAGGAGTAGTTGCTATCAGTTTTATTGAAGTTGGTTCACTTTTGTTTGAAGTTACTAAAAATTTCAGAAATTTTTCAGAGAAAAACAATATGCTTAGGAAGATGTTCTAAGGTGGTTCTTCTAAGAAGCAAGGACCCAGGATTGCTATGCGTGATGCCGATGAGGAACCACCAAGAGACGCTCTAGTGCGGCCTTGCGAATGGCCGTCGGAAAATTTTATGGATCGTGCAGGAATTAAAGAAGAATTTAAAGCATATTTGCGCAATGCCGGTCTTGAGGATTTTGAGGCTAACAAATGCCCCCAGTATCATGATCTCACAAGTACATTTGTGAGGAGGTTTGAGTATTCATCTTCGCGTAATTCTCCTTCAGTCATGTTTGATCTCTGTGACAAATCTTATACCATGGACTTAGAGGAATTCAATTCTGCTTGCAAACTTCCATCTTGGGGCAGTATTAGGGATCCCCCTAAATCTGAATTTAGAAGCTTTCTTGCTAGTATAACTGTGGGGGAATCTAAAGATATAACGCAGGCTACCATAGGGAGCATTCACTTTCCTTCTATACATTATTTTGCTCTCTTCATAGGTAGATGTATAAATGCTAAGGATGAAGCATGTCACATGTGTGTCCCTGACCTTAGCATTCTTCGGAGTGCTGTGTTAGGAGACCAATCTTATCACATGGGAGCCATTGTAGCTCGTAGGCTGCATCACAATAGACATAATGGAGATTTTTTTGGAGGAATTTATGCAACCCGCTTAGCCAATTTTCTTGAGATAGACATCCGTGAGGGTGAACGGAGTTGCCCCCTGCATATTTATATTATGACTCCATGGCTTCACATCATTTTGTCGAGAGGCCCGAATCACCTCTTTTATATCGTTTAATTTTTAACAAACGGCACGTTGTTCGTATTACTCTCCCTACTCCTGCCCTTTTCGATTCACAGACAAAAGGAAGATATACTATTACCAAAGAGGAGGCAGATGAGTACGAGAGGAGAGCAGAGGCAACCCGACTCCACGCTACAGCTCAGTAGGCGATAACCGCTGCATCACAGTATGATCCCAGTTATTCTTCGTCGCAGTACTACCCCAGCTACACCTACAGGTATCCACCAGGCTATCCCTGGCAATAGACCAACTTAGGCCAAAAGCCTAAGCTTGGGGGAGTACGTATTTCTCACCGACATTACATTTATGTTCACACACACTCATTGCTAGATGTCGATGCTCATACTTTTTCACTGTAATATCCATGCTAGTTTATTTTCTTTTTCCTGCTTTCTTCTTGTGTGTTTGTTAAACCTTAAGAAAACCAAAAAAATTAGTAGTAGTTTATTTTACTGTTGTAGCAGTAGTAATTAAAAGGAAACCCCAAAAATATTTCCCGTTCTTCTTTTGCTTGTTGGGAGCTTTCCCATGTAAATAGTTTTATTTTCTTTCTTTTCTTTGGGGGTCAGTAGGAGAAGACCATAATTAAATTGTTGTAGTGGCTCTTGTTGGGGAACGTAATAATTTCAAAAAAATTCCTACGCACACGTGTAACACCCTCGATGCGACTATATCTCCCACGTGTCGAGGCACGACTTAGAGGCATAATCGCATTGAAGGCATATGTCGCAAGTGAGGCAATCTTCACACACAACCCATGTACATATATAATATAAGGGGGGAATAAATATAATAGTCGGCTTACACTCGCCACGTCACATCAAGGTACATAAATAGCATCCATCATACAAACACTCATGGCCCGACTACGACGCCAAAATAGAAAAGACCCCCAACATGCGACTAAACCCTGAATCGAACCCCGAACAGGCACCACTACTGATCATCCAGAAAAGAAACATAGTATCGCTGAGAGTCCTCGTCGTACTCCCACCTCAGCTCGAGCGCGCCATCCGGAGGAGTATCATCGGTCCCTGCATCTGGTGTAATAGTAATCTGTGAGCCACAACGGACTCAGCAATCTCGCACCCTCGCGATCAAGACTATTTAAGCTAAATAGGTAAGGAAGGGGTAATGTGAGTGGAGCTGCAGCAAGCGACTAGCATATATGGTGGCTAACTTATTCGCAAAGGAGAGCGAGAAAAGAAGGCAAAGCACGAGCGGAAAAACTAAATAGAGCAGACTACGCAAACATAACTCCAACGCCGTGTCCACTTCCCGGACTCCGCCGAGAAGAGGCCGTCATGGCAACACACGCAGTTGATTCATTTTAATTAGTTAAGTTCAAGTTGTCTACAACCGGACATTAACAAATTCCCATCTGCCCATAACCGCGGGCACGGCTTTCGAAAGATCAATCCCTGCAGGGGGGTCCCAACTTAGCCCATAACAAGCTCTCACGGTCAACGAAGGAATAGACCTCCACCCAGGACCCACCGATCAGACTCGGTATCCCGGTACAACAAGATGATTCGACAGGTCAAAACTAGTCCAGCAACACCGCCCGAATGCGTCGACAAATCCCGATAGGAGCTGCACATATCTCTTTCTCAGGGCACACTCAGATTGTCTAAACTTCCGGTAGGCCAGCCCAGAGTTGCCCCTGGTGGCCATCGGCAGCTGACGTTCCGGACCAACACTCAGAGGAGCACTGGCCCGTAGGGGGCTAAAATGAAGATGACCCTCGGGCTCCGGAAACCCAAGGGAAAGAAAAGGGTAGGTGGCAAATGGTAAAACCAATGTTGGGCATTGCTGGAAAAGCTTTAATCAAGGCGAACTATCAAGGGGTTCCCATTATAGCCCAACCGCGTAAGGGACGCAACAAACCGGGAACATAACACCGATATGACGGAAACTAGGGCGGCAAGAGTGGAACAAAACACTAGGCGAGAGGCCGAGCCTTCCACCCTTTACCAAGTATATAGATGAGTAAAGATAACATAGCAATATAATGATATCCCAACAAGTAAATAAATGTTCCAACAAGGAACGGCTCCAATCTTCACCTGCAACTAGCAACGCTATAAGAAGGGGCTTGAGCAAAGCGGTAACATAGCCAATCAATGGTTTGCTAGGACAAAGATGGGTTAGAGGCTCAATCATGGCAATTGGGAGGCTGACAAGCAAGTGGTAGGCATCGTAGCATTGGCAAAGCAAAAGAGCGAGCATACTAGCATAGCAAAGATAGTAGTGATTTCAAGGGTGTGATCATCTTGCCTGCACAGTTGTCAGAATTGACTGGATCCTCAAAAGCAAACTCAACGGGCTCCTCGTTAGCGAACTCGTCTCCCAACTCTACCCAACAACACAAACAAGCAACAAGGATACAATCAACCACGTGCAAGGGCAAGCAATAAGATGCAAAGATGATATGCTATGCGGGATGCGATGCGGGATGCAAGAATGCAACATGTACCAGGAAAATGCATGAACCTGGCCTCAACTTGGGAAACCAAGTGTGACACTAGATAGAGGGGAAGAAATCCCCTGAAAACGATATAAAGATCATGGCAATCGGAGCTACAGTTAAGAAATGGCAAGCGATTTACTAAATGAACCGATCTGCGATTTACAGCAAGTAGGCTCCTAAATGCAACAAAATGAACATGCTACAGCCACCCAACATGAAAACAAATTGCATGGCAGTAATGTACTCATCAAGTTTAACAAATCATCATGACTGAGGCATAGACAAATTCATCCAATAAGGGCTTCAAACAAGCATGGCAAAACTGAATAAGCAAAACAGATTTCAGACTTAGCGAAATTAACGCTAGTCTGAAATTTCAGACCACGATGCCCTCTTCGGAGCAGCAAAACAACATGAAGAAAAACCTGAACATGGCAAGTAAGAGCATGGCATGGAGCTACTCAACAAGCTTAACAAAACACCCAAAATGACCTGGGGCCAAAAGGGTTCACAAAGTACTCTACCGAGCACACGAACATCGATGAAACACAATCAGTTTTCAGACTTAGTGAAAACTGGGACATGCTGAAATAATAACTCACGGAGGCATGTAAACGAGCTCGATGCTCTCACTACGGTGCAAGTCATGGCAAGGCAAGCATATATCCATTAATAAGGCACAAAATGCTAGCTAGACATGGCAAGAACAATGGCATAGCATGCATGGATCACTAGCAATCACTCCGGCAAAATCGCAAAAGAGTTCACGATCTGCCCAAAACAGCAACTATCCAAAAGTTGAGCTCGATTAAGTCAACCTAGGGTGCTCCAACATAACAAGTAAAGACATGGATGGATTAAGCACAACAAGCATAACAAATCACTCTTACTGATCATCCTCAAAAGAGGCACGGATCACTAGGAAACAAGCCGGACATATAGCATCGTGAACTAAAACAGCTCAGACTTAGTGAAAATCACTAAGTCCCTGAAATCTGTAATCTCAGGTAGCCCTCTTCGCAAGCTTGCACAAGACAACACACACATCCTAAAAATACATGGAAGGCACCTCTGGAAAGAAGACAACATGCTTAACAATTCATCCCAAAGGGGCACAGGCATATCATGCACGGATTAAATATGGCAAAAATGACAAAAGTGCATGTTGGATTAACGGATCTGCAATTTAACTCAACATGCCTCCTTCCAACAGCATTTTGGGCACCAAGATGACCTCAAATGCAAATGATGCAATGGAATGAAATGATGTACTCGTCGAGACGAAGATTTTTACATATCATACGCCCAAAATGGAGCTATGGATGAGGAGATATGAGCGGTCAAAGTAGGCACAAAAACTGGAAGGGGAAGGAGAAAGTCAACCGAGTGGATTAGGGTTCACTATTCAGATCTGGATCCGGCGCGCGACACTGTTCACCGGGGGCGATCCGGCGATGGCGGCGACCGGCTCCGGCTCCGGCGAGCCCGGTCGGCGGCGAGGGAAGTCGGGGCCCGGCCGGAGATGGCCGGAGGACGGCGGGTGGCGCGGTGGAGAGGCGCGGTGGCCGGGGCTCGGCCGGGCACGGCGTGCGGCGGTCCGCGGCGGAGAGGCGGCGGCTCCCGCCGGCGAGGGAGGCAGTGGCCGGCGATGGCGCACCGGCGACGAGGCGGCGGGCGAGGGCGGCGGCCGGCGCCGTGGAAGACGGGCACGGGCGCGCGGCCTCCCTCTGGCGGCGCGGTTGGTGGCGATGGGCCTCGGGGGGCCCCGCGTGGGCCTGCGGGCCGGCGGCGGCGAAGCGGTCCCCCGGGCCACGTGGCGGCGGCTGAGTGGCCTGCGGCGGCGGCGGACGCTGTCCGGCCGGGGGCGGACACGTCCGTCGGCGCGGTGGAGGGGAGATCTGAGGTTTTTTTTTAGGGTTAGAGGAGGGGATCCGGGATTTCGGGGAAGGGGTCTATTTATAGACCTAGAGGAAGCTAGGAGTGTCCAAATGAGGTGCGGTTTTCGCCCACACGATCGTGATCGAACGACCGAGACGATGGAGCTGAGTTTGGTGGGTTTTGGGCCAAAATGGAGGGGTGTTGGGCTGCTCACACACGAGGCCTTTTCGGTCCCTCGGTTAACCGTTGGAGTATCAAACGAAGTCCAAATGACCCGAAACTTGACAGGCGGTCTACTGGTAGTAAACCAAGGCCGCATGGCAAGTCTCGGTCCAATCCGGAAATGTTTAATCCCCACACATGAAAGAAAGCTAGAAATGGCCACCGGAGGAGAATGAAGCGCCGGAATGCAAAACGGACAACGGGGAAAATGCTCGAATGCATGAGATGAACATGTATGCAAATTCAATGCACGTGATGACATGATATGAGATGCACGAAAAACAAAACAACACACGGAGACAAAGACCCGAACCCGAGAATTAAATATAACTTAATGCCGGAAACGGCATGAGTCGGAGTACAATTGGGGAAGGTTACATATGGGGCGTTACAACACTCCACCACTACGAAAAGATCTCGTCCCGAGATCTAGGACTGAAAGAACTCCGGGTACTCAGAACGGAGGTGATCCTGGCGTTCCCAGGTAGCTTCACGGTCGGAATGGTGTGACCACTTTACTTTGAGAAACTTGATTGACTTGTTGCGAGTTTTGCGTTCAGTCTCTTCAAGGATTGCAACTGGGTGCTCATGGTAGGAGAGATCTTCTTGGAGCTCAATGTCCTCGAAGTTGATGGTGCGCTCAGGCGTCTTGAAGCACTTTCGAAGTTGCGAGACGTGGAACACATCATGAACATTGGCAAAGGTTGCAGGAAGCTCGAGTTGATAGGCGAGGTCGCCTCTCTTGCTGACGATCTTGAAAGGCCCGACGTATCTTGGGGCAAGCTTCCCTTTGATACCGAAGCGACGAGTCCCTTTCATAGGAGAGACGCGGAGGTAGACATGATCTCCGATCTCGAAGGCCAAATCACGGTGCTTGCTGTCGTAGTAGCTCTTCTGACGAGACTGGGCTGCTTTGAGGTTATCACGAATGACCTTGCACATTTCTTCTGCCTCTGTGATCAGGTCATTACCCAGCAGCTGACGTTCACCGGTTTCTGACCAGTTGAGAGGTGTATGGCACTTCCTACCATACAGAATTTCAAACGGGGCCTTGCCGGAACTTGCTTGGAAACTGTTGTTGTATGAGAATTCAGCATAAGGAAGGCAATCCTCCCACTTCATGCCGAAGGAGATAACACAAGCCCTGAGCATATCTTCAAGAATCTGGTTGACACGCTCGACTTGACCGCTTGTTTGAGGATGGAAAGCAGTGCTGAAGCGAATGTTGGTGCCCATGGCCTTCTGAAAAGAATCCCAAAACTTGGAGGTAAAGATGCTGCCACGGTCTGAAGATATCACTTGAGGAATACCGTGCAGAGAGACAATGCGGGAGGTGTAGAGCTCCGCCAATTGAGCTGCAGTGATTGACTCTTTGATAGGCAAGAAATGAGCCACTTTGGTCAGCTTGTCGATGACAACGAATATAGCATCATTGCCACGCTTGGACTTAGGAAACCCAGTCACAAAGTCCATTTCAATGTGGTCAAACTTCCATTCTGGAATGGCGAGAGGTTGGAGGAGACCTGCTGGCCTTTGGTGTTCTGCTTTCACTCTTCTGCAGACATCACATTCATTCACGAATTGAGCGATCTCGCGCTTCATTCGAGTCCACCAATAAGTTTGCTTCAGGTCTTGATACATCTTCGTGCTCCCAGGGTGGATGGAGAGGAGAGAGTTGTGAGCCTCATTCATGATCACTTTACGAAGTTCACCTTTGGGCACAACAATTCGATCCTCGAAGAAGAGAGTGTCCTTGTCATCAAGTCGGTAGCACTTGTACTTGGCCTGACTCTTTGCAATACCAATCTTCACCTTTTTCACCATAGCATCAAGAAGCTGGGCTTGGCGAATCTGGTCTTCCAAGGTAGGAGAAACTTGAAGGTTGGCAAGGAAACCTTGAGGAACAACTTGCAGATTAAGTTTGTGGAAAGCTTCACAAAGCTCGGGTTGATAAGGCTTGAGAATCAGACTGTTGCAATATGCTTTTCTGCTCAAAGCGTGAGCAATCACATTAGCCTTCCCTGGAGTATACTCGATACTCGGATTGTACTCTTGAATCATTTCGACCCATCGAGTCTGCCTGAGGTTGAGATTAGGCTGAGTGAAGATGTACTTGAGACTCTTGTGATCAGTGAAAATGTCCACTTTCCTTCCCAAAAGAAGATGTCTCCAAGTCAACAATGCGTGCACAACTGCCGCCAACTCGAGATCATGAGTGGGGTAGTTCTTCTCATTTGGCTTCAACTGGCGAGAGGTACAAGCAACAACTTTCTTCTCTTGCATCAGTACTGCACCGAGACCTTGGAGAGAGGCATCACAAAAGACCTTGTACGGCTTGGTTTCATCAGGCGGAGTTAGAACTGGAGCGGTGATCAATTTCTCTTTCAAAGCGTTGAAAGCAACATCACACTCCGGAGACCAAACGTACTTGACGTGCTTCTGAAGAAGATTTGAGAGAGGCTTCGCGATCTTGGAGAAGTTTTCGACGAATCTTCGGCAATAACTTGCAAGACCGAGGAAGCTACGGAGTTGCTTCACATTCTGACGAGGTTCCCAATTAACAATTGCAGACACCTTCTCAGGATCCACGGAAATGCCCTTGGCAGAGATAATATGACCAAGATAAAGAACTTCATCGAGCCAAAACTCACACTTAGAGAACTTGGCGTAGAATTGATGTTCCCTTAGCTTGTCAAGAACCAAACGCAAGTGTTTGGCATGATCTTCCTTGTTCTTCGAGAAAACCAGGATATCATCGAGATAGACCAAAACAAAGTCGTTGGTGTAGGGGTTGAAGATGAAGTTCATCATGCGAGAGAACGTCGGAGGAGCATTAGCGAGGCCAAAAGACATAACAGTGTATTCATATGACCCATAGCTTGTTCTGAACGCCGTCTTCGGAATATCTTGTTCACGAATGCGAATTTGATGATAACCCATACGGAGATCAAGCTTGGAGAATACTTGGGCACCCTTGAGTTGTTCGAATAGCTCATTAATGTTGGGAAGTGGATATTTGTTCTTGATGGTCTTCTTGTTCAATGGACGGTAATCAACACAAAGTCGGTCCGTTCCATCCTTCTTCTTCACAAAAAGAACACCACAACCCCACGGAGAAGTACTAGGCCGAATGAGACCCATTCTTTCTTGAACATCGAGCTGTTTCTTCAACTCCTTCAACTCTTCGGGGCCGAGCTTGTAAGGCCGTTTGCACACCGGTTCCGTACCGGGCTCAAGTTCAATAACGAATTCAACAGGCCGGTTTGGAGGCATGCCTGGGAGTTCTTCAGGGAAGACATCTTGATACTCACAAACAACCGGAATCTGCGAAATAGCATCCAATTCACCCTTCTCATTGAGAGAGAACAACCAGATGGTATTATCCCGAGCAGCAAAGACAATTACTTCCTCAGACGAATGAGTCAGTTGAATCTACTTGGCTGCACAATCCAGCTGAGCTTTATGTTTAGAGAGCCAGTCCATCCCAAGAATGAGGTCGATATCGGAATTGCCAAGAATCATCGGGGAAGCCAGAAACTTAAAGTCACCCAGCAAGATAGAAATATCCGGAACTTCATAGTTAGCAAGCAAGCATTTGCTCGGAGAGACGACTGCTAATGGCTGATGCATAACTTGAGAAAACCACCCGTGCTTAGATGCAAAAGGCTTCGAGATGAAACAATGTGATGCACCTGTATCAAAAAGAACTTTTGCAGGAACATCGTTAACAGGAAGGTTACCCATGATCACATCTGACGAATCCTCTGCTTGAGCTGCATTCACCATATTGACCTTGGCGTGCTTGGGATTATGCTTGACCACAGCTGTACTTGCCGACCTGACAGGAGGAGGAGGAGGAAGACGCCTCTGGTTGAAACACTTGTTGGAGTAGTGACCCTTCTGTTGGCACTTGTTGCACGTGACCTCTGAGAGCGGACGGTGGTACGGAGCACTCGGTCTTGGAGCTTGAGACGAAGTCTTGTTCTGAAAGCCTGGGTTGGGTGGGTGGGAAGAACCACTGCCACCTTTGCCCTTCTGCTGATACGGCTGACGGAACGGAGGAGGAGGAAGCCAATACTTCTGCTGCTTGGTCACTTGAGTAGAGGACGAAGACGAAGTGTCTCTGACTCGCTTCCTGGAAGCATCACACCTGAGCTGAGCAGCCTCTTGCTTCAGTGCCATGTTGTAGAACTCATCGTATCTCAGCGGCTCGAAGAGGACAAGAGCAAGCTGAATTTCTTCACGAAGACCACCCCTGAACTGATAGATCATGCTCTTCTCATCAGGAACATCCTGCTTGGCAAAACGGGCGAGCTTCTGGAACAACTTGTTGTAGTCATAGACAGACAAAGAGCCTTGCTTCAGATTGCGGAATTCTTCACGTTTGCTTTCAGTCACACTTTGAGGAATGTGATGAGCTCGAAAATCACGACGGAAATCATCCCAAGTGATCAAACGTCCACCTCTGGAATCCCGGTACTGCTGAAACCACTCTGCGGCCTGATCCTTGAGCTGGAAAGACGCGAACTTGACGAAATCTTCAGGTCTAACGTTGCTACATTCAAAATGCTTGCCCAGATCGACTAACCAATCATCAGCATCGGTAGCCTCAACGCAGTTACTGAACGTCTTTGGACCATTTGCGAGGAACTGATGCAGAGTTGCAAACTAGTTCTGGTTGCTGCCTTGATTCGCTTGACTGCTTTGATTCCGCTCTTGGATGATTTGCATGATCAGCTGAGTATTTGCATTAGTAGCAGCCATCACAGCCTGCCATGCTTCCGGAGGAGGCGGAGGTGGCGGAGGATCTTGATTCTGGTTCTGACTGGTGCTCTTAGCGGGAGCCATCCTGAAGAGGTTGACCACCATTAGCACACAAATAGAGAAATATAGAAGGTGAATCCAACGGAATGAAAATTGCAACATAAGTCTTCACATCCGAACAAAATGAACGAATGCACTTCTCTTGAAGTGGTCACATATTCCTAAATTGCGAAGCCATGAAGAATCATGTAGAAGAGGTACATCAACGAGGGATGGAATCAACATATGACGTCGAAGAAGAACGAATACCACAAATCGAAATAAAACCAAGGGTTGGCTTGCGGAATAAGCCGGAACAAACACATGATAGAAATTTCGTCCGAAGTGTTCATGGTAGGACCTACACGGGCTCGACCGTACAGCACCATCATGTACAAGGCAGTGCACATGACATACGAAGCGTCCCCGAGTCAGCATAGCCAAGGACTCTTTAAGACACAACGAGGCCACTGTAAAATCGACCGTGAATAGGCGAACCACTAGACGTCGAACCCCAATTTCATATCCCACATCTGTTGGAAAGATATCCTAAGGCTACTTGAATTCCCACCTATGAAATTCCCGAAACTTTCCGGTTATGCAATCAGGTGTTGAGGATACAGGGGAAGCATAATATCTCACCCAAGCTAGCAAATCCTACATCCAGCTGCATCCATCCTTCAACACATAACCAAGAAACCTTCGGAAACCATCTATCTCAACCTTCGAAAAGCATCCGTTATACAAGTTATGGCGATACTCCCGAACTCCCGCCCCAGTACTGGGTGGCGTCGAGGTTATCTCACCAACGAACTGCATAAAGGAGATTTTCGATGTCGCGCACATATCTCAAGTATACCAGAATTGCAACGATAGAATTATGATGACAACACCTCAGAGCTCAACTCCCCGGGACACTTCCTCTAAACCCCTGACAGGAGGCACCAAGACAGTATTCTCATCATAAGCCATCGGAACAAAACTAAGATACTCGCGTGATCCTAAAAAAAATTTAGTGAAATTTGAGAAGAGAAGAGTCAAAACTCTATGTCAGGATGCCTTACCAGAGCGATGAGGAGACTGGGAAGTAAAAAGAATTCCTAAGCTCTCCGATATATAATTCCTAAGGACTCAAAACATTTTTCTAGACACAACTCGGCTGCTAGAAACGATCAAGCAATGGGGCTCCTAAGGTCGGGGAAGGCTCTGATTACCAACTTGTAACACCCTCGATGCGACTATATCTCCCACGTGTCGAGGCACGACTTAGAGGCATAATCGCATTGAAGGCATATGTCGCAAGTGAGGCAATCTTCACACAACCCATGTACATATATAATATAAGGGGGGAATAAATATAATAGTCGGCTTACACTCGCCACGTCACATCAAGGTACATAAATAGCATCCATCATACAAACACTCATGGCCCGACTACGGCGCCAAAATAGAAAAGACCCCCAACATGCGACTAAACCCTGAATCGAACCCCGAACAGGCACCACTAGTGATCATCCGGAAAAGAAACATAGTATCGCTGAGAGTCCTCGTCGTACTCCCACCTCAGCTCGAGCGCGCCATCCGGAGGAGTATCATCGGTCCCTGCATCTGGTGTAATAGTAATCTGTGAGCCACAAAGGACTCAGCAATCTCGCACCCTCGCGATCAAGACTATTTAAGCTAAATAGGTAAGGAAGGGGTAATGTGAGTGGAGCTGCAGCAAGCGACTAGCATATATGGTGGCTAACTTATTCGCAAAGGAGAGCGAGAAAAGAAGGCAAAGCACGAGCGGAAAAACTAAATAGAGCAGACTACGCAAACATAACTCCAACGCCGTGTCCACTTCCCGGACTCCGCCGAGAAGAGGCCGTCACGGCAGCACACGCAGTTGATTCATTTTAATTAGTTAAGTTCAAGTTGTCTACAACCGGACATTAACAAATTCCCATCTGCCCATAACCGCGGGCACGGCTTTCGAAAGATCAATCCCTGCAGGGGGGTCCCAACTTAGCCCATAACAAGCTCTCATGGTCAACGAAGGAATAGACCTCCACCCAGGACCCACCGATCAGACTCGGTATCCCGGTACAACAAGATGATTCGACAGGTCAAAACTAGTCCAGCAACACCGCCCGAATGCGCCGACAAATCCCGATAGGAGCTGCACATATCTCTTTCTCAGGGCACACTCAGATTGTCTAAACTTCCGGTAGGCCATCCCAGAGTTGCCCCTGGTGGCCACCGGCGGCTGACGTTCCGGACCAACACTCAGAGGAGCACTGGCCCGTGGGGGGCTAAAATGAAGATGACCCTCGGGCTCCGGAAACCCAAGGGAAAGAAAAGGGTAGGTGGCAAATGGTAAAACCAATGTTGGGCATTGCTGGAAAAGCTTTAATCAAGGCGAACTATCAAGGGGTTCCCATTATAGCCCAACCGCGTAAGGGACGCAACAAACCGGGAACATAACACCGATATGACGGAAACTAGGGCGGCAAGAGTGGAACAAAACACTAGGCGAGAGGCCGAGCCTTCCACCCTTTACCAAGTATATAGATGAGTAAAGATAACATAGCAATATAATGATATCCCAACAAGTAAATAAATGTTCCAACAAGGAACGGCTCCAATTTCACTTGCAACTAGCAACGCTATAAGAAGGGGCTTGAGCAAAGCGGTAACATAGCCAATCAATGGTTTGCTAGGACAAAGGTGGGTTAGAGGCTCAATCATGGCAATTGGGAGGCTGACAAGCAAGTGGTAGGCATCGTAGCATTGGCAAATCAAAAGAGCGAGCATACTAGCATAGCAAAGATAGTAGTGATTTCAAGGGTGTGATCATCTTGCCTGCACAGTTGTCAGAATTGACTGGATCCTCAAAAGCAAACTCAATGGGCTCCTCGTTAGCGAAATCGTCTCCCGGCTCTACCCAACAACACAAACAAGCAACAAGGATACAATCAACCACGTGCAAGGGCAAGCAATAAGATGCAAAGATGATATGCTATGCGGGATGCGATGCGGGATGCAAGAATGCAACATGTACCAGGAAAATGCATGAACCTGGCCTCAACTTGGGAAACCAAGTGTGCCACTGGATAGAGGGGAAGAAATCCCCTGAAAACGATATAAAGATCATGGCAATCGGAGCTACAGTTAAGAAATGGCAAGCGATTTACTAAATGAACCGATCTGCGATTTACAGCAAGTAGGCTTCTAAATGCAACAAAATGAACATGCTACAGCCACCCAACATGAAAACAAATTGCATGGCAGTGATGTACTCATCAAGTTTAACAAGTCATCATTACTGAGGCATAGACAAATTCATCCAATAAGGGCTTCAAACAAGCATGGCAAAACTGAATAAGCAAAACAGATTTCAGACTTAGCGAAATTAACGCTACTCTGAAATTTCAGACCACGATGCCCTCTTCGGAGCAGCAAAACAACATGAAGAAAAACCTGAACATGGAAAGTAAGAGCATGGCATGGAGCTACTCAACAAGCTTAACAAAACACCCAAAATGACCTGGGGCCAAAAGGGTTCACAAAATACTCTACCGAGCACACGAACATCGATGAAACACAATCAGTTTTCAGACTTAGTGAAAACTGGGACATGCTGAAATAATAACTCACGGAGGCATGTAAACGAGCTCGATGCTCTCACTACGGTGCAAGTCATGGCAAGGCAAGCATATATCCATTAAGAAGGCACAAAATGCTAGCTAGACATGGCAAGAACAATGGCATAGCATGCATGGATCACTAGCAATCACTCCGGCAAAATCGCAAAAGAGTTCACGATCTGCCCAAAACAGCAACTATCCAAAATTTGAGCTCGATTGAGTCAACCTAGGGTGCTCCAACATAACAAGTAAAGACATGGATGGATTAAGCACAACAATCATAACAAATCACTCTTACTGATCATCCTCAAAAGAGGCACGGATCACTAGGAAACAAGCCGGACATATAGCATCGTGAACTAAAACAGCTCAGACTTAGTGAAAATCACTAAGTCCCTGAAATCTGTAATCTCAGGTAGCCCTCTTCGCAAGCTTGCACAAGACAACACACACATCCTAAAAATACATGGAAGGCACCTCTGGAAAGAAGACAACATGCTTAACAATTCATCCCAAAGGGGCACAGGCATATCATGCACGGATTAAATATGGCAAAAATGACAAAAGTGCATGTTGGATTAACGGATCTGCAATTTAACTCAACATGCCTCCTTCCAACAGCATTTTGGGCACCAAGATGACCTCAAATGCAAATGATGCAATGGAATGAAATGATGTACTCGTCGAGACGAAGAATTTTACATATCATACGCCCAAAACGGAGCTACGGATGAGGAGATATGAGCGGTCAAAGTAGGCACGAAAAACTAGAAGGGGAAGGAGAAAGTCAACCGAGTGGATTAGGGTTCACTATTCAGATCTGGATCCGGCGCGCGACACTGTTCACCGGGGGCGATCCGGCGATGGCGGCGACCGGCTCCGGCTCCGGCGAGCCCGGTCGGCGGCGAGGGAAGTCGGGGCCCGGCCGGAGATGGCCGGAGGACGGCGGGTGGCGCGGTGGAGAGGCGCGGTGGCCGGGGCCCGGCCGGGCACGGCGTGCGGCGGTCCGCGGCGGAGAGGCGGCGGCTCCCGCCGGCGAGGGAGGCAGTGGCCGGCGATGGCGCACCGGCGACGAGGCGGCGGGCGAGGGCGGCGTCCGGCGCCGTGGAAGACGGGCACGGGCGCGCGGCCTCCCTCTGGCGGCGCGGTTGGTGGCGATGGGCCTCGGGGGGCCCCGCGTGGGCCTGTGGGCCGGCGGCGGCGAAGCGGTCCCCCGGGCCACGTGGCGGCTGCTGAGTGGCCTCCGGCGGCGACGGACGCTGTCCGGCCGGGGGCGGACACGTCCGTCGGCGCGGTGGAGGGGAGATCTGAGGTTTTTTTTTAGGGTTAGAGGAGGGGATCCGGGATTTCGGGAAGGGGTTTATTTATAGACCTAGAGGAAGCTAGGAGTGTCCAAATGAGGTGCGGTTTTCGCCCACACGATCATGATCGAACGACCGAGACGATGGAGCTGAGTTTGGTGGGTTTTGGGCCAAAATGGAGGGGTGTTGGGCTGCTCACACACGAGGCCTTTTCGGTCCCTCGGTTAACCGTTGGAGTATCAAACGAAGACCAAATGACCCGAAACTTGACAGGCGGTCTACCGGTAGTAAACCAAGGCCGCATGGCAAGTCTCGGTCCAATCCGGAAATGTTTAATCCCCACACACGAAAGAAAGCTAGAAATGGCCACCGGAGGAGAACGAAGCGCCGGAATGCAAAACGGACAACGGGGAAAATGCTCGAATGCATGAGATGAACATGTATGCAAATGCAATGCACGTGATGATATGATATGAGATGCACGAAAAACAAAACAACACATGGAGACAAAGACCCGAACCCGAGAATTAAATATAACTTAATGCCGGAAACGGCATGAGTCGGAGTACAATTGGGGAAGGTTACATATGGGGCGTTACAACTCGCAAGATCATGGTGATGCATAGCAACGAGAGGGGAGAGTGTTGTCTACGTACCCTCGTAGACCAAAGTGGAAGCGTTGACGCAACGTAGAGGAAGTAGTCGTACGTCTTCCCGATCCGACCGATCCAAGCACCATTACTCCGGCACCTCCGAGTTCTTAGCACACGTATAGCTCGATGACGCTCCCCGGGCTCCGATCCAGCAAAGCTTCAGGGATGAGTTCTGTCAGCACAACGGCGTGGTGACGATGATGATGTTCTACCGACGCAGGGCTTCGCCTAAGCACTACAACAATATGATCGAGGTGGAATATGGTTGCAGGGGGCACCGCACACGGCTAAGGAACGATCACGTGGATCAACTTGTGTGTCCTAGGGTGCCCCCTGCCCCCGTATATAAAGGAGCAAGGGGGAGGCCGGCCGGCCCTATGGGGCGCGCCAAGGGGAGGGGGAGTCCTCCTCCTAGTGGGAGTAGGACTCCCCTTTCCTAGTCCAACTAGGAGACTTGAGGGGGAAGGAAAGAGAGGGAGAGGGAGAGGGAAAGGGGGGCTGCGCCCCCTCCTAGTCCAATTCAGACTCCCCATGAGGGGGGGGTGCCACCTCTTGGGCTGCTGCCCTCTCTCTCCCCTCAGGCCCAAAAAGGCCCATTACTTCCCCGGGGGGTTCCGGTAACCCCTCCGGCACTCCGGTTTTATCCGAAATCACCCGGAACACTTTCGGTGTCCGAATATAGCCGTCCAATATATCAATCTTTATATCTCGACCATTTCGATACTCCTCGTCATGTCCGTGATCACATCCGGGACTCCGAACTAACTTTGGTACATCAAAATGCATAAACTCATAATAACTGTCATCGTAACGTTAAGCGTGCGGACCCTACGGTTCGACAACAATGTAGACATGACTGAGACAAATCTCCGGTCAATAACCAACAGCGGGACCTAGATACCCATATTGGCTCCTACATATTCTATGAAGATCTTTATCGGTCAGACCGCATGACAACATACATTGTTCCCTTTGTCATCGGTATGTTACTTGCCCGAGATTCGATCGTCGGTATCCAATACCTAGTTCAATCTTGTTACCGGCAAGTCTCTTTACTCGTTCCGTAATACATCATCTCTCAACTAACTCATTAGTTCTAATGCTTGCAAGGCTTATGTGATGTGCATTACCGAGAGGGCCCAGAGATACCTCTCCGACAATCGGAGTGACAAATCCTAATCTCGAAATACGCCAACCCAACATCTACTTTTGGAGACACCTGTAGAGCACCTTTATAATCACCCAGTTACGTTGTGACGTTTGGTAGCACACAAAGTGTTCCTCCGGTAAACGGGAGTTGCATAATCTCATAGTCATAGGAACATGTATAAGTCATGAAGAAAGCAATAGCAACATACTAAACGATCGGGTGCTAAGCTAATGGAATGGGTCATGTCAATCAGATCATTCAACTAATGATGTGATCCCGTTAATCAAATAACAACTCTTTGTCCATGGTTAGGAAACATAACCATCTTTCATTAACAAGCTAGTCAAGTAGAGGCATACTAGTGACACTCTGTTTGTCTATGTATTCACACATGTATTATGTTTCCGGTTAATACAATTCTAGCATGAATAATAAACATTTATCATGATATAAGGAAATAAATAATAACTTTATTATTGCCTCTAAGGCATATTTCCTTCAGTCTCCCACTTGCACTAGAGTCAATAATCTAGTTCACATCGCTATGTGATTAACACCAATAGTTCACATCTTTATGTGATTGGTTCACATCTCCATGTGACTAACACCCAAAAGGTTTACTAGATTCAATAATCTAGTTCACATCACTATGTGATTAACACCCAAAGAGTGATCATGTTTTGCTTGTGAGAGAAATTTAGTCAACGGGCCTGCCAAATGCAGATCCGTATGTATTTTGCAAAATTCTATGTCTACAATGCTCTGCACGGAGCTACTCTAGCTAATTGCTCCCACTTTCAATATGTATCCAGATTGAGACTTAGAATCATCTGGATCAGTGTCAAAAACTTGCATCGACGTAACCCTTTACGATGAACCTTTTGTCACCTCCATAATCGAGAAACATATCCTTATTCCACTAAGGATAATTTTGACCAATGTCCAGTGATCTATTCCTAGATCACTATTGTACTCCCTTGCCAAACTCAGGGCAGGGTATACAATAGGTCTGGTACACAGCATGGCATACTTTATAGAACGTATGGCTGAGGCATAGGGAATGACTTTCATTCTCTCTCTATCTTCTGCCGTGGTCGGGTTTTGAGTCTTACTCAACTTCACACCTTTGTAACACAGGCAAGAACTCCTTCTTTGATTGTTCCATTTTGAACTACTTCAAAATCTTGTCAAGGTATATACTCATTGAAAAACTTATCAAGCGTCTTGATCTATCTCTATAGATATTGATGCTCAATATGTAAGCAGCTTCACCGAGGTCTTTCTTTGAAAAACTCCTTTCAAACATTCCTTTATGCTTTGCAGAATAATTATACATTATCTCCGATCAACAATATGTCTTTCACATATACTTATCAGAAATGTTGCAGTGCTCCCACTCACTTTCTTGTAAATACAGGCTTCACCACAAGTCTGTATAAAACTATATGCTTTGATCAACTTATCAAAGCGTATATTCCAACTCCGAGATGTTTGCACCAATCCATAGATGGATCGTTGGAGCTTGCATATTTTGTTAGTACCTTTAGGATTGACAAAACCTTCTGGTTGCATCATATACAACTCTTCTTTAATAAATCCATTAAGGAATGCTGTTTTGTTTATCCATTCGCCAGATTTCATAAAATGCGGCAATTGCTAACATGATTCGGACAGACTTAAGCATTGATACAAGTGAGAAACTCTCATCGTAGTCAACACCTTGAACTTGTCGAAAACCTTTTGCGACAATTCTAGCTTTGTAGATAGTAATGCTACTATCAGCGTCCGTCTTCCTCTTGAGGATCCATTTATTTTCTATGGCTTGCCGATCATCGGGCAAATCCATCAAAGTCCATACTTTGTTTTTATACATGGATCATATCTCAGATTTCATGGCCTCAAACCATTTCGCGGAATCTGGGCTCATCATCGCTTCCTCATAGTTCGTAGGTTCGTCATGGTCTAGTAACATAACTTCCAGAACACGATTACCGTACCACTCTGGTGCAGATCTCACTCTGGTTTATCTACGAGATTCGGTAGTAACTTGATCTAAAGTTACATGATCATCATCATTAGCTTCCTCACTAATTGGTGTAGTAGTCACAGGAACAGATTTCTGTGATGGACTACTTTCCAATAAGGGAGAAGGTACAATTACCTTATCAAGTTCTACTTTCCTCCCACTCACTTCTTTCGAGAGAAACTCCTTCTCTAGAAAGGATCCATTCTTATCAACGAATATCTTGCCTTCGGATCTGTGATAGAAGGTGTACCCAACTGTCTCCTTTGGGTATCCTATGAAGACACATTTCTCCGATTTGGGTTTGAGCTTATCATGATGAAACTTTTTCTTATAAGCATCGCAACCCCAAATTTTAAGAAACGACAACTTTGGTTTCTTGCTAAACCATAGTTCATATTGTGTCGTCTCAACGGACTTAGATGGTGCCCCTTTTTTTAACGTGAATGCAGCTGTCTCTAATGCATAATCCCAAAACGATATTGGTAAATCGGTAAGAAACATCATAGATTGTACTATATCCAATAAAGTACGGTTATGACATTCAGACACACCATTCTGCTGTGGTGTTCCAGATGGCATGAGCTTGTGAAACTATTCCACATTGTTTTAATTGAAGACCAAACTCGTAACTCAAATATTCTCCTCCACGATCATATCGTAGAAACTTTTATTTTCTTGTTACGATGATTCTCCACTTCACTCTGAACTCTTTGAACATTTTCAAATGTTTCAGACTTGTGTTTCATCAAGTAGATATACCCATATCTTCTCAAATCATCTGTGGAGGTCAGAAAATAATGATACTTGCCGCGAGCCTCAACACTCATCAGATCGCATACATCAGTATGTATTATTTCCAATAAGTCAGTTGCTCGCTCCATTGTTCCGGAGAACGGAGTCTTAGTCATCTTTCCCATGAGGCATGGTTCACAAGCATCAAGTGATTCATAATCAAGTGATTCCAAAATCCCATCAGCATGAAGTTTCTTCATGCGCTTTACACCAATATGACCTAAACTGCAGTGCCACAAATAATTTGCACTATCATTATTAACTTTGCATCTTTTTGGTTTCAATATTATGAATATGTGTATCACTACGATCGAGATCCAACAAACCATTTTCATTGGGTGTGTAACCATATAAGGTTTTATTCATGTAAACAGAACAACAATTTATTCTCTTACTTAAATGAATAACCGTATTGCAATAAACATGATCAAATCATATTCATGCTCAACGCAAACACCAAATAACACTTATTTAGGTTCAACACTAATCCCGAAAGTATAGGGAGTGTGCGATGATGATCATATCAATCTTGGAACTACTTCCAACTCTCATCGTCACTTCACCCTTAACTAGTCTCTGTTCATTCTGCAACTCCCGTTTCGAGTTACTAATCTTAGCAACTGAACTAGTACCAAATACTGGGGGGTTTCTATGAACACTACTAAAGTACACATCAATAACATGTATATCAAATATACCTTTGTTTACTTTGCCATCCTTTCTTATTCACCAAATACTTGGGGTAGTTCCGCTTCCAGTGACCAATCCCTTTGCAGTAGAAGCACTTAGTCTCAGGCTTAGGACTAGACTTGGGCTTCTTCACTTGAGCAGCAACTCGCTTGCCGTTCTTCTTGAAGTTCCCCTTCTTCCCTTTGCCCTTTTCTTGAAACTAGTGGTCTTGTCTACCATCAACACTTGATGTTTTTCTTGATTTCTACCTTCGTCGATTTTAGCATCACGAAGAGCTTGGGAATCGTTTCCTTTATCCCTTGCATATTATAGTTCATCACGAAGTTCTACTAACTTGGTGATGGTGACTAGAGAATTCTGTCAATCACTATTTTATCTGGAAGATTAACTCCCACTTGATTCAAGCAATTGTAGTACCCAGACAATCTGAGCACATGCTCACTAGTTGAGCGATTTCCTCCATCTTTTAGCTATATAACTTGTTGGAGACTTCATATCTCTCAACTCGGGTATTTTCTTGAAATATTAACTTCAACTCCTGGAACATCTCATATGGTCCATGACGTTCAAAACGTCTTTGAAGTCCCGATTCTAAGCCGTTAAGCATGGTGCACTAAACTATCAAGTAGTCATCATATTTAGCTAGCCAAACGTTCATAATGTCTGCATCTGCTCTTGCAATAGGTCTGTCACATCTAGCGGTGCATCAAGGACATAATTATTCTGTGCAGCAATGAGGATAAACCTCAGATCACGGATCGAATCCGCATCATTGCTACTAACATCTTTCAACATAGTTTTCTCTAGGAACATATCAAAATAAACATAGGGAAGCAACAACGCGAGCTATTGATCTACAACATAGATATGCTAATACTACCAGGACTAAGGTCATGATAAATTAAAGTTCAATTTAATCATATTACTTAAGAACTCCCACTTAGAAAGACATCCCTCTAATCTTCTAAGTGATCATGTGATCCAAATCAACTAAACCATAACCGATCATCACGTGAAATGGATTAGTCTTCAATGGTGAACATCATTATGTTGATCATATCTACTATATGATTCACGCTCGACCTTTCGGTCTCCGTGTTCCGAGGCCATATCTGCATATGCTAGGCTCGTCAAGTATAACCCGAGTATTCTGCGTGTGCAAAACTGGCTTGCACCCGTTGTAGATGGATGTAGAGCTTATCACACCCGATCATCACGTGGTGTCTGGGCACGACGAACTTTGGCAACGGTGCATACTTAGGGAGAACACTTCTTGATAATTTAGTGAGAGATCATCTTATAATGCTACCGTCAACCAAAGCAAGATAAGATGCATAAAAAGATAAACATCACATGCAATCAATATAAGTGATATGATATGGCCATCATCATCTTGTGCTTGTGATCTCCATCTCCGAAGCACCGTCATGAACACCATCGTCACCGGCGCGATACCTTGATCTCCATCGTAGCATCATTGTCGTCTCGCCAATCTTATGCTACTACGACTATCGCTACCGCTTAGTGATAAAGTAAAGCATTACAGGGCGATTGCATTGCATACAATAAAGCGACAACCATATGGCTCCTGCCAGTTGCCGATAACTCAGTTACAAAACATGATCATCTCATACAATAAAATTTAGCATCATGTCTTGACCATATCACATCACAACATGCCCTGCAAAAACAAGTTAGACGTCCTCTACTTTGTTTGTTGCAAGTTTTACGTGGCTGCTACGGGCTTAAGCAAGAACCAATCTTACCTACGCATCAAAACCACAACGATAGTTTGTCAAGTTGATGCCGTTTTAACCTTCGCAAGGACCGGGCGTAGCCACACTCGGTTCAACTAAAGTTGGAGAAACAGTCACCCGCAAGCCACCTATGTGCAAAACACGTCGGGAGAACCGGTCTCGCGTAAGCGTACGCGTAATGTCGGTCCGGGCCGCTTCATCCAACAATACCGCCGAACCAAAGTATGACATGCTGGTAGGCAGTATGACTTATATCGCTCACAACTCACTTGTGTTCTACTCGTGCATATAACATCAAACCATAAAACCTAGGCTTGGATGCCACTGTTGGGGAATGTAGTAATTTCAAAAAAATTCCTATGCACACGCAAGATCATGGTGATGCATAGCAACGAGAGGGGAGAGTGTTGTCTACGTATCCTCGTAGACCTAAGCGGAAGCGTTGACGCAACGTAGAGGAAGTAGTCGTACGTCTTCCCGATCCGACCAATCCAAGCACCGTTACTCCGGCACCTCCGAATTCTTAGCACACGTACAGCTCGATGACGCTCCCCGGGCTCCGATCCAGCAAAGCTTCGGGGATGAGTTCTGTCAGCACAACGGCGTGGTGACAATGATGATGTTCTACCGACACAGGGCTTCGCCTAAGCACTACAACGATATGATCGAGGTGGAATATGGTGGCAGGGGGCATCGCACATGGCTAAGGAACGATCACGTGGATCAACTTGTGTGTCCTAGGGTGCCCCCCTGCCCCCGTATATAAAGGAGCAAGGGGGAGGCCGGCCGGCCCTATGGGGCGCTCCAAGGGGAGGGGGAGTCCTCCTCCTAGTGGGAGTAGGACTCCCCTTTCCTAGTCCAACTAGGAGACTTGAGGGGGAAGGAAAGAGAGGGAGAGGGAGAGGGAAAGGGGCCCCCCCTCCTAGTCCAATTCGGACTCCCCATGAGGGGGGGTGCGCCACCTCTTGGGCTGCTGCCCTCTCTCTCCCCTCAGGCCCAATAAGGCCCATTACTTCCCCGGGGGGTTCCGATAACCCCTTCGGCACTCCGGTTTTATCCGAAATCACCCGGAACACTTCCGGTGTCCGAATATAGCCGTCCAATATATCAATCTTTATGTCTCGACCATTTCGAGACTCCTCGTCATGTCCGTGATCACATCCGGGACTCCGAACTAACTTCGGTACATCAAAATGCATAAACTCATAATAACTGTCATCGTAACGTTAAGCGTGCGGACCCTACGGTTCGAGAACAATGTAGACATGACTGAGACAAATCTCCGGTCAATAACCAACAGCGGGACCTGGATGCCCATATTGGCTCCTACATATTCTACGAAGATCTTTATCGGTCAGACCGCATAACAACATACGTTGTTCCCTTTGTCATCAGTATGTTACTTGCCCGAGATTCGATCGTCGGTATCCAATACCTAGTTCAATCTTGTTACCGGCAAATCTCTTTACTCGTTCCGTAATACATCATCTCTCAACTAACTCATTAGTTGTAATGCTTGCAAGGCTTATGTGATGTGCATTACCGAGAGGGCCCAGAGATACCTCTCCGACAATCGGAGTGACAAATCCTAATCTCGAAATACGCCAACCCAACATCTACTTTTGGAGACACCTGTAGAGAACCTTTATAATCACCCAGTTACGTTGTGACGTTTGGTAGCACACAAAGTGTTCCTCCGGTAAACGGGACTTGCATAATCTCATAGTCATAGGAACATGTATAAGTCATGAAGAAAGCAATAGCAACATACTAAACGATCGGGTGCTATGCTAATGGAATGGGTCATGTCAATCAGATCATTCAACTAATGATGTGATCCCGTTAATCAAATAACAACTCTTTGTCCATGGTTAGGAAACATAACCATCTTTGATTAACAAGCTAGTCAAGTAGAGGCATACTAGTGACACTCTGTTTGTCTATGTATTCACACATGTATTATGTTTCCGGTTAATACAATTCTAGCATGAATAATAAACATTTATCATGATATAAGGAAATAAATAATAACTTTATTATTGCCTCTAGGGCATATTTCCTTCAGCTCTTATATGCATTGTTGTTGAATTAACCAAAGAGCCCATATTGCCTTGTCTTCTCCTGTTTATTGAATGCTCGCAGATTCCGGCTTAGTCCAATGCACGTGCACTCTTATTATTATTCACACCGTTCGTTCATGCAAATGAAAGGCAATTATGATGACATATATGATGGACTGACTGAGATGAGAAAAAACTGGTATGAACTCGACCTCTTTTGTTTTTATAAATATGATGAGCCCGTCGTTCTTGATTCAGCTTATTATGAATAAACATGTTTGCAATGACAATTAGAGATCATAGTTGCTTGTGTCATGCTTGATTAGCTATGAGTTATAATGGTTTACCTTCTGTGCCAACATGCTATTGAGATGATTGTGATGTGGTATGATGGGGTGGTATCCTCCTTCGAATGATTTAAGTGACTTGACTTGGCACATGTTCACGCATGTAGTTGAAACAAATCAACATAGCCTTCACGATATTTATGTTCATGGTGGATTATATCCTACTCATGCTTGCACCCAACGTTTATTAATTTTAATGCATGTACATGGCTGTTGTCGATCTCTAGTTGGTCGCTTCCCAGTCTTTTGCTAGCCTTCACTTGTACTAAGCGGGAATACTGCTTGTGCATCCAATCCCTTAAACCCCAAAGTTATTCCAGATGAGTCCAGTATACCTTCCTATTGTAGTATCTACCTGCCGTTCCAAGTAAATTTGTATGTGCCAAACTCTAAACCTTCAAATAAACATTCTGTTTTGTATGCTCGAATAGCTCATGTATCAATCAAGGATGTCCTTATCTTCCGTGTTAGGCGGGTTATTCTCAAGAGGAGTGGACTCCGCTCCTCACTCACGAGAAAATGGCTGGTCACCGGGATGCCCAGTCCCATGCTTTATGCAAACTAAATCAAAATTAATTGCAAAGAAAACTCCCCCTGGGACCTGATGTATGTTGGAGACACTCGTTATTTCGATCAAGTCATGGATTGATGCTTGTTGGTGGAGGGGGAGTATAAACTTTACCATTCTGTTTGGGAACCGCCTATAATGTGTTTAGCATGGAAGATATCGCCAGCTCTTAGTTGCTATGTTGACAATGAAAGTATACCGCTCAAAATGCAATTTATATCTATTTCAAAACCGAGCTCTGGCACCTCTACAAATCCCTGCTTCCCTCTGTGAAGGGCCTATCCATTTACTTTTATGTTGAGTCATCACCTTCTTATTAAAAAGCACTAGCTGGAGAGCACAGCTATCATTTGCAATCATCACTGTTAATTTATATTGGGTATGACTATGATTGGATCTCTTTTACCATGAATTACAATGTCTAGTTAGTCCTTGATCTTTAAAGGTGCTCTACATTTATGTTTTGCGGTCTCAGAAAGGGCTAGCGAGATACCATCTTGTTATATCATATTATGGTTGTTTTGAGAAAGTGTTGTCATCCGAGATTTATTATTATGGCTTGCTAGTTGACTATGCTATTGATATGAGTAATTATGAGAGCTGAGAATTATCGTAAATGTGGTTAGTTATGATCTTTACTGAAAACTTGAATGCTGGCTTGACATAGTTACAACAACAAGAGCAAACAGAGTTTGTAAAAGTTTTTCTTTCTTTCTTTCAGTTTGTCAACTGAATTGCTTGAGGACAAGCAAGGGTTTAAGCTTGGGGCAGTTGATATGTCTCCGTCGTATCGATTTTTTCAAACACTTTTGCCCTTGCTTTGGACTCTAACTTGTATGATTTGAATGGAACTAACCCGGACTGACGCTGTTTTCAGCAGAATTGCCATGATGTTGTTTTATGTGCAGAATACAAATATTATCGGAATGACCTGAAACTCCACAGAACATCTTAGAAAAAATAATAAAAAAATCCTCGCCAAAGATGAAGTCCAGGGGGCCCACACCCTGTCCACGAGGGTGGGGGCGTCCCCCCTCTAGGGCGCGCCCCTACCTCGTGGGCCCCCTGGATGCCCTCCAATGCCAACTCCAACTCTATATATTTGCTTTCGGAGAGAAAAAAATCAGAGAGAAGAAATCATCGTGTTTTACGATACGGAGCCGCCGCCAAACCCTAAAACCTCTCGGGAGGGCTGATCTGGAGTCCGTTCGGGGCTCCGGAGAGGGGGGTTCATCGCCGTCGTCATCATCAACCGTCCTCCGTCACCAATTTCATGATGCTCACCGCTGTGCGTGAGTAATTCCATCGTAGGCTTGCTGGACGGTGATGGGTTGGATGAGATTTATCATGTAATCGAGTCAGTTTTGTTAGGGTTTGATCCCTAGTATCCACTATGTTCTGAGATTGATGTTGCTATGACTTTGCTGTGCTTAATGCTTGTCACTAGGGCCCGAGTGCCATGATTTCAGATCTGAACCTATTATGTTTTCATGAATATATGTGTGTTCTTGATCCTATCTTGCAAGTCTATAGTCACCTACTATGTGTTATGATCCGGCAACCCCGAAGTGACAATAATCGGGACCACTCCCAGTGATGACCATAGTTTATGGAGTTCATGTATTCACTATGTGCTAATGCTTTGTTCCGGTTCTCTATTAAAAGGAGGCCTTAATATCCCTTAGTTTCCATTAGGACCCCGCTGCCACGGGAGGGTAGGACAAAAGATGTCATGCAAGTTCTTTTCCATAAGCACGTATGACTATATACGGAATACATGCTTACATTACATTGATGAATTGGAGCTAGTTCTGTGTCACCCTATGTTATGACTATTACATGATGAACCGCATCCAGCATAATTATCCATCACTAATCCGGTGCCTATGAGTTTTCCATATACTGGTTCTCGCTTATTTACTTTCCCGCTGCTACTGTTACAATCACTACAAAATACCAAAAATATTTACTATTGCTTGCACTACTCTTTTGTTACCGTTACCACCACTATCATATTACTTTGCTACTAAACACTTTGCTACAGATACTAAGTTTCAAGGTGTGGTTGAATTGACAACTCAGCTGCTAATACTTGAGAATATTCTTTGGCTCCCCTTGTGTCGAATCAATAAATTTGGGTTGAATACTCTACCCTCAAAAACTGTTGCGATCCCCTATACTTGTGGGTTATCAAGACCTTTTTCTGGCGCCGTTATTGGCATCACTTGCTATTGCAACCAATAAAGTGCCCTTGTATTGTCCGGTCAAGAACGTGCCATGAATGCCGATGACGGGCCGACAATGCTCAAAAGCCCTCACGTATTGCTCAAAGGCCCAAAATGCACGGCCAAATACTCGGACGGTCCTCCCGTTATGGATCAATGTTTGGTGCCCATGAGGCTCAACCACGTGAACCATGCCTGGGTTTGTGGCGGCCATAGCTAACAACAACCTAGGGAGTCAGTTGTATGCTTCCTCCCAAATGCCATACAACATCTTGAATGCAGCTTGTTTCGCCTTCCATTCCTTGCTGCACTTCTCCTTGTAATGAAAGATGGCTTTCACAAGGTCAATGACACTCTTGATGCTCATTATTGGAAGTGTGGATATTTGGTTGGATAACCTGTAAGCAATGTGTTGGGGATCGTAGCTGAAATTTAAAATTTTCTATGCATCACCGAGATCAATCTATGGAGTCATCTAGCAATGAGGGAGAGGGAAGTGCATCTACATACCCTTTTAGATCGCTAAGCGGAAGCGTTCAAGTGAACAGACTCGATGGAGTCGTACTCGTCGTGATCCAAATCACCGATGATCCTAGCGCCGAATGGACGGCACCTCCGCATTCAACACACGTACGGTTGGGAGAGACGTCTCCTCCTTCTTGATCTAGCAAGGGAAGGAGAGGTTGATGGAGATCCAGCAGCACGACGGCATGGTGGTGGAAGTATCGGGATCCCGGCACTGCTTCGCCAAGCGCAGGCGGGGAGGAAGAGGTGTCACGGGAGGGAGGGAGGCGCCAGGGACTTGGGTGCGGCTGCCCTCTCTCCCCCCACTATATATAGGGGCTAGGGGGGCGCCGGCCCCTCTAGATCCCGTCTAGATGGGGGGGCGGCCAAGGGGGTGGCTTGGCCCCCAAGCCAGGTGGAGGCGCCCCCACTCCCAGGGTTTCTCAACCCCAGGCGCCATGGGCCCTTAAGGAGGGTGCACCAGCCCACCAGGGGCTGGTTCCCACGCAACTTCAGCCTATGGGGCCCTCCGGGATAGGTGGCCCCACCCGGTGGACCTCCGGGACCCTTCCGGTGGTCCCGGTACAATACCGATTACCCCCGAAACCTTCCCGGTGGCCGAAACTGGACTTCCTATATATAAATCTTTACCTCCGGACCATTCCGGAACTCCTTGTGACGTACGGGATCTCATCCGGGACTCCGAACAACTTTCGGGTTACCGCATACTAATATCTCTACAACCCTAGCGTCACCGAACCTTAAGTGTGTAGACCCTACGGGTTCAGGAGACACGCAGACATGACCGAGACGACTCTCCGGTCAATAACCAACAGCGGGATCTGGATACCCAGGTTGGCTCCCACATGTTCCACGATGATCTCATCGGATGAACCATGATGTCAAGGATTCAATCAGTCCCGTATTCAATTCCCTTTGTCTATCGGTACGATACTTGCCCGAGATTCGATCGTCGGTATCCCGATACCTCGTTCAATCTCGTTACCGGCAAGTCTCTTTACTCGTTCCATAACACATCATCCCGTGATCAACTCCTTGGTCACATTGTGCACAGTATGATGATGTCCTACCGAGTGGGCCCAGAGATACCTCTCCATTACACGGAGTGACAAATCCCAGTCTCGATTCGTGCCAACCCAACAGACACTTTCGGAGATACCCGCAGTGCACCTTTATAGCCACCCAGTTACGTTGTGACGTTTGGTACACCCAAAGCATTCCTACGGTATCCGGGAGTTGCACAATCTCATGGTCAAAGGAAATGATACTTGACATTAGAAAAGTTTTAGCATACGAACTACACGATCTTGTGTTAGGCTTAGGATTGGGTCTTGTCCATCACATCATTCTCGTAATGATGTGATCCCATTATCAACGACATCCAATTTCCATGGTCAGGAAACCGTAACCATCTATTGATCAACGAGCTAGCCAACTAGAGGCTTACTAGGGACATGGTGTTGTCTATGTATCCACACATGTATCTGAGTTTCCTATCAATACAATTCTAGCATGGATAATAGACAATTATCATGAACAAGGAAATATAATAATAACTAATTTATTATTGCCTCTAGGGCATATTTCAAACACAATGAACTCGGACGTGAGTTGTCTGTGTTGTTGGTACACAAGCTCACCATCCGCATTCTTGTGTCGGCACAGGTGAGTTGGTAGACAACTCACTATGCGCCAAGTGGGACCTCCTTTCCATGGCCTTGCACGCTCAATCCATGGACACCTTGGCACTTCACATTTGACCATGTAACACACATTGACGTCCGAGTTGGCCACTTTATGTGGACGATAATGTGTAACCGAGTAGTTGTCGAGCCACATCATCAATTCCAAGAAGGATTGAAACTCGCAACCGGGATATATCCCGTTCTTGGCGTCTTCCAAATCACGGTGAGAACTTGGCCTAGCTCCAAGAGATATGCACTTGCCACCATCCACAACGGCTTCATCCGCGAGACTAAGATCCTTGAACAATGGTGTCTTGTGATCCCGGCCGAATACCTTCTTGAAAGCTTGGGCCTCCTTCAATTGGTGTAGGTGCCACAGGAACAACTCCCTGTGCCCTGCTACACACTAGTTGAAGTGACGGTTCCATAACCTCATCAAGTCTCCACCATCCTCCCACTCAATTCTTTCGAGAGAAACTTTTCCTCGAGAAAGGACCCGATTCTAGAAACAACCCTTATTGCTTTCGGATCTGAGACAGGAGGTATGCCCAACTGTTTTGGGTGTCCTATGAAGATGCATTTATCTGCTTTGGGTTCGAGCTTATCAGCCTGAAACTTTTTCACATAAGCGTCACAGCCCCAAACTTTTAAGAAACGACAGCTTAGGTTTCTCTAAACCATAGTTCATACGGTGTCGTCTCAATGGAATTACGTGGTGCCCCATTTAAAGTGAATGTGGTTGTCTCTAATGCCTAACCCATAAACTATAGTGGTAATTCGATAAGAGACATCATGGTATGCACCATATCCAATAGGGTGCAGTTATGATGTTCGGACACACCATCACACTATGGTGTTCCAGGTGGTATTAGTTGTGAAACAATTTCCACAATGTCTTAACTGTGTGCCAAACTCGTAATTCAGATATTCATCTCTATGATCATATCATAGATATTTTATCCTCTTGTCACGACGATCTTTCAACTTCACCCTGAAATTACTTGAACCTTTCAATAATTCAGACTCGTGATTCATCAAGTAAATATACTTAGCATCTACTCAAATCATCTGTGAAGTAAGAACATAACAATATCCACTACATGCCTCAGCACTCATTGGACTGCACACATCAAGATGTATTACTTCCAACAAGTTGCTTTCTTGTTCCATCTTACTGAAAACGAGGCCTTTCAGTCATCTTGCCCATGCGGTATGATTTGCATGTCTCAAGTGATTCAAAATCAAGTGAGCCCAAACGATCCATCTGTATGGAGTTTCTTCATGCATATATACCAATAGGCATGGTTCGCATGTCTCAAGTGATTCAAAATCAAGTGAGTCCAAAGATCCATCAACATGGAGCTTCTTCATGCGTTTTATACCGTTATGACTCAAATTGTAGTGCCACAAGTATGTGGTACTATCATTACTATCTTATGAACATGTGTATCACTACGATCGGGATTCAATAAACCATTCATTTTAGGTGCAAGACCATTGAAGGTATTATTCAAATAAACAGAGTAACCATTATTCTCCTTAAATGAATAACCATATTGCGATAGACATAATCCAATCATGTCTATGCTCAACGCAAACACCAAATAACAATTATTTAGGTTTAACACCAATCCCGATGGTAGACGGAGCGTGCGATGCTTGATCACATCAACCTTGGAAACACTTCCAACACATATCGTCGTCTCACCTTTGGCTAGTCTCCGTTTATTCTATAGCCTTTTATTTCGAGTCACTAACACTTAGCAACCGACCAGTATCTAATACCCTGCTGCTACTAGGAGTACTAGTAAAGTACACATTTAATATAATGTATGTCCAATACATACTTCTGTCAACCTTGCCAGCCTTCTCATCTACCAAGTATCTAGGGTGGTTCTACTTCAGTGACCGTTCCCCTTATTACAGAAGCACTTAGTTTCGGGCTTGGGTTCAACTTTGGGTTTCTTCACTAGAGCAGCAACTGATTTGTCGTTTCATGAAGTATCCCTTTCTTGCCCTTGCCCTTCTTGAAACTAGTGGTTTTACTAACCATCAACAATTGATGCTCCTATTTGATTTCTACTTTCGCGGTGTCGCGAATAGCTCAAGGATCATCATATCTATCCCTGATATGTTATAGTTCATCATGAAGCTCTAGTAGCTTGGTGGCAGTGACTCTAGAGATCCATCACTATCTCATCTGGAAGATTAACTCCCACTCGATTCAAGCGATTGTAGTACTCATATAATCTGAGCACATGCTCAATGATTGAGCTTTTCTCCTTAGTTTGCAGGCTTAGGAAACTTGTCAGAGGTCTCATACCTCTTGACGTGGGCACTAGCCTGAAATCCCAATTTCAGTCCTTGGAACATCGATCTTATATGTTCTGCGATGTTTCAAAAAAAACGTCTTTGGTGCCTCAATTCTAAACCATTTAGCATTACGCACTGAACTATCATGTAGTCATCAAAACGTGTATGTCAGATGTTCGCAACATCCACAACCGACGCTCGAGATTTAGCTCACTGAGTGGTGCATTAAGGACATAATCCTTCTGCGCAGCAACGAGGACAATCCTTAGTTTACGGACCCAGTCCGCATAATTGCTACTATCAACTTTCAACTAAATTTTCTCTAGGAACATATCTAAAACAATAGAACTAAAGCATACGCTACGACATAATTTGCAAAGTCCTTTTGACTATGTTCATGATAATTAAGTTCATTTGATTATTTAATGAACTCCCACTCAGATAGACATCCCTCTAGTCATCTAAGTGATACATGATCCGAGTCATCTAGGCCGTGTCCGATCATCACGTGAGACGGACTAGTCATCATCGGTGAACATCTTCATGTTGATCGTATCTTCTATACGACTCATGTTCGACCTTTCAGTCTTCCATGTTCCGAGGCCATGTCTGTACATGCTAGGCTCGTCAAGTCAACCTAAGTGTATTGCGTGTGTAAATCTGGCTTACACCCGTTGTATTCGAACGTTAGAATATATCACACCCGATCATCACGTGGTGCTTCGAAACAACGAACCTTCGCAACGGTGCACAGTTAGGGGGAACACTTTCTTGAAATTATTGCGAGGGATCATCTTATTTAAGCTACCGTCGTTCTAAGCAAATAAGATGTAAAACATGATAAACATCACATGCAATCATATAGTGACATGATATGGCTAATATCATTTTGCTCCTTTTGATCTCCATCTTCGGGGCGCCATGATCATCATCGTCACCGGCATGACACCATGATCTCCATCATCGTGTCTTCATGAAGTTGTCTCATCATATATTACTTCTACTACTATGGCTAACGGTTTAGCAATAAAGTAAAGTAATTACATGACGTTTATGTTGACACGCAGGTCATAAATAAATTAAGACAACTCCTATGGCTCCTGCCGGTTGTCATACTCATTGACATGCAAGTCATGATTCCTATCACAAGAACATGATCAATCTCATACATCACATATATCATTCATCAGATCCTTTTGGCCATATCACATCACACGGCATATGCTGCAAAAACAAGTTAGACGTCCTCTAATTGTTGTTGCAATTTTTTACATGGCTGCTATAGGTTTCTTAGCAAGAACGTTTCTTACCTACGCCAAAACCACAACGTGATATGCCAATTTCTATTTACACTTCATAAGGACCCTTTTCATCGAATCCGATCCGACTAAAGTGGGAGAGACAGACACCCGCTAGCCACCTTATGCAACTAGTGCATGTCAGTCGGTGGAACCTGTCTCACGTAAGAGTACGTGTAAGGTCGGTCCGGGCCGCTTCATCCTACGATGCCGCCAAATCAAGATAATACTAGTAACGGCAAGTAAATTGACAAAATCGACGCCCACAACAACTTGTGTTCTACTTGTGCATAGAAACTACGCATAGACCTAGCTCATGGTGTCACTATTGGGGATCGTAGAAGAAATTTAAAATTTTCTACGCATCACCAAGATCAATCTACGGAGTCATCTAGCAACGAGGGAGAGGGGAGTGCATCTACATACCCTTGTAGATCGCTAAGCGGAAGCGTTCAAGTGAACGGGGTTGATGGAGTCGTACTCGTCGTGACCCAAATCACCGATGATCCTAGCGCCGAACGGACGGCACCTCCGCGTTCAACACACGTATGGTTGGGAGAGACGTCTCCTCCTTCTTGATCCAGCAAGGGAAGGAGAGGTTGATGGAGATCCAGCAGCACGACGGCGTGGTGGTGGAAGTAGCGGGATCCCGGCAGGGCTTCGCCAAGCACAGGCGGGGAGGAAGAGGTGTCACGGGAGGGAGGGAGGCGCCAGGGACTTGGGTGCGGCTGCCCTCTCCCCCCCCCCACTATATATAGGGGCTAGGGGGGCGCCGGCCCCTCTAGATACCATCTAGATGGGGGGCGGCGGCCAAGGGGGTGGCTTGGCCCCCAAGCCAGGTGGAGGCGCCCCCACCCCCAGGGTTTCTCAACCCTAGGCACCATGGGCCCTTAGGGGGGCGCACCAGCCCACCAGGGGCTGGTTCCCTCGCAACTTCAGCCTATGGGGCCCTCCAGGATAGGTGGCCCCAGCCGGTGGACCCCCGGTGAAAGATCGTGGATGTTGCCTAGAGGGGGGTGAATAGGCGCTTTAAAATAATTACGGTTTAGGCTTGAACAAATGCGGAATAAACCTAGCGGTTAATTTGTCGAACACAGAACCTACAACAACCAGGCTCACCTATGTGCACCAACAACTTATACTAAGCAAGATAAACAACTATGTGATAGCAAGATATATGATAAGAAACAATATGGCTATCACAAAGTAAAGAGCATAAGTAAAGAGCTCGGGTAAGAGATAACCGAGGCACGCGGAGACGATGATGTATCCCGAAGTTCACACCCTTGCGGATGCTAATCTCCGTTTGGAGCGGTGTGGAGGCACAATGCTCCCCAAGAAGCCACTAGGGCCACCGTAATCTCCTCACGCCCTCGCACAATGCAAGATGCCGTGATTCCACTAAGGGACCCTTGAGGGCGGTCACCGAACCCGTACAAATGGCAACCCTTGGGGGTGGTCACCGAACCCGTACACTTTGGCAACCCTTGGGGGCGGTCATCGGTACCCGTCAAATTGCTCGGGGCGATCTCCACAACCTAATTGGAGACCCCAACGCTTGTCCGGAGCTTTACACCACAATGATTGAGCTCCGAACACCACCAACCGTCTAGGGCGCCAAGGCACCCAAGAGGAACAAGCTCTAGGGTGCCCAAACACCCAAGAGTAATAAGCTTCTCAAACTTCACTTCCACGTATCACCGTGGAGAACTCAAACCGATGCACCAAATGCAATGGCAAGGGCACACGGAGTGCCCAAGTCCTTCTTTCCCAATCCCACCAAAGCAACTAATGCTAGGGAAGAGAATGAGAGGAAGAACGAAAGAATAACACAAAGAACTCCAAGATCTAGATCCAAGGGGTTCCCCTCACTTAGAGGAGAAAGTGATTGGTGGAAACGTGGATCTAGATCTCCTCTCTCTTTTCCCTCAAGAACTAGCAAGAATCATTGGAGGGATTGAGAGTTAGCAAGCTCAAAGAAGGCCAACAATGGGGGAAGAACATGAGCTAAAAGGATAAGGTTCATTGGGGAAGAAGACCCCCTTTTATAGGTGGGGAAATCCAACCGTTATGCTCATAGCCCGCACAGAGCGGTACTAACGCTCCAAGGAGCGGTACTACCACTAGGGCGGAAGTACCCCTTTGAAAAACAACAGCGAGGAGGCAAAAGGACAGAAGAACCGCCGGAGCGGTACTACCGCTCGTCCTCAGGGTACTACCGCTCGACCTCACGGTACTACCGCAAATGGTAGCGGTACTACTGCTTGCGAGCGGTACTAAAAAAATACATCCGGGCCTACCACCGCAAGACTTGGGACGAGTTTTTGGTCCGGAGCGGTACTACCGCTGTAGGAGCCGCGGTAGTACTGCTCTGGAGCGGTAGTAAAAAATTACATCCGCTCCAATTCGCGGTAGTACCGCTGCAGCCTTTTCAGAACACCAAAACTGCCACAACTTTTGCAAACGGACTCCGAATTTGATGAAACCAAGTTTGTTGGAAAGCTAGCGACAAGGGAAAACACAATCTTCAAAGAAATATCAATAAGAAGCAAATGAGAAAAGGCCCATAAGAAAATGGTGAGAACCCTTCCTCGGAAAAGACCGGTAAAACCTCCAACACCGAAAACATCATAGAAGACGCATGTGAACTCCGTTTTCAATGAAACCAAGTTTGTTGGAAAGCTAGCGACAAGGGATAACACAATCTTGAAAGAAATAACAATACGAAGCAAATTAGAAAAGGCCCATAAGAAAATGGTGAGGACCCTTCCTCGGATAAGACCGGTAAAACCTACAACACCGAAAACATCATAGAAGACGCATGCGAACTCCGTTTTCGATGAACTCAAGCTTGTCATCAAGATGACCATAAGCTCTAAGACTCACAAAGAGAACCAAAAAAGAACCAAGAAACATGATGCAAGGATGCAATGGTTTGAGCTCTCGACGAACGATACGATCAAGCTACTCACTTGAGAGCCCCCCTTGATAGTACGACTATCGATCCTATAATCCGGTCTCCCAACTACCACCATGAGACTGGTAAAATAGAAAACCTATCAAGGGCAAACCTTTGCTTTGCACATGATCCACTTGAGTTAGATGATGACGATCTTGTCCTCCTCAAGATGGACCACCTTTCTTGATTGTGTTGGGTCGATGAAGACTAAATGATTGCTCCCCCATACTCCACTATGGGTGAGCCACTCTTCAGCACATCTTCACAAGTCCATTGACACCACAATGGATGGCAAGCTTCAAGCACTTGATCTCTTCGTGATTCTCCAATTGAAATTGCACACGGCAATCTTGATGACGATCACCACTTGATGTCATCCTTCCCATGGGTTGTATGATAGCATCCTCTTGACGCAAGCCCATGGACACGTACCTAACCCCACATAGACTCTCACATAGACCATGGGTTAGTACACAAAGTGCAATGGACAATGCTTACCATACCATGGGATCACTTGATCCCTCTCGGTACATCTTCTACTCTTTGTGAGTTGATCAACTTGATTCACTCTTGACTTAGTCTTGGTCAACCTTGAATCTTTCCAACTCTCTTCGTTTGGATGATGTCTTGAAGGTAAACATGAATGATCACACAATCTTATTCTTCAAGACATGCTTGCAATAAGCTCAACTCTCAAATGACCAATCTTTGGATAATTCCTTGAATAACACCTTGGTCGACACAAACTCTCCTTGAAACCAGCACATGTACTCCAAGAAAAGCCTATGGACAAAACCTTCAAATATAACTCAAGGAAACCATTAGTCCATAGAGATTGTCATCAATTACCAAAACCAAACATGGGGGCACCGCATGTTCTTTCAATCTCCCCCATTTTGGTAATTGATGACAATCACTTTCACGAGAGTTTATACAAGGAATTATGCATCACCATGCAATGCAACAACCAATAATGCATGTGTATGAGATGCAAATGCTTAGGAACAAAACCAAAGCAAGGAGAAAACTCTGAAGACTTCTCCACAAAACTCTCTGAAACTTCTCCCCCAATTGCATCGATTGCCAAAATGGGCGAAAAGCATAGAAGGCCAATATAAATTGTGTTCCTCCATAAATTGTGTATTTCTCAACAAGAGAGTGGAATGCAATACACATACCCAACGGTAATACTTGGAGGAAGACCAACTATATTGAGGCACCAAGATTGCTAAAGGAATGATATGCCACAAGGACATAACAAAGAGAGAAACAAGCAATCAAGCAATCAAAAGATACCAATTGAACCAACTAGGCCAAAGATCCTACGAGCTACATGAATAAAGTATATTATGATAAGAGCAAAGGAGTGTTCTAAAGAAACTAGAGAAGCTCCCCATGATTTGTGCACACATAAGAATTTTTGTATTTGGATACAAAGTGCACAAAATAGGATCATAGCTCCCCCAAAATCAGTGGAAACTTACAACAAGTGCAAGTGAGCATATAGGAAACTAAGCCTAGTACATGTAACAAAGACGTGGTTGAGCAATAAGTGAAAAAGGCAACTTAAGAATGGGCTCAACCAAAATGATGTGTGTGAGTCAAGGCAATGCACTTGAGAAGACTAATGTACGGATGAGCATTAAGCATCAATAAAGTCTTGAAAAAATGAGGCAACACAGTGCAAGGCCTATCATTCCCACATACAACTAGCAAATGGGTTCACAAGCTAACTAATAAGCATATAAAGAACCTATGCTTGTGACAACCCATGGCGAAGATAGAAGATGGAAGCCTCATCAAGACAAGGGATACCAATTAAGATGGAAAAAGCCTCGTAGAGATAAGCATGAGGAAAATAATCTTCACCACACAAGAGTGCATCAAGATGCAACGAGATACGATACACACTCAAGGCAAAAGCTTTCATGGAGCCACCAAAGAAATAACATAAGAAAGGCAAGGTGGGCGTGAAAGAAAGGATATCATCTAGAGATGTAATTTCTCTCAAGTGTATAAGGTTCTAGGTAGACGAAATCATGATGATATATATCTACAAAGAAGGATGTACACCCGAAATAGTTACAACATGAAGGAACAAGATATCCAAACGGAAGTCATACATATACCAATAAGATATTTGCTTGAGAGCATAGCACAAGGCTAGATATGGTCTTATTGCATATAAATGAATTCCAACCACACGAACATCAAAGACATCACAACTAGCAACAAGACATCATTGTTGGGATGCTTTGAGAAAGGAAACAAGTATCACAAGAGAGAATGGATAACATGCCATGATACAACCTACGAAAGGTTGATGCAAGAAATGTGTGCATGATGTAGATGATGATACTTGTTACCGAGACACCATTGGATGGATGTAGTAGATGCCAATTAAAGGTAGATAGTAGTTCATTAATCATCCTAGCTTGACTCCAATAAGCACATGGTGACACCACCTTCCTTGTGAGTGAGCCGAGCATCCAATGCATCTCCACTTGTTCCTAGAACAACAACACAAACAAAATGGTACCCAAACTCATTGGGACCAAAGAGTTAGAGAACCAACAACACATAGGACAAACGCCACATAAATATGTGCATATAGATATGAAAATGAATTTCATGCACATCTCATCCAATTTGAGACTTGCTGGAGTTCCCCCTATATATTGGGTCAAAGAAAGAAAACATGCCAAAGAAACTACAAGAAGTAAATATGCATGCTCAAGACTTTCAAGAACCGAGACCAAAAGACAAAGAAATACCAAGCGAAGAAAAGATACCAAATGAATAAATCATCACTTGGAGGATATCCATAAAAGATACATCAAGGAATGAGATATCCATTGATACACTCAAAAAGAAAGATGTCAAACTCCCAAAAGAGAGAATGGTTCCAAACAAACCAAGCCCTCTACAGAGTTTCATGATGGCACAAAGCACCAAAAAGAAACGGCTTGCCTTCCACAAACACACACTTGATAAGGATCACAAGATGAGTGTTTTATAGAGAATAGGATGGCTCCCCCAAGCCTAGTGCATTATAGAGAATTTGCATTTGAATACAAAATGCACGAGGTGGGATCACCACTTTCACTATATCTAGAAAACACTAGACAAGGTCAAGAAATTAACAAGATCCACAAGTGGTGTGGAATACAATGGGAGTTGACACAATCCTAGGCAAGAGATAAAGCAAATAAAAGCAAAGGCCAATGTAAAATATGATCAATAATTTCTACCACACATAAGTGAGTACCAATTGTCAAAAGACAAGAAGTATTTGGAAATAATTCCCGGTGGTAGATAACAAGGATATCCGACATCATCTTCACACCAAACAAAAAGCAAATTGCAACTTGTAGAGCTAACATGCCACCTAGGAACAAGATAATTTACAATATCAATTCTATGTGACAATATCTCAAATGTACACATTTTCTAGGCTAGTAATATATACATAGCATATTCCTCCCCCATAATGTGATACCAATTAAAGATAAACAAGAGGCAAAAAAATGATCCAACACGAGATAATTAATGGACAATATAGAATTTGAATTTCTCATGAGAAGACATACCACATAGTGACTAGATAATCTAGAAATATCAATACTATATGGTATTACTCATGTACACACATATATAGGATTGTGAGGTGCACAAAGCACATCACTCCCCCATAATGGGATATTCCATTAATCTCTCACAAGGGCCAGCTAAGAAAATAACAAGATGCAAAAGGCTCAATGCATGACACACACGTACATGATGTGCAAACCAACACACACATACTTGATTGCTCAAGATAATCAAGTTGGAAGCACAACATATACAAACACATGCAAGGAACAAAACCAAACATGCAAAGGGGTAAGTAACTATTAATGTAAACACTTTAAGCACGAGTTACCGCATGGAGAAACATTGGATATAAGATAGAAACTTGATAATTCGAATAACTTGGCTTGAGAAAATTAGAATGATGAAGTCCCCTTAATTCTTCATAAAGTAGCCAAGTCTCCAATGCCCTCCAACAACACCTATTGATCAAGTTTGAGCTTGTTGGTCCCCAACCAAGTTGGGTCCTAAGAGGTTAGTCACAATAGGCTTGGCTACCCAAATGGTTCTCTTCTTGACACCACTTTGAGTACCAACAACTTTGGCAAACACATTGCCAACCTTATCCTTCCTAAGAGAATAGATATCATCAATAATAATTGGGTTGGATAAGTTACCACTAGTGCATGAAGAGGCGAGGTGGCCTTTCTCACGACATAAGTAGCAACGTCTACTCTTCACTTTCTTCTCACTTGATTTCTCAACTTGAGAAGCATTAGCTTGAGGATTCTTGGGAAGAGGACTTTCTTCACCTTGTGGTTGAGCATGAGATCGAACTTGTGGACGCTTCCCTTGTTGCTTGTCACTAATGGCCTTCTTCAATGGGCAAGATCTAACATGATGCCCTTCTACTTTGCACTTGAAGCAAACAATCTTGGCCGAATTCTTGACTTGTTCTTGGCCCTTCTTTTGGTTCACTTTGGACTTCTTCTTCTTGTTGGAGTTGAATCCAAGTCCACCTTTGTCATTGGGGGATTTTTGCACGCTCAATATATTGTTGAGTGTGAATTTTCCTTCATGACTCTTTTCCAAGTCTTTCTTCAAAGAAGTGACTTGGGCCTTGAGCTCTTTGATTTTCTCTGCATGGTTAGTCTCAACACAAGTACTAGAGGAAGTATAAGATTCATCGTTAGAGCAACAAGGCAAGGAAAGCAATTCATCACAAGATGTACCAATGTTATGCATGGATGAATCGCGAGGACTAGCACAAGGCAATATAGCATTTTGACCAAAAGTAGTGCTAGTATCCACATGAGGCTCACTAGATGTTACCTTAGCAAGCATGGCCTCATGAGCTATCTTTAGCACATTATGGGATACTAGAAGATCATCATGAGAGCTTGTGAGGTTTACATGATTTTCTTCCAACATCCCATAATTGCTAGATAGCAACTCAAGTTGAGCCCTTAGCTCAACATTCTCCTTTAATATGGATGCTTCACAAGTGATAGAGTTAGTAGCACAAGCATCATCATTAGCAACAAGAGGAGAAGACAACTTGGCAAGCTCTTTTGAATATGAAGCTTTAAGTTGAGCATGAGACTCGGTGAGTTTGATGAGCTCACCATTGATGACCCTTGAGCCATTTTCGAGGTGCTCAAAATCCTCAAGGAGTCTAGCATGAGCAACTTCAAGCTTAGCATTTTTAGTTTTGAAATCATTGGCCACCTGGAGTGCTCTATCATGAGATTCCTTTATTCTAGATAATTCTAGAGCAAAGGTCTCCTCAAGAGATTCGGATGTGGTTTGTTCATGTTCAAGAGCTTGAGATAGCTCCGCGATCTCATTTGCGTAATCACGCTCATGAGCTTCCATTTTATCAATGGTGACCTCATGCTCCTCTAGATGAGATTCCAACTCCTCAATGTATTACTTGCCTTCAATGGCAAGAGACATGATTTCCATGAAGTTGGAACGAGCAAGTTTATTTTTGTGAAGAGCTTTAAAAATCATTTCCCCCTTATTTTTTAAGGAGGCAACATTATTATTCTCTTCATCATAATCAACATCATCATCACTCTTGCCATCATCACAAGATATATTGGGATTCAAAGTGGGAGATACCTTTGAAGCCTTGGCCATAAGGCAAAATGCAATAGATGATGATGAAGGATCCATTGAAGCACCATTCAAGACCACATCTTGTTCCATGGGGTGTTGGGTTTCCTCTATATTGTTAGCACAACAATTCGAGGACATATATGCATTTTTATCATGGCAACAAGACATAGTAAACATATCATCATGGGATTTAGTCAAGCAATCTCTACATGATATGCAAGGACTATCAACACAAGCATGTGAAACATTTGGAGTGCTCGAAGTGTTAAAGCCCAAAGAAGGAGCATTGCAATAATATAGTGATGAAGGATCATCCACAATAAACATACTATCATCATTGCAATGACCAACACTACTCACCATATCATTACCTTGTGGCAAGCCACATGTAGGTGAAGTAGAAGAAGTTGAGAATACTATACAGCCGGATGTGGAGGGAGAACAATCATCCCCACAAAACTTGGACACGCCATATTTATCTTGAAGCTTTGTCCACAACTCATGAGCATCCCGGAACAGCATGAGTTGAAATATAACTACATTGCTCAAAGCATCGAAAAGCACATTAGAAGCTTGAGCATTGAGATAAGAGTTTTTCTCATCCTCTAAAGATAATCTTTGAGGATCCTTTGGAGGAGAAAAACCCATATCTACAATTCGCTCTAAATTTGGGTCCATGACCCTAAAGAGATTAAGCATGCGAATTACCAAAACATCAAAATTTGTGCCATCGAAACTAAGAGTGTGAGAGAATCCTAATCCCCTAGTCGACATCTTTACTCTCTAGGCGGTTAAGCCTAACAAAGAGAGACGACGCTCTGATACCAACTGAAAGATCGTGGATGTCGCCTAGAGGGGGGGTGAATAGGCGCTTTAAAATAATTACGGTTTAGGCTTGAACAAATGCAGAATAAACCTAGCGGTTAATTTGTCAAACACAGAACCTACAACAACTAGGCTCACCTATGTGCACCAACAACTTATACTAAGCAAGATAAACAACTATGTGATAGCAAGATATATGATAAGAAACAATATGGCTATCACAAAGTAAAGAGCATAAGTAAAGAGCTCGGGTAAGAGATAACCGAGGCATGCGGAGACGATGATGTATCCCGAAGTTCACGCCCTTGCGGATGCTAATCTCCGTTTGGAGCGGTCTGGAGGCACAATGCTCCCCAAGAAGCCACTAGGGCCACCGTAATCTCCTCACGCCCTCGCACAATGCAAGATGCCGTGATTCCACTAAGGGACCCTTGAGGGCGGTCACCGAACCCGTACAAATGGCAACCCTTGGGGGCGGTCACCGAACCCGTACACTTTGGCAACCCTTGGGGGCGGTCACCGGTACCCGTCAAATTGCTCGGGGCGATCTCCACAACCTAATTAGAGACCCCTACGCTTGCCCGGAGCTTTACACCACAATGATTGAGCTCTGAACACCACCAACCGTCTAGGGCGCCAAGTCACCCAAGAGGAACAAGCTCTAGGGTGCCCAAACACCCAAGAGTAATAAGCTTCTCAAACTTCACTTCCACGTATCACCGTGGAGAACTCAAACCAATGCACCAAATGCAATGACAAGGGCACACGGAGTGCCCAAGTCCTTCTCTCCCAATCTCACCAAAGCAACTAATGCTAGGGAAGAGAATGAGAGGAAGAACAAAAGAAGAACACGAAGAAAGGTCAACAATGGGGGAAGAACACGAGCTAAAAGGATAAGGTTCATTGGGGAAGAAGACCCCCATTTATAGGTGGGGAAAAATCCAACCGTTATGCTCACAGCCCGCACAGAGCGGTACTACCGCTAGGGCGGAAGTACCCCTTTGAAAAACAACAGCGAGGAGGCAAAAGGCCAGAAGAACCGCCGGAGCGGTACTACCGCTCGTCCTCACGGTACTACCGCAAATGGTAGCGGTACTACTGCTTGCGAGCGGTACTAAAAAAATACATCCGGGCCTACCACCGCAAGACTTGGGACGAGTTTTTGGTCCGGAGCGGTACTACCGCTGTAGGAGCCACGGTAGTACTGCTCTGGAGTGGTAGTAAAAAATTACATCCGCTCCAATTCGCGATAGTACCGCTGCAGCCTTTTCAGAATACCAAAACTGCCACAACTTTTGCAAACAGGCTCCGAATTTGATGAAACCAAGTTTGTTGGAAAGCTAGCGACAAGGGCTAACATAATCTTCAAAGAAATATCAATAAGAAGCCAATGAGAAAAGGCCCATAAGAAAATGGTGAGAACCCTTCCTCGGAAAAGACCGGTAAAACCTCCAACACCGAAAACATCATAGAAGACGCATGCGAACTCCGTTTTCGATGAAACCAAGTTTGTTGGAAAGCTAGCGACAAGGGCTAACACAATCTTCAAAGAAATATCAATAAGAAGCCAATGAGAAAATGCCCATAAGAAAATGGTGAGAACCCTTCCTCGGAAAAGACCGGTAAAACCTCCAACACCGAAAACATCATAGAAGACGCATGCGAACTCCGTTTTCGATGAAACCAAGTTTGTTGGAAAGCTAGCGACAAGGGATAACACAATCTTGAAAGAAATAACAATAAGAAGCAAATTATAAATGGCCCATAAGAAAATGGTGAGGACCCTTCCTCGGATAAGACCAGTAAAACCTACAACACCGAAAACATCATAGAAGACGCATGCGAACTCCGTTTTCGATGAACTCAAGGTTGTCATCAAGATGACCATAAGCTCTAAGATTCACAAAGAGAACCAAACAAGAACCAAGAAACATGATGCAAGGATGCAATGGTTTGAGCTCTCGATGAACGATACGATCAAGCTACTCACTTGAGAGCCCCCCTTGATAGTACGGCTATCGATCCTATAACCCGGTCTCCCAACTACCACCATGAGACCGGTAAAATAGAAAACCTATCAAGGGCAAACCTTTGCCTTGCACATGATCCACTTGAGTTAGATGATGACGATCTTGTCCTCCTCAAGATGGACCACCTTTCTTGATTGCGTTGGGTCGATGAAGACTAGATGATTGCTCCCCCATACTCCACTATGGGTGAGCCACTCTTCGGCACATCTTCACAAGTCCATTGACACCACAATGGATGGCAAGCTTCAAGCACTTGATCTCTTCATGATTCTCCACTTGAAATTGCACACGGCAATCTTGATGACGATCACCCCTTGATGTCATCCTTCACATGGGTTGTATGATATCATCCTCTTGACGCAAGCCCATGGACACGTACCTAACCCCACATAGACTCTCACATGGACCATGGGTTAGTACACAAAGTGCAATGAACAATGCTTACCATACCATGGGATCACTTGATCCCTCTCGGTACATCTTCTACTCTTTGTGAGTTGATCAACTTGATTCACTCTTGACTTAGTCTTGATCAACCTTGAATCTTTCCAACTCTCTTCGTTTGGATGATGTCTTGAAGGTAAACATGAATGATCACACAATCTTCTTCTTCAAGACATGCTTGTAATAAGCTCAACTCTCAAATGACCAATCTTTGGATAATTCCTTGAATAGCACCTTGGTCGACACAAACTCTCCTTGAAACCAACACATGTACTCCAAGAAAAGCCTATGGACAAAACCTTCAAATATAACTCAAGGAAACCATTAGTCCATAGAGATTGTCATCAATTACCAAAACCAAACATGGGGGAACCGCATGTTCTTTCACCCGGGACCCTTCCGGTTGTCCCAGTACAATACCGATTACCCCCGAAACCTTCCCGGTGGCCGAAACTGGACTTCCTATATATAAATCTTTACCTCTGGACCATTTCGGAACTCCTCGTGTCATCCGGGATCTCATCCGGGACTCCGAACAACTTTCGGGTTACCGCATACTAATATCTCTACAACCCTAGCGTCACCGAACCTTAAGTTTGTAGACCCTACGGGTTCGGGAGACACACAGACATGACCGAGATGACTCTCCGGTCAATAACCAACAGCGGGATCTGGATACACATGTTGGTTCCCACATGTTCCACGATGATCTCATCGGATGAACCACGATGTCGAGGATTCAATCAACCCCGTATTCAATTCCCTTCGTCTATCGGTACGATACTTGCCCGAGATTCGATCGTCGGTATCCCGATACCTCGTTCAATCTCGTTAGCGGCAAGTCTCTTTACTCGTTCCGTAACACATCATCCCGTGATCAACTCCTTGGTCACATTGTGCACATTATGATGATGTCCTACCGAGTGGGCCCAGAGATACCTCTCCATTACACGGAGTGACAAATCCCAGTCTCGATTCGTGCCAACCCAACAGACACTTTCGGAGATACCCGCAGTGCACCTTTATAGCCACCCAGTTACGTTGTGACGTTTGGTACACCCAAAGCATTCCTACGGTATCCGGGAGTTGCACAATCTCATGGTCAAAGGAAATGATACTTGACATTAGAAAAGCTTTAGCATACGAACTACACGATCTTGTGCTAGGCTTAGGATTGGGTCTTGTCCATCACATCATTCTCCTAATGATGTGATGCCGTTATCAACAACATCCAATGTCCATGGTCAGGAAACCGTAACCATCTATTGATCAACGAGCTAGTCAACTAGAGGCTTACTAGGGACATGGTGTTGTCTATGTATCCACACATGTATCTGAGTTTCCTATCAATACAATTCTAGCATGGATAATAGACAATTATCATGAACAAGGAAATATAATAATAACTACTTTATTATTGCCTCTAGGGCATATTTCCAACAGAATGAACTCAGACATGAGTTGTCTGTGTTGTTGGTACACAAGCTCGCCATCCGCATTCTTGTGCCGGCACATGTAAGTTGGTAGACAACTCACTATGCGCCAAGTGGGACCTCATTTCCATGGCCTTGCACGCACAATCCATGGACATCTTGGCACTTCACATTTGACCGTGTAACGCACATTGACGTCCGAGTTGGCCACTTTATGTGGACGATAATGTGTAACCGAGTAGTTGTCGAGCCACATCTTCAATTCCAAGAAGGATTGAAACTCACAACCGGGATATATCCCGTTCTTGGCGTCTTCCAAATCACGGTGAGAACTTGGCCTAGCTCCAAGAGATATGCATTTGCCACCATCCACAACGGCTTCATTCGCAAGACTAAGATCCTTGAACAATGGTGTCTTGTGATCCCGGCCGAATACCTTCTTGAATGCTTGGGCCTCCTTCGGCGTGAACCCCTCCTCATAAATTTCTTCATCGGGACCATCGTCATCCGAGTCCGATGCATATGCACGGGAAAAAGGGATGGATTGGTCCATTGTCTCTTGCACATGATATTGGTCGAGATCACCCACATTGTTGTCATGGAGATCAACTTCGTTGTCATCCTCCTCGTACTCATCATTCTCCTCTTCAAAAGCTTCATTTTGGTTGTTTGGAGTCGGGCTCAATGTTGGCCAATGTTGTTGCGTGAAATGAGGCTCACTCATTTGATCTTGGTTAATGGGTGGGGGAGTGCTAGCAACCAACAGGGAGGGGTTCCGGTTGAAGTCCAAATCCAAAGTAGACTCAACCTTCTTGGAGGCAAATAACTCAAGAGCCTGGTCTAGAGATTCGGCAACCGTCTCCTTGTATGCAACCCAACGTTGCTCGGAGTTCACACGCATTGTCTTCCAACGGATGTGCATTCCAAAACCAACATTATGCCTTCCCTCGAACTCAACAACGTCACTTGGGTCCATCCAATTCAAATCCTTCCTCACTTGGTCCAAGAGCTCCGCATAGCTAGGACTACTCTCAAACACCATGTCAAGCTCATCCGGGTCCGGCTCAACATTGCCTTTCAAAAAGGCCTCTTTATCCACATGATGAACAAAAACACATGTTCTCCCCATCCCTATAATAATCAAAAACACACATATATCAAGTAAGTACTTAACAAAAATATTTGCACAAAATACATATGCCATAACATATATATGAATTAATAACCATAACCCCACATAACAGTTACCACAACCCTAACCATAGCATAACCCTAACACCAACATCAAACACACATAACCCTAACCCTAGCATACTATGAAAGCCTAACCATACCAAATTAGCAAAGAAACATAACATGATTCAACACAAATTTGCAAATCCAAGCCAAAACTAGGGTTTCCCCAAAGTAGCAACATTTGAGCAAATGTGATAATTCCTATGGATGAAAACGAGGGGATCGGAGGAGATTACCTTAAGGGATGGGTTGGCTTCAAAATCCACGGTCAAATACTCCGAATTTGCAAGATTTGAGAAGGATTTGAGAGGGGGAGAGGGGAAGAGAGGAGGGGCGCAAGTGTAGGGGTTTGGATGGGGTGGGGTGTGTGGGGTGGGGGTGGGAGGGGAGAGAGGGTGGGGCCAGCCTAAGTGGAACACAGACTGGGCAACGCCTAAGAGACAGGCGCTTCACATTACAAGTGTAGCGCCTAGGCCATAGGCGCTGCACTGCTGTCTGTGGGGCCGCAACTTGACCAGGACTGCCACGCTGGCAGGAGGTGCGACGCCTAAGGCCGAGGCGCTGCACAGTAGTGTGCGGCGCCTAGCTGTCGGGCGCCACACGAAAGGGTCACCATTGTGAAAAAAATTCGAGAGCGGGTCAGTTTGTGATTTGATTTCGCCCTCAGGTCAAATATGTGATTTTTGCCACGCACGACAGTGGTGATGCAGGGTGCCATCGCCAACAGAGCCTGCTCCTAGTCGATGGGAGCCAGCTCGTCGAAGACGACATCCAATGGCACGAATGTATTCCACTGATGAAGCCCGGAGAGGATTCGACCGACAACGATGATGTCACGATGAACCCCCCTCCTTGTCCAGCGCCTCCCCACCACCGCGCGGAGACGGTTCAGCTCCTCGGAGAGATAACCAAAGAAGGAGACTAGGTCAGGAAGCCGTAGCTCGTAGAAGTCGATGGGATGATCGAACAGGTTTAGCCCGGCGGCCGGCATGGTCGCGCTGGCATGACGGTACGCGTCGTGAAGTCTCACCGCCTCCGTGGTAACATGACCCAACAAGCGGTCCAGGCGACTCTGGACATCCTCACGATCGGCCCGCTCACGCTCCAGCGCAGCTGTCGCTTCCTACAACGACGCCGACGACGCCTGAAGCATCTTAGTGATGGACTCCTGCCGCTTCTGAAGTTCCGTGAACTGCCGCTCATGACGGAGGAGCAAGTCACTCTTCTCCTCCCTGAGCTCATGCAGTTCCACGTCCTTGGCCCGAAGCTGCGCATCCTTGGCCTCGAGCTCCTCTCTCAAGCGCCTCACCTCAGACATGGTGATCTCGTGCGCCCCCATGTAAACCGGTAGAAGGAATGGGGAAGGCAAGCAGGAAGGGGCGAAAAGGCTAAGCTATCTACGGCGGAGGGAGCCAGAGCATGAAGATGAAGGTCTGCTGCCTGATCCTAGAGGTCCTCCTCCTGCTGATAGAGCGAAGATCGATCTAAATTTTTTGGTTTTCCCTAGTCCATGCCCTTTCACATCAGTGGGTTTTAATGCCAGATTCAGACCCTGCCGTGGTGGATATTTTAATTTTACCTAGCAGTCAATAGCGACAAACGAGAAGGCGCTATGAGGTATGAACACGCCTGACGACCAGGCGTCTCTGCTATGGTTCTATACACGCCTAAGCAAAACCCACGGCCGCAGTAAACAACAGCACGTCGTATTAATATGTGTTTCTAACTTTCTATGATTGTGGATAACGCAAAATTATCTGACACGCAAAATTATCTGACGTGTCATGTCGCGCAACGCCTTTCGGATGGGCGCGTTTAACGGCTGCCATGCTGGCGGCCGATCATCGGCATCTGTCAAACGCGCCTTCGCCGGCGACGCTCCAACATGCAGGTGACACGGCTTCCTGTCCGGCGTGAATGGTGGCAAGAGGGGGGGGGGGATGCAACGAAATAAGTTTTTTGGGGGTCAGTGGAGGACCTTCAAGGGTCATTTAGTAAAAATAATACCACGAAGGCGGTGACCGTGGTTCAGTCATAACCCACCGAAGAGATGGACGAACTACTGCATCAATATCAATATAAGACATAAATATAAGACGTTTTTACAGTTCAAATTAAACTAAAAAAATGTCTTATATTTTGGTTCAGACTAGTATATTATAGGTAGAGATGAATAATTTGTGGAGATGAAGAATTCTCCTCCGCTTCCTGGAGAATTTGTAGGTGGTCCTACATGGACATGTTTTAGATAATAGAAGAGTGACGTCAAAATTCAACCTTACACAATCGCGGTAGATGGTAAATAGCAGAGACCCAATTCCTTGCACAATTTGTTCGAGTACTGTATTCTACTCAATTAGTTAATAGATAAGAGATATAATTACATGATACAATGTAGCAGAGACCTGATTCCTTGCACAATTTGTTCGAGTACTGTATATTCTACTCAATTAGTTAATAGACAAGAGATATAATTACATGATACCATGTCACACAATATCACAAATTAAAGATAGCATCATCTTTGGTTCTCAATTATTGGTGGTGCCTTCTCTGGTCGTTGATGTTCTCAAGCCGCATTGTGGGCAATTATTGGTGGTGTCCTCTTCTCTGGGCAGTTTGGGACTAACCGCATAAGCAACCAGCATAAAGCCTAACGTCATCTTAGCAGCTAAGTCAAACACACCCCGAATCCTCATTGCGTAACGCCGAACACGCCTGCATGTAGAAAGAAGTAAGATCATATATATCAAGCTGCCAAAGAAACAGAAACTTACGGAAGAAATAGATGTAATTTCGTATCCTACAGAGGGTCGGGTTCAAGACTGGCTTGTACAGAGGGACTAGTGGTGGGAATCTTCCCCCGCTTGTATAAGGCATCATACAGCTCCTCCACCTTCTGCTTCCTCATCTTCTGCTTCATCTCATGAGCATGCTGGATTGATAGACACAAATAATGATCAATGTGCTTCCTTCATATCATTGAGTATTAAATAAGCATTGATTACAACTGTTAAATAATTAAGAAGGATACTATACTAACTGTCAATTAGGTGAGGTTCAATATACTCCCTCCGTCTGAAATTACTTGTCACAGAAATGAATGGAAATGGACGTATCTAAAGCTAAAATACGTCTAGATACATCTATCCCTTGGACAAGTATTTTCGGACGGAGGGAGTATATACATAATACATATATGCAATGCATGCTTGATTTGGTTGCTAATAAAGGGATCTGTTAAATGAGCTACTTGAAATCAGTTAACGTGGATGGATCATTGCTAGGAATTCAAGATCCTGCAATTGCGCTAATCCATCAGTTGTACAGTGCATGTGCTTAGGAAATGAAGCATTGACTAGTAGGAAGTGCAGCAAGCAGAAGAGGGGATGATTCAATATATCAAAACAGCAACCATCGAACCTCTTGTGTTGCAATTAACAGTTTGCTAAAAGGATGAGTAAAAAAAAGTCATTATGCTCGGTTCAGGTCAGGTTAAACAATTATGATGATGCTCGGTTCAGGTCAGGTTAAACAATTATGATAATGCCAATTGATCTAGCTCTTGTTTCTAGCTAAGTAAGTACTCCTTCCGTCTGTTTTTACTTGGCATATAAGATTTGTTTGAAATCAAACATACTCCCTTCGATCCATATCACTCATCACTCAAACAAATGTAGTGATATGGATTGAAGGGAGTAGAAAAAAAAAATCAACATTCACAATACTAAATCAATATAAAATTAGCACTATGCCATTATTTTTCATATTGGATAATAATTTTAGTATTGTAAATATTGATGTCTTCAAATATAAATTAAGAAAATTTTACACTATATGCGAAGTAAAGAGGAACGGCGGATGTAAAGGGAGCTTAATAGTTGCCATCCTTGATGTCGGGAGAGAAAAGATACCTCGCTGAAGAACCTTCTTGGCACGAGTTGGCCGCGTCGCTCCTCCGCGACCGTCGCCAGCGTTTTACCGAGCCTCCTCGCCAGGCATCGAACCGCTGCCATGGATCCTCGCCGGTCTGCAAATAATTAGGCAATAAGGACGAGCACATCACGAATCACCGCCGCCGCTCGGCTCCCCAATCTAGGGATTTCGGTGAGCGTACCTTGCGGATAGATCTGGGCGCTCCTTCCTCAGGCGGCTAGGGTTCCTCGTTTGCCTTCTTTCCGCCTCCGCCGGCGAGGTGTGGGCTGGGGATTTGGGGCTAGTTTCTTGCGCTCTGCGACGGTGCGCCAACTTATAATCTTGCGAGCAGGCCCAGCCCAACTTCCTTTCGGATGTCGGAACTACTGCACGTACCACAATCGGTTTCCCATTACTCAAAAAAGAAAAGAAAAAAACACAATCGGTTTCCTAAAATAAAACAAAAGAAAACGTGCGACAGTCGGTGTCATATCTTTGTACGACGCAGATCATGGAGGATGTCTTTTTCTTTTCAAAACACTAATTTTTTCTATCGAGAAAAAAATGTTTTTTGTCTTTAGAATTTTCCCTTTGGAGAAATATATATATAATAAGCATGCATGTGTATCGTGTGATTTTTTTTATCATTCATCCTAAAAAGAAACATATCAAAAAATGAAAAAAAATATGTGCAAGGCAATAGAGATGTTTAACAATTGTGGAAATAATCACAGCCCCATGTAAAAAAATAAGATCACAACTTGCAAAATTAAATGTGCGCAAAAAAACCCCATATGACGGAAACTAGGACAGCAAGAGTGGAACAAAACACCAGGCGTAAGGCCGAGCCTTCCACCCTTTACCAAGTATATAGATGCATTAAAGTAAATAAGATATAATAATGATATTCCAACATGGAACAAACTTCATCTTCACCTGCAACTAGCAACGCTATAAGAGGAGCTGAGCAAAGCGGTAACATAGTCAAACAACGATTTGCTAGGAAAGGTTGGTTAGAGGCTTGACATGGCAATATGGGAGGCATGATATAGCAAGTGATAGGTAGCGCGACATAGCAATAGAGCGAACAACTAGTAAGAAAAGGTAGAAGTGATTTCGAGGGTATGATCATCTTGCCTGCAAAGTTCCCAGAGTTGTCGAAAGCTTGATCCTCGTTAGCGTACTCAACAGGTTCATCGGTCACGTACTCGTCTCCCGTCTCTAATCAAAGCAAGAACACAAGCAAAGGACCAACAATCAATCACGGTGCAATGCACAAGCAACATGATGCAATACATGGCATGATATGTGAGATGTGTTATGCAATGCATATGCGTGCTCCAAAAGGAAAAGGATAAACAAGGCATCAACTTGGCAAACCAAGTATGCCGCTGGAAAGATGAGATGATTTCGGCTGAAATCGATATAAAGATCACCGAAAACTAATGCACGGTTTGCAAATGGCAAGCAAAACAAGGATGGTGCAAAACTGTAATTAACAGCACGATGTTACTTAGCATGCAACAAGAAACTAAGCTATTGCACCCCAACATATCAACAAAGCATATGGCAGTGATGTATAAGAGATGCTTGACAAAACATGAACATTGAGCTACGGCTAAATCACACAAGAGCAGGTTCAAACAAGCATGGCAAAAGTGCAAAAGATATCAGCATCACAGACTTAGTGAAAATACTAATATGACAAAAATAACATCAGGAAGCAATGTTTAGAGCTAGAAAAAACAACATGCTACAATAACATATCATAGCAAACCAAGACATGGCATGATTCTACTAAATGCATAGATCAAAAGTCCCTTACTGAACATGAGCCAAAAAGGCACAGAAGATATGATGGCACCCATGTAAACATAGCAAGATTTATTAACAGTTGCAGACTTAGCAGAAAACAGAGCATGGCATAAACAGAATTATGAAGGCAACTTTGCGAGCCTATACCACTCACCATAAAGCATTGCATGACAATATAAACATACCAATAGCAAGATGACATGTACATGAAGCTAACCATGGCAAGAGCAAGCTCATAGGATGCATGGATCAATAGCAACAACCATGGCAATATTGATTAACACGTTAACATTCTTCCAGAAACATTTTTTGCAAAAGTAGAGCAAGAACACGACATTCTAGGGCACTCCATAATTGCAAATAGGGACATGGATGGATAGAGCATGACCATATGTTCAAAACATCCTTACTGAAGTATCCCAAAATAAGCATGGATCTCACTGTAGCATCAAGTTTACATGGCATCAAAATAACAGCAGGAAAATGACTTAGCAAAATCCTAAGTCCCTGAAAAGAGCAACATCACGAAGCCTAGTTTACATGCTTGTGCTAGTCACCATATAGATCACAAAAATATAAGGCAAGCACCCCTGTAAAGATGGCATGATGTAGTACAAAACACATGTAGAGCTCATGCTCATATGATGCACACATCAAATGCAACAAAAATGACAAATCATCATGATCTGATAAGTACCAGGTCCTAACATTTTATACCACTCTTGCATCAATGAAAATGGAATCATAGCAGACAGCAACATGCAGGGAAATGCTTCTATCATGAAGAGCTCAATGAGACGAACAAATCGATATATCATCTGCATGGATTGGAGTCACGGTCACCGAGATATGATGCGATGAAGGTGGCATAAAAATATTGCAGAAAAGGACTTAGTGGAAATTATACCCCGCGAATCTGGATCTAGGGTTCGTCGGCATGCTTCCCGAGGTTTGCCGTGAGGTCGCCAGAGTCGTCGCCGGAGTGGAGGAAGGAGGAGGCCGGAGCTTCTCTGGGGCGGATCTCGCCGGATTCGGCCGGCGGCGAGCCGGAGAGGCGACGGAGCGGAGCGAGGCGGTGGCCGGAGCGGGCGCGGGCGGCGGGCGGCGGCTCGAGCGCGCGGGCCGGGAGGGCCCCGCGCGGGCCTGGCTGGCTGGTGGCGGCGCACGGTGGCGGAAGCCACGTGGCGGCGTGGGATTGGTGCGGGCGGCGGCGGCGATTTTTGTCCGGTGCGGACCGGACGTGTCCGACGACGGAGTGGGGTGAGGCTAGGGTTTCGGGACCCGGGATTTCGGAGGAGTGCACATATTTATAGGTAGGGGGAGTTTGGAGTGTCCAAATAAGGTATAGTTTTCGCCCACACGATCGTGATCCGACGACGGAGGACATGGGGATGGTTTAGATGGGTTAATGGGCTATTTTGGAAGGGTGTTGGGCTGCAACACAAAAGAGGCTTTTGCGGTTACCCGGTTAATCGTTGGAGCATCAAAGGGACTCCAAATGGAACGGAATTTGACAGGCGGTCTACCAGTGGTGTACCAAGGCCACTTGACAAATCTCGGTCCATTCCGAGAACGTTCAACACCCGCTCACGAAAAGAGACAAGAGGGGTGCGTCGGTGCATGTGGGAGTGTCGGATTGCGAAACGGATAACGGGGAAAATGCTCGGATGCATGAGACGAACATATATGCAACATGAGATGCACATGATGACATGATATGAAATGTATGACATGAACAAAATGCAAAACGAAGACAAAACCCAACCACGAAGGGAATCTCATAACTTAAAGCCGAAAATGGCAAGAGTCGGAGTTACAAATATGGCAAGTTACATCCAGGGTGTTACAACACTCCACCACTACAAGAGGATCTCGTCCCGAGATCTAGGACTGAAAGAACTCAGGATATTTGGAACGGAGGTGATCCTCACGTTCCCAGGTGGGTTCTCGGTCGGAATGGTGTGACCACTTTGCTTTCAGGAATTTGATTGACTTGTTGTGAGTCTTGCACTCAGTTTCTTCAAGAATAGAAACGGGATGCTCATGGTAAGACAGATCTTCTTGGAGATCAATCTCTTCAAAGTTGATGGTGCGCTCAGGAGTCTTGAAGTACTTGCGAAGCTGTGACATGTGAAACACATCGTGCACATTTGCGAAGTTGGACGGAATCTCAAGTTGATAGGTGAGATCGCCTCTTTTGCCAATGATCTTGAAAGGACCCATGTATCTAGGGGCAATCTTCCCTTTGATACCGAAGCGACGAGTGCCTTCCATTGGAGAGACACGGAGGTAGACATGGTCTCCGATCTCGAAAGCCAAGTCACGGTGCTTAATATCATAGTAACTCTTCTGGCGCGATTGCATGGCTTTGAGATTTTCACGGATGACTTTGCACATTTCTTCAGCTTCTGTGATTAAGTCATTGCCAAGAAGTTGGCGTTCACCAGTCTCTAACCAATTGAGAGGAGTACGGCACTTTCTGCCATAGAGAATCTCGAATGGGGCCTTGCCCGAACTCGCTTGGAAGCTGTTGTTGTAGGAGAACTCGGCATATAGAAGACAATCTTCCCACTTCATACCGAAGGAAATGACACAAGCCCTGAGCATATCTTCAAGGATTTGATTGACTCGCTCGACTTGGCCACTAGTTTGAGGATGGAAAGTTGTGACAAAGCGAATGTTGGTGCCCATGGCCTTCTGGAAGGAGTCCCAGAATTTAGAAGTGAAGATGCTTCCATGATCTGAAGATATCAATTGTGGAATGTCGTGCAAGGAGACAATCCTGGAGGTGTATAGCTCTCTGCCAGCTGAGCTGCTGTGATAGATTCTTTGATTGGAAGGAAATGAGCCACTTTAGTAAGCTTGTCGATGACAACAAAGATAGCATCATTTCCACGCTTGGACTTGGGAAATCCAGTCACGAAGTCCATCTCAATATGGTCAAACTTCCATTCTGGAATAGAAAGAGGTTGGAGGAGACCAGCTGGCCATTGGTGTTCTGCTTTCACCCTTCTGCAAACATCACATTCATTCACGAATTGAGCGATCTCTCGCTTCATTTGAGTCCACCAATACGACTGCTTGAGGTCATTGTACATCTTCGTACTTTCAGGATGAATGGATAGAAGGAAATTGTGCGCCTCATTCATAATGACTTTCCTTAGACCACCTTTAGGAACCACAATTCGATCCTCAAAGAATAGAGTGTCTTTGTCATCAATGCGATAGCACTTGTACTTGGGTTGGCTCTTGGCAATCCCATTTTTCACCTTCTTCACCATGGAATCTAGGAGTTGTGCCTCACGAATTTGATCTTCCAAAGTAGGAGAGACTTGGAGGTTGGCAAGAAAGCCTCGAGGAACAACTTGGAGATTCAGTTTGCGGAAAGCTTCACAAAGGTCCGGTTGGAAGGGCTTGAAAATTAAGCTGTTACAGTAAGCCTTCCTGCTCAAAGCATCTGCAATGATATTGGCCTTGCCTGGAGTATATTCAATACTCGGATTGTATTCTTGAATCATTTCGACCCAACAAGTCTTCCTGAGGTTGAGGTTGGGTTGAGTGAAGATGTACTTGAGGCTCTTATGATCTATGAAGATGTCCACTTTCCTTCCCAACAAAAGATGTCTCCACATTAATAATGCATGGACAACTGCCGCCAACTCCAGGTCATGAGTGGGGTAGTTCCTTTCGTTGGGCTTCAACTGGCGAGAGGTATAGGCCACAACTTTCTTCTCTTGCATTAACACAACACCGAGACCTTGCACGGAGGCATCACAAAAAACTTCGAATGGTTTGGATTCATCAGGAGGAGTCAAGACAGGAGCTGTGACCAGCTTCTCTTTCAGGGTGTTGAAAGCAACGCCACACTCAGGTGCCCAGACATACTTGACATGCTTCTGGAGGAGGTTGGAAAGAGGCTTTGCAATCTTAGAGAAATTCTCAATGAATCTTCGACAATAGCTTGCAAGCCCAAGAAAACTGCGGAGCTGCTTGACATTCTGAGGAGGTTCCCAATTCATAACTGCAGACACCTTCTCGGGATTAACAGTGATGCCCTTGGCGGAGATGATATGACCAAGGTAAAGAACCTCATCAAGCCAAAACTCACACTTTGAAAACTTCGCATAGAATTGATGCTCTCTGAGTTTGTCAAGCACCAATCTCAAATGCTTGGCATGGTCCTCCTTATTCTTGGAAAAGACCAAGATATCATCGAGATACACGAGGACGAAATTGATACGTCCATTTTGCATCATGTTTTTATATCAATATTTATTGCATTATGGGTTGTTATTACACATTATGTCACAATACTTATGTCTATTCTCTCTTATTTTACAAGGTTTACATGAAGAGGGAGAATGCCGGCAGCTGGGATTCTAGGCTGGAAAAGGAGCAAATATTAGAGACCTATTCTGCACAGCTCCAAAAGTCCTGAAACTTCACGGAAGCTATTTCCCGAATTTTTAAAAAATACTGAGCGCGAGAAGTTCCAGAGGGGGCCACACCCTGGCCACGAGGGTGGGGGCACGCCCTACCCTCCTGGGCGCGCCCCCTGCCTCATGGGCCCCCTGGTGGCCCTCCGATGCCCACCTTCTGCTATATGGAGTCTTTCGTCGAGGAAAAAATCATAAGCAAGCTTTCAGGACGAGACTCCGCCGCCACGAGGCGGAACCTTGGTGGAACCTTGGCGGAACCAATATAGGGCTCCGGCGGAGCTGTTCTGCCGGGGAAACTTCCCTCCGGGAGGGGGAAATCATCACCATTGCCATCACCAACGATCCTCTCATCGGGAGGGGGTCAATCTCCATCAACATCTTCACCAGAACCATCTCATCTCAAACCCTACTTCATCTCTTGTATCTAATCTTTGTATCCAAACCTCAGACTGGTACCTGTGGGTTGCTAGTAGTGTTGATTACTCCTTATAGTTGATGCTAGTTGGTTTACTTGGTGGAAGATCATATTTTCAGATCCATTATGCACATTAATACCCCTATGATTATGATCATGAATATGCTTTGTGAGTAGTTACGTTTGTTCCCGAGGACATGCGGGAGAAGTCTTGCTATTAGTAGTCATGTGAATTTGGTATTCATTTGATATTTTGAAGATATGTATGTTGTCATCCCTCTAGTGGTGTCATGTGAACGTCGAATACATGACACTTCACCATTGTTGGGCCTAGAGGGAGGCATTGGGAAGTAATAAGTAGATGATGGGTTGCTAGAGTGACAGAAGCTTAAACCCTAGTTTATGCGTTGCTTCGTAAGGGGCTTATTTGGATCCATATGTTTCATGCTATGGTTAGGTTTACCTTAATATTTCTACTGTAGTTGCGGATGCTTGCAATAGGGGTTAATATAAGTGGGATGCTTGTCCAAGTAAGGACAGCACCCAATCACCGGTCCACCCACATATCAAATTATCAAAGTACTGAACGCGAATCATATGATCGTGATGAAAACTAGCTTGACGATAATTCCCATGTGTCCTCGGGAGCGCTTTCCTTCATATAAGAGTCTGTACAGGCTTGTCCTTTGCTACAAAAATGATTGGGCCATCTTGCTGCACCTTATTTACTTTTATTATTTGCTACTCGTTACAAATTACCTTATCACAAAACTATGTGTCGCCGATAATTTCAGTGCTTGTAGAGAATACCTTGCTGAAAACCGGTTATCATTTCCTTCCGCTCCTCGTTGGGTTCGACACTCTTACTTATCGAAAGGACTACGATAGATCCCCTATACTTGTGGGTCATCAAGACTCTTTTCTGGCGCCGTTGCTGGGGAGTGAAGCGCCTTTGGTAGGTGGAATTTGGTATGGAAAAATTTATATAGTGTGCTGAAATTTACTGTCACTTGTTACTATGGAAAGTAATCCTTTGAGGGGCTTGTTCGGGGTATCTTTACCCCGACCGGTAGAGCAAATAGTTGCTCCTCAACGTACTGGACCTACTAAAAATTAAAATGTTTACTTCGAAATTCCTTCGGGTATGATAGAGAAACTGCTAGCTAATCCTTTTACAGGAGATGGAACATTGCATCCCGACTTACACTTAATCTATGTGGATGACGTTTGTGGATTATTTAAGCTTGCAGGTATGCCCGATGATGTTATCAAGAAGAAGTTCTTCCCTTTATCTTTGAAGGGAGATGCATTGACATGGTATAGGCTATGTGATGATATGGGATCTTGGGACTGCAAACGGTTGAAATTGGAATTCCATCAGAAGTTTTATCCTATGCATCTTGTTCATCGTGATCGTAATTATATATATAATTTTTGGCCTTGTGAAGGAAAAAGCATCGCTCAAGCTTGGGGGAGGCTTAAGTCAATGTTATATTCATTCCCCAATCATGAGCTCTCAAGAGAAATGATTATTCAAATTTTTTATGCTCGGCTTTCTGACAACAATCGCTCCATGCTCGATACTTCTTGTACTGGTTCCTTTATGATGAAGACTATTGAATACAAATGGAATTTATTGGAGATAATTAAACGCAACTCTGAATATTGGGATCTCGATGAAGGTAAAGAGTCAGGTATAACACCTAAGTTTGATTGTGTTAAATCTTTTATGGACACCGATGTTTTCTGTAAATTTAGCACTAAATATGGACTTGACTCTGAGATAGTAGCTTCTTTCTATGAATCATTTGCTACTCATGTTGATCTCCCTAAGGAGAAGTGGTTCAAATATAATCCTCCGATTGAAGTAAAAGTACTTGCACCTATTAAAGTTGAAGAAAAGACTATCACTTATAATGATCCTGTTGTTCCTACTGCTTATGTTGAGAAACCACCTTTCCCTGTTAGAATAAAGAATCATGCTAAAGCTTCAACCGTGGTCAACAAAAGTAATATTAAGACACCTAAACCCCTTGAGCAAATTAAAGTTGAACCTAAAATTGCTATGGTTAAAGATCTCTTGGCCGATAATATTGATGGGCATGTTATTTACTTCTGTGATGAAGCTGCTAGAATCGCTAGACCTGATGCTAAAAATAAACACAGACCTGTTGTAGGCATGCCTGTTATTTCTGTTAAAATAGGAGATCATTGATGTGATATGGGTGCTAGTGCTAGTGCTATACCTATTTCCTTATACAAAGAAATTATGCATGATATTGCACCAGCTGGGATAGAAGATATGGATGTTACCATTAAGCTTGCCAATAGAGATACTATTTCACCCGTTGGGATTATTAGAGATGTTGAAGTCTTGTGTGGGAAGGTTAAATATCCTGCTGATTTTCTTGTTCTTGGTTCCCCACAAGATAGCTTTTGTCCCATTATATTTGGTAGACCCTTCTTAAATATTGTCAATGCTAAGATAGACTGCAATAAGGATATTGTTTCCGTTGGTTTAGGGGATATGTCTCATGAGTTTAATTTTGCTAAATTTTGTAGACAACCCCATGATAAAGAATTGCCTAGTAAAGATGAAATTATTGGTCTTGCTTCTATTGCCGTGCCTCCTACTGATCCATTAGAACAATATTTGCTAGACCATGAAAATGATATGTTCATGAATGAAAGAAGGGAAATAGATGAAGTATTCTTTAAACAGGGACCTATTCTGAAACACAATTTGCCTGTTGAAATCCTAGGGGATCCTCCTCCACCCAAGGGTGATCCCGTGTTTGAGCTTAAACCATTACCTGATACTCTTAAATATGCTTATCTTGATGAAAAGAAAATATATCCTGTTATTATTAGTGCTAACCTTTCAGAGAAGGAGGAAGAGAAATTATTGAAAACTCTGAAGAAGCACCGTGCTGCTATTGGATATACTCTTGATGATCTTAAGGGCATTAGTCCCACTCTATGTCAACACAAAATAAATTTGGAGGAAGATGCCAAACTAGTTATTGATCACCAACGACGGCTGAATCCTAAGATGAAAGAAGTGGTAAGAAAGGAAATATTAAAGCTCCTTGAGGCAGGTATAATTTATCCCGTTGCTGATAGTAAGTGGGTAAGTCCTGTCCATTGTGTCCCTAAGAAGGGAGGTATTACTGTTGTTCCTAATGATAAAGATGAATTGATCCTGCAAAGAATTATTACAGGTTATAGGATGGTAATTGATTTCCGCAAATTAAATAAGGCTACTAAAAAGATCATTACCCTTTGCCTTTTATTGATCAAATGCTAGAAAGATTATCCAAACATACACATTTTTGCTTTCTAGATGGTTACTCTGGCTTCTCTCAAATACCTGTGTCAGCTGATGATCAATCAAAGACCATTTTTACTTGCCCTTTCGGTACTTTTGCTTATAGACGTATGCCTTTTGGTTTATGTAATGCACCTGCTACCTTTCAAAGATGCATGATGGCTATATTTTCTGACTTTTGTGAAAAGATATGTGAGGTATTCATGGATGATTTCTCCGTTTATGGATCCTCTTTTGATGATTGCTTGAGCAACCTTGATCGAGTTTTGTAGAGATGTGAAGAAACTAATCTTGTTCTGAATTGGGAGAAATGCCACTTTATGGTTAATGAAGGTATTGTCTTGGGGCATCAAATTTCTGAAAGAGGCATTGAAGTTTATAAAGCTAAAGTTGATGCTATTGAAAAGATGCCATGTCCCAAGGACATTAAAGGTATAAGACGCTTCCTCGGTCATGCCAGTTTTTATAGGAGGTTCATTAAGGACTTCTCAAAAATTTCTCGGCCTCTGACTAACCTATTACAAAAAGATATTCCTTTTGTCTTGGATGATGATTGCGTAGAAGCATTTGAAATACTTAAGAAAGCATTGATTTCTGCACCTATTTTTCGGCCACCTGATTGGAATTTACCCTTTCAAATTATGTGTGATGCTAGTGATTATGCTATAGGTGCTGTTCTAGGGCGAAGAGTTGATAAGAAATTAAATGTTATTCAATATGCTAGTAAAACTCTAGACAATGCCCAGAGAAATTATGCTACTACTGAAAAAGAATTTTTAGTAGTTGTTTTTGCTTGTGATAAGTTCTGACCTTATATTGTTGATTCTAAAGTAACTATTCACACTGATCACGCTGCTATTAAATACCTTATGGAAAATAAAGATGCTAAACCTAGACTTATTAGATGGGTTCTCCTGCTACAAGAATTTGATTTGCATATTACCGATAGAAAGGGAGCTGAGAACCCCGTTGCAGACAACTTGTCTAGGTTAGAGAATGTTCTTGATGACCCACTACCTATTGATGATAGCTTTCTTGATGAACAACTAAATGTCATAAATGCTTCTCGAACTGCTCCATGGTATGCTGATTATGCTAATTATATTGTTGCTAAACTTATACCACCTAGTTTCACATACCAGCGAAACAAAAAGTTCTTCTATGATTTGAGACATTACTTTTGGGATGACCCACATCTTTATAAAGGAGTAAATGGTATTATTAGACGTTGTGTACCTGAGCATGAACAGGAACAAATCCTACACAAGTGTCACTCCGAGGCTTATGGAGGACACCATGCTGGAGATAGAACTGCACATAAGGTATTGCAATCCGGTTTTTATTGGCCTACTCTCTTCAAGGATGCCCGTAAGTTTGTCTTGTCTTGTGATGAATGTCAAAGAATTGGTAATATTAGTAGACATCAAGAAATGCCTATGAATTATTCACTTGTTATTGAACCATTTGATGTTTGGGGCTTTGATTATATGGGACCTTTTCCTTCCCCTAATGGGTATACACATATTTTAGTCGTTGTTGATTACGTTACTAAGTGGGTAGAAGCTATTACAACTAGTAGTGTTGATCATAACACCTCTATTATGATGCTTAAAGAAGTTATTTTCCCGAGGTTTGGAGTCCCTAGATATTTAATGACTGATGGTGGTTCACATTTTATTCATGGTGCCTTCCGTAAAATGCTTGCTAAGTATGATGTTAATCATAGAATTGCATCTCCTTATCACCCACAGTCTAGTGGTCAAGTAGAATTGAGTAACAGAGAGCTCAAATTAATTTTGCAAAAGACTGTTAATAGATCTAGAAAGAATTGGTCCACGAAACTTGATGATGCATTATGGGCCTATAGAACTGCATATAGAAATCCTATGGGTATGTCTCCGTATAATATGGTTTATGGTAAAGCATGTCACTTACCTCTTGAATTAGAACATAAGGCATATTGGGTTATTAAAGAGCTCAACTATGACTTCAAACTTTTCGGTGAGAAGAGGTTATTTGACATTAGCTCACTTGATGAATGGAGAACCCAGGCTTATGAAAATGCCAAGCTATTTAAAGAAAAAGTTAAAAGATGGCATGACAAAAGGATACAAAAGCGTGAGTTTAATGTAGGTGATTATGTATTGCTATACAACTCTCGTTTAAGATTTTTTGCAGGCAAACTCCTCTCTAAATGGGAAGGTCCTTATGTTATCGAGGAGGTCTATCATTTCGGTGCCATAAAAATCAACAACTTCGAAGGCACAAATCCAAGGGTGGTGAAAGGTCAAAGAATCAAACATTATATCTCAGGTAATCCTATAAATGTTGAAACTAATATCATTGAAACCGTAACCCCGGAGGAATACATAAGGGACACTTTCCAGAATGTTTCAGACTCCGAAAAGGAATAGGTATGTGGTACGGTAAGTAAACCGACTCCAAAACAGTTCTAATGGCAATTTTTCTCCGTTTTGGAATATTTAGAAAAAATAGGAAAATAAGAAGCAGACTGGAAAGGACACGAGGCTTCCACGAGGGTGGAGGGTGCACCCTACCCCCTAGGCGCGCCCCCCTGCCTTGTGGGCACCTCGTGCGCTCTCCGGACTCCGTTTTCTTGCACGATACTTCTTTTAGTAGGTAAAATTCATTATATAATCTCCCGAAGGTTTTGACCACCGTATCACACAAATATCTCTTGTCTTTGTTTCGAGCTGTTTTTCTGATAGATCTAGGTCGTCATGTCATCTTCAAGTGCCCCCAAGGACAAGTTCTTCGAGAACGTCATCAACCCCTACCTCGCGGAGGTGCTGCAACACCCTCAAACCATTGTGATGCGTGAGGGGTTGTTGCACATCCGTGATGTTGAGGGACCAAGGAGGACCGGAAGCACGGAGGCAAGGCTCGAGGCATTGGAGCAACAAGTTTTCAAGTGTCAGGAGATGGTGGAGCGTGGACTCGACTCCAATCACATTATGATCAAGGAGTTCACCAACAAACACAAGCTGGACGTCAAGGACATTGGGGAGGCCATCTTCAAACTTCATGATAAAATCGAGCACCTCCAAGCCCAGATCTATGACCTGCAAAATCAAAACCGTGAGTATGAATATAGATTTAGGAGGATGAGTTTGGCTGCAGATCTGAGGATTCAGGAGACTCGATCATCCTTCTATGATGGTGAGCCTATGCCTTGGAAGAGGGACGACAAGCCTACATCATCAACAACTCCATCTACTCCACTGACAAAGAAGAACTGAGCATCGGGTATGGGCACTCCCCTTGGCAACTGCCAAGCTTGGGGGAGTGCCCCGGTATCGTATCACCACAAATTTTATCTTTACCATTTTTCTTAGTTCGGTCCTTTTGATAATATCTTGATCTAGTAGAATAAAGTTTTAGTATGATCTAGTTGTGAGTTTTGCTTTATGATCCTTCTATGTAATCGAGTCTGTGAGCTATATATAATAAAGATTAGTGTTGAGTCAAGGGCTTTATTACTTTGCTATGATCTTGAGGGAATAAAATAAAAGAGAAGAAATAAAAAGAAACAAAGAGATCATATGGATGAATAAAAGTTGTTGAGAGTTGACAGACATAGTTTCGGTCATCGTTGCAATTAATAGGAAGTAATAAAGAAAGAGAGGTTCACATATAAATATACTATCTTCGACATCTTTTATGATTGTGAGCACTCATTAAAGTATGATATGCTAAAGAGTTGACGTTGGACAAGGAAGAAAACGTAATGGGTTATGTTTTCTTTCATCTGAGATAAATTATATTGTCATGGATCATCCAACATGTTGAGCTTGCCTTTCCCTCTCATGCTAGCCAACTTATTTGCACTAAGTAGAGATACTACTTGTGCTTCCAAATATCCCTAAACCCAGTTTTGCCATGAGAGTCCACCATATCTACCTATGGATTGAGTAAGATCCTTCAAGTAAGTTGTCATCGGTGCAAGCAATAAAAATTTGCTCTCTAAATATGTATGACTTATTAGTGTGGGAGAAAATAAGCTTTATACGATCTTGTGATGTGGAAGAAATAAAAGTGACGGACTGCATAATAAATGTCCATATCACAAGTGGCAATATAAAGTGACGTTCTTTCGCATTAAGATTTTGTGCATCCAACTATAAAAGCCCATGACAACCTCTGCTTCCCTCTGTGAAGGGCCTATCTTTTAATTTTATATTCTACCTTACATAAGAGTCATGGTGATCTTCGCCTTTCCTTTTTACATTTTATCCTTTGGCAAGCACAATATGTTGGAAAGATCCTGATATATATAAGCACAATATGTTGGCAAGCATAAGAGTCATGGATGTGAGTCTTCATGAACTATTATTGTTGACATTACCCTTGAGGTAAAACGTTGGGAGGCAAAACTATAAGCCCCTATCTTTCTCTGTGTCCGATTAAAACTCCATACCCATAAGTATTGCGTGAGTGTTAGCAATTGTGAAAGACTAAAAGATGGTTGAGTATGTGGACTTGCTGAAAAGCTCTTATATTGACTCTTTCCTGTGTTATGATAAATTGCAATTGCCTCAATTACTGAGATTAGAGTTTGTTGGTTCTCAATGAACTTTATGATTCATACTTGAAAATGTGATTGAATTGTTACTTTAGCATAAGAGATCATATGACAATATATATATATATATGTTGCTGTTCTAAGAATGATCATGATGCCCTCATGTCCGTATTTTATTTTTTATCGACACCTCTATCTCTAGACATGTGGACATATTTTTCGATTTCGGCTTTCGCGTGAGGACAAGCGAGGTCTAAGCTTGGGGGAGTTGATACGTCCATTTTGCATCATGTTTTTATATCAATATTTATTGCATTATGGGCTGTTATTACACATTATGTCACAATACTTATGCCTATTCTCTCTTATTTTACAAGGTTTACATGAAGAGGGAGAATGCCGGCAGCTGGGATTCTGGGATGGAAAAGGAGCAAATATTAGAGACCAATTCTGCACAGCTCCAAAAGTCCTGAAACTTCACGGAAGCTATTTCCAGAATATATAAAAAATAATGAGCGCGAGAAGTTCCAAAGGGGGGCCACACCCTGGCCACGAGGGTGGGGGGCGCGCCGTACCCCCTGCCTCGTGGGCCCCCTGGTGGCCCTCTGATGCCCATCTTCTGCTATATGGAGTCTTTCGTCGAGGAAAAAAATCATAAGCAAGCTTTTGGGATGAGACTCCGCCGCCACGAGGCGGAACCTTGGCGGAACCAATCTAGGGCTCCGTCGGAGCTGTTCTGCCGAGGAAACTTCCCTCCGGGAGGGGGAAATCATCACCAACGATCATCTCATCATGAGGGGGTTAATCTCCATCAACATCATCACTAGCACCATCTCATCTCAAACCCTAGTTCATCTCTTGTATCCAAACCTCAGATTGGTACCTGTGGGTTGCTAGTAGTGTTGATTACTCCTTGTAGTTGATGCTAGTTGGTTTACTTGGTGGTATATCATATGTTCAGATCCATTATGCATATTAATACCCCTCTGATTATGAACATGAATATGCTTTGTGAGTAGTTACATTTGTTCCTGAGGACATGGGAGAAGTCTTGTTATTAGTAGGCATGTGAATTTGGTATTCGTTCATTATTTTGATGAGATGTATGTTGTCATCCCTCTAGTGGTGTCATGTGAACATCGACTACATGACACTTCACCATTGTTTGGGCCTAGAGGGAGGCATTGAGAAGTAATAAGTAGATGATGGGTTGCTAGAGTGACAGAAGCTTAAACCCTAGTTTATGCGTTGCTTCGTAAGGGGCTGATTTGGATCCATATGTTTCATGCTATGGTTAGATTTACCTTAATACTTCTGTTGTAGTTGCGGATGCTTGCAATAGGGGTTAATCATAAGTGGGATGCTTTTCCAAGTAAGTACAACACCCAAGCACCGGTCCACCCACATATCAAATTATCAAAGTATCGAACGCGAATCATATGATCGTGATGAAAACTAGCTTGACGATAATTCCATGTGTCCTCGGGAGCGCTTTCCTTCATATAAGAGTTTGTCCAGGCTTGTCCTTCGCTATAAAAAGGATTGTGCCATCTTGCTACACCTTATTTACTTTTATTATTTGCTACTCGTTACAAATTACCTTATCACAAAACTATCTGTAATAGATAATTTCAGTGCTTGCAGAGAATACCTTGCTGAAAACCGCTTATCATTTCCTTTTGCTCCTCGTTGGGTTCGACACTCTTACTTATAGAAAGGACTACGATAGATCCCTATACTCATGGGTCATCAGAAATCATTTGTGTAATGGTTGAAGATGAAGTTCATCATGCAAGAGAACGTTGGAGGAGCATTGACAAGGCTGAAAGACATGACAGTATATTCAGAAGAACCATAGCTTGTTTTGAATGTTGTCTTGGGGATATCTTCTTCACGAATGCGAATCTGATGATAACCCATACGGAGGTCAAGCTTGGAGAATACTTTAGCACGTTTAAGTTTCTCGAATAGCTCATTGATGTTGGGAAGTGGATACTTGTTCTTTATTGTCTTCTTGTTTAATGGGCGGTAGTCGACACAAAGTCGGTCCGGGCCATCCTTCTTCTGGACAAAAACAACACCACAACCCCATGGAGATGAACTGGGCCCGATCAGACCCAGACGCTCTTGTTCATCGAGCTGTTTCTTCAATTCCTTCAACTCCTCTGGTCCAAGCTTGTAAGGACGCTTGCAAACAGGTTTCGTGCCAGGCTCAAGATCAATAACAAATTCAACTGGATGGTGAGGAGGCATTCCTGGAAGCTCTTTTGGAAAGACGTCTTGATATTTGCAAACGACTGGAATCTGAGAGATGGCATTCAACTTGCCCTTCTCATTGAGAGAAAACAGTTGGATGGTTTCATCCCGAGCGGCAAAGATAATCACATCGTCAGAAGAGTGTGTCAATTGAATCTGCCTGGCAGCACAATCAAGCTGAGCCTTGTGCTTAGAAAGCCAGTCCATCCCGAGAATTAGATCAATATACGAGTCGCCAAGAACCATTGGGGAAGACAGAAATTTATAGTTTCCCATCTTGATGGAAACATCCGGGATCATCGTGGTAGCCCTCATAGACGAGCCCGGAGAAACAACTCCCATGGGTTTTCCCAACATTTTGCAGACAAGAATGAAAATTATGTAAATAAACTACACTGTGCCACTTGAATGGGAGAATACATATTGCTGAAAAGAATACACTTTGATCTCTTCTCACGGAGAATGAATGAATTGCAACTAGGGAAACTTTCTTCCACATGAATAAGTGTTGGGGAACGCAGTAATTTCGAAAATTTTCCTACGCACACGCAAGATCATGGTGATGCACAGCAACGAGAGGGGAGAGTGTTGTCTACGTACCAACGCAGACCGACTGCGGAAGCGATCTCACAACGTAGAGGAAGTAGTCGTACGTCTTCTTCCCGATCCGACCGATCCAAGCACCGTTACTCCGGCACCTCCGAGTTCTTAGCACACGTTCAGCTCGATGACGTTCCTCGGGCTCCGATCCAGCAAAGCGTCGAGGAAGAGTTCCGTCAGCACGACGGCGTGATGACGATCTTGATGTACTACCGACGCAGGGCTTCGCCTAAGCTCTACAACGGTACGATCGAGGTGGAATTTGGTGGCAGGGAGCACCGCACACGGCTAAGGAACGATCTCAAGGATCAAGTTGTGTGTCTATGGGGTGCCCCCTGCCCCCGTATATAAAGGCCAGGGGCAAGGGGGTCGGCCGGCTAGGAGGGAGGCGCAGGGAGGAGTCCCACTCCTACCGGGAGTAGGACTCCTTCCCCCAAATCCTATTCCTAATAGGACTCTTCGGGAGAAAGAGAAGAGAGGGGGGCCGGCCCCTTCTCCTAGTCCTAATAGGACTAGGGAAGGGGGGTTCAGCCGGCTAGCCTATGGGCTGCCCCTTCTCTCTTTTCCACTAAGGCCCAATAGGCCCATTTGCCACCCGGGGGGTTCCGGTAACCCTCCCGGTAATCCGGTAAAATCCCGATTTCACCCGGAACACTTCCGGTGCCCAAACATAGGCTTCCAATATATCAATCTTTACGTCTCGACCATTTCGAGACTCCTCGTCATGTCCGTGATCTCATCCGGGACTCCGAACAACCTTCGGTACATCAAAATGCATAAACTCATAATAACTGTCATCGTAACGTTAAGCGTGCGGACCCTATGGTTCGAGAACAATGTAGACATGACCGAGACACGTCTCCGGTCAATAACCAATAGCGGGACCTGGATGCCCATATTGGCTCCTACATATTCTACGAAGATCTTTATCGGTCAGACCGCATAACAACATACGTTGTTCCCTTTGTCATCGGTATGTTACTTGCCCGAGATTCGATCGTCGGTATCCAATACCTAGTTCAATCTCGTTACTGGCAAGTCTCTTTACTCGTTCCGTAATACATCATCTCACAACTAACATTTTAGTTATAATGCTTGCAAGGCTTATGTGATGTGTATTACCGAGAGGGCCCAGAGATACCTCTCCGACAATCGGAGTGACAAACCCTAATCTCGAAATACGCCAACCCAAATCTACCATTGGAGACACCTGTAGTACTCCTTTATAATCACCCAGTTACGTTGTGACGTTTGGTAGTACCCAAAGTGTTCCTCCGGTAAACGGGAGTTGCATAATCTCATAGTCATAGGAACATGTATAAGTCATGAAGAAAGCAATAGCAACATACTAAACGATCGGGTGCTAAGCTAATGGAATGGGTCATGTCAATCAGATCATTCTACTAATGATGTGACCTCGTTAATCAAATAACAACTCCTTGTTCTTGGTTAGGAAACATAGCCATCTTTGATTAACGAGCTAGTCAAGTAGAGGCATACTAGTGACACTCTGTTGGTCTATGTATTCACACATGTATTATGTTTCCGGTTAATACAATTCTAGCATGAATAATAAACATTTATCATGATATAAGGAAATAAATAATAACTTTATTATTGCCTCTAGGGCATATTTCCTTCAGTCTCCCACTTGCACTAGAGTCAATAATCTAGTTTCACATCGCCATGTGATTTAACAGCAATAGTTCACATCACCATGTGATTAACACCCATAGTTCACATCGTCATGTGACCAACACTCAAAGGGTTTACTAGAATCAATAATCTAGTTCACATCTCTATGTGATTAACACCCAAACAGTACTAAGGTGTGATCATGTTTTGCTTGTGAGATAATTTTAGTCGACGGGTCTGTCACATTCAGATCCGTAAGTATTTTGCAAAATTCTTTGTCTATAATGCTCTGCACGGAGCTACTCTAGCTAATTGCTCCCACTTTCAATATGTATCCAGATTGTGACTTTAGATTCATCTGGATCAGTGTCAAAAACTTGCATCGACGTAACCCTTTACGACAAACCTTTTTGTCACGTCCATAATCGAGAAACACATCCTTATTTCACTAAGGATAATTCTGACCGCTGTCCAGTGATCTACTCCTAGATCACTATTGTACTCCCTCGCCAAATTAGTGCAGGGTATACAATAGATCTGGTACACAGCATGGCATACTTTATAGAACCTATGAATGAGGCATAGGGAATGACTCTCATTCTCTTTCTATCTTCTGCCGTGGTCGGGCTTTGAGTCTTTACTCAACTTCACACCTTGTAACACAGGCAAGAAACTTTTTCTTTGACTGTTCCATTTTGAACTACTTCAAAATCTCGTCAAGGTATGTACTTATTGAAAAACTTATCAAGCGTCTTGATCTATCTCTATAGATCTTGAAGCTCAATATGTAAGCAGTTTTATCGAAGTCTTTCTTTGAAAAACTCCTTTCAAACACTCCTTTATGCTTTACAGAATAATTCTACATTATTTCCGATCAACAATATGTCATTCACATATACTTATCAGAAATGCTGTAGTGCTCCCACTCACTTTCTCGTAAATACAGGCTTCACCGCAAATCTGTATAAAACTATATGCTTTGATCAACTCATCAAAGCGTATATTCCAACTCCGAGATGCTTGCACCAGTCCACAGATGGATCGCTGGAGCTTTCACATTTTGTTAGCACCTTTCGGATTGACAAAACCTTCTGTTGCATCATATACAACTCTTCTTTAATAAATCCATTAAGGAATGTAGTTTTGTTTATCCATTTGCCAGATTTCATAAAATGTGGCAATTACTAACATGATTCGGACAGACTCAAGCATAGATACGAGTGAGAAGCTCTCATCGTAGTCAACACCTTTGAACTTTGTCGAAAACCTTTTTGCGACAATTCTAGCTTTGTGGATAGTAACACTACTATCAGCGTCCGTCTTCCTCTTGAAGATCCATTTATTTTCTATGGCTTGCCGATCATCGGGCAAGTCAACCAAAGTCCATACTTTGTTTTCATACATGAATCCCATCTCAGATTTCATGGCCTCAAGCCATTTTGCGGAATCTGGGCTCATCATCGCTTCCTCATAGTTCGCAAGTTTATCATGGTCTAGTAACATGACTTCCAGAACAGGATTACCGTACCACTCTGGTGCGGATCTCACTCTGGTTTACCTACGAGATTCGGTAGTAACTTGATCTGAAGTTACATGATCATCATCATTAGCTTCCTCACTAATTGGTATAGGTGTCACAGAAACAGTTTTCTGTGATGTACTACTTTCCAATAAGGGAGAAGGTACAATTACCTTATCAAGTTTTCTACTTTCCTCCCACTCACTTCTTTCGAGAGAAACTCCTTCTCCAGAAAGTTTCCGAATTTTAGCAACAAAAGTCTTGCCTTCGGATCTGTGATAGAAGGTGTATCCAATAGTTTCCTTTGGATATCCTATGAAGACGCACTTCTCCGATTTGAGTTTGAGCTTATCAGGATGAAACTTTTTCACATAAGCATCACAACCCCAAACTTTTAAGAAACGACAACTTTGGTTTCTTGCTAAACCATAGTTCATATAGTGTCGTCTCAACGAATTTAGATGGTGCCCTATTTAACGTGAATGCAGCTGTCTCTAATGCATAACCCCAAAACGATAGTGGTAAATCGGCAAGAGACATCATAGATTGCACCATATCTAATAAAGTACGGTTATGACGTCCGGACACACCATTACACCGTGGTGTTCCAGATGGCGTGAGTAGTGAAACTATTTCACATTGTTTTTAACTGAAGACCAAACTCGTAACTCAAATATTTGTCTCCGCGATCAGATCGTAGAAACTTTATTTTCTTGTCACGATGATTTTTTTACTTCACTCTAAAATTCTTTGAACTTTTCAAATGTTTCAGACTTATGTTTCATCAAGTAGATATACTCATATCTGCTCAAATCATCTGTGAAGATCATAAAATAATGATACCTGTCGTGAGCCTCAATATTCATCGGACCACATACATCAGTATGTATGATTTCCAACAAATCTGTTCTCGCTTCATTGTTCCGGAGAACGGCGTTTTAGTCATCTTGCCCAAAAAGCATGGTTCGCAAGCATCAAGTGATTCATAATCAAGTGATTCCGAAAGCCCATCAGCATGGAGTTTCTTCATGCACTTTATATCAATATGACCTAAACAGCAGTGCCACAAATAAGTTGCACTATCATTATTAACTTTGCATCTTTTGGTTTCAATATTATGAATATGTGTATTATTAAGATCAAGATCCAATGAATTATTTTCATTGGGTGTGTAACCATATTAGGTTTTATTCATGTAAACAGAACAACAATTTATTCTCTTACTTCAATGAATAACCGTATTACAATAAACATGATCAAATCATATTCATGTTCAACGCAAACACCAAATAACACTTATTTAGGTTCAACACTAATCCCGAAATTATAGGGAGTGTGCGATGATGATCATATCAATCTTGGAACCACTTCCAACACACATCGTCACTTCACCCTTAACTAGTCTCTGTTTATTCTGCAACTCCCGTTTCGAGTTACTAATCTTAGCAACTGAACTAGTATCAAATACTGAGGGTTTGCTATAAACACTAGTAAAGTACACATCAATAACATGTATATCAAATATACTTATGTTCACTTTGCCATCCTTCTTATCCGCCAATCACTTGGGGTAGTTCCGCTTCCAGTGACCAGTCCCTTTGCAGTAGAAGCACTTAGTCTCAGGCTTAGGATCAGACTTGGGCTTCTTCACTTGAGCAGCAACTTGCTTGCCATTCTTCTTGAAGTTCCCCTTCTTCCCTTTTGCCCTTTTCTTGAAACTAGTGGTCTTGTCAACCATCAACACTTGATGTTTTTCTTGATTTCTACCTTCGTTGATTTCAGCATCACGAAGAGCTTGGGAGTTGTTTCTGTTATCCCTTGCATATTATAGTTCATCACGAAGTTCTACTAACTTGGTGATGGTGACTAGAGAATTCTGTCAATCACTATCTTATGTGGAAGATTAACTCCCACTTGATTCAAGCGATTGTAGTACCCAGACAATCTGAGCACATGCTCACTAGTTGAGCGATTCTCCTCCATCTTTTAGCTATAGAACTTGTTGGAGACTTCATATCTCTCAACTCGGGTATTTGCTTGAAATATTAACTTCAACTCCTGGAACATCTCATATGGTCCATGACGTTCAAAACGTCTTTGAAGTCCCGATTCTAAGTTCATAACGTCTGCATCTGCTCCTGCAATAGGTCTTTCACCTAGCGGTGCATCAAGGACATAATTCTTCTGTGCAGCAATGAGGATAAACCTCAGATCACGGATCCAATCCGCATCATTGCTACTAACATCTTTCAACACAATTTTCTCTAGGAACATATCAAAATAAACACAGGGAAGCAACAACGCGAGCTATTGATCTACAACATGATTTGCAAAATACTACCAGGACTAAGTTCATGATAAATTTAAGTTTAGTTAATCAAATTACTTAGGAACTCCCACTTAGATAGACATCCCTCTAATCCTCTAAGTGATCACGTGATCCAAATCAACTAAACCATAACCGATCATCACGTGAGATGGAGTAGTTTTCAATGGTGAACATCGTCATGTTGATCATATCTACTATATGATTCACGCTCGACCTTTCGGTCTCTGTGTTCCGAGGCCATATCTGCATATGCTAGGCTCGTCAAGTTTAACCTGAGTATTCTGCGTGTGCAAAACTGGCTTGCACCCGTTGTAGATGGACGTAGAGCTTATCACACCCGATCATCACGTGGTGTCTGGGCACGACGAACTTTGGCAACGGTGCATACTCAGGGAGAACACTTCTTGATAATTTAGTGAGAGATCATCTTATAATGCTACCGTCAATCAAAGCAAGATAAGATGCATAAAAGGATAAACATCACATGCAATCAATATAAGTGATATGATATGGCCACCATCATCTTGTGCTTGTGATCTCCATCTCCGAAGCACCGTCATGATCACCATCGTCACCGGCGCGACACCTTGATCTCCATCGTAGCATCGTTGTCGTCTCGCCAATCTTATGCTTCCACGACTATTACTACCGTTTAGTAATCTAGTAAAGCATTACATCGCGATTGCATTGCATACAATAAAGCGACAACCATATGGCTCCTGCCAGTTGCCGATAACTCGGTTACAAAACATGATCATCTCATACAATAAAATCAGCATCATGCCTTGACCATATCACATCACAACATACCCTGCAAAAACAAGTTAGACATCCTCTACTTTGTTGTTGCAAGTTTTACGTGGCTGCTACGGGCTTTAAGTAAGAACTTATCTCACCTACGCATCAAAACCACAACGATAGTTCGTCAAATAGACTCCGTTTTAACCTTCTCAAGGACCGGGCGTAGTCACACTTGGTTCAACTAAAGTTGGAGAGACAGTCTTCCGCAAGCCATCTATGTGCAAAGCACGTCGAGGGAACCGGTCTCGCGTAAGAGTACGCGTAAGGTTGGTCCGGATCGTCTCAACCAACAATACCGCCGAACCAAAGTATGACATGCTGGTAGGCAATATGACTTGTATCGCCCACAACTCACTTGTGTTCTACTCGTGCATATAACATCAAACCATAAAACCTAGGCTCGGATGCCACTGTTGGGGAACGCAGTAATTTCGAAAATTTTCCTACGCACACGCAAGATCATGGTGATGCACAGCAACGAGAGGGGAGAGTGTTGTCTACGTACCAACGCAGACCGACTGCGGAAGCGATCTCACAACGTAGAGGAAGTAGTCGTACGTCTTCTTCCCGATCCGACCGATCCAAGCACCGTTACTCCGGCACCTCCGAGTTCTTAGCACACGTTCAGCTCGATGACGTTCCTCGGGCTCCGATCCAGCAAAGCGTCGAGGAAGAGTTCCGTCAGCACGACGGCGTGATGACGATCTTGATGTACTACCGACGCAGGGCTTCGCCTAAGCTCTACAACGGTACGATCGAGGTGGAATTTGGTGGCAGGGGGCACCGCACACGGCTAAGGAACGATCTCAAGGATCAAGTTGTGTGTCTATGGGGTGCCCCCTGCCCCCGTATATAAAGGCCAGGGGCAAGGGGGTCGGCCGGCTAGGAGGGAGGCGCAGGGAGGAGTCCCACTCCTACCGGGAGTAGGACTCCTTCCCCCAAATCCTATTCCTAATAGGACTCTTCGGGAGAAAGAGAAGAGAGGGGGGCCGGCCCCTTCTCCTAGTCCTAATAGGACTAGGGAAGGGGGGTTCGGCCGGCTAGCCTGTGGGCTGCCCCTTCTCTCTTTTCCACTAAGGCCCAATAGGCCCATTTGCCTCCCGGGGGGTTCCGGTAACCCTCCCGGTAATCCGGTAAAATCCCGATTTCACCCGGAACACTTCCGGTGCCCAAACATAGGCTTCCAATATATCAATCTTTACGTCTCGACCATTTCGAGACTCCTCGTCATGTCCGTGATCTCATCCGGGACTCCGAACAACCTTCGGTACATCAAAATGCATAAACTCATAATAACTGTCATCGTAACGTTAAGCGTGCGGACCCTATGGTTCGAGAACAATGTAGACATGACCGAGACACGTCTCCGGTCAATAACCAATAGCGGGACCTGGATGCCCATATTGGCTCCTACATATTCTACGAAGATCTTTATCGGTCAGACCGCATAACAACATACGTTGTTCCCTTTGTCATCGGTATGTTACTTGCCCGAGATTCGATCGTCGGTATCCAATACCTAGTTCAATCTCGTTACTGGCAAGTCTCTTTACTCGTTCCGTAATACATCATCTCACAACTAACATTTTAGTTATAATGCTTGCAAGGCTTATGTGATGTGTATTACCGAGAGGGCCCAGAGATACCTCTCCGACAATCGGAGTGACAAACCCTAATCTCGAAATACGCCAACCCAACATCTACCATTGGAGACACCTGTAGTACTCCTTTATAATCACCCAGTTACGTTGTGACGTTTGGTAGTACCCAAAGTGTTCCTCCGGTAAACGGGAGTTGCATAATCTCATAGTCATAGGAACATGTATAAGTCATGAAGAAAGCAATAGCAACATACTAAACGATCGGGTGCTAAGCTAATGGAATGGGTCATGTCAATCAGATCATTCTACTAATGATGTGACCTCGTTAATCAAATAACAACTCCTTGTTCATGGTTAGGAAACATAACCATCTTTGATTAACGAGCTAGTCAAGTAGAGGCATACTAGTGACACTCTGTTGGTCTATGTATTCACACATGTATTATGTTTCCGGTTAATACAATTCTAGCATGAATAATAAACATTTATCATGATATAAGGAAATAAATAATAACTTTATTATTGCCTCTAGGGCATATTTCCTTCAATAAGTGCAACAACTCCAAAGGATAATTTAAGACTTTCACCTAAAGATGATTCGCCTCTCTCACCAGCATATGGAAGACCAGTGAGCTGAAGATCGAGTGCCACAGGCATAGGAGTTTCAAGTGATAATTCTATTTCCAGTAAACTCAGGAAATAAACTAATAACGGAGAAGCTAATGCAATGTGTGCTCAACCAGCATATGAAAAACCAATGTGGTATAGGAGGGTATCATATGAAAGACCAATGTAGTACATGAGGGTATCTTAATATGAGAATTGTTGTACAGAGATGAACCATAGGACAGTCTAATGGAGAAACACATGTTTGTGATAATTAGTGCTGGTTAAGACATTGAGAGCTGCAACTCTCTTTTGTTGTCAGGATATATGATGCTTCGTGTTGTATTCCGATTTCTTCTCATCCGGCATTCTCGCATACCATGATTGAACACTTTTCCTTTTAGGATCGGCTGTTGGATTATGTGTGATATTTGCACTACCATCCATGGTTTTAGACCACATTATCCCAAGAAAATGATGTGCAAATTCAACTATACACCATGTGAAGCAGTCAAAATTGCAAGAGCTAGCCCTTTTGGTTTTTCTGCGATAAGTAGGAAACAGAGTATGAAAATTGCATACTTGAACAAAGCCAACTGTTGAGATCAGAGACGCTGTCTTTAGATATTTGTAGCAATTCACTAATGCAGGATGCTGCTAACGCGACACTACAAACAGAGACCCTTCGAGAAACTGTGTGCGATGCAATAATCGCAAACGGTGGTGTATGAAAATCGTCAAAAAGGTGCAAGACGTTTGCGATGGAGGATGCATCAAACACGGTTCACATTTTAGTTGCGTGTGCGATGAAGGGCATACGGTTCAGTTCAATTAACTGTTTGTGATGAGGAGGAACAAAAGAAACGGGCAGCCAGATGAAGGTGTGATACACAGTATACGGTTCACTCGGATGAACTATTTGTGATTAGGCAAAACAAAACAAACGGGCAGCCAGATGAAGGTGTGTGCGATATATAGCATACGGTTCACTCGGATGAACTGTTTGTGATTAGGCAACACAAAAGAAACGGTCAGCCAGATCAAGGTGTGTGCGATATACGGCATGCAGTTCACTCGGATGAACTATTTGCGGTGACACAAGAGAACAGAAATGGTTCAACTTAACAAGACATGTGTGTTGTGCGATGGGATTGCATACAGGTGATAACCCACAAGTATAGGGGATCGCAACAGTTTTCGAGGGTAGAGTATTCAACCCAAATTTATTGATTCGACACAAGGGGAGCCAAAGAATACTCTCAAGTATTAGCAGCTGAGTTGTCAATTCAACCACACCTGGAAACTTAATATCTGCAGCAAAGTGTTTAGTAGCAAAGTAATATGATTGTAGTGGTAACAGTAGCAAAAGGTAACAGTAACAAAAGTAATGTTTTTGGTATTTTGTAGTGATGATAGCAATAGCAACGGAAAAGTAAATAAGCGAAGAACAATATGTGGAAAGCTCGTAGGCAATGGATTGGTAATGGAGAATTATGCCGGATGCGGTTCATCATGTAACAGTCATAACCTAGGGTGACACAGAACTAGCTCTAGTTCATCAATGTAATGTAGGCATGTATTCCGAATATAGTCATACATGCTTATGGAAAAGAACTTGCATGACATCTTTTGTCCTACCCTCCCGTGGCAGCGGGGTCCTTATGGAAACTAAGGGATATTAAGGCCTCTTTTTAATAGAGTACTAGAACAAAGCATTAACACATAGTGAATACATGAACTCCTCAAACTACGGTCATCACCGGTAAGTATCCTAATTATTGTCACTTCGGGGTTAACGGATCATAACACATAATAGGTGACTATAGACTTGCAAGATAGGATCAAGAACTCTCATATATTGATGAAAACATAATAGGTTCAGATCTGAAATCATGGCACTCGGGCCCTAGTGACAAGCATTAAGCATAGCAAAGTCATAGCAACATCAATCTCAGAACATAGTGGATACCAGGGATCAAACCCTAACAAAACTAACTCGATTACATGATAGATCCCATCCAACCCCATCACCGTCCAGCAAGCCTACGATGGAATTACTCACGCATGGCGATGAGCATCATGAAATTGGTGATGGAGGATGGTTGATGATGACGATGGTGACGGATTCCCCTCTTCGGAGCCCCGAACGGACTCCAGATCAGCCCTCCTGAGAGGTTTTAGGGCTTGGTGGCGGCTCCATATCGTAAAACGTGATGAATTCTTCTCCTTGGGTTTTTTCTCCCCGAAAGCAAATATATAGAGTTGGAGTTGGAGTCGGAGGAGCTCCAGGGGGGCCACGAGGTAGGGGGCGTGCCCTAGGGGGGCAGGCGCGCCCCCACCCTCGTGGACGGGTGGTGGGCCCCCTGGCCTTCATCTTTTGCAGGTATTTTTTATATTTTCCAAAAAGTTGCTGCGTGAAGTTTCAGGTCATTCCGAGAACTTTTGTTTCTGCACATAAATAACACCATGGTAATTCTGCTGAAAACTGCGTCAATCCGGGTTAGTTACATTCAAATCATGCAAGTTAGAGTCCAAAACAAGGGCAAAAGTGTTTGGAAAAGTAGATACGATGGAGACGTATCAACAGGACAACCATATATATATATATATATAATGTAGACACACACACACACACACACACACACTTATAAGGACATGCTTGCATAACCAAATTAAACATCCACTTACATAGATGGCTACTACAACCATGGCATTTGCACAAACCAAAGTAAACTATTACATGCATAATTACATAGGTGGCTAATACACACATGACATTTCCGCACACCAACAATAAAGTAAACTATATATTACACGCATGATTAACTAGCATAAACGATCATCTGATCATCATCTACTTCTTGTGACGCTTGCTCTGCTTGTGGCTCGATCCGGGCTCGTCGATTTTGGTAACGAGGCACTTCCTCATGTCAACAATCCGCCTGTGCATCTCGTAGCATGTGTAGACACTCTTGGTCGCGAACCTGAGGTGAGGTTCATCCAGTTGCCGCATCCAGGCCCCGTGCCAGGATACGGGACTTGTTCTCTGGGCATCCTGCTTCATCTTTTTGTAGTAGGGGTCGATGATGGCCGAGGCGAGTTCGACCAGGGAGTCCTTCTTCGTGATGCCCCAGACCCTGTAGTGCTCACGGATTTCGACAAGGTTCTTGCCGGCCAAGCCCATAACACAGAGCGCGTTTACATCGTTGGTGGTTTCCACCATGGTGAACTTGTAGTCGGAGCTGTTGACAAACCTGTTGAAACGGTCGCAAGGCTCTGTGGCCATGCAGTAGTGGTAGATGAGGACATGATGACCCACGCACAACTGGGCGACGACAACCTTCTGATCTATGCCGGGACGACCGGTGGTGTACTGGATGTCGATGCCGACCACCTTGTACTTGTCTCGAGCAAGCAACTGCTCAACGCTGTTGATGTAGTCGTCCACCATGGCCGGGTCAATGGTGTACACCATCGAGAGATCCGTCTCCCTCGCGTGGGTCTACACTCTAGGCTCGCCGAACTCCATTGGAGCGCCGCTAGACATCCCCTCTCTATGTATCGTCGTGGGTGTGCTTGTTGTGTTGTGGGGCGCGATCGAAAGGTTGAAGAGACTAAGGTTATAATGGGCGTGGGAATTAAAGGGGAAGCTAGACGGTCAGGAATATCGGCAGGCCCTGATGGCAGTTCTAATTTGCAGCGGGTAACTCCATCGTGCCACACATAAATGCATCGCGTGGCAATGCGCACGGCGCAACCGCATGCATATGGTGCCCCCGACGTGATTGTGCGCACGCCCAACCGCTGGCAGAGCACGCACGGAGGGACACGAGCAGAGCGTGCTACCTCTTTAAGCACTACGTTGGTTTTCCCCGAAGAGGAAGGGATGATGCAGCAAAGTAGCATAAGTATTTCCCTTAGTTTTTGAGAACCAAGGTATCAATCCAGTAGGAGGCTACGCGTGAGTCCCTCATACCTGCACAAAACAAATAAATCCTCGCAACCAACGCAAATAGGGGTTGTCAATCCCTATAGGGCCACTTACGAGAGTGAGATCTGATAAGATAATATTTTTGGTATTTTTATGATAAAGATGCAAAGAAAAATAAAAGGAAAGTAAATAGAAAAGTAAATAACTAAGTAGTCGGAGATTGATATGATAAAGATAGACCCGGGGGGCATAGGTTTCACTAGTGGCTTCTCTCGAGATCATAAGTATTCTACGATGGGTGAACAATTTACTGTGGAGCAATTGACATAATTGAGCATAGTTATGAGAATATCTAGGTATGATCATGTATATAGGCATCACGTCCGAGACAAGTAGACCGACTCCTGCCTGCATCTACTACCATTACTCCACTCATCAACCGCTATCCAGCATGCATCTAGAGTATTAAGTTAAAAATAGAGTAACACCTTAAGCAAGATGACATGATGTAGAGGGATAGACTCATGCAATATGAAGAAAACCCCATCTTGTTATCCTCGATGGCAACAATACAATACGTGCCTTGCTGCCCTTACTGTCACCAGGAAAGGACACTGCAAGATTGAACCCAAATCTAAGCACTTCTCCCATTGCAAGAAAGATCAATCTAGTAGGCCAAACAAAACTGATAATTCAAAGAGACTTGCAAAGATAACCAATCATACATAAAAGAATTCAGAGAAGATTCAAATATTATTCATAGATAGACTTGATCATAAACCCACAATTCATCGGTCTCAACAAACACACCACAAAAAGAAGATTACATCGAATAGATCTCCACAAGAGAGGGGGAGAACATTGTATTGAGATCCAAAAAGAGAGAAGAAGCCATCTAGCTACTAACTATGGACCCGTAGGTCTGAGGTAAACTACTCACACTTCATCGGAGAGGCTATGGTGTTGATGTAGAAGCCCTCCGTGATCGATGCCCCCTCCGGCGGAGCTCCGGAACAGGCCCCAAGATGGGATCTCGTGGACACAGAAAGTTACGGTGGTGGAATTAGGGTTTGGCTCCGTATCTGATCGTTCGGGGTACGTGGGTACATATAGGAGGAAGAAGTACGTTAGTGGAGCAACAGGGGGCCCACGATGGTGGAGGGCGCGCCTGGGGGGGGGGGGGGGGGGTAGGCGCGCCCCCCTACCATGTGGCCTCCTGTTAATTGTCTTGACGTAGGGTCCAAGTCTCCTGAGTTGTATTCGGTGAGAAAATCACGTTCCCGAAGGTTTCATTCCGTTTGGACTCCGTTTGATATTCCTTTTCTTCGAAACCCTAAAACAGGCAAAAAACAACAATTCCGGGTTGGGCCTCCAGTTAATAGGATAGTCCCAAAAATAATATAAAAGTGGATAATAAAGCCCAATAATGTCCAAAATAGTAGATAATATAGCATGGGGCAATCAAAAATTATAGATATGTTGGAGACGTATCAAGCATCCCCAAGCTTAATTCCTGCTCGTCCTCGAGTAGGTAAGTGATAAAAACAGAATTTTTGATGCGGAGTGCTACTTGGCATAATTTTGATGTAATTCTTGTTAATTGTGGTATGAATATTCAGATCCAAAAGATTCAAGACAAAAGTTCATATTGACACAAAAATGATAATACTTCAAGCATACTAACTAAGCAATTATGTCTTCTCAAAATAACATGGCCAAAGAAAGTTCATCCCTACAAAATCATATGGTTTAGTCATGTTTCATTTTCATCACACAAGAATGCTATCATCATGCACAACCCCGATGACAAGCCAAGCAATTGTTTCATACTTTAGTAATCTCAAACCTATAAACTTTCTTGCAATATATGAGCGCGAGCCATGGACATAGCACTATAGGTGGAATAGAATATAATGAGGAGGGGGGGGGGGAGTTATGTGGAGAAGACAAAAAAAGAGAAAGTCTCACATCAACGAGGCTAATCAATGGGCTATGAAGATGCCCACCGATTTATGTTAATGCAAGGAGTAGGGATTGCCATGAAACGGATGCACTAGATCTATAAATGTATGAAAGCTCAACAAAAGAAACTAGTGGGTGTGCATCCAACTTGCTTGCTCACGAAGACCTAGGGCACTTGAGGAGGCCCATTATTGGAATATACAAGCTAAGTTCTATAATGAAAAATTCCCACTAGTATATGAAAGTGATAACATGAGAGACTCTCTATGAAGATCATGGTGCTACTTTGAAGCACAAGTGTGGCAAAGGATAGTAACATTGTCCCTTCTCTCTTTTTCTCTCATTTCTTTTTTTGGGCCTTTTCCTTTTTTATGGCCTTTCTCTTTTTTTGGGGCCTTCTCTTTTTTATGGCTTTTTTATATTCCTCACTTGGGACAATGCTCTAGAAAATGATGATCATCACACTTCTATTTATTTACAACTCAATGATTACAACTCGATACTAGAATAAAAGATGACTCTATATGAATGCCTCCGGCGGTGTACCGGGATATGCAATGGACCAAGAGTGACATGTATGAAGAAATATGAACGGTGGCTTTGCCACAAATACTATGTCAACTACATGACCATGCTAAGCAATATGACAATGATGAATGTGTCATGATGAACAGAATGATGGAAAGTTGCATGGCAATATATCTCAGAATGGCTATGGAAATGCCATAATAGGTAGGTATGGTGGCTGTTTTGAGGAAGATATAAGGAGGTTTATGTGTGAAAGAGCGTATCATGTCACGGGGTTTGGATGCACCGGCGAAGTTTGCACCAACTCTCAATGTGAGAAAGGGCAATGCACGGTACCGAAGAGGCTAGCAAGGATGGAAGGGTGAGAGTGTGTATAATCCATGGACTCAACATTAGTCATAAAGAACTCACATACTTATTGCAAAAATCTACAAGTCATCAAAAACCTCGGTACTACGTGCATGCTCCTAGGGGGATAGATTGGTAGGAAAAGACCATCACTCGTCCCCGACCGCCACTCATAAGGAAGACAATCAAATAACACCTCATGTTTCAAATTTGTTGCATAACATTTACCATAGGTGGATGCTACGGGACATGCAAACCTCAACACAAGTATTTCTCAATTTCACAACTACTCAACTAGCAAGACTTTGATATTATTACCTCCATGTCTCAAAACAATCATCAAGCATCAAACTTCTCTTAGTATTCAACACACTCATAAGAAAGTTTTATTATTAATCTTGCATACCAAGCATATTAGGATTTTAAGCAAATTACCATGCTATTAAGACTCTCAAAATAATCTAAGTGAATCATGAGAGATCAATAGTTTCTATAAAACAAATCCACCACCGTGCTCTAAAAGATATAAGTGAAGTACTAGAGCAAAATTATATAACTCAAAAGATATAAGCGAAGCACATAGAGTATTCTAAAAAATTCCAAATCAAGTATGGCTCTCTCAAAAGGTGTGTACAGCAAGGATGATTGTGTTGAACCAATAAGCAAAGACTCAAATAATATAAGACGCTCCAAGAAAAACACATATCATGTGGCGAATAAAAATATAGCTCCAAGTAAATTACCGATAGAAGTAGACGAAAGAGGGGATGCCTTCCGGGGCATCCCCAAGATTTGGCTTTTAGGTGTCCTTAGATTATCTTGGGGGTGCCATGGGAATTCCCAAGCTTAGGCTCTTGCCACTCCTTGTTCCATAATCCATCAAATCTTTACCCAAAACTTGAAAACTTCACAACACAAAACTTAAAGTAGAAAATCTCGTGAGCTCCGTTAGCGAAAGAAAACAAAAGACCACTTTAAGGTACTGTAATTAACTCATTCTTTATTTATATGGGTGTTATACTTACTGTATTCCAACTTCTCTATGGTTTATAAACTAATTTACTAGCCATAGATTCATCAAAATAAGCAAACAACACACGCAAAACAGAATCTGTCAAAAACAGAACAGTCTGTAGTAATCTGTAGCTAGCGCAAGATATGGAACCCCAAAAATTCTAAAATAAATTTCTGGACGTGAGGAATTTATCTATTAATCATCTTCAAAAAGAATTAACTAAATAGCACTTTCCAAATACAAATTACAGCAGTTCTTGTGAGCGCTAAAGTTTCTGTTTTTTACAGCAAGTTCAACAAGACTTTCCCCAAGTCTTCCCAACGGTTCTACTTGGCACAAACGCTAATTAAACACAAAAAACACAACCAAAACAGAGCCTAAATAATTAATTTATTACTAAACATGAGCAAAAAGCAAGGAATAAAAATAAAACTGGGTTGCCTCCCAACAAACGCTATCGTTTAACGCCCCTAGCTAGGCATAACAAGCAAGAATAGATCTAGGTATTGCCATCTTTGGTAGGCAATTCTTCAATGAGGCATCTACCATCTTTAGGAATTTATTTATTTTTAGTAATTATCAAACTTTTTGGCACAAGATCGAAAAATTCATTTGTAACAAATGGTTCCTTAATGATAGCAAAAAGATTGGGATGAACACTTATAGATTTGAGATCCGCATTTTCCTTACTAGATGATTCACCCTTATTTTTAGGAACGTACATGAGTTTGGCAACTTTAGTCGAAGGACTCAGAGTATTCTTTACGGAAGAAAAAGCGCTTCCCAAGTTGGTAATAATATTCTCAAGTTATCGATCCTAATGGAATCGTGATTTATCTTCTCATTAACTATGGGTTCCTTTTCTTTAATATCTTTCAAAGTAACTCCTACTTTAGATCCATATTGAGAGATTCGGCTGTGGATCTTTTTATCCAAATTTTCAAGTAACTCTACGTAGCAACCTTATTTTCAATAATCTCAAGCCTTTGCATTACATGCTCCAAAGTTAATATAGTTCCATTAACCAAGAGAGGGGGTGAGCCAAATAAATCTAACATAGCATTATAAGAATCAAAAGTATGGCTACCCAAAAAGTTCCCTCGGTAATAGTATCAAGAACATAATGGTGCCAACGAGTAATGCCTACATAAAAATTGCGAAGGAGAATGGTAGTAGATTGCTTCCTAGTAGATTTATTTTGAGCATTGCAAATTCTATACCAAGCATCTTTTAGATTTTCACCCTCCCTTTGCTTAAAATTTAGAATTTCATTCTCGGGAGAAAATGGAGAAGATAAGGGACTAGCCATAATGACAAGCAAGCAAACTAACACACAAGCAAACAAAAAGCAAACGGGCAAAAAAGAGGCAAATAGAGAAAGAGAGGGAGGACATGATGGCCCATGCACAACTGGGCGACGACAACCTTCTGATCTATGCCGGGACGACCGGTGGTGTACTGGAGGTCGATGCCGACCACCTTGTACTTGTCTCGAGCAAGCAACTGCCCAACGCTATTGATGTAGTTGTCCACCACGACCGGGTCAATGGTGTACACCATCGAGAGATCCGTCTCCCTCGCGTGGGTCTCCACTCTATGCTCGCCGAACTCCATTGGAGCGCTGCTGGACATCCCCTCTCTATGTATTGTCGTGGGTGTGCTTGTTGTGTTGCGGGGCGCGATCGAAAGGTTGAAGAGACTAAGGTTATAATGGCAGTGGGAATTAAAGGGGAAGCTGGACGGCCAGGAATATCGGTAGGCCCTGATGGCAGTTCTAATGTGCAGCGGGTAACTCCATCGCGCCACACGTAACTGCATCGCGTGGCAACGCGCGCGGCACAACCGCATGCATATGGGGCCCCCGGCGTGACCGTGCACACGCCCAACCGCTGGCAGAGCGCGCGCGGAGGGACGCGAGCAGAGCGTGCTACCTCTTTTAGCACTACGTTGGTTTTCCCCGAAGAGGAAGGGATGATGCAGCAAAGTAGCGTAAGTATTTCCCTCAGTTTTTGAGAACCAAGGTATCAATCCAGTAGGAGGCTACGCGCGAGTCCCTCGTACCTACACAAAACAAATAAATCCTCGCAACCAATGCAAATAGGGGTTGTCAATCCCTATAGGGCCACTTACGAGAGTGAGATATGATAAGATAATATTTTTGGTATTTTTATGATAAAGATGCAAAGTAAAATAAAAGCAAAGTAAATAACTCAGTAGTTGGAGATTGATATGATAAAGATAGACCCAGGGCCATAGGTTTCACTAGTGGCTTCTCTCGAGAGCATAAGTATTCTATGGTGGGTGAACAAATTACTGTTGACCAATTGACAGAATTGAGCATAGTTATGAGAATATCTAGGTATGATCATGTATATAGGCATCACGTCCGAGACAAGTAGACTGACTCCTTCCTGCATCTACTACTATTACTCCACTCATCGACCGCTATCAAGCATGCATTCTAGAGTATTAAGTTAAAAAAAGAGTAACGCCTTAAGCAAGATGACATGATGTAGAGGGATAGACTCATGCAATATGAAGAAAACCCCATCTTGTTATCCTCGATGGCAACAATACAATACATGCCTTGCTGCCCTTACTGTCACCGGGAAAGGACACCGCAAGATTGAACCCAAAGCTAAGCACTTCTCCCATTGCAAGAAAGATCAATCTAGTAGGCCAAACAAAACTAATAATTTGAAGAGACTTGCAAAGATAACCAATCATACATAAAAGAATTCAGAGAAGATTCAAATATTATTCATAGATAGACTTGATCATAAACCCACAATTCATCGGTCTCAACAAACACACCGCAAAAAGAAGATTGCATCGAATAGATCTCCACAAGAGAGGGGGAGAACATTGTATTGAGATCCAAGAAGAGAGAAGAAGCCATCTAGCTACTAACTATGGACCCGTATGTCTGAGGTAAACTACTCACACTTCATTGGAGAGGCTATGGTGTTGATGTAGAAGCCCTCCGTGATCGATGCCCCCTCCCGCGGAGCTCCGGAACAGGCCCCAAGATGGGATCTCGTGCATACAGAAAGTTACGGTGGTGGAATTAGGGTTTGGCTCCGTATCTGATTGTTTGGGGTACGTGGGTATATATAGGAGGAAGAAGTACATCGGTGGAGCAACAGGGGGGCCACAAGGGTGAAGGGCGCGCCTGGGGGGGGGGGGGGGTAGGCGCGCCCCTCTACCTCGTGGCCTCCTGTTAATTGTCTTGACGTAGGGTCCAAGTCTCCTGAGTTGTATTCGGTGAGAAAATCATGTTCCCGAAGGTTTCATTCCATTTGGACTCCGTTTGATATTCCTTTTCTTCGAAACCCTAAAACAGGCAAAAAAACTGCAATTCTAGGCTAGGCCTCCGGTTAATAGGTTAGTCCCAAAAATAATATAAAAGTGGATAATAAAGCCCAATAATGTCCAAAACAGTAGATAATATAGCATGGAGCAATCAAAAATTATAGATACGTTTTAGACGTATCAGTGAACAACCATCTCTATCTCTACTCTTATAAAAGACCGAGTTGGTGATGATGGTGTGCTTGCCATGGTGTAATATAGATCGTCCGATCTATATCTGACGGTTAGCTAGATAGCAAACTATGACAATTTTGCAAAAAGATACCCGCACCTATCTCCACACTTGCAGATAAGGACTTCACTCGTTCATCATTTTCTCTCACAAGATAAACTACTCATACAAATGTATCTTGATGTTCCGTGCAACGCACGTGCATCTTGCTGCATATATATGCATATAGCAGTTGAACGCGCAAGGAAAAGCTGTCCACAAGCTGAGCGTACCGACAGACGCGAGCAGAGCACGCCAACGGACATGACCGAGCGCGCCGCGGCGCCTAACGGCGAGCAGGGCTTGCCGAGGGACGCGAGCAGAGGATGGCATAGTGATACGTGGCAAATAAGACGAACTGTGCGAGCGGTGTCGGAGACATCAAGCACGAATCAGATTAGAGTTGCGTGTACGATACATGACATACAGTTGATCCATCCGAGTTGTTTGTGATGGAATAAGCCGTGTGTGTTGCGGGCAAACGCTTGCTGGTATATAACCTTAAATTTAACTAAAACAGTGTTAATGCATGTTACAAAAATTGTATAGCTGTAAACTATGTTCAAATACGACTCCAACGATATAATCTTTGGTGACATGCATTCATATTTGATTAGTTAAATCCTACTTATAAACCAGGACGGGGGTATAGCAGGTAATTAAATCGCAAACATTTTTTTATTAAATGTGTCATCTCGCACGTCTTGTCACCCCGCTGCCGCAGACAGCTTACAGCGCAAGCTTGCGTAGCGCGCGGGGGCGTTCTTTTGGCTAAACGGTGGCGCCAACGAATCGTCGGTGAACCTGTTCCCGCACAACCTCGCAGGTTCCCGCGCAAGCTTCCCGCCCGACTTGGTGAAAACCCCCAAAATCACAATGCTTACCGGCCTGCTATAACAACCCTCATGGCCGGCGAGTCCCGCGTCGCATTTTCTCCTCCCTCCCTGTAGCTTATATCGTCTGCTTCTCCCACAATCGGCAATGGCACAGGTCCATCATCGTCGCTCAACCAGTCCATCGTCATCAGAGGACAGCTCCAGCTGGGAGGCTACACCGCAGCGGCGGCGCAGTCCCCGGCGTAGTGTAGTGCGTGTGGCATCCCTGTTAGGTGTGCGCCGAACACCCACAACACGCTCCACCGCCGCTGCCCGTCGGCAGCTGCTGCCGTTGCCGCCACACCACCACCGAAAGCCAGGGCCATCTTCCGCTCCGCCGCCACGGCCCAAAGGCGGGAGGTGGCTATCGTGGCCGCCACCCCACTGCTGGACACCATGGCCATCACTCGCTCTACCACCGCGGCCCGAAGGCGGGAGGTGGTGGTCCTAGCCGCCACCCCATCGTCGGCAACCGTGACCGCCAGCCCATCGTCGACCGCCGGGATTATCACCCGCTCTGCCGCCGCGGCCCGAAGGCGGGAGGCGGAGATGGAGGCCCACACGTGCGTCAGCGACCTTGCGTGCTACATCGAGTTCCTGCGGGAGAAGGAGGAGCGCCTCGTCGAGCATGCAAAGAGCCTTACCGCAGCCATGGCCGCCACACACGCCGATGCAGAGGCGAGGAATCAGGAGATCTACGAGCAGTCCGGCCGCTTCGAGAGGGAACGTCTGGAGTGGAAGTGGGCGTTCGAGCTGGCGAGCGTCGCTGAACGTGTAGCATCGGCAGGCACCGTATTGCATTTGTCTAGCTTTTCGGTAGGCTCCTCCTCCTCCTCTGCCTCTTACTGAGGGGGTGAGCGCGCTCAGCAGAGGAGAGGCTGCCGGAAGTAGCACAAAGCCCCTCCGTGGTTGTAGTAGTATTTAGGGGCAATTTTGTTCAGTTCATCTGACTATAGATGTGTGTTCGAACTGTACAACGTACTTAAAATTAGCTAGTATATATAGTTGAACTAGCTATTTCAGTATGTGGTTAGCAACAATCGGGAGAAGTTTGGTCGGTTCAGCTGTCGAGTTGAACTATTTGTATAAATTAAGAACGACTGCTTAATCTATGAATGAAATCTATGCTTAATTAATAAATTTTAGTTGCAAAAATAGATATACTAATGATTTCTAGCTGCATATTTTGATAAATCACGGTGTTACAAGGATTGACAAATGGCAACGTTACTAGATCTACAAATGTAAATCTTTCCAGTTTGACAAATGGCAACATACCCAATAATTGTTTGTATGTGGTTGCACACGGATCATCCGAAACAACCATTTGCGTTGAAGGGATGCACAAATCCTGCACTGCTCTCACTTTGCATACAGGTATTCTATCTAAAACATGTGCGATTAAGAGCTGCACAAATCATGCTCGGCACATTTTCCCTTGGCTTCTTGGGGAAGCTGTCGGTTTGCATACAGGTGTTCTAACTAAAAGTTTGTGATGAATGTTTTATATTTAAAAACCGAATTAAACCTGGGAAAGCTGACAATTTTTTTACCATGGCATGTTGATGCCACTCCATGATAGCATGCCAAATTTCATGAATTTCAGACGAGTTTTGGATTGACAAGAATTTAAAAATCAGGTATCTCAATGTTTGCGCTCGAGTGATGGTGGCAGGGTGTTTGAAATTCATTCTCATTTCTTGCATGGGACCTAAGCAGGCAACCAAGGACACATATTTGAATTTTCAATCAGGCGTGTCTCCCTACCTCGTGGCCTCCCTGTTGGTTGCTTGACATAGGGTCCAAGTCTCCTGGATCTTGTTCGTTCCAAAAATCACGTTCCCGAAGGTTTCATTCCGTTTGGACTCCATTTGATATTCCTTTTCTTCGAAACCCTAAAATAGGCAAAAAAATAGCAATTCTGGGCTGGGCCTCCGGTTAGTAGGTTAGTCCCAAAAATAATATAAAAGTGGATAATAAAGCCCAATATTGTCCAAAATAGGAGATAATATAGCATGGAGCAATCAAAAATTATAGATACGTTGGAGACGTATCAAGCATCCCCAAGCTTAATTCCTGCTCGTCCTCGAGTAGGTAAATGATAAAAACAGAATTTTTGATGTGGAATGCTACTTGGCATATTTTCAATGTAATTCTTCTTAATTGTGGTATGAATATTCAGATCCGAAAGATTCAAGACAAAAGTTCAATATTGACATAAAAATAATAATACTTCAAACATACTAACTAAGCAATTATTTCTTCTCAAAATAACATGGCCAAAGAAAGTTATCCCTACAAAATCATATAGTCTGGCTATACTCTATCTTCACCACACAAAGTATTTAAATCATGCACAACCCCAATGACAAGCCAAGCAATTGTTTCATACTTTTGTTGTTTTCAAACTTTTTCAATCTTCACGCAATACATGAGCGTGAGCCATACATAGCACTTTATGTGGACTAGAATGGTGGTTGTGGAGAAGACAAAAAAGGAGAAGGATGGTCTCACATCAACTAGGCGTATCGGCGGGTAATGGAGATGCCCATCAATAGATATCAATGTGAGTGAGTAGGGATTGCCATGCAGCGGATGCACTAGAGCTATAAGTATATGGAAGCTCAAAAAGAAACTCAGTGGGTGTGCATCCAACTTGCTTGCTCACGAAGACCTAGGGCATTTTGAGTAAGCCCATCATTGGAATATGCAAGCCAAGTTCTATAATGAAAAATCCCCACTAGTATATGAAAGTGATAACAAAGGAGACTCTCTATCATGAAGATCATGGTGCTACTTTGAAGCACAAGTGTGGTAAAAGGATAGTAGCATTGTCCCTTCTCTCTTTTCCTCTCATATTTTTTTATTTGGGCCTTTTCTTTTTTATGGCCTCTTTTTTTTCGTCCGGAGTCTCATCCCGACTTGTGGGGGAATCATAGTCTCCATCATCCTTTCCTCACTGGGACAATGCTCTAATAATGATGATCATCACACTTTTATTTTCTTACAACTCAATACTTAGAACAAGATATGACTCTATATGAATGCCTCCGGCGGTGTACCGGGATATGCAATGACTCATGAGTGACATGTATGAAAGAATTATGAATGGTGGCTTTGCCACAAATACAATGTCAACTACATGATCATGCAAAGCAATATGACAATGATGGAGCGTGTCATAGTAAACGGAACGATGGAAAGTTACATGGCAATATATCTCGGAATGGCTATGGAAATGCCATGATAGGTAGGTATGGTGTCTGTTTTGAGGAAGGTATATGGTGGGTGTATGATACCGGCGAAAGGTGCACAGTATTAGAGAGGCTAGCAACGGTGGAAGGGTGAGAGTGCGTATGATCCATGGAATCAACATTAGTCATAAAGAACTCATATACTTATTGCAAAAATCTAAAAGTTATCAAAGCAAAGTATTACGCGCATTCTCCTAGGGGGATAGATTGGTAGGAAAAGACCATCGCTCGTCCCCGACCACCACTCATAAGGAAGAGAATCAATAAATAAATCATGCTCTGACTTCATCACATAACGGTTGACCATATGTGCATGCTACAGGAATCACAAACTTTAACACAAGTATTTATCAAATTCACAACTACTCAACTAGCATGACTCTAATATCACCATCCCCATATCTCAAAACAATTATCAAGTATCAAACTTCTCATAGTATTCAACACACTCATAAGAGAATTTTATTATTACTCTTGTATACCTAGCATATTAGGATTATTTAAGAAATTTACCATGCTATTTAAGACTCTCAAAATAATCTAAGTGAAGCATGAGAGATCAATAGTTTCTATAAAGCAAATCCACCATCGTGCTCTAAAAGATATAAGTGAAGCACTAGAGCAAAACTATATAACTCAAAAGATATAAGTGAAGCACATAGAGTATTCTAATAATCTCCGAATCATGTGTGCCTCTCTCAAAAAGGTGTGTACAGCAAGGATGATTGTGGTAAAATAAAAAGCAAAGACTCAACATACAAGACGCTCCAAGAAAAATACATATCATGTGGTAAATAAAAATATAGCTCCAAGTAAAGTTACTGATAGAAGTAGACGAAAGAGGGGATGCCTTCCGGGGCATCCCCAAGCTTTGGCTTTTAGGTGTCCTTAGATTATCTTGGGGGTGCCATGGGCATCCCCAAGCTTAGGCTCTTGCGACTCCTTGTTCCATAATCCATCAAATCTTTACCCAAAACTTGAAAACTTCACAACACAAAACTTAAAGTAGAAAAATCTCATGAGCCCCGTTAGCGAAAGAAAACAAAAGACCACTTCAAGGTACTGTAATGAACTCATTCAAAAAGAATTAACTAAATATCCCTTTCGAAATAAAAATGGCAGCAGTTCTCGTGAGCGCTGAAGTTTCTGTTTTTTACAGCAAGATTAACAAGACTTTCCCCAAGTCTTCCCAACGGTTCTACTTGGCACAAATAGTAATAAAACACAAAAAACAGAACCAAAACAGAGGCTAGATAAATTATTTATTACTAAACAAGAGCAAAAACCAAGGAATAAAAATAAAATTGGGTTGCCTCCCAACAAGCGCTATCGTTTAACGCCCCTAACTAGGCATAAAAAGCAAGGATAGATCTAGGTATTGCCATCTTTGGTAGGCAATCCATAAGTGGCTCTCATAATCGATTCATAAGATAATTTAATTTAATTTCTAGGAAAGTGTTCCATGCCTTTCCTTAACGGAAATTGGAATCTAATATTTCCTTCATTCATATCAATAATTGCACCAATCGTTCTAAGGAAAGGTCCACCAAGAATAATAGGACATGAAGGATTGCAATCTATGTCAAGAACAATAAAATCTAAGGGCACATAATTCCTATTTTCAACAATAAGAACATCATTAATTCTTCCCATAGGTTTCTTAATAGTGGAATCCGCAAGGTGCAAGTTTAAAGAGCAATCATCAAAATCACGGAAACCTAACAAATCACACAAAGTTTTTGGAATCGTGGAAACACTAGCACCCAAATCACACAAATAATATCATTCATGATCTTTAATTTTAATTTTAGTAGTAGGTTTCCACTCATCATAAAGTTTTCTAGGGATAGAAACTTCCAACTCAAGTTTTTCTTCATAAGATTGCATCAAAGCATCAATGATATGTTTGGTAAAAGCTTTATTTTGACTATAAGCATGAGGAGAATTTAGCACGGATTGCAACAAGGAAATACAATCTATCAAAGAGCAATTATCATAATTAAATTCCTTGAAATCCAAAATAGTAGGTTCATTAACATCAAGAGTTTTGATCTCTTCAATCCCACTTTTATCAAATTTAGCAGCAAGATCTAAAAACTCCAAATTTTTGGAACGCCTTCTAGGTAAAGGTGGATCATATTCAGTCCCATCATTATCAAGATTCATATTGAAAAACAAAGATTTAATAGGGGACACATCAATTACTTTTAGATCTTCATCTTTATTATCACGGAAACTAGAAGAACACGCTCTTATAAAGGAATCTTTCTTAGCACGCATCCTAGCGGTTCTTTCTTTGCACTCATCAATGGAAATTCTCATGGCTTTGAGAGACTCATTGATATCATGCTTAGGTGGAATATATCTAAGTTTCAAAGAATCAACATCAAGAGAAATTATATCAATGTTCCTAGCCAACTCATCAATCTTAAGCAAATTTTCTTCAATCAAAGCATTGAAATTCTTTTGCGAAGTAATAAATTCTTTAATATTAGATTCAAAATCAGAGGGCATCTTATTATAATTTCCATAATAATTATTGTTGGAATTACCATAATTATTAGAGGAATTGCTACGATAAGGCCTAGGATTAAAGTTTCCTCTATACGCGTTGTTACCAAAATTGTTCCTACCAACAAAATTCACATCCATAGATTCATTATTATTCTCAATCAAAGTATGCAAAGCCATATCATTAGGATCAGAAGAAACACCTTTATTAGCAAATAATTTCATAAGTTCATCCATCTTTCCACTCAAAACATTAAAATCTTCTATCGCATGCACTTTCTTATTAGTAGATCTTTCAGTGTGCCATTGAGAATAATTAACCACAATATTATCTAGGAGTTTAGTAGCTTCTCCTAAAGTGATTTCCATAAAAGTGCCTCCTGCGGCCGAATCTAAAAGATTTCTAGAAGCAAGATTCAACCCGGCATAACATTTTTGTATAATCATCCACAAATTTAAACCATGTGTTGGGCAATTATGTATCATTAATTTCATCATCTCCCAGGCTTGTGCAACATGTTCATGATCAAGTTGCTTAAAATTCATAATATCGTTTCTAAGAGAGATGTTCTTAGCAGGAGGAAAATACTTAGAGATAAAAGCATCTTTGCACTTATTCCAAGAATCAATACTATTTTTAGGCAAAGACGAAAACCAAGCTTTAGCATGATCTCTAAGTGAAAAAGGAAATAGCTTCAATTTAAGAATATAATTGTCCACTTCTTTCTTCTTTTGCATATCTCACAAATCAACGGAGCTATTTAGATGGGTAGCGGCATCTTCACTAGGAAGGCCGGAAAACGGATCTTTCATGACAAGATTCAGCAAGGCAGCATTAATTTCACAAGATTCAGCATCGGTAAGAGGAGTAATCGGAGTGCTAATAAAATCATTGTTGTTGGTATTGGTAAAGTCACACAATTTAGTGTTATCTTGAGCCATCGTGACAAACAAGCAATCCAACACACAAGCAAACGAGGAACGGGCAAAGAGAGGCAAATAGAGAAAGAGAGGGAGGATAGAGAGAGGGTGAATAAAACGGCAAGGGTGAGGTGGGGGAGAGGAAAACGAGAGGCAAATGGCAAATAATGTAATGCGGGAGATAAGGGTTTGTGATGGGTACTTGGTATGTTGACTTTTGTGTAGACCTCCCCGGCAACGGCGCTAGAAATCCTTCTTGCTACCTCTTGAGCACTTGCGTTGGTTTTCCCTTGAAGAGGAAAGGGTGGTGCAGCAAAGTAGCATAAGTATTTCCCTTAGTTTTTGAGAACCAAGGTATCAATCCAGTAGGAGGCTACACGCGAGTCCCTCGCACCTACACAAAACAAATAAATCCTCGCAACCAACGCGATAAGGGGTTGTCAATCCCTACACGGTCACTTACAAGAGTGAGATCTGATAGATATGATAAGATAATATTTTTGGTATTTTTATGATAAAGATGCAAAGTAAAATAAAGCAAAGTAAAAAAGCAAAGGAAATAACTAAGTATTGGAAGATTAATATGATGAAGATAGACCCGGGGGCCATAGGTTTCACTAGTGGCTTCTCTATAGAGCATAAGTATTTTACGGTGGGTGAACAAATTACTGTTGAGCAATTGACAGAATTGATCATACTTATGAGAATATCTAGGTATGATCATGTATATAGGCATCACATCCGAGACAACTAGACCGATTCTTGCCTGCATCTACTACTATTACTCCACACATCGACCGCTATCCAGCATGCATCTAGAGTATTAGGTTCATAAGAACAGAGTAACGCCTTAAGCAAGATGACATGATGTAGAGGGATACACTCATGCAATATGATGAAAACCCCATCTTGTTATCCTCGATGGCAACAATACAATACGTGCCTTGCTGCCCGACCCTACTGTCACTGGGAAAGGACACCGCAAGATTGAACCCAAAGCTAAGCACTTCTCCCATTGCAAGAAAGATCAATCTAGTAGGACAAACCAAACTGATAATTCGAAGAGACTTGCAAAGATAACCAATCATACATAAAAGAATTTAGAGAAGATTCAAATATTGTTCATAGATAAACTTGATCATAAACCCACAATTCATCGGTCTCAACAAACACACCGCAAAAGAAGATTACATCGAATAGATCTCCACAAGAGAGGGGGAGAACTATGTATTCAGATCCAAAACGAGAGAAGAAGCCATCTATCTAATAACTATGGACCCGAAGGTCTGAGGTAAACGACTCACACTTCATCGGAGAGGCTATGGTGTTGATCTAGAAGCCCTCCGTGATCGATGCCCCCTCCGGCGGAGCTCCGGAACATGCCCCAAGATGGGATCTCGTGGATACAAAAAGTTACGGCAATGGAATTAGGGTTTTGGCTCCATATCTGATCGTTTGGGGGTACGTCGGTGGAGCAATAGGGGGCCCACAAGGGTGGAGGGCATGCCCGGGGGGTAGGCGTGCCCCCCTACCTCGTGGCCTCCCTGTTGGTTGCTTGACGTAGGGTCCAAGTCTCCTGGATCTTGTTCGTTCCAAAAATCATGTTCCCGAAGGTTTCATTCCGTTTGGACTCCGTTTGATATTCCTTTTCTTCAAAACGCTAAAATAGGCAAAAAAACAACAATTATGGGCTGGGCCTCCGGTTAGTAGGTTAGTCCCAAAAATAATATAAAAGTGGATAATAAAGCCCAATAATGTCCAAAACAAGAGATAATATAGCATGGAGCAATCAAAAATTATAGATACGTTGGAGACGTATCAGTGAACAACCATCTCTATTTCTACTCTTATAAAAGACCGAGTTGGTGATGATGGTGTGCTTGCCATTGTGTAATATAGACTGTCTGATCTATATCTGACGGTTAGCTAGAAAGCAAACTATGACAATTTTGCAAGAAGATACCCGCACCTATCTCCACACTTGCAGATAAGGACTTCACTCGTTCATCATTTTCTCTCACAAGATAAACTACTCATACAAATGTATCTTGATGTTCCGTGCAACGCACGGGCATCTTGCTAGCATATATATGCATATAGCAGTTGAACGCGCAAGGACAAGCTGTCCACAAGCTGACCGTGCCGACAGACGCGAGCAGAGCACGCCAACGGACGCGACAGAGTGCGCCGCGGCGCCTAAGGGCGAGCAGAGCTTACAGAGGCACGCGAGCAGAGGACGGCATAGTGATACGTGGCAAATAAGACGAACTGTGCGAGCGGTGTCGGAGACATCAAGCACGAATCAAATTAGAGTTGCGTGTGCGATACATGACATACAGTTGATCCATCCAAGTTGTTTGTGATGGAATAAGCCGTGTGTGTTGCGGGCAAATGCTTGCTGGTATATAACCTTAAATTTAACTAAAACAGTGTTAATGCATGTTACAAAAATTGTATAGTTGGAAACTATGTTCAAATACGACTCCAACGATATAATCTTTGGTGACATGCATTCGTATTTGAGTAGTTAAATCCTACTTATAAACCAGGACGAGGGTATAGTAGGTAATTAAATCACAAACATTTTTTTATTAAATGTGTCATCTCGCATGTCTTGTCACCCCGCTGTCGCAGACGGCTTACAGCGCAAGCTTGCGCAGTGATACTGTCGGGGGTGACTGATCCCACGGACACCTATGGGACCACGACGGACCGGGTCCCCTTTCGGTTCGGCAGGGGGCGGAGGATGCACAAAGAGCAGATCGAGGCGAACGCACGAGCGACGCGATCGGTTTACCCAGGTTCGGGCCGCACGGATGCGTAAAACCCTACTCCTGCTTTGATTTGTATTGTGTTCTTGCTCGGGAGTAATGGATGCTACAGTACCCTTGGATGGCTAGCGAGGCCGAGCGTGAGAATGATCGTCCCCCCCCTGTTGCGCATGGGCCTCCTTTTATATGTCAAAGGGGTCACCGACAGGTGGCAACAGAGGTGAGGGTAAAAATGTAAAAGAGGTGGTAGTTGGCGCCACCGCTTGCAACAGTTGTATCATACCTAACCCTGACGGCAGGGGACAAATGCATTAAATGCCTGTCTGTGTCACCTAGACGGTGCAGAAAGGGACCGTCAGGGGCGCCACCGTTTGCCACGATGGCTATCTTGTCAGCGCCTGCTTGCCACCGCATGCCCCTGGCTGCACAGCCTCCCGCCACGTACACCAGGAATGGTCCCAGAGCGACACGTTGGTGGGTGAGCTGGAGCGCGGGCTGCGAAGTAGTAGCTTGCCGCGGCAAGCGCCTTGCCGCGGATGTTGTCTTGTCGCGTCCGGAAGCTTGTCGCTCACCGGGTCTTGCCGGGACACGTGGTGCGCTGCGGCAAGTTCCTTGATATGTCTCGGTTGGTCTTCCCGGCAAGCTCCTCTTGCCAGGGTCTTTGTGCTTCTTCCCGGCAAGCTCCTCTTGCCGGGGTCTTTTGATACTTTGAGTGGCCTTCCCGGCAAGCTCCTCTTGCCGGGGTCTTGCGCCTTGGCTCGAATACTTTGTTCTTGAATGGTTCCAAAAGGAACCACGGAGGGTCTTGGCGGTCGCCCGGCAAGCCTTGCCGCGGGGTGCTGCGACTGCCCGTGCACAAGTTCGGGATACTAAGGTACCCCTACTTTAGTACACCGACAGGAGCCCCCGGGCCTGGGCCATACACGGTGCCGAGCGCTGTTGGGCCAGGCCCAAAATAGTGCATGGGCACGCGCGGCCTAGGTCACGCCATAACTCACTCCGCATCCACCGCGCCCTCCCCGCACGACACGCGTCAAACGCGGCATCGTGGGAGAGATCGTGGGCGGTTTTTTATTAGGAAAGGCGGAACGTCCGCCACCTCCCCCTTTATAAGCAAGGGAAAGCAGGGGTAGTGCGCCCACTCACCCCCATTCTGCTCCAATCTTGAAAAACTCCGCCCCGCCTCCGTCTTCCCAAAGCACACAGAGCGCAGCGCCCTGCCCCCCCTCCCCACCGCATTGCCACCAGCACCACCACGCCGTCGACCTCCTCCACTGCTTCCGCCATGGCTCCGAAGGGCGACAAGGGGAAGGCCGTGAAGTCGACCGAGGCGCAGCGGCTCGCGGCGATGCGGAGGGAGCGAGCCATCTTCCCCCCCAAGCTCGACGCGAAGGAGCTGCGGGAGTTCTATTATCTCTTTTGGGCGACGGAGACGCGAGCTCACCCGCGGACCAGGGTGCTCCCGGGCGCTGCTCACGCGACGGCTCCGGACGGGTACCCTTTCTTTGTCGTCTTCTTCTACTGCGGGCTCTGCCCGCCTTTTTCCGAGTTTTTCTGCGATATCATGAACACATACAATCTCTATCTCCTTGACTTCACTCCCAACGCCATCCTCACCATGGCGGTTTTCGCACACCTTTGTGAGAACTTTGTCGGAGTCCACCCTAGCGTAGCCCTTTTTCGCCACTTTTTCATTCCCCGGGTAGAGAGAGGAGAACCCCTGTCCGGCGGAATTGCCTGGGTCTCTAGGACTGGCAAGAAGGAATCTTATCTGGAGGGGGAGTTCCATGGCAAGTGGGAGGAGTGGAGAGCGGATTGGTGTTGGATTATCGAGGAGAGCCCACAGCCATTCACCGCCCGGCGTCATGTAGCAGCAGTGCACGACAGTGACTGGAGCGATGTGGCCCCGGAGGACAGCAGGCTGAAGATTGCTGTCACCAGGATCCAGCGCCTCAGGCTTGCCGGGCTTACTGTAGGGGCCGTCGGCGCAGACTTCCTTCATCGCCGCATCGCTCCCCTGCAGGAACGGGGGAGGCCTTCCTGGGAGTTCAAGAACGCGGCAGACATCATGAGGCTGCCCCCAGGCCTCAACTACAATTTCACTGTCCTTGAACTCAACGGAGTACTGCAGGAGCTCTTCAAGTACGATTCAGATCACCCCGAGGTCTTCAGATTGCGCAGGGCATCGTCCCTCTATGCAACAATTCGGCGCTCGACCGCATCAGGGCGATGATGCCACTGTGCGATTCGGACGGAATCGTGCCAACTTGGCAAGAGCCAGAGGACGAGATTGTGCAGCAATTCTTCGACGACTTGGTGGAAGTGCCAATCCGCGCCGACGAGAAGGACGGCCTCACCCGCGACACCACCGAGGCGGAGCTAGCGTACATCGCCACCAGGTTGGAAGAGGCGGCAACAGTTGCGCGGCGGGCGAGTCCGGCTTCACCTTGGAGGAGGCTGCGGCGGCAGAGGCGGCAAATCGTGCCGAGCGGGAAGATCTTGCCGGCAAGAAGGATCTTGCCGGCAAGAAGGAGGTTGCCGGGCGCGATGCCGGGCCCCAGGCATGACGCCGAACCGAGCGAGCCTGCCGATGATGCGAGCGGCTCTTTGGAGATCGACTCCTCCTCCACTTCGTCCTCCGACAGTACGCCTCCAGCAGCGTCTCCGTCTCCACCAAGAAGGCGTCTCCGCAAGGCCGGGGATGCGGCGAGGCGGCAGGCGGGCCGGCAGTCGCCGCGCCGCACGACGCGCTCCACCGCGGCAAGCACCATTGCCACGGGAGCGCCCCATGCTGCTGCTTTGACTGGAGCGGGGTCTTCCCGGACTGCCGCTTCTGCTCCCGCCAAGCGGCCAAGGGAGCCTACCCCTCCACCTTCCCGCGCCAGACGTGGGCCGGATTTTGACTTCTCCGCGTTTAGCTCCGACGAGGAAGAAGAAGAGGAGTAAGTTCTTCTTATTGTACTCGCAATTCTTTGATCTTTGCTGTTTTTTGTCTTGTCTTGTTTCTCACTTGCCTTTCCCTGCATCTGTTCCTTTTTAGGACTCTGGCGCAGAGAGCGGCAAAGAGAGCCAAGGTGCCGGTGATCGTCATCGAGGACGAACCCACTGCATCAACAGGGGACGTGCCTGAGACGAACTTGCCGGACCCAGCGGCTGATCTTCAGAGCATCCCCCAGCATAAGTGTTTTGTTTACTTCCCGCTGTTGGGCGCGCACGAAGATCCTTGCTGTGCTGATACTTGTTTGTCGACTTATGCAGGAGCAGAGCAGCCTCACCAGGAGAGCCTGGAGACCGCTCCCGAAGCACCGAGGGAGAGTCCTCCGGCGAGGGAGAGGTCTCCGGCAAGGGTGAGCCTTCCGGCGAGGGAGGAGACTCCAACAAGGGAGGAGCCCCCGGCAAGGGAAGGATCTCCGGCAAGGGAGGAGACTCCGACAAGGGAGGATCCCCCGGCAAGGGAGACCACGGCTGCAGACCCTGGCACAGGTATCTTCCTTGCTTCCAAACTCCCCTTGGCTTCTTCGTCTTCTTGATCTTTTTCTCGGATTTTGTTCTAATTTTGCTTGAATTTTCTCCCCTCTTCTGGTCGTCAGGTCCATCTGCCGCAGAGCCGATGGAGACTGAAGTTGGCGCCGAGGACGCAGCCGGCGCCGGTGAGGAGGCCGCCAGGGCTGCCGGCGCCAGCGAGGAGGCCGCCAGGGCTGCCGCCGCGGAGACGGGCGGGGAGTCTGACAGTCATACTGACGACCCGGAGGCCGCAGGAGCGCCAGGCGCTGCTCTGACCACCGACTCCTCCGCCGCAGCCGCCGCGCCAGGCTCCGACGAGCCCCAGCCTGGCGTCTACCTGAAGGCCAGCGAGAACATCTTCATCAACCTCCCCTGGGCGTCGGGCTCCAGGGCGTCGGTCGAGGGAGAAATGCTTGACGGAGAGGTGCTTGCCTCCGCCGGGCTGAAGTTGGTTGACGCGCCAAGCAGCAGCAGCGGCGAACCTGAAGAGGAGCGCCTGCTGCGGAAGCTAGTGGCGCTCTACCGCGCCCGGCAGGCCAAGCTGGAGTCCTGTGAAGCGCTCATTGCGAAGGCCGGTGCTGATATCGAGAAGCGTGCGGAGGAGCTCCGGGGCGCCAACCAGGAAGCTCTCCGCTCCCTGGCAAAGGAGCGGGAAGATCTTGCCGAGGCGCAGCAAGCCTTCCTCCTCGAGAAGGCCGACGCCAAAGAGCGCCAATGCCTTGCCGCAGAGAGGCTGTCTTCGCAGGAGGGTGACTTGACGCAGCGGAAGGTCCACCTCGACAGCCACGAGGAGGAACTTCCCGCGCGCGAGCGAGCGGTTGGCGGAGCCGTCAAGCAGGCCGAAGACGCCGCCGCCGCCGCCGGGGCTGCCAAGGCTGAGCTGGAGCTGAAGGTGACCCAGCTGGAGGAGGACCTCAAGGCGAGCGGCGACGAGCTTGCCGCGCTCAAGCTCGAGCGTGAGAAGGACGCCAACAGCTATTCGGAGCTGCAGGCCCTTTTCGTCGAGAAGGGCAAGGAACTGGATGCCGCCAAGAACTCCAACGCCGATCTCGAAGTGAAGCTGGCGGCCCTGACCAAATCTCTGGACGGCGCCAAGGAGCAAGAGACGGCCCTGAAGGAGGAGATCAAGGCCGGCAAGGTGCTGCTGGCGAAGGCCGCTGCCGCCCGGAAGACTTTGTCAGAGAATGTGGAGCACTGGACGGAGGGTCTGGTGGACGTCACCGCGGATGTCGACAAGGAGCTGGCGCAGTTGGGGATGGTGGATCTCGGGTACTCCTCCGACGAGAACCTCCAACCCAGCACCAAGCTTACTCTGTTCTTCAAGGGCGTGGCGACGATGCTCCAGCGACTCCGGGAGCAGATCCCAAAGCAGCTTGCCGATGAGTCGCGCAAGATTTGCGCGGGAGCTCTCGAGAAGGTGCTGATGAAGGTGGCCTTCCGCAACCCGGGTCTCCGCCTCACCAACGTCCTCCGAAGCTTGCCGCCAGATGCTGATCTAGAGGAGCTCAAGGCCCTTGTCGCACCCATTGTGGACAGGGTGAGCGGAATCAGGAGGGTCGAAGGCGACCGCGTAGACTAGGCCATTTATCTTTTTCTTTCCTTGTCGCTGTTAATCACGTTATGAAAAACAGTCTGTTAGAGCTGCGACAAGTTATTTTGTAATATATTCTATCCTTAGTAGTAATTGCTATGTTATTTCCTTTACTTGACTCTTTCCCTTGTATGTTTTTACCCTACGCTTTTAGGGGACTTGCCGGTGCGGGCACCTTTGCCGCGAGCGCTGAGTGCGGAACATCAGCAGCGGAACAACAGCTGCCTGCTGGCGGTGCTGCAACCGACAGGAAACCTTGTCGCAGAGCTAGTCGCAGCTCACTTAAGTTGTTGAGCGGACTCGAAACAACAGTAAGGGCGCAACTAGCTACGAGTTGGTTCCCTGCCGGCGGTGCCGCAGTCGACAAGAAACCTTGTCGCAGAGCTAGTCGCAGCTCACTTAAGTTGTTGAGCGGACTCGAAACAACAATAAGGGCGCAACTAGCTACGAGTTGGCTCCTCCGCGCACAGGTTTTCCATACAAGGGACGGTCGTTCAAGGAAGATAACTTAAAAATTTAAAGGAAATTTGATTGCTCAGACTTTGGCAACTTATCTTTTTTGTTACTTGCTTCCCGGCAAGGCAAAAACTTCTTGAACGACGCCTGATCCATACTGTATCTTCTCCCTTCCCCCCGGCAAACTTGTGCGCGAGGGAACCTTCTTTTCCTTGTGAAAAAGAAAGAGGGCGAAAATACAATATGGAGCTTTAAGGCTCGTTACTGCTTACCGGGGGTAAGTGCTGCACAAAATGTCAGATAATACATGCAAAATTTAAAAAGCATGAGATCGACAGGGTGTGCTATGCACATGATCTTTATGCACGGGATCTGCGCCCGGCTTTGTACAAAGGATTACATGCAACAGCGGCAAGAGTTTGTACAAAAGGTGGTTGCCGGAACGGGTCCGACAACCGCGCCTTATGGGTAAAACTTACGAAGATGGCCAATATTCCAAGAGTTGCTCACCGGAATGCCATCTTCGGTCTCAAGGCGGACAACGCCAGGCCTAGTGACTCGTTTCACCCGGTAAGGGCCTTCCCACTTCGGCATCAACTTGTTGGAATTCTTGGTGGACTGAACACGCCGAAGAACAAGGTCGCCTTCCTCGAGACTTTTAGAGTTAGCTTTGCGGCTATGATAGCGGCGCAAAGCTTGCTGGTAGCGAGCGGCTCGCACAGCAGCCTGAAGACGGTCTTCCTCGAGGAGCAGCGCGTCATCTTGCCGCAGCTGCTCTTGCTCGAGCTCATCATAAGCGAGCACTCGAGGGGACCCATACACGAGTTCCGTGGGGAGAACTGCCTCCGCTCCATAGACTAGAGCGAAGGGTGTCTGGCCAGTGGCTTGATTTGGCGACGTCCTGATCGACCAAAGAACCACCGGCAGGGCAGCAGCGAACGGTGTGAGGAGCGAGATATGCTCGGACTTCCAACTGCGTTAGAAGGAGCAGTACCTCGCCCAGGCGACCGTGCCCTGCTCGTGGCAGCATGTTGGCATGCATGCCGGTCTTGAGCGCTCCGGGATCCGCCAGCTTGATCTTGGCCCAGCAAGCATACGGTACCGTGAGTACCATGACGCTGCTGGTCCCGCGCCTCCTGGGACGGGCGCGGAGCGTGTACGGACGCCGAGGTCTTGGAGTGCGCTCGGTCGTTGTGGGAGGCGACCGTGCCGCCGGCGTGCGGCGCAGCCTGGTCCTTGGACCTGGCAGCGCCATGGGTTCCCTCGTCGGCGCCCGCTCTTCCGCCGGCGCCTACTCCACCAGCCGTTCGCTCTGGCGATGGTGGGCTCGGCGCAGATGGAGCCGCTGCCTCCGAAATCTTCTTCTTGGGCGGCATGTTGATGACGATGATGAAGATTCGGCTCGTGCGAACGCCGGATCAGGTTCGCACAACCTCGACGCACCCCTACCTGGCGCGCCAAAGATGTCGGGGGTGACTGATCCCACGGACACCTATGGGACCACGGCGTACCGGGGCCCCTTTCGGTTCGGCAGGGGGCGGAGGATGCACAAAGAGCAGATCGAGGCGAACGCACGAGCGACGCGATCGGTTTACCCAGGTTCTGGCCGCACGGATGCGTAAAACCCTACTCGTGCTTTGATTTGTATTGTGTTCTTGCTCGGGAGCAATGGATGCTATAGTACCCTTGGATGGCTAGCGAGGCCGAGCGTGAGAATGATCGTCCCCCCCCCACTGTTGCGCATGGGCCTCCTTTTATATGTCAAAGGGGTCACCGACAGGTGGCAACAGAGGTGAGGGTAAAAATGTAAAAGAGGTGGTAGTTGGCGCCACCGCTGGCTACAGTTGTATCATACCTAACCCTGACGGCAGGGGACAAAGGCATTAAATGCCTGTCTGTGTCACCTAGACGGTGCAGAAAGGGACCGTCAGGGGCGCCACCGTTTGCCACGATGGCTATCTTGTCAGCGCCTGCTTGCCACCGCATGCCCCTGGCTGCACAGCCTCCCGCCACGTACGCCAGGAATGGTCCCAGAGCGACACGTTGGTGGGTGAGCTGGAGCGCGGGCTGCGAAGTAGTAGCTTGCCGCGGCAAGCGCCTTGCCGCGGATGTTGTCTTGTCGTGTCCGGAAGCTTGTCGCTCACCGGGTCTTGCCGGGACACGTGGTGCGCTGCGGCAAGTTCCTTGATATGTCTCGGTTGGTCTTCCCGGCAAGCTCCTCTTGCCGGGGTCTTTGTGCTTCTTCCCGGCAAGCTCCTCCTGCCGGGGTCTTTTGATACTTTGAGTGGCCTTCCCGGCAAGCTCCTCTTGCCGGGGTCTTGCGCCTTGGCTCGAATACTTTGTTCTTGAATGGCTCCAAAAGGAACCACGGAGGGTCTTGGCGGTCGCCTGGCAAGCCTTGCCGCGGGGTGCTGCGACTGCCCATGCACAAGTTCGGGATACTAAGGTACCCCTACTTTAGTACACCGACAGATATGTCTCCAACGTATCTATAATTTTTGATTGCTCCATGCTATACTATCTACTGTTTTGGACTATATTGGGCTTTATTTTCCACTTTATATTATTTTTGGGACTAACCTATTAACCGGAGGCCCAACCCAGAATTGCTGTTTTTTTGCCTATTTCAGTGTTTCGAAGAAACGGAATATCAAACGGAGTCCAAGCGGAATAAACCTTTCTGTTACGTGATTTTCTTCCCGAATATGACCCAGGAGACTTGGACCCTATGCCAAGGAAGCTTCGAGGTGGGCACGAGGTAGGGGGGCGCGCCCTATACCCCCAAGCCTGCCCCCACCCTCGTGGGCCCACCGAAGCTCCACCGACATACTTCTTCCTCCTATATATACCTACGTACCCCCAAACGAACAGAGACGGAGCCAAAAACCTAATTCCACCGCCGCAACTTTCTGTATCCACGAGATCCCATCTTGGGGCCTGTTCCGGAGCTCTGCCGGAGAGGGCCGTCATCACGGAGGGCTTCTACATCACCATAGCCTCTCCGATGAAGTGTGAGTAGTTTACCTCAGACCTTCGGGTCCATAGTTATTAGCTAGATGGCTTCTTCTCTCTTTTTGGATCTGAATACAAAGTTCTCCCCCTCTCTTGTGGAGATCTATTCGATGTAATCTTCTTCTTTTTGCTGTGTGTTTGTTGAGACCGATGAATTGTGGGTTTATGATCAAGTCTATCTATGAATAATATTTGAATCTTCTCTGAATTCTTTTATGTATGATTGGTTATCTTTGCAAGTCTCTTCGAATTATCTATTTGGTTTGGCCAACTAGATTGGTAGTTCTTGCCATGGGAGAAGTGCTTAGCTTTGGGTTCGATCCTGTGGTGTCCTTTCCCAGTGGCAGAAGGGGCAACAAGGCACGTATTGCATCGTTGCCATCGAGGATAACAAGATGGGGTTTATTTCATATTGCATGAATTTATCTCTCTACATCATGTCATCTCGCTTAAAGCGTTACTCTGTTTTTAACTTAATACTCTAGATGCATGCTGGATAGCGGTCGATGAGTGGAGTAATAGTAGTAGATGCAGAATCATTTCGGTCTACTTTTCACAGACGTGATGCCTATATACATGATCATGCCTAGATATTCTCATAATAGTAGTAGAGTGCAGCCCACGCTCCAGCCCCGGAAGGCATCCCCTCTTTCGTCCACTTCCATCAGTAATTTACTTGGAGCTATATTTTTATTCACCAACATGATATGTGTTTTGCTTGGAGCGTCTTGTATTATTTGTGTCTTTGGTTGTTAGTGTGCCACAATCATCCTTGCTGTACACACCTTTTGAGAGAGCCATACATGAATTAGAATTTGATAGAATACTCTATGTGCTTCACTTATATCTTTTTGAGCTAAGTAGTTTTGCTCTATGTGCTTCACTTATATCTTTTGAGCGCTATAATTTTGCTCTATGTGCTTCACTTAGATCTTTTAGAGCACGGTGGTGGATTTGTTTTAAAGAAACTATTGATCTCTCATGCTTCACATGAATTATTTTGAGAGTCTTAATAGCATGGTAATTTGCTTAATAATAACATGCTTGGTATTCAAGATTTGTGAAACTTTCTTTTGAGTGTGTTGAATCACTAGTGCAGAACCGGGCAATAGCACCAGTTTGTAAGGCCCTTTAGTGCCGGTTCAGGAACCGACACTAAAGTTTCAGCACTAAAGCCCCCCCCCTAGTACCGGTTCAGCACGAACCGGTGCTAAAGGGGAACCACGTGGCACGAGCCAGCTCCGGGGGCCGGGAGCCCTTTAGTACCGGTTGGTAACACCAACCGGTACTAAATGGTTGTGGGTTTTTGTTTTATTTTGTATTTTTCAATTAAATTTGTGTTATCAATTTAATTTAGGATTATTTTACGTTATAATGAGTTGTAGTCGTCGTCATCATCATCATCATCATCATCATCTCATATTAATAAATAAATAAACTCTAGCTAGCTAAAAATCATCGTAGTCGTCTAATTACCACTATTTAATCATCATAGTCATTACCGCTAGCTATCTAATCATCATCAACGCTGGCTAGCTTAAAGAGGAAACATTCACTTTGTAACAGAAGCAAAGATATCATCAAGTTCAACATAATCATCACCAACATCGAAGTTCAGGACACGGATATGAAACAAGTACTAATTAAGAGCATGAACTAGTAGCTACTGATCCTGCTGCTCCCTCTCAGGTAGAATAGCATAGAACATGTATAGCTCTCCTGATTCATCATACTGGAGCATGCAGATGAATCTGTCTCCTAATCTTGGGCTGCGCTTCTCCTTACTGCCCCCTAGTACTTCTCTGCGATCGTTAACAATTTTGCTCCAATCTTTCACTATTAAGCATTCTTCGCTTTCAAAAATCCTGAATGCACTCATGTGCAATGTAGGAAATCTTGGTCGTAAGCTAACCATTGACATGCGACCTTTTGTCTTGATCCACTGAGGCACAACTGTCATCGGAAGTCCCTGTTGAACAACATCGTATAGTAATTAATATACTAAGCAATGAAAGTTTAGCTTCAAAAATAATGTATGCAAAAGATGCACTAATTAAGGACAAATATTTAAAATCTTACCATCTTTTGATTATAGATGTGGCCGTAGTTCAATACGATCACCATTGGTCGCACGTTTTGAGTACTAACATTTCTAAGTTTAGGAGAAAAAATTGTCTTGACAGTATTAAGATCCTCAAGCCATGAAACATAATGACTTATCTCCTCGCAGTTTAGTTGAGCCCCGGGGCAGTAGTAGGTCCTGTCTACCAAGCGCCGGACATGTTTGCTTGAACCGAAATAAGCTGACAATACAAATTAGTTGTCAACTATTTTTGAATAAACTGTATCAAAGACATAAACATATGCATGCATGGTTGAGAAAAACTCACCAAATGGTAGAACTGGAGGCGTTTGCACATCGACCCAGATGTCTATATTACCTTCAATATCATCTTCCGGACGAATATCAAAGGTGATAACCATATCAGGCTCAAATGCATAAGCCTTGCATAGTGCTTGCCAAGTTTTGCATTCAAAATGGGTGTATGTGTCTCCATTATATAATTTGACGTTGAAAGTATACCCATGCTCCGTCTTCAAGTAAACTCTTTTTACCTCCATATCATCTACAGCACTAAAACCTATCTTATCCAAGACAAAAATTCTTGCATGGCAGGGGATGTGCTAGTAGAATAGTGAAAATTTAAAATTATAAGTTGAAGCAAATTAAGCATAAGTTTTGCATTCAAATAATAATTGACAAAGTGACTTACTGTATCAATATCGAATGTCTCATCCAGCTTGATGCTGAAGCGCCTATCATCAACAAGAAAATTTTGGTCGCACAGCCCGCGCTGGTCTTCACAATGTTCGCACATAATAAAATCTTTTTCGTCGTCAGATGACATTTCCTATGTTCATATAGGTGAAACATTAAACACCTATATCTAGCCAAATATAAATTCATCTAACATTTGACATTAATATATCTAACTATATATTCAATTGACATTACTATATATTTAACTTTTCTATCTAATTCATCTAACATTCGACATTAATCTAACATTTATATAAACTCAAAATATATAAAAAATTAAATAAACAGAAAAACTCATTAACAAATAATATTTTAATTAGATCATCAAATCTCATATACCTAAATTTTCTTACTAAAAATAAACTAGTTATATTAATTATTCAACTAGTTCTAATCTCATATACCTAAATTTTCTTACTAAAAATAAACTAGTTATATTAATTATTCAACTAGTTCTAATCTCATATACCTAAAATTTCTTACTAAAAACAAACTAGTTATATTAATTATTCAACTAGTTCTAATCTCTAGTTCGACAATTTTTCTATCTAGCTAGCTAATTCATCTAACATTCGACATTAATCTAACATTCGATCATCTAATTAACTTTTCTAAAAAATAGAAAATAAGTAAAAATATGTGTGTGTGTGTATGCATGTGTGTATATATACGTATATGTGTGTACGTATGTGTGTATGTGTGTGTGTATGCGTGTGTGTGTGGTATATGTGTGTGTGTGTGCGGCCCCGTACGCCGCCGCCCCGTAAATACGAGCGGGGGCGCCGGCGTACGGGGCGGGGGCGCCGGTGTGTGTGTATGTGTGTGTATATGTATGTGTGTGTATGTGTGTGCGGGAGAGAGAGAGAGACGTACGGCCGCGGCGATGACGACGGACGGCGGCGGCGTTCGGGGCGGCAGCGCGAGACGACGACGACGGGCGGCGGCGGGGACAGCGCGAGACGACGGACGGCGGCGGGATCGAGCGGCGCGCGCGGCGGAGGTTGGAGACGAAGTGGGAGATGAAACTGACATTTTCATAAGTGCTATATATACAGGATGGGCCTTTAGTACCGGTTCGTGGCTCCAACCGGTACTAAAGGCCTATTTTCACCAGGCCAAGCGGCAGGAAACGAAGGCCTTTAGCACCGGTTGGAGGCACCAACCGGTACTAAAGGGGGGGGGGGGGCTTTAGTACCGGTTAGAGCCACCAACGGGTACTAAAGGCCTTGCGCTGCCACCCCAAAGTTTAGTCCCACCTCGCCCGGCAAAGGGCAGCCGCACTGGTTTATAAACCCAGCCGCGGCTACCTCTTTCTGATTGGTGGGATGCACATTAGTACCCACTCTGGGCTTCGGTGAAAGTTGTACATTAGTACCCACTCCGGACTCCGAAACCCTGATACTCGGAAAGAGTTTGTCCAGTTTGTACACGAAGTGTGTCCAATTTTTATATAGTTTTTTCTTTTCCGCATTACTTATTTTCTTCTATTTATTTTTGAGTAGTTTTTTATATAGTATTTTCTTTTCTACATTATTTATTTTTGAGTAATTTTTTTGTATAGTTTTTTTTATTTTCTGCATTATTTATTTTCTTCTATTTATTTTCTTCTGGAAATTGAATGCTGCATACTGAACAATTAGGTAAATGACCGAAAACAACAAATGATGTCAGAACATGTTGGAAATTGATGACGTCGCTTTAAATGCTGCATACTGAACACAAAAGAAGTCCGGAGTTTAAATAAGTTATTAAAAATAAAAAAGAGGTGCAATGCTGGTTAATTTGCTTCAAGCCATTTGGAATAGTGTAGACTGCACTGCACATAGCTCAGTGCAATCTATGCTGCAGTGCAGTGTACACTATTCCGAATGGCTTGAAGCTAATCAACATGTAGGTGAGCATTGCAACTCTTCGTCATTGTCTGTGCACTCACGACTTATAAACCGCTCATACTGCCTCTCTCTCTTGGCGAAGATCACAAGATAGTTTGCTTAAATTGCATTACTTGTAAGTCCAGTTAACATGGATGCTTATGATGCAAGAGCAACAGCAAAAGTGAAAATTTGGCACAAATAGGTAGTTGTGTAACTAAAATAGGTAGGAGGAGAGATAGCTCTTATGTCACAAAAAAGAAGTTGTATCAAACCTTTTATGTCAGATCTAGAACAAACCAATCGGTATCGCCATCATACAGCCCTACCGTGGCTCGTGATGCATATATATGCATATCAAATGCACGGTTGGGCGTATGATGGCGAATCCGAATGATTTGTATTCAGTCGATGAACTGGTAGATGTATGCAGTCGATGAACTGGTAGATGTATGTAGTCGATGAACTGAAACACTTATGCAGGGAAGGCGAGAGGTGGGCTATATATAGGGTCGTCTGGCTCACAAAGTGATTATGGTAGTTTCGATCCAACGACTCACATGAGCTAGGAAGAAACACACCCTTGATCCAACGACTCGCAAGAGCTAGAAAGAAACACACGATCCGTGTGATTCTTCCTGATTGGTGGGATGCACATTAGTATCGGTTCGTGGCACGAACCGGTGCTAAAGATTGGCAACGAACCGGTACTAATGGTAGCAGCCCGGCTAGCCGTTGGAATCGGCACTAATGGTCACATTCGTGCCGGCTCAAATTCAAACCGGCACTACTCTGTCAATGTAACTCTAAAGATTGGCAACGAACCGGTACTAATGGTAGCAGCCCGGCTAGCCTAGAATTGGGTTAGCTCCATTGGCAACTACTCTGTCAATGTAACTCTAAAAATTGTGGTTCACATTCATCAAAACCTATGAAAAGTGTAATCCTCTAGTCTTTTTTTATTGGATAGAAATTTTTTTTGAAGAAATTTCTTAGTCAGTAGAGTTTGCCAAACTTGAGTTTTTCCCAAGTCACTTACACAAAAAGAAGTCCGTAGTTTTAAATGCTGCATACTGAACACATAAGAAGTCCGGAGTTTAAATAAGTTATTAAAAATAAAAAAGAGGTGCAATGCTGTTTAATTTGCTTCAAGCCATTCGGAATAGTGTAGACTGCACTGCACATAGCTCAGTGCAATCTATGCTGCAGTGCAATCTACACTATTCCGAATGGCTTGAAGCTAATCAACAAATGTAGGTGAGCATTGCAACTCTTCGTCATTGTCTGTGCACTCACGGCTTATAAAACCGCTCATACTGCCTCTCTCTTGGCGAGGTGGGACTAAAAACAGCTTGCCGTAACCTCATTAGTACCGGTTCGTGGTACGAACCGGCACTAAATGGTGATGGTGGGGCCATAGCCTGACCGCAGGCTGACACAGCCTCTTTAGTACCGGTTCGTGGCATGAACCGGTACTAAAGGTTCGCCACGAACCGGTACTATTGATCACCGCCACGAACCGGCACTAATGTGTACATTAGTGCCGGCTCTAATTCAAACCGGCACTAATGTGCTTCACGTTTGACCCTTTTTCTACTAGTGAATACTAAGAAAAGTTGGATGCTTGATAATTGTTTTGAGATATGGAGGTAGTAATATCAAAGTCATGCTAGTAGAGTAATTGTGAATTTGAGAAGTGCTTGAGTTAAAGTTTGCAAGTCACGTAGCATGCACGTATGGTAAATGTTATGCAACAAATTGGAAACATGAGGTGTTATTTGATTGTCCTCCCTATGAGTGGCGGTCGGGGACGAGCGATGGTCTTTTCCTACCAATCTATCCCCCTAGGAGCATGCACGTAATACTTTAGTTTTTGATGGCTTGTAGATTTTTGCAATAAGTATATGAGTTCTTTATGACTAATGTTGAGTCCATGGATTATACGCACTCTCACCCTTCCATCCTTGCTAGCCTCTTCGGTACCGTGCATTGCCCTTTCTCACATTGAGAGTTGGAGCAAACTTCGCCGGTGCATCCAAACCCCGTGATATGATACGCTCTTTCACACATAAACCTCCTTATATCTTCCTCAAAACAGCCACCATACCTACCTATTATGGCATTTCCATAGCCATTCCGAGATATATTGCCATGCAACTTTCGACCATCCAGTTTATCATGATACATTCATCATTGTCATATTGCTTAGCATGATCATGTAGTTGACATAGTATTTGTGGCAAAGCCACCGTTCATAATTTTTTCATACTTGTCACTCTTGATTCATTGCATATCCCAGTACACCACCGGAGACATCCATATAGTCATACTTTGTAATCATTGAGTTGTAAATAAATAGAAGTGTGATGATCATCATTCAATGGAGCATTGTCCCAAAAAAAGGCCAAAGAAAAAAAGGCCCAAAAATAAAAAAATTAAAAAGGGGCAATGCTACTATCCGTTTTTCCACACTTGTGCTTCAAAGTAGCACGATGTTCTTCATATAGAGAGTCTCTTGAGTATCACTTTCATATACTAGTGGGAATTTTCATTATAGAACTTGGCTTGTATATTCCAACAATGGGCCTCCTCAAGTGCCCTAGGTCTTCCTGAGCAAGCAAGTTGGATGCACACCCACTTAGTTTCTTTTGTTGAGCTTTCATACATTTATAGCTCTAGTGCATCCGTTGCATGGCAATCCCTACTCCTTGCATTAACATCAATCGATGGGCATCTCCATAGCCCATTGATTAGCCTCGTTAATGTGAGACTTTCTCCTTTTTGTCTTCTCTACATAACCCCCATCATTATATTCTATTCCACCCATAGTGCTATATCCATGGCTCACGCTCATGTATTGCGTGAAAGTTTATGAGTTTGAAATTATTAAGGTATAAAACAATTGCTTGGCTTGTCATCGGGGTTGTGCATGATGAGAGCATTCTTGTGTGACAAAAATGGAGCATGATTAAACTATATGATTTTGTAGGGATGAACTTTCTCTGGCCATGTTACTTTAAGAAAACAGAATTGCTTTGTTGGTTTGCTTGAAGTATTATTATTCTCTATGTCAATATGAACTTTTGTCTTGAATCTTCCTAATCTGAATATTCATACCACAATTAAGGAGATTTGCATTGAAATTATGCCAAGTAGCACTCCGCATCAAAAATTCCCTTTTTATCATTTACCTACTCGAGGACGAGCAGGAATTAAGCTTGGGGATGCCTGATACGTCTCCAATGTATCTATAATTTTTTATTGCTCCATGCTATATTATCTACTATTTTGGACTATACTGGGCTTTATTTTCCACTTTTATATTATTTTTGGGACTAACATATTAACCGGAGGCCCAACCCAGAATTGCTGGTTTTTTTTTGCCTATTTCAGTTCATCCAATGAAGTGTGAGTAGTTTACCTCAGACCTTCGGGTCCATAGTTATTAGCTAGATGGCTTCTTCTCTCTTTTTGGATCTCAATACAAAGTTCTCCTCCTCTCTTGTGGAGATCTATTCAATGTAATCTTCTTCTTTTTGTGGTGTGTTTGTTGAGACCGATGAATTGTGGGTTTATGATCAAGTCTATCTATGAATAATATTTGAATCTTCTCTGAATTCTTTTATGTATGATTGGTTATCTTTGCAAGTCTCTTCTAATTATCCGTTTGGTTTGGCCAACTAGATTGGTAGTTCTTGCCATGGGAGAAGTGCTTAGCTTTGGGTTCTATCTTGTGGTGTCCTTTCCCAGTGGCATAAGGGGCAGCAAGGCACGTATTGCATCGTTGCCATCGAGGATAACAAGATGGGGTTTATTTCATATTGCATGAATTTATCTCTCTACATCATGTCATCTCGCTTAAAGCGTTACTCTGTTTTTAACTTAATACTCTAGATGCATGCTAGATAGCGGTCGATGAGTGGAGTAATAGTAGTAGATGCAGAATCATTTCGGTCTACTTGTCATAGACGTGATGCCTATATACATGATCATGCCTGGATATTCTCATAACTATGCTCAATTCTGTCAATTGCTCAACAGTAATTTGTTCACCCACCGTAGAATATTTATGCCCTTGAGAGAAGCCACTAGTGAAACCTATGGCCCCCGGGTCTATTCTCATCATATCAATCTCCATCACTTTAATCTTGCTTTTCTTTTTTACTTTTACTTTTACTTTTTACTTTGCATCTCTATACCAAAAATACCAAAAATATTATATCTATCAGATCTCACTCTCGTAAGTGACCGTGAAGGGATTGACAACCCCTAATCGCGTTGGTTGCGAGTAGCTATCATTTTTGTGTAGGTACGAGGGACTTGAGCGTGGCCTCCTACTGGATTGATACCTTGGTTCTCAAAAACTGAGGGAAATACTTACGCTACTCTGCTGCATCATCCTTTCCTCTTCGGGGAAATCCAATGCAAGCTCAAGAGGTAGCACGCAGCGCGCGGGGGCGTTCTTTTGGCCAAACGGTGGCGCCAACGAATCGTCGGTGAGCCCGTTCCCACACAACCTCGCAGGTTCCCGCGCAAGCTTCCCACCTGACTCGGTGAAATCCCGCAAAATCGCAATGCTTACCGGCCTGCTATAAAAACCCTCACGACCGGCGAGTCATGCGTTGCATTTTCCCCTCCCTCCCTGTAGCTTATCTCGTCTGCTTCTCCCACAATCGCCAATGCCACAGGTCCATCATCGTCGCTCAGCCACTCCGCCGTCATCAGAGGACAGTTCCAGCTGGGAGGCTACACCACAGCGGCGGCGTAGTCCCCGGCTTAGTGTAGTGCGTGTGGTGTCCCTGTTGGGTGTGCGCGGAACACCCACCACACGCTCCGCCGCCGCTGCCCGTCGGCAGCTATTGCCGTTGCCGCCACACCACCATCGAAAGCCAGGGCCATCTTCCGCTCCGCCGCCGCGGCCCAAAGGCGGGAGGTGGCTGGCGTGGCCACCACCCCACTGCCGGACACCATGGCCATCACTCGCTCTACTACCGCGGCCCGAAGGCGGGAGGTGGTGGTCCTGGCCGCCACCCCATCGTCTGCCACCGTGACTGCCAGCCCACCATCGACCGCCGGGATTATCACCCGCTCCGCCGTCGCGGCCCGAAGGCGGGAGGCAGAGGTGGCGGCCCGCACGTGCGTCAGCGACCTTGCGTGCTACATCGAGTTCCTGCGGGAGAAGGAGGAGCGCCTCGTCGAGCACGCAAAGAGCCTTACCGCAGCCGTGGCCACCGCACACATTGATGCAGAGGCGAGGAATCAGGAGATCTACGAGCAGTCTGGCCGCTTCGAGAGGGATCATCTGGAGCGGCAGTGGGCGTTCGAGCTGGTGAGCGTCGCTGAACGTGCAGCACCGGCAGGCACCGTGTTGTATTTGTCTAGCTTGTCGGTAGGCTCCTCCTCCTCCTCTGCCTCTTACTGAGGGGGTGAGCGCGCTCGGCAGAGGAGAGGCTGCCGGAAGTAGCACAAAGCCCCTCCGTGGTTGTAGTAGTATTTAGGGGCAATTTTGTTCAGTTCATCTGACTATAGATGTGTGTTCGAACTGTACAATGTACTTAAAATTAGCTAGCATATATAGTTGAACTAGCTATTTGCTATTTCAGTACGTGGTTGGCAACAATCGTAAGAAGTTTGGTCGGTTCAGCTGTCGAGTTGAACTGTTTGTATAAATTAAGAACGACTGCTTAATCTATGAATGAAATCTATGCTTAATTAATAAATTTTAGTTGCAAAAATTAGATATGCTAATGATTTCTAGCTGCATATTTTGATAAATCGCAATGTTACAAGGATTGACAAATGGCAACGTTACTGGATCTACAAATGTAAATCTTTCCAGTTTGACAAATGGCAACATACCCAATAATTGTTTGTATGTGGTTGCACAAGGATCATCCAAAAGAACCGTTTGCGTTGAAGGGATGCACAAATCCTGTGCTGCTCTCACTTTGCATATAGGTATTCTATCTAAAACATGTGCGATTAAGGGCTGCACAAATCTTGCTCGGCACATTTTCCCTTGGCTTCCTGGGGAAGCTGTCGGTTTGCATACGGGTGTTCTAACTAAAATGTTTGTGATGAATGTTTTATATTTAAAAACCGAATTAAACTGGAGAAACTGAATTAAACCTGGGAAAGCTGACAATTTTTTTACCATGGCATGTTGATGCCACTCCATGATAGCATGCCAAATTTCATGAATTTCAGACGAGTTTTGGATTTACTAGAATTTAAAAATCAGGTATCTCAATGTTTGCGCTCGAGTGACGGTGGCAGGGTGTTTGAAATTCATTATCATTTCTTGCATGGGACCTAAGCAGGCAACCAAGGACATAGATTTGAATTTTCAACCAGTTTATATGCACTGGAAAATGTGCATGTAGTTCAAATTTGAATTATGCACATAAAATGCGTGGAAAACACAGTTAATGTATAAAAATGTCCAAACAAACCCCGAAAAATTCCAAAATTGAACACAACACTCTTGTTGTTCTATGTTGACACTCGAAAAAAATTTGAAAGTAATAAGAGGCAACCGATATTGTTTCGTCCCCAAAGGTGGCACATTCACTACAGAAACCATCACGCTTGTTGTGAGAAGCGCTGGTTTGTGAGAAGCTTATACCCAAACCTGCCCCAAATGAGACAAAATTTTTACCACGGCATGTTGATGTCGCTCCATGATAGCATGCCAAGTTTCATGAATTTCAGACAAGTTTTGGATTTAGTAGAATTTAAAACCAGGTATCTCAATATGTGCGGCCGACTAACGGTGGCAGGGTGTTTGAAATTCATTCTCATTTCTTGCATGGGACCTAAGCATGCAACCAAGGACACATATTTGTTTTTTCAACCAGTTTATATGCACTTGAGCATGTGCATGTAGTTCAAATTTGAATTATGCGCATAAAATGCCTAGAAAACCTAGTTAATGTATAAAAATGTCCAAACGAACCCTGATTAATTCCATTTTTTTAGATGACACGCCTATAGTTGCATGTTCACTGCAGATAAAAGTTCTTGGAATTGAAACACCGTTCATGGCCGTTGTGAACCCATTATGTAATTCAAATCAAGACGAAAAATCAAGTAGATCCCACACAGTTTATTATAATTAACCGTGTGAGCTGCAGTACAAAATATCTTCTAACTGTGTCTGAATAAGGGACCGTATGTGATGACACTTTGCGTGCATGTTTTTTGGCTGAAGCGATTCCAAATTTTTGGTTCCCGTGGAAATATCTACCTCCCCGCCCCCTCCCCCTTACCAAATGCCATATTTCCCCTGTTTCCGCCTTCTTTTTCAAGTTGAAACCTTCCCTCCATGCTTGCAGTGCCGCCACCTCCTCACCGGCGATCCTCCTTCACGCTGCTTGGCCTCGCCTATCCAGGCAGGTAATCCACACCCGACCCCCATCCTCCTCCTTCTTCCATATCCCACAAGCCCCGACCGCCGACGCAAGCGCGACACCTTCCACCCAAATCATCGACCCCTCCACCAAATAAGCGCCGGCCTAATCCATGGTGCACGCAGTATAGCCAGGACCTCAAGGATCATTTTGCAGCGGAGAAGCAAATCACGGCACACGCGCGGATAAGGTCGCGATGGCTGCCATTCGTGCCAACCCCCAGATCTGTTGGGGAACGTAGCAGAATTTTAAAATTTTCTACGCATCACCAAGATCAATCTATGGAGTCATCTAGCAACGAGGGAGAGAGGAGTGCATCTACATACCCTTGTAGATCACGAGCGGAAGCGTTCAAGAGAACGGGGTTGATGGAGTCGTACTCGACGTGATCCAAATCACCGAAGATCCTAGCGCCGAACGGACGGCACCTCCGCGTTCAACACACGTACAGAGCGAGGACGTCTCCCGCGCCTTGATCCAGCAAGGAGGAGGGAGAGGTTTAGGAAGAGGGCTCCAACAGCAGCACGACGGCGTGGTGGTGGTGAAGCAGCAGTACTCCGGCAGGGCTTCGCCAAGCTCTTATGGAGGAGGAGAGGTGTTGGGGAGGGGAGGGGCTGCGCCTTGGATGTTGTATGCAGCCCTCCCCTCACCCCTCTATTTATAGGGGAAGGGGGAAGGGGGCCGGCACCCTCTAGATGAGATCTAGAGGGGGGCGGCGGCCAAGGGGAGGGGGGCTTGCCCCCCAAGCAAGGGGGCGCCCCCCTTAGGGTTTCCCCCCAACCCTAGGCGCATGGGCCCTAGGGGGGTGTGGCGCCCCAGCCCACTTGGGCTGGTTCCCTTCTCCATACAGCCCATAAGGCCCTCTGGAAGAGGTGGCCCCTCCCGATGGACCCCCGGAACCCCTCCGGTGGCCCCGGTACAATACCGATATGCCCCCGAACCTTTCCGGCGACCATATGACAACTTCCCATATATAAATCTTTACCTCCGGACCATTTCGGAACTCCTTGTGATGTCCGGGATCTCATCCGGGACTCCCAACAACATTCGGCAATCACATACAAGTCTTCCTAACAACCCTAGTGTCACCGAACCTTAAGTGTGTAGACCCTACGGGTTCGAGAGACATGCAGACATGACCGATACGACTCTCCGGTCAATAACCAACAGCGGGATCTGGATACCCATGTTGGCTCCCACATGCTCCACGATGATCTCATCGGATGAACCACGATGTCGAGGATTCAATCAATCCGTATACAATTCCCTTTGTCAATCGGTACGTTACTTGCCCGAGACTCGATCATCGGTATCCTAATACCTTGTTTAGTCTCGTTACCGGCAAGTCACTTTACTCGTACCGTAATGCATGATCCCGTGATCAACCACTTGATCACATTGAGCTCATTATGATGATGCATTACCGAGTGGGCCCAGAGATACCTCTCCGTCATACGGAGTGACAAATCCCAGTCTCGATTCGTGCCAACCCAACAGACACTTTCGGAGATACCTGTAATGTACCTTTATAGTCACCCAGTTACGTTGTGACGTTTGGCACACCCAAGGCACTCCTACGGTATCCGGGAGTTGCACAATCTCATGGTCTAAGGACATGATAATTGACATTTAGAAAAGCTACAACAAACGAACTACATGATCTTTGAGCTAAGCTTAGGATTGGGTCTTGTCCATCACATCATTCTCCTAATGATGTGATCCCGTTATCAATGACATCTAATGTCCATAGTCAGGAAACCATGACTATCCTTTGATCAACGAGCTAGTCAACTAGAGGCTCACTAGGGACGTGTTGTGGTCTATGTATTCACACATGTATTACGATTTCCGGATAACACAATTATAGCATGAACAATAGACAATTATCATGAACAAAGAAATATAATAATAACCATTTTATTATTGCCTCTAGGGCATATTTCCAACAGTCTCCCACTTGCACTAGAGTCAATATTCTAGTTACATTGTGATGAATCGAACACCCATGCAGTTCTGGTGTTGATCATGTTTTGTTCTAGGGAGAGGTTTAGTCAACGGATCTGCTACATTCAGGTCTGTATGTACTTTACAAATCTCTATGTCTCCATTTTGAACACTTTCACGAATGGAGTTGAAGCGACGCTTGATATGCCTGGTCTTCCTGTGAAACCTGGGCTCCTTGGCAAGGGCAATAGCTCCAGTGTTGTCACAGAAGAGAGTCATCGGGCCCGACGCATTGGGTATGACTCCTAGGTCGGTAATGAACTCCTTCACCCAGACTGCTTCTTGTGCTGCCTCCGAGGCTGCCATGTACTCCGCTTCACATGTAGATCCCGCCACAATGCTTTGCTTGCAACTGCACCAGCTTACTGCCCCACCATTCAAAATATACACGTATCCGGTTTGTGACTTAGAGTCATCCAGATCTGTGTCGAAGCTAGCATCGACGTAACCCTTTACGACGAGCTCTCCATCACCTCCATAAACGAGAAACATTTCCTTAGTCCTTTTCAGGTACTTTAGGATATTCTTGACCGCTGTCCAGTGTTCCATGCCGGGATTACTTTGGTACCTTCCTACCAAACTCACGACAAGGTTTACATCAGGTCTGGTACACAGCATAGCATACATGATAGACCCTATGGCCGAGGCATAGGGGACGACACTCATCTTTTCTCTATCTTCTGCCGTGGTCGAGCATTGAGCCGTGCTCAATCTCGTACCTTGCAATACAGGCAAGAACCCCTTCTTTGACTGATCCATTTTGAACTTCTTCAATATCTTGTCAAGGTACGTACTCTGTGAAAGACCAATGAGGCGTCTCGATCTATCTCTATAGATCTTGATGCCTAATATATAAGCAGCTTCTCCAAGGTCCTTCATTGAAAAACACTTGTTCAAGTGGGCCTTTATGCTTTCCAAGAATTCTATATCATTTCCCATCAACAGTATGTCATCCACATACAATATGAGAAATGCTACAAAGCTCCCACTCACTTTCTTGTAAATGCAGCCTTCTCCATAAGTCTGCATAAACCCAAACGCTTTGATCACCTCATCAAAATGAATGTTCCAACTCCGAGATGCTTGCACCAGCCAATAAATCGAGCGTTGGAGCTTGCACACCTTGTCAGCATTCTTAGGATCGACAAAACCTTCCGGCTGCATCATATACAATTCTTCCTTAAGGAAACCATTAAGGAATGTCGTTTTGACGTCCATTTGCCATATCTCATAATCATAGAATGCGGCAATTGCTAACAAGATTCGGACGGACTTCAGCTTCGCTACGGGTGAGAAAGTCTCATCGTAGTCAACCCCTTGAACTTGTCGATAACCCTTAGTGACAAGCCGAGCTTTATAGATGGTCACATTACCATCCGTGTCTGTCTTCTTCTTAAAGATCCATTTATTTTCTATGGCTCGCTGATCAACGGGCAAGTCAGTCAAAGTCCATACTTCGTTTTCATACATGGATCCTATCTCGGATTTCATTGCTTCCAGCCATTTGTCGGAATCCGGGCCCGCAATCGCTTCTTCATAGTTCGAAGGTTCACCGTTCTCTAACAACATGATTTCCAAGACAGGGTTGCCATACCACTCTGGCGCGGAACGTTTCCTCGTGGACCTACGAAGTTCAGTAGCAACTTGATCTGAAGTTTCATGATCATCATCATCAACTTCCTCTCTAGTCGGTGCAGGCACCTCGGGAACATTTTCTTGAGCTGCGCCATTTATCGGTTCAAGAGGTAATACTTCATCAAGTTCTACTCTCCTCCCACTTATTTCTTTCGAGAGAAACTCTTTCTCTAGAAAGGACCCATTCTTGGCAACAAAGATCTTGCCTTCGGATCTGAGGTAGAAGGTATACCCAATAGTTTCTTTAGGGTATCCTATGAAGACGCATTTTTCCGATTTGGTTTCGAGCTTTTCAGGTTGAAGTTTCTTGACATAAGCATCGCATCCCCAAACTTTTAGAAACGACAGCTTAGGTTTCTTCCCAGACCATAATTCATACGGTGTCGTCTCAACGGATTTTGACGGAACCCTATTTAAAGTGAATGCGGCAGTCTCTAAAGCATAGCCCCAAAATGACAGCGGTAAATTGGTAAGAGACATCATAGATCGCACCATATCCAATAGAGTGCGATTACGATGTTCGGACACACCATTACGCTGAGGTGTTCCAGGCGGCGTGAGTTGTGAAACTATTCCACATTATCTTAAGTGTGTGCCAAATTCGTGACTCAAGTATTCTCCCCCACGATCTGATCGCAAGAACTTGATTTTCCTGTCACGTTGATTCTCAACCTCACTCTGAAATTCCTTGAACTTTTCAAAGGTCTCAGACTTGTGTTTCATTAAGTAGACATACCCATATCTACTCAAGTCATCTGTGAGGGTGAGAACATAACGATAGCCACCGCGAGCCTCAACACTCATTGGACCGCACACATCAGTATGTATGATTTCCAATAAGTTGGTTGCTCGCTCCATTGTTCCTGAGAACGGAGTCTTGGTCATTTTACCCATGAGGCATGGTTCACATGTGTCAAATGATTCGTAATCAAGAGACTCTAAAAGTCCATCTGCATGGAGCTTCTTCATGCGTTTGACACCTATGTGACCAAGACGGCAGTGCCACAAGTATGTGGGACTATCATTATCAACCTTACATCTTTTGGTATTCACACTATGAATATGTGTAGCATTACGCTCGAGATTCATTAAGAATAAACCATGCACCATCGGAGCATGACCATAAAACATATCTCTCATATAAATAGAACAATCATTATTCTCGGATTTAAATGAGTAGCCATCTCGTATTAAACGAGATCCTGATACAATGTTCAGGCTCAAAGCTGGCACTAAATAACAATTATTGAGGTTTAAAACTAATCCCGTAGGTAAATGTAGAGGTAGCGTGCCGACAGCGATCACATCGACCTTGGAACCATTCCCGACGCGCATCGTCACCTCGTCCTTCGCCAGTCTCTGTTTATTCCGCAGCTCCTGCTTTGAGTTACAAATGTGAGCAACCGCACCGGTATCAAATACCCAGGAGCTACTACGAGTACTGGTAAGGTACACATCAATTACATGTATATCACATGTACCTTTAGTGTTGCCGGCCTTCTTATCCGCTAAGTATTTGGGGCAGTTCCGCTTCCAGTGACCACTTCCCTTGCAATAAAAACACTCAGTCTCGGGCTTGGGTCCATTCTTTGGCTTCTTCCCGGCAGCTTGCTTACCGGACGTGGCAACTCCCTTGCCGTCCTTCTTGAAGTTCTTCTTACCCTTGCCTTTCTTGAACTTAGTGGTTTTATTCACCATCAACACTTGATGTTCCTTTTTGACTTCTACCTCTGCTGATTTCAGCATTGAATATACCTCAGAATGGTCTTTTCCATCCCCTGCATATTGAAGTTCATCACAAAGCTCTTATAGCTCGGTGGGAGCGACTGAAGGATTCTGTCAATGACCGCATCATCCGGGAGATTAACTCCCAGCTGAGTCAAGCGGTTATGCAACCCAGACATTTTGAGTATGTGCTCACTAACAGAACTATTTTCCTCCATCTTATAGCTGAAGAACTTGTCGGAGACTTCATATCTCTCGACCCGGGCATGAGCTTGAATAACCATTTTCAGCTCTTTGAACATCTCATATGCTCCATGTCTCTCAAAACGCTTTTGGAGCCCCGGTTCTAAGCTGTAAAGCATGCCGCACTGAACGAGGGAGTAATCATCAGCATGTGTCTACCAAGTGTTCATAATGTCTTGGTTCTGTGGGACGGGTGCGTCACCTAGCGGTGCTTCTAGGACATAATATTTCTTGGCAGCTATGAGGATGATCCTCAGGTTCCGGACCCAGTCCGTATAGTTGCTGCCATCGTCTTTCAGCTTGGTTTTCTCTAGGAATGCGTTGAAGTTGAGGACAACGTGGGCCATTTGATCTACAAGACATATTGTAAATATTTTAGACCAAGTTCATGATAATTAAGTTCATCTAATCAAATTATTCAATGAACTCCCACTCAGATAGACATCCCTCCAGTCATCTAAGTATAACATGATCCGAGTTAACTAGGCCGTGTCCGATCATCACGTGAGACGGACTAGTCAACATCGGTGAACATCTTCATGTTGATCGTATCTTCTATACGACTCATGCTCGACCTTTCGGTCTTCTGTGTTCTGAGGCCATGTCTGTACATGCTAGGCTCATCAAGTCAACCTAAGTGTATTGCGTGTGTAAATCTGGCTTACACCCGTTGTATTCGAGCGTTAGAATCTATCACACCTGATCATCACGTGGTGCTTCGAAACAACGAACCTTCACAACGGTGCACAGTTAGGGGGAACACTTTCTTGAAATTATTATGAGGGATCATCTTATTTAAGCTACCGTCGTTCTAAGCAAATAAGATGTAAACCATGATAAACATCACATGCAATCAAATAGTGACATGATATGGCCAATATCATTTGCTCCTTTGATCTCCATCTTCGGGGCTCCATGATCATCGTTGTCACCGGCATGACACCATGATCTCCATCATCACGATCTCCATCATCGTGTCTTCTTGAAGTTGTCACATCAACTATTACTTCTACTACTATAGCTAACGGTTTAGCAATAAGGTAAAGTAATTGCATGACGTTTATGTTGACACGCAGGTCATAAATAAATTAAGACAACTCCTATGGCTCCTGCCGGTTGTCATACTCATCGACATGCAAGTCGTGATTCCTATTACAAGAACATGATCAATCTCATACATCACATATATCATTCATCATTCATCACAACCTTTGGCCATATCACATCACAAAACACTTGCTGCAAAAACAAGTTAGACGTCCTCTAATTGTTGTTGCAAGTTTTTTTACGTGGCTGCTATAGGTTTCTAGCAAGAACGTTTCTTACCTATGCCAAAACCACAACGTGAATTGCCAATTTCTATTTGCCCTTCATAAGGACCCTGTTCATCGAATCCGATCCGACTAAAGTGGGAGAGACAGACACCCGTCAGCCACCTTATGCAACTAGTGCATGTCAGTCGGTGGAACCGGTCTCACGTAAGAGTACGTGTAAGGTTGGTCCGGGCCGCTTCATCCCACAATGCCGCCAAATCAAGATAAGACTAGTAACGGCAAGATAATTGACAATATCGACGTCCACAACTGCTTTGTGTTCTACTCGTGCATAGTAACTACGCATAGACCTAGCTCATGATGCCACTGTTGGGGAACATAGCAGAATTTTAAAATTTTCTACGCATCACCAAGATCAATCTATGGAGTCATCTAGCAACGAGGGAGAGACGAGTGCATCTACATACCCTTGTAGATCACGAGCGGAAGCGTTCAAGAGAACGGGGTTGATGGAGTCGTACTCGACGTGATCCGAATCACTGAAGATCCTAGCGCCGAACGGACGGCACCTCCGCGTTCAACACACGTACGGAGCAAGGACGTCTCCCGTGCCTTGATCCACCAAGGAGGAGGGAGAGGTTGAGGAAGAGGGCTCCAACAGCAGCACGACAGCGTGGTGGTGGTGAAGCAGCAGTACTCCGGTAGGGCTTCGCCAAGCTCTTATGGAGCAGGAGAGGTGTTGGGGAGGGGAGGGGCTGCGCCTTGGATGTTGTATGCAGCCCTCCCCTCACCCCTCTATTTATAGGGGAAGGGGGAAGGGGGCCGGCCCCCTCTAGATGAGATCAAGAGGCGGGGCGGCGGCCAAGGGGAGGGGGGCTTGCCTCCCAAGCAAGGGGGCGCCCCCCTTAGGGTTTCCCCCAACCCTAGGCGCATGGGCCCTAGTGGGGTGTGGCGCCCCAGCCCACTTGGGCTGGTTCCCTTCTCCATATAGCCCATAAGGCCCTCCGGAAGAGGTGGCCCCTCCCGGTGGACCCCCGGAACCCCTCCGGTGGCCCCGGTACAATACCGATATGCCCCCGAACCTTTCCGGCGACCATATGACAACTTCCCATATATAAATCTTTACCTCCGGACCATTCCGGAACTCCTCGTGACGTCCGGGATCTCATCCGGGACTCCGAACAACATTCGGTAATCACATACAAGTCTTCCTAACAACCCTAGTGTCACCGAACCTTAAGTGTGTAGACCCTACGGGTTCGAGAGACATGCAGACATGACCGATACGACTCTTCGGTCAATAACCAACAGCAGGATCTGGATACCCATGTTGGCTCCCACATGCTCCACGATGATCTCATCGGATGAACCACGATGTCGAGGATTCAATCAATCCGTATACAATTCCCTTTGTTAATCGGTACGTTACTTGCCCGAGACTCGATCGTCGGTATCCTAATACCTTGTTCAGTCTCGTTACCGGCAAGTCACTTTACTCGTACCGTAATGCATGATCCCGTGATCAACCACTTGATCACATTGAGCTCATTATGATGATGCATTACCGAATGGGCCCAGAGATACCTCTCCGTCATACGGAGTGACAAATCCCAGTCTCGATTCGTGCCAACCCAACAGACACTCTCGGAGATACCTGTAATGTACCTTTATAGTCACCCAGTTACGTTGTGACGTTTGGCACACCCAAGGCACTCCTACGGTATCCGGGAGTTGCACAATCTCATGGTCTAAGGAAATGATACTTGACATTCAGAAAAGCTACAGCAAACGAACTACACGATCTTTGAGCTAAGCTTAGGATTGGGTCTTGTCCATCACATCATTCTCCTAATGATGTGATCCCGTTATCAATGACATCTAATGTCCATAGTCAGGAAACCATGACTATCCTTTGATCAACGAGCTAGTCAACTAGAGGCTCACTAGGGACGTGTTGTGGTCTATGTATTCACACATGTATTACGATTTCCAGATAACACAATTATAGCATGAACAATAGACAATTATCATGAACAAAGAAATATAATAATAACCATTTTATTATTGCCTCTAGGGCATATTTCCAACATGATCTTGAAGGAGCACCTTGCCATTTGCTAGCTACGTCGGTTAAGCATGCTCGGTTTACCCGTTGCGTGTGCTGCTCCTGCCTTTCCTTCACAAATTCTAGTGAATTGCGCTATCTAATTTTACCATGCAATATGTTGTTATAGTCTATATGTTCTATATGTCGTGCAGTGTGGTGCTCACTTATTAACCGTTTTGTTAATTAGTCATCATCTTCAGTTAACTGTTTGGTTCATTTCTGCAAATGTGATGTTCAATTCTTCAGGCTCCAATTTTGTATTGTCTTCCATGTGAGAAATAAATCGAATTTATCTTTACAAAATGCATGAGAAACGAATACAATTCCAATATTTCCAAGTTGTCAAGCATGCTTAGTTTGGTTATACATTGTGCAATGTGGTGCTTAGTTAACGTTTGGTTCATTTGTGTTGTGGTGCTTAGTTAACTGTTTGGTTCAATTCTGCAATGCGATGTTCAATAGTTGTGGTTGCATTCTGTTATTGTATACCATGTGAGGAAGAAATTGAATTTGACTGTAGTGAATACATGAGAAACAAATACAATTGCTACAATTGGCTGTAGTTAACTGTTTGGTTAACTGCCTGATCTTCTATTAGGAGTATGTTATATTGTACAATGTGGTGTTCAGTTAATGTTAGTTCATTTGTTGTGGTGTTTAGTTGACTGCTTGGTTCAATTCTGCAATGCGATGTCCAATTGTCGTGGGTAGAATTTTGTATTGTTGTGCATGTGAGGAATAAATCAAATTTGGTTGCACTTAATACATGAGAAACATATAGAAGTGCTATATTTCCTAATTTTTAATCATGCTTGATTTGGATAATTGGGTTTCCGTATTGCTTGAATTAATCTGATGAATCTGCAATGTGCTTATTTTTCATCAACATATTTTACTGATAGCATGTGAACCCTTACTTAACCTGATGACTAACTACCTTATATGTGTTGCAGGGAAACAATGAGAAGCACGGAGGCTTACAATCAAGGTTAGCACGTGCATGGTCTGTTGTCTAATAGCACATTATTGTGCAATTGCAGAAACCATTCTAATATTTAGATTTTTAACAATTTGGTCTTGCACATGTAGGTCCTGCTGTCAGAGGTTTTGACCCACTGTTCGACCCTTTTTGCATATGAGAAATGAGTTGTCCATGAATATCAGTCAAGTCAAGAAACTCAGAAAGATTATTAGGATAAAGAAATTAGCGACAAAAAAAATAAGATCTTTGTCTGCACAATGAAGAAGACATCAGTTCACTACAGGATGGTATTGACTATTATACCTTGCCTTTTTTATTCCTTTGCCCCATTTTCAATATAGAGAAGATATTTATGCACATCATTGTTTTCAGGTCTTTCCAAAGCAGTTCATTGATGATTACCTCTCAAACCACCTGTATGGTCAGGAGGCGAGGAAGGTATTCATACAACACCCACGGTTCAATACTGAAGTGTTTCTGAAGAGGACGAAGGATGGATGATCAATCATGCAGAGGCACTGGCCTAAAGTTACAAAGACCTTCAACATCAATGAAGGCTCAGTATTCGCCTTCTGCTTCAGTAGTTTTTCAGATGAGATACATCTGTCTATGTACCGTCTATGATGCTAATTTCCAAAGGTTATAGATGTTGCATGTGAAACTTGGTCCTGGTGTAGTTGTGTAATGGGGTAGCTGAGTGCTGAAGCTATATGCTGTTGTACTCTGATGTATTTCAATTATGAAAATAAAATATATCGTGTGCTTAATATGAAATGTCAATTAGATTAATAAATGAATTATGAATACTTGGAAAATTAGCCTGCTAATGGCGAATTAACCTGCCAATTGGGTTTTGCTATTGCAAACGGTTGTTAAAAAAATACCATGGGCGATGATCTCAGGCAACACACACAGTTTTTAGGAATAAATCGTGTTGGATCAATGAACATCACACACGACTTTCTCTTGAAAACTGTTTATTTAGACTACCTTGTGCAAACGTTTACCACATAAAAATTGTGTGTGATGGAGGGCCTTTGCCACACAGTTTCTTCTACGAACCGTGTGTGATGCATTCAATAACGCAAACGATTTAACGGGAAAAAGTATTTGTGATGTACCTGCGACCGGAAACAATTTCGTTGTATAATTATATTTTTTTAGCTTTACTGTACATATTTTCGTATTTAAGCGCTCGCCGGTCGCACACGTTTTCATTTTGCCGAGCCTGCTTGCCAGGAGGGCATATCCCCAACGGTTTCTGGATCGTGTGGGAAAGACCCCCTATCACCCACACTCACTTAACGACGGTTTCAAATGCCGTCGCGAAAAGGGATTAAAAAAATATTTGTTTAGAAGCTCGATGTATTAGTGATTGTCCTTCGTTGACAGAACTAAGTTTGCTTGGAGTATCCCCTGCATAGACGACCCTTCTCGCCAGTAGATGTTAAACTGTTCTTGGAGCTTGAACATCTCATGAAGGTAGAATGGCATCCAATAGCTCGCCGAACCATGTGTTTACCTTATCATCATAGTTTTCTACCTTGTACATATAAGCAAACTCCGAGCATCAGTGATCATTATAAGTCTGAAGCTACCTGTAAAACTCGAGAGTGTCACCAAATAAAAAGGCAACGTTGAATAAATCCAGAAGAATGTGGATCAAATAATTGTAAAAACTGGTACGGGTGTAGAATAGCGGAACATGTACCTGATCATACATTGGCCATATACATATACTTCTGCAGTTAGATGGGTCAGATTCTCCAGAAGAGAAATCTGCATTTTATCATTTCGTTTGGGTAACTCTACGAAGAGCTTTCCAAGTTCCAGGTTGATCAATGTGCGGATAGAGCCCAACTCTGGTACCTGAAGAATACTAAATTTGACTAGGACTGGAAGAAATCCTGACACACGGATTTGCCAAGTTTGAGCAAAAGATAAATAAAGTTAAAGTGCTATTCCAGTCAAGTATGTTCAGTTCATGTCTAGGATGGGTCATCTGTCTTCACCTTATGTACCATGCTATTTTTTTACTGGAAATATGCAACTTGTATTTCTATGGAGCCATAGACCTGTATATATACATGTACATGCGCATTCTAAGTCGGGGAACACGAGCAACATCAGGAACATGAAAAGGTGAAGTGCTAAGAATGCCTCGACCAGTAACCGGGAGAGAGGTACCATTAAGAACTTGAAAGGAGAATCGAGAGGTCGAGTAGAGGACAGAGTGGATGAATCATGAGTCGTATGAAAAGATGCACCAGTATTAAGAATCCATGGAGATATACCTGCTTGTGTAGAAGGTGGTCTCACAATGCCAGAAGAGTCAGCAGCAGAACTAGTAGAACCAGTCGATGGAGCTAGCAGGCATCGAAGTCGCACAATCTCCTACTCGGTCAGGGGCGCAACTGAAGAGGTCGACATAGATGCACCCAACAATAGAGAGCGGGAGGCAACCAGCCGGGCATGAAGTCGCGCAAGCTCCTCCTAAGTGAAATACACAGATAAAGTAGTCGACGCAATAGAACCGAGAGAGGAGCGGCCACCACCACCTGTGGAAGTGGAAGCCGCTAGATGTGGCGGTGTAACATGACCAGTAGTATTCACAAAGGCAGATGGAGACGAGGATGTGTGCAGACAAGCACCACATGTCAATGTAAGATGCATGTGCGAGGTGTAGTCGATACCAGCCACCGGCCGAGCAAATCAGTTCGGGATCAGTAGGCGGTGGCGGAGCAGATCAGATGACAACAAGTGAAGAAGGCCGCTGTGGCCGGTTTAGTCTGCCCGACATGTAGACCACTCGACGGCTGTGGCGTCCAGGAGAAGCAGCGGCCCAACGTGTTCCGAGGAGGCCTTCGGGCATGGATGCTTCAGGCAGGGGCATCGGATCGGGACCTGCCATGGACGGACGGGTAAAGATTCCACCGGATTAGAATAGGAGAGGAAACAATGGTGGCCGATCGAAGAGAAGGGAACGGAAACGATGGCGCATGACCGGATCAAGCATGAGCTGCGGCGTGTGAAAAAAAAACTAGGTCTCTAATACCATGTTAGAAAACGTATTTCTATACATGCCGAAAACCCCTTATATAATGGGAAAAACCCCTTATATAATGGGGAAAAGACAAAAAGCTATGTGGCTATACTGCTCTAACAATGAAGAAATTCACCCGTCCTTCTCCAACATTTTCTTATGTTTCCTTTGTCTCTTCCTATTCTCTGCAGTAACTACCCCACCTATTATTGACTTAGCAAATAAATTTTTGTTTATGTCAAAAATAAAACAAATTTTGTTTGCTTTGGTAAAATATAATAATTGATTATATTAAATAAAATTTTTATAATACAATCGGATTTATATGCACAATTAAATCATATATCATCTATCTCGATTAGCCCAAGAAGGGATGAAGACAATCCAATGAGGTCAAGAACCTTGCGAGTTGCGACCGTACATGAGTGCAGAGTGCTTTTCTGCATTTTTGTTTGTCAGTGCACTTTCCATTTAACTAGTGGTTGGGACGCCGCCTGATAATGCCGCTTGAGAGAAAGTTATGCACATGTTTTTATTTAAAAAAAAACATGTAGTCCTCATCTTCATCTAAATTTTTTTTTTTAAAATAATCCATCTAGAAAAAGAAGTAAAAAAAGAAAAGAAAAAAAACATCAAAGTAGCCTACCAACGAGCGCCACTTTGCGTATTTAAAAAATATGTGAAGTCATCACCTCATCTAAAAAGGAAAAAACATTTAAAAAAATTCTCACCTTCATCTAAAAATAATATCCCAAAAGCTTTTTCACCGCGACCAACTAGCTTGCGCCATGTGGCATAGCTGGTTGGCCACCCTTCACGCGTAGCTTAATGAGTTTAATGTGATTGCAGTTGCCCATGTATCTACGACCGACGGAGTTAGACCTGTCTCCATGGGTCTTAGGTACATGAAGTTGGCCTACAAACATGCCGACGGTAGAAACATGCGGTGGTCTTGTGGATATCAATTTTTTAGCCTGAAGTGGGAGCTTTAATTCAAATATTCTTGGTTAAATGAAAAGCATTTACATTTGGAAAAAAACATGATGAACTTTCTGAATATTACGAGGACCGATTATTCAAAAAGAGATAAATGTCTTTTTAAAACATGATGATCAGTTTTGAAATACAAGATGAATAATTTTTTTAAACTAGATGGATTTTTTTATAAATAGCCTTTGATTATTTCTTATATGCGCGATGACCATTTTTAAAAAGCACATTGAACCTTTGCTAAAAGCACGATGAACAATTCTTTCTACAGAGGTGAACAATATTTTTAAATACGCGATACATTTTTTTAACATGATGAACTTATTTATGTAAAGAATGAGCATTTTTTAAAAACATAAGAGACATTTTTCAACTTCATGAGAAATCTGTTCAAAATTATGATGAAAAATTCCTTCACATGACGGTAAAAAATTAAATACATGATGTACATTTTTAAAATAGACTGTGAAAAATACTAGAATAACTTTTTCTAAAATATACTATAATTATTCTATAAAAGACGCAAAGATCATATTTGAATTCACGATGAAAAGGCAATGAACATTTATTAAAATATACCCCAAACATTTTCGTAAATATAGGCTAGTTTTTTAAAACAAAAATCAATGATGAAACTTTTCTAAAAACATGTACATTTTGTATACAAAGATTAAAGATTATTTTACATACAATGTTTTTTGTAAAGACACGATGTCCATTTAACATATTCGTTGAACATTTTTTTAAATACATGGTTTTTTTTTGAAAAGCACTATGCATATTTTAAAAATACATGATAAAAACAAAAATAAAAATAACTAAAAATAGGAAATAAATGGGATAAAGTCAGTAAGAGACGGATTTTTTTAGAAAAACTTCAATTCACTTTACAAAGAATGTGTATTTTCAGATATATTCATGTAGTATAGTTGGACAATTAAAATGAAATAAAAATCTTGAAAAGAACACCAAAATATTACAAGAAACAAAAACAAAAAGAAGAGAAAGAAAATTAATAATATTAGTAAAACAAAAAAGCAGAAATAAAGATAGAAACCAGACCAAAAAGCATATTAGAAAAACCAAACACAAACACTCAAACAAATCGTTAGGAACCACTTCCTGTTCGTCTACTACTGAGGTGACCCATTGCCACGTCAGCCTTGAGGTGAGCACCAACGTGTAGTCGCAATAAGTGATAAACAGCCTTTTCGCTGGCTTAGCAATGTGAGAGCTAAGTGATAAATAGCTTTTTCACTAGCTTAGTGAGCTATATCTCGCTTATTGTAAGACTGACGGACAGCTCGCCTAATGAGGGTTGCGGTTTTGGGAACTTCCACGTGATAGAGAGAGCATTTCACTGAATATTTTCTGAAATACACGACAATTTGTTTTCAAGAAGCAGTATGTATATTTTACAAATACATGATAAAATCCAGAAGAAAAGGAAATAAAAAATAGAAAAGAAATGGAAAAAAATTGGTAACAAACAAACAATATATGAAAAATTCAATTTATTTTACAAAAATGCCTGTATTTCTAGATATATTCATGTAATATAATTGGACAGTGAAAAAGAAATAAAATCCTGAAAAGAACACGAAAAATATTACAAATCACAAAAATGAGAGGAAGAAAATAAACAATATTAGAAAAACAAAAGTAAAGAATAAAAACCAGACCAAAAAGCAGATTAGAAAACCAGACAGAGCACATCGTCTTGGTCAAAGAAAAGCTGTGAATGTGCATATCTTTTCATGCGCACTACGCTGGAAGTGGAAGTGACAAAATTCCAACAGTTCATTGCGCAATCTAGTTGAAAAGACGACACAATGTCACAATATATCACAAAGATAGCATGGTGCTATCTAACAAAACTGCAGAGGTCACAGTTATTACTGAAATCTCAAATTCTGATCTTGCCACCAAAAACAATGCATGCCAGTGACCATACAATACAAGCTATGCAAGTATGTTCGCATCAACCTCACGCAAAGCTACTCTAATAGATAGATAGATAGAGATATAAGATGTCATGCGACACAATGTCACAAGGAACCATAGCATAGTGCTAGCTAGCCAAACTGCAGAGGTCATAATTTAACTTAAAACAAGCTGAAGTTGGGGCCATCTTTGGTACTCAGTTTTTGCATCTTGTCTTCACTGGTCTTCCTTGGCTTCTACCACCTTGTTGGCTTTGGAACCAAACGCAAAAGCAAAGGCCATAAATGTTAATGTCATCTTGGCAGCTAACTCGAACACACCCCGAGCTCTCATTGCGTACCGCATCCAGCGCCTGCATGTAGAGAGACGTATATCATATGAGATTTTACATGTACCAACTCCTGTCAAACAAAGCAAACAGGAAACTAATTAAGGCAGAAATATATCCTACAGAGGGTCATCTGCTCCTTGAGTGGCCTGTACAGAAAGATGCTGGCCAGTAGTGGTGGAAATCTTCCCCGCGTTATAAATCGCATCAAACAGCTCCTTCTTCTTCTGCTCTGCTTTGGATATCGCATCATACAGCTCCTCCTCCTTCTGCTTGATCTTTGAAGCTTGCTGGATTGATACACAAAAATAATGATGAGTGTCCCGACTTCGTATCATCAATCATTAGGTAAGCAACTAAACACTGATTGCAATTGGTAAATACTCTACCTATGTTTATTAATATACGATGTTTCGGCAGTTCAAATTAAACTGCCAAAACTGTCTTATATTAATGAACAGAGGGAGTAATTAGGAATGATACAGTACTGCCTGTGAATTAAGTGAGGTTCGCAAATAGTAACATCATCATACTGTACTTAGAAAATGAAGCATTGACTAGCACTAGGAAGTGCAGCAAGCAGAAGACAGCAAGCGGAATTTGCTAAAGGGGTGAGCCAATATGTAAAACTATATACTTGCTTTTGTTGCAAATAAAGGAAGGGACCTGTTAAATGGTAATTACTTGAAATCAGTTAACATGGATGGATCGATGACAAGTAGTACTAGCAAAGCAAGATTGTGCAATTTCTTGGTTGAGCTAGTCCATGGATGTGTGCTTATGAAATGAAGCATTGATGAACTAGGAAGGTGCCGCAAGCAGCAGACATGAATCTGATGTGTTGAAACTAATACTGTACTCCTATTTTGCTAAAATGATGAGCAAAAGGTCATGATGCTCAGATACCTCACCGATGAGAGAAAAGATGACAATTTTGGTGAAGATACCTCACTAAAATGATGAGCAAAGGTCATCAAGCTCAGATCAACCAGGAAAATAAGGTTGCTTAATGATATGATTTGCATTCAGTGCTCTTGCTAGAAGCAGCAGTAAAAATCTTGCTCTTCATCACATACACAAAAAAAGAGCAACCTTGTTCGGTAATCTTGCCCAAAAAAGGCAATCCTGCTCTTGTTTATGGCTAGCAGAACAGAGACATACATGGTGCTATTTCGACTGCACAGAATTCGACTATCGCAGGCTACCTTGCTGGAGAGGTCGCTGGAGAAAAAAGATGTCAATTTTGGTCAAGATACCTCGGTGGAGGTGGAGAGGTGGTGTAACACCCTCGATGCGACTATATCTCCCACGTGTCGAGGCACGACTTAAAGGCATAATCGCATTGAAGGCAATGTCGCAAGTGAGGTAATCTTCACACAACCCATGTAATATAATAGGGGGAAAAAGTTACATAGTTGGCTTACAATCGCCACTTCACACAATTACATGAATAAAGCATTACATCAACCAAATACACTCATGGTCCGACTACGGAACCAAAATAAAAGAAGAACCCCAAATGCGACAAAGGTCCCCGATCAACCCCAACTGGGCTCCAGTACTGATCAACTAGAACGAAACAACACAACGGACAAAGTCTTCATCGAGCTCCTCCTGAGCTTGGTTGCGTCAACTGCACGGTCTCATCGGCACCTGCAAACTGGTTTTAGAAGTATCTGTGAGCCACGGGGACTCAGCAATCTCGCACCCTCGCGATCAAGACTATTTAAGCTTATGGGTAAGGTAAAAGGTATGAGGTGGAGCTGCAGCAAGCGACTAGCATATATGGTGGCTAACATACGCAAATGAGAGCGAGAAGAGAAGGCAAAGCACGGTCGATAAAATATGATCAAGAAGTGATCCTGGTCTACCTACGTCAAGCATAACTCCAACAACCGTGTTCACTTCCCGGACTCCGCCGGAAAGAGACCATCACGGTTACACACGCGGTTGATTCATTTTAATTAAGGTCAACTTCAGGTTTTCTACAACCGGACGTTAACAAATTCCCATCTGCCCATAACCGCGGGCACGGCTTTCGAAAGTTCAAAATCCCTGCAGGGTGTCCCAACTTAGCCCATAACAAGCTCTCACTGTCAACGAAGGAAATAGACCTCCACCCGAGACATTCCGACCAGACTCGGTATCCCAGTACAACAAGACATTTCGACAGGGTAAAACTAAACCAGCAACACCGCCCGATGCGCCGACATCCTGATGGGAGCTGCACATATCTCGTTCTCAGGGCAACACCGGATTGTCCAAACTTCCGGTAGGCCAGCCCAGAGTTGCCCCTGGTAGCCATCGGCGGCTGACAGTTTGGACCAACACTTAGACAAGCACTGGCCCGGGGGGGGGGGGGGGGGGGGTTAAAATAAAGATGACCCTCGGGATGCGCGACTCCCAAAGGAAAAAAAGGCTAGGTGGCAAATGGTAAAACCAATGTTGGGCATTGCTGGAAAAGCTTTACTTAAGGCGAACTGTCAAGGGGTTCCCATTATAGCCCAACCGCGTAAGGGACGCAAAATCCGGGAACATAACACCGATATGACGGAAACTAGGGCGGCAAGAGTGGAACAAAACACCAGGCATAAGGCCGAGCCTTCCACCCTTTACCAAGTATATAGATGCATTAATTAAATAAGATATATTGTGATATCCCAACAAGTAAACATGTTCCAACAAGGAACAACATCTCCATGTTCCAACAAGGAACAAACTTCAATCTTCACCTGCAACTAACAACGCTATAAGAGGGGCTGAGCAAAGCGGTAACATAGCCAATCAACGGTTTGCTAGGACAATGGTGGGTTAGAGGCTGAACATGGCAATTTGGGAGGCTGACAAGCAAGTGGTAGGCATCGTAGCAATGGCATAGCAAAAGAGCGAGCAAACTAGCATAGCAAAGATAGTAGTGATTTCGAGGGTATGATCATCTTGCCTGAAATCCCGCAAGGAAGAAGAACGAGTCCATGAAGAAGACAAACGGACGTAGATGAACGGGTCCTCACAAACTCGACGTTAACGGAACCAACCCGAAGAAGCAATCACCGGAAAAGAAGCCCACAACAAAGTAAACAACCACGACATCAACATGACATGATGCACAATCGAGTATGATGCATGTCCGGTTTAAAGAGGCATGGCATGGCAAAGAGCACAAGCAATCCTACAAATTAAGTGGAGCTCAATATGCATCGGGATGCATATTGACAAAACACCACATCAATTATTTAGTTCGATCTCGTTTATGTACCCAACAATATTAAATGTTGATTAACATGGCAAGAGGTGAAGCAAACGAAAACTACCTATCTAGTCAAGTTTAAATGAGGCCGGAACAACAAAACAACAAGTCCGGAAAATCCCCATGTGCAAATATTAGGTTTGGTCCTGATCTGTCCTAAACACAATTTTAGAGTTGTTTAACATGCAAAGTAAGGTCACCATGTTAAACTAGGCAAAATTCTACCCCATTTACATATAAAGTTTATTAAAATCGGAGTTACGGTTATTAAGTTATGAATTAAATCATTTTAGCATGGCATAGGGGCAAAATATATGCAAACAGCATTTTAAACATTTTAAACATCGGTGAAAGTTGGATATTATTAAACTAGACACAATTTTAAGCAAGTTTCATATTAAGTTTGCTTAGATCCGATGCACGGTTTAGAAGTTGTTAAATGCATGATGTATAGGGGGTTTTCTGTAAAACTGCAATGCTCTGGAAATTAGACAAATTCGCTGAACAGGAAAAAAAACGTGCATCGGGCCGAATCTGGGGCAGCCCAACAGGCACAGGGGAGAAGGGGCGCTGGGGTCGGCTCACCCTTGGGCCTGGCCCAGCAGAGGAGGAAGGAGGCCGAGGCGAGGCCGGCTCGAGCTGGGCCTTGGGGCGCTCGCGCTGGGGAAGCAGGCCGGCGGGAGATGGATCTGGCCCGGTTCGGAGGAGGTGGCCCACTCGGGCGCGGGCGATCTGGGCCTTGGCGCTGGGCTGGACTAGTGGGTGAAGGGCGACGCGGTGGCCCAGGCACGCTGGCGGCGCGGTCAACGCGAGCGGGCGGTGCTGCGAGCGTCTCATCCTGGAAGAAGCAGAGGACGCAGGCAGAGGCAGGTGTTCAGCGGCACTCCTCCACGCGGATCAGGACGACGGCGATGGCTTGGCGTGTCTCCGGCAAAGGAGGGACGAACGGGCATCCTCTTCTCGACAAAAGCAGAGCCGCGGCGGCGCCTGGAGCAGAGCTCCGGCGAGCGAGGCGAAAGGGCGGCGAGGCGGGGGACTTGGCGCGGGCTCCCGGCGACTCCAGACGATGAAGGACGACGAGGAGGAGGGCGCGAGGCAGGGGCCCTGGTTCTACCGGTCCATGGCGCGGGGCAGGGCATGGAGGAGCTCCTCTCCTCCGGATCGAACTAAAGGGGAAGGCAGCGGGGCGCTGGTCTCCTCGGCTGGGAGCTTGGGGTCCTGGACGGCAGCGCGCTGGAGGCAAATCAACGCGGAGACGAGCTCCTGTCCATGGCAACAGAAAAGAGAGAGAGGATTGAGAGAAGAAAACAGAGGGAGGAGAAGAAAGGAGAGAGAGGCGCGAGGGAGGAGGAAGGGCCTCGATCCAATTGGGATTGAACTCTGGCTGGCTGCGGGTTGGTAGATCGGAGGAGGCGCTGGTTGGCTCGGGTGAGATCCTGAGGGAGATGGCGGCGCTGCGGATGGAATGGATGGGACTGGGTCCCTAGAATTTAGGGTTGGACCTATATATATAGCAGGGGATTAGGTTAGGGGCTACCTAGTCCCTCCGATCGTAATCGGACGATCGCGGAAATAAAGCTTAGGGAGACCAAATGAGAAAACGGTGACGTTTTGTAGATGTTTGGGGATGATCCGGACCCAGCGGTGACGACTGTTCGGGTCGGGTCCGGGACAACTTTCGGACGCGCGCGAGGGGGGGCTGCGGGCTGACGATAGGGATTAGGTTGGGCCTGGTGATGAGTAGTGGGCTATGTAGACGGTCTCGAGCTGAGAGAAGAGAAGAGAGGGACCCGGCGACTGTTTCCGGAGACCGAAAACGTCCGACGTTTTTGACCGGCTACTATTGCCGCTATATTTATCCGTTGGGGCGTCAAACGAACTCCGATTGCGATGAAACTTGACAGGCGGTCTTTCTACACTATAATAAGACCACACGTCAAATCTCATCCCATTCCGAGAACATTTTCCGGCCACTTATAAAATAATATTTCGGACGTGCCGCGGGCGCGTGCAAGTGTGTGTGGGCTCAGAACGGACAACGGAAGGAACGAGGAGACCGGGACTGATGCAAGTTTTGAAAACATGATGACGCAATGCACATGATGACATGATGAAATGCAACACGCAAGCGAATGACATGGCAACGACGGCGAATAACTGGAGGACACCTGGCACATCGGTCTCGGGGCGTTACAAAACTCCACCACTACGAGAGGATCTCGTCCTGAGATCTAGAATGGCACCGGGGAAACAACGGAAGGGAAAAATAAGAGGTAAAACTAAGTTGCTTCTTTGACAAACAAGTGAAACCACAAACCTTGAAGAGGTTGAACAAATTCGAGAAAAGAATACAACGAAGGTGAACAAAGTCGATAACAGTCCGTTAGAAACTAGGGACAAAGAGCATTGCGAAACCTTGAGGTTGAAGGAAGATATATATAGAAAAAAAAACACTCCGGTTAAGGAAGGAGATCAAAGAGAAACCAAAATCGGGCAGCACCCTGGTTGAAAAGAAAAGGAATTGAATAAGGTCTTGATAAGATGAGAAGATATTTGATGAAATCAACACGCTGGCACTGGAACTATTGAATGAATGGAACAAGGGGTAAGAAAGATCTCAAACAGCACTCCGGTTGAGAAGGGAGTCAAAATTTGATAAGATGAGAGAGCTCAAATGAAAACACGACACTCCGGTTGAGAAAGGGATGCAAGACTAGATAAGGCGACACGAACTTGAACAAAGGGGCACAATACTCCGGTTAAGCAAGATAGGGAAGGAATAAGAGTGGTATAATTGGACAGCACTCCGTCTGTAAATGGAAGGAATTGAACTTGACAAGATGAGAGGATACTTGAAAAAAGGACACAACACTCAGATTAAAAGGATAGGCATGGAAAGATCATGATCTTTGACAAAACGAGATGATGGGTTGAAAAGATGAACATCACAATGCCTCCAGAACAAAAGAATAGAAGATAGATAATTGAAATAAAAGAATTGAGAAGAAAATGCCAATTTCTGCCACAAAAGAGTTTGGAAAGGCATCTTTAGGAGAAGGGTTGAACGGAGTTATTGGAAAAAAAAACTACCAACGAAAAGAATAAGGTTGATATGGTCTTATGGAATACATCTCAAATTATGAGGTGAAAACCTGCCACTCATGGGAAAGAATTGGATTGATAAGAACAAGAAGACGAGAAACTTATCTCACCGGGAGGGTAGATGAAGAACTTGGATCATATATGAGCACCATAATAACAACCATCCTTAGGGAAGGCTTAAGGTGAATTATAACCCAAAATAACTCCAACGACGAGATCGATGGATTTAAAATACCTCATTCTTAATAACATGTGAATCATGAAACATGAATTCCAATTATCAAGAATGACATAATACCACCTCCAAAGATACGGTAGAAAGAAATGCACTCCGGATTGCAAGATGAAGAAAGCTTGAGCTCCTTTGAAAAGAATCTCAATGAACACTTCGAGAAGGAATTAAATCCTTGAAGAACCATCATGTAGGACATCTATGAAAAACTCCGGTAACAAAAGAATAAAAAGACAGAGAAATTGAAACCACAAGGAGAATCCTTGCAATGATTAGATGAAGCTTTCCGACGAGATAGAGTGGAAACTTGGAACTCCGGAAAAAGATAAGATGAACAATTGAGATCAAGAATTTTGATGAACCTTCGGAATAAAGAATAGATCACTTGGATGAAACACGAATAAGAATTACATTATGCTTATCCTTCACCAATTTAAATTGATGACAATCAACGGATTTGGCATATTACTTATTCCTATAGAAAAGATTAAGAGAGATATAACATCAGACTTGGGAAGGTATTGAACGAACCACCGGAAGGGTTGAAACAACAAATAAAATTGATATGATAAGGAAGGAAGAGAAATCTTGAACGAACCACCGTAAGAATTAAAATGAACGAAGAAAAGATAAAGGAACACTGGGAAGGATTAGCAAATGAACGAAGATGCTTGAGAGAATTTAGATACATGAGAACGAAGAGATCACGAGACGATAAAAGATCACTTGAACGAAGCACCGGTAAAATTGAAGAACGAGAGCTGAAAGCTGAGAATGAATAAATCTTAGATGATGGACTCCGGATGAACAAACTGAAAAGACTCTTGAATATCTCCGGATGGGTGAAAAGAATATCTCACACTCGCAAATAATTATGAGAGGATGGCAACAAGACAGAATCACTTAACTTGAAGAGAATGGAGCAAGATTAAAGAGAAACTCTTCTTCGGTCTTCAAATGTTGAGAATGACGACGAGAAACACCACCAAGAATTATTTAGACACTCCGGAAGAATCAAAACAAAGAGGTTAAACCAGCGATGAAACGAATTTGAAAGATCTTGGTGAAAAGCATTTTACTGATAACAATTCATTCTTACGTCAAACTTTAGAAAAGAATTTGAAAAGCTCCGGAAAAATAAGAAGAGTCAGGTAAGATCCTGGGAAAAGACCTGTGGGTTAGGGCCCACTCCAAAGAGAACACCGTTGAAATGATTACTTGAAAAGGAGAATGCACCGGTTTAATTAAAAGGCTTGAATAAGATAGGACCTCGAAATAGCTTGAATTAAAGAAGAGTGGATACACGAATCTTCGAGATATCGTCATCACTCCGGAACAATAGAATAGCAAGCGGGGAATGATTATGAATTGCACCGGCATGAGAAAACATTGAAATGAGGAAAAGACATGATCAAACACCAAAAGCTTGATTTGAATCCACCGGAGAAGAAAAAGAATGAAGAATGACGAACTTGAAGCTCCGTTAGGATCTTCATGAGAAACACCGGATACGAACATTGAAGTCAATAGAACGGAGGGGCTTCCATCAATAAAATGGATAGTGAATTAGTGATTAAGAAATCTGAATCCTTGAAGAAAAACAAGGGTGGGAGGGCGGGAAAAAAACAAAGGCAACATGGAGACGGATGAAACAAACACCGTTGAGAAGAACTGATAATTGATCTTGCGGATGTTGACATGATCAGATCCACTTGAAGAGAAGCACGCCGGTTAAAAAGGGATTGACAAAAACAATCTCGATGATCAAGAGGGATTAGTATTCACATCGGAGTATGAGAACACCATTTAGGAAAAATATGGAATCAACATTTGACTTCGAAGCAACTCGAATACCACAACTCAAAAACAAAACAAAGGATTGGCTTGCGAAATAAGCCGGAACAAACATATGATAGAGATTTCGTCCGAAGTTTTTGTGGTGGGACCTACACGGGCTCGATCGTACAGCACCATCATGTACAAGGCAGTGCACATGACATACGAAGCGTCCCCGAGTCAGCATAGCCAAGGACTCTTTAAGACACAACGAGACCACTGTAAAATCGACCGTGAATAGGCGAACCACTAGACGTCGAACCCCAATTTCATATCATACATCTGTCGGAAAGAAATCCTAAGAGCTACTTGAATTCCCACCTATGAAACTCCCGAAACTTTCCGGTTATGCAATCAGGTGTTGGGGATACAGGGGAAGCATAATATCTCACCCAAACTAGCAATACCTACATCCAGCTGTATCCATCCTTCAACACATAACCAAGAAACCTTCGGAAACCATCTACCTCAACCTTCAAAAAGCATCCGTTATACCAGTTATGGTGATACTCCCGAACTCCCGCCCCAGTACTGGGTGGCGTCGAGGTTATCTCACCAACGAACTACATAAAAGAGATTTTCGATGTCGCGCACATATCTCAAGTATACCAGAATTGCAACGATAGAATTATGATGACAACACCTCAGAGCTCAACTCCCCCGGACACTTCCACTAAACCCCTGACAGGAGGCACCAAGACAGTATTCTCATCATAAGCCATCGGAACAAATCCAAGATACTCGCGTGATCCTAAATTTTTTTTAGTGAAATTTGAGAAGAGAAGAGTCAAAAATCTACGCCAGGATGCCTTACCAGAGCGATGAGGAGACTGGGAAGTAAAAAGAATTCCTAAACTCTCCGATATATAATTCCTAAATGACTCAAAACATTTTTTTTCTAGACACAACTCGGCCGCTAAAAACGATCAAGCAATGGGGGCTCCTAAGGTCGGGGAAGGCTCTGATACCAACTTGTAACACCCTCGATGCGACTATATCTCCCACGTGTCGAGGCACGACTTAGAGGCATAATCGCATTGAAGGCAATGTCGCAAGTGAGGTAATCTTCACACAACCCATGTAATATAATAGGGGGAAAAAGTTACATAGTTGGCTTACAATCGCCACTTCACACAATTACATGAATAAAGCATTACATCAACCAAATACACTCATGGTCCGACTACGGAACCAAAATAAAAGAAGAACCCCAAATGCGACAAAGGTCCCCGATCGACCCCAACTGGGCTCCACTACTGATCAACTAGAACGAAACAACACAACGGACAAAGTCTTCATCGAGCTCCTCCTGAGCTTGGTTGCGTCAACTGCGCGGTCTCATCGGCACCTGCAAACTGGTTTTTGAAGTATCTGTGAGCCACGGGGACTCAGCAATCTCGCACCCTCGCGATCAAGACTATTTAAGCTTATGGGTAAGGTAAAAGGTATGAGGTGGAGCTGCAGCAAGCGACTAGCATATATGGTGGCTAACATATGCAAATGAGAGCGAGAAGAGAAGGCAAAGCATGGTCGATAAAATATGATCAAGAAGTGATCCTGGTCTACCTACGTCAAGCATAACTCCAACAGCCGTGTTCACTTCCCGGACTCCGCCGCAAAGAGACCATCACGGTTACACACGCGGTTGATTCATTTTAATTAAGGTCAACTTCAGGTTTTCTACAACCGGACGTTAACAAATTCCCATCTGCCCATAACCGCGGGCACGGCTTTCGAAAGTTCAAAATCCTTGCAGGGTGTCCCAACTTAGCCCATAACAAGCTCTCACGGTCAACGAAGGAAATAGACCTCCACCCGAGACATTCCGATCAGACTCGGTATCCCAGTACAACAAGACATTTCGACAGGGTAAAACTAAACTAGCAACACCGCCCGATGCGCCGACATCCTGATGGGAGCTGCACATATCTCGTTCTCAGGGCAACACCGGATTGTCCAAACTTCCGGTAGGCCAGCCCAGAGTTGCCCCTGGTAGCCACCGGCGGCTGACAGTTTGGACCAACACTTAGACAAGCACTGGCCCGGGGGGGGGGGGGGGTTAAAATAAAGATGACCCTCGGGATGCGCGACTCCCAAGGGAAAAAAGGCTAGGTGGCAAATGGTAAAACCAATGTTGGGCATTGCTGGAAAGCTTTACTTAAGGTGAACTGTCAAGGGGTTCCCATTATAGCCCAACCGCGTAAGGGACGCAAAATCCGGGAACATAACACCGATATGACGGAAACTAGGGCGGCAAGAGTGGAACAAAACACCAGGCATAAGGCCGAGCCTTCCACCCTTTACCAAGTATATAGATGCATTAATTAAATAAGATATATTGTGATATCCCAACAAGTAAACATGTTCCAACAAGGAACAACATCTCCATGTTCCAACAAGGAACAAACTTCAATCTTCACCAGCAACTAACAACGCTATAAGAGGGGCTGAGCAAAGCGGTAACATAGCCAATCAATGGTTTGCTAGGACAATGGTGGGTTAGAGGCTGAACATGGCAATTTGGGAGGCTGACAAGCAAGTGGTAGGCATCGTAGCAATGGCATAGCAAAAGAGCGAGCAAACTAGCATAGCAAAGATAGTAGTGATTTCGAGGGTATGATCATCTTGCCTGAAATCCCGCAAGGAAGAAGAACGAGTCCATGAAGAAGACAAACGGACGTAGATGAACGGGTCCTCACAAACTCGACGTTAACGGAACCAACCCGAAGAAGCAATCACCGGAAAAGAAGCACACAACAAAGTAAACAACCACGACATCAACATGGCATGATGCACAATCGAGTATGATGCATGTCCGGTTTAAAGAGGCATGGCATGGCAAAGAGCACAAGCAATCCTACAAATTAAGTGGAGCTCAATATGCATCGGGATGCATATTGACAAAACACCACATCAATTATTTAGTTCGATCTCGTTTATGTACCCAACAATATTAAATGTTGATTAACATGGCAAGAGGTGAAGCAAACGAAAACTACCTTTCTAGTCAAGTTTAAATGAGGCCGGAACAACAAAACAACAAGTCCGGAAAATCCCCATGTGCAAATATTAGGTTTGGTCCTGATCTGTCCTAAACACAATTTTAGAGTAGTTTAACATGCAAAGTAAGGTCACCATGTTAAACTAGGCAAAATTCTACCCCATTTACATACAAAGTTTATTAAAATCGGAGTTACGGTTATTAAGTTATGAATTAAATCATTTTAGCATGGCATAGGGGCAAAATATATGCAAACAGCATTTTAAACATTTTAAACATGGGTGAAAGTTGGATATTATTAAACTAGACACAATTTTAAGGAAGTTTCATATTAAGTTTGCTTAGATCCGATGCACGGTTTAGAAGTTGTTAAATGCATGATGTATAGGGGGTTTTCTGTAAAACTGCACTGCTCTGGAAATTAGACAAATTCGCTGAACAGGAAAAAATGTGCATCGGGCCGAATCTGGGGCAGCCCAACAGGCACAGGGGAGAAGGGGCGCTGGGGTCGGCTCACCCTTGGGCCTGGCCCAGCAGAGGAGGAAGGAGGCCGAGGCGAGGCCGGCTCGAGCTAGGCCTTGGGGCGCTCGCGTTGGGGAAGCAGGCCGGCGGGAGTTGGATCTGGCCCGGTTCGGAGGAGGTGGCCCACTCGGGCGCGGGCGATCTGGGCCTTGGCGCTGGGCTGGACTAGTGGGTGAAGGGCGACGCGGTGGCCCAGGCACGCTGGCGGCGCGGTCATCGCGAGCGGGCGGTGCTGCGAGCGTCTCATCCTGGAAGAAGCAAAGGACGCAGGCAGAGGCAGGTGTTCGGCGGCGCTCCTCCGCGCGGATCAGGACGACGGCGATGGCTTGGCGTGTCTCCGGCAAAGGAGGGACGAACGGGCATCCTCTTCTTAACAAAAGCAGAGCCGCGGCGGTGCCTGGAGCAGAGCTCCGGCGAGCGAGGCGAAAGGGCGGCGAGGCGGGGGACTTGGCGCGGGCTCCCGGCGACTCAAGACGATGAAGGACGACGAGGAGGAGGGCGCGAGGCAGGGGCCCTGGTTCTGCTGGTCCATGGCGCGGGGCAGGGCATGGAGGAGCTCCCCTCCTCCGGATCGAACTGAAGGGGAAGGCAGCGGGGCGCTGGTCTCCTCGGCTAGGAGCTCGGGCTCCTGGACGGCAGCGCGCTGGAGGCAGATCAACGCGGAGATGAGCTCTTGTCCATGGCAACAGAAAAGAGAGAGAGGATTGAGAGAAGAAAACAGAGGGAGGAGAAGAAAGGAGAGAGAGACGCGAGGGAGGAGGAAGGGCCTCGATCCAATCGGGATTGAACTCTGGCTGGCTGCGGGTTGGTAGATCGGAGGAGGCGCTGGTTGGCTCGGGTGAGATCCCGAGGGAGATGGCGGCGCTGCGGATGGATTGGATGGGACTGGGTCCCTAGAATTTAGGGTTGGACCTATATATATAGCAGGGGGTTAGGTTAGGGGCTACCTAGTCCCTCCGATCGTAATCGGACGATCGCGGAAATAAAGCTTAGGGAGAACAAATGAGAAAACGGTGATGTTTTGTAGATGTTTGGGGATGATCCGGACCCAGCGGTGACGACTGTTCGGGTCGGGTCCGGGACAACTTTCGGACGCGCGCGAGGGGGGGCTGCGGGCTGACGATAGGGATTAGGTTGGGCCCGGTGATGAGTAGTGGGCTGTGTAGACGGTCTCGAGCTGAGAGAAGAGAAGAGAGGGACCCGGCGACTGTTTCCGGAGACCGAAAACGTCCGACGTTTTTGACCGGCTACTATTGCCGCTATATTTATCCGTTGGGGCGTCAAACGACCTCCGATTGCGATGAAACTTGACAGGCGGTCTGTCTACACTATAATAAGACCACACGTCAAATCTCATCCCATTCCGAGAACATTTTCCGGCCACTTATAAAATAATATTTCGGACGTGCCGCGGGCGCGTGCAAGTGTGTCTGAGCTCAGAACGGACAACGGAAGGAACGAGGAGACCGGGACTGATGCAAGTTTTGAAAACATGATGATGCAATGCACATGATGACATGATGAAATGCAACACGCAAGCGAATGACATGGCAACGACGGCGAATAACTGGAGGACACCTGGCACATCGGTCTCGGGGCGTTACAGGTGGCGGGAGCGCATGGGCCTGCTTGGCACGAGCCGGCGTCCCTCCTCCGCCTGCACTCGCTGGAGCAGATAGCCACCGAGCCTCCTCGCCGCACATCAAACCGCCGCCATCGTCGCCGGCCTGCGAACAATTGGTCAGGGATTAGGACGACACGTCCGTCAGGAATCACCACCGCCGGCCAGCCGGCCGGCCGCGGCTCCCCGACCCCCGCATACACACACAAACCCCATCGATTGGGTTGCAGTCCGTGGGCATTTCGGTGACGTCCTCCACCGACGCCGACGCCGAAAGTGAGTGTGAGTGTGTGTGTGTGTGTGTGGGCGGGGGGGGGGGGGGGGTTCCTGCTCTCTCTCTCTCTGGAAGCTGCGGTGCGCCAACTTATACTCTAGCTTGCGAGTAGGCCGGCCCAAATGTGCGCTTCTTCTAATTTTTCTTCTCAAATAGACCCCGGTTCTTTCTTCTGTTAACTCTTTTTTCCCTACACATAATTTTTGTCAACTCACCTTACTCCCCGCTTTCATCAAGAGAGGACTATTTATCTTGAGAGAGAAAAAAACTTTTTCCATTACTCTTTAGGATACATTGTGTGTTGTGTCGACTCCCCTTACTCCGCGCTTTCATTGCTCACCGGGTACAAATCACGGCTCATTGTTAGCCTATGTTTCCATCTTTAGACTTAATTTGAGAAGAAACTAGTTTAGACTTGCTCTTACAATAGGTTTTGAGCTTCTGAGCCACCCATAGGATCCGAAGATCAGCCCCACCTGAGTTCTTGCAATTTCATTGTGTTTGTAAGAACCAAAGAGCCTCTCTTCAGCTGGAAATTGAGACGCCACTCAAGCGTTTTGCTGGTTAAGTTCATTGTCAAAGACTATCACAATTCTCCACGTAGTTGACATTTAGCTCACAGGAAAAGCAAGAGTTTGAAGACCAAGCCAAAAATACAGTAGCCTCCTGCATTAAAATGCTATGAGAGCATCGATTGGCACGGTAGGAATTTGTATCCCCTCTATTTTTCTTGCCTAGCCGATAACATTCCTTAAATACAAAAGAGCCATGTATCTATTTATGGGCTGTAGTGATTTTTTTTAGGTTTTAGTCCAATAGAACATCGATTTACTTGCTTAACTATCTTCATTCATGTCCCTTTATATCTTTTGGTTACAAATACAAAAGAACCCTATATTTATTTCTTGGTTACAAATCACGGCTCATTGCCAACCTACTACAACATCACATGATGGCAGCGCAACATACTGCCGATCCCTAATAGAAAATCCCATGTTCCAATATGATGACATTGACATCCATAATAACATGACCCCAACTCAAGTATGACCAATGACGAGAGCTCATACCAAAAAATTTGAGCTTCGCTTGAGTCTCCTGCTAATTAATGTACATATGAATGGGATGCTACTTTCTTTCGATCATGGTGTTCATACCGTGAGAGGGGCCTATATGCCTATGGCGTTCAGACCCCTAGAGGTGCATCTATACCTATGGTGCTAGCCTCAATTACCAACCGTTGCTTGTTTGGGTAGCTGACCAGGTTTGTTCTAGGAGACATATGACGAAGGGAACCTCTATGTTGAGTGAATATAAACGAACAAAGCCAGCCTCCTTTTTTAGAGTTAGACTTGATTTGGGAAGAAACTTGTTGAGCTTCTAAGCCACCCATAGGATCCGAAGATCAGCCACACGCTGCAAGAATTACATCAGATGGATCACGATCATGCCGGGCAGCTCACGTGATCTTTGTATTGAGAAACATAGGAGAGAAAACCAAATAGCAACAAGGCTTCATTCTGAGAGCTAACTCCAACTAGAATGTTGATTCTTGTAATAGTCAGTTGTTGCTTTGTTTCCCTTTCGTACTCTCCCTGGCTTGTTGTGACTTGCTAGTCGGTTTTGAATTTCTGGCTCAATGACTTCTGTTGTGGCCCGGATGTTGTGAATAGTTTTGGCTTTGTTACCTCAATTTCAATAAAATTAGGCGGGGGTGATCCCTTTTTTCTTAAAAAACACATTAGATTTCATTACTTAGTTATGATTTCTTATGTATGGATTCCTCACTATAAATCATTATCCTGGGCCACAGCTCATTCCATTTCAATAATGAACTTGGGTACCACATCAGAGTTTTTTCTTTTCTTTTTGACCTCGATAGACGGTAGTGCATTAGAGTTAACTACACATGGTGTGATACTAGTTTTCATATAGTGAAAATTGATTCAATGAATCAATATCTGGAAACAAAGAATATAAAAGTTTATAAAGTTTGACTTTTACTAAAAAAATCTATATGTGCTACATTGTGGAATGGATGGAGTATTGTGGAAAAGAAGAAAACATGCAGCCGAGAAAAAACATAAAGTGGCACTATTTATCTTGACAGAGAGAAAAAAATCTTTTCCATTACTCTTTAGGGCACATTGTGTGTTGTGTCGACTCCCCTTGCTCCCTGCTTTCATCGCTCACCAGGTACAAATCACGGCTCATTGCCAGCCTCCTTTTCCAGCTTTAGACTTGTTTTGAGAAGAAACTAGTTGAGACTTGCTCCTATAATAGGTTTTGAGCTTCTAAGCCACCCATATGATTCGAAGATCGGCTACACCCGAGTTCTTGCAATTTAATTGTGTTTGTATGAACCAAAGAGCTTCTCTTCAGCTGGAAATTGAGACGCCACTCAAGTGTTTTGCTGGTTAATTTCATTGTCAAAGGCTATTACATTGGTCTACATAGTTGGGATCTGACTCAACACGCCAAAAATATGGGGGCCTCCCATATGAAATGCTATGAGAGCATCGGTTGGCATGATAGAAATTTGTATCCCAACTGTTTTCTTCCCTAGCCCACAACATTCCTCAAATACAGAAGAACCCTATATGTAGTTCTGGGTTGTAGTGAATCTTGTTAGGTTTTAGTCCAATAGAACATTGATTTACTTGCTTATCTATCTTCATCCATGCCCCATTGGATCTATTGGTTATTTGTTCCATGTATGACTGGTGCTTATTCTAATTTAACTTTTCAATGCCCCTGATTCTTTCTTCTTTTGATGTTTTTTTTTGTTTTGACCATGACAACCACTTTTTTCTTCATTTTCCCTCGTGGAGACTATAATTTCAAGATAATACATGCAAGTGGGATAGAATTAAAGTTGGAGTGCATATATTCAGAGAGGGGAAATCATTCATCGTGGCAAAGAAGAACCTCTTGGGTGAAATAAGATATGGGTCCCGGGTGAACCTGGCTTAGATCCCACCACATGATAAGAACAAAGCAAAAAAATGTCACTCCAAAGAAGTAGCTTGAGTCTATGACACTTTCTACGGCTGCCGAGGTAGAGGGACGCACGTGCAATGTGTTGGTGCTATCGTGGTTTAGGAGTTGCCACGATAGTGAGAGAGTTGTGTTCTCTAGTGAACAACGCTACTCTCTTACTCTGCTATGTCAATATGCAAATACAAGATCAGAGAATCAGATTTTGGCATTTAGGGATTGCTTGGAGGTCTGTGAATTGAAGGATCTGGGGTTTTCTGGATTCCCCTATACATATGATAATGGTCAATCCGGTGATTGAAACGTCCAAGTAAGGCTTGATCGGGCGGTTGCGGATGAGGCGTGGCGTGACTTATTTCTGTCGGCCAAGGTTGTCCATCTAGCTTCGCCGCGCTCAGACCATTGTCCGATCCTTGTCCAGTTTGAGGTCATTGACAAGCCTCGAAGATAGCGTTCCCCACCACGGTACAAGATCATGTGGGAGCGGCATTCAGCGTTACAGGAAGTTATAGCTGCAGCTTGGGCGGAAAAAAGGCCTGCTGGTCATTTAGGGGATGTTGCAAATTCCCTTAAGTCAGTCATGGCCAGCCTGCGTTTGTGGAGTGCAGAAAATTTCAGCCACATCACTCAAAAGATTGAAAAACTTAGAGCCGAATTGGATGAAATGAAACTGAGTTCAGCTGATAGTGTCCTCATCCGCGCAAAAATGAATGAGATGGATGAGTTACTGTATCGCGAGGAAATGCTATGGCTACAGCGCTTGTGTATTACGTGGCTAAAAGAAGGTGACCGTAATACAAAATATTTCTTTCGACGAGCGGTTTGGCGCTCATGACGTAATTATATTCATCTGCTCCGTCGAGTGGATGGGACGTGGTGTAATGTTCCGTCGGATATGGAACGTATGGCAGCCTCCTACTTCAAGGAGGTTTATTCTAAAGATCCTACCCTCTCCCCTGAGAAGGTTTTGGATTGTATTCCGCCTAAGGTGACTGCCGAGATGATGTTGGGGGAACATAGTAATTTCAAAAAAATTCCTACGCACACGCAAGATCATGGTGATGTGTAGCGACGAGAGGGGAGAGTGTGTCCACGTATCCTCGTGGACCGAAAGCGGAAGCGTTAGCACAACGCGGTTGATGTAGTCGTACGTCTTCATGATCCGACCGATCAAGTACCGAACGCACGACACCTCCGAGTTCAGCACACGTTCAACTCGATGATGTCCCTCGAACTCCGATCCAGCCGAGCTTTGAGGGAGAGTTCCGTCAGCAGGACGGCGTGGTGACGATGATGATGTTCTACCGACGCAGGGCTTCGCCTAAGCACCGCTACGATATTATCGAGGTGGATTATGGTGGAGGGGGGCACCGCACACGGCTAAGAGATCCAAGGGATCAATTGTTGTGTCTCCAAGGGGTGCCTCCCTCCCCGTATATAAAGGAGTGGAGGAGGGGGAGGGGCCCGGCCACCCTAGGCGCACCCCATGAGGAGTCCTACTCCCACCGGGAGTAGGACTCCCCCCTTCCATGTGGGAGTAGGAGAGGAGAGGGAAGAAGAGAGGGGGGGTAAGGAAAGGGGGGGCGCCCCCTCCTTGTCCAATTCTGACTGGGGGGAAGAGGCGCGCGGCTGCCCCTTGGCCACCCCTCCTCTTCTCCACTAGGGCCCAATAGGCCCATTAGTCTCCCCGGGGGGTTCCGGTAACCCCCCGGTACTCCGGTATATGCCCGATACTCCCCGGAACCATTCCGGTGTCCGAACATAGTCATCCAATATATCAATCTTTATGTCTCGACCATTTCGAGACTCCTTGTCATGTCCGTGATCACATCCGGGACTCCGAACTACCTTCGGTACATCAAAACACATAAACTCATAATATAACCATCATCGAACTTTAAGCGTGTGGACCCTACGGGTTCGAGAACTATGTAGACATGACCGAGACACGTCTCTGGTCAATAACCAATAGAGGAACCTGGATGCTCATATTGGCTCCCACATATTCTACGAAGATCTTTATCGGTCAAACCGCATAACAACATATGTTGTTCCCTTTGTCCTCAGTATGTTACTTGCCCGAGATTCGATCGTCGGTATCTTAATACCTAGTTCAATCTCGTTACCGGCAAGTCTCTTTACTCGTTCCGTAATACATCATCCCGCAACTAACTCATTAGTTACAATTCTTGCAAGGCTTAAGTGGTGTGCATTACCGAGTGGGCCCAGAGATACCTCTCCGACAATCGGAGTGACAAATCCTAATCTCGAAATACGCCAACTCAAGAAGTACCTTCAGAGACACCTGTAGAGCACCTTTATAATCACCCAGTTACGTTGTGACGTTTTGTAGCACACAAAGTGTTCCTCCAGTAAACGGGAGTTGCATAATCTCATAGTCATAGGAACATGTATAAGTCATGAAGAAAGCAATAGCAACATACTAAACGATCAAGTGGTAAGCTAACGGAATGGGTCAAGTCAATCACATCATTCTCCTAATGATGTGATCCCGTTTATCAAATGACAACTCATGTCTATGGTTAGGAAACTTAACCATCTTTGATCAATGAGCTAGTCAAGTAGAGGCATACTAGTGACACTCTGTTTGTCTATGTATTCACACATGTATTATGTTTCCGGTTAATACAATTCTAGCGTGAATAATAAACATTTATCATGAAATAAGGAAATAAATAATAACTTTATTATTGCCTCTAGGGCATATTTCCTTCAGTCTCCCACTTGCACTAGAGTCAATAATCTAGATCACATCGCCATGTGATTTAACATCAATAGTTCACATCACCATGTGATTAACACTCATAGTTCACATCGTCATGTGACCAACACCCAAAGGGTTTACTAGAGTCAATAATCTAGTTCACATCGCTATGTGATTAACACCCAAAGAGTACTAAGGTGTGATCATGTTTTCCTTGTGAGAGAAGTTTAGTCGACGGGTCTGCCATATTCAGATCCGTATGTATTTTGCAAATTTCTATATCAACAATGCTCTGCACAAAGCTACTCTAGCTAATTGCTCCCACTTTCAATATGTATATAGGTCGAGGCTTAGAGTCATCCAGATTGGTGTCAAAGCTTGCATCGACGTAACTCTTTACGACGAACCTTTTGTCACCTCCATAATCGAGAAACATATCCTTATTCCGCTAAGGATAAGTTTGACCGCTGTCTAGTGATCTACTCCTAGATCACTATTGTACTCCCTTGCCAAACTCAGTGTAGGGTATATGATGTCTACTACACAACCTTCTTCTTGTAGACGTTGTTGGGCCTGCAAGTGCACAGGTTTGTAGGACAGTAGCAAATTTCCCTCAAGTGGATGACCTAGGGTTTATCAATCCGTAGGAGGCGTAGGATGAAGATGGTCTCTCTCGAGCAACCCTGCAACCAAATAACAAATAGTCTCTTGTGTCCCCAACACACCCAATACAATGGTAAATTGTATAGGTGCACTAGTTCGGCGAAGAAATGGTGAAACAAGTGGTACATGGATAGTAGATAATAGTTTTTGTAATCTGAAATAATAAAAACAGCAAGGTAGCAAGTGACAAAAGTGAGCGTAAACGGTATTGCAATGCATTGAAACAAGGCCTAGGGTTCATACTTTCGCTAGTGTAAGTCCTCTCAACAATACTAATATAATTGGATCACATAACTATCCCTCAACATGCAACAAAGAGTCACTCCAAAGTCACTAATAGCGGAGAACGAACGAAGAGATTATGGTAGGGTACGAAACCACCTCAAAGTTATTCTTTCCAATCAATCCATTGGGCTATTCCTATAAGTGTCACAATAGCCCTGATGTTCGTACTAGAATAACACCTTAAGACACAAATCAACCAAAACCCTAATGTCACCTAGATACTCCAATGTCACCTCAAGTATCCGTGGGTATGATTATACGATATGCATCACACAATCTCGGATTCATCTATTCAACCAACACAAAGGACCTCAAAGAGTGCCCCAAAGATCTACTGGAGAATCACGACGAAAACGTGTGCCAACCCCTATGCATAGGTTCATGAACCCGCAAGTTGGTCACCTTAACATACATCAAGTGGCACGCGGTATCCCATTGTCACCACAGATATCCACGGCAAGACATACATCAAGTGTTCTCAAATCTTTAAAGACTCAATCCGATAAGATTACTCCAAAGGGGAAACTCAATTTATTACAAGAGAGAATATAGGGGAAGAAACATCATAGGATCCAAATATAATAGCAAAGCTCGCGATACATCAAGATCGTACCAAATCAAGAACACGAGAGAGAGAGAGAGAGAGATCAAACACATAGCTACTGGTACATACCCTCAGCCCCGAGGGAGAACTACTCCATCCTCGTCATGGAGAGTACCGAGATGATGAAGATGGCCACCGGTGAGGGTTCCCCCCCTCCGGCAGTGTGTCGAAACAGGGTCCTGATTGACTTTTGGTGGCTACGGAGGCTTCTGGCGGCGAAACTCCCGATCTATCTTGCATTCTGAAAGTTTTAGGGTATATGGAGTTATATAGGCAGAAGAAGCACGTCAGGGGAGCCACGGGGGCCCCACGAGGCAGGGGGCGCGCCCTAGGGGGTGGGTGCGCCCCCACCCTCGTGGGCAGCTCACGTATCTTCTAACGTGGGGTCCAAGTTGATCAGGTGTGTTTCCTTCCAAAAATAACTTCTCCAGTTGATTCCATTCCGTTTCAACTCCGCCTGATATTCCTTTTCTTCAAAACACTGAAATAGGCATAAAACAACAAATCTGGGTTGGGCCTCCGGTTAATAGGTTAGTCCCAAAAATAATATAAAAGTGGATAATAAAGCCCAATATTGCCCAAAACAGTAGATAATATAGCATGGAGCAATCAAAATTTATAGATACGTTGGAGACGTATCAAGCATCCCCAAGCTTAATTCCTGCTTGTCCTCGAGTAGGTAAATGATAAAAAGATAATTTTTGATGTGGAATGCTAGTTGGCATAATTTCAATGTAATTCTTCTTACTTGTGATATGAATATTCAGATTCGAAAGATTCAAGACAAAAGTTCATATTGACATAAAAATAATAATACTTCAAGCATACTAACTAAGCAATCATGTCTTCTCAAAATAACATGGCCAAAGAAAGTTATCCCTACAAAATCATATAGTCTGGCTATGCTCCATCTTCACCACACAAAATATTTAAATCATGCGCAACCCCGATGACAAGCCAAGCAATTGTTTCATACTTTTGATGTTCTCAAACTTCTTCAATCTTCACGCAATATATGAGTGTGAGCCATGGACATAGCACTATAGGTGGAATAGAATGGTGGTTGTGGAGAAGACAAAAAGGGAGAAGATAGTATCACATCAACTAGGCATATCAACGGGCTATGGAGATGCCCATCAATAGATATCAATGTGAGTGAGTAGGGATTGCCATGCAACGGATGCACTAGAGATGTAAATGTATGAAAGCTCAACAAAAGAAACTAGTGGGTGTGCATCCAACTTGCTTGCTCACGAAGACCTAGGGCAATTTGAGGAAGCCCATCATTGGAATATACAAGCCAAGTTCTATAATGTAAAATTCCCACTAGTATATGAAAGTGACAACATATGAGACTCTCTATATGAAGAACGTGGTGCTACTTTGAAGCACAATATATGAGACTTGCTATATCATGGTGCTACTTTGAAGCACAAGTGTGGAAAAAAGGATAGTAGCATTGCCCCTTTTTATTTATTTTCTTTTTTTATTTGGCCTTTCCTTTTTTTATTTGGCCTTTCCCTTTTTTGGCCTTTTTTTGGGACAATGCTCTATTGAATGGTGATCATCACACTTCTATTTATTTACAACTCAAGAATTACAACTCGATACTAGAACAAAGATGACTATATGAATGCCTCTGGCGGTGTACCGGGATATGCAATGAATCAAGAGTGACATGTATGAAAGAATTATGAATGGTGGCTTTGCCACAAATACAATGTCAACTACATGATCATGCAAAGCAATATGACAATGATGAAGCGTGTCATAATAAACGGAACGATGGAAAGTTGCATGGCAATATATCTCGGAATGGCTATGGGAATGCCATAATAGGTAGGTATGGTGGCTGTTTTGAGGAAGGTATATGGTGGGTTTATGGTACCGATGAAAGTTGCGCGGTACTAGAGAGGCTAGCAAAGGTGGAAGGGCGAGAGTGCGTATAATCCATGGACTCAACATTAGTCATAAAGAACTCACATACTTATTGCAAAAATCTATTAGTTATCAAAACAAAGTACTATGCGCATGCTCCTAGGGGGATAGATTGGTAGGAAAAGACCATCGCTCGTCCCCGACCGCCACTCATAAGGAAGACAATCAATAAACACCTCATGCTCTGACTTCGTTACATAACGGTTCACCATAGGTGCATGCTACGGGAATCACAAACTTCAACACAAGTATCTCTGAAATTCACAACTACTCAACTAGCATGACTCTAATATCACCATCTCCATATCTCAAAACAATCATCAAGCATCAAACTTCTCTTAGTATTCAGCACACTCATAAGAGAATTTTTATTATTCTTGAATACCTAGCATATTAGGATTTTAAGAAAATTACCATGCTATTTAAGACTCTCAAAATAATCTAAGTGAATCATGAGAGATCAATAGTTTATATAAAACGAATCCACCACCGTGCTCTAAAAGATATAAGTGAAGTACTGGAGCAAACAACAAACTACTCCGAAGGATATAAGTGAAGATCAATGAGTAGTCGAATAATTATGCAACTATGTGAAGACTCTCTAACATTTAATAATTTCAGATCTTGGTACTTTATTCAAACAGCAAGCAAAGCAAAATAAAATGACATCTAAGAATAGCAAACATCATGTGAAGAAGCAAAAACTTAGGATCAACCGATACTAACCGATAGTTGTTGAAGAAGAAAGGTGGGATGCCAACCGGGGCATCCCCAAGCTTAGATGCTTGATACTTCTTGAAATATTATCATGGGATGCCTTGGGAATCCCCAAGCTTGAGCTTTTGTGTCTCCTTAATTCCTCTCATATCACGGTCTCCCTAAATCTCAAAAGCTTCATCCACACAAAACTCAACAAGGACTCGTGAGATAAGTTAGTATAAACCATTGCAAAAACCTTATCATACTCTACTGTAGAAATTCACTAAAATTATTATTCAACATTTCCTACTAAATGCCTCTGCATATTTAATAGTCCTATCCTCAAATAGAATCATTAAAGAAGCAAACATGTGCAAACAATGCAAACAGCAATCTGCCTAAACAGGATAGTCTGTAAAGAATGCTGCAACATCCATACTTCCCTAGAACCAAAAATTATGAAAGAAAATTCCCAGTGTATTAAATTTATCATAACTTAATATGCAAAAGGTTTCAACATTTTATCACATTCTGACTTTTCTAGGGAATTATTGCAACAGCGGTAAACTTTCTGTTTTCAAACAGCAACATGTACACTTGTAACATAGGCATAGTAAAGGCTATCAACGCCACTTTTATTGAAATAAAAGTGGCAAAACATTGTTCTAAATAACAGCAAGAAAGTCCTAACAAAATAAATTGACGCTCCAAGCAAAACACATATCATGTGGTGAATAAAAATATAGCTCCAAGTAAAGTTACCGATGAACGAAGACGAAAGAGGGGATGCCTTCCGGGGCATCCCCAAGCTTAGGCTCTTGGTTGTCCTTGAATATTACCTTGGGGTGCCTTGGGAATCCCCAAGCTTAGGATCTTTCCACTCCTTATTCCATAGTCCATCGAATCCTTACCCAAAACTTGAAAACTTCACAACACAAAACTTAAAGTAGAAAACTCGTAAGCTCCGTTAGTATAAGAAAATAAATCACCACTTCAAGGTACTGTAATGAACTCATTCTTTATTTATATTGGTGTTAAAATTACTGTATTCTAACTTCTCTATGGTTTATAAACTAATTTACTAGCCATAGATTCATCAAAATAAGCAAACAACACATAGAAAACAGAATCTGTCAAAAACAGAAAAGTCTGTAGTAATCTGGATCAAACGTATACTTCTGGAGCTCCTAAAATTCTCAAATAAATTGCTGGACCTGAGGAATTTATCTATTAATCATCTGCAAAAAGAATTAACTAAATATCACTCTCCAATAAAAAATTGCAACAATTCTCGTGAGCGCTAAAATTTCTGTTTTTGACAGCATGATCAACAAGACTTCCCCCAAGTCTTCCCAAAGGTTCTACTTGGCACAAACACTAATTAAAAGCATAAAACCACATCTAAACAGAGGCTAGATGAATTATTTATTACTAAACAGGAACAAAAAGCAAGGAACTAAAATAAAATTGGGTTGCCTCCCAACAAGCGCTATCGTTTAACGCCCCTAGCTAAGCATGATTATTTCAAAGATGCTCACATAAAGGATAAGAATTGTAACATAAAAAGAGCATCATGAAGAATATGACTAGCGCATTTAAGCCTAACCCACTTCCCATGCATAGCGATTTTGTGAGCAAACAACTTATGGGAACAAGAATCAACTTGCATAGGAAGGTAAAACAAGCATAACTTCAAAACTTTAAGCACATAGAGAGGAAACTTGATATTATTGCAACTCCTACAAGCATATATTCCACCCTCATAATAATTTTCAGTAGCATCATGAATGAATTCAACAATATAACCAGCACCTAAATCATTATTTTCATGATGCATAAGCATAGAAATTTTATCACTCCACACAAGCAAAATTCTTCTCATTAATAGTAGTGGGAGCAAACTCAACAAAGTAACTATCATATGATTGAAAATTGAAATCAAGATGACAAGTTTCATTGTTATTATTATTCTTTAAAGCATACGTGTCATCACAATAATCATCATAGATAGGAGGCATGCTTTCATTATAATAAATTTGCTCATCAAAACTTGGGGGACAAAAAATATCATCTTCATCAAACGTAGCTTCCCCAAGCTTGTGACTTTGCATATCATTAGCATCATGGATATTCAAGGAATTCATACTAGCAACATTGCAATCATGCTTATCATTCAAATATTTAGTGCCAAACATTTTATAGATTTCTTCTTCTAGCACTTGAGCACAATTATCCTTTCCATCATACTCATGAAAGATATTAAAAAGATGAAGCGTATGAGACAAACTCAATTCCATTTTTTATAGTTTTCTTTTATAAACTAAGCTAGTGATAAAACAAGAAACTAAAAGACTCAATTGCAAGATCTAAAGATATACCTTCAAGCGCTAACCTCCCCGGCAACGGCGCCAAAAAAGAGCTTGATGTCTACTACACAACCTTCTTCTTGTAGACGTTGTTGGGCCTGCAAGTGCACAGGTTTGTAGGACAGTAGCAAATTTCCCTCAAGTGGATGACCTAAGGTTTATCAATCTATAGGAGGCGTAGGATGAAGATGGTCTCTCTCGAGCAACCCTGCAACCAAATAACAAAGAGTCTCTTGTGTCCCCAACACACCCAATACAATGGTAAATTGTATAGGTGCACTAGTTCGGCGAAGAGATGGTGAAACAAGTGGTATATGGATAGTAGATAATAGTTTTTGTAATCTGAAATAATAAAAACAGCAAGGTAGCAAGTGATAAAAGTGAGCGTAAACGGTATTTCAATGCGTTGAAACAAGGCCTAGGGTTCATACTTTCGCTAGTGTAAGTCCTCTCAACAATACTAACATAATTGGATCACATAACTATCCCTCAACATGCAACAAAGAGTCACTCCGAAGTCACTAATAGCGGAGAACAAACGAAGAGATTATGGTAGGGTACGAAACCACCTCAAAGTTATTCTTTCCAATCAATCCGTTGGGCTATTCCTATAAGTGTCACAAACAGCCCTGGAGTTCATACTAGAATAACACCTTAAGACACAAATCAGCCAAAACCCTAATGTCACCTAGATACTCCAATGTCACCTCAAGTATCCGTGGGTATGATTATACGATATGCATCACACAATCTCGGATTCATCTATTCAACCAACACAAAGGACCTCAAAGAGTGCCCCAAAGATCTACTGGAGAATCACGACGAAAACGTGTGCCAACCCCTATGCATAGGTTCATGAACCCGCAAGTTGGTCACCTTAACATACATCAAGTGGCACGCGGTATCCCATTGTCACCACAGATATCCACGGCAAGACATACATCAAGTGTTCTCAAATCTTTAAAGACTCAATCCGATAAGATTACTCCAAAGGGGAAACTCAATTCATTACAAGAGAGAAGAGGGGGGATGAAACATCATAGGATCCAAATATAATAGCAAAGCCCGCAATACATCAAGATCGTGCCAAATCAAAAACACGAGAGAGAGAGAGAGAGAGAGAGAGAGATCAAACACATAGCTACTGGTACATACCCTCAGCCCCGAGGGAGAACTATTCCCTCCTCGTCATGGAGAGTGCCGGGATGATGAAGATGGCCACCGGTGAGGGTCCCCCCCCCCTCCGGCAGGGTGCCGGAACAGGGTCCCGATTGACTTTTGGTGGCTACGGAGGCTTATGGCGGCGGAACTCCCGATCTATCTTGCGTTCTGAAAGTTTTAGGGTATATGGAGTTATATAGGCAGAAGAAGCACGTCAGGGGAGCCACAGGGGCCCCACGAGGCAGGGGGCCCCGCCCTAGGGGTGGGCGCGCCCCCACCCTCGTGGGCAGCTCCCGTATCTTCTGACGTGGGGTCCAAGTCCATCAGGTGTGTTTCCTTCCAAAAATAACTTCTCCAGTTGATTTCGTTCCGTTTCAACTCCATCTGATATTCCTTTTCTTCAAAACACTAAAATAGGCATAAAACAGCAAATCTGGGCTGGGCCTCCGGTTAATAGGTTACTCCCAAAAATAATATAAAAGTGGATAATAAAGCCCAATATTGCCCAAAACAGTAGATAATATAGCATGGAGCAATCAAAAATTACAGATACATTGGAGACGTATCAGTATACAATAGATCTGGTACACAGCATGGCATACTTTATAGAACCTATGGCTGAGGCATAGGGAATGATTTTCATTCTCTTTCCATCTTCTGTTGTGGTCGGGCTATGAGTCTTACTCAATTTCACACCTTGTAACACAGGCAAGAACTCTTTCTTTGACTGTTCCATTTTGAGCTACTTCAAAAACTTGTCAAGGTATATGCTCATTGAAAAACTTATCAAGCGTCTTGATCTATCTCTACACATCTTTATGCTCAATATGTAAGCAGCTTCACCGAAGTCTTTCTTTGAAAAACTCCTTCCAAATACTCCTTTATGCTTTCCAAAAAATTCTACATTATTTCCGATCAACAATATGTCATTCACATATATTTATCAGAAATGTTGTAGTGCTCCCACCCACTTTCTTGTAAATACAGGCTTCACCGCAAGTCTGTATAAAATTATATGCTTTGATCAACTCATCAAAGTGTATATTCCAAGTCTGAGATGCTTGCACCAGTGCATAGATGGATCGATGGAACTTGCACATTTTGTTAACACCTTTAGGATCGACAAAACCTTCTGGTTGCATCATATACAACTCTTCTTTAAGAAATCCATTAAGGAAGATAGTTTTGATTTCCATTTGCCAGATTTCCTAAAATGTGGCAATTTGCTAACATGATTCGGACAGACTTAAGCATCGCTATGAGTGAGAAAATCTCATCGTAGTCAACACCTTGAACTTTGTCAAAACCTTTTTTCGACAAGTCTAGCTTTGTAGATAGTAACACTACTATCAGCGTCCGTCTTCCTCTTGAAGATCCATTTATTATTTATGGCTTGCCGATCATCGGGAAATTCAACCGAAGTCCACACTTGTTCTCATACATGGATCCCATCTTAGATTTCATGGCCTCAAGCCATTTTGCGGAATCTGGGCTCATCATCGCTTCCTCATAGTTCGTAGGTTCGTCATGGTCAAGTAACATGACCTCCAGAACAATATTACCGTACCACTCTGGTGCGGATCTCACTCTGGTTGACCTACGAGGTTTGGTAGTAACTTGATCTGAAGTTACATGATAATCATCATTAGCTTCGTCACTAATTGGTGTAGGAGTCACAGGAACAGATTTTTGTGATGAACTACTTTCCAATAAGGGAGCAGGTATAGTTACCTCATCAAGTTCTACTTTCCTCCCACTCACTTTTTCGAGAGAAACTCCTTCTCTAGAAAGGATCCATTCTTAGCAACGAATGTCTTGCTTTCGGATCTGTGATAAAATGTGTACCCAACTGTCTCCTTTGGGTATCCTATGAAGATACATTTCTCCAATTTGGGTTTGAGCTTATCAGGATGAAACTTTTTCACATAAGTATCACAACCCCAAACTTTAAGAAACAACAACTTTGGTTTCTTACCAAACCACAGTTCATACGGCGTTGTCTCAACGGATTTAGATGGTGCTCTATTTAACGTGAATGCAGCTGTCTCTAATGCATAACCCCAAAACGAGAGTGGTAAATCAGTTGCGAAACTATTCCGCATTGTTTCAAATGAAGACCAAACTTGTAACTCAAATATTCTTCTCCATGATCAGATCGTAGAAACTTTATTTTCTTGTTACGATGATTTTCCACTTCACTCTGAAATTATATGAACTTTTCAAATGTTTCAGACTTATGTTTCATCAAGTAGATATACCCATATCTACTCAAATCATCTGTGAAGGTCAGAAAATAACGATACCCGCCGCGAGCCTCAACACTCATCGGATCGCATACATCACTATGTATTATTTCCAATAAGTCAGTTGCTCGCTCCATTGTTCCGGAGAACGGAGTCTTAGTCATCTTTCCCATAAGGCATGGTTTGCAAGCATCAAGTGATTCATAATCAAGTGATTCCAAAATCCCATCAGCATGGAGTTTCTTCATGCGCTTTACACCAACATGACCTAAACAGCAGTGCCACAAATAAGTTGCAGTATCATTATTAACTTTGCATCTTTTGGCTTCAATATTATGAATATGTGCATCACTATGATCGAGATCCAACAAACTATTTTCATTGGGTGTATGACCATCGAAGGTTTTATTCATGTAAACAGAACAACAATTATTCTCTGACTTTAAATGAATAACCGTATTGCAATAAACATGATCAAATCATATTCATGCTCAACGCAAACACCAAATAACATTTATTTAGGTTCAACACTAATCCCGAAAGTATAGGGAGTGTGTGATGATGATCATATCAATCTTGGAACTATTTCCAACACACATCGCCACTTCACCCTTAACTAGTCTCTGTTCATTCTGCAACTCCCGTTTCAAGTTACTACTCTTAGCAACTGAACTAGTATCAAATACCCAGGGGTTGCTATAAACACTAGTAAAGTAAACATCAATAACATGTATATCCAATATACCTTTGTTCACCTTGACATCCTTCTTATCCGCCAAATACTTGGGGCAGTTCCGCTTCTAGTGACCAGTCCCTTTGCAGTAGAAGCACTTAGTCTCAGGCTTAGGTCCAGACTTGGGCTTCTTCACTTGAGAAGCAACTTTCTTGCCATTCTTCTTGAAGTTCCCCTTCTTCCCTTTGCCCTTTTCTTGAAACTAGTGGTCTTGTCAACCATCAACACTTGATGCTTTTCTTGATTTCTAGCTTCGTCGATTTCAACATCACGAAGAGCTTGGGAATTCCTTTTGTCATCCCTTGCATATTTATAGTTCATTGATAACCCACAAGTATAGGGAATCACATAGTTTTTGAGGGTAGAGTATTCAGCCCAAATTTATTGATTCGACACAAGGGGAGCCAAAGAATATTCTCAAGTATTAGCAGCTGAGTTGTCAATTCAACCACACCTGGAAACTTAATATTTGCAGCAAAGTGTTTAGTAGCAAAGTAATATGATAGTAGTGGTAATGGTAGCAAAAGGTGGTGATAGTAAAAGTAATGTTTTTGGAATTTTGTAGTGATGATAGCAATAGCAACGGAAAAGTAAATAAGCGAAGAACAATATATGGAAAGCTCGTAGGCAATGGATCAGTATGGAGAATTATGCCGGATGCGGTTCATCATGTAACAGTCATAACCTAGGGTGACACAGAACCAACTCTAGTTCATCAATGTAATGTAGGCATGTATTCCGAATATAGTCATACTTGCTTATGGAAAAGAACTTGCATGACATCTTTTGTCCTACCCTCCTGTGGCAGTAGGGTCCTTACGGAAACTAAGAGATATTAAGGCCTCCATTTAATAGAGTACCGGAACAAAGCATTAACACATAGTGAATACATGAACTCCTCAAACTACGGTCATCACCGGTAAGTATCACCATTATTGTCACTTCGGGGTTAACGGATCATAACACATAATAGGTGACTATAGACTTGCAAGATAGGATCAAGAACTCTCATATATTGATGAAAACATAATAGGTTCAGATCTGAAATCATGGCACTCGGGCCCTAGTGACAAGCATTAAGCATAGCAATGTCATAGCAACATCAATCTCAGAACATAGTGGATACTAGGGATCAAACCCTAACAAAACTAACTCGATTACATGATAGATCCCATCCAACCCATCACCGTCCAGCAAGCCTACGATGGAATTACTCACGCACGGCGGTGAGCATCATGAAATTGGTGATGGAGGATGGTTGATGATGATGATGATGGCGACGGATTCCCCTCTTCGGAGCCCCGAACGGACTCCAGATCAGCCCTCCCGAGAGGTTTTAGGGCTTGACGGTGGCTCCGTATCATAAAACGCGATGAATTCTTCTCTCTGATTTTTCTCTCCCCGAAACACAATATATAGAGTTAGAGTTGGAGTCGGAGGAGCTCCACGGGGCCCACGAGATAGGGGGCGCGCCTTAGGGGGGCAGGCGCGAGCAGGCGCCCCCCCACCCTCGTGGACAGGTGGTGGGCCCCCCTGGCCTTCATCTTTTGCAGGTATTTTTTATATTTTCCAAAAAGTTGCTCCGTGAAGTTTCAGGTCATTCCGAGAACTTTTGTTTCTGCACATAAATAACACCATGGTAATTCTGCTGAAAACAGCGTCAGTCCGGGTTAGTTCCATTCAAATCATGCAAGTTAGAGTCCAAAACAAGGGAAAAAGTGTTTGAAAAAGTAGATACGACGGAGACGTATCATTCATCACTAAGTTCTAGTAACTTGGTGATAGTGACTAGAGAACTTTGTCAATTACTATCTTATCTGGAAGATTAACTCCCACTTGATTCAAGCAATTGTAGTACTCAGACAATCTGAGCACATGCTCACTGGTTGAGCTATTCTCCTCCATCTTGTAGGCAAAGTACTGTCAGAGGTCTCATACCTCTAGACATGGGCATGAGTTTGAAATACCAATTTCAACTCTTGGAACATCTCATATGCTCCATGGCATTCAAAATGTCTTTGAAGCCCCGATTCTTAGCCGTAAAGCATGGTGCACTAAACTATCAAGTAGTCATCATACCAAGCTTTGCCAAATGTTCAAAACGTCTACATATGCTCCTACAATAGGTCCGTCACCTAGTGGTGCATCAAGGACATAATTCTTTTGTGCAGCAATGAGGATAATCCTCAAGTTACGGACCCAGTCCGTGTAATTGCTACCATCATCTTTCAACTTTGCTTTCTCAAGGAATGCATTAAAATTCAACGGAATAACAGCACGAGCCATCTATCTACAACAACATAGACATGCAAAATACTATCAGGTACTAAGTTCATGATAAATTCAGGTTCAATTAATCATATTACTTAAGAACTCCCACTTAGATAGACATCCCTCTAATCATCTAAGTGATCACGTGATCCATATCAACTAAACCATGTCCGATCATCACGTGAGATGGAGAAGTTTTCAATGGTGAACATCACTATGTTGATCATATCTACTATATGATTCATGCTCGACCTTTCGGTCTCTAGTGTTCCGTGGCCATATCTGCATATTCTAGGCTCATCAAGTTTAACCCGAGTATTCTGCGTGTGCAAAACTGGCTTGCACCCATTGTAAATGAACGTAGAGCTTATCACACCCGATCATCACATGGTGTCTCGGCACAAAGAACTTTGGCAACGGTGCATACTCAAGGAGAACACTTTTATCTTGAAATTTAGTGAGAGATCATCTTATAATGCTACCGTCAATCAAAGCAAAATAAGATGCATAAAAGATAAACATCACATGCAACCAATATAAGTGATATGATATGGCCATCATCATCTTGTGCTTGTGATCTCCATCTCCGAAGCACCGTCATGATCACCATCGTCACCGGCGCGACACCTTGATCTCCATCGTAGCATCGTTGTCGTCTCGCCAACTATTGCTTCTACGACTATCGCTACCGCTTAGTGATAAAGTAAAGCAACTACAGGGCGATTGCATTGCATACAATAAAGTGACAACCATATGGCTCCTGCCAGTTGCCGATAACTCGGTTACAAAACATGATCATCTCATACAATAAAATATAGCATCATGCCTTGACCATATCATATCACAACATGCCCTGCAAAAACAAGTTAGACGTCGTCTACTTTGTTGTTGCAAGTTTTACGCGGCGGCTACGGGCTGAGTAAGAACCGTTCTTACCTACGCATCAAAACCACAACGATAGTTCGTCAAGTTAGTGTTGTTTTAACCTTCTCAAGGACCGGGCGTAGCCACACTCGGTTCAACTAAAGTTGGACAAACTGACACCCGCCAGCCACCTGTGTGCAAAGCACGTCGATAGAACCAGTCTCGCGTAAGCATACGTGTAATGTCTGTCCGGGCAGCTTCATCCAACAATACCGTCGAACCAAAGTGTGACATGCTGGTAAGCAGTATGACTTGTATCGCCCACAACCCACTTGTGTTCTACTCGTGCATATAACATCAACGCATAAAACCTGGCTCTGATACCACCGTTGGGGAACGTAGTAATTTCAAAAAAATTCCTACGCACACGCAAGATCATGGTGATACACAACAACGAGAGGGGAGAGTGTGTCCACGTTAGTTCCATTCAAATCATGCAAGTTAGGGTCCAAAACAAGGGCAAAAGTGTTTGGAAAAGTAGATACGACGGAGACGTATCAACTCCCCCAAGCTTAAACCTTTGCTTGTCCTCAAGCAATTCAGTTGATAAACTGAAAGTGATAAAGAAAAGCTTTTACAAACTCTGTTTGCTCTTGTTGTTGTAAATATGTAAAGCCAGCATTCAAGTTTTCAGCAAAGATTATAACTAACCACATTCACAATAACGCTTAGGTCTCAAGTTTACTCATATCAATGGCATAATCAACTAGCGAGCAATAATAATAAATCTCGGATGACAACACTTTGTCAAAACAATCATAATATGATATAACAAGATGGTATCTCACTAGCCCTTTCTGAGACCGCAAAACATAAATGCAGAGCACCTTTAAAGACCAAGGACGGACTAGACATTGTAATTCATGGTAAAAGAGATCCAATAAAGTCATACCCAATGTAAACTAACAATAATGAATGCAAATGACAGCAGTGCTCTCCAACTCGTGCTTTTTAATAAGAGGATGGTGACTCAGCATAAAAGTAAATATATAGGCCCTTCGCAGAGGGAAGCAGGGATTTGTAGAGGTGATAGAGCTCGGTTTTGAAATAGAGGTGAATAATATTTTGAGCGGTATACTTTCATTGTCAACATAACAACCAAGAGATGGCGATATCTTCCATGCTACACACATTATAGGCGGTTCCCAAACAGAATAGTGAAGTTTATACTCCCCCTTCCACCAACAAGCATCAATCCATGGCTTGCTTGAAACAACGAGTGCCTCCAACTAACAAGAGTCCCAGTGGGAGTTTTGTTTGCAATTATTTTGATTTAGTTTGCATAAAGCATGGGACTGGGCATCCCGGTGACCACCCACTTTCTCGTGAGTGAGGAGCGGAGTCCACTCCTCTTGAGAATAACCCGCCTAACATGGAAGATAGGGACAACCCTAGTTGATACATGAGCTATTCAAGCATATAAAACAGGATATTTATTTAAAGGTTTAGAGTTTGGCACATGCAAATTTACTTGGAACGACAGGTAGGTACCGTATATAGGTAGGTATAATGGACTCATGTGGAATAACTTTGGGGTTTAAGGGATTGGATGCACAAGCAGTATTCCCGCTTAGTACAGGTGAAGGCTAGCAAAAGACTGGGAAGCGACCAGCTGGAGAGCGATGATACGTCTTCGTCATATCTACTTTTCCAAACACTTTTGCCCTTGTTTTGGAATCTAACTTGTATGATTTGAATGGAACTAACCCGGACTGATGCTGTTTTCAGCAGAATTGCCATGGTGTTGTTTTATGTGCAGAAAACAAATATTATCGGAATGACCTGAAACTCCACGGAACATCTTAGAAAAATTAAAAAAAATCCTCGCCAAAGATGAAGACCAGCGGGCCCACACCTTGTCCACGAGGGTGGCCCCCCCCCCTCTAGGGCGCGCCCCCTACCTCGTGGGCCCCCTGGATGCCCTCCGACGCCAACTCCAACTCTATATATTTGCTTTCGGAGAGAAAAAAATCAGATAGAAGAAATCATCGTGTTTTACGATACGGAGCCGCCGCCAAGCCCTAAAACCTCTCGGGAGGGCTGATCTGGAGTCCGTTCAGGGCTCCGGAGAGGGGGATTCGTCGCCGTCGTCATCATCAACCATCCTCCATCACCAATTTCATGATGCTCACAGCCGTGCGTGAGTAATTCCATCGTAGGCTTGCTGGATGGTGATGGGTTGGATGAGATTTATCATGTAATCGAGTTAGTTTTGTTAGGGTTTGATCCCTAGTGTCCACTATGTTGTGAGATTGATGTTGCTATGACTTTGCTATGCTTAATGCTTGTCACTAGGGCCCGAGTGCCATGATTTCAGATCTGAACCTATTATGTTTTCATGAATATATGTGAGTTCTTGATCCTATCTTGCAAGTCTATAGTCACCTACTATGTGTTATGATCCGGCAACCCCGAAGTGACAATAATCGGGACCACTCCCGGTGATGACCATAGTTTGAGGAGTTCATGTATTCACTATGTGCTAATGCTTTGTTCCAGTTCTCTATTAAAAGGAGGCCTTAATATCCCTTAGTTTCCATTAGGACCCCGCTGCCATGGGAGGGTAGGACAAAAGATGTCATGCAAGTTCTTTTCCATAAGCACATATGACTATATACGGAATACATGCCTACATTAGATTGATGAATTGGAGTTAGTTCTGTGTCACCCTATGGTATGACTGTTACATGATGAACCGCATCCGGCATAATTATCCATCACTGATCCGGTGCCTACGAGTTTTCCATATACTGGTTCTCGCTTATTTACTTTCCCGCTGCTACTGTTACAATCACTACAAAATACCAAAAATATTACTTTTGATGTCTTTACTTTTGTTGCCGCTACCACCACTATCATATTACTTTGCTACTAAACACTTTGCTGCAGATACTAAGTTTCTAGGTGTGGTTGAATTGACAACTCAGCTGCTAATACTTGAGAATATTTTTTGGCTCCCCTTGTGTCGAATCAATAAATTTGGGTTGAATACTCTACCCTTGAAAGCTGTTGCAATCCCCTATACTTGTGGGTTATCAAGACTAATTTCTGGTGCCGTTGCTGGGGAGCATAGCTCTATTCTTTGAGTCACTTGGGATTTATATCTGCTGGACACTATGAAGAGCTTGAAAGACGCTAAGACAACAATTTGTCCCTCAACTACGAGGGGAGGTAAGGAACTGCCATCTAGCTCTGCACTTGATTCACCTTCTGTTATGAGTAAGCTAGCAACACCTAAACCTACTTCTGCTATTCGTTCCGATATGTCGAATGTTATTGATGATGCCACTTCTCTATGCATGATACTTATGATGAAACTGCTTCTATGCCTGATACTACTGTGCCCCTTGGTGAATTTCTTGATGAACAAATTGCTAGGGCTAGAGAAAATACATTATTGAATCCGGATACGATGATGATAGTGATGATGAAAATATGCCTGTTATCCCTGAGGGTTATCTTTTTGACATGGAATCTTCTGCCGCTATTTTAGCTTGCAAAGATAGATATGAGCTCAAGAGGTTATTAGTTAAATGGAACAAAGAATCACTTAGAGATAAAATGAAACCCGACCCTTCTTTTGCTACTTCACCTATTTGTGTTCCTGATAAGGATTATGAATTCTCTGTTGATCCTGATATAATTACTTTGGTTGAATCTGATCCGTTTTATGGCTATGAATCTGAAACTGTTGTGGCACATCTTACTAAGTTAAATGATATAGCCGCCCTGTTTACTAATGATGAGAGATCGTGTTACTTTTATATACTCAAAATATTTCCATTCTCATTAAAGGGTGATGCTAAGATATGGTTTAATTCTCTTGATCTTGGTTGTGTTCGTAGTCCCCAGGATATGATTTATTACTTCTCTGCTAAATATTTCCCTGCTCATAAGAAACAAGATGCTTTGAGGGAAATATACAGCTTCGTGCAAATTAAAGAAGAGAGTCTCCCACAAGCTTGGGGGAGGTTTCTCAAGTTACTTAATGCTTTGCCTGATCATCCTCTTAAGAAACCTGAAATACTTGATATCTTTTATAATGGACTAACCGATACTTCCAGAGATTACCTGGATAGTTGTACTGGTTCTCTTTTCAGGGAAAGAACACCGGATGAAGCTGAAATTCTATTGAATAATATGTTGACAAATGAAAATAATTGGGCACCTCCTGAGCCAGCTCCTGCTCCAATTACTGAGTCTATTCCTAAACCGACTCCGAAGAAGAGAGGTCTTCTATTTCTCAGTCCCGAAGATTGTTGGGGAACGTAGTAATTTCAAAAAAATTCCTACGCACACGCAAGATCATGGTGATGCATAGCAACGAGATGGGAGAGTGTGATCTACGTACCCTTGTAGATCAACAGCGGAAGCGTTGACGCAACATAGAGGAAGTAGTTGTACGTCTTCCCAATCGGACCGATCCAAGCACCGTTACTCCGGCACCTCCGAGTTCTTAGCACACGTACGGCTCGATGACGATCCCCGGGCTCCGATCCAGCAAAGCGTCGGGGAGGAGTTCCGTCAGCACGACGGCGTGGTGACGATCTTGATGTTCTACCGTCGCAGGGCTTCGCCTAAGCACTGCTACAATATGATCGAGGTGGAATATGGTGGCAGGGGGCACCACACACGGCTAAGGAACGATCTCAATGATCAACTTGTGTGTCTAGAGGTGCCTCCTGCCTCCGTATATAAAGTAGCCAAGGGGGAGGGGGCCGCCGACCAGGAGGAGGGCGCAGGAGGAGTCCTACTCCTACCGGGAGTAGGACTCCCCCCCCCCCAATCCTAGTTGGACTAGGATTCCCCGAGGGGGAAAGAGAGAGAGGGGGGCCGGCCACCTCTCCTAGTCCTAATAGGACTAGGGGAGGGGGAATGCGCGCGGCCACCTTGGGCTGTCCCTTTCTCCTTTCCACTAAAGCCCATTAAGGCCCATATGGCTCCCGGGGGGTTCCGGTAACCTCCCGGTACTCCGGTAAAATCCCGATTTCACCCGGAACACTTCCGATGTCCAAATATAGGCTTCCAATATATCAATCTTTACGTCTCGACCATTTCGAGACTCCTCGTCATGTCCGTGATCATATCCAGGACTCCAAACTAACTTCGGTACATCAAAATGCATAAACTCATAATAACTGTCATCGTAACATTAAGCGTGCGGACCCTACGGTTCGAGAACAATGTAGACATGACCGAGACACGTCTCCGGTCAATAACCAATAGCGGGACCTGGATGCCCATATTAGCTCCTACATATTCTACGAAGATCTTTATCGGTCAGACCGCATAACAACATACGTTGTTCCCTTTGTCATCGGTATGTTACTTGCCCGAGATTCGATCGTCGGTATCCAATACCTAGTTCAATCTCGTTACCGGCAAGTCTCTTTACTCGTTCCGTAATACATCATCCGCAACTAACTCATTGGCTGCAATGCTTGCAAGGCTTATGTGATGTGCATTACCGAGAGGGCCCAGAGATACCTCTCCGACAATCGGAGTGACAAATCCTAATCTCGAAATACGCCAACCCAACATCTACCTTTGGAGACACCTGTAGAGCTCATTTATAATCACCCAGTTACGTTGTGACGTTTGGTAGCACACAAAGTGTTCCTCCGGTAAACGGGAGTTGCATAATCTCATAGTCATAGGAACATGTATAAGTCATGAAGAAAGCAATAGCAACATACTAAACGATCGGGTGCTAAGCTAATGGAATGGGTCATGTCAATCAGATCATTCATCTAATGATGTGATCCCGTTAATCAAATAACAACTCTTTGTCCATGGTTGGGAAACATAACCATCTTTGATTAACGAGCTAGTCAAGTAGAGGCATACTAGTGACACTCTGTTTGTCTATGTATTCACACATGTATTATGTTTCCGGTTAATACAATTCTAGCATGAATAATAAACATTTATCATAAAATAAGGAAATAAATAATAACTTTATTATTGCCTCTAGGGCATATTTCCTTCAAAGATATGCAAGAGGCAAAGAAATCTATGAAAGAGAAAGGTATTAAAGCTGAAGATGTTAAGAATTTACCTCCTATTGAGGAAATACATGGTCTTAATATACCGCCTGTTGAAGAAACATATGATCTCAATTCTTCATTTATTGAAGAAACTCCTGATCCCGATATCCCGACACAGGTAGTAAAGGTAAATTCTCTCTATAGATTTGATGAAGGTGATATCCCTCACTATAAGTCTGCTAGGTAATGCTTTGATGAGTTTGATAATTTTATTGTCAAACAAGAAAATTTCAATGCTTATTTTGGTATACAATTGAAATATGATTCCGATATGATTAAATACTTGGGTGATCATATGGCTAATATTAAAGGTGAACTTAAACTTGTTAGCAAACATGCTTCTATGGTTACCACTCAAGTAGAACAAGTACTTAAGGCTCAAAAAGAAGTGCTTGATGAAATGAATAGTAAGAAAAATGATTATGCTGTTAGAGTGGCTACTAGAACTGGTAGAATGACTCAGGAACCTTTGTATCCTGAAGGCCACCCTAAGAGAATCGAGCAAGATTCTCAAAGAAATAATATTGATGTTCCTAGTTCTTCTAAAAAGAAGAAGAAGAAAAATGATAGAACTGTGCAAACTTCTAGTGAACCTATTGCTGAACCACCTGATAATCAAAATGATATATCTTCTATGTCTGATGCTGAAACACAATCTGGTAATGAACATGAACCTAATGAAAATATTAATGATGATGTTCATGATGATGCTCAACCTAGTAATGACAATGATGTAGAAATTGATCCTGCTATTGATCTTGATAACCCACAATCAAAGAATCAATGTTATGATAAAAGAGACTTTGTTGCTAGGAAACATGGTAAAGAACGGAAACCTTGGGTTCAGAAACCCATGCCTTTTCCTCCGAAACCATCCAAGAAAAAGGATGATGGGGATTTTGAGCGCTTTGCTGAAATGATTAGGCCTATCTTTTTGTGTATGCGATTAACTGATGTGCTCAAAACAAATCCTTATGCTAAATATATGAAGGATATCATTACTAATAAAAGAAAGATACGGGAAGCTGAAATTTCCACCATGCTTGCTAATTATACTTTTAAGGGTGGAATACCAAAGAAACTTGGAGACCCCGGAGTACCTACTATACCCTGCTCCATTAAAAGAAATTATATTCAAACTGCTTTATGTGATCTTGGAGCCGGTGTTAGTGTTATGCCTCTCTCTTTATATCGTAGACTTGACTTGAATAAGTTGACACCTACTGAAATATCTTTGCAAATGGCTGATAAATCAACTGCTATACCTGTCGGTATCTGTGAGGATGTGCCTATTGTGGTTGCAAACGTTACTATTTTAACGGACTTTGTTATACTTGATATTCCCGAGGATGATAGTATGTCTATTATTCTTGGAAGACCTTTTCTTAATACTGCAGGGGCTGTTATTGATTGCAACAAAGGCAATGTCACTTTTCATGTTAATGGTAATGAGCATATGGTACACTTTCCGAGGAAACAACCTCAAGTTCATAGTATCAACTCCATTGGAAAAATTCCATCGATTATAATTGGAGGTTTTGAATTTCCTCTTCCTACTGTCAAAAAGAAATATGATATACTTATTATTGGGGATGTGCATATCCCTGTTGAGGTAACCTAGTGTTATTCGAAATTTCTCCGGTTTCATGTTAATCGGAATGGGTTTGTTAACAAGACTTGATGAGCATGAGATGGATGAAACTAGAAGCACAACCTTCTGTACCCTCTCCATACTTTTTGTTAATTAGTAGAAATAAAGTAAAATATAAAAATATCCCGAAAATAAAAGTCCTCGGAATGCCATGCCAATTTAATATGATTTTTTCGGGAATATTTGAGGATTTACTATGCAAAAATTACCGCGGGAGGAGCTGCCACCTGGCCACGAGGGTGGTGGGCGCCCCCCTAGGGCGCGCCCCCCTGCCTCGTGGGCCCACAGTGGCCCTCCTCCACTTATCCCAGCACCCATCTTCTTCCTCTGTCTCACACAAACCCGAAAAACCAACTCAAGCACGAGTTCCAGCCACTTTTGCTGTGATTTTCGATCTCCTTGCTCAAAGCACCTCTCGCAAAACTGCTTGGGGAGATTGTTCCTTGGTATGTGACTCCTCCATTGGTCCAATTAGTTTTTGTTCTAGTGCTTTATTCTTTGCGAATTTGTGCTGCATAGGTGACCATGTTCTTGAGCTTGCATGTCAAATTTATATGGTTCCAAGTAGTTCTAATGCTTGATTTAGGCTCTAGGCAATTGTAGGAGTAGTTTCTATCAGTTTTATTGAAGTTGGTTCACTTTTGTTTGAAGTTACTAAAAATTTCAGATTATTTCAGAAAAATAATGAGGAGACTTTTGAGGGGTTCATCGAGCCGAAGCTCAAAGGTTAAACAAAATGAAGAAGCTTAGAGGCCCAAATATAATTTGCCTCGTACCGCGGAGATTCAGCCGTGTGAATGGCCTTTTGATAATTTCTTGAGAGAGGCCGGGATTTATGAGGATTTCTATTCATTGATTAAGAATGCTGGCCTCACCGACTTCATCCGCGACCAACGTCCACAGTATCTCTTACTCACAAATACTTTTGTGCAAAACTTCTACTTTTTCCCTAAAGAGTCACCTCCTTCAGTAGAGTTTCATTTATATGACGTTGTGAAGAAAATGCCATTGTCTAAATTTTGCGCAGTCTGCAACATACCTCCTGATGGTATCTTAGAGGAACCACCTCGTAAAGAGTTGGAACCATTTGTTAACCTTATCTCTGTGGGAGAAACCAGGAAGGTTTCTGATGCAAGAATCACTAGCATACATTTTCCTGTGTTACGCTACTTTGATTTATTTGCTAGTCGGTGCTTGATTGGTCGTGGGAACTGTGGGAACCTTAGTGTTCCTGATATTATTATTCTGTTCCATGGTTTATACCGCGACAAAACTGTCAGTATGGGCGGAATTATTGCTAGGCGGTTGAGTCTGAACCGTACTAAAGACCCCATCTTTGGAGGCATTTATGCTTCTTGCCTTGCTGCACACTTTAACATAGCTATTAGGCATTATGAGAAAGAAGAAAAATTGATGCCTAATGCTTATCTAGACTATAAGAGCATGATAGCTCATGATTTTCTTGTTAAGGACAGGAATGGAGAGCTCAAATATAAGTTATACTTTGATAAACATTATCCTGAAACTATTACGTTGCCTGCTCCTTCTTTGTTTAATTTTGTAGGACCCTACCTCGTTACGTGGGCTGCCATCCAAGCTTACAAGAATCCTGCACCAGCCCCGGAACAGGAACCACAAGATGAACCTCCACGACAATCTGTTTATTCTTGGGATCCAGAGATGACTGTCAGCCAGTGGCAGTCAGAGTCTTCTTCTTCATCACAGTATGATCCCAACTATTCTTCATCACAGTACGACCCCAGCTACACCTATGGGTATCCACCAGGCTATCCCTGGCAATAGACCAACTTAGGCCAAAAGCCTAAGCTTGGGGGAGTACGTATTTGTCACCGACATTACATTTATGTTCACACACACTCATTGCTAGATGTCGGTGCTCATACTCTTTCATTGTAATATCCGTGCTAGTTTATTTTCTTTTTCCTGCTTTCTTCTCATGTGTTTGTTAAACGTTAAGAAAAACAAAAAAATAGTTGTAGTTTACTTTTCTGCTGTAGTAGTAGTAATAATTAAAAAGAAAACCCAAAAATATTTCCTGTTCTTCTTTTGCTTGTTGGGAGCTTTCTCGTGTAAATAGTTTTATTTTCTTTTCTTTGGGGTCAGTACGAGATGACCATAATTAAATTGTTGAAGTGGCTCTTATATGCATTATTGTTGAATTAACCCAGAGCCCATATTGCCTTGTCTTTTCCTGTTTATTGAATGCTCGCAGATTCCAGCTTAGTCCAATGCACGTGCACCATTGTTATTATTCACACCGTTCGGTCGTGCAAGTGACAGGCAATTATGACGATATATGATGGGCTGACTGAGATGAGAAAAGCTGGTATGAACCCGACCTCTTTTGTTTTTGTAAATATGATGAGTCCCTCGTTCTTGATTCAGCTTATTATGAATAAACATGTTTGCAATGACAATTAGAGATCATAGTTGCTTGATTAGCTATGAGTTATAATGGTTTACCTTGCGTGCCAACATGCTATTGAGATGGTTATGATGTGGTATGATGGGGTGGTATCCTCCTTTGAATGATTTAAGTGACTTGACTTGGCACATGTTCACGCATGTAGTTGAAACAAAATCAACATAGCCTTCACGATATTTATGTTCATGGTGGATTATATCCTACTCATGCTTGCATCCAATGTTTATTGATTTTAATGCATGTACATGGCTGTTGTCGCTCTCTAGTTGGTCGCTTCCCAGTCTTTTGCTAGCCTTCACTTGTACTAAGCGGGAATACTGCTTGTGCATCCAATCCCTTAAACCCCAAAGTTATTCCAGATGAGTCCACTATACCTTCCTATATGCGGTATCTACCGGCCGTTCCAAGTAAATTTGTGTGTGCCAAACTCTAAACCTTCAAATAAACATTCTATTTTGTATGCTCGAATAGATCATGTACCAACCAAGGCTTTCCTTATATTCCGTGTTAGGCGGGTTATTCTCAAGAGGAGTAGACTCCCCTCCTCAATCACGAGAAAATGGCTGGTCACCGGGATGCCCAGTCCCATGCTTTATGCAAACTAAATCAAAATTAATTGCAAAAAAAACTCCCCCTGGGACCTGATGTATGTTGGAGACACTCGTTGTTTTGAGCAAGTCATGGATTGATGCTTGTTGGTGGAGGGGGAGTATAAACTTTACCATTCTATTTGGGAACCGCCTATAATGTGTTTAGCATGGAAGACATCGCCATCTCTTAGTTGTTACATTGACAATGAAAGTATACCACTCAAAATACAATTTATCTCTATTGCAAAACCGAGCTTGGACACCTCTACAAATCCTTGCTTCCCTCTGCGAATGGCCTATCCATTTACTTTTATGTTGAGTCATCACCCTCTTATTAAAAAGCACTAGCTGGAGAGCACAGCTGTCATTTGCATTCAGCACTATTAATTTATATTGGGTGTGACTATGATTGGATCTCTTTTACCATGAATTACAATGTCTAATCAGTCCTTGATCTTTAAAGGTGCTCTGCATTTATGTTTTGCGGTCTCAGAAAGGGTTAGCAAGATACCATCTTGTTATATCATATTATGATTGTTTTGAGAAAGTGTTGTCATCCGAGATTTATTATTATGATTTGCTAGTTGATTGTGCTATTGATATGAGTAATTATGATACCTGAGAACTATTGCAAATCTGGTTAGTTATGATCTATGCTGAAAACTTGAATGCTGGCTTGACATAGTTACAACAACAAGAGCAAACAGAGTTTGTAAAAGTTTTTCTGTCTTTCTTTCAGTTTGTCAACTGAATTGCTTGAGGACAAGCAAGGGTTTAATCATGGGGGAGTTGATACGTCTCCGTCGTATCTACTTTTCCAAACACTTTTGCCCTTGTTTTGGACTCGAACTTGTATGATTTGAATGGAACTAACCCGGACTGACGCTGTTTTCAGCAGAATTGCCATGGTGTTGTTTTATGTGCAGAAAACAAATACTCTCGGAATGACCTGAAACTCCACGGAACATCTTAGAAAAAATAATAAAAAATCCTTGCCAAAGATGAAGACCAGGGGGCCCACACCTTGTCCACGAGGGTGGGGGCGCCCCCCCCCCCTCTAGAGCGCGCTCCCCTACCTCGTGGGCCCCCTGGATGCCCTCCAATGCCAACTCCAACTCTATATATTTGCTTTTGGAGAGAAAAAAAATTAGAGAGAAGAAATCATCACGTTTTACGATACGTAGCCACCGCCAAGCCCTAAAACCTCTCGGGAGGGCTGATCTGGAGTCTGTTCGGGGCTCCGGAGAGGGGGATTCATCGCCGTCGTCATCATCAACCATCCTCCATCACCAATTTCATGATGCTCACCGCCGTGCGTGAGTAATTCCATTGTAAGCTTGCTGGATGGTGATGGGTTGGATGAGATTTATCATGTAATCGAGTTAGTTTTGTTAGGGTTTGATCCCTAGTATCCACTATGTTTTGAGATTGATGTTGCTATGACTTTGCTATGCTTAATGCTTGTCACTAGGGCCCGAGTGCCATGATTTCAGATCTGAACCTATTATGTTTTCATGAATATATGTGAGTTCTTGATCCTATCTTGCAAGTCTATAGTCACCTACTATGTGTTATGATCCGGCAACCCCGAAGTGACAATAATCGGGACCACTCCCGGTGATGACCATAGTTTGAGGAGTTCATGTATTCACTCTGTGCTAATGCTTTGATCCGGTTCTCTATTAAAAGGAGGCCTTAATATCCCTTAGTTTCCATTAGGACCCCGCTGCCACGGGAGGGTAGGACAAAAGATGGCATGCAAGTTCTTTTCCATAAGCACGTATGACTATATACGGAATACATGCCTACATTACAATGATGAATTGGAGCTAGTTCTGTGTCACCCTATGTTATGACTGTTACATGATGAACCCCATCCGGCATAATTATCCATCACTGATCCGGTGCCTACGAGTTTTCCATATACTGGTTCTCGCTTATTTACTTTCCCGCTGCTACTGTTACAATCACTACAAAATACCAAAAATATTACTTTTGCTGTCTTTACTTTTGTTGCCGCTACCACCACTATCATATTACTTTGCTACTAAACACTTTGCTGCAGATACTAAGTTTCTAGGTGTGGTTGAATTGACAACTCAGCTACTAATACTTGAGAATATTTTTTGGCTCCCCTTGTGTCGAATCAATAAATTTGGGTTGAATACTCTACCCTCGAAAGCTGTTGCGATCCCCTATACTTGTGGGTTATCAAGCGACAATAGTCATGAACATGCATTAAAATTAATCAACATCGAATGCAAGCATTAGTAGGATATAATCCACCATGAACATAAATATCGTGAAGGCTATGTTGATTTTGTTTCAACTACATGCGTGTACATGCACCAAGTCAAGTCACTTAAATCATTCAGAGGAGGATACCACCCTATCATACCACGTCATAACCATTTCAATAGCATGTTGGCACGCAAGGTAAACCATTATAACTCATAGCTAATCAAGCATGGCATAAGAACTATGATCTCTGGTTGTGATTGAAAACATGTTTATTCATAATATGCCGAATCAGGAACGATGAACTAATCATATTTACAAAAACAAGAGAGGTCAAGTTCATACCAGCTTTTCTCATCTCAGCCAGTCCATCATATAATCATCATAATTGCCTTTCACTTGCACGACCGAATGATGTGAATAATAGTAATTGTGCATGTGCATTGGACTAAGCTGGAATCTGCAAGCATTCAATAAACAGGAGAAGACAAGGCAATATGGGTTCTTTTGTCAGATCAACAATTATGCTTATAAGAGCCACTTCAACAATTTAATTATGGTCTTCTCCGATCGACCCCCAAAGAAAAGAAAAGAAATAAAACTATTTACACGAGAGAGCTCCCAACAAGTAAAAGAAGAACAGGAAATCTTTTTGGGTTTTCTTTTTAATTACTACTACAAGCATGGAAACTAAACTAATTAAAAGCTACAACTAATTTTTTTTTGGTTTTTCTTAAGGTTTATTAAACACACAAGAAGAAAGCATAAAAAGGAAAGTAAACTAGCATGGATAATACAATGAAAATGTATGAGCACCGACATATAGCAATGAGTGTGTGAACATAAATGTAATATCGGTGAGAAATACGTACTCCCCCAAGCTTAGGCTTTTGGCCTAAGTTGGTCTATGGCCACGGCTGGCCTGGCAGATATCCATAATAATTGTTGGGGTCGTACTGCGAAGAAGAAGAAGACTCCAATTGCCACTGGTTGGCAATCATCTCCGGATCCCACTGGTAATTAGACTGCCGTGAAGGATCAACTTGTGGTTCCGACTCTGGCTCCATGGCTGGTGCAGGGTTCCGGTAGGCGTGAATAGCCTCTAATGGAACAAGGTACTGGCCTGCAGATAAATCAAACAAAGAAGGAGGAGGCAGGGTAATAGTCTCAGGATGATGTTTATCAAAGAACAATTTGTATTTAAGCTCTCCTTCCCAATTCTTAACAATAAAATCATATGCCACCATACTCTTATAATCTAAATAAACACGAGGCGGCATTTTTTTCTTCCTTCTCATAATGCCTAATAGGTATATTAAAATGTGCAGCTAGGCGTGAAGCATAGATGCCTCCAAAGATGGGGCCCTTTGTACGGTTCAGACTTAACCGTTTAGCAATAATGCCGCCCATACTAACAGAGTTATCACTGAATAAACCGTGGAGCAAAATAATAATATCAGGGATACTAAGGTTTCCACAGTTTCCGCGACCAATTAAACAACGACTAGCAAATAGTGCGAAATAGCGTAAAACAGGAAAATGTATGCTAGTGATTCGTGCATCGAAAACCTTCCTTGTTTCCCCTACAGTGATAGTGTCAATAAACCCATCCACATCCTCGAGATCTGGTTCCTCTTTCTTGCCCTCGAAAGGGACTAAACAAACCCGACAAAAATCATAAAGTGACATCTCCTTATGCTCATCATATAAATGAAACTTCACCGTAGGTGGTGAGCTCCTAGAATGGAAATGAAAGTTTTGCACAAAGATATTTGTGAATAAGACATACTGATCGCATTGGTCGCGGAGGAAAGCGGTGAGGCCTGCATTCTTAGCCAATTCATAAAAATCTTCATAAATCCTGGCTGCTCTCAAGAAATCATCGGAAGGCCATTCACACGACCGAACCTCCACGGTGCGAGGCAGATTATACTTGGGCTTTTGTGCCTTTTCCTTCGAGCTTCGACTCGATGAGCCCCTCAAAAGTCTCTTCATCATTTTCTGAAAAATTCTGAAATTTTTAGTAACTTCAAAATAAGAGTAAACCAAACTCAATAATATTGATAGCAACTACTCCTACAAGTGCCTGGAGCCTATATCATGCATCAAAACTACTTGGCACCATATAAATTTGACATGCAAGCTCAAGAACATGGTCACCTAGTGATACGTCCATTTTGCATCATGCTTTTATATCAATATTTATTTCATTATGGGCTGTTATTACACATTATGTTACAATACTTATACCTATTCTCTCTTATTTTACAAGGTTTACATAAAGAGGGAGAATGCCGGCAGCTGGGATTCTGGCTGGAAAAGGAGCAAATATTAGAGACCCATTCTGCACAGCTCCAAAAGTCCTGAAACTTCACGGATGATGTTTTCCAAATATATAAAAAACATTGAGCGCAAGAACTTCACCAGGGGGGCCACACCCTGCCCACGAGGGTGGGGGCGTGCCCCCTACCTCATGGGCCCCCTGGTGGCCCTCCGGTGACCATCTTCTGCTATATGGACTCTTTCGATGGGAAAAAATCATAAGTCATCTTCTAGGATGAAACTCCGCCGCCACGAGGCGGAACCTTGGCGGAACCAATCAAGGGTTTTGGCGGGGCTGTTCTGTCGGGGAAACTTCCCTCCCGGAGGGGGAAATCATCGCCATCGTCATCACCAACGCTCCTCTCATCGGGAGAGGGCAATCGCCATCAACATCTTCATCAGCACCATCTCATCTCAAAACCCTAGTTCATCTCTTGTATCCAATTCATGTCTCCAAGTCCGGGATTGGTGCTAGTAGGTTGCTAGTAGTGTTAATTACTCCTTGTAGTTGATGCTAGTTGGTTTAATTGGTGGAAGATCATATGTCCAGATCCTATATGCACATTATTACCCCTCTAATTATGAACATGTTTATGCTTTGTGAGTAGTTACTTTTGTTCCTGAGGACATGGGAGAAGTCTTGCTATTAGTAGTCATGTGAATTTGGTATTCGTTCGATATTTTGATGAGATGTATGTTGTCTCTCCTGTAGTGGTGTTATGTGAAAGTCGACTACATGACACTTCACCATTGTTTGGGCCTAGAGGAAGGCATTGGGAAGTAATAAGTAGATGATGGGTTGCTAGAGTGACAGAAGCTTAAACCCTAGTTTATGCGTTGCTTCGTAAGGGGCTGATTTGGATCCATATGTTTCATGCTATGGTTAGGTTTACCTTAATACTTTTTTTGTATTTGCAGATGCTTGCAATAGAGGTTAATCATAAGTGGGATGCTTTTCCAAGTAAGGGCAGTACCCAAGCACCGGTCCACCCACATACCAAATTATCAAAGTACCGAACGCGAATCATATGAACGTGATGAAATCTAGCTTGACGATATTCCCATGTGTCCTCGGGAGCACTTTACATCATATAAGAGTTTGTCCAGGCTTGTCCTTTGCTACAAAACGGATTGGGCCACCTTGCTGCACCTTATTTACTTTTGTTACTTGTTGTTCGTTACAAATTATCTTATCACAAAACTAACTGTTACCACTTATTTCAGTACTTGTAGAGAATACCTTACTGGAAACCGCTTATCATTTCCTTCTGCTCCTCGTTGGGTTCGACACTCTTACTTATTGAAAGGACTATGATAGATCCCCTATACTTGTGGGTCATCAAGACTCTTTTCTGGCGCCGTTGCTGGGGAGTGAAGCTCCTTTGGTAGGTGGAATTTGGTAAGGGAAAATTTATATAGTGTGCTGAAATTTACTGTCACTTGTTACTATGGAAACTAATCCTCTGAGGGACTTGTTCGGGGTATCTTCACCCCGACTAGTAGAGCAAAGAGTTGCTCCTCAACTTACTGAAAATGAAAATGCTTGCTTTGAAATTCCTTTGGGTATGGTAGAAAAACTGCTAGCTAATCCTTTTTTGGGAGATTGAACAAAACATCCTGATGAGCATATAATATATGTTGATGAAGTTTGTGGATTATTTAAGCTTGCAGGTGTACCCGAAGATGTTGTTAAGAAGAAGGTCTTCCCTTTATCTTTGAAGGGAGATGCATCAACATGGTATAGGCTATGTGATGATATGGAGTCTTGGAACTACAAACGATTGAAATTGGAATTTCATCAAAAGTTTTATCCTATGCATCTTGTTCATCGTGATCACAATTATATATATAATTTTTGGCCTCGCGAAGGATAAAGCATCGCTCAAGCTTGGGGGAGGCTTAAATCAATGTTATATTCATGCCCCAATCATGAGCTCTCAAGAGAAATGATTATTCAAAAATTTTATGCTCGGCTTTCTGGTAACAATCGCACCATGCTTGATACTTCTTGTGTTGGCTCTTTTATGATGAAGACTATTGAATTCAAATGGGACTTATTGGAAAGAATTAAACGCAACTCCGAAGATTGGGACCTCGACAATGGTAAGGAGTCAGGTATGACACCTAGTTTTGATTGTGTTAATTCTTTTATGGATACCGATATTTTTCGTAAATTTAGCACTAAATATGGACTTGACTCTGAGATAGTAGCTTATTTCTACGAATCTTTTTCTGCTTATGTTGATCTCCCGAAGGAGAAGTGGTTTAAATATCATCCTCCCATAGAAGTAAAAGTAGCTGCACCTATTAAAGTTGAAGAAAAGACTATTACTTATAATGATCCTATTGTTCCTACTTCTTATGTTGAGAAACCACCTTTCCCTGTTAGGATAAAGGATCATGCTAAAGGTTCAATTGTGGTTCGTAAAAGCAATATTAAAACATATACACGTTCTGAGCAAGTTAAAGTTGAACCTAATGTTGCCATCGTTAAAGATCTCTTGTCTGATAATATAGATGGGCATGTTATTTATTTCTGTAATGAAACTACTAGAATTGCTAAACCCCGTGATACAGATAAACCTAGACCTGTGGTAGGCATGCCTGTTATTTCTGTTAAAATAGGAGATCATTGTTATCATGGCTTATGTGATATGGGTGCCAGTGCTAGTGCAATACCCCATTCCTTATACAAAGAAATTATGCATGATATTGCACCTGTTGAGTTAGAAGATATTGATGTCACAATTAAACTTGCTAATAGAGATACTATTTCACCAATGGGAATTGTTAGAGATGTTGAAGTCTTGTGTGGGAAAACTAAATATCCTGCTGATTTTCTTGTTCTTGGTTCCCCACAAGATAGCTTTTGTCCCATTATATTTGGTAGACCCTTCTTAAATACTGTCAATGCTACCATAGATTGCAAAAGAGATGTTGTTAGTATCAGTTTAGATGATATGACTCATGAATTTAATTTTTCTAAATTTAGTAGACAACACCGTGAAGAAGAATTACCTAGTAAGGATGAAATTATTGGTCTTGCTTCTATTGTCGTACCTCCTAGTGATCCTTTAGAACAATATTTGCTAGACCATGAAAATGACATGTTTATGAATGAAAGAAGGGAATTAGATGAAGTATTATTTAAACAGGAACCTATTCTGAAAAACAATTAACCTGTTGAAATCCTAGGGGATCCTCCTCCACCCAAGGGTGATCCTGTGTTTGAGCTTAAACCGTTACCTAATACTCTTAAATATGCTTATCTTGATGAGAAAAAGATATATCCTGTTATTATTAGTGCTAACCTTTCAGAACATGAAGAAGAGAGATTATTAAAAATTCTGAAGAAGCACCGTGCTGCTATTGGGTATACTCTTGATGATCTTAAGGGCATTAGTCCCACTCTATGTCAACATAAAATTAATTTGGAAGAAGATGCTAAACCAGTTCATGATCATCAACGCCGACTGAATCCTAAAATAAAAGAAGTGGTAAGAAAGGAGATACTAAAGCTCCTTGAGGCAGGTATAATTTATCCCGTTGCTGATAGTAAGTGGGTAAGTCATGTCCATTGTGTCCCTAAGAAGGGAGGTATTACTGTTGTTCCTAATGATAAAGATGAATTGATTCCTCAAAGAATTATTACTGGTTATAGGATGGTAATTGATTTCCGCAAGTTAAATAAGGCTACTAAAAAGATCATTACCCCTTAACTTTTATCGATCAAATGCTAGAAAGATTGTAAAAACATACACATTTTTGCTTTCTAGATGGTTATTCTGGTTTCTCTCAAATACCTGTGTCAGCCAAAGATCAATCAAAGACTACTTTTACATGCCCTTTTGGTACTTTTGCTTATAGACGTATGCCTTTTGGTTTATGTAATGCACCTGCTACCTTTCAAAGATGCATGATGGCTATATTCTCTGACTTTTGTGAAAAGATTTGTGAGGTTTTCATGGACGACTTTTCCGTCTATGGATCCTCTTTTGATGATTGCTTGAGCAACCTTGATCGAGTTTTGCAGAGATGTGAAGAAACTAATCTTGTCTTGAATTGGGAAAAGTGCCACTTTATGGTTAATGAAGGTATTGTCTTGGGGAATAAAGTTTCTGAAAGAGGTATCGAAGTTGATAAAGCCAAAGTTGATGCTATTGAAAAGATGCCATGTCCCAAGGACATCAAAGGTATAAGAAGTTTCCTTAGTCATGCCGATTTCTATAGGAGGTTCATTAAGGACTTGTCAAAAATCTCTCGGCCTCTGACTAATTTATTACAAAAGGATATACCATTTGTTTTTGATGAAGATTGTGTAGAAGCATTTGAAATACTTAATAAAGCATTGATCTCTGCACCTATTGTCCAGCCACCTGATTGGAATTTACCCTTTGAAATTATGTGTGCTGCTAGTGATTATGTTGTAGGTTCTGTTCTAGGACAAAGAGTTGATAAGAAAATAAATGTTATTCAATATGCTAGTAAAACTCTGGACAATGCTCAAAGAAATTATGCTACTACTAAAAAAGAATTCTTAGCAGTTGTATTTGCTTGTGATAAGTTTAGACCTTATATTGTTGATTCTAAAGTAACTATTCACACCGATTATGCTGCTATCAAATATCTTATGGAAAAGAAAGATGCTAAACCTAGACTTATTAGATGGGTTCTCTTGCTACAAGAATTTGATTTACATATTGTTGATAGAAAAGGAGCTGAGAACCCCGTTGCAGACAACTTGTCTAGGTTAGAAAATGTGCTTGATGACCCACTACCTATTGATGATAGCTTTCCTGATGAGCAATTAAATGTCATAAATGCTTCTCATACTGCTCCATGGTATGCTGATTATGCTAATTACATTGTTGCTAAGTTTATACCACCTAGTTTCACATACCAGCAAAAGAAAAAGTTCTTCTATGATTTGAGGCATTACTTTTGGGATGACCCACATCTTTATAAAGAAGGAGTAGATGGTGTCATTAGACGTTGTCTACCTGAGCATGAACAGGAACAGATCCTACACAAGTGTCACTCCCAAGTTTATGGAGGACACCATGCTGGAGATAGGAATGCACATAAGGTATTGCAATCTGGTTTTTATTGGCCTACTCTCTTCAAGGATGCCCGTAAGTTTTTCTTATCTTGTGATGAATGTCAAAGAATTGGTAATATTAGTAGACATCAAGAAATGCCTATGAATTATTCACTTGTTATTGAACCATTTGATGTTTGGGGCTTTGACTATATGGGACCTTTTCCTTCCTCTAATGGTTGTACACATATTCTAGTTGTTGTTGATTACGTTACTAAGTGGGTAGAAGCTATTCCAACTAGTAGTGTTGATCATAACACTTCTATTAAAATGCATAAAGAAGTTATCTTTCCAAGGTTTGGAGTCCCTAGATATTTAATGACTGATAGTGGTTCACATTTTATTCATGGTGCTTTCCGTAAAATGCTTGCTAAATATGATGTTAATCATAGAATTGCATCTCCTTATCACCCCCAGTCTAGTGGTCAAGTAGAATTGAGTAATAGAGAACTCAAATTAATTTTGCAAAAGACTGTTAATAGGTTCAGGAAGAATTGGTCCAAGAAACTTGATGATGCATTATGGGCCTATAGAACTGCATATAAAAATCCTATGGGTATGTCTCCGTATAAAATGGTCTATGGAAAAGCATGTCATTTACCTCTCGAACTAGAACACAAGGCTTATTGGGCTATTAAAGAACTTAATTATGATTTTAAACTTGCCGGTGAGAAGAGGTTATTTGGTATTAGCTCACTTGATGAATGGAGAACCCAAGCCTACGAAAATGCCAAGTTGTTTAAAGAAAAAGTTAAAAGGTGGCATGACAAAAGGATACAAAAGCGTGAGTTTAATGTAGGTGATTATTTATTGCTATACAACTCTCGTTTAAGATTTTTTGCAGGAAAACTTCTCTCTAAATGGGAAGGTCCTGATGTTATCGAGGAGGTCTACCATTCCGGTGCCATAAAAATCAACAACTTCGAAGGCACGAATCCGAAGGTGGTAAACGGTCAAAGAATCAAACATTATATCTCAGGTAATCCCATAAATGTTGAAACTAATGTTATTGAAACCATAACCCCGGAGGAATACATAAGGGATACTTTCCGGAACGTTTCAGACTCCGAAAAGGAATAGGTATGTGGTAAGGTAAGTAAACCGACTCCAAAACAGTTTTTAAGGCAATATTTCTCCATTTAGGAATATTTAGAAAAATAGAAAAATAAGCATCAGTCCGGAAAGGACACAAGAGCTCCATGAGAGTGGAGTGCGCGCCCTACCCTACTAGGTGCCCCCCAACCTCGTGGGCACCCCGTGCGCTTTCCGGACTCCGTTTTCTTACATGACACGTATTTTGGTCGGTAAAAATTCATTATATAACCTCCTGGGGGTTTTGATTCCCGTATCACGCAAAAATCTCCTGTCTTTGTTTCGAGCTATTGCTGCTGCAGATTAGAGCAAGATGTCTTCCCAAGAGTCAGTCGGGGAGAGCCGGGTGTCTCAGCCGGCATCGGAACCAAGGGCAAACAGCGATGCTGACCACTTTGGGCCAGCAACGGAGGAAGAGATGGAGGCTGATTTGATGAGGATAGATGCCATGGAGGATCAAGAAGTCACTTCCCGCCTCCAAGCTGGATTCACAATGGGAGAACTGCAGAGCTCAGCTATTCCAAACTCAGTTATCCCTTCCAATGTTAGATTTCTTTCTTATGAAAATATGAAAAAGAGTGTCACTGGTTCTCCCGCAGCTATGCAGCACCCTTGGGTGTAGGGAGCTTTGGCTGTTACAGGAAAACTTCAAAAGGAAATAATGGACCTCAAGCAGCAAGTCAACAAGCTTGAGGAAGAGAATCGTATCTTGAGGGGCATCATCGCCAAGAACATCACATCACCATCCCCGAAAAGAGAGGCATAATCACATGGGTATGAGCACTCCACTTGGCAACTGCCAAGCTTGGGGGGTGCCCCGGTATCGTATCACCATCACTTTTATCTTTACTGTTTTTCTTAGTTTGATCCGTTTGGTAATATCTTGATCTAGTAGAATAAAAGTTCGTAGTATGATCTAGTTGTGAGTTTTGCTTTATTATCCTTCTATGTAATCGAGTCCATGAGCTATATAATAAAGATTAGTGTTGAGTCAAGGGCTTGCTTATTTTTGCCATGATCCCAAGTGAATAAAAGAAAAGAGAAAGAAATAAAAAGAAACAAAGAGATCATGTGACTCTTATGGAGAGTAATGAGCTCACATAGAAAGAGTATGATGAATAAAAGTTATTGAGGGTTGACAAACATAGTTTTGGTCATCGTTGCAATTAATAGGAAGTAATAAAGAAAGAGAGGTCTTCACATATAAATATACTATCTTGGACATCTTTTATGATTGTGAGCACTCATTAAAATATGACATGCTAAAGAGTTGACATTGGACAAGGAAGACAACGTAATGGGTTGTGTTTTCCTACATCTGAAATAAATTATATTGTCTTGGATCCTCCAACATGTTGAGCTTGCCTTTCCCCCTCATGCTAGCCAAATTCATTGCACCAAGTAGAGATACTACTTGTGCTTCCAAATACCCTTAAACCAGTTTTGCCATGAGAGTCCACCATATCTACCTATGGATTGAGTAAGATCCATCAAGTAAGTTGTCATCGGTGCAAGCAATAAAAATTGCTCTCTAAATATGTATGATTGATTGGTGTGGTAGAAATAAGCTTTATACGATCATGTGATATGGAAGTAATAAAAGCGACAGACTGCATAATAAAGGTCCATATCGCAAGTGGCAATATAAAGTGACGTTCTTTCGCATTAGGATTTTGTGCATCCAACCATAAAAGCGCATGACAACCTCTGCTTCCCTCTACGAAGGGCCTATCTTTTACTTTTATCTCCCAAATTGCATAAGAGTCATGGTGATCTTCACCCTTCTTTTTTACATTTTATCCTTTGCCGAGCACAATATGTTGGAAAGATCCCGGTATATATGGCTAATTGGATGTGAGTTTTCATGAACTACTACTGTTGACATTACCCTTGAGGTAAGACGTTGGGAGGCAAAACTATAAGCCCCTATCTTTCTCTGTGTCCGATTAAAACTCCATATCCATAAGTATTGTGTGAGTGTCAGCAATTGTGAAAGACTATATGATAGTTGAGTATGTGGACTTGCTGAAAAGCTCTTATACATTGACTCTTTCCTATGTTATGATAAATTGCAATTGCCTCAATGACTGAGCTTATAATTTGTCAGTTTTCAAAGAAGTTTATGATTCTTACTTGATATTGTGGTTGAATTATTACTTTAGCATAAGATATCATATGACAAGAATTATATAAGTTGCTGCTCTAAGAATGATCATGATGCCCTCATGTCCGTATTTTATTTTTATCGACACCTTCATCTCTAAACATGTGGACATATTTTTTGATTTCGGCTTTTCGATTGAGGACAAGCGAGGTCTAAGCTTGGGGGAGTTGATACGTCCATTTTGCATCATGCTTTTATATCAATATTTATTGCATTATGGGCTGTTATTACACATTATGTTACAATGCTTATGCCTATTCTCTCTTATTTTACAAGGTTTACATAAAGAGGGAGAATGCCGGCAGCTGGGATTCTGGTTGGAAAAGGAGCAAATATTAGAGACCTATTCTGCACAGCTCCAAAAGTCCTGAAACTTCACGGATGATGTTTTCCAAATATATAGAAAAACATTGAGCGCAAGAACTTCACCAGGGGGGCCACACCCTGCCCACGAGGGTGGGGGCGCGCCCTACCCACTGGGCGCACCCCCTACCTCGTGGGCCCCCTGGTGGCCCTCCGGTGACCATCTTCTGCTATATGGACTCTTTCGATGGGAAAAAAATCATAAGTCATCTTCTCGGATGAAACTCCGCCGCCACGAGGCGGAACCTTGGCGGAACCGATCTAGGGTTCTGGGCGGGCTGTTCTGCCGGGGAAACTTCCTGCCCGGAGGGGGAAATGATCGCCATCGTCATCACCAACGCTCCTCTCATCGGGAGAGGGCAATCTCCATCAACATCTTCATCAGCACCATCTCATCTCAGAACCCTAGTTCATCTCTTGTATCCAATTCTTGTCTCCAAGTCCGGGATTGGTGCTAGTAGGTTGCTAGTAGTGTTAATTACTCCTTGTAGTTGATGCTAGTTGGTTTAATTGGTGGAAGATCATATGTTCAGATCCTATATGCACATTATTACCCCTCTGATTATGAACATGTTTATGCTTTGTGAGTAGTTACTTTTGTTCCTGATGACATGGGAGAAGTCTTGCTATTAGTAGTCATGTGAATTTGGTATTCGTTCGATATTTTGATGAGATGTATGTTGTCTCTCCTCTAGTGGTGTTATGTGAACGTCGACTACATGACACTTCACCATTGTATGGGCCTAGAGGAAGGCATTGGAAAGTAATAAGTAGATGATGGGTTGCTAGAGTGACAGAAGCTTAAACCCTAGTTTATGCGTTGCTTCGTAAGGGGCTGATTTGGATCCATATGTTTCATGCTATGGTTAGGTTTACCTTAATACTTTTGTTGTATTTGCGGATGCTTGCAATAGAGGTTAATCATAAGTGGGATGCTTGTCCAAGTAAGGGCAGTACCCAAGCACCGGTCCCCCCCCCACATACCAAATTATCAAAGTACCGAACACGAATCATATGAACGTGATGAAACCTGACTTGACGATATTCCCATGTGACCTCAGGAGCGCTTTACATCATATAAGAGTTTGTCCAGGCTTGTCCTTTGCTACAAAAAGGATTGGGCCACATTGCTGCACCTTATTTACTTTTGTTACTTGTTGCTTGTTACAAATTATCTTATCACAAAACTATCTGTTACCACTTATTTCAGTACTTGCAGAGAATACCTTACTGGAAACCGCTTATCATTTCCTTCTGCTCCTCGTTGGGGTCGACACTCTTACTTATGGAAAGGACTATGATAGATCCCCTATACTTGTGGATCATCACCTAGGCAGCACAAATTTGCAATGAATAAAGCACTAGAACAAAAACTAATTGGACCAATGGATGAGTCACATGCCAAGGAACAATCTCCCAAAGCAGTTTTGTGAGAGGTGCTTTGAGCAAGGAGATCGAAAATGGCAGCAAAACGAGCTTGGACTCGGGTTTGAGCTAGTTATTCGTGTTTGTGGGAGGAAGAAGAAGTGTGTGGGTGAAAGGATAAGTGGAGGAGAGCCACCGTGGGCCCACGAGACGGGGGGGCGCCCAGGGGGGTAGGGCGCGCCCTCCACCCTCGTGGCCAGGTGGATGACCCCCCTGCTATGTTCTCAGTGCCAAATATTCTCAAATATTCTAGAAAAAATCATATTTAAATTTCAGGGCATTTGGAGAACTTTTATTTTCGGGGTATTTTTATATTGCACGGATAATCATATAACAGACAAAAAAATGCTATTTTTATTTTATTTAATAAAAATAACAGAAAGTAAAAGTGGAGTATGGAAGGTTGTGCCTTCTAGTTTCATCCATCTCATGATTATCAAAAGGAATCCACTACCAAGGTTGATCAAGTCTTGTTAACGAACTCATTCCGAATAACATGGAACTGGAGAAATTTCGAATAACACTATGTCACCTAAACGGGGATATGCACATCCCCAATAATAAGAATATCATATTTCTTCTTGACAGTAGGAAGAGGAAATTCAAAACCTCCAAATATAATCGATGGAATTTTTCCAGTAGAGTTGATACTATGAACTTGAGGTTGTTTCCTCGGAAAGTTTACCGTGTGCTCATTACCATTAACATGAAAAGTGACATTGCCTTTAGTGCAATCAATAAGAGCCCCTGTAGTGTTCAAAAAGGGTCTTCCAAGAATAATAGACATACTATCGTCCTCGGGAATATCAAGAATAACAAAGTCCGTTAAAATAGTAACGTTTGCAACTACAACAGGCACATCCTCACAAATACCGACAGGTATAGCAGTTGATTTATCAGCCATTTGCAAAGATATGTCAGTAGGTGTCAACTTATTCAAATCAAGTTTACGATATAAAGAGAGAGGCATAACACTAACACCGGCTCCAAGATCACATAAAGCAGTTTTAACATAGTTTCTTTTAATGGAGCATGGTATAGTGGGTACTCCTGGATCTCCAAGTTTCTTTGGTATTCCACCCTCAAAATATAATTAGCAAGCATGGTGGAAATTTCAGCTTCCAGTATCTTTCTCTTATTTGTAACAATATCTTTCATATACTTAGCATAAGGATTCATTTTGAGCATATCAGTTAATCGCATACGCAAAAATATAGGTCTAATCATTACAGCAAAGCGCTCAAAATCCTCATCATCCTTTTCCTTGGATGGTTTGGGAGGAAAAGGCATGGGTTTCTGAACCCATGGTTCTCTTTCTTTACCATGTTTTCTAGCAACAAAGTCTTTCTTATCATAACGTTGATTCTTTGATTGTGGGTTATCAAGATCAACAGCAGATTCAATTTCTACATCATTGTCATTGCTAGTGTCGGTGTACTAAAGTAGGGGTACCTTAGTATCCTGAACTTGTGCACGGGCAGTCGCAGCGACCCGCGGCAAGGCTCGCCGGGCGACCGCCAAGACACTCCATGGTTCCTTTCGGAGCCATTCAAGAACAAAGTATTCAAGCCAAGGCACAAGGCCCCGGCAAGAGGAGCTTGCCGGGAAGGCTACCCGAAGCACAGAGACCCGGCAAGAGGAGCTTGCCAGGAACGAGACAAGACCCCGGCAAGAGGAGCTTGCCGGGAAGGAGACAAGACCCTGGCAAGAGGAGCTTGCCGGGAAGACCAACCAAAGCATCTCAAGAAGCTCGCCGCGGTGCACCGCGCGCCCCGACAAGACCCGGTGAGCGACAAGCTCCCGGACGCGACAAGGCAACATCCGCGGCAAGACGCTTGCCGCGGCAAGCTACTACCCCGAGCCCGCACTCCAGCTCACCCACCAACGTGTCGCCCTGGGACCATTCCTGGCGTACGTGGCGGGAGGCTGTGTAGCCGGGGGCATGCGGTGGCAAGCAGGCGCTGACAAGGAGCCATCGTGGCAAACGGTGGCGCCCCTGACGGTCCCTTTCCGCCCCGTATAAGCGACACAGACAGGCATTTAATGCCTTTGTCCCCTGCCGTCAGGGTTAGGTAGGATACGACTGTAGCAGGCGGTGGCGCCAACTACCACCCCTTTTACATTTTTACCCTCACCTCTGTTGCCACGTGTCGGTGACCCCTTAGACATATAAAAGGAGGCCCATGCGCAACAGAGAGGGGAGAGGACACCCATTCTCATGCTTGGTCTCGCCAGCTGCTTGAGCGTACTGTAGCACTCACCGCTCCCGAGCAAGAACTCAATACAACCACCAAAGCATGAGTAGGGTTTTACGCATCCGTGCGGCCCGAACCTGGGTAAATCGATCGTCTCGCCTGTGTGTTTCGCCTCGATCTGCTCTTTGTGCATCCACCCCCCCCCCCCCTGCCGAACCAAAAGGGGCTCGGCCCGCCGATCCCCATAGGCAAACATCCCCTTTTCATTAAAAACATTCCACACAGGTACAGTCCATAGAGAATGAAAAACATGAAAGAGAGGATTACAAGTTTTAAATGCAACTAAGGCCCGAAGGCTTACAAATTAAAAAGATAAGATGCCCGTAATCCCTTTCTTGTCCCTCTCTTCAGGAGGTAGGTCAAGGAGGCGAGAAGGGCAAAAGGAGCGCCTAGGCGAATTACGGGTGCCAGAAGACACCAAGAGAACACCCCGGGGGCCGTCAAGGCTGGACAGTGATGGCAGCGCCGGAAGAGGGGCTCGAAGACGAGGCGGCAGGACGTCAGCACGCTGTCGAGGGCACCACGCCATCATACTCCGACCTGACAGCCTTGCCGCCGGCCCTCTTCCTCTTCCGCAGCCTCCCTACGCCAGCCGCCCAAGGAGACGACCCCGGGGAGTTCAAGGAGCCGGCGACACGGATGATGGGGTTGCCGGCGCCGCACGGAGCAGCGCCCGACACCTAGTCGGACCCGCCATCCTGCCGCCCGCTCCCCTCGTCATCGCTATCGCTCCCCTCCTCGTCACTCTCGCTCGAGGAGGAGCCTTCGCTGTCGGAGGAGCTCTCCACGCAGCACCGGGCCCGGACGCCGAAGCACCAAAGACCTTGACGGAGAGGAGATCGCCCTCCACCAACTTAAAGTGGAGGGTGAGCCCCGGCGTCAAGCTGTGGATGCGGGCAAACGTCTTCCACCCTCGGCCAAGATACATCACACCGGGGGCTGGGAATTTGGCGCGGACCCGCGTGCCGCTGATCCCACAGCCCCTCATCTGCAGTCTCAGCGTCTCGGGTGGGTCCAACTCCACCACTTCCGCAAACGGATCTGGGAGTCAGAGGCGACGACGAGGCGCCCGGCGAAGCCTAACGAAGAACTCACAAGGGTCGTCCCTAGCATGGGCCACCGCGGGAAGAAGAGCCGCCGGCAGAGGCGAAGCCGATGCGCCGCCTCGTACACCTCTTCCCCGAGCGCCACGGCCTCGTCCACGACCTCGCCCCCTCCCTCTTCCCCTTAAGGCTGGCTCCGCCACCACGGGTGCGGGAGAGGGAGGGATGCGCTGCCTGGCGGCAACCCTTGCCGCCACTGACAAAGGACCAGGGTTCCCTTTCTCCATGGCGAATGGGAGGAAGGGGAGCAGAAGCTGGAGGAAGAAGGAGATGGGAGAATGCGGGCTTCCATCCTCCCCTCCCGCTCTTTATAAAGGAGTGGGGTGGGGGCTCGGCCGCCCCGCTCAGCGAATCAAGACACGGGGAGAGCAGGGAGCTGGGGCTGACCCGCTCCCTCGACCCGTGACGGCCCGGTTTCCCGCCTCCGCCGCCCGCGACCCCAAGTGCATGGGAGCCGCGTGGCTGGCGTGCAGAACCGAGGCGACGAATGAGGCGACCCCTCCCCACCCCGTGATCGTGGGGAGTGGACGCCTCGAAAACCGCCCACGTTCTCTCCCACGATGCCGCGTTTGACGCGTGCCGTTTGGGGAGGGCACGGTGGATGCGGAATGAGTTATGGCGTAACCTAGGCCACGCGTGCCCGTGCACTGTTTTGGGCCTGGCCCAACAACGCTCGGCACCGTGTATGGCCCAAGCTCGGGGGCTCCTGTCGGTGTACTAAAGTAGGGGTACCTTAGTATCCCGAACTTGTGCACGGGCAGTCGCAGCGACCCGCGGCAAGGCTTGCCGGGCGACCGCCAAGACACTCCATGGTTCCTTTCGGAGCCATTCAAGAACAAAGTATTCAAGCCAAGGCACAAGGCCCCAGCAAGAGGAGCTTGCCGGGAAGGCTACCCGAAGCACAGAGACCCTGGCAAGAGGAGCTTGCCGGGAACGAGACAAGACCCCGGCAAGAGGAGCTTGCCAGGAAGGAGACAAGACCCTGGCAAGAGGAGCTTGCCGGGAAGACCAACCAAAGCATCTCAAGAAGCTCGCCGCGGCGCACCGTGCGCCCCGACAAGACCCGGTGAGCGACAAGCTCCCGGACGCAACAAGGCAACATCCGCGGCAAGACGCTTGCCACGGCAAGCTACTACCCCGCAGCCCGCGCTCCAGCTCACCCACCAACGTGTCGCCCTGGGACCATTCCTGGCGTACGTGGCGGGAGGCTGTGCAGCCGGGGGCATGCGGTGGCAAGCAGGCGCTAACAAGGAGCCATCGTGGCAAACGGTGGCGCCCCTGACGGTCCCTTTCCGCCCCGTCTAAGCGACACAGACAGGCATTTAATGCCTTTGTCCCCTGTCGTCAGGGTTAGGTAGGATACGACTGTAGCAGGCGGTGGCGCCAACTACCACCCCTTTTACATTTTTACCCTCACCTCTGTTGCCACGTGTCGGTGACCCCTTAGACATATAAAAGGAGGCCCATGCGCAACAGAGAGGGGAGACGACACCCATTCTCATGCTCGGTCTCGCCAGCTGCTTGAGCGTACTGTAGCACTCGCCGCTCCCGAGCAAGAACTCAATACAACCACCAAAGCAGGAGTAGGGTTTTACGCATCCGTGCGGCCCGAACCTGGGTAAATCGATCGTCTCGCTCATGTGTTTCGCCTCGATCTGCTCTTTGTGCATCCACCTCCCCCTGTCGAACCAAAAGGGGCTCGGCCCGCCAATCCCCATAGGTGTGCGAGGGATCAGACACCCCCGACAGCTAGGTGGAGCATCATCATGAACATTATCATTAACATTATCACTAGTTTCAGGTTCATTACCAGATTGTGTTTCAGCATTAGAAATATAAATATCATTTGGATTCTCAAGTATTTCAGTAATAGGTTCACTAGAAGCATGCAAAGTCCTATCATTTTTCTTTTTCTTCCTTTTAGAAGGACTAGGTGCATCTATATTATTTCTGTGAGAATCTTGCTCAATTCTTTTAGGATGGCCTTCAGGATACAAAGGTTCCTGAGTCATTTTACCACCTCTAGTCATAACTCTAACATCATTATCATTATCCTTACTATTCAATTCATTGAGCAAATCATTTTGAGCTTTAAGTACTTGTTCTACTTGAGTGGTAACCATAGAAGCATGTTTACTAATAAGTTTAAGTTCACGTTTGACATTAGCCATATAATCACCCAAGTGTTCAAGCATATTTGAATTGTATTTCAATTGTCTACCAAAATAAGCATTAAAATATTCTTGCTTAACCATAAATTTATCAAACTCATCTAAGCTTGGGCTAGCAAACTTAGTAAATGGGATTTCAGCTTTATCATATCTATAGAGAGAATTTACCTTTCTACCTGTGTCGGGTTATCAAGACCACGAGTTTCTTCAGTAGGTAATGGATTAAGATCATATGTTTCTTCAACAGGCGGTAAATTAAGACCATGTATTTCTTCAATAGGAGGTAAATTCTTAACATCTTCAGCTTTAATACCTTTTTCTTTCATAGATTTCTTTGCCTCTTGCATATCTTCAGGACTGAGAAATAGAATACCTCTCTTCTTCGGAGTTGGTTTAGGAATAGGCTCAGGAGTTGGTTTAGGAACTGGTTCAGGAAGTGTCCAATTATTTTCATTTGTCAACATATTATTCAATAGAATTTTAGCTTCATCCGGTATTCTTTCCCTGAAAACAGAACCAGCACAACTATCCAGGTAATCTCTGGAAGCATCGGTTAGTCCATTATAAAAGATATCAAGTATTTCATTTTTCTTAAGAGGATGATCAGGCAAGGCATTAAGTAACTTGAGAAGCCTTCGCCAAGCTTGTGGGAGACTCTCTTCTTCAATTTGTGCAAAATTATATATATCCCTTAAAGCAGCTTCTTTCTTATGAGCAGGGAAATATTTAGCAGAGAAGTAATAAATCATATCCTGGGGACTACGCACACAACCAGGATCAAGAGAATTAAACCATATCTTAGCATCGCCCTTTAATGAGAACGGAAATATTTTAAGGATATAAAAGTAGCGAGTTCTCTCATCTTTAGTGAATAGGGTAGCTATATCATTTAATTTAGTAAGATGTGCCACAACAGTTTCAGATTCATAGCCATGAAAAGGATTAGATTCAACCAAAGTAATTATATCAGGATCAACAGAGAATTCATAATCCTTATCGGTAACACAGATAGGTGAAGTAGCAAAAGCAGGGTCAGGTTTCATTCTAGCATTTAGAGATTGCTGATTCCATATAGCTAATAACCTCTTGAGTTTGTATCTATCTTTGCAAGCTAAAATAGCTAAAGAAGCTTCTTTATCAAAAACATAACCCTCGGGAATAACAGGTAAGTCTTCATCATCAATTTCATCAGTATTATCAGATTCAATATTTTCAATCTCTCTAGCCCTAGCAAGTTGTTCGTCAAGAAATTCACTAAGTGGCACAGTAGTATCAAGCATAGAAGTAGTTTCATCATAAGTATCATGCATAGCAGAAGTGGCATCATCAATAACATGTGACATATCAGAACGAATAGCGGAAGCAGGTTTAGGTGTCGCAAGCTTACTCATAACAGAAGGTGAATGAAGTGCAGAGCTAGATGGCAGTTCCTTACCTCCCCTCATAGTTGAGGGATAAATCTTAGTTTTTGGATCTCTCAAGTTCTTCATAATGATAAGCAGATATAAATCCCAAGTGACTCAAAGAATAGAGCTATGCTCCCCGGCAACGGCGCCAGAAAATAGTCTTGATAACCCACAAGTATAGGGGATCGCAACAGTTTTCGAGGGTAGAGTATTCAACCCAATTTTTTTGATTCGACGTAAGGGGAGCCAAAGAATATTCTCAAGTATTAGCAGCTGAGTTGTCAATTCAACCACACCTGGAAACTTAATATCTGCAGCAAAGTGTTTAGTAGCAAAGTAATATGATAGTAGTGGTAACGGTAGCAAAAGGTGGTGATAGTAAAAGTAATGTTTTTGGTATTTTATAGTGATGATGGCAATAGCAACGGAAAAGTAAATAAGCGAAGAACAATATATGGAAAGCTCATAGGCAATGGATCAGTGATGGAGAATTATGCCGGATGCGGTTCATCATGTAACAGTCATAACCTAGGATGACACAGAACCAGCTCTAGTTCATCAATGTAATGTAGGCATGTATTCCGAATATAGTCATACGTGCTTATGGAAAAGAACTTGCATAACATCTTTTGTCCTACCCTCCCGTGGCAGCGGGCTCCTTACGGAAACTAAGGGATATTAAGGCCTCCTTTTAATAGAGTACCGGAACAAAGCAATAACACATAGTGAATACATGAACTCCTCAAACTACGGTCATCACCGGTAAGTATCCCGATTATTGTCACTTCGGGGTTAACGGATCATAACACATAATAGGTGACTATAAACTTGCAAGATAGGATCAAGAACTCTCATATATTGATGAAAACATAATAGGTTCAGATCTGAAATCATGGCACTCGGGCCCTAGTGACAAGCATTAAGCATAGCAAAGTCATAGCAACATCAATCTCAGAACATAGTGGATACTAGGGATCAAACCCTAACAAAACTAACTCGATTACATGATATATCCCATCCAACCCATCACCGTCCAGCAAGCCTACGATGGAATTACTCACGCACGGCGGTGAGCATCATGAAATTGGTGATGGAGGATGGTTGATGATGACGATGGCGATGGCGACGGATTCCCCTCTCCGGAGCCCCGAACGGACTCCAGATCAGCCCTCCCGAGAGGTTTGAGGGCTTGGCGGCGGCTCCGTATCGTAAAACGCGATGAATTCTTCTCTCTGATTTTTTTATCCCCAAAACACAATATATCTATACTACTATATAGTGTATCAGTTTGAACTCTGTCATTGAAACGCATATCCGGCCATTCAATGGGCTCCATCGGACGGCCAAAAGTGCTTGGATTCGCAGCTATAGTAGCGCTGAGCGTCATCTGGATTGTTCCAGAGCAGCCATGAAGTAGCATAGAGTCAAAACTATCTGGGTCGTTCTAGAAGCATCCCACTGCATGTCTGCAGCATGTTGGAGCTAACTGAGTTTCCAGAGACCAGATTCCACAGTCCTCGCATCCTCCTGAGCAATGCAAATCATTTAAACAAAGTAGACTCGGGCAGCGGTACATGTGGCTGATAGGTAGGTTGCTTCTGTACTACTTGGTGTGCAGGGGTGGAAATATGCCATCACTAACTTGGTGTGCAGGGGTGGAAAGCTGTAGTAAGAAAAACAATGCATCGCCCACATATATGATATCACTGACTTGGTGAGCATTTTTGAGTCGAAAGCTTGTAGTAAAGGTTACATTAAAACATAGCAATAGGTACCCAAATTTTGTGTAAATTACATATCCTTTGAATGTGATAGTTATTGAGTATATGAACATGATAAGCTTTCTTATTCCAATTATAGGTATTTCATTTCTGCTTCTTTACGCGCACAATTTTCATTTGTCTTGCACCATTTTGTTAGGATACCTTGAATCATTTCTCAAAGCACTCCATGAAGTGTTTTCTTCGGCCCAAGTCAGTCCACAATGTTAAGACGCGCATTGCGCGTGCACACATACTAGCAGAGTTGGAGTTGGAGTCGGAGGAGCTCCAGGGGCCCACGAGGTAGCGAGGCACGCCCTAGGGGGCAGGCGCGGGCAGGCGCGCCCCCCACCCTCGTGGACAAGTGGTGGGCCCCCTGGCCTTCATCTTTTGCAGGTATTTTTTATATTTTCCAAAAAGTTGCTCCATAAAGTTTCAGGTCATTCCGAGAACTTTTGTTTCTGCACATAAATAACACCATGGTAATTCTGCTGAAAACAGCGTCAGTCCGGGTTAGTTCCATTCAAATCATGCAAGTTAGAGTCCAAAACAAGGGGAAATGTGTTTGAAAAAGTAGATACGACAGAGACGTATCATTCATCACTAAGTTCTAGTAACTTGGTGATAGTGACTAGAGAACTTTGTCAATTACTATCTTATCTGGAAGATTAACTCCCACTTGATTCAAGCAATTGTAGTACTCAGACAATCTGAGCACATGCTCACTGGTTGAGCTATTCTCCTCCATCTTGTAGGCAAAGTACTGTCAGAGGTCTCATACCTCTAGACATGGGCATGAGTTTGAAATACCAATTTGAACTCTTGGAACATCTCATATGCTCCATGGCATTCAAAATGTCTTTGAAGCCCCGATTCTTAGCCGTAAAGCATGGTGCACTAAACTATCAAGTAGTCATCATACCAAGCTTTGCCAAACGTTCATAACGTCTACATATGCTCCTACAATAGGTCCGTCACCTAGTGGTGCATCAAGGACATAATTCTTATGTGCGGCAATGAGGATAATCCTCAAGTTACGGACCCAGTCCATGTAATTGCTACCATCATATTTCAATGTTGCTTTCTCAAGGAATGCATTAAAATTCAATGGAATAACAGCACGAGCCATCTATCTACAGCAACATAGACATGCAAAATACTATCAGGTACTAGTTCATGATAAATTTAGGTTCAATTAATCATATTACTTAAGAACTCCCACTTAGATAGACATCCCTCTAATCATCTAAGTGATCACGTGATCCATATCAACTAAACCATGTCCGATCATCACGTGAGATGGATAAGTTTTCAATGGTGAACATCACTATGTTGATCATATCTACTATATGATTCATGCTCGACCTTTCGGTCTCTAGTGTTCCGAGGCCATATCTGCATATGCTAGGCTCATCAAGTTTAACCCGAGTATTCTGCGTGTGCAAAACTGGCTTGCACCCATTGTAGATGAACATAGAGCTTATCACACCTGATCATCACGTGGTGTCTCGGTACAACGAACTTTGGCAATGGTGCATACTCAGGGAGAACACTTTTATCTTGAAATTTAGTGAGAGATCATCTTATAGTGCTACCGTCAATCAAAGAAAAATAAGATGCATAAAGATAAACATCACATGCAATCAATATAAGTGATGTGATATGGCCATCATCATCGTGTGCTTGTGATCTCCATCTCCGAAGCACCATCATGATCACCATCGTCACCGGCACGACACCTTGATCTCCATCGTAGCATCATTGTCGTCTCGCCAACTATTGCTTCTACGACTATCGCTACCACTTAGTGATAAAGTAAAGCAATTACAGGGCGATTGCATTGCATACAATAAAGCGATCACCGTATGGCTCCTGCCAGTTGCCGATAACTCGGTTATAAAACATGATCATCTCATACAATAAATATAGCATCATGCCTTGACCATATCACATCACAACATGCCCTGCAAAAACAAGTTAGACGTCCTCTACTTTGTTGTTGCAAGTTTTACGCGGTTGCTACGGGCTGAGTAAGAACCGTTCTTACCTACGCATCAAAACCACAATGATAGTTCGTCAAGTTAGTGTTGTTTTAACCTTCTCAAGGACCGGGCGTAGCCACACTCGGTTCAACTAAAGTTGGACAAACTGACACCCGCCAGCCACCTGTGTGCAAAGAACATCGGTAGAACCAGTCTCGCGTAAGCATACGTGTAATGTCGGTCCGGGCAGCTTCATCCAACAATACCGTCGAACCAAAGTGTGACATGCTAGTAAGCAGTATGACTTGTATCGCCCACAACTCACTTGTGTTCTACTCGTGCATATAACATCAACGCATAAAACCTAGCTCTGATACCACTGTTGGGGAACGTAGTAATTTCAAAAAAATTCCTACGCACATGCAAGATCATGGTGATACACAGCAACGAGAGGGGAGAGTGTGTCCACGTACCATCATAGACCGAAAGCGGAAGCGTTAGCACAACGCGGTTGATTGATACGTCTCCAACGTATCTATAATTTTTGATTGCTCCATGCTATATTATCTACTGTTTTGGACATTATTGGGCTTTATTATCCACTTTTATATTATTTTTGGGACTAACCTATTAACCGGAGGCCCAACCCAGAATTGCTGTTTTTTGCCTATTTTAGGGTTTCGAAGAAAAGGAATATCAAATGGAGTCCAAACGGAATGAAACCTTCGGGAACGGGATTTTCTCAACGAACAAGACCCGGGAGACTTGGACCCTACGTCAAGAAAGAAAATAGGAGGCCACGAGGTAGGGGCGCACCCATCCCCACCAGGCGTGCCCTCCACCCTCGTGGGCCCCCTGTTGCTCCACCGACGTACTCCTTCCTCCTATATATACCTACGTACCCCCAAACAATCAGATACGGAGCCAAAAACCTAATTCCACCGTCGCAACTTTCTATATCCACGAGATCCCATCTTGGGGCCTGTTCCGGAGCTCCTCCGGAGGGGGCATCGATCACGGAGGGCTTCTACATAAACACCATAGCCCCTTCAATGAAGTGTGAGTAGTTTACCTCAGACCTACAGGTCCATAGTTAGTAGCTAGATGGCTTCTTCTCTCTTTTTGGATCTCAATACAATGTTCTCCCCCTCTCTTGTGGAGAACTATTCGATGTAATCTTCTTTTGCGGTGTGTTTGTTGAGACCGATGAATTGTGGCCTTATCATTAAGTCTATCTATGAATAATATTTGAATCTTCTCTGAATTCTTTTATGTATGATTGGTTATCTTTTCAAGTCTCTTCGAATTATCAGTTTGGTTTGGCCTACTAGATTGATCTTTCTTGCAATGGGAGAAGTGCTTAGCTTTGGGTTCAATCTTGCGGTGTCCTTTCCCAGTGACAGTAGGGGCAGCAAGGCACGTATTGTATTGTTTTCCATCGAGGATAACAAGATGGGGCTTTCACCATATCGCATGAGTCTATCCCTCTACATCATGTCATCTTGCTTAAGGCGTTACTCTGTTTTTAACTTAATACTCTAGATGCATGCTGGATAGCGGTCGATGAGTGGAGTAATAGTAGTAGATGCAGGCAGGAGTCAGTCTACTTGTCTCGGACGTGATGCCTATATACATGATCATACCTAGATATTCTCATAACTATGCTCAATTCTATCAATTGCTCAACAGTAATTTGTTCACCCACTGTAGAATACTTATGCTCTCGAGAGAAGCCACTAGTGAAACCTATGGCCTCCGGGTCTATCTTCATCACATTAATCTCCTGCTACTTAGTTATTTCCTTTGCTATTTACTTTGCCTTTATTTTACTTTGCATCTTTATCATAAAAATACCAAAAATATTATATTAGCATATCTATCAGATCTCACTCTCGTAAGTGGCCTTATAGGGATTGACAACCCCTATTTGCGTTGGTTGCGAGGATTTATTTGTTTTGTGCAGGTACGAGGGACTCGCGCGTAGCCTCCTACTGGATTGATACCTTGGTTCTCAAAAACTGAGGGAAATACTTATGCTACTTTGCTGCATCATCCCTTCCTCTTCGGGGAAAACCAACGCAGTGCTCAAGAGGTAGCATTGATGTAGTCGTACGTCTTCACGATCTGACCGATCAAGTACCGAACGCACGCCACCTCCGAGTTCAGCACACGTTCAACTCGATGATGTCCCTTGAACTCCGATCCAGTCGAGCTTTGAGGGAGAGTTCCGTCGGCACGACGGCGTGGTGACGATGATGATGTTCTACCGACGCAGGGCTTCGCCTAAGCACCGCTATGATATTATCGAGGTGGATTATGGTGGAGGAGGGCACCGCACACGGCTAAGAGATCCAAGGGATCAATTGTTGTGTCTCCAAGGGGTGCCTCCCTCCCCGTATATAAAGGAGTGGAGGAGGGGGAGAGGGCCGGCCACCCTAGGCGCGCCCCATGAGGAGTCTTACTCCCACCGGGAGTAGGACTACCCCCTTCCATGTGGGAGTAGGAGATGAGAGGGAAGGAGAGAGGGGGGAAAGGAAAGGGCCCCCCTCCTTGTCCAATTTGGAATGGGGGGAGGGGGCACGCTGCTGCCCCTTGGCCGCCCCTCCTCTTCTCCACTAGGGCCCATTAGTCTCCCCGAGGGGTTCTGGTTGAAGGAAATATGCCCTAGAGGCAATAATAAAGTTATTATTTATTTCCTTATATCATGATAAATGTTTATTATTCATGCTAGAATTGTATTAACCGGAAACATAATACATGTGTGAATACATAGACCAACAGAGTGTCACTAGTATGCCTCTACTTGACTAGCTTGTTAATCAAAGATGGTTATGTTTCCTAACCATGAACAAGGAGTTGTTGTTTGATTAGCGAGGTCACATCATTAGTAGAATGATCTGATTGACATGACCCATTCCATTAGCTTAGCACCCGATCGTTTAGTATGTTGCTATTGCTTTCTTCATGACTTATACATGTTCCTATAACTATGAGATTATGCAACTCCCGTTTACCGGAGGAACACTTTGGGTACTACCAAACGTCACAACGTAACTGGGTGATCATAAAGGAGTACTACAGGTGTCTCCAATGGTAGATGTTGGGTTGGCGTATTTCGAGATTAGGGTTTGTCACTCCGATTGTCGGAGAGGTATCTCTGGGCCCTCTCGGTAATGCACATCACATAAGCCTTGCAAGCACTGCAACTAATGTGTTAGTTGTGAGATGATGTATTACGGAACGAGTAAAGAGACTTGCCGGTAACGAGATTGAACTAGGTATTGGATACCGACGATCGAATCTCGGGCAAGTAACATACCGATGACAAAGGGAACAACGTATGTTGTTATGCGGTCTGACCGATAAAGATCTTCATAGAATATGTAGGAGCCAATATGGGCATCCAGGTCCCGCTATTGGTTATTGACCGGAGACGTGTCTCGGTCATGTCTACATTGTTCTCGAACCGTAGGGTCCGCACGCTTAACGTTACGATGACAGTTATTATGAGTTTATGCATTTTGATGTACCGAAGGTTGTTCGGAGTCCCGGATGAGACCACGGACATGACGAGGAGTCTCGAAATGGTCGAGACGTAAAGATTGATATATTGGAAGCCTATGTTTGGACATCGGAAGTGTTCCGGGTGAAATCGGGATTTTACCGGAATACCGGGAGGGTTACCGGAACCCCCCGGGAGACTAATGGGCCTATTGGGCCTTAGTGGAAAAGGAGAAAAAGGGAAAGCCCACAAGCTGGCCGGCGCCCCCCTTCCCAAAGTCCTAGTAGGACTAGGATAGGGGCCGGCCCCCCTTCTCTCTCCTTTTCCCCCCGGGAGTCCTAATAGGATTAGGATTGGGGGGAGGAGTCCTACTCCCGGTGGGAGTAGGACTCCCCTGCGCCTCCTCTCCCTTGGCCGGCCGGCTCCCCTCCTCCAACCTTTATATACGGGGGCAGGGGCACCCCAAGACACACAACTTGATCCTTGAGATCGTTCCTTAGCCGTGTGCGGTGCCCCCTGCCACCAAATTCCACCTCGGTCATATCGTTGTAGAGCTTAGGCGAAGCCCTGCGTCGGTAGTACATCAAGATCGTCACCACGCCGTCGTGCTGACGGAACTCTTCCTCGACGCTTTGCTGGATCGGAGCCCGAGGATCGTCATCGAGCTGAACGTGTGCTAAGAACTCGGAGGTGCCGGAGTAACGGTGCTTGGATCGGTCGGATCGGGAAGAAGACGTACGACTGCTTCCTCTACGTTGTGTGATCGCTTCCGCAGTCGGTCTGCGTTGGTACGTAGACAACACTCTCCCCTCTCGTTGCTGTGCATCACCATGATCTTGCGTGTGCGTAGGAAAATTTTTGAAATTACTGCGTTCCCCAACAGTGGCATCAGAGCCAGGTTTTATGGTTTGATGTTATATGCACGAGTAGAACACAAGTGAGTTGTGGGCGATACAAGTCATACTGCCTACCAGCATGTCATACTTTGGTTCGGCGGTATTGTTGGTTGAGACGATCCGGACCAACCTTACGCGTACTCTTACGCGAGACCGGTTCCCTCGACGTGCTTTGCACATAGATGGCTTGCGGAAGACTGTCTCTCCAACTTTAGTTGAACCAAGTGTGACTACGCCCGGTCCTTGAGAAGGTTAAAACGGAGTCTATTTGACGAACTATCGTTGTGGTTTTGATGCATAGGTGAGATGAGTTCTTACTTAAGCCCGTAGCAGCCACGTAAAACTTGCAACAACAAAGTAGAGGACGTCTAACTTGTTTTTGCAGGGTATGTTGTGATGTGATATGGTCAAGGCATGATGCTGATTTTATTGTATGAGATGATCATGTTTTGTAACCGAGTTATCGGCAACTGGCAGGAGCCATATGGTTGTCGCTTTATTGTATGCAATGCAATCGCGATGTAATGCTTTACTTTATTACTAAGCGGTAGTGATAGTCGTGGAAGCATAAGATTGGCGAGACGACAACGTTGCTACGATGGAGATCAAGGTGGCGCGCCGGTGACGATGGTGATCATAACGGTGCTTCAGAGATGGAGATCACAAGCACAAGATGATGATGGCCATATCATATCACTTATATTGATTGCATGTGATGTTTATCCTTTTATGCATCTTATCTTGCTTTGATTGACGGTAGCATTATAAGATGATCTCTCACTAAATTATCAAGAAGTGTTCTCCCTGAGTATGCACCGTTGCCAAAGTTCGTCGTGCCCAGACACCACGTGATGATCGGGTGTGATAAGCTCTACGTCCATCTACAACGGGTGCAAGCCAGTTTTGCACACGCAGAATACTCAGGTTAAACTTGACGAGCCTAGCATATGCAGATATGGCCTCGGAACACAGAGACCGAAAGGTCGAGCGTGAATCATATAGTAGATATGATCAACATGACGATGTTCACCATTGAAAACTACTCCATCTCACGTGATGATCGGTTATGGTTTAGTTGATTTGGATCACGTGATCACTTAGAGGATTAGAGGGATGTCTATCTAAGTGGGAGTTCCTAAGTAATTTGATTAACTGAACTTAAACTTATCATGAACTTAGTACCTGATAGTATCTTGCTTGTTTATGTTGATTGTAGATAGATGGCTCGTGCTGTTGTTCCGTTGAATTTTAATGCGTTCCTTGAGAAAGCAAAGTTGAAAGATGATGGTAGCAATTACATGGACTGGGTCCGTAACCTGAGGATTATCCTCATTGCTGCACAGAAGAATTACATCCTGAAAGCACCGCTGGGTGCCAGGCCTGCTGCTGGAGCAACGCCAGATGTTATGAACGTCTGGCAGAGCAAAGCTGATGACTACTCGATAGTTCAGTGTGCCATGCTTTACGGCTTAGAATCGGGACTTCAACGACGTTTTGAACGTCATGGAGCATATGAGATGTTCCAGGAGTTGAAGTTAATATTTCAAGCAAATGCCCGAATTGAGAGATATGAAGTCTCCAATAAGTTCTATAGCTGTAAGATGGAGGAGAACAGTTCTGTCAGTGAGCATATACTCAAGATGTCTGGGTATAATAATCACTTGATTCAGATGGGAGTTAATCTTCCAGATGACTGCGTCATTGACAGAATTCTCCAATCACTGCCACCAAGCTACAAGAGCTTCGTGATGAACTATAATATGCAAGGGATGAACAAGACTATTCCCGAGCTCTTCGCAATGCTGAAAGCTGCGGAGGTAGAAATCAAGAAGGAGCATCAAGTGTTGATGGTTAGCAAAACCACTAGTTTCAAGAAAAAGGGCAAAGGGAAGAAGAAGGGAAACTTCAAGAAGAATAGCAAGCAAGTTGTTGCTCAAGAGAAGAAACCCAAGTCTGGACCTAAGCCTGAAACTGAGTGCTTCTACTGCAAGCAGACTGGACACTGGAAGCGGAACTGCCCCAAGTATTTGGCGGATAAGAAGGATGGCAAAGTGAGCAAAGGCATATGTGATATACATGTTATTGATGTGTACCTTACTAGAGCTCGCAGTAGCACCTGGGTATTTGATACTAGTTCTGTTGCTAATATTTGCAACTCGAAACAGGGACTACGGAATAAGCGGACACTAGCAAAGGACGAGGTGACGATGCGCGTGGGAAACGGTTCCAAAGTCGATGTGATCGCGGTCGGCACGCTACCTCTACATCTACCTTCGGGATTAATATTAGACCTAAATAATTGTTATTTGGTGCCAGCGTTGAGCATGAACATTATATCTGGATCTTGTTTAATGCGAGACGGTTATTCATTTAAATCAGAGAATAATGGTTGTTCTATTTATATGAATAATATCTTTTATGGTCATGCACCCTTGAAGAGTGGTCTATTCTTGTTGAATCTCGAAGATAGTGATACACATATTCATAATGTAGAAGCCAAAAGATGCAAAGTTAATAATGATAGTGCAACTTACTTGTGGCACTGCCGTTTGGGTCATATCGGTGTAAAGCGCATGAAGAAACTCCATACTGATGGGCTTTTGGAACCACTTGATTATGAATCACTTGGTACTTGCGAACCGTGCCTCATAGGCAAGATGACTAAAACACCGTTCTCCGGTACTATGGAGAGAGCAACAGATTTGTTGGAAATCATACATACCGATGTATGTGGTCCGATGAATATTGAGGCTCGTGGCGGATATCGTTATTTTCTCACCTTCACAGATGATTTAAGCAGATATGGGTATATCTACTTGATGAAACATAAGTCTGAAACATTTTAAAAGTTCAAAGAATTTTAGAGTGAGGTTGAAAATCATCGTAACAAGAAAATAAAATTTCTACGATCTGATCGTGGAGGAGAATATTTGAGTTACGAGTTTGGTGTACATTCGAAAAATTGTGGAATAGTTTCGCAACTCACGCCACCCGGAACACCACAGCGTAATGGTGTGTCCGAACGTCGTAATCGTACTTTACTAGATATGGTGCGATCTATGATGTCTCTTACTGATCTACCGCTATCGTTTTGGGGTTATGCTTTAGAGACGGCCGCATTCACGTTAAATAGGGCACCATCAAAATCCGTTGAGATGACGCCTTATGAACTATGGTTTGGCAAGAAACCAAAGTTGTCGTTTTTTAAAGTTTGGGGCTGCGATGCTTATGTGAAAAAGCTTCAACCTGATAAGCTCGAACCCAAAGCGGAGAAATGTGTCTTCATAGGATACCCAAAAGAAACTGTTGGGTATACCTTCTATCACAGATCCGAAGGCAAGACATTCGTTACTAAGAATGGATCATTTCTAGAGAAGGAGTTTCTCTCGAAAGAAGTGAGTGGGAGGAAAGTAGAACTTGACGAGGTAACTGTACCTGCTCCCTTATTGGAAAATAGTACATCACGGAAAACTGTTTCTGCGACACCTATACCAATCAGTGAGGAAGCTAATGATGATGATCATGAAACTTCAGGGCAAGATGCTACTGAACCACGTAGATCAACCAGAGTGAGATCCGCACCAGAGTGGTACGGTAATCCAGTTCTGGAAGTCATGCTACTAGATCATGATGAACCTACGAACTATGAAGAAGCGATGGTGAGCCCAGATTCCGCAAAGTGGCTTGAGGCCATGAAATCTGAGATGGGATCCATGTATGAGAACAAAGTATGGACTTTGGTTGACTTGCCCGATGATCGGCAAGCAATTGAGAATAAATGGATCTTCAAGAAAAAGACTGACGCTGACGGTAATGTTACTGTCTATAAAGCTCGACTTGTCGCAAAAGGTTTTTGACAAGTTCAAGGGGTTGACTATGATGAGACTTTCTCACCCGTAGCGATGCTTAAGTCCGTCAGAATTATGTTAGCAATTGCCGCATTTTATGATTATGAAATATGGCAGATGGATGTCAAAACTGCATTCCTGAATGGATTTCTGGAAGAAGAGTTGTATATGATACAACCAGAAGGTTTTGTCGATCCAAAAGGAGCTAACAAAGTATGCAAACTCCAGCGATCCATTTATGGACTGGTGCAAGCATCTCGGAGTTGGAATAAACGCTTTGATAGTGTGATCAAAGCATTTGGCTTTATACAGACTTTTGGAGAAGCCTGTATTTACAAGAAAGTGAGTGGGAGCTCTGTAGCATTTCTGATATTATATGTGGATGACATATTGCTGATTGGAAATGATATAGAATTTCTGGATAGCATAAAGGGATACTTGAATAAAAGTTTTTCGATGAAAGACCTCGGGGAAGCTGCTTTCATATTAGGCATAAAGATCTATAGAGATAGATCAAAACGCTTAATTGGACTTTCACAGAGCACATACCTTGACAAGATTTTGAAGAAGTTCAAAATGGATCAAGCAAAGAAAGGGTTCTTGCCTGTGTTACAAGGTGTGAAGTTGAGTAAGACTCAATGCCCGACCACTGCAGAAGATAGAGAGAAAATGAAAGATGTTCCCTATGCTTCAGCCATAAGCTCTATCATGTATGCAATGCTGTGTACCAGACCTGATGTGTGCCTTGCTATAAGTTTAGCAGGGAGGTACCAAAGTAATCCAGGAGTGGATCACTGGACAGCGGTCAAGAACATCCTGAAATACCTGAAAAGGACTAAGGATATGTTTCTCGTATATGGAAGTGACAAAGAGCTCACCGTAAGAGGTTACGTTGATGCAAGCTTTGACACTGATCCGAACGATTCTAAATCGCAAACCGGATACGTGTTTACTTTAAACGGTGGAGCTGTCAGTTGGTGCAGTTCTAAACAAAGCGTCGTAGCGGGATCTACATGTGAAGCGGAGTACATAGCTGCTTCGGAAGCAGCAAACGAAGGAGTCTGGATGAAGGAGTTCATATCCGATCTAGGTGTCATACCTAGTGCATCGGGTCCAATGAAAATCTTCTGTGACAATACTGGTGCAATTGCCTTGGCAAAGGAATCCAGATTTCACAAAAGAACCAAACACATCAAGAGACGCTTCAACTCCATCCGGGATTTAGTCCAGGTGGGAGACATAGAGATTTGCAAGATACATACGGATCTGAATGTTGCAGACCCGTTGACTAAGCCTCTTCCACGAGCAGAACATGATCAGCACCAAGGCTCCATGGGTGTTAGAATCATTACTGTGTAATCTAGATTATTGACTCTAGTGCAAGTGGGAGACTGAAGGAAATATGCCCTAGAGGCAATAATAAAGTTATTATTTATTTCCTTATATCATGATAAATGTTTATTATTCATGCTAGAATTGTATTAACCGGAAACATAATACATGTGTGAATACATAGACCAACAGAGTGTCACTAGTATGCCTCTACTTGACTAGCTTGTTAATCAAAGATGGTTATGTTTCCTAACCATGAACAAGGAGTTGTTGTTTGATTAACGAGGTCACATCATTAGTAGAATGATCTGATTGACATGACCCATTCCATTAGCTTAGCACCCGATCATTTAGTATGTTGCTATTGCTTTCTTCATGACTTATACATGTTCCTATAACTATGAGATTATGCAACTCCCGTTTACCGGAGGAACACTTTGGGTACTACCAAATGTCACAACGTAACTGGGTGATCATAAAGGAGTACTACAGGTGTCTCCAATGGTAGATGTTGGGTTGGCGTATTTCGAGATTAGGGTTTGTCACTCCGATTGTCGGAGAGGTATCTCTGGGCCCTCTCGGTAATGCACATCACATAAGCCTTGCAAGCACTGCAACTAATGTGTTAGTTGTGAGATGATGTATTACGGAACGAGTAAAGAGACTTGCCGGTAACGAGATTGAACTAGGTATTGGATACCGACGATCGAATCTCGGGCAAGTAACATACCGATGACAAAGGGAACAACGTATGTTGTTATGCGGTCTGACCGATAAAGATCTTCGTAGAATATGTAGGAGCCAATATGGGCATCCAGGTCCCGCTATTGGTTATTGACCGGAGACGTGTCTCGGTCATGTCTACATTGTTCTCGAACCGTAGGGTCCGCACGCTTAACGTTACGATGACAGTTATTATGAGTTTATGCATTTTGATGTACCGAAGGTTGTTCGGAGTCCCGGATGAGATCACGGACATGACGAGGAGTCTCGAAATGGTCGAGACGTAAAGATTGATATATTGGAAGCCTATGTTTGGACATCGGAAGTGTTCCGGGTGAAATCGGGATTTTACCGGAATACCGGGAGGGTTATCGAAACCCCCCGGGAGACTAATGGGCCTATTGGGCCTTAGTGGAAAAGGAGAAAAAGGGAAAGCCCACAAGCTGGCCGGCGCCCCCCTTCCCAAAGTCCTAGTAGGACTAGGATAGGGGCCGGCCCCCCTTCTCTCTCCTTTTCCCCCCGGGAGTCCTAATAGGATTAGGATTGGGGGGAGGAGTCCTACTCCCGGTGGGAGTAGGACTCCCCTGCGCCTCCTCTCCCTTGGCCGGCCGGCTCCCCTCCTCCAACCTTTATATATGGGGGCAGGGGGCACCCCAAGACACACAACTTGATCCTTGAGATCGTTCCTTAGCCGTGTGCGGTGCCCCCTGCCACCAAATTCCACCTCGGTCATATCGTTGTAGAGCTTAGGCGAAGCCCTGCGTCGGTAGTACATCAAGATCGTCACCACGCCGTCGTGCTGACGGAACTCTTCCTCGACGCTTTGCTGGATCGGAGCCCGAGGATCGTCATCGAGCTGAACGTGTGCTAAGAACTCGGAGGTGCCGAAGTAACGGTGCTTGGATCGGTCGGATCGGGAAGAAGACGTACGACTACTTCCTCTACGTTGTGTGATCGCTTCCGCAGTCGGTCTGCGTTGGTACGTAGACAACACTCTCCCCTCTCGTTGCTGTGCATCACCATGATCTTGCGTGTGCGTAGGAAATTTTTTGAAATTACTGCGTTCCCCAACACTGGTAACCCCCCCCCCCCCCACCCGGTACTCCGGTATATGCCCGATACTCCCCGGAACCATTTTGGTGTCCGAACATAGTCTTCCAATATATCAATCTTTATGTCTCGACCATTTCGAGACTCCTCATCATGTCCGTGATCACATCCGGGACTCCGAACTACCTTCGGTACATCAAAACACATAAAATCATAATATAACCGTCATCAAACTTTAAGCATGTGGACCCTATGGGGTCGAGAACTATGTAGACATGACCAAGACACGTCTCCGGTCAATAACCAATAGCGGAACCTGGATGCTCATATTGGCTCTCACATATTCTACGAAGATCTTCATCGGTCAAACCACATAACAATATACGTTGTTCTCTTTGTCATCGGTATGTTACTTGCCCGAGATTCGATCGTCGGTATCTTAATACCTAGTTCAATATCGTTACCGGCAAGTCTCTTTACTCGTTCCGTAATACATGACAATCGGAGTGATAAATCCTAATCCCGAAATACGCCAACTCAAGAAGTACCTTCGGAGACACCTATAGAGCACCTTTATAATCACCCAGTTACGTTGTGACGTTTGGTAGCACACAAAGTGTTCCTCCGCTAAACGGGAGTTGCATAATCTCATAGTCATAGGAACATGTATAAGTCATGAAGAAAGCAATAGCAACATACTAAACGATCAAGTGCTAAGCTAACGGAATGGGTCAAGTAAATCACATCATTCTCCTAATAATGTGATCCCGTTTATCAAATGACAACTCATGTCTATGGTTAGGAAACATAACCATCTTTGATCAACGAGCTAGTCAAGTAGAGGCATTCTAGTATGACACTCTGTTTGTCTATGTATTCACACATGTATTATGTTTCCGGTTAATACAATTCTAGCATGAATAATAAACATTTATTATGAAATAAGGAAATAAATAATAACTTTATTATTGCATCTAGGGCATATTTCCTTCAGTCTCCCACTTGTAATAGAGTCAATAATCTAGATCACATCGTCATGTGATTTAACATCAATAGTTCACATCACCATGTGATTAACACCCATAGTTCACATCGTCATGTGACCAACACCCAAAGGGTTTATTAGAGTCAATAATCTAGTTCGCATCGCTATGTGATTAACACCCAAAGGGTACTAAGGTGTGATCATGTTTTGCTTGTGAGAGAAGTTTAGTCAACGGGTCTGCCATATTCAGATTCGTATGTATTTTGCAAATTTCTATGTCAACAATGCTCTGCAATGATTAACACCCAAAAATGTTCATCAATGTAAAACAATGTTCTATGAACCCCCGAATAAACACACAAACCCCATCGATCGCGCTGCAGTCCGTGAGCATTTCGGTTAGTGTACCTTGTGGATGGGGGCGTCTCTTCCTCAAGCGGCTAGGGTTCCTCGTTCGCCGTCCTCCGCCTCCGCCGACGCCGAAAGTGAGTGGGTGGGGTGGGTGGGTTCGTGATCTCTCTCTCCCTATCTCTCTCTGGAAGCTGCGGTGCGCCAACTTATTATACTCTTGCGTGCGAGCAGGCCCGGCCCAAATGTGCACTTCTTCTAATTTTTCTTCTCAAATAGACCCGGTTCTTTCTTCTTTTAACTCTTTTCCCCCTTTGGTAGAAACTATACTGTATTTTGGAAAACAAGAAAACATGCAGCCGAGAGAAAAACATAAAGTAGGACTATTTATCTTGAGAGAGAAAAACAAATCTTTTCCATTACTCTTTAGGACACATTGTGTGTTGTGTAGACTCCTCTTTCTCCCCGCTGTCATCGCTCACCGGTTACAAATCATGGCTCATTGCCAGCCTCCTTTTCCAGCTGTAGACCTGATTTCAGAAGAAACTATGCTCCTATCATAGGGTTTGAGATTCTAAGCCACCCATAGGAGTCGGAGAACATCCCACCCGAGTTCTTGAATTTCATTATGTTTGTAAGAACCCCACCCATTGAGTTCCCTCTAATCCGGCCTTCTTTTGCTTTCAGCCTGCTGCAGATTGACTTGATAGGTCTTCCAGAACGCTGAGTGGCCTGAATATTTTGATAAAAGATAATCAGATAAACTGCTTGTTCATTAGTGATTAATTATTATGGAAAGTGCACTTGTCCTGGAAGATCATTGTCGAAGTATGTCACAATGTGAAACTGCAACAACTGAGCAAACTCTGTTATAATGTGGGCTGGGGCTCCATTTCTCTCTTGCCTCCTCAGATTCTCATTGTGCCGAATTATCATCGTTAATTGTTGGATCAAATCATCCTGTAGAAACAGCAAGATAAATAAACAGTGAGTGTGCCATCTGCCACCTGAACCAACCAACAATTGGATTCATAATAATTATTTTAGTAGTATTGGGCTAACCTCACTTCTTGAGGAAGTGTCCATCATGACAGATGGTCTCACAGGTGGCGGAGGAAACGGAATGACTTGCAGTATCATCCAATCAGGAGGAGCATATTTAGGGTCCAGGCCCAACAAAAGACAGTCATCGTCGCTTAGACGCTTGACAACATTAAGAATCTGCCCCAACAAATTTACCATGATGTGGTTAGATGAAAATTTCTTATAACCTAGTATTGAATTGAGTAATGATAATAGTGTAAATACCCTCTTGACAGAGATAATTTGCTTTCGCTCCACTGGTTCAGGGAGTTGACCTTGATCGCCATTCTTCTTATTTGTTTTCTTTATAGTGAATACTGTGAGGCAATAGCCCACGACCTTTTATTAATCAAAATAAACTAGAGGTCCTTACAAGAACAGGAGCAATACAACTTACCTATACATGCCTACTATTTACAAGTACATACATAAATTACAGCCAAGAGCACCCCTCCTAACAATGCTATGGCAGATTGTTAATCCATGCTATGAGTAGAGGTCTTAAACCTATGTGACAGAAAGGTAATGTCTGTTAGGAAATAAACCACAAGTGTGTCATGGCGTGTGTGCCAGCCTGCCAGGGTCAGTCGCGTGCGTGTGTTGCATGCTTAGTGGAGTGAGTGTCCAGGTTGTTAGTTGCATGCTTAGGTAGTGGAGCAGGTGGTGGCTTGCTATCAGCTCGGAGGACGGCCGCTTCGTGTGTGTACAAGTGGAGGCCGGTTCGTGTGGATCATGCGTACGTGCGCATGAGACCCGGCTGGAGTTTGTTGCTCTTGGCAGTGCGTCGCCCGGGTCTTTATAAGCACCATGTATCTAGTTTGTTCGGTTTGAGCCGAGTTGGAGAAATACAGAGAAAAGGCCAGTGTTCGTCGCCCGGTAAACCACCCGTGTCTTGTGTTTTTGTCTGATCGTCCGTCGATCCTCGGTTTCAACATTTGGTATCATGAGCTGATTCATCTTGGGCGTTGTCCCTTTATCGGAGGCGTGCCGGCGGTGGTGGCGTTCACCGGCGGCTGCGCGGTGAAGCTCCGGGCCGTGTGCCGACCTGCGGAGGTGCGCGGCACTGCGGCTGCCATGGCGGACGCGGAGGCGGCGCACAGTGAGTCCATGGCGTGTGGTGTGGTCGGGTGCGTCGGATGCACGCGGGACGTGCAGGACGCCGAGAGACGCCAGGCGTGTGTCGCCGGTAGAGAAGGAGCTCGGCGTATGTCGCCGGAGTCGTGACGGAGCACGGTGCGACCAGCGTCAATGCGCGAGGTCGGGTCCACGACGGTGTGACCGGTGTCGATGCGCTGGGTCAGGTCCGCGGGCTAAGTCATGGTCGTGGTGACATCGATGACGGGAGCTACACCAACTCTGACGACGACGACGTCGTGGTTTAGGGAGAATATGTTAGGAAATAAACCACGAGTATGTCATAGGGTGTGTGCCAAGGTCAGTCACGTGCGTGTGTCGCATGCTTAGTGGAGTGAGTCTCCAGGTTGTTAGTTGCATGCTTAGGTAGTGGAGCAGGTGGTGGCTTGCTATCAGCTCGGAGGACGGCCGCTGCGTGCGTGTACGAGTGGAGGCCGGTTGGTGTCGACCGTGCGTACGTGCGCATGAGACCCGGCTGGAGTTTGTTGCTCTTGGCAGTGCGTCGTCCGGGTCTTTATAAGCACCATGTATCCAGTTTGTTCGGTTTGAGCCGAGTTGGAGAAATACAGAGAAAAGGCCAGCGTTTGTCGCTGGGGGCGTTCGTCGGCCGGTAAACCACCGTGTCTCGTGTTTTTGTCTGATTGTTTGTCGATCTTTAGTTCCAACAATGTCATGAATAAGTCTCTCTTCCAGCTCTAAATGATGGGATCTCATCCCTGAAGATTCTGCCATTTCTGATTAGCCAGATGTTCCATGATGCAAGGAAAACAACCTCAAGAAAGAATGGATGCCCAAAGCTTCTGTTTGCATTCAAAATGCATTCCTTAGGAGATAGCCCATCTTGCCAGAGAATCTGCAAATAGTTCCAAACTCTAGTTGCAAAAGCACATTTAAAGAATAAGTGTTATCTAACTTCCAAAGTTTGGGTTGGGCAAATAGGGCAGTTGTTATCATTCCCTGGTGACCTCCAATGCCTCCTCAGAAGCACATCTCTCTCTTTTTGCGGGGGCTCAGAAGCATATCTCTGGTATTGAGTCTATCATTTAACAATAACCATGCAAAAACTTTTAATTTTCATAGTACATCTGCTACCCCATAACCATTTGCACGGCTCATCTATTGGTAGATGTTCATGCATCATTGTATAGTAGCTCTTGGCCGAATAGGGTCCCCTTCCTGGTATCCAAGGCCAGACATCATTTTGTTGCAGGGAATGCAACCCATCTATGATGATATGGAATTCAGTTAAAGCCTCAGTAGATAGAGGTAGATGGAAGAGTGTGGCTAGATCGTGGTTGACTAGAATGTCTTGGATTGACAGCTTGTCATCAAGTACATATGAGAATAACGTTGGGTACCTCTCTCTGGTTGGAGCTGTAGACCCCATGAACATCCATGCATCATGTACATTCTTCTTATTTGTTGCTTTAAACTCTGCAACCAACTTCATACCATCAACCGTGATCTTTGGCTGTTGAGCACCACAACCACCTCTTTTCTTCACTGGCTCGTAGGGTGTCCTGCTGATCCTGACCCTCAAGATCATCCTCACCCACAGAACAAACCTTTTTGCTCTTGTAAACCTTGTGTATTTTTTGTAATCTATGTTTTGGGTTTCTGATTCTCAGAGCCTGCCTGAACTTGTTATCCTTGTGCAACAAATGTCACTGACTGATAAATAACATGCTAAAATAAAGGGAGGCACACAAGCATATATAGATGGCCCACCCTATGACAATGCTTAATTAGCAGCTACTCCTACCATGCAAGAAGAACCTTCTCAGAATTCTAGGCACTCCCTTGTAATTATGCTATGCTCCATGGTTCTGATTCTTTTACCAAAGGCAATATGGATGAAATAGGCTTTGCTAGGGGGACACGTCATCAATGCATTCTTCTTTTGTTGTACCAATAGCAGGCTGTTCACTCAACAAATTCATAAATATAATCTTGACTTAGAATGTTGAGTTCCAGGTCCATAAGAAAGTTGCAACAAGCCTATATAAACCACTGCATCTACAGGTCCATCGCACCAAACCGTTGCAAAGGTTCTATAAAGTTCGAATTTACCATGCGTGTTGAGTGAACAGGTGCAGAATTGGACATGCAAACATAAATATAGCTAGTGAATGGTGAGAAGTAAGATTGTTACTTATGATATACCGACGGACCAGGACCAGGACCAGGAATTAACCTACTCCAGTAAAGCTGTTAGACTGTATTTATACGTAGCCTTTGTATAGATCTTGTATATTATACCGTACACCTTGTGTACTCCTTATATATATGAGATAGCCACACTCCGTTATGGGTGTCGTGCAGTTTCCCAAAACCTTATGTTTAACATGGTATCAACCCTAACCGGTCATATGTCTTCCGCTGCCGCCGCCGCTACCGCATCGACCTCCGCCACCGCCGCCGTCGCGCCGGTCACTACCATGGCGCCTGCGTCGCTGTTCCTATCGTCACGCCCTCTGGCCTCGGTCTACTCTGGCCAGGCCTCGATGGTTGGGGCCGCGTCCGATCAGTAGCCACCATCATCCTCGATCGCACCTCCGCCGGCTTGGGGCGCTGCGTACCCTGACCCAGCAGCTCCCTGGATGGGATCGGCGCCCTACGGGGCACCTCCTTCGCCGAACGCAGGGCCCTACGGGGCTCCTCCTGTGGCTGCCGCGCCCAACGTCCCCGCCCCGTACGGATCGCCTTATCCGGCCACCGCGGCTACGTCGCATGGCGCCGTCCCTACGGTGTTCTACACCGCCCCAACTTCACAGCACTACGGCACCGCGAACACCGGGTCGGGACAGGCACCGGCTGTGCCCTACGGTGCCCCGCCACCGCCGCTGCCCTATGGCGGATACTATCCGCCTCCGATGGCCACGTCCTACCCTGGAGCTCCTGCGCCGGCTGCACCGTCCTCGACGCTGGGTCCTGGTGCATCTGCTGGATCGTCCCACATGGGCTACTACACGTCGCCTCCCATTGCTGATCATGCCGCGGCCGTTGCACCGTTCTACTTCGCGCATCTCATCCCGGTGAAGCTTACGACAGATAATTATCTATCATGGCGTGCACAGGTGCTGCCGCTTCTCTGCGGTCGCTACCTGGAGGGATACGTCGATGGTTCCCTGCCGTGTCCTCCACCGCATCATCCGGCGTATCATGCATGGGTTGCTCAGGATCAGGCCATCCTCTCCGCGATCCAGTCGTCGCTCACCGAGGGTGTGTCCTCCTTGGTCCTCTTCGCTGCCACGTCTCAGGAGGCGTGGTCTGCTCTTCACACGAGCTTCGCATCTCAGCAGCATGCGCGCGCTCACACTATTCATACGGAGCTGGGGGAGACCAAGCTCCTTGACCTCAGCATCACCGACTATTTCGGCAAGATGACGCGTCTCGCCGATACCCTGGCCTCCATTGGCCAGCCGCTTCGTAAAGAGGACTTCACCACCTTCGTCATGAACGGACTGGATGACGACTATGATAACCTTGCTGAAAATATCAATGGTCGTGACACTCCGCTTGAACCTCGTGAGCTCTACGCCCGCCTCCTCGCCACGGAACAGCGCATCAAGTCCTGCTGGTCCAACCCGAGTTTTATTGCTGCTAATGCTGCCATGCGTGGTAAAGGGAAGCCCTTCAAAACACCTACCATCGGCAAGTCAGTGCCCGCCGCCGCCGCCCTGCCTACGACTGGGGGTGGTCGTCCATGTGCCTGATGCCCCTCATGTGGCGTTCAGCTTCCCTGTCAGCTGTGCAATCTTCCAGGTCACCTCGCTTCCCGCTGTCATCGCCGCTTCAAGCAGGACTTCCTCGGCATCGGCAACAATGGCAAAGGCAACGAGAAGCAGGCTGCCTTGGCCACTCATGAGCCTTCTCGCCAAGCAGGCCACACTCCATCATATCCCATCGACCCAACTTGGTACATGGACACGGGCGCTACGAATCATCTGACAGGCGAGATGGGCAAACTCTCCATGCAAGAACCATACCGTGGACATGATCAGATTCACACCGCCAATGGAGCAGGTATGCACATATCACATGTTGGTCAGGCCTCCCTCTTAACTCGCACACAAAAATCTCTTCATCTACGTAATGTTCTTAGAGTTCCTTCTGCTACTCGTAGCTTATTGTATGTTCCTCAACTTACTCGTGACAACAATGTTTTCACTGAGTTTCATCCTTTTTATTTTTTTATCAAGGATCAGGCCACGAGGGACGTTCTGCTTAGAGGTCGCCTGCGTGATGGACTTTATGTACTTGATCTGCCATCTGCTCCTCGAGCGTTCAGCGGTGTACGTGTTTCACCCACTCATTGGCATGCACGGCTTGGTCATCCTGCTACTCCCATAGTTCGTAGTATTCTAAATAGTCATAGTCTTCCCATTGTGTCCAATAAAGATGCTACCACAGTCTGTGATGCCTGTCAGCAAGGCAAGAGTCATCAGCTTTCGTTTTCAGATTCGAGTCATGCCGTTAAAACTCCACTTGAGCTTATTTTTTCTGATGTATGGGGGCATGCCCAAACTTCTGTGAGCGGTCATAATTATTATATCAGTTTTATTGATGCTTATAGTCGATTTACTTGGCTTTACCTTATCAAGCGTAAATCTGATGTGTTTGATGTGTTTCTACAATTTCAAGCTCACGTTGAGCGTCTTCTCAAGCATAAGATTATTCATGTCCAAACCGATTGGGGGGGTGAGTATCACAACCTCAATTCCTTTTTTAATAAGCTTGGAATTTCACATCGTGTGTCTTGTCCTCATACACATCAGCAGAATGGCACGGCTGAACGTAAGCATCGTCACATTGTTGAAACTGGCCTCACTTTACTTGCCCATGGTACCTTTTAGGTTTTGGAGTGATGCGTTTTCCACTGCCTGTTTTCTCATAAATAGGCTTCCTACACGACTCCTTGGAATGAAAACACCGCTTGAATTGTTGCTTAATGAGTCTTCGGATTATACCTTTCTCAAAGTTTTTGGTTGTGCTTGCTGGCCTCATCTTCGTCCATATAATAAGCACAAGCTTGAGTTTCGGTCAAAACTTTGTGTTTTTCTTGGGTATAGCTCCCTTCATAAAGGGTACAAGTGTCTCCACATTCCGTTTAATCGTGTCTACATCTCGCATGATGTTGTGTTTGATGAGAATGCATTCCTGTTCTCGTCTTTCCCAATGACTCCCGCACCTCCGGTCTCATCCTCATCTTCCACTTCTCCTCTGCCTGCTCAATTTGTTGATATTGCATACTCTCCTGCGTTGTTGCCTAATCATGCTACAGGAACGGGTCGTGGAGCTCGTCTTGAATTATTAGATGAACAGGAGGAGTTGGTTACACCTGACGTGACGCCTGGTGCAATGCATGCGCCATGCATGCCTCCCGCTGCACCACCCGCGGTGGTTGCCGCACGACCGGGGTCCACAGCCCCGGCCTCGCCTCCGGTAAGCGACCTCCTCCCCCAAACCCATGCCCGGCCCCTGATAATCACCAGCGCTAACACCCGACCCCTCTTCTCCCCCTGCAGGTCCCGGTGCACTGCAGCGGCGGCGTCTCCAGGCGGCGGCCGAAGGCAACCTCCAGCTCTTCAAGAGTATGTGCTCGCATCCCGCTCCGCCCGCGGATTTTGGTTTCTGGGTGCTCGATCGAGCGCCGATTTTGGGAGATTTTTTCCAGTTTTGATGGGTCCGTGTCACCACGCAGGGGCCGCGAGCGCGCTGGACGGCGGGAAGGGGCGCCTCAGGGATGCGGCGGAGGCCGTGAAGCTCCGCGGCGCCGGGGCGCTGCACTTGGCCACGCGCCGCGGGAGGATGCCGGTGCGCGTGTACCTGGTCGAGGAGCTCCACCGACGAGACAGGTGGGCACTTGGTCTCCCTCCCTCCTCTTACGAAAGCAAGACCCTTGTTTTCTTCCCCCCTAGACTAGAGTAGATGACTCGTTTATCTCCTCTTGATAGACGTGATGGATTGGCTGTTTGGTTGTCTGCCTCCTTGACGCCAAGCAATGGGAGGGACTGATCACTTACCATGAGGATGGCTATCAGTTTGGGTTGAATTTCATGCGGTCTGCACGATGCGTAATCAATCATGTGTAACCATGCCTCCGTTTCTGTCGTTTCCGTGTTTCATATTTCTAGTTTTGGCAGTCTACAAACTACTATCATAGAAAATGGTTTGTAGATTACCTTAACTGGAGGGAAATTTTAGGTAAAGTCAGCTTGTATATGCCCCTTTTACCTGGCATTTGCCTTGAAGTGGGACGGGAATTGAACTAATTTATGCCAAAAATGGGACTGGATTTAGCTTGTTTTGTTGAGAAATCTAAGGCTTATAACTCGTCAATTGGCCCTGTTTTTGAAACATACATCTAACTCCTTTGTTTGCATTAATCTCATGAAGTTCATTTATTCCAGACGCAGCTTATACTGTTTTGACAGAGTTGTTTCAGTAGAAAGAGTATCGATGCTAGCTTCCATCCCCTTTTACAGTTTTACCCCTGAAAATTCTATCAACTTGTTTTTTTCTCCATGCACCAGTTTGCTTTCTAGGAAAAATGATTCTAGCTTCGCTTTTTTTTTCTGCACTTGTACCCCCACAAAATAGCTGGCTTTAGTTTGGACAGGAACTTTTTTATTTTGATGAATCAACAATGAACTCCAAACTCCTCCATTATTTTTTGTTTAATGCTGTTTATGAATACACTCTGGCTTTTAAACGACCAGTAGTATCTGATCTTTGTATTGTGTAACAAAGTATCTTGGCATCACGGCACTTGCATAATATGTACATATTGAACTGGAGTCATATGACACTTGTTTGATTATGTACACATGACTTGGGCGCTTATAGCCTAACCTTTTTTAATCTTTTGGTGATTCATTCTATTGTGGATCATTAAAAATGAAAAGTGTCAGTGCCTTGCGCCAAGATATTTTCATGTATGATTACTTTTAAAGGGAACCTAAAATTTCTGTCCTCCTAGTTCTGACTTCTGAATGTGCTGTTGTATGTAAAAAGTTTGTATGTGTATTCTGGAAACAGATGCATGTTCATATCGCAAAACCTTTACATGTTCATATTCTGTCCTCCTAGTTCTTATTCCGTTTCTTCTCTTTGATGTTCCTGATAGGCTATACACCTCTGGCTCATGCCATTATTGCTGGCACTGTGGACACTTTCCAGTATCTTCTTGATCACGGTGCTAATCCAGATAAGCCCGATGAAAAAGGGTCTACGCCTCTCCATTTGTCTGCTTCAGGAGGTCTCTCCCTATGTGTACTTATCTTGTTCCTCTGTGTCTTCAAATTCTTTGTTTGTGTGTTCTGGGGTGATGTAATGAAACTTGAAATGGATCATGTTATATGCATTATAAGTAAGAAGGTAGAAAATGTCCATGTCGTAATTGGTTGTGCATGTGCATAGATATGACAGTGTCATCTGAGCATTTAGAGATATTTCTGTGGCAAATGAGTTGTTTATTAATTGCTATCTTTTAAGTCTAAAAAACGCCATTTATCAATGTGCGTGTGTGTATGTATCATGAATCATGTATTCCTTGTCTCAAGATGAGCTGCATTGACATAAATTCAGTATAGATAAATTCAGAAGTGATATAATTTATTGCGTGTCAGAAAAAAATAGTAAAATATGAATTTCTCTCAAGCCACTATTCATACTTGTTGTGGGTATTTCACTGACATCTATTCAATTATGTAAATCCAGAAGTTACCTTGTTTATGTCTCTATAAGCTGTAAGATAGCAAATATGAACTTGTTTATAGCCACTATTTACAGTTACTGTTGCTGGTTATACATTTATAAGTGAGTGATGTCACATTCGTATAGTACCTTCTTTGATTATTTGGTTCTCATTGCAATAATTTTCCTGATGTTTGCAACCTAGTTATTTCACAGTTACTTCCTAAGGTAAATGAATACATATCCAGATCTTATGTTGCATGAAAAACATAATAAAATGAACCTCTTAACATTGGAGCTGTAGTTCGCACTAGATTGTCTTCTGCAGATTTCAATCTTTACATATAGCAAAGATATCTAGCAAAGAACTGTGAGGCTATACACTCCTATTTTCTGGACAATTTGGTACCATGTGGGTTCCTATATTGTTTAAACACATTTTAGAATTTATACTCATTAATTATTGTCTCTGTTCATTTTTACTTGCCATTTAGAGGACATTGACATGGTCTCCGTCAAACATGTTTGGCCATTAGGTTTCATAATAATAATTTGTTAGTAAAAGTTTTGTTACATGAAAGTATTTTTCATGACAAATCCATGGTCATTTTCATGTGCAAAATCCTAATAAATCTGCAGGTGGAGTAACTATATTCATCCATACCATTACTTATGGTGCAACTTTCATCTACAAAACCAGGTTGTGTCAATGACAGGTAGGGTCTGGTTCTACATGTCATTGATGTAGGCTGGTGGTATAAATGAAGTGTTTTTTTTAAGTTCACTGCACACATTCTAGCATGTCATTTATTTGAGAACGGAGGTAGTATTCCAACACAACTAGCTAAGTGTACATATTGCTTTGGAAACTTTGATCCCTAAGGTAACTGTCTCCCGCATATGCCCATGATAAAATGATATTAACAGGCTTTCACTAACAAAAAGTACTGTCACAATAACAGCAGCAGCAGCAGCAATGCCAAATAACCTGTTGGATATTATGTATTATGCAAATAACCTGCTGGATCTCCACATTGTTATGAAATAACCTGCTTTGTATTTCTCATTCAGGAAATTGTGAAATAGTAAAGGCCTTGATCTCAGAAGGGGCCAATGTTTGTTTCATTGTGTGATACTGGGCCACCACTGCATATGGCTGCTTTCTGTAAGCAGGTTGGTGGCTTGGTGCTATGAAGATTTTGTTGGACCACCATGCAGATGTACGTCACTCGTTTATGTACCCTTCCTTCTTAGGTTAACAGGATCCACATTAGTAAATTCATGATTGTTTTGTCTGGTACTACTTTCTCTTTGTCAACTGCCCATATTAACAAAGATATCTCTATTTCAATGATAAAAAGATGATCAAACATGTTCCCGAACTTTCATCATGTAATGGTATTGATTTTCTTAATATTTCTTCTCAGTGTAACAAGGTATTCAACACTGCCTATTCACCTCTTATTGTGGCTCTCAATGTTGGCTTGCTGAAATGTGTGAAGCTTCTGATTAAGGTATGGTGCATTCATCTCATTTCATTGACATCTTTTGAACTCTTGATAAGTATCATATGAAAAAGGAAGGAGTATAAATGATGTCATGCTTATTTAGAAGTGTCTTTGCAACATGTTTTGTGTTAGGCTGGCGCTGAGGTGAAGGGTGTTGGCACTGTAACCCCCAATTGCTGCCAACAATGGCTTAACTGACTTCTACAAGTGCTTACTGGAGGCCGGTGCAGATCCTGATGTTCGTAATGATGTAAGTTTTAACTTTCACTCCAGCAATATTATGTTAAGAAACTAATGCAAAACCATGCTGTTTGTTAAGGCTAAGCAAAACTTAGTTATCTATTATTTTCACCCTCAAAGCCTAAGAAGTCCATTAATGATTCCGGTTGGTCCTTGAGACATCACTGCCAATATAAGTTGCTTTCTATAGGTTCTTCAGCATGCCCTTAACTTAATAATAGGTACTCAATCCTTGTGTGAGGATGTGATGTGAAGTTTACTGTGGTATGTGAAATAAGTAGTTTATTATGCAGTCATATAAATGAGTGAACTGGATCAATAAAATGTTCAGATCATAAATATTTTGTCTTCTTAATTTTTTCTCATGCCCTTCTGATGTAGCTCATGTAAGTATGTAAGTCTTATCTCCTTACCACACGTCCTCATTACTTGTGCCAAATGATTTGTGTGCTGTTTCAGGATGACTCCATGAACACCATGAATCCAGCTGATCTCAAGTTAGAAGAAAGCAAGGCAAATAAGAGAAACGATTATGCTACTGCAGTCAAACTTTACTCTATGGTATATTATTGCACTTGCACCATATCTTAGCCAGTTAGCCTACACTTAATTTGCTGTTGTGTGATAACCAAAGCTTTAAATTGAGATTTGACGTGCTTTCTATTATTTTGAATCTCTAGTAAGAATTTAGTAACATCAAAGTGTATGTGCGTCCTTTATTTTTTTCTTTTGCTGTTTTAATTTTCTTTCTATAGGGATTGCATTTATGTTTAGAAAGTCTATTGATGCAAATCCCCTGCATGGCTGTTACAGAAAGCAATTTCTGCTGTGACTAAGTACCAACGCTACTAAGGTTTTCTGCATTAGTAACAGAAAACCCAGTAGGACATCGCTGTAGATTTGCTTCAAAATTTCAATTGTAACTCTGGCATAAAGCCATCAAATAGTATATCTGTTATAGAAAATTGTCAATAGTTTATCTTATTATACTAATTGTTGGATAGAGAGGACAGAGGAGCAAATTAAGCTCTTGTTTGGATGAATGGGTCTTAATTTCAGCATCCTAACGTGTATCAATTATTTGATTTCTCAGGTAATCAGTGCCCAGTTTACCACCTTAACTCTAGTCTAGTGGTAAGCTGCCCTGGCAATTTTCTTGTGTACGTACCTGAGAACAGCGCAGTAGTATATGTGGGTCATAGCAGTTAATAAGCCAATGTGGTGACTTTTTGTTTGTTTGTTAATGTAGGCAGCAGACCGCTGCCTAGATGATGCAACACTGTACTCAACTAGGAGCCTTTGCTGGCTTAAGATGGGTGAAGGAGACCAAGCTTTGATGGATGCTGGAATTTGCAAGATGAAGCGCCTAGGTTGGGTAAAGGCCTGCTACCTGCAAGGATCTGTTCAAATTTTACTGCTGACAGCTTGCAGTCCAGGATTGGGTTGGATTCAGCCTCGTCGGGGCAGCCATCACAGCCAAGAGTAATGTTGGCGGCGGCCCTGGATCTCGGTGATCGAGCAGACAATGAGGAACTGGGAGTACTGTGACTAGGATTCAAGAGGGCAACCGACGAGCAGGGCGCAGTGATTCAAAACCATGAAGATAGTGATGCTTGCAGTTTCGGTTCAGACAACAGGCAAGGTCGACCCTCAAGCTCCAGGCTGGACTAAAAGGTAAAAGCACATGCCTCCCAGTGGTGCAAATGGGCGTAAACCAGCTGGACATATCATTTTTGCTGAAATTTGTTTAGACATATAATTGGAGATCATGCTATTGGCTTGCTCACGGTTTCTTCATAATCTTGTGATTATAAATAGGATGCCGGTCTGTTGTATGGTCCTGGCTCAATACCATGAATGGTTCTTATTAGTAGTTCACTGTCATAGATTAACTAAATAAGTGTGACATGCTGAAATTAGATGATGCCATGCAGATGACTGAATTGGTTAGGACCCGGGGTACTGTACTGCAGCACACCATGAGGCATAATTTACCTCTGGTTGGGAGTTCTGTACTGCTAAATAATTGTGACATACAGAATTTTAATAATGCCATGTGGATGCCTGAATTAATTAGGTCCTGTGGTACTGAGCTGAAGCATGTGTGGTCCTTACTAGTATTTTGGTTAAGATGGTGAAAATCTTTTTGTTGTCGGCATGTTACTGTGTTACTCGTATTCTAGTTAAAGTGGTGAAAATCATTTTGTTGTTGGCATGTTACCTGTGTGCCTGCCAATGCCAATAAATGAAATGTCATTTCCTGTCTTGCAGGGTACGGATAGGTAAGCAACCGCTTGATAGAACACCATGCCCTAATAGAATTGGAGCTCTTGAGAAAACAATCAGGGGTTATCCAGAAAAGCGAGGAGATCATGTTGTTGAACCTGCATAGGATTTGACATTTGACTCACCTGGCGAGGCCTACGACTTCTATAATCTATATTCTTAGGAGCATGGATTTGGTATCAGACAGAGCTGCCGGCGTCGAGCGTGCTTGCGATACTGCTCCTGCCGCTGGTAGAAGCTGGATTTCCCCACCTGCTTGACCATATCACAGATTCATGCATCACAATTAAGTATTATTTCGCAAATCGTGGTGAGGAATGGAAAGAACTGAAAACTTACATCACGAAGCATGTAATCAGTTTGGTTTGCTTTTTTAAAACTTACATCGTGGTGACATCATGCTATTGGCTTGCTTTTAAAAACCTCTGTCACAGTATCATGGATGGTTCATATAATCAGTTTGGTGTTATAGTTCTATTGTTTTGTTCTTATTTTAATGACATGTAGCACACCCTGATGAGACCCTGATGGCTGCTGGCTGCAAGTTGTTGACCCCTGCCGAGGTAGCCGCCAAGCTCCCGTCCACGGCGAATCTGGAAGCGGTGGACATGGTGGACTGCATGCTCCGGCTGCTGGCCTCGTACGGCATGGTGTCGTGCACGGTGGAGGAGGGCAAGGACGGCCGCCTCTCCTGGCGGTACGATGCTGCGCCCATGTACAAGTTCCTCACCCCCAACGAGGACGGCTTCTCCATGTCAGCGCTGGCGCTCATGAGTCATGAACCAGGACCAAGTCCTCATGGAGAGCTGGTGAGCTAGATCATCATCCCCTCTTTCTTCTTACTTTGTCGCTGTTGCAAAAGATGTGAAAGGCAGAGAACCTCCAAGAGTTCAGCTGGAAATGTCTTTGGACAATTCGATGTGTGTGCGTGGTCGGTAAACACTGAGAGATTATGCATAAAAAAACAGCAACTAGCTTTCAGAAGCAGAACCGGACAGAATGGGGCATGGTGACTTTCCTCTCGCGTGAGATTCAGCGTCTCAACCACCAGAGTACGAATTTTGGGTTCGCAGTCGATTAACCAGAGGACTTTTAAATCAGGAACTCTTTTAGGCAAAGTTCAGTAGCCTCTGTTCAGACAGTAGCATCATCTCCCTGCTGAAAAAGATGTGACAAGCAGAGTGGATTAACTGAATTTATACAACACTTAACTGAATTGATGCTACTAACTGAATTTGTAACACTTAACTGAATTTATACAACACTTAACTGAATTGACACCT